>OU342584.1:19013372-20433872 GCA_910589645.1 Tinea semifulvella
TTCCAAGGTATTAATTACAATGAACAAACCAATATTATTTTGCAAGTTTACACCGTTTAATGTAACATATGACGTACAGTCGGTAAAAGTAGTCTACCAATTTTAGCAAAAAGTCAATTGTATTTCTATGTTCTTTTATTTTTTTATTGATATCACATCAATAAATTATAAGAACAGCATTAGCTATTTTCAAATAATATGTAAACAATTCGCTGCTTTAATACAAAAGCGCCATAAATAAATAAAAAACTGATATTATTCTAAAAGTTGCAATGATAATCAATCATATTTTATATTTAAATAAGACTCCCATAAAATTAGCATACACTACTAACACTGGCTTCGTGGTGTAGCGGTTAAGTCCGTGAATTTAGACTCGACGGTACCGGGTTCGATTACAAAGTCCGGGGTCGGGTCGGGACACAAAAACATTTATTAATGTAAATAAATACATCGGCTTAATTAATATTTATGATATTTCTCGAGTTTGGTACGCTGGAGACATCGACGAGTTTGCCACTTGTCATGATTGGCCTATAGTAAAGTTGGCTAATTGTGAATCCACTTATTTATAAACGTGGTTTCTGACCTGCCTTGAAAGGGAAACGGTCATGATGATGATGATACTACTTACAGATAACAGAGCAACAGACAATTAATAATTTGTAAATATTTGATTAGATGTAAAAAAAGTGTTATTTGGGTTTGTGTCCCTTTTGTATTGAAGCAGCGAAATGTTAACCTTAGGATGGTAGACCAATTTTTCGGCTTAATGTACGAGTGCATTACTAAACTGAATTAAACAACATGCACGGTGTGTGGCTGAGAAGTGGACGGCTCTTGGTCATCGTAATAAGGTTCAGTTGAAATTGGCATTACTGGAAGGTCGACTAAAAACTGTTCTATAGAAGGGTAATATTCACGGAAAGTCCATGTATCGTTGTGGCTTCCTCCCGTGATCACAATTAGATGTTTTCTAACAGCTGCACACCTGTCGTATAGTGCTTTGGCCATTGTAGGAGGAACCAGGGCGTCGTTCGATCCGCACATAACTAAAGTCGGTGCCAACACATCGTTAATCTTCTCTATGGACATGTACTGAAAATAAAATCACTATATAATACGTATATATTTTTTTTTAATATAAAAATTCTAAAAACATAGAAAAGTTTAAAGCAGCGGGCGGTCGGCCAAAGAATATAGTGACTAATTTGGAAAAGAGTGGCCACTCTCGCAAAAAAAGTGGCGTTCATCCGACCACTAGCGTCACCAGGTGGATGGTGGGATACTTAAAGTGCATTACATAGCCATTATAGGTATAGCTTCTATATAGGAATAATAGGATATGAAGATATATGATGTAAGTATATATCAATCCTATTAAATTAACTTTTATAATTATAGTATTACTATTATTTCTATGATTGCACCTATAATTGTTCAAATTTGTCCCTAAGGTTTGGCTGTCAGAGAATGTCTTCGGGCATTAAGTCCGCCTTTGTACTTTGTGCAATAAAGCTAATATTATATTCAAAATTCAATGTGCGGGCTTAACTTCAACCAATTATCTGCGTGCAGATTTTTTTCAATAATGTGTATTTTGTAATATTTTGCTTATATAAGCAAGGTACTAAGAACTTACACTATACATTTAAATTACATTTTTTTACTAAGGTTGTATAGTTCACTTCTTGACAACAATGTTGAATGAATTAAACTTATTGAAGGAATTAATGAATAAATGACAACTCTATTATGTTCAAACCATAGACAAGAATTTGATTCTGCCTACCAACTACTAGTCGCCACTTTCTATATACATATATCAAAATTTAACATTTGCTTGTTCTAACTTTACACCCACTGCGGCATAAAAAAAAACATTGCATAGCAATATAGTGGTCTATCGTAATGATTATGACATACCTTATTTTTGTGAAGAAATAGGGGCATCCAATTTAAGCACCGCCACTTAAGTATAATCCTGGCCATTTCTGGGATACTTGAGAATGTGTTCTCCACAATCAATACCCAAACCTTACTCTTGTAGTCCTTGTGTGAGGCTAAATCGATTGCCACAGCACCACCTAAAAGTTTATGTATTTGTATTATTATCTATATTATTCTGTGGATATATCCTGTTTCTGTAACCACAACTATTAAATTCACATATCAGCAGATTCCTTTATTTATCATTATACATTTATATGATATTTCATCATTAGAGATGCTCGAGCTTAGCCGGGCATAACCAAACTCACATCAAAATACTATAAGGAATATCATCTTTGTGGATGACATTGCCTATGATAAATGTGAATCTGAATTTTTAAAGCGTAATTTCTGAGCACGCCGCAAGTCATACGGACATGATAATACTTAACTTTTTTAGTTTTTTTCAGAACAAAAATATTTACAATATATCATATTTTTACAATAACAAATCTTACCTAGCGATCTTCCAAATACAATAATCTTTTTGTTGTCTATGTCTGTTCGCTCCATGATGTAGTCCATGGCCGTCTGAGCATCGGAATAGAGGCCCTGCTCTGAAGGACTGCCTTCCGACAACCCATAGCCTCTATACTCCAACATTAGGATATTGATATTTAATTTGTGATATAGACCTGATACATTGGATAGCCTAAAATAAAATTTGTTGATTTAAGTTGAGATTGACAAAATAGTTTTCATGCTTTGCTCAGACTTCCACATACAAAAGTAAAATTAAAGTTATATTTTTCAGTACAAGTTCAAGCCAGAACAACACAAAAAGTGCATGTGTCGGGGCTATCATGTGTGGGAAAAGAGAGGAGTATAATGGTGTATTTGGCTTGCAACCGACTATAGACTGGTTTACAAAGGAGACCTCTTCTTTTTATTGCGCAACACATTTCTACACAACCAAAAACTGTATGATTTTGTTAATGCCAGACCTGATTAGGCTTACGAGATGGCAAAAAGTAACAACACTTTTAAGTTTAAAAATATATTTATAACTCTTCGTTAAAATCAGTGTGAAATTAATAAAGCATTTATATATATATATATATATATATAGTTCAATTGAAGTTATAGTATAGATATCAGCTTAAGACATAAACAAAGTAAAATAGTATAATTTGTCACTATAGTTACTCACCTCTGTCCCATATTGCCTGCATTTCCATGTAAAAACAAAAGAGTGGGTACATTTTTACTGTCTTCCTGTTTTATTAAGAATAAATGAATAAGAAATCCATCTTTATTTTTGATTTTAATGCTTTCATATGGTAGTTTGTAGTTGCTGGGCTGAAGTACAAACTCCCTGGAGTCTGCGGGATCATTAGGGTAGTACAACAGTAGATCCTGGGCATTATAGAATATTCCTGGAAAGAGTATTATTGGAATTAAGAACACATTTATATTTGTCTATGGCAAAATGCATAGAGAACCCACTTGTCATTGTCTCTGCCCATTCTGTTTTACACCATTTTTATGTTCATACTATTGTAAATACTTTTGTGTACAAAATAAACGATTATACCTAATTGGTGCTGGCTTTTACTAAAAATAACCACAAGTATAATCTAAAGTATTATTACAACTCCCAATCCCATGCCACTATACTTTTTAAAGAGCTTTTTTTGGTTATTTTGATTAGAGCATACATGTTTGGCCTACAACCGCACTGCACACACTCTATTATTTCATACTGCCCTGTGTGCAGGTTTGTAGCATGTTAACTTCCACATGTAGTATTTAATAACCTAAACTATGCAGTATAAGAGCTATCTGGATGTATCGGTCACTTGACAGACAACGAGGTTAAGAAGTGGGTGACTTTTTGGCTTACTTTACTATAGGTCTATCATTACAAGTGGTAAGCCATCAATATTTCTAGCGCATCAGACTCAACAAATGTTATAAAGATAATTTGTTCTGAACCAGTTATCAAACCCAGTACCTCCCTGACTAAATCCATGATCTAAACCACTACACCAGTCCTATAATTATACCTTCAGGAACAAAATGGTGTTTTCATATAGTACAATAATAAGCTAATAATTCCTTAGATAGTGGTTATTGAGTAATCACTATATCAATAATGTGATTAATTAAATGATATCAGTTTATACATATTGTCTGTGTTAACATAATCATAAGATTAATTTGTTAAGAGCTACATTTTAAACTCTGGCATTTAACATTAAGAAACACATCTTTTTTATATACATATGTCATATATTAACAGCTGGTTGCAAAAAGGCTGATTATCTTTTGACATATTTAATAATGCCTATGAGTCACAATAATTAAAGTGACAAGCTGACACCAATCATGTGGTGTATATCAAAATATTGATCATAGATTATTTTATTCATCCTTTCTGCAACTGGCCATAAAAATAATAAATAATTTAAACAATGAGTTGTAACAAATGCTTTTAATATAATTATTCAGAAATAAATTCTAAAAGGCTCATTCAGCAGTGGAGGTCTGGGACTGTGTTCTAGTGGCTGTAATGATGTAATATTGAAATAAGTACCTTGATGTGTAATGAGATGTATGTAAATTTAAATATGATTCCTTACCTGATAGCCCTAACGTCAATACACATAAGGCCAGTAAACTCCCGAACCACCATAGTACAACCACGCTCACAAACAGTGTGATAGAGGCTACAGACCACAGTTTATATACAATAACCCTTACAATATTGTACATTTTATAAGTACTATCCTCTGTCAGGAAGTCATTGCAGGGTGTAGGTGGGCTTTCCTCTGGACTAGATATTCTTACTTTGTAATCTCTTCTTAAACTTAAAGCAACCAAGCAATCATTGTAACATAAGGTGTACTTATTACCAGATGTACTTATGCTAAATAAGTAGTGTTCACTCGACAGTGATATCAAAATATTTAGCAGAAATATAATAATTCACTTCACTTGTTAATTGTAGACAAGTAGTAAACTAATCACAAAATATATTTAAATGCACTATTCAATTCAATCTTGACTTCTGGCCTTCTGTCACTCAAGGAACATAATACAACTGTCATTTAGGCCGCGTTCGTGTTATAGCATTTCCAACATTTCGTAGCAACTTCATAAACCAGCGCGAAATGTCGTTTTTGTTAAGAAATACCACTTTTTTTAACAAAAAGTAAAGTATCATCACGACCGTTTCCCTTTTGGGGTGGTCAGAAACCACGCTTATAAATAAGCGGATTCACATTTAGCCAACTTTACTGCCGGCCAATCATGACAAGTGGCAAGCTCGTCGATGTCTCCAGCGTACCAAACTCGAGAAATGTCACAAATAAATTAAATATTATTTAAATGTATTTATTTACATTAATAAATATTTTTGTGACCCGACCAGGAATCGAACCCGGTACCTTCGAGTCCAAATCCACGGACTTAACCGCTAGACCACGGAGGCAAATAACGGAACTGTCAGTGTAAAACGATATTAAAATTGGTATTCTCGTATAAAGGTTTCCACTACTGACGACAGCGAAATACGTTACGATGAGTTCATTTAAAACATTTCTTAAATAAAACGGCGGTGATGCTACTTTTTGACAAGTGTTTTCGTTCATGTTTTATCATACCATGGCATCCAATACACGTGATATTATTATGGTCTTTGAATTTATTACATAAAATCGTTTAATATACCTTTTTAACAAATATAATAGAAAACTATAAAGTATATAAAAATGGTAAACGATCCATTTGACATCTGTCAAAAAGTAACATCAATAACCCTCCTTTCAACACGGTACTGACCACAGAGTTAAGGAAACTTCCCTATCTCTGTGGTACTGACATACGAAATTAGCATCAAATGTTAGAATTTTCATTAAACGAACGACTTGTGCTAAAAAAAAGTGGTATTTTCATGCTAACATTTCTTAAAACGAACGCGGCCTGTTATAAATAGTAGGCAGCCGGATGTTAGAGGGAGCCACAGGTTAAAGCTCGGACGGAAACGTTTCATCCGACATTTTCTTTTGTTGTTTGTATTTTGATTGACTGTTTGTGTTTTGGTGATTTTGTCTTATTTTGTGATTTATTGACGACTTAGGCTTTCTAACGGACTTCGATTCCTCTAAAACATTAACACTTACGCACAAAGACTTCGGATTCTTCTTGAACATTACCTCTGAAGCATACGGACTTCCCTTACAAATGGCTAGCTCAACTTTGTAAGCAACTGCTTCATGAAGAGGATTCTTGAATCATCAGACGTGGACGTCAGAATTTTTATAGTATGCAAAGACTGAGCAAAACATCGCAACCATAAATGTTTCAACTCGAAAATCGCGCTTTTTGTGATAACCGTTGTTTTATCTTCGGATTTTTCCCGCCCCGCAATTTGGCGGGAAAAGAGATCCGGCGTAAGGTGCAAGAATAAGAGGTGTGGTAACTAGGATCACAAGACTCCGGTGTGAATAAAGATATACTAATATATAATGAGATAGACCCAAGCAACACCCCCGTGGTTCCACAAAACAAATACGGAATGCACTCACCAAAAGCTGCAACCGCCAAGAAATGTCTTGCGGAATCTATGTCGCTCATCCGTCGGGCCCGGCTCTTCAAACACGAACAAATATTCACACCCCCTCAGGAGACCGCAAACTACTCCTGGGAGCTGATCTTCCACCACTTTTAGTACAATTAAAGTTAAATTTCACGCCAAGCTTTTTAGCTTCGACCAAAGGCGCGCAAAATCGAATTGTCAGTGTTGCCACACTATTGTTAACCCATTACCATAGATAGAATACATACATATAAATAAAATGTGTGTGTGTTACTAGTAATAAAACCTAAGCCCTATTCGGGTCCTTACAAATACTAAACATCCCCGCGCCCGAGGAAGACTAAAAAGTCTTTCTCCAAAAACAAAAAAAACAGCAGATGAATGCCAAACACATTTAGAATTCAATTGCTACAGAGGCGTATGTTCAGACAATCTTACAAAGTAGTTATAACTAACACACAAAACCAAATAGCTAAATGCCCAAAACAATTAAATAAAAACAACAAAAGACAAGGCTATATACAAACTATGGTAACTGTTACCAGACGACCCGTTGGTCCTGTGGCAAACAAACAAATTCCAACCGCATTTGGAATCCCAATACAAAGGTCAATGAAAATACAATTACATTGACAACAATATTATAAAAATTAAATAAGTACAAAATTTAAACCGCATTGACAATAATAAAAGAAATACTCGAAGGACCATTATTTATTTATTTATTTAAACTTAATTGCACAAAGTACAAAGGCGGACCTAATGCCGCTAGACATTCTATGACGGTCAAACCTTCGGGACAACGAGAGCAGTAAGTACATAAGGTAGGTGCAATACTGAATAAACTTGAGTTGTTTAGTTGCAGATAACATATACATACTTATTAATAATTACATAATTACATACTAATACATACATATAACCTACATAAATAAAATATTAACAATACAATATAATATATACACAATACTATACCTACTAATGATAAATCACAGTCTGATTAAGACTAAGCTAAAACAAAAGGAGGAACATGGAAAATTACGAACCTCGGTCTTGCATGTAGTGAGCATACACTAGTTTTTTAAAAATACATCTATTCGGAGCTTGGCGAATTTTAACTGGCAGCTGATTCCAGAGGTTAGTAGCCACAACTGCGAACGATTTGGACACAAAGGTAGTATGGTGAGGGGGTATTGAGAGCGTATCATTAGAAGAAGATCGAAGAGTCCTCATTACATTTCAAAGTAAATATGACTAAATTAACAAAACAAATATAAATTCAAAAAAACATACATCAATAAAACAAAATACTAGCTAATTAATCCGCGATTGGTAATCGAACAATCTTTACAACCGGGCGTTTTAACATTCCTGCCGAAGTGCGAAGTTCTACTACCCTGACTACATTATCCTTACCAGGATGTAGACATTCAATACGACCAAGTTTCCAAGATAAAGGAGGCAAATTATCGTCCTTTATTAAAACGAGGTCCCCAATTTTTGGTGGATCAGTTAAAGATGTCCACTTAGTTTTCATTTGCAGTGTATGCAAATACTGACAGCTCCACTGTCTCCAAAAATGTTGTGACATATTTTGGACCAATTTATACCTAGAAAGTAATGACATTCTCTGATCTACATTAAATTCAGGTAATGCCATCAAAGATCGACCTATTAACAAATGGGCGGGTGTTAAAACCTCTAAATTATCTGGATCACCCAGATTTAGAGGACACAAAGGCCGCGAATTTAATACAGCTTCTATTCTAATAAAGACTGTTGACAGCTCTTCAAAAGTTAAAGCTGTAGTACCTACTATTTTATACAATAATGATTTGGCCGATTTTACAGCAGCCTCAAATAGTCCACCAAAATGTGGAGCTGACGGTGGATTAAACAGCCAAACAATACCGCGCTTAGACGCATCCGAAACGAGAAATTCCTGGTTATCTTGCGACAACAGGAACCTTTGAACATTATTTAAATGTTTATTAGCACCAACGTAGTTGGTACCACAATCGGACCTAATAAGTTTTGGTAAACCCCGCCTTGAAACAAAACGTGTCAACGCCGCTATAAAACCTTCAGTGCTTAAATCGTTGACAACCTCTAAATGAATGGCTTTAGAAGCCGAACAAACGAATACGCACAAATATGCTTTCTCAATTTTGGCATTGCGTATACGAGAGGCTTTTATAAGGAACGGACCCGCAAAATCCGTCTGTACATTATGAAATGTACCTACTGCTGTTACCCTATCAGCTGGTAAACTAGACATAATAGGCTCATCTGGAATAGGGATAGTTCTTAGACAATAAATACATCTGTACAACCGACTCCGAATAACTTGTCGGGCAGAAATAATCCAGAAACGCGACTGTAGTATAGACTGCAGTGCGGTTGCCCCTATATGGCAATAAACCTTATGAAAATGATCTATAACTAAATAAGTAAATGGATGTGACTTCGGAAGCACAACTGGATGTCGTTTATCAAACGAAATATTCGCATTCCTTAACCTACCTCCAACACGTAATAATCCACCCTTATCAATAAAAGGCGTGAGCCTACGCAACCCTAATGAACACGTACACCACGAGACAATAAAAGCAAATCCGATGCAAATTCATCAGATTGAACTAACCTAATTAAACAATCCAGTGCCCTGTTACGTTCTGAAACTAACAAAACCTTATTATTTACACGGTTTGTACGACAACGGCAATTTTCAATAAAACGTTTACAATATGCAACAACAGTCACTAAACGATCTAAAGAACTAAATCTTTTGAAAATTGAGGAATCCGACTTCTCTACAACAGCGTGAGAGACCAAGGTCGATTTTCGCAAACCAGGCATATCCGCAATTGGTTTCACTAAATTCTCAGGCCATGATTCACACTCCTTTATTAACCATATAGGCCCCCACCATAGACCATGGTGCAACAAATCCCTAGCTGAACAACCCCTACTGGCTACATCAGCTGGATTCATGTCGGACGGTACGTACCGCCACACAAGGTTTAAGCCGCAATTTACAATTTGTGATACCCGGTTCGCCTCAAAAACCTGTAATTGATGAGGAGGGGTTCGCAACCAAGATAATGCAATAGTGCTGTCAGACCAACACACCAACTCTGACCTTATCGTTCAAAGACTTAATAACATAATTAATAACCTTAACTAACAAAGCAGCACCACAAAGTTCTAACTTAATCGTTAGCTTTGTCTTAATCGGTGCTACACGAGATTTTGCTATCATGTTTGATAACTTGACTCTACCGCTAGAATCAACCACTCTAAAATAAACTACAGCTCCATAGCCATATTCGGAGGCATCTGCAAAACCATGTAAGCTACAATGTGTACTATCAATTGGTAAAACTAGCCGCTCTAGTTCTATCTGTTCTACAGACCCTAAATCCCGCACAATAGAATCCCATTTATAAATTATATTTGGTGGTGGAGTCTGATCCCACTCCAGTTTCATAGACCATAACTCTTGCATTAACATTTTACCCTGAAGAATGACTGGGGTTATCCATCCCAATGGATCAAAAGTTCTAGCTATTGTTGATAAAATTGTATGCTTAGAACATAAATTTAATGAAGATAAATGAAGGTGGTATGTGAATTTATCAGTTCTTGGATTCCACTGAATTCCAAGTATTTTAACAAAACTGGTACTGTCATCATTATCAAATATATGAGGTTTTTCAAGGTGGTCATCTGCTATATCCGATAGCAATTCCGCTCTATTTGATACCCATTTTCTAAGTTCAAATCCACTTGAACCTAACAACTTAACTAAAGAGGTTTTTAACCTAATTGCTTTTTCTACCGATGAAGAACCGCCTAGGATATCATCCATATACACGGATGTACGCAATAACTGTGCTGCTTCTGGGTACTCCCCTTCTCCATCATCAGCCAACTGATGTAAAGCCCGCATAGCCAAGTATGGACTCGATTTCATGCCATAAGTCACTGTATTGAGTTGGTATAATTTTATGGGATTATGAGGAGAATCTCTCCAAAGAATAAGCTGATATGGCCTATCCTCTTCAGAAATATTAATTTGCCTAAACATCATACGAATGTCTGTTGTAAATACAACAGCATCCAACCTAAACCTACAAATAATGGCCATTATGTCCATTTGTAGTTTAGGACCAGAAAACAAACAATCATTCAATGACAGCCCCGATGTAGTCGGACAACTGGCATCAAAAACCACTCTGATTTTATCAGAATCAGATTTAAAAATCCCATGATGGGGAATTATATAGTGACTACTACTTAAATTACCATTAAAAGGAGACATATGCTGCATATCCAAATATTCTTTCATAAAACTAACATACTTATCCTTAAAACTACTATTTACATGCAACCGTTTCTCCAGAGATAAGAAACGCTTGTTGGCCAAGTAAAAAGAATCACCAAGACCCTGTGGGTCTTTTGAAAATGGTAATCGAACTACAAAATGACCAAAGTCATTGCGGCTATAGGTATTAAGGAAGTGCTGCTCACATTCCTCATGCCTAGGGTCAACCACTTCTTCGGGTAGGCTATCCACTTCCCAAAACCTTTCCAATATTTTATCACAAGACACTGAAATAGAAAAGGTTTGAGTTACACAAGCCCTGGTATGGTCAGGTTTGTATGTTGTTGGTCCCATCAAAACATATCCAAAAATGCTATTTATAGCCACTGGCAACCCATTACCCAACTTAATAATACTATCATATAATATTATATCACCTAGTAGGTCCGCACCAATCAAAATATCCACACACCGACTCTCATAAAACCTCTCATCGGCTAAATTTATATGAAAAAACTGATCTCCTAGAGTCGATGGCAATGAAAAGTTGGGAAGGTTGTCAGTGATCCTATCCAAAATAGTGCCCACAGTCACCAAACTTGGTCTGCCTACAAAACGGGAACGTATTGTAAGGTTTACCGCACCCCTGACCTGGGTTACACTAGCACCGCTTAACCCTGTCACTATATTCACATTTCCCTTATATCTATGTAAACCTAACCTATTTACACAGTCCTCCGTTATAAAAGATCCCTGGCTACCCCAATCCAACAAAGCCCTTACCGAGTGAAAATTGCCTACCTGATCTTTTAGTTGGACTACAGCCGTTGATAGCAAAACTGTTTGCTTGTAACCTCCCTGAGAACTGTGCAATGAAGTTGCCGCATTATTTATATTTGATGTGCTGGGCACATCACTAGAGACTAATTCATTAGTATTATTCACAACCACGTTTTCACCTCGTTCCCCTACCACATTGTGTACAAGGTTAGGCTGTGTTAACCTATTAAAATGCAACAGTTTATTATGTTGCATAGAACCGCACACATCACACGCAGTGTTAGAAGTACATGACTCAATGTGATGTTTATGTAAGCACCTAAAACATAAATTATTACTCATAGCAAAACGCTTCCTAACTTGAGGTACCAAATTTAAAAACTTATAACACTTTAATATTAAATGACCTTTATTACAATAAGTACAAGCTAAATTATTTTTAGCAGGTGTTGTGGAAGCAAATACTTTATTTATACGTTTTGAAGGCGGTCTTTCAACCGCATTGAAGCTGGAACAAGTTTCCAGTACCCGCACTTCACTATTCAAATAATTTAATAATTCATCAAATGTAGGTAATAATTCTGATACGTGCTTATCCTCAAAACCTTTTTTTAAGTTATTATCTAACTTATTATAATTAATAAAAAACAAAAGGTATGACCAGTCCACAATTGGAAAACTCATTTTCTCCAAAGCCTTGGTGCTTTCAAACAAAATATTTACAAAAGATTTTAATGAGTTTAAATGTCTATTGACTTGTCCCAAACTTAACATATTATTAATAAGCTTATCCGCAATTAACCGCTTATTGTCATACCTATTTTTTAGTAGGCTTATTGCTACTGAATAATTTGCAGCCGAAATAGAAAGGTCCTGCACTAAAGCCTTAGCTTCCCCTGTCAATGATCCTACTAAATAGTACATCCTCTCAATGTCTGAAATAGACTGGTCGTACCTACTAAGGACCTAAACAATTCCATAAAAGAGGCAAACTCCTCTAATTTACCTGTAAATACCGGAATATGCACTTTAGGTAAGAAAGATTTACTACCTTTCATATCTGAAGTCCTAACCTCAAAACCGCCAAACATACTTTCATACTTAGCTTTTATTGAGTAGTAATAACCATTATACGTTCTAAACATACCCATGGGATCCTCGGAATGTCCCCCTTCCTCGTCATAGGCGAGGTCAGCAAAATAATCAATAAATTCCTTGTATTTGGACTCCAAATCCGCACAACGAACTTTAAACATAATTCGGTCATCAGGACCGAATTCCTTTTGGCAAAGGTCGAACAAATCGTCAAAATAATAAGTAACAATATCCATTTTTAATTTTAACACAGTTTTCTTGTTTGCTTTAGGCATTTTAACCACTATTTAACAATAAACAAATGAGAAAATTCAAACACCGGCAAAATACGCGAACTGTCAAACTCTCGACTGATGACGTTTAGCAATTTTTTTTTTTTTTTTGATTATCTTCCGATGGATGATGTATGAGGTGATAGGGAAGGCAAAGGGTCTAGCCCATACAGCCAAGTCTGACGTAATATATCTTTCTTTTTTATGAGTTAATGAGGTCATCATCAAATTCCAGATGATGCAGAATTTGATGCTTTACATGGAGTCACTCGCGGCACCATAGCTCAAACACGTCGGATAAAATATGGGAGTTGACAGCGCGGGAAAACCGCAAAAAATAAACTGCAACTTGCGCCCCATATTTAAAGTCCAATTTATCGTTTTCCATAATTATTCACATTGTAGCACATTATTAAACAAAACAACACCACTTTTGACCAATAATATCCACAGTAAATTAATTTACAAAACAAAAACTTGCACTTGACATGTTCACGCAAAATGGCGCGAAGAACTCTGACGTTTAGCAAGTTCGCGCCGAAAATGACTGACTGAGCAAAAGAGCGGGAAAGTTATGCATTTGCATGAACCCAATTTCATGTAGTGTATTTATGTGTTTTTAAATCAATGATGTTATAAATCTCATTGGTTTTGGTTAAAGCAATGCGGCATAGCGGTAGAGCCTGATACCGGCCGTTAGTGCTTCCATTCTTGGACCTCGCGTACCGCTTACCATGAGGTGGACGTGATGTCACAAAATGTCAAAAAACACGCGATGGCGCATTTATCAGCATAACCCAAAAACACGTCATTGAGCTTCACTGCTGGAGAAGGGCCTTCCAGAACATGTCTAGTTCTGTACCTATATTTGGAGAATTCGGCCTACACTCGCCACGCGCTGGCCAGACGGGTTGGCGAGGAGCTGGTGACAATTTAAAACGATTGTACAAGTTGGTAATAGTGGAACCGGAACAGACACCTTGTCATGGACTTAATTATTGGTTAATATTAATTAATGATTACGATTAAAGTTGAAAATTGCGTCAAATGTATCAATTTTATTTTAAAGGTCAGCTGGTATTATAGACGCCGTTTTTAACTTTCAACCATTAGGTACCATTTCAGTCTTCGTATTGGTACAACCTAGCCTAAGTAGGTATTTCTCATTGATATATGCCGGGGTTCGTACCGCGACCTTTTGGATTAAAGGTAAACGTTTTTACAACCGAGCTACCACCGCTCTAATATAGACAGCAAAATAATATATATAATATAATAATAGTAAGTAGGCTACCTACCTATAAATTAAAGATATTCCGACAGAGCATGTTCACTGATCACGCATACGTGTCGGGTTTGGCGTCGCATAGGTTAATGTCTTTGACTAAAATCGACACCGCGAACCAGATCTTTGCACCAAGCTTTAATGCCGCGGCATCAAAATCATGCGTGGAATACTGTTCACACCTTTGGGATGGTTCAGCCAAGTACCTCACAGATGCTCTCAATGTCCTACAAAGGCGAGCTGTTCGAATTGTGGACGATGCCACTATATCTGGAACTCTCGAATCCCTGCAGCTTCGCCGAGATGTAGCTTCTCTGAGCGTGTTCTACCGGCTATACTATGGTGAGTGCTCTGAAGAGCTCTATAACCTAATTCCTTCCTCCCCATTCCGCAACCGAACCACACGCACAGGTCAGAATATGCACCCACATACCGTAGTCACTATCCCTTCGCGTACCTATCAATTTGGTGACTCATACATCTGTCGCACAATAAAGATGTGGAATGCTCTTCCAGCCTCTGTGTTTCCACTTTCCTATAACCTGGAGTCCTTCAAGCGAAGTGTGAAAAGGCATCTAGTCAAGCCGGCATAGTGTTAGGGACTGATGTCGGATATAAGGGTCTGATTTCAGTTGCTAACATTCATGGACCCTGCGCGCCACTTACCATCAGGTGGGCGCAGGGTCACATGTCGTGCTAGTATAAAAAAAAAAAAAAAAAAAAAAAAAATCATAGGTAGTCAGTCAGTCAGTCACTCGCCTCTACGCTCGAGTTACGACCGCACGCCGTAATTGCAACTAAACAATAATTCGTTTGTATGAGCCTCTAGACCTAGGTACGTAGTAAGTCCTTATATCAATGAATTTACCACGTTTTACATTTTATATAAGTAATATAAAAATAATATTGATTATAATAAATAAACGTTGGAAATAAAGCTAATAAAAAAATGTACAACAGCTTATGAAATAGGAAGATATGAAAGTTGTATAGTATGCATAATAAATTAAACCTTATTAAATTTTATGAAATATTTTTTTAATGCATTCTATGAACAAACTCGTGAAGTATATTTGTTAGAGAACCCGTGCGACGGCGCCCCGCTCCGAAGTGTGCTACCACTAGGGTGACCACAGCGGTGGCGGTCTATTACCAAAGACATTAAATATGTAACGAGATGAGGCAAAAAGTCAAAATGTTTAAGAATTAAAGCTAGGACAATCGTCTCAGAATTAAGTAGTCTATGACAATGAATTGGTGTTTATGGTCGTATTCGACGTGCACTTATATATAATAATATTTTTTTATGTTTCACAGACACTATGCAAACCTTCATGCTACGGAAATGTAAAGCACGTGCTTCTTTGAACCGGCTACAACTATGATCATTTGATTGATCATGCATTATTTTAGTTTACAAATAATTATGAAAAAAGAATAACTTGCCTACTTACATTTCGTTATGATCGTAGAACAGTGTTGGATTTAAAAAAATCTGATTTTATATAAGTACAGTTTTATATTGTTTGTGGTCTGTAATTTATAGTGCAAATATTAGAAAGGGCTCCAAAATGAAATCTAGAAGGTTTGCACTTATTATGAGACTAGTATTAACTTAAAAAAGAAGTGACAAAAAACAGTTATTTAACTTTGAATGGCCGTCATGAAAAATTTAAATATAGCAGATCCGTCACTGTTCTACGATCATGACGATTTTTTGCATACAAGTTCAAGTAGCGACCAAATAAAAAATGGTCGGGCAAAACGAAACCATCTAACTACTTAGTAATTATCGGGTTAATTATGGATTTCTATTAGATTTTCCGTAGTAGACACCTTAATAATCCGATGTCCTGTTAATTAAAACTGGAGTTATTACATTCTTGAGATTTAAATTTTTTTAGATGTCCCAACGTATTCCTAAAAATTCTATCAAAAACAAATATTTCATAATAAATAAACCCCGACTGCTTAAATAGACAAAGAATATAATATAGGCCAAAGGGTTCCGTCGCTAAAAACAGCTTAACTACATCATTGAAATAATTTCATATATGTACCTATTTTATTACACAGCGACTTTAACAGTCGGTACCACAGACTGTCGGTACTCATTATTGGGAAGATTTGAGCGGTCTCGTTTTTTAATGAGTCTCTATGTAATGAAATAAATGTGTAGTTAACAAAATTCTATTCTACAATTTGACAAGTTCTATTCTGCAGGAAGAGCAATAGTCGGAGGTGCTTCTAGTTTGTCCAATCTCATAAATACTGCTTTAGAAGTGAGTATCTTCATCGTCGTCAACATTCGAGAACAAGCACCAAGCAATTAAAATTTATCTTTAGTGGCAAGCTAGTCCAGCTACCCTATTATGTTCGTTAAGCGTAAACATTATAATGGAATCCCTTAAACGTAAACTGTCAGTGTAACACACTAGTAAAATGTTATTCTCGTATAAAGGTTTCCACTACCGACGCCAGCAAATAACGTTTCGCATGCGTTTATTTAATTGTCGATTATTTTTATATATTTTATATTTCCATCATTCATCATTTCATCATTACAGCCAATAGAACACAGCGTCCTAGACCTTCACTGTTGGAGATGGACCTTCCAGGAAATTTATCTACACCAGCTGACCAGACAGGTTGGCGTGTATCTGATGTAAATTTTTAATGACAATTTATTAACGATTCCACAAGTTGGTAATTAGTGGAACCGGATCCGAAGACGGCTTAACGTGCTCTCCGACGCACACGCACGACGTAAATTTATGACAAATGTACTTAAGAAAAGTGTATTTATTATTGGTACATGCCAGGGGGGTTCAAACCGACCTTAGTAGGGTTTTAAAGGTAGCGTTCATACCATATAAGTATTGCCATAGTTTTGCCTAATTAATTAATGTTATAAAATCTATATTTATACATAATCTTATTTTAATGAATACATATAAATGTATTTAAAATTATATATGTATAAACGCGCCGCGTACTATTCCTGTATACGTTTTTCTAATGATTTTAAATGTTGCAACAGCATGGTGACTTTTGGAATAGTGGAAAACGTTTTTGACGTGAGCTCGGCTATGATCGGCAAAACTCGAACTAATAGTGACGTAGTAAATAACGGAATTCACTATTTTAAGAATCTAACATTTGCCCATAAGTAATGGAATACGGCTGCAGATATCTCTAGGCCGGGGCCGTCTGCACTCTGCACAGTGTGCAGTGTCCTAGGGGGCGCAAACCGACTGCCTAACCTATACCTACAGTGCCGTGTTTGACTTGAATGCTCGCTTTAGTTACTGGATTTTGCTTAAATTAAATGAAAAAGCATCGAACAAAGAACGACTTTCAAGTGAAATAAAGTAAAATAAAGCACTTAAAGCGACAAGTCAACAACACTGGGCACATACCTAATACCTATGCGTTCTTTGCATTTTTTAAAATTACTTATCAAACATTTAATTAAATTAAATATAATCATCAATATTGTTTAAATACGCCTCACGCTGCTTTCGACACATTTAGCTACTTGCAAATTACAAGCGAAGTTAGATCTTATTGCTAAGGAAATTCAATTGATGTTCCAACAAACATGTGGCAAAATCAAAGACAAGCGTCTATCTACCTATCTACAATTTAGACTAACTTACTCTATTCTTATTTTACTATTTTTAAACATTATTTTAGATAACCTAAATATATAATAAAAATGAAATTAATGCATTGTTTTGGCAAAACTCTCGTCAGCGGTTCTTAAATATTTTTAAGGTTTTCGCCTTTTGGAATGCGAAATATTTCATGAAGCCCTATATAATCATTCTTTATCATGTAACATAGTAATCAAATATCTAAGGTACGAAACTGTTTTTTTATTGTTCATTAATTACTGAAAGAAGAGAGTTGAAGTCCTAAATCAAAAGATTACAATATCTATAATAATATAAAAACATACATCTCGAGTGAGCTTTATATATAACAAAATAACTAATTAATTCGCGCTGCAGTAGAAAGCAAACCCATAGTATTTTAAGCAATCGTGCGTAATTTCAGTCTAGAAAAAACAACCGGATGGATCTTAGTATTTGAGTTCCTGAGGCAATTTGGAAACTTTTATTTTACATTTATTCTCCGATTTCGTCCATTTTGTGGTTACGATATACACAAAAAGTTTGCTTATTCCAGACTGAAATAACCCACCATTGCCTTACCTATAAACAGATATTGGGAAAGTTCAATAGTCGACATTGCCATTTTAAAGTTGCCACTAAAACACAGTTAATGTTTTTTTTTTTATTTCAGGTGCCATCAACAATCATTAAACAAATAGCACGAAGCGCGACTGAAAAACTAAATAATTTAGGAGGTCGATTGATTGGGTTGTATAATAAATAAATGAATTCATTATATTGCATGTGTTATTTATTAAAACAAAGGCACAAGTTATTTAACATAGGAGTCTCTTCACACCGATATTATATTTCGCTGCGTACACGCTCTATAATAATATGAATAGTAAGGACCGGTAGTTTATCGGCCACTAACACCCGTATTCTAAATCCCCGTTCGTTTTAAGAAATGTTAGCATAAAAATACTACTTTTTTAGTACAAGTCGTTCGTTGAAAATTCTTAGATTTGATGCTAACATCGTATGTCAGTACCGTGTTAAAGGAGGGTTATTGATGTTACTTTTTGGCAGATGTCATTAACACAAAATGGATCGTTTACCATTTTTATATACTTTATAGTTTTCTATTATATTTGTTAAAAAGGTATTTTAAACGATTTTATGTAATAAATTCAAAGACCATAATAATATCATGTGTGTTGGATGCCACGGTATGATAAAACATGAACGAAAACACTTGTCAAAAAGTAGCCTTACTGCTCGTTTTATTTAAGAAATGTTAGCATTGTGTAAAAAAGTTGTATTTCTTAACTAAAACGACATTTCGCGCTGGTTTATGAAGTTGCTACGAAATGTTGGAAATGCTATAAAACGAACGCGGCCTCAGACGTTACCTCAATGGCTCCTCGACTCAATGTTTCCTTCCAGCTGTCAAACGAAAATGAATTCATATAATTGTGACGATTTAAATTTAAAATGACGTCGAAAGTACCAGCTTACGGCTGACTTTCAAAATAAAACTGGTGTATAATGTAATAAGGTGAATTCATTTTCGTTTGACAGCTGGAAGGAAACGTTGAGTCGAGGAGCCATTGAGGTAACGCCTTAGATTACGGGTGTTAGACGTCTCCTCAAGGGGTCCTGCACTCAATTATTCCTTCCGGAGGAATAGAACTACCAAACTAAAACCTTCTTAAAGCTTATTTATGTTATTTTCGGCTAATATTTATTTAATTTAAACTTGTATTTCTTTTCAACTGCCTCCGTGGTCTAGTGGTTCAATCCGTGGATTTAGACTCGGAGGTACCGGGTTGTATGTTTAGTTAAATGTAAATAAATACATTTAATCAATATTTAAATCATTTGTGATATTTCTCGAGTTTGGTACGCTGGAGACATCGACGAGCTTGCCACTTGTCTTGATTGGCCTATAGTAAAGTGGGCTAAATGTGAATCCGTTTATTTATAAGCGTGGTTTCTGACCACCCCGAAAGGGAAACGGTCGTGATGATACTTTACTTCTGTATTTCTTAATAATTACTTAGTTAAATATTTAAACAAAACTAATTATTTAACTCATCCATTTCAGGTTTCGTTCCAAAATTATAAATAATTTTCGTGACACATTATTATATAAAATAGATGTCAAAAGTGCTAGCGGTTAGCGTAGTAGTTCAAACAAAATAAATATTTAAAAATAAAAAATTTAGAAAATATTTAAATTGGTAACATTATAAATGTTCGTAACCTACCGAGGTTTGATGACTTTATAACTAAGAACACCGTTTTTGAGGATCCCCAGAGGATTGTTGAGGGGAGAAGCAGTTGAAGAAAAGTAAAAGAAGTAAAGTATTATGACGTCTGAAGCTTAAGGGGCAGTCAGAAGCCACATTTTTTTAAAGCCGGTTCACATTACATACATGACAAGTAGCAAGATCGTCGGTGTCTCTAGCTTCCCGACCAGGAATCAAACCCGGTATCTCCGAGTCTAAATCCACGGACTTATTGCTAGACCACGGTTGTCGCTCGCACAATCCAACATTTTAAATGTTTTTTTCAAAACTGACTGTACTTTTGAGAAATCTATCAACTTACTAGGAAATAACAATACGAACATTTTAGACATTATTTTACCTAATTCTGTAAAGATAAAAATAGCATAAACATTAATAACGATTTTACTAAAACAAATCTATGATTAATATATCTCCAAAATGTTACTTTATCTAAATACTACGTATAAATTTGGGGACTCATACATCTGTCGTACGATAAAGATGTGGAATGCTCTTCCAGCCTCTGTGTTTTCACTTTCCTATAACCTGAAGTCCTCCAAGCGATGTGTGAAAAAGCATCTAGTCAAGCCGGCATTGTGTTGGGGACTGATGGCAGTTATGAGTGTCTGACTTCAGTTGCTAACATTCATGGACCTTGCGCGCCACTTACCATCAGGTGGGCCCAAGGTCAAATGTCGTGCTAGTATTTTTTATATTTTTTATTGTCTTTAAAGGACATTGTACAGAATAAATGAGTCCTAAACAAGTAATTTATTTGCATAATATATGTTCATAACAGAGTTCAGAACAGAGTTCATAACAGAGTTCATAACCGAGTTGGGGATCATCAAATTCCAGATGCTACAGAATTTGATGCTTTACTTGGAGTCACGTCGGGTAAAATATGGGAGTCCATAAACAAAACCGCAAAAAATAAACTGCAACTTGTTAAAGTAACTATTTAAAGTCCAATTTATCGTATTCCAAAATTATTCACATTGCAGCACATTATTAAACAAAACAACACCACTTTTGACCAATAATATCCACAGCAAATTAATTTACAAAACAAAAACTTGCATTTGACATGTCCACGCAAAATGGCGAGAACTCCTGTGCTAGTATTAGAAAAAAAAAAAACATTTCTCAATAGTACACTTACGACTTAAAAAACATTTTAAATGTTGGATTGTGCGAGCGGGAGGGAAAAGCTTTAAACCCTATTAAAATTTTAGAATATAGAATTAAAACAACTTGCTACAAATACAATAAGTATATAAATGCAAAAATACTAAATTATACACAAAAAGTTGAGAAAACTTTATCTTATAACCCTACATCACATTTATTACAGGCCTATGTGGATTTATTTTTGCACACTGCACATCGAAGTATTCTTTGGCAGACAATTATGAGATGGTCTGCCGAACAAGAACTCAGTATCTGTTTAAGTATTATAGGTGTACCATACTTCATTAGAAGAGTTCTACAACAAATGTGTTTTTATTTAAATAAACAAATTGAAGGTAGTTGTTGGGTCGCTGGCGACCCTTTGGGCATATATAGGTTAATGAGCAGCAACTTAGCTTACCTACTACATTCGAGAATTGAACCCCAAAAGAAAAAGAAATAATGAAAACTACAAGTTAAGACTTAATAACTATGTTGTTGAACAAAAACTAACTTACAAAAATAAAGACTTCAGAGGTAAACAATTCTATCAAAAGTATGAAATTACCATTGGGCCGTGGAAACTTAGCAGATCTGTAGAGTGTGCGACATGTGTAGAAACTAGTGTTACCCAATCTTCGTCTTGAGCAATACCAACGGCAATACCACCGATGGTTAGTCTTGGAATTTGTCTCTTGCGCAAGAGTCTTACAGAACTCTTTTTTTCATTAATTACAGCACCTAGAACACAGTCCTAGACTTCCACTCTTGGACAGGGGCCTTCCAGAGCATACATATTACTAAAGAATATGGCCTACACTCGCCACGCTGGTCAGACAAGTTGGCGAAGATCTGATGTATTTTTAATGACAATTTATTAACGATTCCACAAGGTCGTATTAGTGGAACCGGGACCGACGGCTTAACGTGATCTCCGAGGCACGGGAACAATGCTGGTGGGAATGGCTTTTTTTAAATTGTAATTGTAACTGCGTCATGTATTTCTTTAAAAATATCTCTAAGTGTTATGTGGAAAAGGGTTTTTTTTGCTCTTACAAATTTATTCGTTTGATGAATAAAACATCATGTAAAGCGTTATATGATGTATATGAGACCGGTAGTTCTAGAGATAGTAGTTTGTGGACATACACTGGAGCACTGATGCCCAAAGTTGTACAAGGTTGAATTAGAAATAAATATATATTTTCAGTCAGAACAAGAGTCTTGCGAGAACAAGATTAAGAGTGCAAGACCAAGACCAGATTTGGCCAGTCTTGGTCTTGCTTTGGGCAACACTAGTAGAGACATTAACCCCATGTCACATCCAGGCAATCTGGTCCATCGCGTAAAGCGCGGCGGTATCTGCTGAGAAACTCAAGATGCTCAAATAAGCCGACTTTGGTACAGGTTACGAGTTTAGGATAATTGGGGTCCCTCTTAGCCAAGTGCCTGGCTGGATACTGGCAATTATTTCTGCCAACGTATTAGCCAGCTCCGATGTCCGAACATTTATAGAGCTGTCAAAGCTCGGAACTGACACTTTATGTAACAGAGTTTTACTTGCTAGAGCTTCAGATTTTTTATTAGTTATAATTGCAGCCCAATGGCAGAAAAATGTTCTTTATGTAGGTTATTTAGCGACATGAAAACTAGTATTGCAACATGCAAAAGAGTAAAAAGTAAGTAGGTACCAAAAAAATACAATAGAGTTGCAAGAAATGCGAAAACGGAGCCTTCAATAGTTTTAGTAAAATATGCATTTAGGTACAAACGATTTGTAATATTGCTAAATTAATATTTATGATCATCAAACCGGCTTTATACAAAGGATCGTTAAAGATTTGTATATACGTACCTAACCTGAAATTATATTTGTCGACATCGTTTCGCAAATTTGCATCTACTGAAAATCCAGCTTATATTTTTTAGGTATGAAGAATTGACTTTCAAAATGGCACATATCCATTATTTATAGTTTTTCATAACATAATAAAACTATTAAAATATGAGAATATTGATTGTATTCCTAAAGTGACAATTATCATAGATTCTTAACCATTATAATCATCATAATATTTATAAAAAGATAAATTTCATTTAATAGGTGTAGTAATTTTATAGGCCAATATAAGTGCCCTTTATTTAAAAAATTGTGGAATGTTATCTTTTTGCACAGCATTTAGTTATATTAATAAATGGTACACAATTCATATTATGATATAACTTGAATACAATTTAATAAGGAGTATTATATGTAAAATGTAGAAATTAAAAATATAGGCCCAATATGTGCCCATGCAAGTCATGATTCATGCCTACTCTGGCTTTTAAGGAACATATTTGGTAAAATTGGGCATAATCGGTTGAGTAGTATAGGTAGACGTGAAGACAAGAATGAGAAGAACGAAAAGAGTAAATAGTTTGATTGAAAAAGCAGTTGATTATTGATGGTAATTTATCCTGAGTTTCTTTAATGGTGTTCGATATCAATTAGCAACCCCAAGTCGAACGACTTTCAAAGCGAATTAAAGTGAAAAATAGCCCCTAGAGCGACAAGTCAGACACAGAAAAAATATTTGTTACCCTAATTTTGCGCCATCCAACGTCCACTAGCAAAACTTTAAAAGTTTTAATAATAATTCTACCAAGCATTAGATAGAGACAGTGTATGGGGCCTATTCTTGGAAAGATATAAACCAGGCTCGGTTTTTTCTGTTAGTCGAAAACGTTATTTACTTCAGAGGTTGCGTCATAATTATAACGTCACAATTTTCAACTCTATAAACACTCGACACGCTGTCAACAGAGGCCGTGCAAATATAAACTTTAATAGCGTGATATATACAGTGTAAACTCCATGTAACGTCACTCGATTTAACGACAAACTCCCTCGAGCGTCGAAATCAATTGCCTTTGGTTGGTTCAGCTTGTCTTCCAATTCTGATTTTTCTTCTCTTAATTTAACAACTCTATAACGCCATAAAATGCACAGACCCTTCAGTGTTGTTATATAGAGTTTACACTGTATATAGTTAACTTATTCCATTATATAACGTTTGCGCTTAAGAAACATAATAGGGCTACTAGGCGGTCTGGAACGATCACGTTAAATAGCTCTGAGGATTGGCTCATCGAAGAATACAGGGTATTAATTTGTCAATAGAGGCAGAAGTTGCAGTTTGCGTTTTTCCCGCTATATAGGTATTTTCCAAGAGTTTGGGCGATATTGCCGCGAATTACTCTGAAATAAGCATCATATTCTGCAACACTTGGAATTTGATAATCACCAACTCGGTTATTAACACTATTATGAAAAAAATACGAAATTGCGACTGAAGTATTCTATAAAATGTCCTTAAGGAAACCTAGAAAAAACTCACAATTGTCAAAAATCGTCTTGAGTATTATAAATTAATGGCCCTCAAATATGTAATTTTGTTAGAAATGTGAATTTTCTTTCCAAAGAAAATTATCAAACTAAAATTTTACATATTTAAAGTCTATTTCGTTTGGACACAATATAAATTATATTACACGCAATGAGAAATCCACTGTTCTTACGTAGGTACGTTAAGTCGTATTGGTCCCGGTTCCACTAATACCAGCTTGTAGATACGATATAAATTGAAGTCACTCTCGCAATCTGTCTAGTGGCGAGTTTAGGACAAAATTTCCGTGAAATGTGTTTTCCTGTTTTGGAAATCCTATCTCCAGAGGCGCGTTCGTTTTTCTAACTTTGCGTAGGGTTGTGACGTCATCAGTGTAATTATTCGAGTTATTCGACATTCACGAACGATTTACGAGCTTTTGAAATACTATTACTATTTCAGAAGAATGACAATAACAGAACCCTACGCGGGGTTACAAAAACGAACGCAGCTCAGCAGTAGAGGGCTAGGGGTGAGGATTAAAAAAAAATGCAAATTACCTTTGTATTCGATATATTATATTACGAGTATTTAATAATCACTAATTTATTAATAGCAATATAAATAAAATCACAAACGAATTTAAATAATCTATAAAATAGTCGAATTTATTAATAATAATAATTGTAGAAATAGCAAATTTTAAAATAAACATTAATCTAAATAAAACGAATAAGATACTCTGGATTAACATCAAATAATACCTGTACCTAATAAACACAGCCAAAAAATATTTTCATATATTTAAATCACAATTAACTTAATTCTATTACCTACTGTATATCTAATGTTAAGATTATATATTATTTATCGAAGACATTGAATTTAAAATATTATTATTATTTATTTTGTAAATACTCTTTCAAATATTATTATTATATATTTTAAAATATTATTATTATAAAATTAATTAATTTTAAAATATTATTATTATATATTTTGTAAATACTCTTTCAAATAAATACCTACTTTGTAATTTAAAATAACAAATTAAAAATAAACCTAATTTAACAAAACAAATACACATCTTTCTATCTTTCTCTGAAATTAATAACAAATAATTAAGTCTTAGTAAATAAGAAGTGAAAAAATACATTTTATATATTTAAATCACATTAAACTTAAAGTCTACATAAATAATAATCTAAAATCTTTGGTGGAAAAGTCAGACTGGTTGGATGAAAAGAACTCAACATATTGTTGATAGCATTTATTTAGCTAAAGCAATGGCTCATAAATTTGTACCAGAAAGGCAACCTGAAATTAAAGCGATGGACCTGTTTATTCTGACAGTACTGATGATTATAAGGGGTAACCATTAAATTTGTTGTAAACCTGATAAAAATGCGGTTACTTTGAAGTTATATAATTAATTTTAATCTACAGCTCGAGAAATCCAATAATGTGGTTAATCGATTTTTGAGCAAAAACCGTTTTGATTCAGGGGTGCGAATAATATACTTAATTATACATATAATCTATAAAATACATAAAATATAATGTAAGATCATAGCACACATATCAAGCGGATCATCAGCTCCCTGCGTCAACTCAGCTACAACTAGTCGAGACGCCGCGATTATGGCTTGAAGATGACGGTACGGAGAGACGTAAGCGCTGGGACGACGACGCTGTAAGTTGATCACGGTTCTGGGCCCCGATTCTCGCGACTTCGACATGCATGTCCGGTTGATTTGCTCGAATGAATCTGACAGTTTTCTATGGAGATCTGTCGCTTTCCATTCCAATATTTCGAACCGACACGCAAATTAGGCCTGAATTAGGCCACTGAGGTTGTCCAGAGTCGAGACGATTATGTTATGATTCCGATTAGTCTGCATTGCAGTAGGGAGTTTCATACAATCAATACTAAATGGCTCAAGTTGATATGGTGACGATCCCTTTCCGGGTTGATATGTGTGCTGTGACCTTTAACTGTAAAGTAAATTTAGTAGTGAATGAGATCTTAACCCTTTCAGGATCATAATAATTTCAGAACTAATTTAGTTTGTTTGTTTGTCGATTTTTTTTTCCTTTCTACAATAAGGCGTCTGGTTTTCGCCTTACGGATTTTTTATAGTGTCATCTATTTAGTGGCATTTGCATGATTAAGTCTAATGGATTGACATGAGAACCATCAAAATCGGCCTAAGCGTTTGATCTCCATCTTCCCATTGCAGAAAGGATGTTTAAAATAATCTATGATCAATATTCTTATATACGCCACGTGCTAATTCGTAAGCATAAGTTAAACAAGAGATAATCAGCCATATTGGAACCGGCCACTAGTCTTTAGGAGACCATTGAGGAGAGACAAGTAATACTTGAGTGTGGGTCGGATCTTGAAATCGATTATTAAAAGGGGCTTTCTCCATATCATAAATCTTATTTTTAAATATTACAATTAAATTGGAATTAAGGTTTAAAGACTGGTAATTTTTGGAGTTTTTCTTTGACGGCTTCTGTAGAGTTGTTGCTAATGAGAAGAGTGTGGGAGAAGCCCATTGTCACATGGGTCAGATTCAAGCCCTCCATTCGGATTACCTCCTTTGGCTTCGAAGAAGACTTGTTCAATTCACCAATACCCTACAAATAATATTATTAATTTAAACAGATTTAATTTTATTTAAGTAATTAATAAATAAGCCACAAAATAACCATCAGTAACAATAGGTGATATTAAATTTTGACATCTCAAACTCCGTAGGTATCTACAGCAGCTATAATGTTATGCATATTTATAATTTTGTTATTTTTATTATTTTATTGTTTCTCTTTCCAAATGATGGTTATCATGTACTGTTCCAGATTCACCAATATGTACTATAAAATGATATTGTTTTATATCAATATTGTAAAAATTGACGCGTAAAAGTGCAGAATACATCTCTTTTTGTTTGTTAAATTGAATAGGATCTGATGTGTATTAGATTTTAACGATCAAACCCCGTAGGAACACATCTGTGATAAATTTTGACGTCTTAAATCCAGTAGGATCCCATCTATAATACATTTTAAAGTCTTAAAACTCTGTTGAATCTCATCTGTTTTAGATTTTAATGTCTTAAACTCCATGGGATCACATGTGTAATAGATTTAAACACCCTAAACCCCATAGAATCACATGTGTATTACATTTTGACGTCTTAAACCCTGTACGATCACATGTGATATGGCTGTGAGGTGACAAGTCACGGTCAGATGTTGATGTCATATTAGCCTTTGTCCATCTTTTGTGTGTACTCAGGGGAGTACAAAGGCAAATTTCTGACAAATTTCATCAAAAGTAATCCAGTAACATAACCGTGAAAGAAGGCCATACAAACAAAGGTTTTTTTGTTGATATTAATAACCATTAAAATGTTAAACAATGATTATTTGAATCATCTTTTGGGAAAAGGCTGTTAGTAAGTTGTTATAGTTACCAGTTCTCCATAGGTCGGCGAGGTGCCCCACACCACTAGAGTATCATCTGCTGCCACTACAATGGATGTATTGCTTGCACCCAGGGTTCTAACAAACCGACCTGACAAAAGGAATTAGCTTAAACTACATAATTTAAACTCATTTATCAGGAACGCAGCCAAAATCTCACGGATATGGCGTGCAGGCGGCCGATGTATGATACAACCATATGCAAGTGCAATTAAGTTTTAGCCATAAACAACGTTAATAATTTCTCAACTTCTCTTTTTAAATCCAGTACAGGAAAATCAGCAAATTGCAAAACCTTCGTTTTTAAACTAACATAAATTAATGCCCGCATAAGCTATGCCCCGGCCAATCTGTCTGGTCATGATGCATTTAGATTTAATATATTTTCATAAGAGAAAATCTACATGGGAGCCAATTTATCCTCCTAGAGATCAATTAGGAGCGTAAATAATAAAAGTACACAAAATGAAGTTTGACAGCTAATTTGGGATATTTTTGTATTACTTGTAAAGTAAAAGTAAAGTATCATGACAACCGTTTCCCTTTAGGGGTGGTCAGAAACCACGCTTATAAATAAATTTATAATATTATAACTTATAAAGTTATAAACAAGATTAATATGTAAAATATATCAATTACCCATTGGTATAGTAGCAACGTAATATTAATTTTGTTATTCGTTAAATGAGTTACTACCTGACAATACCTCATTTAAAACGTGACCTTTTAGTTAATAATATATTACCTTTGAGTTCTTGGACTAATTTAGGATACATATTGGCCTCGCTGCTTCTTTTATTTTGGCCGAATAAGTAAAGGCTACCTGTAATAAAAAAAAACTTGTAAATTTCCAAAACGTTAGATATAATTATTATATTTTATTTCTGTTAATTATTGTGAATACATGACGTACATATTATAGTAAATTAAAAAAATACCATATAAGAGGCGGTGGTGGCTCGGTTGTAAGAACGCGTTTCTTAAACCCTACAAAGGTCGGTTCAAACCCCCCCCGGCATGTACTAATGACAAATACACTTTGCGTATGTACATTTGTCATAGATTTACAACACCACCGTTCCCGTGCCTCGGAGAGCACGTAAAGCCGTCGGTCCCGGTTCCACTTATACCAACTTGTGGAGTCGGTAATAAATTGTCATTAAAAAAATTACATCATATCCTCCCAAGCCATGTGGCCAGCGTAGGCCAAATTCTCCAGATATATGTTCTGGAAGGCCCATCTCCAGCAGTGGCGGTCTAGGACGCTGTGTTCTAAGGGCTGTAATTAATGAATTATTATTTAATTATAGCAAATTAAAAAAGATCGTATATAAAGATATATATAGATAGATATATATACCTAGTTGTAATTTACTATAAAAAATACGATGATACAGTATAATTTTGCCAAAAAGCACCAATTTGCATAAATAATTAGATTTAGGTTTTACTTACCCTGGGGGTGGCCATCCCTTATGGGGTGAAGAATGAATCAATGAAAAAATCGACTTATTTTGTGAGCAAATGTATTTTTTTCCAATAATAACATATAAAAGTTTTTCATCGATATTTATTTTAAAAATTATAGTCTGTAGACCCAAAACAAAATCGGTGGTGTTTGGCAGAATTATTTATCTATCTGAGTACAGCACTAATTCCACAGTGATCAAATCAATAGCGGATCGAATCAATCTGTTCCAAGTCGGTCGGATTATTTTGTTCAAATAGAGCGTAGACCCTTTACAAGGGCAGACGTCAGCTTGTTGTGAAACCTAAAATTCCGCGCTAGAGATATCCTAACCTAACCGCGATAAGCTAAATAAAATCATGTACTTAGTTGTCTGAAAGGTTTGACAAGCATAGCAGTGTACCTTTGTGCAACAAGTTTATATTAAAAATACATTGTTTTTCATACCAATTTCATTGATAGCCAAGCTGAAGGCGGCACCGGCGAAGATCGCGCGTACACCGCGGTTTTGTGTTCCGCAGAACTTGATGAGCCGCGGTACGAACTCGTCCTTCGGAAGAGAGTGACCGAGTCGACCGAATCCACCAAATCCCCAGCTATATGCTCGGCCTTTTGAATCATATGCCACCTAAACCGACAAATCATTCATTAGCGTAAGTTTTGGAAAAGCAAATTTTAGTAGTTTTTAGTAAGTTTTCGCTGCACATTGCACCTTACTAGACAAAAATTACAAGGGTATAAGCTGCGTGGAGTTAAGAGCGCTGACGTCCCAACAAAGGACAAACTTTAAGTCATCATAATCCTTTAGGGTTTAAATTCACACCTCCACTACTGAAATCTAATGTTTATATAATTGTATAAAGATAAAGATTGAGAATGCTTATTTTTCTTAGAGAAATAAGCTCAATAAAATGTTCTCGTGTCATAATGATTTCTTTTTTATTTGAAAGTTAATATATTGTTTTCATAATCTGTAATTCATTTTATGTATTTTATTATAATAATTGTTAAAAACTTTTTTTACATTGAGAATATATAGTATCGATTCCGCCGATATAATTGGAGAATTATGTACACTTTGAAATCCAGTGTTTTATCTATAATAAAGTACCTGATCATAATAAAGAACCTAATGAATATAGTTTAAATTTAAAAAAAAAAGTACTTACTGTATGATTGTTTCCACACACAACTTCAATGATATCAGCATCTTTGATCGCAGTTACCCGCCCGTCCTTCAGCTTCTCAACAAACGTATCAATCAGCTTCGGAGATGTCACGAAATGAAACGCAAACTCGCTCGACGTTACAAAGTATTTTCTATCCGAGTTGTGCCCTAAATATTATAACAAAAATTTAGACTAAACTTCATTCAATGCCCACAAGATAAAGTATTTGATTAGCAACAATAATCAACTGCTTAATTATTTGGACAAACAAATACAGTGTAAACTCTATGTAATGGCACTCGATTTAAAGCGTCTTTGGTTGGTTTAGCCTGTCTTTAAATTTAGATTTTTCTTCTCTCCATTTAACGACAACTCTCTATAACGCCATAATATGCACATTACCTTCAGTGTCGTTATATAGAGTTTACACTGTATTTGGATGCATTTTTTTTCACAATGGTAAGTTATAACAGTTTATCAAATAGGTAAAATTCATAAAAAGGTGAGCTATTTTTATTAATATTAATTTCATTCATTATACATAAATAATAATAATACAAATACAATAATAAAAATACCTACATTTACCTAAAAAGTGTGCACATTAGAATGGAACTAAGAATAACAATGTTTAATGATTGATAAACTGTATGCGGATTTCAAAAATGGAAGCAACTGACAGACATCAGCCGCACACCAATAGTTTTGTTTACTAGACATACAAATAGTCATTTTGACTGACCAATATATTTATTTGCTTACAAAACTACAAAGTTGTGCTAAACAAAAAGTATCAACACGACCGTTTCCCTTTCAGAGTGGTCAAAACCACGTTCGGATTCACATTTAGCTAACTTTACTAAAGGCCAATCATGACAAGTGGCAAGCTCCAGCTTACCAAACTCGAGAATTTCACAAATAAATTAAATATATTTATATTAATAAATATTTTTGTGTCCCGACCAGGAATCAAACCCGGTATTTCCACGGACTTAACCGCTAGACCACGGAGGCAGTTACATGACAAGCAATTTAATTGATGATAAAGATACCTGAGATGCACATATTAGCACTAATATAATTATATTTTGGTGACCTTTAAATTTTGGTGTATATTTATTAAATTCAATACATGACTTACAGCCAGTCTAAACGTATTTTTGGTACTTAATTATTACTTAAGTAAATATAAACCTGTAAATTTTAAACGTAAGTAATAATTATATTTTGGTGACCTTTAAATTTTGGTGTATATTTATTAAATTCAATACATGACTTACAGCCAGTCTAGAACGTATTTTTGGTACTTAATTATTACTTAAGTAAATATAAACCTGTTAATTTTAAACGTAAGTAATAATTATATTTTGGTGACCTTTAAATTTTGGTGTATATTTATTAAATTCAATACATGACTTACAGCCAGTCTAAACGTATTTTTGGTACTTAATTATTACTTAAGTAAATATAAACCTGTTAATTTTAAACGTAAGTAATAATTATATTTTGGTGACCTTTAAATTTTGGTGTATATTTATTAAATTCAATACATGACTTACAGCCAGTTTTTAGAACGTATTTTTGATACCTAAACTTCAAGAAACTGGCTGTATATTGATTATAGCAAGATGTATATAAAATTAGTTTTACATGAATCAATAGCAGCAATGTTATTTTTACAAATATTGACTCGCGGTAAACGTTAAATATTTTTATTATATGTTATTCTCATATTATTTATTTATTTTGCAAAACAAAATGATAAATTCGTCGCCCGAGTTTAATACAAGCAGGTAAGTGTTCCTTGAGTCTTATGATGACCAGCTAACTACATGGGTAAAGCATGGTCAAATAGTTATTTATAAACAGCTACTCACCAAGTTGACCATGCTCTGGATGGCCGAAAGAATACAGGCGGGAATTAACGTCCAAGATGATAGAGAATTCCGCTCCACAGGCGACACGCATAATAGGAGCCCTGCTGTAATTAAATATTTATATAGCTCGTTTGTAAGAATGCTTTCCTTAAAATCCAAAAATAAATTTTTCCTCCCTACATTTGTCATAGATGTACCTATAGACCTATAGAGCATGTTAAGTCGATGGCCTGGTTTCACTAATACAACTTGTGGAATTGTTATTGTTATTAAAATTGACATCAGACCCTCACAAACCCGTCTGGCCAGCGTGGTAAGTGAAGGCCAAATTCTTCAAAAAGGCCCATTAGTAGCAGTGAAGGTCTTATGCCCGTTTTCACCACTGATCCCTAAACAGTCCCCTATGTAGGAATCACATAAGCTACATGATCCCTTAAATCGGCCACCTACCTAAATTTATTTTCACCATGCTAACTGAAGTGTCAATCTGACATCTTGTGTATAAAGCATTCTCCATTTCGCTTTGTGAATTTCTTGTGTTTTTTATTATTATTATTAACTGCATTAAGAGCTTCGAAGAATTCATTAATTTCATCTTCCATTTTGCATAATTCATATTAAAACACAGCCGTCACTTAGCGCTTGGGGGGCCGATTTTTGAGCCCCTAAAGTTAAGGGATTCCTTATGGCCTTAGGAGGTAAGTGTTGGTGAAAACGAAATATGTGTTAGTTGTAAATTTTCTTAAGGGTCACCTAAAACTTAGGGAATAATGGTGAAAACGGGCATTACATTCTGTGTTCTATGGCTGCTTTAAAAGATTTAGAGGAATGTTAACCCTTTAAATACCACAGGTTTGACATATAGATTACTGCTCCTACAGAGTTTTTTAGAGAATTTACTTAAAACGTTTAAACTTACCGGTATTTGATCTTTGTTGGTTCGAGTAATTGCTCCGTGGCCACGCTACCAATCCCGCACTGACCAAAGCGATTATCGCCGCATGCGTATACCACGCCCGTATCTAACAAAAATAATATATGACTGTATGAAACAAAATTAAATACTCTATATTGTCATAATTATTTGTAAATCTACACCGTAATTCCTTGTGTTGTGAGAGAGCAACCACGCTTTCTAAGGACTGGCAGCCGCATTCCAAAGCCCAAACATTAGATAGTAAAAAAGGTCGATTTAGGCCGAGGTACGATTGGGGAAAACGTAAAGTAAATATTGTCCGCGGGGCATTTATAACCATTTTAACAACACTTATGTTCATTGAAATAAGCTTATATATATTTATATAAATTTTTTTATGGCATTCATTTAATAATTATGGTAATAAATATATATATATCAATTATTGGAATGAAAGCATGTGAAACATTATTTTAAAACGATAATACCAATTATGCACTGATAGTTTCAGCTATTTAAGGAATTTCATTATAAACGGTGCTTAATTAACAGAATAGGGCTTCAGTTAGCAAACTTTACTACAGACCTATTATGACAAGTGGCAAGACATGCATACCAGACTTGAGAAGTTTAAAAAACAAAGCAGATTAATCGACCAGTATTCCATTACTTAAGCGCAAATGTTAGATTGTCAAAATAGTGAATTCTGTTATTTACTACCACTTTTAGGCCGAGTTTTACCGATCATAGCCGACCTTACGTCAAAATAGCGTTTTCCAATTTTCAAGGTCACCCATGGGGTTGTAACTTCAAAACCATTGGGAAAACGTGAATTAAATACTTAAATTGTCCGCGGCGAATTTATAAAGTTAACAACATTTATAATAATTAAACTAAGATTATATATTTATATTCAACATAGTTTTATAACACACATTAGGTAATAAATCAAAAATATGACAAATACTAAAATAAATATATAATAGTTTTTTTTTTAAATGAACACATCATATCGTTATTTTGGTAGAGTCTATAGTGGAAACCTTTATACGGGAATACCAATTTTAATAGTGTTTTACACTGACAGTTCCGTTATTTAAGGGATTCCACTATATAACGTTGGCGCTTAAGTAACAGAATAGGGCTACAGGAATCGAACCTACTACAGTGGCAGTCTTAATAATTAATTCATTGTATTAAAATTATGCTTCATGACAGGTGACGTCAATTCAATCACTATGTTGGTGCACAAATAACAAGTAAAATAACAACGAAATCTAGGAAGCAAGCTGATGGCAAAATACTAGCAGCTTAGCATATTCCAGAGGCCTACTTTCAGCACTGCAGAGATACAGACTGATTATGATGAAAGTCAAACGGAAGTGTTGTAGAGTTTTTTGATATTTAAATCTGTGGTGAATATATTATTTTAAATCTAAGTCTTTTATTTCTATATATTTAAAAAGGCTTGGTGTTAACCTACCTGTGAGAAATAGGGTGTGTTGTTTGCCTACCGCGGCGGTCAGTATATATATCCCTTTTAGTGCTGGGATTTCCACCGGCTCATATCTGATTTGCTTATCCCCCAATCCCAATTGACCACAGTTATTTCGGCCTACAAGTAAAAAAGATAAATATTAGTCAATGCATAAACAAGTCTTATGATTTAGTGAGATTCATAGGTTTTACCTACCAAAAGCATAAGCAGCCCCAGTTGAGGTTATTAGAATGGAGTGGGCCGCGGAGCAGCTACTTACTGCCAGCCGGAACTGGAACAATATTAACACAAAGGTAAACTAGGGTAAGAATTTGGCTATTAGCAAGCAACCTTGTAACCTTGCAACACACGTTTATTTAATAAAATAGTATGGATATTAAAGTTTGCATGAGCAAATAATTTCAGTTAGTGAGCACTGCCTTCTGGAAAAGAAATATAAATAGGAAGACAATATCCTTATTTATATAACTATAATTACATAAGTTAATAATAAGAAGATATAATACATTTTGCAGTCACACCTTCATTATTTATATTTTTGTTTATCCTGCCCATCACCTTACATGATCCCCAAGGTTAGCTGGTAAAGAATGCCTTATGGCGTTATAGCTCGCCTATGTACTAGGTTTTTAAGTGCAATAAAGTATTTAAATAAAATAAATAAATTAATATGTAATACCGATAAAAACTTTAAACGCCATTAAAAACCATAATGATTGGCCACTTGATATAGCTTTTAACAAAGGAAAATATTTTTAAGTTGGCCACTAAATATGTTATGGATTTCTATACTGCCACCTCGATTTTTTAGCAATGCATATAAATAGCGGTGCACCCGCTAAGCGCACTGTGGAGTGACATAAATTAAATGGGGAGATTGTCTTACATTTTTTATTTGACAAAACACTATGTACATAGGCAGATATCAATAGCTCTGGCCGGAAAATATGTAGCTAGAAACCGATTTTGTTCCTGAAGCTCCACCCTTTTCCATAACAGTTTAAATTAAATTACTATTGTTATTACTGTATCATACATTATATAACTTGCTTATTATGCCTTCCTTCTGTCTTATAATTAACTACAATTTGTTTAAGTATTGACCCTAAAGATCTCCTTATGTTTTTTAATTATATAAATTCATTTGGCCATAATAAAATAAGTCGTGAATAGCTAGACTTACGTGCCGCCATCTATAACATTCTCATTCGCCGGACTTTAGTCTACAGCCAACTTTGGAATGCTACATGCAATCATATCTCTGTGACAACGTCTAAGTACCTAAGACTATTTATGTCCAGTTAGGATTATATTTATATTAAAAAATAAAAAGAACAAAACCATTAATATTAACAAAAATGAATCAAATAATATAGCGAAGTAATACTGTTGTGAACCCAAGACTTTGGTTAGCAATCCGCCTTGCAAGTGCGCGCATTGCGTAACAGTATTGTAAAGCTAAAAAAAAATATGCTTTTACCACGTAAATACGTACGAGTACGATATCATATATATTAATCTCTCTCTGCCCATTATTTCCTATATGAATAGAAAATACTGTTTTATTTCCAAGATACATAAAACATTCGGAAACCGCCGTGCGGGAACTCTGTACTATGGACATGTTACAAGTAGTCCTCGCTAATAGAACCCCTATATATGACATTATATACCTACTTACTAACTTTTTATTCTAATTTTTATTGTTTTGTATTAACTTTATTATTTCATTGATTTTATGAATGTTGAGTTTTGATTTATTTTATTATTATTATTTATTTGTCTTTTCTTTCATTTTATATTAATTTTATACTGTATATAACTATTGTTAACTTTAAAGCTTTATTAATATTAATATTTGTATAGAAAATTTAAAAATATATAGGATTATTAACAATCCATTTTTAATTAAAATGTATGTATTAATTATAAGATGGACTGCATGGTAAATTGGGCTTTACTGTTAAGCCATGTAATGTTTTATTAATAAATAAATAAATGACTTAGAGCAGACAGTACTTAATACCATGTCTTTTACATGTCTCAGAATGTCTTTCGATATTTAAATTTAATGTTTACCTCGATATTGGTGAACCTGTGAAAAGTGTACAGGTTCGGATGTTGGCCACTTGTTGTTCCTCGGCTTCCCACCATCTCCCAAGCGACCTTCCCAGCGATGAGAAGAGCTCCAGAAGGCTTTTCAAAGGGTTTACAAACGCTCTATAAATAAAAAAAAACATATCAATATGCATAATCTATACTAACCACATTGAGGCCGAAAGAACAGCAGCCCTATTCTGTTACTTAGTCGCAAACGTTATTATTGGATTTCGTTTGTAGCTGACAAGTCACAGGTGTTCTAATATTTTGTCAGCCATGAGTGCCAGTTCATTAAGATCTGATGACTTCATAATGGTGTCGCTTACAGATAGGACAGCGCGTACTGACTGCGGCAGGTGATTGGTCCACATGATACGGAGTTTAGAATCTGAGATGTCTCTTCCAGCAAGGTTTTTCATCCGACGTAGCAGCTGAGATGGTTTCATGTCACCGAGTTCCATTTCTGACAGTAATCGTTGAACTTGGCGTTGTTCCGTCTCGCCGTAGACTTCTATTAAACGTTTTTTCAGCGTATCGTACATGTTGGATTCCGGCGGATTTAGTAAAATATCGCTGATCTCATCGACGTCCTGACGACAAAGTTGACCGACGAGTAGCTCGAACATAGCCTTGTCGCCCTTTTTGTGTGAAGCCATAACTGTCTCGAACTGTGCGAACCACGTCCTGATTCGATCACGCCAGATGTTGGGAATGCGCAGAGCGGCGGAGACGCCGGACAGTTCACTGTCAGCCCGAACATTCTGCGAAGTTGACTGTTCCTTGGTTTCCATCTTCTTTGTTCAGTTCAGCGGGGTCACCAATGTTGAGGTGGGATGTTGTAGTTGAAGTAAAAGTCACAATACCAAGTTGAGAGATATATTTATTGCCTACAAATAATTAAATATATATTGAAATAAACTCTGAACCGAGATAGTCGTAACCAGTGTGTCAGTGGTGGGGGTACTGTGTGACATAGATGCGGGATGCACGCCGTCTCTGTCACACTGCAAGGAACCATTTATTTTGCGGGTTAGAACACCTGTGACTTGTCAGCTACACGTTATTTACGTCAGAGATTGCGTCATAATTACAAAATACTATTCAATTCTCAACTCTATAAGCACTCGAACTTGAAAGCGGCCGTGCAAATATCAACTTTAATAGCGTGATATCTACGAGTATATAGTTAACGGATTCTATTATATAACGTTTGCGCTTAAGTAACAAAATAGGGCTACAGAAAACCTTAAGTTTACATAATTCATTTTTGTACTACTTTTGGTGTTGTTGGTACGTTTGACTTAAAAGCAAATAAAGCAAAGCTTGCTTTTTTACCGAATATTGTATGAAAACCGTAGAGAATCGCCAAGTCAAACGACTTTAAAACGAAATAGAGTGAAAAAAGCGAGACTTCAACACGAACTTGCTTTTGCTTCGCCGTCAGCAGCTTCGAAACCAATTTTGCCGCTACTCTTTTCATAGCCAAATCACCTCTCATGCCCACCTCTTCCGCAATTTCTCGGCTAGTCACACGACGGTCCCGCATCACCACAGCGTTCACTTTGGCAATGACATGGTCAATTCGGCGTGTTAATAGCCGACCAGAGCGTGGCTCGCTTTCCACTGATGTGCGACCGTCTTTAAACCGGTTGAACCACTCCCTAATCTGTGTGATGCCCATAGCATCGTCACCGAAAGCCGTCTGAATCTTCCGAATGTTTCGACCTGGCTGTCTCGCCCAGTTTCAGAAACTACGTCACTTGAACACGGCTCGACAACTACTGACGCTATCTACAGGCGGGAAAAAATTCACGCAATCGCACGAAGGTTCAATGTCGGCTAATGCAAGCCCGCTTGATTCAAATCCATCAATTTTCAAAATGAAATGAAATCGTTTATTTGCTAGGATACACGGTACATAGTATGTTATATAAATATAAACAAAATTGTTTCTCATGTTCCACCAGAATATGGCATGCAAATGTTTAAGGAGTTTAAATAAAAAATAAAGTCGGATACTTTTCTAACAGACCTCGTATATAACTGAATACAATTTCGAATTATTAGCAACTCATCCCTGACTGCATCTGCATCTGAGATGATAAATAATGATGGATTATGAGATTGCCCAAAACCAGACCCCAACTTTTTGCAGCGTGCCTCTACTAAATACAATTCAATCATCTTAACAATTAATTGTTTTTTCTTAAATTTAATTACTACATCTGTTTTACCCCAGCATTAAAATATAATTTAATTAAGTAGTCAATTGGTTAAAATTTATGTATGAAATAGTTACAAAGCTCTATTTATAAGATTAGGTTCTTTATTATGGTATCGAAACCATGTAATTATTTATGTAAAAAAAGTTTTTGTCAATTGTCGTTATGCTACGGTAAAATAAATAACATTAATTACAGATTATAAAAACACAATATATTAACTATCAAATAAAAAAGAAATCATTATGGCACGAGAATATTTTATTGGACCCATTTCTCTTAGAAAAATGGGCATTCTCATTAATTGTATTTATTAAGATTGTAAAACTGATATAAAATCCTTACCGCTGGCAACCGGGGCATAGGTTCCTCGGTGCTTGGGGTCGGGGAGGAGGAGGAAGTAGCAGGTTCCTTACTGGTGTTATCACTATGTGTGTCCGTGGAGGATTCCCTGGGAAAACAAATAATATAAGAAATTTGTGCACCATTAACGAAAATAAATATGAAAATACTTAAGAAATCATATCTTGGTGATACATACTTTTTTCCCACCAAATTCTCCTTTGTAGTATTTTTGTCCTGGCTGTCTATTTTCGCCAGCTTCACACTGGAAAGAGAAAATTTAGATCTTATTATTATTTATCTATTTCTAAAACTGAAACAGTAAATAAGAAGCACGAAACTATTACTATGTATTTTAGGGAAAGAGAATCAAACCTCAAATTTACAGTGGGAACAGAAACCAACAAAGCCCGTGTCTATTGTGATTATAAAATATACTATTATAGTTTTAGAAAAACACTTAAATTTTCTCAGGAGACTCCTCTTCAATATTTGCGGACCGTTTTAATGAAGATCTACAGGGAAAAGATAAAAATAAATTAAACAAAATTAAATTTTGTTTTATTTCATCACAATTGTGTGGCTCCAGGGGTGGTCACTAACCATGCTATAAAGAAGTGGAATCATATTTAGCGAACACCATAGCTCCATGTCTAAATCCACTGACTCAACTACTAGGTCACAGAGGCAATTTTATTTCATAATATACATATATGCCATAGCTCTCCCAGCCTATGATCCCTCCTTCCAATAACCAGTGGCCCAGTGGTATTGCTTCTTTAATCAAAACGGTATTTTTTTCCAAATAGTGTTTTCATTTCTGTCAGTTTTATCCTTAGAGATGATTGACCTTTGCCGAGAGAGCTTAATAGTGGATGACATTGACATTGTATGTTATGATTGGATTGCATGCCATCATTCTACCACCACCGCAAAGACAAGCTGACACTTGGAGATATGTATATACAGACTCAGTGTAGTGGCTCTCTTAGCCTATGGGCCATTTACTATCTTCTCGGTATGTTTTATTAACTCCCAAGGATTTGTTTTTATAATATTTGTGTTTACATTAAAATTAACGTCTAAACTGAAGCTGTTTCAATGAAGTGTGTAAAACCATACTGACAAGGGACTGATGGCAGTTATCAGTGGCTCCCATCTTGGACTCGATTTTGCTTAATTTATATCACAAAAAGTATTACAAAATAAGGTAGTACCCCACCAGAAGAAAGGCATTATTGCGCAGACTGTACACAGTCGTAAATTGAATGGACACACGCGCGGGAATAACGTGACTGAAGAGAAGCAAAATCATGCAAATGTATTACTCAGAGCCGACAAGAGTATGATATGATTAAATAATTTTGTTACCTCTGTCAGATAAAAAATACCAGATAGCCATACATCTCACTCTTGTTCCCGATATGCATTATCGGCCGATTACAGTATATTCCAGTAATAATATTAATAATCAAAACTTATTTTTGTCATTTGTCAGTAACCAACACTATTGTGTCTATTGTAAATTATCATCACGACTTTCAAGGTGGTCAAAAACCAATAAGCGGATTCACATTTAGCCAGCTTTACTATAGGCCAATCATGACAAGTAGCAAGCTCGTCGATGTCTCCAGCGTACCAAACTCAAGAAATATCACAAATTAAAAATTAATTAAATGTATTTAATTACATTAATAAATATTTGTGTCCCGACCAGGAATCGAACCCGGTACCTCCGATTCTAAATCCACAGACTTAACCAGTAGTGTCTATTGTGATTATAAAATATACTATTATAGCTTTAGAAAAAAATACTTACATTTTGTTTGGACACTCCTCTGAAACATTCGCAGACCGTTTTAATCTACAGGGGAAAGAGATAATGTTGTTTAATTTCATCACAATCATGTCGCTTAATGGGCGGTCACCAACCATGCTTTAAAGAAGTGGAATAATATTTAGCAAACACTATAGCTCCGTGTCCAAATCCACCGACTCAACTACTAGACCACAGAGGCAGTTTTATTTCATAATGTTATAGGTGGATTACACATAATATGTACAGTGGCCAAGCAGTAAAGTTGACTAATTTGAGTACCTGGCCTCATTCTTCCACCACCGCAGAGACAAGCTGTCTGGCTTGGCATACTTGAAAACACACTTGGAGATGTATAAATACAGACTCAATGTAGTGGCTCTCTCAGCCTATTGGCCATTTACTATCTACTCGGTTTGTTTAATCAACTCCCAAAAATGCTAAACACAGACTACTAACAGGTAGTAACAACAGCACATTCTTAACTAGGCAGTAAATGACACAAGAAAAATGCAGCACATACACGTTCAGTACCCATGTCACTGTGAACAGACAGCAAATGTCTACATTACCACTGCTACTCTGAACCAATGGGGACAGTGCCTCCATGGAGGGATTAACGAGGTGGTCTGTCCATCGAAGTTAGAGTTTGTCACCTGCAAACTAGTTGGTTTGAGGGTAGGCACCCAAAAGAGAACACGAGGCCCTGAGCATGGGTGTCCTAGTTTTTCAACACGTGTTGCTTCACTTACGACCACTCAACTACGAAAATAAGAACTCTGTCCAAAAGAATAATCGATTTGCAAAGGTGTTTAATAAAAACTTAAAAATGACGCAAATCGAAAATCCGTAAAATATTATTTTTAAATGTAAATTTAACTTAAATATTGTTGAAGCCATTAAATACTATACACCTATTAAATACTAATAAGATAATTTTACTAATAAAATATGATAGAAAAAGGTACAAACCCGTGTGTCGCCATTTGTAACGGTCACTTTTTTAGTGATTTTAAAAGATCTTATTTAAGTACAATAACCGCGTAAACTATGTAATGTTAATAAAAAATGAAAATAAAAGAGTATTTTGATTATAGATACAAATGTTTTAGGAAGATACCGGCTTTTCTTGATCTCAAACTTCTTTTTTCTTCTTTACCCGTACTTCACTCTAGCAAATAACAGCAGCAAATGAGCGAGAGACGAAACGAACGAAATAAAGAATTTCCTTTGTGACAATCTTTCATTAAAATTCCACTTTTTTCTTAATTTAATGTTGTTAATTGTACATTATTTTTTTATCTTCAGTGGCGCTAATAGAGTTCATTAATAAAAAGCAATGTACAACATGTTATTGTTCAATGTCTATGGGATAGAATTGTCCATAGAAATATTAATTTAGCAACACTGCCTCGGCAAGTTGTCGTTGACTGATTTTCCGGCACCCATTAACCTAGATTAAACACGTGCTTTTTTTTTTTTTGGTTCCGATGGATGATGAATGAGATGATAGGGAAGGCAAAGGGTCTAGCCCATACAGCCAAGTCTGACGTAATATATCTTTCTTTTTCATGAATTAATGAATGTTGAGGTGAGTGTAGTGTGGCGCCATCATTTTGCGTTCCATTTCAAGCAAAATAATATCCCCTGAATGGTTTTTTAACGCATAGAAAGTTTATTGCCGTTTAATATTTTGTTTTGTTTTAATTCTTTTGTTTTGGTATGTTAATCCTTTAAATACTTTTTTATTTAACAAGTTGTTGCAATATTATTGCAATATAAATGATGTTGTGTGAATTTCAGCTAACTAGCAGTAGATGTGACAGGCAGTTATGTTTTGTTGACTTCTATACCTACTATTTTTAGTTTAATATATCTTATACTTTAGCTAATATTTAATATTATTAATATATTTAATTATTTATTTACGTACATAAGTACATATTATATTACATTACAGTACATACATATAATGTTTAATTATACTGACTCAGACTCGGACGTTTATTTTTCTTGTAACTCGTCCTCGTCTGATGAGTTCCAGGACAGTCAGAGTGACGCTCACGTCAGTGACTTACTCCATGATGCATTTTCTCAATTTCCGAGGAATCTGAATATCTGCCACATCAACGCACAAAGTATCCCAAGCCATTATTCCGACCTTCTTGCTACGATCACCAGTGACCATATTCATGCTGTTCTAGTATCGGAAACCTTCCTCAAACCTTCACTTCCTTCAACTTACTATCCTCTTCCCGGTTTTGTACTTCTTCGCAACGATCGTACCGGCAAGGGCTGTGGAGGGGTCGCCATTTATCTACGCTCAAACCTAAACTACAAAATTATTTCCCGATCTCCTTCTCCTTATTCTTCATCTTCAGAGCATATTTTTATAGAACTAAATCTCAACACTGTAAAATTCCTCCTCGGCGTTGTCTACGCCCCGCCCACTATAGATTATTTCAGCACCTTAGAAGGCTTGCTTGAAACTTTTCTTCCCTTCTATGAGCATAATGTGCTCATGGGAGATTTTAACACCTGCCTACTAAAAGACGACACACGTGCTAAAAAACTAAAATTTCTTACTTCCTCCGTCAATGCCTCTTTTCTTCCTCTTAACACCACTTTCCACGTTAATGATTGTAGCAGTCTCCTTGATTTAATCCTCACCACTCAACCAGAAAGAATATCTTCTCACGGTCAGCACACAGCTGCCGGCTTCTCTCACCATGACCTTATCTTCGCCTCCTACAAAATTAAAACTCCAAAATTTAAACCCAAAGTTTTCCTCCAACGTAACTTTGCCAGAATGGACATAGCCCGTCTTTTGTCTGATGCAGCGGAGTTAGACTGGCATAGTGTGACTGTACAAGATACGATTGACGGAAAGGTCTCAATATTCAATGATATGTTGATCAAGCTGTATGATGATCACGCGCCTATTCGTCCGGTCCGCATGAAGAGACCTCCTGCCCCATGGCTTAATGATGCAATTCGGAAGGCCATGAGGTGGAGGGACTCACTTAAAAGAAAGTTTAAAAAGAAACGTGATGAGAGCACATGGTGTGATTTTAAGCATGCCAGGAATCGCGTAAACCAGATGTGTAGGAACGCAAAACGCCAATATATCCAAAAATCCTTTGAATCCTGTTCATCACAAAATGTATGGAAATTTCTGCGTACTTTAGGATTTGGTAAACCAAAGTCCGAACCCATTCTCTCTGTAGATACTAACGGCCTTAACCAGCATTACTCTTCGCCACCTATTACCATAGATCCTGCGTTAAAGGCCGTTACTATTTCTCAGATAAATTCCATACCTATCTCAAATAATACTCCTTTTACTTTTTCACCAGTGGGCAACTGTGAAATTAATAAGATCTTTCAGTCAATCACCAGTAAAGCGGTCGGTTACGACAACATTGGCCGGGCTCTTCTTGCTCCAATCTTTAAAATTATACTTCCATATATCACTCACTTAATAAATTTTTCACTTTCCTCTGGCCACTTTCCTAATATTTGGAAAAACGCACATATAGTGCCTATCCCTAAAAAGTCTGTCCCCAATAACTTTAGTGATCTTCGGCCTATATCAATTCTTCCTTTCATGTCTAAAATCTTGGAGCGAGTGGTCCAGCGGCAGTTGGCCGATTTTCTCAATTCTTTTCAGCTCATAAACCCATCTCAGTCTGGTTTTCGGCCAGCCCATAGCACCTCCACCGCTCTCATTAAAATTACGGATGATATCCGGTTTGCTATGGATGGCCACAAGCTTTCACTGGTTACTCTTCTAGATTTTAGTAACGCTTTTAACTGTGTCGATCATGACATTCTCCTGGCCACAATGCGTGCTCTTAATATTTCACAGTCTGCCACACAATGGTTCAACTCTTATCTTCGCGGGCGCCAGCAGCGTGTTCGAGTGGACGACATTTACTCTGACTGGTGTCAGGTAACTGCTGGTGTCCCGCAGGGTGGCGTATTATCTCCATTACTCTTCTCGATATTTATAAACAGCATTTCTCAAGTAATACAGTTCAGTTCCTACCATCTATACGCTGACGACCTACAGCTCTCTTTGCATTTCAATATAACTGAAATCAACGATGCTCTCGACAAAATGAATAGGGACCTTGAGGCAATCCGTCTACAGTCTACAAGGCTTGGGTTACTGGTAAACCCGAGCAAAACCCAAGTGATTATCGTTGGCTCTAGGCATGCGCTAAGCAGAGTGGACTTGGATTCCTTATCACCATTAACTTTTAACAGTGTACCACTTCCATTCTGCGAAAGTGTAATAAATCTCGGTCTTCACATATCTTGTGATCTATCCTGGAGCCAACATGTGTCTGAGATCAGTCGGAAAATGTTTGCCAGTATGCATTCGCTTAAACGAGCGCAGTATTTTATCCCGTTTAAGGCAAAGCTAATGTTGGTCAGTTCCCTCCTTCTTCCCATTATTGACTATGCAGATGTTTGCTACTCTGACATCACTGAAGAGCTACTGAATAAACTCGATCGTCTGCTCAACTTATGCATCCGGTACGTATTCGGATTGCGTAAGTATGACCATGTTTCCCAATACCGTATTCAATTAAAGTGGCTTAATATCCGTTTTCGAAGATCTGCACATGTCCTTACTTCTCTTTACAACGTTCTTTACAATCCCCAAGCTCCTCTATACCTTAAGACTCGTTTCCAATTTCTTGGAGACAGTCACAACCTTCCTCTTCGGTCTGCTTCTAACAATCAGCTCAAAATTCCCCCTCACACTTCTAGCAGATATTCAGATTCTTTTACTGTTTTCGCTGCTCGAGAGTGGAACAAGCTTCCACTAGTCATTAGACGGGCGCCTTCAATAAATGTGTTTAAAAATCTACTTGTTGCTCAATTTTTAAATAAACAAAATAATTTGTCATGATAACTACAAGTACCTATTTTTTTTATTTATTTATTTCCTTAATTTTTATCGTGAATGATTGTACCTATGTAATATGATACGAGTAGCTATCTATTAGTGTGTTTATATATTCATACATAATATATATTTATGTTTATTATATATATTATTTTAATTATATATCATGTAAGTATTTATGTAGTAGTATTTAATTATTCTTAAGTAATTATATTTATCTTAATGCACCCGCAATCCTCTGCCACACTCCCAAAGGTTAGCTGTTATAAAATGCCTGAAGGCATTAAGTTCGCCCTTGTACACTACTTTTTAAGTTATTTTGTGCAATAAAGAGTTTATAAATAAATTAATGAGGTCATCATCAAATTCCAGATGCTGTAGAAGTTGATGCTTTTCTTGGAGTCACTCGCGGAACCATCCGCTGCTCAAACACGTCGGGTAAAATATGGGAGTTGACAGCGCGGGAAAACCGCAAAAAATAAACTGCAACTTGTGCCCCATATTTAAAGTCCAATTTATCGTTTTCCATAATTATTCACATTGTAGCACATTATTAAACAAAACAACACCACTCTTGACCAATAATAACCACAGTAAACTAATTTACAAAACAAAAACTTGCACTTGACATGTCCGCGCAAAATGGCGCGAGAGACTCCATCAACCACGTGCGCATAATCTGAGCATGGGTGTCCTAGTTTTTAATGTTGTTAATTGTACATTTTTTATTTTTATTTTTATTTTCAGTGGTGCTAATAGAGTTTAGTAATAAAAAGCAATGTACAAAAAGATATTGTTTAATGTCTATGGGATAGACTTGTCCATAGAAATATTAATTTAGCAACACTGTTCATGCTACCTCTTCACAATCGGCAAGTTGTCGGTCGTTGATGGACTTTCCGGCACTCATCAACCGTGCACGCGCATAATGTGTGACAAAGTAATGTACAGATAACAGCTAACAAATAAAACAGTTACTACCTAAATCGTGTTCAACTTCGGCCGCGTTAATTTTATAGCATTTCCAACATTTCGTTGCAACTTCATAAACCAGCGTGAAATGACGTTTTTGTTAAGAAATTCCACTTTTTTTTAACAATGCTAACATTTCTTGGCTTATAGTAAAGTTGGCTAAATGTGAATCCGCTTATTTATAAGCGTGGTTTCTGACTACACCGAAAGGGAAACGGTCGTGATAATACTTTTTTCTTTGCTAACATTTCTTAAAAAAACGAGCGGTGAGGCTACTTTTTGACAAGTAGCAAATAGTAACAAATCAATTGACAATGTATTCTATGTATTATTATTATTTTTTAGGTTAAATTTAGATTTTGTTGTAATATTTTGACCAGGAATACCAAGTCAGCAACCTCACGACGCTTATATAATGGTAACAGATGTAAACGTTGACGAATGAATCTGTGATTTAATACGGAAATTGATATAGGCAACAGAGCGTTTCCGAATTTGTTCGATGCGGTTAATGTGAACCATGTAGTTTGGACTCCACACCTGTGAAGCGTAGTCCAAATGACTTCTAACATATGTGCAATACGAAATCTTAATGGTTTTGATGTTTTTAAATTCCTTAGAGGCACGCATAATAAAACCTAAAGCTTTGGACGCTTTGCTAATAATACTATCAACATGCTGATCGAAAAGCAACTTTCTATCATGGATATCCCCAAGGTCTCTGACACTATCCATCGTTCCAAGATTCAAGCCTTAAAGTGAGTATACAATTTTTATAAGATTTCGTTTTCTGCTGAAGGTTGTGTGTAAGCACTTTGATACATTTAGATCCAACAAGTTGTAGCGATTGTTATCGACAATGGCCAGGAAGGAACGTTTTCGGCTGCAATCGACTTCCTTTGCCTTGCATTTATTTAAGACGTCACCTGTCAAAATTAGATTTTGACGTGAGGCCTTTGTTTCAAAACAGACTGCAAGAAACGCGCAGCTTTAAAAATTTATTTAATCATTTAACGAACGTAAATTAAAATGTAAACTAACTATACATATGTGAGATCATCCTACTGAATATTGTCGCCCCCGTAGCTTGGGTAAGTATTGAATAGAAAATAGTACGCGGTCACTTCATGACCACGTGCAGTAACTCTTAATTTCTTTTGTGCACCACCGCTGCAGTCTCACCATCTATCTGGTATCTTGTCTTGGTGTAGACTGAAGTGGCGGTGGATTTGGAGATGGAACGTAACGCGTGTTCCCCGTGCGTTCCAGGGTTCTATGTCTGGACTTTAGAGCTGGGACCCAGCTTGAGAAGATAACCCCGCTGCCCAGGATCCCCGTGACGCCTCGTTGTCCGCTTGGGATCGGCAGCGTCCTCCGGGTCCCCATCTTCAGGCTCTCCGAGGGAAGGTACCCCTACGTATGGTCAACGGATGCATAAAGAGTGATAGGGCTAAGTTTTGGCTTACGACCCTCCCTTATATAATTGTAGATTCCCATTGCTCTCTGTTAACTTCATTTTTTTTGTAATATATTAACTTCATTTGCTTAAATTTCTTTGTTTTATTTGAATGTCCAGCTTAACGTGACATCTGGCGCCCAACAGTGTTTTTTAGTCATCTTCGCTTAACTTTATTGCATTCTTTGGCCTTGCGTAGCTAGTAGTTGTGTGATTATTGCATGCGTGTTTGCAGGTTTGTGTAAAATCAGTTTTTTTTTAACTTCTTCAAAGTACCTGCGCTGTAATTTTTATTAACTTTCTTATTTCTAGCCTAATTAACTGTTATTTCTACTTAAATTGTATTGCCTATTGTTAATAATTGCCTACTCTTTGTATCTATAACTTAAATTTGTAAAAAGAATAATGACTTGTTTTTGAAGCATGTGCTTATAATTTTTTTTTGCTTGTGTAACAAAAATTTTTTTTTTATTTTCTTAACAATTATTTCCTAGGCATTCTGGTTGCCATATTACTTTAAATTTACCTTATACATATATATTTTTATTGCACAATATTTTTCATTTTAGTCATTATCTTCAATTTTCATTTATATTTAAGGAATCTATTCAATATTTACTCAAATTGCTTCAATAATTTGTATTTTTTATTATAATTTTTAATTCTAATTTTTATAATGTCGTTCGAAATTAAATACCTTTCGTTACAAAAGACTGAATTAGTTTATGAAGTGTTAATCCGTGGAGGCACTCCCACTGACAATGTGGCCGACCTGCGAAAGCAGATAATTAAATTATCAAACTCCATGCCTGCTGTGGACATTTTGGAGTCTAGTTATGAGACGGTTGATGACTTGAATGGTGTGAGTGAGAGCATGGCGAAGGCAGCCGGAAACGTCACATCCTTGTCGGTTGTTTTTGATAATAATCAATACCTCCGCACTAAAACCCTACTGCACCATGTTTATCATCGACTTAATAGGATAAATTCAGATAGATCAACTGACATGATTATGGTTAAAGAGATTAGGTCAGAATTTAATAGTATTTATAAAAAGTTTATTGCTTTGGGCAGTAGATCCCAAGCAACTAGCAACATTAGTCTTTACCAAAATGATACTAAACCTACATGTAGCAATGCAAATGACTTGCTACAACTCAAATATAATGGTAAAACATGTGTCCGTGCTTTCATACAACGTTTGGAAGAGTTTACAGTTGCAAGAGAAATCCCATTCTCTAAAATATTACTGTATGCCACTGAAATCTTTGTAGAAGATGCTCTACACTGGTTCCGTAGTGTCCGGGACCATATAATTTGCTGGGACGACTTGATCAGTCTTCTAAAACAAGATTTTAGTCAGTCGGATTATGATTACCGATTGATGGACGAAATAAGATCTCGTACCCAGGGAGAGAAAGAGAACATCACAATTTACTTGTCAATAATGCAGGGATTATTTTCTAGGTTAAATAAAACAATTCCAGAATGGGATAAATTAGAAATATTATTACACAATATTAGGCCTAAATATGCTAGTACACTAGCAAGTAGTAGTAAAATTAATACTATAGATGACTTATGTATGCTCTGTAAAAATTATGAAAACATACAAAATAGATTATCTAAAATTTACGAACCTTTTAAAGCTACTTCTGATACTTTAGCTCCAGAATTTGCATATTCTAAAACTTCTTATTACCAACCTAAACTTAATACTAAATCTAATAACTATAATAATAATAATAATAATAATACAAACCATTTTACATCTAATTATAATCGCAGAAATAATACAAACAGTTATAGACCAACCTTTAATAACAATAAAGGCTACCATTTAAATAATAACTTAAATTTTAATGATAATTACCCTAAACTTAACGCTATTAACTATAATACTAAATTTTGTCCCCGGTGTCGGGTGGACACACATAACTTAAGAAACTGTCAAGCTGAAAGAAATATTATTTGTTTTGGTTGCGGCACACCTAATGTGCTTCGCTCAGATTGCAGTAATTGCTTAAATAATTATAACCGTAATTCAAAAAAACTAATAAGGCAGAATAGTATCAGACCTAATAAAAAATTTAATGAAAAGGATTGGAAAAATTGGTTAATAACACTTAAAAACTTCTTTGAATCTTACAACAAGGATACTATTCTGTTTACTAAACCGTCTACTGATAATAGACCTTATATAGATTTAAAAATTAATGAAATTTCAGCATGTGGCCTGCTAGATTCTGGTTCGGCAGTAACCATTATAGGAAATAATGCGCATGTTCTGTTAGAGCAACTAGGACTTAAGCTACATACTAACGAGAACCTGTCGATTATTGATGCTGGAGGACATAAACATAACAATATTGGACTTATGTATCTACCTATTCATTTTGAAAATACATTCCATATTGTGAAGGCTTATGTCATTCCTGAGGTGGAGCAGTCGCTCTTATTGGGCATAGATTTTTGGAGAAAATTTTGCTTATGTCCAAAATACTTGGGAACTGTTCAAAATTCTTCAAATAGTAATAAAACTTCTTCAATTAATACTAATAAAAAAGTTAATTTAATTTATTCATATAATAATTTAGATAATAGCCAAAAACTTATAGTAAATAATATAATTAATCAATTTAAAGATATTTCATATGAATATAAAGGCTTAGGCCACACCACTCTTATCCAACATCATATTAATACAGGTGACTCTGAACCCATTCGTCAGCGCTATTATAGGATGGCTCCAGAGAAACAGAGGATTCTGGCTTCCCAGGTGGATGAGATGCTAGAATTGGATGTCATTGAACCGAGTGAAAGTGCGTGGTCTACCCCTGTATTAATTATACAAAAGAAGAACGGCGAGCCTAGGCTGTGTCTAGACAGCCGTAAGCTTAATTCTGTAACTAAGCGGGATTCCTATAGCTTGCCGTATATCTCAGAAATTTTAGATAATCTTCGGGATGCAAAATATTTAACAAGCATTGATCTGTCCAAAGCTTTCTGGCAGATCCCTATAGTGGAAGAAGACAGGGATAAAACTTCTTTTTATGTTCCTGGTCGTGGTTCATTCCGGTTTAAACGGACTCCATTTGGTCTGACAAATGCACCCGCTACTCAACAAAGACTTGTAGATCAATTATTTGGCCCTGATTTTAATTTAAAGGTTTTTGCTTACCTTGATGACATCATAGTCATAAGTAATACTTTTGAAGAACATGTTTCTTTGTTATTACGTGTTATAAATAAACTTAAATTAGCTAACTTAACAATAAATTTAGATAAAAGTAAATTCTTCCGTGAAAACCTTAAATATTTAGGTTATGTGGTCGACTCGCAGGGTTTGCGGACTGATCCGGAAAAGGTTGAGGCAATAGTCAACTTTCCAACACCAAAGTCTAGGAAAGAACTAAAACGATTTCTAGGAACTGCTACTTGGTATCGAAGATTTGTACCTCAGTTCAGCACTATTGCCGGCCCCTTAAATAAATTAACATCTACCAAAAAGAATTCCCCTCCATTTGCCTGGACCTCTGAAGCAGATTTTGCCTTCAGCAAACTTAAAGAGTATCTGGTATCTGCTCCAGTCCTCTCCTGTCCAAACTATGACTTGCCGTTCGAAGTCCATACAGACGCAAGCAATTATGGCATTGGTGGGATGTTAACTCAAGTAATAGAGGGAAAAGAACACCCAGTTGCTTATATGAGCAGGTCTCTCAGCCATTCTGAGAAAAATTACAGCATTACTGAGCGCGAGACGCTAGCTGTTCTAAATGCTGTAGAGCACTGGCGTTGCTACTTGGACAATGGCAGGCCATTTACGGTTTTCACTGATCATAGTGCCCTTAAATGGTTCCTGTCACTGTCTAATCCAACAGGCAGATTGGCAAGATGGGGAGTACGTCTGTCTTCCTTCAATTTTGATATTAAACACCGTCGTGGGATTGACAATGTCATCCCCGATGCCTTATCTAGAGCTGTCCCTTGCTTGGCTACTTCTATATCCAATGCTTATAAAACCACTAGTGATAAATGGTACTTAGACATATACAATGGGTGTTTAAATAATCAAAATAGTTTTCCTAATTTTATAATTAAAAATAATTCTTTATATAGACTAATGAAGTCAAAGTGTACACTTAATGCTGAATTTGCATGGAAGGAGGTAGTACCAATCGAGCATCGGGATGATATAATTTCTAAAAATCATTCCGAGCCCACTGCGGCCCACTTAGGTATTTTTAAAACATATCGTCGGTTGGCACTAAATTACTATTGGCCTAAAATGCATAGTGATGTAGTCAAATTTATTTCCTCATGTGATGTTTGTTTATCATACAAACTTCCTACTCATGCTACACTTGGTGAAATGGGCCGACCGAAACAATGTTCTCGTCCTTTCCAAATGATCTCAATTGATCTTGTTGGTCCATTACCTGTAAGCAGGAAACAAAATACATTTTTATTTGTTGTGACTTGCTGTTTTTCGAAGTATTGCTTGCTATTTCCTATTAAGAGAGCTACCGCTGATATAGTATGCAAAACTTTGGAAAATTCTGTGTTTCTAGTACATGGGATACCACAAACTGTCCTTCTCGACAATGGCAGCCAATTTATTAGCAGTAACCTCAACATATTATTTAAAAAATACTTAGTACCTAATGTTTATTTTACGCCAAAGTACACTCCACAAATAAACTTGGTGGAGAGGTATAACAAAACAATTATTACATGCGTATCAACTTTAATAAATAATGACCATCGTTCATGGGATGTTGATATAAGCAAGGTTCAATTTGCCATCAACAACTCGGTCAATTCCTGGTACATCGTCATCGTCACATGTGGATCACATTTTACTGACACAGAGCTTGGCGACGAAATAGTTTTCTTGCCCCGCGAAGCGTACGCGGAAAATATAGGACAACTAGCCCGCGTATTTAATGACGTACAAGTTTCTCTGTATCAGGCTCACATTAAAAACTATTCGCGTTATAACTTACGCAGAAAATTTGCCGAGTTTGATGTAGGTGACGTTGTCTGGAAACGCACTTATTACTTGAGCGACAAGGACAAATACTTTAGTAAAAAGTTAGCACCAAAGTTCCTTAAGTGTCGCATAATCTATAAAAAGTCGCCACTTGTTTACACTCTAGAGGACATGAGTGGTAAAAACTTAGGCGACTGGCATATTAAAGATTTTAAGAATGTTAGATGCTAGATAGATCTAACCTTGTATTATGTTCATTGAATCTAACCTAAAAGTTTGTTTACATATTTTTGACATATAGTGATGTTCCTTTCCCTTCGTTGTTTACGAGACTTATCAGTCAGTTTTTTCATTTAGTTTTGTTGCCATACAATTTTTATTAATTTTATCTTACAATATTTTATTTATGTAGCTAGTAAAAATTAATTTCCTTTTGCATTATGTAGTGCTAGGATTTTACCCTTAGGGTCAAAATCCTCGAGCGGCGAGGATTTTGTAGCGATTGTTATCGACAATGGCCAGGAAGGAACGTTTTCGGCTGCAATCGACTTCCTTTGCCGTGCATTTATTTAAGACGTCACCTGTCAAAATTAGATTTTGACGTGAGGCCTTTGTTTCAAAACAGACTGCAAGAAACGCGCAGCTTTAAAAATTTATTTAATCATTTAACGAACGTAAATTAAAATGTAAACTAACTATACATATGTGAGATCATCCTACTGAATATTGTCGCCCCCGTAGCTTGGGTAAGTATTGAATAGAAAATAGTACGCGGTCACTTCATGACCACGTGCAGTAACTCTTAATTTCTTTTGTGCACCACCGCTGCAGTCTCACCATCTATCTGGTATCTTGTCTTGGTGTAGACTGAAGTGGCGGTGGATTTGGAGATGGAACGTAACGCGTGTTCCCCGTGCGTTCCAGGGTTCTATGTCTGGACTTTAGAGCTGGGACCCAGCTTGAGAAGATAACCCCGCTGCCCAGGATCCCCGTGACGCCTCGTTGTCCGCTTGGGATCGGCAGCGTCCTCCGGGTCCCCATCTTCAGGCTCTCCGAGGGAAGGTACCCCTACGTATGGTCAACGGATGCATAAAGAGTGATAGGGCTAAGTTTTGGCTTACGACCCTCCCTTATATAATTGTAGATTCCCATTGCTCTCTGTTAACTTCATTTTTTTTGTAATATATTAACTTCATTTGCTTAAATTTCTTTGTTTTATTTGAATGTCCCGCTTAACGTGACAAAGTTTTGTTTACAGTATATGTCAAGACGATGCAAGTCATCTTGAAGTGCTTCAGCATCCTTTACACTTTCAATGTGTCTAAATATTTTCATGTCGTCTGCAAAACAGAGGACATTTGAGTTTAGAAAACATTTATCAATGTCAGAGACGAACATAACATATAGTAAGGGGCCCAGAAGAGTTCCCTGAGGAACTCCACTAGGCACCTGAGTCAAACCTGAAATATAATTGCTTATCACCACAGCCTGCGTCCTATTATCCAAGTATGATGTAAACCACCTGAGTAGGTCACCCCTGATACCTAAATGAAGCAGCTTTTGAAGTAAGATTCTGTGATCGACTCTATCAAAGGCCTTACTGTAATCTGTATAGATAATATCAGTTTGAAGGCCTCTGTCCATATTGGCTGTTAACTGCTCGTTCAGTAGCACTAGATTTGATACAGTTGAACGGTTTTTTAGGAAGCCATGCTGTGTAGGCGAAAATGAATTCTTTAAAGCATCATAGACCTGTTCATGAACGATTTTCTCAAGCACTTTTCAGTAATACACAATTTGGATATCGGCCTGTAGTTTTCAACCAAAGATTTATTGCCTTTTTTATGTATAGGTGTAACAAATGCTGACTTCCACAGGTTTGGTACAGCACCCACAGTCAGAGACTTTTGAAAGAGTAACGATAATGGTGTTGCCAGCTCATCTGCACAGGTTTTTAGAAAAATGGCAGGTATGAGGTCCGGACCAGCAGATTTGGAAACATCAAGGGCCTTTAATTTTTTGACAATTGATAGAGTGGATACCTCTATTGAATGTATATCGGATACGCTACAATGTTATAACTTTCATTAAACGAACGACTTGTGCTAAAAAAGTGGTATTTTCATGCTAACATTTCTTAAAACGAACGCGGCCTTTGTGCTCTAAGCAAACTTTATTCTATTGATTCCGTATTCGACATAGTAATCAAAGCGTGATTCTATTTCTAAATTACGGTTTTAAGTGAATGTAAACCTAGGACCAAGAATCATAATTGTGATATTTGGTCCTAGATGTAAACGCTACTTGAACACCTGTCAAAGCGAAATACAATAAAATAACCGTAGTACATGGGGGGGAAGAGGGATATCTTATCTAAGATCTTGTAGTAATAAATCAATTTTAAAAATAAATATACCCGACTGTAATCATAAGTCTTTATTATATTCATTCTAAGCTCTCTGAGCGAATAAGGAATAGTAACAAAGTAAGCCCTCAACATGATCGTGATCGCGCATAATCGTCGATTGTGTAGAGGGGCGATTAGAATTTTGAAATTTGTGAGCATGAGCAATCCGAATAGGTAAGCTTATTAGTACTCGCTCTAGCACTTTTGAAAGCTATAACTTTGTATTTTTCTTCTAGGGAATATATCACGGCATTAAATGTTCATAGAAGCTTATTGGCCAATAGCGGATTTTTATTTTGACATGGCAATTGAACAGGACAGTTCAAGAATGATGCTGATGTCGTGCCCCGCCACCCGCGTACCTCTTCGCTGATAGAAGCGTCTGTTCTTTTTTTTATAATTTTGGTATCACTTCATAGAAAATCGACAAAATTATTAGAAATGGCAAATTTTAGAACGGTCCTAAATTTCTGTCGGTGTCAGCTAAATTAATTTTACCACCGCCATTACAGTTTTCGCGACTGAGTGAAGTTATTTTTGTGCTTATCCTTCCCGTTAACTGTAATATTTCCAACTATTTGAGGTTTTTTGGACTTTTTGTAAAAATGCATTAGGTTTGCTGTATACGTGGGTACAGTAGTACGCGAGAGGACGCTATATTACAGAAATTACCTGTGACTAATGAGAAAAGACTCCATTAGTGAATGTTACTTTCAAATATTTTGAATGTTTAAGAAGTTACCGGTGCAAGGAATGTTAATACAAGTTACTGGTATGTCAAAAGCATTTCGGGAAAAGATTCATCACATATAAGTCGCGTCTCCATGGGAATGCCTATCCGCCACTGTTCATAGCTGACAAGATTTCCAATGGCGTACGTTCTGTGACCTAATGATGCCGGCGGTAAGTAACAGTTAATACTACAATAAGTATTTAACAGTGCAAAGCAGTGAAACAGGAAAATATTTCAAATACAAACGAAGTACTCCCTCCTGGAATATATTTTTGACTTAAACAGTGAAGAAGAAACACATAGTTGGCCATTGCTTAAACAACCCATTTTCAGAACTACTTATTGCCTTATCATGAAATTTTGCATAATTTAATAATAATATGTAGCAAAATTGAAGGAAGCGAATTAACGGCTTGAGCTGTGGCCAAATGTACAAAAATTAAAGAGACCCATAGATAATTAAGGATTCATCCAACAAGAAACATACTTAGCGTGTGCTAAGGTGCCCACGCCAAATTACAGTAACTACTTTGTATTTGAATATCTAAATGCCTAAAAAATACCCAATTTAGTCTTTGTTGTCCAGTGACTTCAATGAATATCATTTGTGCATAATATTAAATAACAATTTTAGAAATAATGTTTTATCCATAGTTAACTAGACAACTAAATTTTTCATTTTTTTACACAATAGTGATAGCCAATAGATTCTGTTGTAAATACTTTCTTTAATAACTTTTATTTTATATAATATGATTTTTATTTTAGAATTTGCTGAGATTAAAACATTAGTATTGGGTTCATGGTAATTCCATAACTTTTAGAGATATTCTGAACAGCAGTGATAGATTTTGGAAAAAAATGCACAGTCAAATTGGGTAAATGGTAATTTTACATAAATTATTTTTTTGTTGCCAACCAATCCTGTTTTTTTTAAGGGTCAACAGTGTCTGGACCAATTAAGGCTTGAGTATAGAAATATTTAATGCTTATTCCAACCCAGACTTGCTAGGGACCCTATCTGTAACCCTTGTACTAACCAATGGAAGTGCGGCCGACCCCTTCCATCAGACTGCATAAATTAAACTCCACTGCCTGGGATTAGGTTCATTTGATATTTTGAAATTGTTAAACCTCACTTTTTAAACCTTGTTAACTTAATTTTGTTTGGAACCTCACTTTTATACCTCCCAGTAGTGAAACCTAAATTATCTAAAGTATCCTAATTTTAATTGCATTTAAATTAAATAAATATTTCCACACAGGTCACACTAGTTTCCGTGGTAAGCTACGAGGTTTGTGTTACGGAAACTAGATGGTTGATAAACTACATATTATACTTTTTTTTTTGAAAATATATACATATCATACATATAAACACCCAGACCGAGACAAATTATACAATGTACGACATGCCCCTGGTGGGAATAGAACCCACTACCTCCCGAGTTCACGGCAACATTTGTTACCACGGAGGCAGTCTGTATAAAATCTGTATACTTGTTTTTTTTCCTGACCCCTAAGGAGGGTAAACAAACTTTCAGTGGCCCCCGATAACAGGGACCTCCTTGGATTGTGAAATAAAAATCTGTCTGATGGTCAGTAGCTAGTCGTTGGTATATTTTTGTGTATTTTACCGTAATTTTCTATTTAATTTACTGTATTTAACTTTGGGCGATTTTTGCATCCCTCCAGCACTAAAGTGGCGCACACTAATGTACGATTGGTCTCCGGCGTTGCTAAAGTTCTACCCAAACGCTTTTCAAATGTCCCTCCCGGACCAGAGTAATCTGGTAAGGTGGGGAAAAGCTACGGAAAAGAACTGTACATTGTGTGGTGCTGCCATAGGAACTGCTAGACACACACTTGTAGGGTGCGTTACTCTCCTAGAAAAGGGCTATTACTCACGCCGACATGACAAAGTCCTAGGTGTTATCCGTGAAGCAGTAAGTCTTTCTATTGCAAGAGCCAGAAAGGGACTGACTACAAATAAAACTTTGACTACATTTGTAAAGGAAGGGCAAAGCACGAAAACTAAATGCAAGCCCACCTCGATCCTTGGCGCTGCATCAGACTGGAAAATTCTCATGGATACATTTGAACACCATTATAGGATCCCAGATGAACTAGCTGTATCAGCCTATAGGCCAGACATCTTAGTGTTTTCTCGGAACTTGAAAAAAGTTATCCTTATTGAACTTACCGTTCCGTGGGAATCAAATATTCCAAAAGACCACAACATGAAGTCGAATAAATATTATGATCTCACAGAAGAAATGATCAGGAACGGGTTCAAGACTCAGCTTTACGCAGTGGAAGTTGGTGCAAGAGGAGTTCCAGCAAAATCTTTGCATCACTTACTGAAAGAATTGGGCCTAAGCAGGTCTGCCGTCAATACATTTATGGAACGAGCTTCCAAGACGGCATTAACGGAATCATACAGTATTTGGTTGGGTAGGGAGAGAAGTAGAATGGTGGATGGTGAGCGTATTATCGCGCAATAGAAAAAAAAGGAGGCCTCCTTTTCTTAAACCAGCCAATTGTCGGTCGCAAGCCCGAGACACCATTCTTCTCATCTCTTACCCACACACGATGGACCCGGCACCCGCACGGTGAATCCATGGAATGCTTAGAAATTTGTCTTCTTCTTAATATCCATCGCTAAATATATTTTTTACAATCTGAATTCTTGTTTTATTTCCCGACCCCTAAGGAGGGAAAAAAATATATGTTTCAGTGGCAATTACTCATGAATATTTTGAGTAGATTAAGTTTTTCTTTACAAAATGTATGGGTAATGTTTTTCTCTATATCTGAAATTTCTAGTACTCAAACCTTCCTCAAGTTGATCCTTATAAAAAAAAGTTCATGTGTAAAATTATCATTTTCTTGCTGAGTGTATTTTTTTCCAAGTCCTGTGTTATGTCCTTGGAATAAGGTACCTGCCCTTACTGTACCATCTCAAAAATCCATCCTGTATAATATATAGGTACTTGAAAATAAATCAAGAAAATGGTATAAACTTGACAAAACTATTTGATCATTGTTATAGACTTGTTTTTCTGTAAGTTTAAGATAAACTATAAAATAATACATAAATATAGGTACTATACCTAGCTTAATAATAAAATGATTTATTTAATAGCTTCAATAATTTACTTGCATGTAGATTAAGTAGTGTGTTTGGCTGTACTTGTGATAACTAGTGTTCCATTAATTTACTCAATTAAGGGGGTTGTATCCCTCCCCAAGTAGCATAACAGAGTCACAAATACTAATCATATTATCTGCTTACCAACATAAAAACTTACCAATATTGCTTAAACCAATCCCTAAAGGTCGATTCTACTATTATGTTAAACACAGACACACAGTGGTAAATTAAATATGTATACGGATATACGTTATAAAACAAGTGGACAATTGCATATCTATATATATATATATATATATATATATTGCATATTACCTTAAGATGTACCAAGAGCAGCTCAAAAAAGGGATATATGTTTTTGTGACTGAGCATAATTAATATAATTTTGAAAAATATTGTTGGACTTTTGATTAAATATGACTTGTAGTCATACAAGTAGTCAGAAGAAGAATGAAACTGAAATAGACATTGTATGTATAATGGTACCGCTTTTGTGCTAGATGACAATAATAAAACACCTCTCACTCCTGGATTACAAGCTGGCAGCTATATTCTCCAGAATATCCGCCAGTAATGGTGGTTCTTGTATATATCGTCATGATCGTAGAACAGTGTCGGATTTAAAAAAATACCCATAATTTTGCATATATATTTATATATAGTTTTATATTGTTTGTGGTCTGTAATTTATAGTGCAAATATTAGAAAGGGTTCCAAAATGAAATCTAGAAGGTTTGCACTTATTATGAGACTTAAAAAGTGACAAAAAAACAGTCGAAATGACAGTTGAATGGCCGCCATGAAAATTTTTGCCAACACTCAAGCCATTCAACATTCTACTAAGATTCTTGATGCAAGAATTCCATTCCAGAACAGCCTGGGCTTTCTCATAGTCCACAAAAGCGAGACACAGCGGCAGATCATACTCTTTGGTTTTCTGCACTATCTGCTGCAAAGTGTGAATGTGGTCTACAGTACTGAAATCGCAAACTGAAACCCAGCCTGCTCTGGGGGCTGGAAATTATCCATTGTCTGGGAAAAACGAATTGTGATCACCCTTGAAAACAAAAACAAAAAACTTGGCCGAGGAGTGATATGGGCTTATAATTCTTCAAAAGGCAGGTGTTTCCTTTTTTAAAGAACATGACCAATAACATGGTGAATAACTAAAATAGTAAAATGGTTTTGTAAGTTATTGGGGAACAGGATTTCCACCTGCTCTCAGAAGCTCTGCTGTAACTCCATCATGACCAGGCTTATTCAGTTTCTTACTTTACACTTACTTTCAGGGCGAAGAAGAGGAGGCAAAGTTTGACCCAATGTATAAAAAAAAAGAAGAACCGCTAGTGGGACTTGAGTATGAAGGTATTTATACATTTTACAGCAACAGTTATGATAATTACGGTTAAAACCATTTAGAACATCATTTAGTTAGAAAAACTACTGGCTATATTGACTAAAATCATGTCAAAAAGATCAAATATAAGATAGAAGGCATGGTCATTATTTTCATACAAATAAAATGTTATGTTTGTACCCCATACATTGTCATTCTTGATAAAAGTTATTCTATTAAAATTAACGTTCCGTGAGCCTTAAATAACATTTGGTAACAAATTTTAACGATTACTTTTAATTTGGTTTAAGATGAAGATATCATGGGTGATGACTTTGAGGATAGTTTCAATATGCTCATATTCATGAGAAGTAGAATCGGAACCTGAATTTGTGACAGATTCAGATGAGGAAGAACTTCGCTACTCGCCAGATGACATGGCAGTCTCTGATACATCTTCAGACATACAAGAACTGGGTAATGACACATTTGTATATGACCTGAGTGAAAATAAGTTGTCGATTCTCCCTCGGTCCCCAAAATTACAAACAAATGAAAATGTGGATCCTTAAAATTGTATTATTATTAAAATAAATAGTTTTTACTAGTAGTTGTTGGATCAAACTTATTGATGTATGTAGGAATTAGGTTCAAATAATAATCCCCGCAGCACACCCTTCGACGTATCAACCGATGACACAGCCGTACATCCAAACCGAGGGTCTATCGTGTGCACGAAGCCTAGATCATGAGGCAGCAGCCAAGTCTCCTGTAATGCCAAGATATCGGTACTACAACACAGGTCTTGCACACTTGACACTGATCTTTTAATCGATTTACAGTTAAAGGACGTAATAGCAAATTTTGTGTTCGTACTATTCATACTAAAGTTTACCATTACCCTCTTTAACTACGCGCATACGAAACTGACGATATTTAACTCCTTGAGGCCAAAAATCTGTACTTAAAAATCTTGCAATTTTACTTTTTGCTATCGTAATTTTGTAGGAGCTAAATGCTGTTTCATATTTTTGTGCAAGTAAGTGGACGTCTAAGCATTCTTCACCCATCTCTTGGATATGCGCCTTTACATCCTCAACACCTGTATCCTTCGATAGTCGCAGTGGTCATTTCTGCAACCTTTAATTTACCGCTACCCTGTGCCGTGCCGCACAAGTTACTCCGGTTACGTTTCTTATTCCCTGCCAGCATAAATACACCCTCAGTTTCCCGGTTATTATCGCTGTTACTATTACTATTGCAAGCCCCTATCTCACTATTGTTATTATTCTTATTATTATTTGAAGTTTGGCTGCCTCTGAGTACTATGTCGCGGTAGGCCGGCGAAAAGGTCGATTCGATAGAACCGGTCTTACCGGTTTCACGGACTTGTTTCGAAATCTGCTGCGCGGGTGGAGGTGGCAACGTCGTCATGGTGTTTCTTTGCGGCGTAGTTGTAATTGCAATACTCGCTACTTCTTCCTTTTTATTTAAGCCAATTCTTTCTATTGTCGTGCGTATTTCCGTCATATCGGTATTTAGTTGTACCAAGTCTGATTTGGTAGCGGATTCGTTACGCAGCGTCGCTAATTCAGACTTCATAATAGTCAGGTCTTTCAGTAGCCGTGTAACGTCTACATGGTCAAATGTAACAGGCGGTAGGCGATTTAGGTTTTTGGTTACAAAAATCGGGTGTAAGGATGGATCAGTTTCCTTCATGAGTTTAATAATATCCTTAAGATTTTTCTTATTTTTATCTTCACCTTTTCTTTGTACAATCCTAACACCTTCCGTCTTTAGTGCTTTAAAAACTTCATTTTTTCCGTCCTCAATTTCCGCCTCACTAAAATTTGATGCACATATCTGAACGATACTTAATTCGTCCAACACGTCAATTTTATTCTGTAAGAACGTCAATAGTTCGTTTATTATTATATTGGATGTCATTTTTTATTATATTTTAATTCACAACATAACGTAAACATCACTAATGTAAACCAGCGAGCACAAAAAACACGTCCGCGCGGGGTGCGGCGCGCGACACGATTTACTTTACGATTTACTTAAATACCGGTAACTATTATTTCCTTGCAATCTATATTATTGTAGCTTAGTGTCAGTTATAATTCCTTACAGATAAATATCGGTCTATAATGGTTGTGCTACAAATGATTTGAATTATAATTAAAATCTATTGTCATAAGTACTACTAATAAATATTCATTTTTTTTTTTTAGATATTTAAGTATTTATTTATAAGGCTGAATTACCTTTTCGTGAGAACTGCTCAAATATTGAATCTGTCAAAAGTCCAAAAACATCGAATTAATAAAAGATAACTATTTAAATCTCAAATTTTGATTGTATTTTATATTAGTTAAATATGTTCTTGTGCAGTACCAAGGATATGTGAGAATCGAAACTTCACTAAGATAAAAGTAAATGTCACTCCATTATTTTAGGTTTACTAAATATCTTATTTACTATGATGTAGATATAAAACACTCCGAATAAATTAAATAAATGTAGGTATGTATAAACCATTATTTAACACCTAATATTACAAACAGGTAAGAAGAAAAAGACCTACATTTTTTACCTTATCCTTTTGGGGAGTGTTTTAATTTTATATTCACGTGGTAAATAAAATATATAAATAAGTGATTGTGATATTAATAAATTTAATGTTTCTATGAATTTATGTTTTTTTATTTTAAACCCAAATATTTCCCGTTACCTACATTTTAATTATATTACTTTTTCCGGATTCGACTTGAAAGCAAAGCTCGGTTTTTATGGAATTTTGCTTAAAAGTACGAAAACCATAGAGCAACCCCAAGTCGAACGACTTTCAAAGCGAATTAAAGTGAAAAATAGCCCCTAGAGCGACAAGTCAGACACAGAAAAAATATTTGTTACCCTAATTTTGCGCCATCCAACGTCCACTAGCAAAACTTTAAAAGTTTTAATAATAATTCTACCAAGCATTAGATGGAGACAGTGTATGGGGCCTATTCTTGGAAAGATATAAACCAGGCTCGGTTTTTTCTGTTAGTCGAAAACGTTATTTACTTCAGAGGTTGCGTCATAATTATAACGTCACAATTTTCAACTCTATAAACACTCGACACGCTGTCAACAGAGGCCGTGCAAATATAAACTTTAATAGCGTGATATATACAGTGTAAACTCCATGTAACGTCACTCGATTTAACGACAAACTCCCTCGAGCGTCGAAATCAATTGCCTTTGGTTGGTTCAGCTTGTCTTCCAATTCTGATTTTTCTTCTCTTAATTTAACAACTCTATAACGCCATAAAATGCACAGACCCTTCAGTGTTGTTATATAGAGTTTACACTGTATATAGTTACTTATTCCATTATATAACGTTTGCGCTTAAGAAACATAATAGGGCTACTAGGCGGTCTGGAACGATCACGTTAAATAGCTCTGAGGATTGGCTCATCGAAGAATACAGGGTATTAATTTGTCAATAGAGGCAGAAGTTGCAGTTTGCGTTTTTCCCGCTATATAGGTATTTTCCAAGAGTTTGGGCGATATTGCCGCGAATTACTCTGAAATAAGCATCATATTCTGCAACACTTGGAATTTGATAATCACCAACTCGGTTATTAACACTATTATGAAAAAAATACGAAATTGCGACTGAAGTATTCTATAAAATGTCCTTAAGGAAACCTAGAAAAAACTCACAATTGTCAAAAATCGTCTTGAGTATTATAAATTAATGGCCCTCAAATATGTAATTTTGTTAGAAATGTGAATTTTCTTTCCAAAGAAAATTATCAAACTAAAATTTTACATATTTAAAGTCTATTTCGTTTGGACACAATATAAATTATATTACACGCAATGAGAAATCCACTGTTCTTACGTAGGTACGTTAAGTCGTATTGGTCCCGGTTCCACTAATACCAGCTTGTAGATACGATATAAATTGAAGTCACTCTCGCAATCTGTCTAGTGGCGAGTTTAGGACAAAATTTCCGTGAAATGTGTTTTCCTGTTTTGGAAATCCTATCTCCAGAGGCGCGTTCGTTTTTCTAACTTTGCGTAGGGTTGTGACGTCATCAGTGTAATTATTCGAGTTATTCGACATTCACGAACGATTTACGAGCTTTTGAAATACTATTACTATTTCAGAAGAATGACAATAACAGAACCCTACGCGGGGTTACAAAAACGAACGCAGCTCAGCAGTAGAGGGCTAGGGGTGAGGATTAAAAAAAAATGCAAATTACCTTTGTATTCGATATATTATATTACGAGTATTTAATAATCACTAATTTATTAATAGCAATATAAATAAAATCACAAACGAATTTAAATAATCTATAAAATAGTCGAATTTATTAATAATAATAATTGTAGAAATAGCAAATTTTAAAATAAACATTAATCTAAATAAAACGAATAAGATACTCTGGATTAACATCAAATAATACCTGTACCTAATAAACACAGCCAAAAAATATTTTCATATATTTAAATCACAATTAACTTAATTCTATTACCTACTGTATATCTAATGTTAAGATTATATATTATTTATCGAAGACATTGAATTTAAAATATTATTATTATTTATTTTGTAAATACTCTTTCAAATATTATTATTATATATTTTAAAATATTATTATTATAAAATTAATTAATTTTAAAATATTATTATTATATATTTTGTAAATACTCTTTCAAATAAATACCTACTTTGTAATTTAAAATAACAAATTAAAAATAAACCTAATTTAACAAAACAAATACACATCTTTCTATCTTTCTCTGAAATTAATAACAAATAATTAAGTCTTAGTAAATAAGAAGTGAAAAAATACATTTTATATATTTAAATCACATTAAACTTAAAGTCTACATAAATAATAATCTAAAATCTTTGGTGGAAAAGTCAGACTGGTTGGATGAAAAGAACTCAACATATTGTTGATAGCATTTATTTAGCTAAAGCAATGGCTCATAAATTTGTACCAGAAAGGCAACCTGAAATTAAAGCGATGGACCTGTTTATTCTGACAGTACTGATGATTATAAGGGGTAACCATTAAATTTGTTGTAAACCTGATAAAAATGCGGTTACTTTGAAGTTATATAATTAATTTTAATCTACAGCTCGAGAAATCCAATAATGTGGTTAATCGATTTTTGAGCAAAAACCGTTTTGATTCAGGGGTGCGAATAATATACTTAATTATACATATAATCTATAAAATACATAAAATATAATGTAAGATCATAGCACACATATCAAGCGGATCATCAGCTCCCTGCGTCAACTCAGCTACAACTAGTCGAGACGCCGCGATTATGGCTTGAAGATGACGGTACGGAGAGACGTAAGCGCTGGGACGACGACGCTGTAAGTTGATCACGGTTCTGGGCCCCGATTCTCGCGACTTCGACATGCATGTCCGGTTGATTTGCTCGAATGAATCTGACAGTTTTCTATGGAGATCTGTCGCTTTCCATTCCAATATTTCGAACCGACACGCAAATTAGGCCTGAATTAGGCCACTGAGGTTGTCCAGAGTCGAGACGATTATGTTATGATTCCGATTAGTCTGCATTGCAGTAGGGAGTTTCATACAATCAATACTAAATGGCTCAAGTTGATATGGTGACGATCCCTTTCCGGGTTGATATGTGTGCTGTGACCTTTAACTGTAAAGTAAATTTAGTAGTGAATGAGATCTTAACCCTTTCAGGATCATAATAATTTCAGAACTAATTTAGTTTGTTTGTTTGTCGATTTTTTTTTCCTTTCTACAATAAGGCGTCTGGTTTTCGCCTTACGGATTTTTTATAGTGTCATCTATTTAGTGGCATTTGCATGATTAAGTCTAATGGATTGACATGAGAACCATCAAAATCGGCCTAAGCGTTTGATCTCCATCTTCCCATTGCAGAAAGGATGTTTAAAATAATCTATGATCAATATTCTTATATACGCCACGTGCTAATTCGTAAGCATAAGTTAAACAAGAGATAATCAGCCATATTGGAACCGGCCACTAGTCTTTAGGAGACCATTGAGGAGAGACAAGTAATACTTGAGTGTGGGTCGGATCTTGAAATCGATTATTAAAAGGGGCTTTCTCCATATCATAAATCTTATTTTTAAATATTACAATTAAATTGGAATTAAGGTTTAAAGACTGGTAATTTTTGGAGTTTTTCTTTGACGGCTTCTGTAGAGTTGTTGCTAATGAGAAGAGTGTGGGAGAAGCCCATTGTCACATGGGTCAGATTCAAGCCCTCCATTCGGATTACCTCCTTTGGCTTCGAAGAAGACTTGTTCAATTCACCAATACCCTACAAATAATATTATTAATTTAAACAGATTTAATTTTATTTAAGTAATTAATAAATAAGCCACAAAATAACCATCAGTAACAATAGGTGATATTAAATTTTGACATCTCAAACTCCGTAGGTATCTACAGCAGCTATAATGTTATGCATATTTATAATTTTGTTATTTTTATTATTTTATTGTTTCTCTTTCCAAATGATGGTTATCATGTACTGTTCCAGATTCACCAATATGTACTATAAAATGATATTGTTTTATATCAATATTGTAAAAATTGACGCGTAAAAGTGCAGAATACATCTCTTTTTGTTTGTTAAATTGAATAGGATCTGATGTGTATTAGATTTTAACGATCAAACCCCGTAGGAACACATCTGTGATAAATTTTGACGTCTTAAATCCAGTAGGATCCCATCTATAATACATTTTAAAGTCTTAAAACTCTGTTGAATCTCATCTGTTTTAGATTTTAATGTCTTAAACTCCATGGGATCACATGTGTAATAGATTTAAACACCCTAAACCCCATAGAATCACATGTGTATTACATTTTGACGTCTTAAACCCTGTACGATCACATGTGATATGGCTGTGAGGTGACAAGTCACGGTCAGATGTTGATGTCATATTAGCCTTTGTCCATCTTTTGTGTGTACTCAGGGGAGTACAAAGGCAAATTTCTGACAAATTTCATCAAAAGTAATCCAGTAACATAACCGTGAAAGAAGGCCATACAAACAAAGGTTTTTTTGTTGATATTAATAACCATTAAAATGTTAAACAATGATTATTTGAATCATCTTTTGGGAAAAGGCTGTTAGTAAGTTGTTATAGTTACCAGTTCTCCATAGGTCGGCGAGGTGCCCCACACCACTAGAGTATCATCTGCTGCCACTACAATGGATGTATTGCTTGCACCCAGGGTTCTAACAAACCGACCTGACAAAAGGAATTAGCTTAAACTACATAATTTAAACTCATTTATCAGGAACGCAGCCAAAATCTCACGGATATGGCGTGCAGGCGGCCGATGTATGATACAACCATATGCAAGTGCAATTAAGTTTTAGCCATAAACAACGTTAATAATTTCTCAACTTCTCTTTTTAAATCCAGTACAGGAAAATCAGCAAATTGCAAAACCTTCGTTTTTAAACTAACATAAATTAATGCCCGCATAAGCTATGCCCCGGCCAATCTGTCTGGTCATGATGCATTTAGATTTAATATATTTTCATAAGAGAAAATCTACATGGGAGCCAATTTATCCTCCTAGAGATCAATTAGGAGCGTAAATAATAAAAGTACACAAAATGAAGTTTGACAGCTAATTTGGGATATTTTTGTATTACTTGTAAAGTAAAAGTAAAGTATCATGACAACCGTTTCCCTTTAGGGGTGGTCAGAAACCACGCTTATAAATAAATTTATAATATTATAACTTATAAAGTTATAAACAAGATTAATATGTAAAATATATCAATTACCCATTGGTATAGTAGCAACGTAATATTAATTTTGTTATTCGTTAAATGAGTTACTACCTGACAATACCTCATTTAAAACGTGACCTTTTAGTTAATAATATATTACCTTTGAGTTCTTGGACTAATTTAGGATACATATTGGCCTCGCTGCTTCTTTTATTTTGGCCGAATAAGTAAAGGCTACCTGTAATAAAAAAAAACTTGTAAATTTCCAAAACGTTAGATATAATTATTATATTTTATTTCTGTTAATTATTGTGAATACATGACGTACATATTATAGTAAATTAAAAAAATACCATATAAGAGGCGGTGGTGGCTCGGTTGTAAGAACGCGTTTCTTAAACCCTACAAAGGTCGGTTCAAACCCCCCCCGGCATGTACTAATGACAAATACACTTTGCGTATGTACATTTGTCATAGATTTACAACACCACCGTTCCCGTGCCTCGGAGAGCACGTAAAGCCGTCGGTCCCGGTTCCACTTATACCAACTTGTGGAGTCGGTAATAAATTGTCATTAAAAAAATTACATCATATCCTCCCAAGCCATGTGGCCAGCGTAGGCCAAATTCTCCAGATATATGTTCTGGAAGGCCCATCTCCAGCAGTGGCGGTCTAGGACGCTGTGTTCTAAGGGCTGTAATTAATGAATTATTATTTAATTATAGCAAATTAAAAAAGATCGTATATAAAGATATATATAGATAGATATATATACCTAGTTGTAATTTACTATAAAAAATACGATGATACAGTATAATTTTGCCAAAAAGCACCAATTTGCATAAATAATTAGATTTAGGTTTTACTTACCCTGGGGGTGGCCATCCCTTATGGGGTGAAGAATGAATCAATGAAAAAATCGACTTATTTTGTGAGCAAATGTATTTTTTTCCAATAATAACATATAAAAGTTTTTCATCGATATTTATTTTAAAAATTATAGTCTGTAGACCCAAAACAAAATCGGTGGTGTTTGGCAGAATTATTTATCTATCTGAGTACAGCACTAATTCCACAGTGATCAAATCAATAGCGGATCGAATCAATCTGTTCCAAGTCGGTCGGATTATTTTGTTCAAATAGAGCGTAGACCCTTTACAAGGGCAGACGTCAGCTTGTTGTGAAACCTAAAATTCCGCGCTAGAGATATCCTAACCTAACCGCGATAAGCTAAATAAAATCATGTACTTAGTTGTCTGAAAGGTTTGACAAGCATAGCAGTGTACCTTTGTGCAACAAGTTTATATTAAAAATACATTGTTTTTCATACCAATTTCATTGATAGCCAAGCTGAAGGCGGCACCGGCGAAGATCGCGCGTACACCGCGGTTTTGTGTTCCGCAGAACTTGATGAGCCGCGGTACGAACTCGTCCTTCGGAAGAGAGTGACCGAGTCGACCGAATCCACCAAATCCCCAGCTATATGCTCGGCCTTTTGAATCATATGCCACCTAAACCGACAAATCATTCATTAGCGTAAGTTTTGGAAAAGCAAATTTTAGTAGTTTTTAGTAAGTTTTCGCTGCACATTGCACCTTACTAGACAAAAATTACAAGGGTATAAGCTGCGTGGAGTTAAGAGCGCTGACGTCCCAACAAAGGACAAACTTTAAGTCATCATAATCCTTTAGGGTTTAAATTCACACCTCCACTACTGAAATCTAATGTTTATATAATTGTATAAAGATAAAGATTGAGAATGCTTATTTTTCTTAGAGAAATAAGCTCAATAAAATGTTCTCGTGTCATAATGATTTCTTTTTTATTTGAAAGTTAATATATTGTTTTCATAATCTGTAATTCATTTTATGTATTTTATTATAATAATTGTTAAAAACTTTTTTTACATTGAGAATATATAGTATCGATTCCGCCGATATAATTGGAGAATTATGTACACTTTGAAATCCAGTGTTTTATCTATAATAAAGTACCTGATCATAATAAAGAACCTAATGAATATAGTTTAAATTTAAAAAAAAAAGTACTTACTGTATGATTGTTTCCACACACAACTTCAATGATATCAGCATCTTTGATCGCAGTTACCCGCCCGTCCTTCAGCTTCTCAACAAACGTATCAATCAGCTTCGGAGATGTCACGAAATGAAACGCAAACTCGCTCGACGTTACAAAGTATTTTCTATCCGAGTTGTGCCCTAAATATTATAACAAAAATTTAGACTAAACTTCATTCAATGCCCACAAGATAAAGTATTTGATTAGCAACAATAATCAACTGCTTAATTATTTGGACAAACAAATACAGTGTAAACTCTATGTAATGGCACTCGATTTAAAGCGTCTTTGGTTGGTTTAGCCTGTCTTTAAATTTAGATTTTTCTTCTCTCCATTTAACGACAACTCTCTATAACGCCATAATATGCACATTACCTTCAGTGTCGTTATATAGAGTTTACACTGTATTTGGATGCATTTTTTTTCACAATGGTAAGTTATAACAGTTTATCAAATAGGTAAAATTCATAAAAAGGTGAGCTATTTTTATTAATATTAATTTCATTCATTATACATAAATAATAATAATACAAATACAATAATAAAAATACCTACATTTACCTAAAAAGTGTGCACATTAGAATGGAACTAAGAATAACAATGTTTAATGATTGATAAACTGTATGCGGATTTCAAAAATGGAAGCAACTGACAGACATCAGCCGCACACCAATAGTTTTGTTTACTAGACATACAAATAGTCATTTTGACTGACCAATATATTTATTTGCTTACAAAACTACAAAGTTGTGCTAAACAAAAAGTATCAACACGACCGTTTCCCTTTCAGAGTGGTCAAAACCACGTTCGGATTCACATTTAGCTAACTTTACTAAAGGCCAATCATGACAAGTGGCAAGCTCCAGCTTACCAAACTCGAGAATTTCACAAATAAATTAAATATATTTATATTAATAAATATTTTTGTGTCCCGACCAGGAATCAAACCCGGTATTTCCACGGACTTAACCGCTAGACCACGGAGGCAGTTACATGACAAGCAATTTAATTGATGATAAAGATACCTGAGATGCACATATTAGCACTAATATAATTATATTTTGGTGACCTTTAAATTTTGGTGTATATTTATTAAATTCAATACATGACTTACAGCCAGTCTAAACGTATTTTTGGTACTTAATTATTACTTAAGTAAATATAAACCTGTAAATTTTAAACGTAAGTAATAATTATATTTTGGTGACCTTTAAATTTTGGTGTATATTTATTAAATTCAATACATGACTTACAGCCAGTCTAGAACGTATTTTTGGTACTTAATTATTACTTAAGTAAATATAAACCTGTTAATTTTAAACGTAAGTAATAATTATATTTTGGTGACCTTTAAATTTTGGTGTATATTTATTAAATTCAATACATGACTTACAGCCAGTCTAAACGTATTTTTGGTACTTAATTATTACTTAAGTAAATATAAACCTGTTAATTTTAAACGTAAGTAATAATTATATTTTGGTGACCTTTAAATTTTGGTGTATATTTATTAAATTCAATACATGACTTACAGCCAGTTTTTAGAACGTATTTTTGATACCTAAACTTCAAGAAACTGGCTGTATATTGATTATAGCAAGATGTATATAAAATTAGTTTTACATGAATCAATAGCAGCAATGTTATTTTTACAAATATTGACTCGCGGTAAACGTTAAATATTTTTATTATATGTTATTCTCATATTATTTATTTATTTTGCAAAACAAAATGATAAATTCGTCGCCCGAGTTTAATACAAGCAGGTAAGTGTTCCTTGAGTCTTATGATGACCAGCTAACTACATGGGTAAAGCATGGTCAAATAGTTATTTATAAACAGCTACTCACCAAGTTGACCATGCTCTGGATGGCCGAAAGAATACAGGCGGGAATTAACGTCCAAGATGATAGAGAATTCCGCTCCACAGGCGACACGCATAATAGGAGCCCTGCTGTAATTAAATATTTATATAGCTCGTTTGTAAGAATGCTTTCCTTAAAATCCAAAAATAAATTTTTCCTCCCTACATTTGTCATAGATGTACCTATAGACCTATAGAGCATGTTAAGTCGATGGCCTGGTTTCACTAATACAACTTGTGGAATTGTTATTGTTATTAAAATTGACATCAGACCCTCACAAACCCGTCTGGCCAGCGTGGTAAGTGAAGGCCAAATTCTTCAAAAAGGCCCATTAGTAGCAGTGAAGGTCTTATGCCCGTTTTCACCACTGATCCCTAAACAGTCCCCTATGTAGGAATCACATAAGCTACATGATCCCTTAAATCGGCCACCTACCTAAATTTATTTTCACCATGCTAACTGAAGTGTCAATCTGACATCTTGTGTATAAAGCATTCTCCATTTCGCTTTGTGAATTTCTTGTGTTTTTTATTATTATTATTAACTGCATTAAGAGCTTCGAAGAATTCATTAATTTCATCTTCCATTTTGCATAATTCATATTAAAACACAGCCGTCACTTAGCGCTTGGGGGGCCGATTTTTGAGCCCCTAAAGTTAAGGGATTCCTTATGGCCTTAGGAGGTAAGTGTTGGTGAAAACGAAATATGTGTTAGTTGTAAATTTTCTTAAGGGTCACCTAAAACTTAGGGAATAATGGTGAAAACGGGCATTACATTCTGTGTTCTATGGCTGCTTTAAAAGATTTAGAGGAATGTTAACCCTTTAAATACCACAGGTTTGACATATAGATTACTGCTCCTACAGAGTTTTTTAGAGAATTTACTTAAAACGTTTAAACTTACCGGTATTTGATCTTTGTTGGTTCGAGTAATTGCTCCGTGGCCACGCTACCAATCCCGCACTGACCAAAGCGATTATCGCCGCATGCGTATACCACGCCCGTATCTAACAAAAATAATATATGACTGTATGAAACAAAATTAAATACTCTATATTGTCATAATTATTTGTAAATCTACACCGTAATTCCTTGTGTTGTGAGAGAGCAACCACGCTTTCTAAGGACTGGCAGCCGCATTCCAAAGCCCAAACATTAGATAGTAAAAAAGGTCGATTTAGGCCGAGGTACGATTGGGGAAAACGTAAAGTAAATATTGTCCGCGGGGCATTTATAACCATTTTAACAACACTTATGTTCATTGAAATAAGCTTATATATATTTATATAAATTTTTTTATGGCATTCATTTAATAATTATGGTAATAAATATATATATATCAATTATTGGAATGAAAGCATGTGAAACATTATTTTAAAACGATAATACCAATTATGCACTGATAGTTTCAGCTATTTAAGGAATTTCATTATAAACGGTGCTTAATTAACAGAATAGGGCTTCAGTTAGCAAACTTTACTACAGACCTATTATGACAAGTGGCAAGACATGCATACCAGACTTGAGAAGTTTAAAAAACAAAGCAGATTAATCGACCAGTATTCCATTACTTAAGCGCAAATGTTAGATTGTCAAAATAGTGAATTCTGTTATTTACTACCACTTTTAGGCCGAGTTTTACCGATCATAGCCGACCTTACGTCAAAATAGCGTTTTCCAATTTTCAAGGTCACCCATGGGGTTGTAACTTCAAAACCATTGGGAAAACGTGAATTAAATACTTAAATTGTCCGCGGCGAATTTATAAAGTTAACAACATTTATAATAATTAAACTAAGATTATATATTTATATTCAACATAGTTTTATAACACACATTAGGTAATAAATCAAAAATATGACAAATACTAAAATAAATATATAATAGTTTTTTTTTTAAATGAACACATCATATCGTTATTTTGGTAGAGTCTATAGTGGAAACCTTTATACGGGAATACCAATTTTAATAGTGTTTTACACTGACAGTTCCGTTATTTAAGGGATTCCACTATATAACGTTGGCGCTTAAGTAACAGAATAGGGCTACAGGAATCGAACCTACTACAGTGGCAGTCTTAATAATTAATTCATTGTATTAAAATTATGCTTCATGACAGGTGACGTCAATTCAATCACTATGTTGGTGCACAAATAACAAGTAAAATAACAACGAAATCTAGGAAGCAAGCTGATGGCAAAATACTAGCAGCTTAGCATATTCCAGAGGCCTACTTTCAGCACTGCAGAGATACAGACTGATTATGATGAAAGTCAAACGGAAGTGTTGTAGAGTTTTTTGATATTTAAATCTGTGGTGAATATATTATTTTAAATCTAAGTCTTTTATTTCTATATATTTAAAAAGGCTTGGTGTTAACCTACCTGTGAGAAATAGGGTGTGTTGTTTGCCTACCGCGGCGGTCAGTATATATATCCCTTTTAGTGCTGGGATTTCCACCGGCTCATATCTGATTTGCTTATCCCCCAATCCCAATTGACCACAGTTATTTCGGCCTACAAGTAAAAAAGATAAATATTAGTCAATGCATAAACAAGTCTTATGATTTAGTGAGATTCATAGGTTTTACCTACCAAAAGCATAAGCAGCCCCAGTTGAGGTTATTAGAATGGAGTGGGCCGCGGAGCAGCTACTTACTGCCAGCCGGAACTGGAACAATATTAACACAAAGGTAAACTAGGGTAAGAATTTGGCTATTAGCAAGCAACCTTGTAACCTTGCAACACACGTTTATTTAATAAAATAGTATGGATATTAAAGTTTGCATGAGCAAATAATTTCAGTTAGTGAGCACTGCCTTCTGGAAAAGAAATATAAATAGGAAGACAATATCCTTATTTATATAACTATAATTACATAAGTTAATAATAAGAAGATATAATACATTTTGCAGTCACACCTTCATTATTTATATTTTTGTTTATCCTGCCCATCACCTTACATGATCCCCAAGGTTAGCTGGTAAAGAATGCCTTATGGCGTTATAGCTCGCCTATGTACTAGGTTTTTAAGTGCAATAAAGTATTTAAATAAAATAAATAAATTAATATGTAATACCGATAAAAACTTTAAACGCCATTAAAAACCATAATGATTGGCCACTTGATATAGCTTTTAACAAAGGAAAATATTTTTAAGTTGGCCACTAAATATGTTATGGATTTCTATACTGCCACCTCGATTTTTTAGCAATGCATATAAATAGCGGTGCACCCGCTAAGCGCACTGTGGAGTGACATAAATTAAATGGGGAGATTGTCTTACATTTTTTATTTGACAAAACACTATGTACATAGGCAGATATCAATAGCTCTGGCCGGAAAATATGTAGCTAGAAACCGATTTTGTTCCTGAAGCTCCACCCTTTTCCATAACAGTTTAAATTAAATTACTATTGTTATTACTGTATCATACATTATATAACTTGCTTATTATGCCTTCCTTCTGTCTTATAATTAACTACAATTTGTTTAAGTATTGACCCTAAAGATCTCCTTATGTTTTTTAATTATATAAATTCATTTGGCCATAATAAAATAAGTCGTGAATAGCTAGACTTACGTGCCGCCATCTATAACATTCTCATTCGCCGGACTTTAGTCTACAGCCAACTTTGGAATGCTACATGCAATCATATCTCTGTGACAACGTCTAAGTACCTAAGACTATTTATGTCCAGTTAGGATTATATTTATATTAAAAAATAAAAAGAACAAAACCATTAATATTAACAAAAATGAATCAAATAATATAGCGAAGTAATACTGTTGTGAACCCAAGACTTTGGTTAGCAATCCGCCTTGCAAGTGCGCGCATTGCGTAACAGTATTGTAAAGCTAAAAAAAAATATGCTTTTACCACGTAAATACGTACGAGTACGATATCATATATATTAATCTCTCTCTGCCCATTATTTCCTATATGAATAGAAAATACTGTTTTATTTCCAAGATACATAAAACATTCGGAAACCGCCGTGCGGGAACTCTGTACTATGGACATGTTACAAGTAGTCCTCGCTAATAGAACCCCTATATATGACATTATATACCTACTTACTAACTTTTTATTCTAATTTTTATTGTTTTGTATTAACTTTATTATTTCATTGATTTTATGAATGTTGAGTTTTGATTTATTTTATTATTATTATTTATTTGTCTTTTCTTTCATTTTATATTAATTTTATACTGTATATAACTATTGTTAACTTTAAAGCTTTATTAATATTAATATTTGTATAGAAAATTTAAAAATATATAGGATTATTAACAATCCATTTTTAATTAAAATGTATGTATTAATTATAAGATGGACTGCATGGTAAATTGGGCTTTACTGTTAAGCCATGTAATGTTTTATTAATAAATAAATAAATGACTTAGAGCAGACAGTACTTAATACCATGTCTTTTACATGTCTCAGAATGTCTTTCGATATTTAAATTTAATGTTTACCTCGATATTGGTGAACCTGTGAAAAGTGTACAGGTTCGGATGTTGGCCACTTGTTGTTCCTCGGCTTCCCACCATCTCCCAAGCGACCTTCCCAGCGATGAGAAGAGCTCCAGAAGGCTTTTCAAAGGGTTTACAAACGCTCTATAAATAAAAAAAAACATATCAATATGCATAATCTATACTAACCACATTGAGGCCGAAAGAACAGCAGCCCTATTCTGTTACTTAGTCGCAAACGTTATTATTGGATTTCGTTTGTAGCTGACAAGTCACAGGTGTTCTAATATTTTGTCAGCCATGAGTGCCAGTTCATTAAGATCTGATGACTTCATAATGGTGTCGCTTACAGATAGGACAGCGCGTACTGACTGCGGCAGGTGATTGGTCCACATGATACGGAGTTTAGAATCTGAGATGTCTCTTCCAGCAAGGTTTTTCATCCGACGTAGCAGCTGAGATGGTTTCATGTCACCGAGTTCCATTTCTGACAGTAATCGTTGAACTTGGCGTTGTTCCGTCTCGCCGTAGACTTCTATTAAACGTTTTTTCAGCGTATCGTACATGTTGGATTCCGGCGGATTTAGTAAAATATCGCTGATCTCATCGACGTCCTGACGACAAAGTTGACCGACGAGTAGCTCGAACATAGCCTTGTCGCCCTTTTTGTGTGAAGCCATAACTGTCTCGAACTGTGCGAACCACGTCCTGATTCGATCACGCCAGATGTTGGGAATGCGCAGAGCGGCGGAGACGCCGGACAGTTCACTGTCAGCCCGAACATTCTGCGAAGTTGACTGTTCCTTGGTTTCCATCTTCTTTGTTCAGTTCAGCGGGGTCACCAATGTTGAGGTGGGATGTTGTAGTTGAAGTAAAAGTCACAATACCAAGTTGAGAGATATATTTATTGCCTACAAATAATTAAATATATATTGAAATAAACTCTGAACCGAGATAGTCGTAACCAGTGTGTCAGTGGTGGGGGTACTGTGTGACATAGATGCGGGATGCACGCCGTCTCTGTCACACTGCAAGGAACCATTTATTTTGCGGGTTAGAACACCTGTGACTTGTCAGCTACACGTTATTTACGTCAGAGATTGCGTCATAATTACAAAATACTATTCAATTCTCAACTCTATAAGCACTCGAACTTGAAAGCGGCCGTGCAAATATCAACTTTAATAGCGTGATATCTACGAGTATATAGTTAACGGATTCTATTATATAACGTTTGCGCTTAAGTAACAAAATAGGGCTACAGAAAACCTTAAGTTTACATAATTCATTTTTGTACTACTTTTGGTGTTGTTGGTACGTTTGACTTAAAAGCAAATAAAGCAAAGCTTGCTTTTTTACCGAATATTGTATGAAAACCGTAGAGAATCGCCAAGTCAAACGACTTTAAAACGAAATAGAGTGAAAAAAGCGAGACTTCAACACGAACTTGCTTTTGCTTCGCCGTCAGCAGCTTCGAAACCAATTTTGCCGCTACTCTTTTCATAGCCAAATCACCTCTCATGCCCACCTCTTCCGCAATTTCTCGGCTAGTCACACGACGGTCCCGCATCACCACAGCGTTCACTTTGGCAATGACATGGTCAATTCGGCGTGTTAATAGCCGACCAGAGCGTGGCTCGCTTTCCACTGATGTGCGACCGTCTTTAAACCGGTTGAACCACTCCCTAATCTGTGTGATGCCCATAGCATCGTCACCGAAAGCCGTCTGAATCTTCCGAATGTTTCGACCTGGCTGTCTCGCCCAGTTTCAGAAACTACGTCACTTGAACACGGCTCGACAACTACTGACGCTATCTACAGGCGGGAAAAAATTCACGCAATCGCACGAAGGTTCAATGTCGGCTAATGCAAGCCCGCTTGATTCAAATCCATCAATTTTCAAAATGAAATGAAATCGTTTATTTGCTAGGATACACGGTACATAGTATGTTATATAAATATAAACAAAATTGTTTCTCATGTTCCACCAGAATATGGCATGCAAATGTTTAAGGAGTTTAAATAAAAAATAAAGTCGGATACTTTTCTAACAGACCTCGTATATAACTGAATACAATTTCGAATTATTAGCAACTCATCCCTGACTGCATCTGCATCTGAGATGATAAATAATGATGGATTATGAGATTGCCCAAAACCAGACCCCAACTTTTTGCAGCGTGCCTCTACTAAATACAATTCAATCATCTTAACAATTAATTGTTTTTTCTTAAATTTAATTACTACATCTCTTTTACCCCAGCATTAAAATATAATTTAATTAAGTAGTCAATTGGTTAAAATTTATGTATGAAATAGTTACAAAGCTCTATTTATAAGATTAGGTTCTTTATTATGGTATCGAAACCATGTAATTATTTATGTAAAAAAAGTTTTTGTCAATTGTCGTTATGCTAGGGTAAAATAAATAACATTAATTACAGATTATAAAAACACAATATATTAACTATCAAATAAAAAAGAAATCATTATGGCACGAGAATATTTTATTGGACCCATTTCTCTTAGAAAAATGGGCATTCTCATTAATTGTATTTATTAAGATTGTAAAACTGATATAAAATCCTTACCGCTGGCAACCGGGGCATAGGTTCCTCGGTGCTTGGGGTCGGGGAGGAGGAGGAAGTAGCAGGTTCCTTACTGGTGTTATCACTATGTGTGTCCGTGGAGGATTCCCTGGGAAAACAAATAATATAAGAAATTTGTGCACCATTAACGAAAATAAATATGAAAATACTTAAGAAATCATATCTTGGTGATACATACTTTTTTCCCACCAAATTCTCCTTTGTAGTATTTTTGTCCTGGCTGTCTATTTTCGCCAGCTTCACACTGGAAAGAGAAAATTTAGATCTTATTATTATTTATCTATTTCTAAAACTGAAACAGTAAATAAGAAGCACGAAACTATTACTATGTATTTTAGGGAAAGAGAATCAAACCTCAAATTTACAGTGGGAACAGAAACCAACAAAGCCCGTGTCTATTGTGATTATAAAATATACTATTATAGTTTTAGAAAAACACTTAAATTTTCTCAGGAGACTCCTCTTCAATATTTGCGGACCGTTTTAATGAAGATCTACAGGGAAAAGATAAAAATAAATTAAACAAAATTAAATTTTGTTTTATTTCATCACAATTGTGTGGCTCCAGGGGTGGTCACTAACCATGCTATAAAGAAGTGGAATCATATTTAGCGAACACCATAGCTCCATGTCTAAATCCACTGACTCAACTACTAGGTCACAGAGGCAATTTTATTTCATAATATACATATATGCCATAGCTCTCCCAGCCTATGATCCCTCCTTCCAATAACCAGTGGCCCAGTGGTATTGCTTCTTTAATCAAAACGGTATTTTTTTCCAAATAGTGTTTTCATTTCTGTCAGTTTTATCCTTAGAGATGATTGACCTTTGCCGAGAGAGCTTAATAGTGGATGACATTGACATTGTATGTTATGATTGGATTGCATGCCATCATTCTACCACCACCGCAAAGACAAGCTGACACTTGGAGATATGTATATACAGACTCAGTGTAGTGGCTCTCTTAGCCTATGGGCCATTTACTATCTTCTCGGTATGTTTTATTAACTCCCAAGGATTTGTTTTTATAATATTTGTGTTTACATTAAAATTAACGTCTAAACTGAAGCTGTTTCAATGAAGTGTGTAAAACCATACTGACAAGGGACTGATGGCAGTTATCAGTGGCTCCCATCTTGGACTCGATTTTGCTTAATTTATATCACAAAAAGTATTACAAAATAAGGTAGTACCCCACCAGAAGAAAGGCATTATTGCGCAGACTGTACACAGTCGTAAATTGAATGGACACACGCGCGGGAATAACGTGACTGAAGAGAAGCAAAATCATGCAAATGTATTACTCAGAGCCGACAAGAGTATGATATGATTAAATAATTTTGTTACCTCTGTCAGATAAAAAATACCAGATAGCCATACATCTCACTCTTGTTCCCGATATGCATTATCGGCCGATTACAGTATATTCCAGTAATAATATTAATAATCAAAACTTATTTTTGTCATTTGTCAGTAACCAACACTATTGTGTCTATTGTAAATTATCATCACGACTTTCAAGGTGGTCAAAAACCAATAAGCGGATTCACATTTAGCCAGCTTTACTATAGGCCAATCATGACAAGTAGCAAGCTCGTCGATGTCTCCAGCGTACCAAACTCAAGAAATATCACAAATTAAAAATTAATTAAATGTATTTAATTACATTAATAAATATTTGTGTCCCGACCAGGAATCGAACCCGGTACCTCCGATTCTAAATCCACAGACTTAACCAGTAGTGTCTATTGTGATTATAAAATATACTATTATAGCTTTAGAAAAAAATACTTACATTTTGTTTGGACACTCCTCTGAAACATTCGCAGACCGTTTTAATCTACAGGGGAAAGAGATAATGTTGTTTAATTTCATCACAATCATGTCGCTTAATGGGCGGTCACCAACCATGCTTTAAAGAAGTGGAATAATATTTAGCAAACACTATAGCTCCGTGTCCAAATCCACCGACTCAACTACTAGACCACAGAGGCAGTTTTATTTCATAATGTTATAGGTGGATTACACATAATATGTACAGTGGCCAAGCAGTAAAGTTGACTAATTTGAGTACCTGGCCTCATTCTTCCACCACCGCAGAGACAAGCTGTCTGGCTTGGCATACTTGAAAACACACTTGGAGATGTATAAATACAGACTCAATGTAGTGGCTCTCTCAGCCTATTGGCCATTTACTATCTACTCGGTTTGTTTAATCAACTCCCAAAAATGCTAAACACAGACTACTAACAGGTAGTAACAACAGCACATTCTTAACTAGGCAGTAAATGACACAAGAAAAATGCAGCACATACACGTTCAGTACCCATGTCACTGTGAACAGACAGCAAATGTCTACATTACCACTGCTACTCTGAACCAATGGGGACAGTGCCTCCATGGAGGGATTAACGAGGTGGTCTGTCCATCGAAGTTAGAGTTTGTCACCTGCAAACTAGTTGGTTTGAGGGTAGGCACCCAAAAGAGAACACGAGGCCCTGAGCATGGGTGTCCTAGTTTTTCAACACGTGTTGCTTCACTTACGACCACTCAACTACGAAAATAAGAACTCTGTCCAAAAGAATAATCGATTTGCAAAGGTGTTTAATAAAAACTTAAAAATGACGCAAATCGAAAATCCGTAAAATATTATTTTTAAATGTAAATTTAACTTAAATATTGTTGAAGCCATTAAATACTATACACCTATTAAATACTAATAAGATAATTTTACTAATAAAATATGATAGAAAAAGGTACAAACCCGTGTGTCGCCATTTGTAACGGTCACTTTTTTAGTGATTTTAAAAGATCTTATTTAAGTACAATAACCGCGTAAACTATGTAATGTTAATAAAAAATGAAAATAAAAGAGTATTTTGATTATAGATACAAATGTTTTAGGAAGATACCGGCTTTTCTTGATCTCAAACTTCTTTTTTCTTCTTTACCCGTACTTCACTCTAGCAAATAACAGCAGCAAATGAGCGAGAGACGAAACGAACGAAATAAAGAATTTCCTTTGTGACAATCTTTCATTAAAATTCCACTTTTTTCTTAATTTAATGTTGTTAATTGTACATTATTTTTTTATCTTCAGTGGCGCTAATAGAGTTCATTAATAAAAAGCAATGTACAACATGTTATTGTTCAATGTCTATGGGATAGAATTGTCCATAGAAATATTAATTTAGCAACACTGCCTCGGCAAGTTGTCGTTGACTGATTTTCCGGCACCCATTAACCTAGATTAAACACGTGCTTTTTTTTTTTTTGGTTCCGATGGATGATGAATGAGATGATAGGGAAGGCAAAGGGTCTAGCCCATACAGCCAAGTCTGACGTAATATATCTTTCTTTTTCATGAATTAATGAATGTTGAGGTGAGTGTAGTGTGGCGCCATCATTTTGCGTTCCATTTCAAGCAAAATAATATCCCCTGAATGGTTTTTTAACGCATAGAAAGTTTATTGCCGTTTAATATTTTGTTTTGTTTTAATTCTTTTGTTTTGGTATGTTAATCCTTTAAATACTTTTTTATTTAACAAGTTGTTGCAATATTATTGCAATATAAATGATGTTGTGTGAATTTCAGCTAACTAGCAGTAGATGTGACAGGCAGTTATGTTTTGTTGACTTCTATACCTACTATTTTTAGTTTAATATATCTTATACTTTAGCTAATATTTAATATTATTAATATATTTAATTATTTATTTACGTACATAAGTACATATTATATTACATTACAGTACATACATATAATGTTTAATTATACTGACTCAGACTCGGACGTTTATTTTTCTTGTAACTCGTCCTCGTCTGATGAGTTCCAGGACAGTCAGAGTGACGCTCACGTCAGTGACTTACTCCATGATGCATTTTCTCAATTTCCGAGGAATCTGAATATCTGCCACATCAACGCACAAAGTATCCCAAGCCATTATTCCGACCTTCTTGCTACGATCACCAGTGACCATATTCATGCTGTTCTAGTATCGGAAACCTTCCTCAAACCTTCACTTCCTTCAACTTACTATCCTCTTCCCGGTTTTGTACTTCTTCGCAACGATCGTACCGGCAAGGGCTGTGGAGGGGTCGCCATTTATCTACGCTCAAACCTAAACTACAAAATTATTTCCCGATCTCCTTCTCCTTATTCTTCATCTTCAGAGCATATTTTTATAGAACTAAATCTCAACACTGTAAAATTCCTCCTCGGCGTTGTCTACGCCCCGCCCACTATAGATTATTTCAGCACCTTAGAAGGCTTGCTTGAAACTTTTCTTCCCTTCTATGAGCATAATGTGCTCATGGGAGATTTTAACACCTGCCTACTAAAAGACGACACACGTGCTAAAAAACTAAAATTTCTTACTTCCTCCGTCAATGCCTCTTTTCTTCCTCTTAACACCACTTTCCACGTTAATGATTGTAGCAGTCTCCTTGATTTAATCCTCACCACTCAACCAGAAAGAATATCTTCTCACGGTCAGCACACAGCTGCCGGCTTCTCTCACCATGACCTTATCTTCGCCTCCTACAAAATTAAAACTCCAAAATTTAAACCCAAAGTTTTCCTCCAACGTAACTTTGCCAGAATGGACATAGCCCGTCTTTTGTCTGATGCAGCGGAGTTAGACTGGCATAGTGTGACTGTACAAGATACGATTGACGGAAAGGTCTCAATATTCAATGATATGTTGATCAAGCTGTATGATGATCACGCGCCTATTCGTCCGGTCCGCATGAAGAGACCTCCTGCCCCATGGCTTAATGATGCAATTCGGAAGGCCATGAGGTGGAGGGACTCACTTAAAAGAAAGTTTAAAAAGAAACGTGATGAGAGCACATGGTGTGATTTTAAGCATGCCAGGAATCGCGTAAACCAGATGTGTAGGAACGCAAAACGCCAATATATCCAAAAATCCTTTGAATCCTGTTCATCACAAAATGTATGGAAATTTCTGCGTACTTTAGGATTTGGTAAACCAAAGTCCGAACCCATTCTCTCTGTAGATACTAACGGCCTTAACCAGCATTACTCTTCGCCACCTATTACCATAGATCCTGCGTTAAAGGCCGTTACTATTTCTCAGATAAATTCCATACCTATCTCAAATAATACTCCTTTTACTTTTTCACCAGTGGGCAACTGTGAAATTAATAAGATCTTTCAGTCAATCACCAGTAAAGCGGTCGGTTACGACAACATTGGCCGGGCTCTTCTTGCTCCAATCTTTAAAATTATACTTCCATATATCACTCACTTAATAAATTTTTCACTTTCCTCTGGCCACTTTCCTAATATTTGGAAAAACGCACATATAGTGCCTATCCCTAAAAAGTCTGTCCCCAATAACTTTAGTGATCTTCGGCCTATATCAATTCTTCCTTTCATGTCTAAAATCTTGGAGCGAGTGGTCCAGCGGCAGTTGGCCGATTTTCTCAATTCTTTTCAGCTCATAAACCCATCTCAGTCTGGTTTTCGGCCAGCCCATAGCACCTCCACCGCTCTCATTAAAATTACGGATGATATCCGGTTTGCTATGGATGGCCACAAGCTTTCACTGGTTACTCTTCTAGATTTTAGTAACGCTTTTAACTGTGTCGATCATGACATTCTCCTGGCCACAATGCGTGCTCTTAATATTTCACAGTCTGCCACACAATGGTTCAACTCTTATCTTCGCGGGCGCCAGCAGCGTGTTCGAGTGGACGACATTTACTCTGACTGGTGTCAGGTAACTGCTGGTGTCCCGCAGGGTGGCGTATTATCTCCATTACTCTTCTCGATATTTATAAACAGCATTTCTCAAGTAATACAGTTCAGTTCCTACCATCTATACGCTGACGACCTACAGCTCTCTTTGCATTTCAATATAACTGAAATCAACGATGCTCTCGACAAAATGAATAGGGACCTTGAGGCAATCCGTCTACAGTCTACAAGGCTTGGGTTACTGGTAAACCCGAGCAAAACCCAAGTGATTATCGTTGGCTCTAGGCATGCGCTAAGCAGAGTGGACTTGGATTCCTTATCACCATTAACTTTTAACAGTGTACCACTTCCATTCTGCGAAAGTGTAATAAATCTCGGTCTTCACATATCTTGTGATCTATCCTGGAGCCAACATGTGTCTGAGATCAGTCGGAAAATGTTTGCCAGTATGCATTCGCTTAAACGAGCGCAGTATTTTATCCCGTTTAAGGCAAAGCTAATGTTGGTCAGTTCCCTCCTTCTTCCCATTATTGACTATGCAGATGTTTGCTACTCTGACATCACTGAAGAGCTACTGAATAAACTCGATCGTCTGCTCAACTTATGCATCCGGTACGTATTCGGATTGCGTAAGTATGACCATGTTTCCCAATACCGTATTCAATTAAAGTGGCTTAATATCCGTTTTCGAAGATCTGCACATGTCCTTACTTCTCTTTACAACGTTCTTTACAATCCCCAAGCTCCTCTATACCTTAAGACTCGTTTCCAATTTCTTGGAGACAGTCACAACCTTCCTCTTCGGTCTGCTTCTAACAATCAGCTCAAAATTCCCCCTCACACTTCTAGCAGATATTCAGATTCTTTTACTGTTTTCGCTGCTCGAGAGTGGAACAAGCTTCCACTAGTCATTAGACGGGCGCCTTCAATAAATGTGTTTAAAAATCTACTTGTTGCTCAATTTTTAAATAAACAAAATAATTTGTCATGATAACTACAAGTACCTATTTTTTTTATTTATTTATTTCCTTAATTTTTATCGTGAATGATTGTACCTATGTAATATGATACGAGTAGCTATCTATTAGTGTGTTTATATATTCATACATAATATATATTTATGTTTATTATATATATTATTTTAATTATATATCATGTAAGTATTTATGTAGTAGTATTTAATTATTCTTAAGTAATTATATTTATCTTAATGCACCCGCAATCCTCTGCCACACTCCCAAAGGTTAGCTGTTATAAAATGCCTGAAGGCATTAAGTTCGCCCTTGTACACTACTTTTTAAGTTATTTTGTGCAATAAAGAGTTTATAAATAAATTAATGAGGTCATCATCAAATTCCAGATGCTGTAGAAGTTGATGCTTTTCTTGGAGTCACTCGCGGAACCATCCGCTGCTCAAACACGTCGGGTAAAATATGGGAGTTGACAGCGCGGGAAAACCGCAAAAAATAAACTGCAACTTGTGCCCCATATTTAAAGTCCAATTTATCGTTTTCCATAATTATTCACATTGTAGCACATTATTAAACAAAACAACACCACTCTTGACCAATAATAACCACAGTAAACTAATTTACAAAACAAAAACTTGCACTTGACATGTCCGCGCAAAATGGCGCGAGAGACTCCATCAACCACGTGCGCATAATCTGAGCATGGGTGTCCTAGTTTTTAATGTTGTTAATTGTACATTTTTTATTTTTATTTTTATTTTCAGTGGTGCTAATAGAGTTTAGTAATAAAAAGCAATGTACAAAAAGATATTGTTTAATGTCTATGGGATAGACTTGTCCATAGAAATATTAATTTAGCAACACTGTTCATGCTACCTCTTCACAATCGGCAAGTTGTCGGTCGTTGATGGACTTTCCGGCACTCATCAACCGTGCACGCGCATAATGTGTGACAAAGTAATGTACAGATAACAGCTAACAAATAAAACAGTTACTACCTAAATCGTGTTCAACTTCGGCCGCGTTAATTTTATAGCATTTCCAACATTTCGTTGCAACTTCATAAACCAGCGTGAAATGACGTTTTTGTTAAGAAATTCCACTTTTTTTTAACAATGCTAACATTTCTTGGCTTATAGTAAAGTTGGCTAAATGTGAATCCGCTTATTTATAAGCGTGGTTTCTGACTACACCGAAAGGGAAACGGTCGTGATAATACTTTTTTCTTTGCTAACATTTCTTAAAAAAACGAGCGGTGAGGCTACTTTTTGACAAGTAGCAAATAGTAACAAATCAATTGACAATGTATTCTATGTATTATTATTATTTTTTAGGTTAAATTTAGATTTTGTTGTAATATTTTGACCAGGAATACCAAGTCAGCAACCTCACGACGCTTATATAATGGTAACAGATGTAAACGTTGACGAATGAATCTGTGATTTAATACGGAAATTGATATAGGCAACAGAGCGTTTCCGAATTTGTTCGATGCGGTTAATGTGAACCATGTAGTTTGGACTCCACACCTGTGAAGCGTAGTCCAAATGACTTCTAACATATGTGCAATACGAAATCTTAATGGTTTTGATGTTTTTAAATTCCTTAGAGGCACGCATAATAAAACCTAAAGCTTTGGACGCTTTGCTAATAATACTATCAACATGCTGATCGAAAAGCAACTTTCTATCATGGATATCCCCAAGGTCTCTGACACTATCCATCGTTCCAAGATTCAAGCCTTAAAGTGAGTATACAATTTTTATAAGATTTCGTTTTCTGCTGAAGGTTGTGTGTAAGCACTTTGATACATTTAGATCCAACAAGTTGTAGCGATTGTTATCGACAATGGCCAGGAAGGAACGTTTTCGGCTGCAATCGACTTCCTTTGCCTTGCATTTATTTAAGACGTCACCTGTCAAAATTAGATTTTGACGTGAGGCCTTTGTTTCAAAACAGACTGCAAGAAACGCGCAGCTTTAAAAATTTATTTAATCATTTAACGAACGTAAATTAAAATGTAAACTAACTATACATATGTGAGATCATCCTACTGAATATTGTCGCCCCCGTAGCTTGGGTAAGTATTGAATAGAAAATAGTACGCGGTCACTTCATGACCACGTGCAGTAACTCTTAATTTCTTTTGTGCACCACCGCTGCAGTCTCACCATCTATCTGGTATCTTGTCTTGGTGTAGACTGAAGTGGCGGTGGATTTGGAGATGGAACGTAACGCGTGTTCCCCGTGCGTTCCAGGGTTCTATGTCTGGACTTTAGAGCTGGGACCCAGCTTGAGAAGATAACCCCGCTGCCCAGGATCCCCGTGACGCCTCGTTGTCCGCTTGGGATCGGCAGCGTCCTCCGGGTCCCCATCTTCAGGCTCTCCGAGGGAAGGTACCCCTACGTATGGTCAACGGATGCATAAAGAGTGATAGGGCTAAGTTTTGGCTTACGACCCTCCCTTATATAATTGTAGATTCCCATTGCTCTCTGTTAACTTCATTTTTTTTGTAATATATTAACTTCATTTGCTTAAATTTCTTTGTTTTATTTGAATGTCCAGCTTAACGTGACATCTGGCGCCCAACAGTGTTTTTTAGTCATCTTCGCTTAACTTTATTGCATTCTTTGGCCTTGCGTAGCTAGTAGTTGTGTGATTATTGCATGCGTGTTTGCAGGTTTGTGTAAAATCAGTTTTTTTTTAACTTCTTCAAAGTACCTGCGCTGTAATTTTTATTAACTTTCTTATTTCTAGCCTAATTAACTGTTATTTCTACTTAAATTGTATTGCCTATTGTTAATAATTGCCTACTCTTTGTATCTATAACTTAAATTTGTAAAAAGAATAATGACTTGTTTTTGAAGCATGTGCTTATAATTTTTTTTTGCTTGTGTAACAAAAATTTTTTTTTTATTTTCTTAACAATTATTTCCTAGGCATTCTGGTTGCCATATTACTTTAAATTTACCTTATACATATATATTTTTATTGCACAATATTTTTCATTTTAGTCATTATCTTCAATTTTCATTTATATTTAAGGAATCTATTCAATATTTACTCAAATTGCTTCAATAATTTGTATTTTTTATTATAATTTTTAATTCTAATTTTTATAATGTCGTTCGAAATTAAATACCTTTCGTTACAAAAGACTGAATTAGTTTATGAAGTGTTAATCCGTGGAGGCACTCCCACTGACAATGTGGCCGACCTGCGAAAGCAGATAATTAAATTATCAAACTCCATGCCTGCTGTGGACATTTTGGAGTCTAGTTATGAGACGGTTGATGACTTGAATGGTGTGAGTGAGAGCATGGCGAAGGCAGCCGGAAACGTCACATCCTTGTCGGTTGTTTTTGATAATAATCAATACCTCCGCACTAAAACCCTACTGCACCATGTTTATCATCGACTTAATAGGATAAATTCAGATAGATCAACTGACATGATTATGGTTAAAGAGATTAGGTCAGAATTTAATAGTATTTATAAAAAGTTTATTGCTTTGGGCAGTAGATCCCAAGCAACTAGCAACATTAGTCTTTACCAAAATGATACTAAACCTACATGTAGCAATGCAAATGACTTGCTACAACTCAAATATAATGGTAAAACATGTGTCCGTGCTTTCATACAACGTTTGGAAGAGTTTACAGTTGCAAGAGAAATCCCATTCTCTAAAATATTACTGTATGCCACTGAAATCTTTGTAGAAGATGCTCTACACTGGTTCCGTAGTGTCCGGGACCATATAATTTGCTGGGACGACTTGATCAGTCTTCTAAAACAAGATTTTAGTCAGTCGGATTATGATTACCGATTGATGGACGAAATAAGATCTCGTACCCAGGGAGAGAAAGAGAACATCACAATTTACTTGTCAATAATGCAGGGATTATTTTCTAGGTTAAATAAAACAATTCCAGAATGGGATAAATTAGAAATATTATTACACAATATTAGGCCTAAATATGCTAGTACACTAGCAAGTAGTAGTAAAATTAATACTATAGATGACTTATGTATGCTCTGTAAAAATTATGAAAACATACAAAATAGATTATCTAAAATTTACGAACCTTTTAAAGCTACTTCTGATACTTTAGCTCCAGAATTTGCATATTCTAAAACTTCTTATTACCAACCTAAACTTAATACTAAATCTAATAACTATAATAATAATAATAATAATAATACAAACCATTTTACATCTAATTATAATCGCAGAAATAATACAAACAGTTATAGACCAACCTTTAATAACAATAAAGGCTACCATTTAAATAATAACTTAAATTTTAATGATAATTACCCTAAACTTAACGCTATTAACTATAATACTAAATTTTGTCCCCGGTGTCGGGTGGACACACATAACTTAAGAAACTGTCAAGCTGAAAGAAATATTATTTGTTTTGGTTGCGGCACACCTAATGTGCTTCGCTCAGATTGCAGTAATTGCTTAAATAATTATAACCGTAATTCAAAAAAACTAATAAGGCAGAATAGTATCAGACCTAATAAAAAATTTAATGAAAAGGATTGGAAAAATTGGTTAATAACACTTAAAAACTTCTTTGAATCTTACAACAAGGATACTATTCTGTTTACTAAACCGTCTACTGATAATAGACCTTATATAGATTTAAAAATTAATGAAATTTCAGCATGTGGCCTGCTAGATTCTGGTTCGGCAGTAACCATTATAGGAAATAATGCGCATGTTCTGTTAGAGCAACTAGGACTTAAGCTACATACTAACGAGAACCTGTCGATTATTGATGCTGGAGGACATAAACATAACAATATTGGACTTATGTATCTACCTATTCATTTTGAAAATACATTCCATATTGTGAAGGCTTATGTCATTCCTGAGGTGGAGCAGTCGCTCTTATTGGGCATAGATTTTTGGAGAAAATTTTGCTTATGTCCAAAATACTTGGGAACTGTTCAAAATTCTTCAAATAGTAATAAAACTTCTTCAATTAATACTAATAAAAAAGTTAATTTAATTTATTCATATAATAATTTAGATAATAGCCAAAAACTTATAGTAAATAATATAATTAATCAATTTAAAGATATTTCATATGAATATAAAGGCTTAGGCCACACCACTCTTATCCAACATCATATTAATACAGGTGACTCTGAACCCATTCGTCAGCGCTATTATAGGATGGCTCCAGAGAAACAGAGGATTCTGGCTTCCCAGGTGGATGAGATGCTAGAATTGGATGTCATTGAACCGAGTGAAAGTGCGTGGTCTACCCCTGTATTAATTATACAAAAGAAGAACGGCGAGCCTAGGCTGTGTCTAGACAGCCGTAAGCTTAATTCTGTAACTAAGCGGGATTCCTATAGCTTGCCGTATATCTCAGAAATTTTAGATAATCTTCGGGATGCAAAATATTTAACAAGCATTGATCTGTCCAAAGCTTTCTGGCAGATCCCTATAGTGGAAGAAGACAGGGATAAAACTTCTTTTTATGTTCCTGGTCGTGGTTCATTCCGGTTTAAACGGACTCCATTTGGTCTGACAAATGCACCCGCTACTCAACAAAGACTTGTAGATCAATTATTTGGCCCTGATTTTAATTTAAAGGTTTTTGCTTACCTTGATGACATCATAGTCATAAGTAATACTTTTGAAGAACATGTTTCTTTGTTATTACGTGTTATAAATAAACTTAAATTAGCTAACTTAACAATAAATTTAGATAAAAGTAAATTCTTCCGTGAAAACCTTAAATATTTAGGTTATGTGGTCGACTCGCAGGGTTTGCGGACTGATCCGGAAAAGGTTGAGGCAATAGTCAACTTTCCAACACCAAAGTCTAGGAAAGAACTAAAACGATTTCTAGGAACTGCTACTTGGTATCGAAGATTTGTACCTCAGTTCAGCACTATTGCCGGCCCCTTAAATAAATTAACATCTACCAAAAAGAATTCCCCTCCATTTGCCTGGACCTCTGAAGCAGATTTTGCCTTCAGCAAACTTAAAGAGTATCTGGTATCTGCTCCAGTCCTCTCCTGTCCAAACTATGACTTGCCGTTCGAAGTCCATACAGACGCAAGCAATTATGGCATTGGTGGGATGTTAACTCAAGTAATAGAGGGAAAAGAACACCCAGTTGCTTATATGAGCAGGTCTCTCAGCCATTCTGAGAAAAATTACAGCATTACTGAGCGCGAGACGCTAGCTGTTCTAAATGCTGTAGAGCACTGGCGTTGCTACTTGGACAATGGCAGGCCATTTACGGTTTTCACTGATCATAGTGCCCTTAAATGGTTCCTGTCACTGTCTAATCCAACAGGCAGATTGGCAAGATGGGGAGTACGTCTGTCTTCCTTCAATTTTGATATTAAACACCGTCGTGGGATTGACAATGTCATCCCCGATGCCTTATCTAGAGCTGTCCCTTGCTTGGCTACTTCTATATCCAATGCTTATAAAACCACTAGTGATAAATGGTACTTAGACATATACAATGGGTGTTTAAATAATCAAAATAGTTTTCCTAATTTTATAATTAAAAATAATTCTTTATATAGACTAATGAAGTCAAAGTGTACACTTAATGCTGAATTTGCATGGAAGGAGGTAGTACCAATCGAGCATCGGGATGATATAATTTCTAAAAATCATTCCGAGCCCACTGCGGCCCACTTAGGTATTTTTAAAACATATCGTCGGTTGGCACTAAATTACTATTGGCCTAAAATGCATAGTGATGTAGTCAAATTTATTTCCTCATGTGATGTTTGTTTATCATACAAACTTCCTACTCATGCTACACTTGGTGAAATGGGCCGACCGAAACAATGTTCTCGTCCTTTCCAAATGATCTCAATTGATCTTGTTGGTCCATTACCTGTAAGCAGGAAACAAAATACATTTTTATTTGTTGTGACTTGCTGTTTTTCGAAGTATTGCTTGCTATTTCCTATTAAGAGAGCTACCGCTGATATAGTATGCAAAACTTTGGAAAATTCTGTGTTTCTAGTACATGGGATACCACAAACTGTCCTTCTCGACAATGGCAGCCAATTTATTAGCAGTAACCTCAACATATTATTTAAAAAATACTTAGTACCTAATGTTTATTTTACGCCAAAGTACACTCCACAAATAAACTTGGTGGAGAGGTATAACAAAACAATTATTACATGCGTATCAACTTTAATAAATAATGACCATCGTTCATGGGATGTTGATATAAGCAAGGTTCAATTTGCCATCAACAACTCGGTCAATTCCTGGTACATCGTCATCGTCACATGTGGATCACATTTTACTGACACAGAGCTTGGCGACGAAATAGTTTTCTTGCCCCGCGAAGCGTACGCGGAAAATATAGGACAACTAGCCCGCGTATTTAATGACGTACAAGTTTCTCTGTATCAGGCTCACATTAAAAACTATTCGCGTTATAACTTACGCAGAAAATTTGCCGAGTTTGATGTAGGTGACGTTGTCTGGAAACGCACTTATTACTTGAGCGACAAGGACAAATACTTTAGTAAAAAGTTAGCACCAAAGTTCCTTAAGTGTCGCATAATCTATAAAAAGTCGCCACTTGTTTACACTCTAGAGGACATGAGTGGTAAAAACTTAGGCGACTGGCATATTAAAGATTTTAAGAATGTTAGATGCTAGATAGATCTAACCTTGTATTATGTTCATTGAATCTAACCTAAAAGTTTGTTTACATATTTTTGACATATAGTGATGTTCCTTTCCCTTCGTTGTTTACGAGACTTATCAGTCAGTTTTTTCATTTAGTTTTGTTGCCATACAATTTTTATTAATTTTATCTTACAATATTTTATTTATGTAGCTAGTAAAAATTAATTTCCTTTTGCATTATGTAGTGCTAGGATTTTACCCTTAGGGTCAAAATCCTCGAGCGGCGAGGATTTTGTAGCGATTGTTATCGACAATGGCCAGGAAGGAACGTTTTCGGCTGCAATCGACTTCCTTTGCCGTGCATTTATTTAAGACGTCACCTGTCAAAATTAGATTTTGACGTGAGGCCTTTGTTTCAAAACAGACTGCAAGAAACGCGCAGCTTTAAAAATTTATTTAATCATTTAACGAACGTAAATTAAAATGTAAACTAACTATACATATGTGAGATCATCCTACTGAATATTGTCGCCCCCGTAGCTTGGGTAAGTATTGAATAGAAAATAGTACGCGGTCACTTCATGACCACGTGCAGTAACTCTTAATTTCTTTTGTGCACCACCGCTGCAGTCTCACCATCTATCTGGTATCTTGTCTTGGTGTAGACTGAAGTGGCGGTGGATTTGGAGATGGAACGTAACGCGTGTTCCCCGTGCGTTCCAGGGTTCTATGTCTGGACTTTAGAGCTGGGACCCAGCTTGAGAAGATAACCCCGCTGCCCAGGATCCCCGTGACGCCTCGTTGTCCGCTTGGGATCGGCAGCGTCCTCCGGGTCCCCATCTTCAGGCTCTCCGAGGGAAGGTACCCCTACGTATGGTCAACGGATGCATAAAGAGTGATAGGGCTAAGTTTTGGCTTACGACCCTCCCTTATATAATTGTAGATTCCCATTGCTCTCTGTTAACTTCATTTTTTTTGTAATATATTAACTTCATTTGCTTAAATTTCTTTGTTTTATTTGAATGTCCCGCTTAACGTGACAAAGTTTTGTTTACAGTATATGTCAAGACGATGCAAGTCATCTTGAAGTGCTTCAGCATCCTTTACACTTTCAATGTGTCTAAATATTTTCATGTCGTCTGCAAAACAGAGGACATTTGAGTTTAGAAAACATTTATCAATGTCAGAGACGAACATAACATATAGTAAGGGGCCCAGAAGAGTTCCCTGAGGAACTCCACTAGGCACCTGAGTCAAACCTGAAATATAATTGCTTATCACCACAGCCTGCGTCCTATTATCCAAGTATGATGTAAACCACCTGAGTAGGTCACCCCTGATACCTAAATGAAGCAGCTTTTGAAGTAAGATTCTGTGATCGACTCTATCAAAGGCCTTACTGTAATCTGTATAGATAATATCAGTTTGAAGGCCTCTGTCCATATTGGCTGTTAACTGCTCGTTCAGTAGCACTAGATTTGATACAGTTGAACGGTTTTTTAGGAAGCCATGCTGTGTAGGCGAAAATGAATTCTTTAAAGCATCATAGACCTGTTCATGAACGATTTTCTCAAGCACTTTTCAGTAATACACAATTTGGATATCGGCCTGTAGTTTTCAACCAAAGATTTATTGCCTTTTTTATGTATAGGTGTAACAAATGCTGACTTCCACAGGTTTGGTACAGCACCCACAGTCAGAGACTTTTGAAAGAGTAACGATAATGGTGTTGCCAGCTCATCTGCACAGGTTTTTAGAAAAATGGCAGGTATGAGGTCCGGACCAGCAGATTTGGAAACATCAAGGGCCTTTAATTTTTTGACAATTGATAGAGTGGATACCTCTATTGAATGTATATCGGATACGCTACAATGTTATAAATAGGTGGTAGGCAGACTGATGGTGGTAACTTTCCCAGTCTGTTGAGCGGGGAGGTATCCACCGTTCGAGTTGAAAAGCGTCGTCAAGTGGCTGTTTACAGTTTTTACACTTTTCGGGATCAGACTTGAATTGCCGGCATGCAGGGGGTGTCGACGTAGTGGTGTTGGGGCGAACAGTCGGTTTCTAAGCCTTTGTTTGAGAGAGAAGGGGTGACCCGTCGGTCAGGGAGACCCGGAGAAACGGTTGTCCCGCTGGCCGCCCGCGGTATAGTACAGGGGCCCACCGATGACAACCATCATCGGCTGGCTGCCCTATCATGCTGCGCATAATCCCGGGTGCGCTTGACGTGCCGGTTGGTGACCGGATTGTGGGGTCCCGGCAAGCGTTCCTGGGGGGGTTCGGGGGCCCTTCCGTGCGACGGATCAGCCAATGTCTCTCTTCAAACAGCCCAAGGCAAGGTGGCCTTCAGTTTGCTTCCATGCCTACTGCGTCGACACCGCCTCTCCACACTTCCCTTCTTTTTCTTCCTCTTTTTCTTCATAATTTTTGTTCTATCCCAAACCCACATGATGACGATAAAAAATAAAGGAAAACGTTTTGCAGCGGTGCACACCCCCACCGTTGAGTTTGGCGTTGACTTCACAAACATTCGAGGCCTAAACGCCAACCTCAACGCCGTCCACCACCATCTGGAGACGACTCACCCGGCAATGCTTTTTCTGACGGAGACACAGATACGGAAGCCCGCGGACACATCATACCTGCATTACCCTGGATACTCGCTGGAAGAGTCCTTCCTCGCGAAAGCTGGGGTTTGCTTATATGTCCGCGATGATGTCTGTTGTCGCCGCCTTCGTCACATGGAGGACTCTTCCTTTTCCGTCCTTTGGGTGCATGTGGATCTGGGGCATCAGTCTCGTATCTATGTGTGCCTCTACCGATCCCACCGGGGAGACTATGAGACAACTCAGCTTTTTGAATATCTGAGTCAAGCGACAGATGACGCGCAGGAGCGGTTCCCGACCGCGGAATTGGTGTTTTTGGGAGACTTTAATGCTCACCATGCTCAATGGCTGGGCTCTCCCAAAACTGACCATGCGGGAAAAACCGCTCACGACTTTGCCCTGACATACGGTCTGACTCAACTGGTGACTCAAAACACCAGAGTACCAGATGTAGCCGGACATGCACCTTCCTTGCTGGACCTACTGTTGACGAGCCATGCTACCGGGTATAAGATGTCAGTTTTAGCACCGCTTGGTGGTTCTGACCACTGCCTGGTGGCTACGACAGTGCCACGCGCTCTGCCTCCTCCTCGTAAGGCCGTCGAGCGTATTGTGTGGCACTACTCGTCAGCAGATTGGGATGGATTGCGCGAATACTATGCATCCATCCCATGGAAGCAACGCTGCTTTAAGGACCACGACCCATCCAGGTCTGCAGCTGCAGTTGCTGATGAGATACTACTGGGGATGGAATATTATATTTCATTCTCTGGGGTCATCAGTAACTGCAGAAGCAGACCCTGGTACAACAGCTACTGCGCCTCGGCAGTTGCATCAAAAAATGCAGCTTACCGAGCGTGGGTAAGGGGTCGATCTCGTTCCGATCCCAACACGAACTCCTTAAAGTCAGCCTATAACAAGGCTTCCAAGGTCTGCAGGAAGGTGTTTGCCAGGGCAGAGTCCCAGCGCATCTCTCAGATTGGCCGCGACTTAGCCGCGCGACCTGCTGGAGGTCGCAGTTTCTGGCAGCTGGCCAAATCTGTAGAGTCAAACTTCTGTCGCTCTTCTTTGCCACCTCTACGATATCCCAATGGATCATTGGCCCATACCGCTAAAGAGAAAGCCGACTACTTGGGCAAACTCTTTGCGGCCAACTCTCGACTCGACGACGGGAATGCGCAGCCCCCCACACTGCCAAATTGCGGCACTTCAATGCGCGAAATACGCATTAGACAGTGTGATGTGCGGGCAGTGCTCCGATCGCTTGATGTTCGTAAGGCTAATGGTCCTGACGGTATCCCAGCTGTCGTTCTCAAGAGGTGTGCTCCTGAGTTGACTCCAGTCCTCACGCGCTTATACCGTCTGTCGTACTCCTCTGGTGTTGTGCCGGACACTTGGAGGGTGGCTAACGTCCAGCCCATTCCGAAGAAGGGAGATCGTTCGGACCCTTCTAACTACCGCCCTATTGCCGTAACCTCAGTTCTGTGCAAAGTGCTAGAACGAATTATCAACGTCCAACTTGTTCGATATCTAGAGGATCACTCCATACTTCATGACCGCCAATATGGCTTCCGTCCTAAGCGGTCAACGGGTGATCTTCTAGCATTCGTCTACCACGTCTGGGGTGAGGCAATGGATAAGTATGGCGAATCTCTGGCGGTCAGTCTGGACATCTCCAAAGCCTTCGATAGGGTATGGCACAAGGCACTACTATCCAAGTTGCCGGCATATGGTCTGCCCCCGCAGCTGGTGGGCTGGATAACCGGCTTCTTACATGAGCGCAGCATTCGGGTCCTTGTGGATGGGAATGCGTCTGGGCTCATGTCAGTGAATGCCGGTGTGCCGCAGGGCTCTGTATTGTCCCCAACACTGTTTCTTCTGCATATCAATGACATGTTGACCCTTGGAAACATTCATTGCTATGCAGATGACAGCACGGTTCATGGGCGATACCTTAGTCCACGAGCTGTGGGAGCCGCCAAAGTAGAGGAGTTGCGCCGTTCCCTGACGACGGAACTGGACGGCACCCTTCGCAAAATTTCTGCGTGGGGTGCCCAAAACCTAGTCCAGTTTAATGCCAGTAAGACTCAGGCATGCGCGTTGACGGTCAAGAAGTCTCCCTACTCTCCTATTCCTATTCTTCAGAACACCGTGCTGGAACTTCAACCCAGCTTTAACATACTCGGAGTCGAAATACGCTCAGATCTAAACCACAGAAACTACATTGAGAGCATTACCAAAACAGCGTCGAAAAAACTTGGGATACTGAACAAGGTGAAGCGGTTTTTCCCGCCTGCTCTAAGACTTATGCTGTATAAAGCTCAGATAAGGTCATGCGTGGAATACTGTTCTCACCTCTGGGATGGCTCCGCTAAGTATCTTACAGATGCTCTCAATGTCCCGCAGAGGCGGGCAATTCGGATAGTGGACGACACCACAGTCTCTAAAACTCTCGAATCACTGCAGCTTCGCCGTGACGTTGCCTCTCTGAGCGTGTTCTACAAGCTATACCACGGCGAGTGTTCTGAGGAGCTCCATAACCTTATCCCTTCTTCTCTATTCCGCAACCGAACTACACGCACAGGCCAAAATATGCATCCACATACCTTACCCACTATCCCTACGCGTACTCATAAATTTGGAGACTCTTACATCTGTCGCACGCTGAAGATGTGGAATGCTCTCCCAGCCAGTGTATTTCCCCACTCTTATAACCTGGAGTCCTTCAAGCGAAGTGTGAAAAAGCATCTTGTTAGGCCGGCATAGTGGTAGAGACTGATGTCGGTCATAGTGACCGGCGTCAGTTGCTCCCATTCTTGGACCTCGCGTACTGCTTACCATCAGGTGGGCGCGATGTCACATGTCGAGTCCAGTATAAAAAAAAAAAAAAAAAAAAAAAAAAAAAAAAAACTTTCATTAAACGAACGACTTGTGCTAAAAAAGTGGTATTTTCATGCTAACATTTCTTAAAACGAACGCGGCCTTTGTGCTCTAAGCAAACTTTATTCTATTGATTCCGTATTCGACATAGTAATCAAAGCGTGATTCTATTTCTAAATTACGGTTTTAAGTGAATGTAAACCTAGGACCAAGAATCATAATTGTGATATTTGGTCCTAGATGTAAACGCTACTTGAACACCTGTCAAAGCGAAATACAATAAAATAACCGTAGTACATGGGGGGGAAGAGGGATATCTTATCTAAGATCTTGTAGTAATAAATCAATTTTAAAAATAAATATACCCGACTGTAATCATAAGTCTTTATTATATTCATTCTAAGCTCTCTGAGCGAATAAGGAATAGTAACAAAGTAAGCCCTCAACATGATCGTGATCGCGCATAATCGTCGATTGTGTAGAGGGGCGATTAGAATTTTGAAATTTGTGAGCATGAGCAATCCGAATAGGTAAGCTTATTAGTACTCGCTCTAGCACTTTTGAAAGCTATAACTTTGTATTTTTCTTCTAGGGAATATATCACGGCATTAAATGTTCATAGAAGCTTATTGGCCAATAGCGGATTTTTATTTTGACATGGCAATTGAACAGGACAGTTCAAGAATGATGCTGATGTCGTGCCCCGCCACCCGCGTACCTCTTCGCTGATAGAAGCGTCTGTTCTTTTTTTTATAATTTTGGTATCACTTCATAGAAAATCGACAAAATTATTAGAAATGGCAAATTTTAGAACGGTCCTAAATTTCTGTCGGTGTCAGCTAAATTAATTTTACCACCGCCATTACAGTTTTCGCGACTGAGTGAAGTTATTTTTGTGCTTATCCTTCCCGTTAACTGTAATATTTCCAACTATTTGAGGTTTTTTGGACTTTTTGTAAAAATGCATTAGGTTTGCTGTATACGTGGGTACAGTAGTACGCGAGAGGACGCTATATTACAGAAATTACCTGTGACTAATGAGAAAAGACTCCATTAGTGAATGTTACTTTCAAATATTTTGAATGTTTAAGAAGTTACCGGTGCAAGGAATGTTAATACAAGTTACTGGTATGTCAAAAGCATTTCGGGAAAAGATTCATCACATATAAGTCGCGTCTCCATGGGAATGCCTATCCGCCACTGTTCATAGCTGACAAGATTTCCAATGGCGTACGTTCTGTGACCTAATGATGCCGGCGGTAAGTAACAGTTAATACTACAATAAGTATTTAACAGTGCAAAGCAGTGAAACAGGAAAATATTTCAAATACAAACGAAGTACTCCCTCCTGGAATATATTTTTGACTTAAACAGTGAAGAAGAAACACATAGTTGGCCATTGCTTAAACAACCCATTTTCAGAACTACTTATTGCCTTATCATGAAATTTTGCATAATTTAATAATAATATGTAGCAAAATTGAAGGAAGCGAATTAACGGCTTGAGCTGTGGCCAAATGTACAAAAATTAAAGAGACCCATAGATAATTAAGGATTCATCCAACAAGAAACATACTTAGCGTGTGCTAAGGTGCCCACGCCAAATTACAGTAACTACTTTGTATTTGAATATCTAAATGCCTAAAAAATACCCAATTTAGTCTTTGTTGTCCAGTGACTTCAATGAATATCATTTGTGCATAATATTAAATAACAATTTTAGAAATAATGTTTTATCCATAGTTAACTAGACAACTAAATTTTTCATTTTTTTACACAATAGTGATAGCCAATAGATTCTGTTGTAAATACTTTCTTTAATAACTTTTATTTTATATAATATGATTTTTATTTTAGAATTTGCTGAGATTAAAACATTAGTATTGGGTTCATGGTAATTCCATAACTTTTAGAGATATTCTGAACAGCAGTGATAGATTTTGGAAAAAAATGCACAGTCAAATTGGGTAAATGGTAATTTTACATAAATTATTTTTTTGTTGCCAACCAATCCTGTTTTTTTTAAGGGTCAACAGTGTCTGGACCAATTAAGGCTTGAGTATAGAAATATTTAATGCTTATTCCAACCCAGACTTGCTAGGGACCCTATCTGTAACCCTTGTACTAACCAATGGAAGTGCGGCCGACCCCTTCCATCAGACTGCATAAATTAAACTCCACTGCCTGGGATTAGGTTCATTTGATATTTTGAAATTGTTAAACCTCACTTTTTAAACCTTGTTAACTTAATTTTGTTTGGAACCTCACTTTTATACCTCCCAGTAGTGAAACCTAAATTATCTAAAGTATCCTAATTTTAATTGCATTTAAATTAAATAAATATTTCCACACAGGTCACACTAGTTTCCGTGGTAAGCTACGAGGTTTGTGTTACGGAAACTAGATGGTTGATAAACTACATATTATACTTTTTTTTTTGAAAATATATACATATCATACATATAAACACCCAGACCGAGACAAATTATACAATGTACGACATGCCCCTGGTGGGAATAGAACCCACTACCTCCCGAGTTCACGGCAACATTTGTTACCACGGAGGCAGTCTGTATAAAATCTGTATACTTGTTTTTTTTCCTGACCCCTAAGGAGGGTAAACAAACTTTCAGTGGCCCCCGATAACAGGGACCTCCTTGGATTGTGAAATAAAAATCTGTCTGATGGTCAGTAGCTAGTCGTTGGTATATTTTTGTGTATTTTACCGTAATTTTCTATTTAATTTACTGTATTTAACTTTGGGCGATTTTTGCATCCCTCCAGCACTAAAGTGGCGCACACTAATGTACGATTGGTCTCCGGCGTTGCTAAAGTTCTACCCAAACGCTTTTCAAATGTCCCTCCCGGACCAGAGTAATCTGGTAAGGTGGGGAAAAGCTACGGAAAAGAACTGTACATTGTGTGGTGCTGCCATAGGAACTGCTAGACACACACTTGTAGGGTGCGTTACTCTCCTAGAAAAGGGCTATTACTCACGCCGACATGACAAAGTCCTAGGTGTTATCCGTGAAGCAGTAAGTCTTTCTATTGCAAGAGCCAGAAAGGGACTGACTACAAATAAAACTTTGACTACATTTGTAAAGGAAGGGCAAAGCACGAAAACTAAATGCAAGCCCACCTCGATCCTTGGCGCTGCATCAGACTGGAAAATTCTCATGGATACATTTGAACACCATTATAGGATCCCAGATGAACTAGCTGTATCAGCCTATAGGCCAGACATCTTAGTGTTTTCTCGGAACTTGAAAAAAGTTATCCTTATTGAACTTACCGTTCCGTGGGAATCAAATATTCCAAAAGACCACAACATGAAGTCGAATAAATATTATGATCTCACAGAAGAAATGATCAGGAACGGGTTCAAGACTCAGCTTTACGCAGTGGAAGTTGGTGCAAGAGGAGTTCCAGCAAAATCTTTGCATCACTTACTGAAAGAATTGGGCCTAAGCAGGTCTGCCGTCAATACATTTATGGAACGAGCTTCCAAGACGGCATTAACGGAATCATACAGTATTTGGTTGGGTAGGGAGAGAAGTAGAATGGTGGATGGTGAGCGTATTATCGCGCAATAGAAAAAAAAGGAGGCCTCCTTTTCTTAAACCAGCCAATTGTCGGTCGCAAGCCCGAGACACCATTCTTCTCATCTCTTACCCACACACGATGGACCCGGCACCCGCACGGTGAATCCATGGAATGCTTAGAAATTTGTCTTCTTCTTAATATCCATCGCTAAATATATTTTTTACAATCTGAATTCTTGTTTTATTTCCCGACCCCTAAGGAGGGAAAAAAATATATGTTTCAGTGGCAATTACTCATGAATATTTTGAGTAGATTAAGTTTTTCTTTACAAAATGTATGGGTAATGTTTTTCTCTATATCTGAAATTTCTAGTACTCAAACCTTCCTCAAGTTGATCCTTATAAAAAAAAGTTCATGTGTAAAATTATCATTTTCTTGCTGAGTGTATTTTTTTCCAAGTCCTGTGTTATGTCCTTGGAATAAGGTACCTGCCCTTACTGTACCATCTCAAAAATCCATCCTGTATAATATATAGGTACTTGAAAATAAATCAAGAAAATGGTATAAACTTGACAAAACTATTTGATCATTGTTATAGACTTGTTTTTCTGTAAGTTTAAGATAAACTATAAAATAATACATAAATATAGGTACTATACCTAGCTTAATAATAAAATGATTTATTTAATAGCTTCAATAATTTACTTGCATGTAGATTAAGTAGTGTGTTTGGCTGTACTTGTGATAACTAGTGTTCCATTAATTTACTCAATTAAGGGGGTTGTATCCCTCCCCAAGTAGCATAACAGAGTCACAAATACTAATCATATTATCTGCTTACCAACATAAAAACTTACCAATATTGCTTAAACCAATCCCTAAAGGTCGATTCTACTATTATGTTAAACACAGACACACAGTGGTAAATTAAATATGTATACGGATATACGTTATAAAACAAGTGGACAATTGCATATCTATATATATATATATATATATATATATATATATTGCATATTACCTTAAGATGTACCAAGAGCAGCTCAAAAAAGGGATATATGTTTTTGTGACTGAGCATAATTAATATAATTTTGAAAAATATTGTTGGACTTTTGATTAAATATGACTTGTAGTCATACAAGTAGTCAGAAGAAGAATGAAACTGAAATAGACATTGTATGTATAATGGTACCGCTTTTGTGCTAGATGACAATAATAAAACACCTCTCACTCCTGGATTACAAGCTGGCAGCTATATTCTCCAGAATATCCGCCAGTAATGGTGGTTCTTGTATATATCGTCATGATCGTAGAACAGTGTCGGATTTAAAAAAATACCCATAATTTTGCATATATATTTATATATAGTTTTATATTGTTTGTGGTCTGTAATTTATAGTGCAAATATTAGAAAGGGTTCCAAAATGAAATCTAGAAGGTTTGCACTTATTATGAGACTTAAAAAGTGACAAAAAAACAGTCGAAATGACAGTTGAATGGCCGCCATGAAAATTTTTGCCAACACTCAAGCCATTCAACATTCTACTAAGATTCTTGATGCAAGAATTCCATTCCAGAACAGCCTGGGCTTTCTCATAGTCCACAAAAGCGAGACACAGTGGCAGATCATACTCTTTGGTTTTCTGCACTATCTGCTGCAAAGTGTGAATGTGGTCTACAGTACTGAAATCGCAAACCGAAACCCAGCCTGCTCTGGGGGCTGGAAATTATCCATTGTCTGGGAAAAACGAATTGTGATCACCCTTGAAAACAAAAACAAAAAACTTGGCCGAGGAGTGATATGGGCTTATAATTCTTCAAAAGGCAGGTGTTTCCTTTTTTAAAGAACATGACCAATAACATGGTGAATAACTAAAATAGTAAAATGGTTTTGTAAGTTATTGGGGAACAGGATTTCCACCTGCTCTCAGAAGCTCTGCTGTAACTCCATCATGACCAGGCTTATTCAGTTTCTTACTTTACACTTACTTTCAGGGCGAAGAAGAGGAGGCAAAGTTTGACCCAATGTATAAAAAAAAAGAAGAACCGCTAGTGGGACTTGAGTATGAAGGTATTTATACATTTTACAGCAACAGTTATGATAATTACGGTTAAAACCATTTAGAACATCATTTAGTTAGAAAAACTACTGGCTATATTGACTAAAATCATGTCAAAAAGATCAAATATAAGATAGAAGGCATGGTCATTATTTTCATACAAATAAAATGTTATGTTTGTACCCCATACATTGTCATTCTTGATAAAAGTTATTCTATTAAAATTAACGTTCCGTGAGCCTTAAATAACATTTGGTAACAAATTTTAACGATTACTTTTAATTTGGTTTAAGATGAAGATATCATGGGTGATGACTTTGAGGATAGTTTCAATATGCTCATATTCATGAGAAGTAGAATCGGAACCTGAATTTGTGACAGATTCAGATGAGGAAGAACTTCGCTACTCGCCAGATGACATGGCAGTCTCTGATACATCTTCAGACATACAAGAACTGGGTAATGACACATTTGTATATGACCTGAGTGAAAATAAGTTGTCGATTCTCCCTCGGTCCCCAAAATTACAAACAAATGAAAATGTGGATCCTTAAAATTGTATTATTATTAAAATAAATAGTTTTTACTAGTAGTTGTTGGATCAAACTTATTGATGTATGTAGGAATTAGGTTCAAATAATAATCCCCGCAGCACACCCTTCGACGTATCAACCGATGACACAGCCGTACATCCAAACCGAGGGTCTATCGTGTGCACGAAGCCTAGATCATGAGGCAGCAGCCAAGTCTCCTGTAATGCCAAGATATCGGTACTACAACACAGGTCTTGCACACTTGACACTGATCTTTTAATCGATTTACAGTTAAAGGACGTAATAGCAAATTTTGTGTTCGTACTATTCATACTAAAGTTTACCATTACCCTCTTTAACTACGCGCATACGAAACTGACGATATTTAACTCCTTGAGGCCAAAAATCTGTACTTAAAAATCTTGCAATTTTACTTTTTGCTATCGTAATTTTGTAGGAGCTAAATGCTGTTTCATATTTTTGTGCAAGTAAGTGGACGTCTAAGCATTCTTCACCCATCTCTTGGATATGCGCCTTTACATCCTCAACACCTGTATCCTTCGATAGTCGCAGTGGTCATTTCTGCAACCTTTAATTTACCGCTACCCTGTGCCGTGCCGCACAAGTTACTCCGGTTACGTTTCTTATTCCCTGCCAGCATAAATACACCCTCAGTTTCCCGGTTATTATCGCTGTTACTATTACTATTGCAAGCCCCTATCTCACTATTGTTATTATTCTTATTATTATTTGAAGTTTGGCTGCCTCTGAGTACTATGTCGCGGTAGGCCGGCGAAAAGGTCGATTCGATAGAACCGGTCTTACCGGTTTCACGGACTTGTTTCGAAATCTGCTGCGCGGGTGGAGGTGGCAACGTCGTCATGGTGTTTCTTTGCGGCGTAGTTGTAATTGCAATACTCGCTACTTCTTCCTTTTTATTTAAGCCAATTCTTTCTATTGTCGTGCGTATTTCCGTCATATCGGTATTTAGTTGTACCAAGTCTGATTTGGTAGCGGATTCGTTACGCAGCGTCGCTAATTCAGACTTCATAATAGTCAGGTCTTTCAGTAGCCGTGTAACGTCTACATGGTCAAATGTAACAGGCGGTAGGCGATTTAGGTTTTTGGTTACAAAAATCGGGTGTAAGGATGGATCAGTTTCCTTCATGAGTTTAATAATATCCTTAAGATTTTTCTTATTTTTATCTTCACCTTTTCTTTGTACAATCCTAACACCTTCCGTCTTTAGTGCTTTAAAAACTTCATTTTTTCCGTCCTCAATTTCCGCCTCACTAAAATTTGATGCACATATCTGAACGATACTTAATTCGTCCAACACGTCAATTTTATTCTGTAAGAACGTCAATAGTTCGTTTATTATTATATTGGATGTCATTTTTTATTATATTTTAATTCACAACATAACGTAAACATCACTAATGTAAACCAGCGAGCACAAAAAACACGTCCGCGCGGGGTGCGGCGCGCGACACGATTTACTTTACGATTTACTTAAATACCGGTAACTATTATTTCCTTGCAATCTATATTATTGTAGCTTAGTGTCAGTTATAATTCCTTACAGATAAATATCGGTCTATAATGGTTGTGCTACAAATGATTTGAATTATAATTAAAATCTATTGTCATAAGTACTACTAATAAATATTCATTTTTTTTTTTTAGATATTTAAGTATTTATTTATAAGGCTGAATTACCTTTTCGTGAGAACTGCTCAAATATTGAATCTGTCAAAAGTCCAAAAACATCGAATTAATAAAAGATAACTATTTAAATCTCAAATTTTGATTGTATTTTATATTAGTTAAATATGTTCTTGTGCAGTACCAAGGATATGTGAGAATCGAAACTTCACTAAGATAAAAGTAAATGTCACTCCATTATTTTAGGTTTACTAAATATCTTATTTACTATGATGTAGATATAAAACACTCCGAATAAATTAAATAAATGTAGGTATGTATAAACCATTATTTAACACCTAATATTACAAACAGGTAAGAAGAAAAAGACCTACATTTTTTACCTTATCCTTTTGGGGAGTGTTTTAATTTTATATTCACGTGGTAAATAAAATATATAAATAAGTGATTGTGATATTAATAAATTTAATGTTTCTATGAATTTATGTTTTTTTATTTTAAACCCAAATATTTCCCGTTACCTACATTTTAATTATATTACTTTTTCCGGATTCGACTTGAAAGCAAAGCTCGGTTTTTATGGAATTTTGCTTAAAAGTACGAAAACCATAGAGCAACCCCAAGTCGAACGACTTTCAAAGCGAATTAAAGTGAAAAATAGCCCCTAGAGCGACAAGTCAGACACAGAAAAAATATTTGTTACCCTAATTTTGCGCCATCCAACGTCCACTAGCAAAACTTTAAAAGTTTTAATAATAATTCTACCAAGCATTAGATGGAGACAGTGTATGGGGCCTATTCTTGGAAAGATATAAACCAGGCTCGGTTTTTTCTGTTAGTCGAAAACGTTATTTACTTCAGAGGTTGCGTCATAATTATAACGTCACAATTTTCAACTCTATAAACACTCGACACGCTGTCAACAGAGGCCGTGCAAATATAAACTTTAATAGCGTGATATATACAGTGTAAACTCCATGTAACGTCACTCGATTTAACGACAAACTCCCTCGAGCGTCGAAATCAATTGCCTTTGGTTGGTTCAGCTTGTCTTCCAATTCTGATTTTTCTTCTCTTAATTTAACAACTCTATAACGCCATAAAATGCACAGACCCTTCAGTGTTGTTATATAGAGTTTACACTGTATATAGTTACTTATTCCATTATATAACGTTTGCGCTTAAGAAACATAATAGGGCTACTAGGCGGTCTGGAACGATCACGTTAAATAGCTCTGAGGATTGGCTCATCGAAGAATACAGGGTATTAATTTGTCAATAGAGGCAGAAGTTGCAGTTTGCGTTTTTCCCGCTATATAGGTATTTTCCAAGAGTTTGGGCGATATTGCCGCGAATTACTCTGAAATAAGCATCATATTCTGCAACACTTGGAATTTGATAATCACCAACTCGGTTATTAACACTATTATGAAAAAAATACGAAATTGCGACTGAAGTATTCTATAAAATGTCCTTAAGGAAACCTAGAAAAAACTCACAATTGTCAAAAATCGTCTTGAGTATTATAAATTAATGGCCCTCAAATATGTAATTTTGTTAGAAATGTGAATTTTCTTTCCAAAGAAAATTATCAAACTAAAATTTTACATATTTAAAGTCTATTTCGTTTGGACACAATATAAATTATATTACACGCAATGAGAAATCCACTGTTCTTACGTAGGTACGTTAAGTCGTATTGGTCCCGGTTCCACTAATACCAGCTTGTAGATACGATATAAATTGAAGTCACTCTCGCAATCTGTCTAGTGGCGAGTTTAGGACAAAATTTCCGTGAAATGTGTTTTCCTGTTTTGGAAATCCTATCTCCAGAGGCGCGTTCGTTTTTCTAACTTTGCGTAGGGTTGTGACGTCATCAGTGTAATTATTCGAGTTATTCGACATTCACGAACGATTTACGAGCTTTTGAAATACTATTACTATTTCAGAAGAATGACAATAACAGAACCCTACGCGGGGTTACAAAAACGAACGCAGCTCAGCAGTAGAGGGCTAGGGGTGAGGATTAAAAAAAAATGCAAATTACCTTTGTATTCGATATATTATATTACGAGTATTTAATAATCACTAATTTATTAATAGCAATATAAATAAAATCACAAACGAATTTAAATAATCTATAAAATAGTCGAATTTATTAATAATAATAATTGTAGAAATAGCAAATTTTAAAATAAACATTAATCTAAATAAAACGAATAAGATACTCTGGATTAACATCAAATAATACCTGTACCTAATAAACACAGCCAAAAAATATTTTCATATATTTAAATCACAATTAACTTAATTCTATTACCTACTGTATATCTAATGTTAAGATTATATATTATTTATCGAAGACATTGAATTTAAAATATTATTATTATTTATTTTGTAAATACTCTTTCAAATATTATTATTATATATTTTAAAATATTATTATTATAAAATTAATTAATTTTAAAATATTATTATTATATATTTTGTAAATACTCTTTCAAATAAATACCTACTTTGTAATTTAAAATAACAAATTAAAAATAAACCTAATTTAACAAAACAAATACACATCTTTCTATCTTTCTCTGAAATTAATAACAAATAATTAAGTCTTAGTAAATAAGAAGTGAAAAAATACATTTTATATATTTAAATCACATTAAACTTAAAGTCTACATAAATAATAATCTAAAATCTTTGGTGGAAAAGTCAGACTGGTTGGATGAAAAGAACTCAACATATTGTTGATAGCATTTATTTAGCTAAAGCAATGGCTCATAAATTTGTACCAGAAAGGCAACCTGAAATTAAAGCGATGGACCTGTTTATTCTGACAGTACTGATGATTATAAGGGGTAACCATTAAATTTGTTGTAAACCTGATAAAAATGCGGTTACTTTGAAGTTATATAATTAATTTTAATCTACAGCTCGAGAAATCCAATAATGTGGTTAATCGATTTTTGAGCAAAAACCGTTTTGATTCAGGGGTGCGAATAATATACTTAATTATACATATAATCTATAAAATACATAAAATATAATGTAAGATCATAGCACACATATCAAGCGGATCATCAGCTCCCTGCGTCAACTCAGCTACAACTAGTCGAGACGCCGCGATTATGGCTTGAAGATGACGGTACGGAGAGACGTAAGCGCTGGGACGACGACGCTGTAAGTTGATCACGGTTCTGGGCCCCGATTCTCGCGACTTCGACATGCATGTCCGGTTGATTTGCTCGAATGAATCTGACAGTTTTCTATGGAGATCTGTCGCTTTCCATTCCAATATTTCGAACCGACACGCAAATTAGGCCTGAATTAGGCCACTGAGGTTGTCCAGAGTCGAGACGATTATGTTATGATTCCGATTAGTCTGCATTGCAGTAGGGAGTTTCATACAATCAATACTAAATGGCTCAAGTTGATATGGTGACGATCCCTTTCCGGGTTGATATGTGTGCTGTGACCTTTAACTGTAAAGTAAATTTAGTAGTGAATGAGATCTTAACCCTTTCAGGATCATAATAATTTCAGAACTAATTTAGTTTGTTTGTTTGTCGATTTTTTTTTCCTTTCTACAATAAGGCGTCTGGTTTTCGCCTTACGGATTTTTTATAGTGTCATCTATTTAGTGGCATTTGCATGATTAAGTCTAATGGATTGACATGAGAACCATCAAAATCGGCCTAAGCGTTTGATCTCCATCTTCCCATTGCAGAAAGGATGTTTAAAATAATCTATGATCAATATTCTTATATACGCCACGTGCTAATTCGTAAGCATAAGTTAAACAAGAGATAATCAGCCATATTGGAACCGGCCACTAGTCTTTAGGAGACCATTGAGGAGAGACAAGTAATACTTGAGTGTGGGTCGGATCTTGAAATCGATTATTAAAAGGGGCTTTCTCCATATCATAAATCTTATTTTTAAATATTACAATTAAATTGGAATTAAGGTTTAAAGACTGGTAATTTTTGGAGTTTTTCTTTGACGGCTTCTGTAGAGTTGTTGCTAATGAGAAGAGTGTGGGAGAAGCCCATTGTCACATGGGTCAGATTCAAGCCCTCCATTCGGATTACCTCCTTTGGCTTCGAAGAAGACTTGTTCAATTCACCAATACCCTACAAATAATATTATTAATTTAAACAGATTTAATTTTATTTAAGTAATTAATAAATAAGCCACAAAATAACCATCAGTAACAATAGGTGATATTAAATTTTGACATCTCAAACTCCGTAGGTATCTACAGCAGCTATAATGTTATGCATATTTATAATTTTGTTATTTTTATTATTTTATTGTTTCTCTTTCCAAATGATGGTTATCATGTACTGTTCCAGATTCACCAATATGTACTATAAAATGATATTGTTTTATATCAATATTGTAAAAATTGACGCGTAAAAGTGCAGAATACATCTCTTTTTGTTTGTTAAATTGAATAGGATCTGATGTGTATTAGATTTTAACGATCAAACCCCGTAGGAACACATCTGTGATAAATTTTGACGTCTTAAATCCAGTAGGATCCCATCTATAATACATTTTAAAGTCTTAAAACTCTGTTGAATCTCATCTGTTTTAGATTTTAATGTCTTAAACTCCATGGGATCACATGTGTAATAGATTTAAACACCCTAAACCCCATAGAATCACATGTGTATTACATTTTGACGTCTTAAACCCTGTACGATCACATGTGATATGGCTGTGAGGTGACAAGTCACGGTCAGATGTTGATGTCATATTAGCCTTTGTCCATCTTTTGTGTGTACTCAGGGGAGTACAAAGGCAAATTTCTGACAAATTTCATCAAAAGTAATCCAGTAACATAACCGTGAAAGAAGGCCATACAAACAAAGGTTTTTTTGTTGATATTAATAACCATTAAAATGTTAAACAATGATTATTTGAATCATCTTTTGGGAAAAGGCTGTTAGTAAGTTGTTATAGTTACCAGTTCTCCATAGGTCGGCGAGGTGCCCCACACCACTAGAGTATCATCTGCTGCCACTACAATGGATGTATTGCTTGCACCCAGGGTTCTAACAAACCGACCTGACAAAAGGAATTAGCTTAAACTACATAATTTAAACTCATTTATCAGGAACGCAGCCAAAATCTCACGGATATGGCGTGCAGGCGGCCGATGTATGATACAACCATATGCAAGTGCAATTAAGTTTTAGCCATAAACAACGTTAATAATTTCTCAACTTCTCTTTTTAAATCCAGTACAGGAAAATCAGCAAATTGCAAAACCTTCGTTTTTAAACTAACATAAATTAATGCCCGCATAAGCTATGCCCCGGCCAATCTGTCTGGTCATGATGCATTTAGATTTAATATATTTTCATAAGAGAAAATCTACATGGGAGCCAATTTATCCTCCTAGAGATCAATTAGGAGCGTAAATAATAAAAGTACACAAAATGAAGTTTGACAGCTAATTTGGGATATTTTTGTATTACTTGTAAAGTAAAAGTAAAGTATCATGACAACCGTTTCCCTTTAGGGGTGGTCAGAAACCACGCTTATAAATAAATTTATAATATTATAACTTATAAAGTTATAAACAAGATTAATATGTAAAATATATCAATTACCCATTGGTATAGTAGCAACGTAATATTAATTTTGTTATTCGTTAAATGAGTTACTACCTGACAATACCGCATTTAAAACGTGACCTTTTAGTTAATAATATATTACCTTTGAGTTCTTGGACTAATTTAGGATACATATTGGCCTCGCTGCTTCTTTTATTTTGGCCGAATAAGTAAAGGCTACCTGTAATAAAAAAAAACTTGTAAATTTCCAAAACGTTAGATATAATTATTATATTTTATTTCTGTTAATTATTGTGAATACATGACGTACATATTATAGTAAATTAAAAAAATACCATATAAGAGGCGGTGGTGGCTCGGTTGTAAGAACGCGTTTCTTAAACCCTACAAAGGTCGGTTCAAACCCCCCCCGGCATGTACTAATGACAAATACACTTTGCGTATGTACATTTGTCATAGATTTACAACACCACCGTTCCCGTGCCTCGGAGAGCACGTAAAGCCGTCGGTCCCGGTTCCACTTATACCAACTTGTGGAGTCGGTAATAAATTGTCATTAAAAAAATTACATCATATCCTCCCAAGCCATGTGGCCAGCGTAGGCCAAATTCTCCAGATATATGTTCTGGAAGGCCCATCTCCAGCAGTGGCGGTCTAGGACGCTGTGTTCTAAGGGCTGTAATTAATGAATTATTATTTAATTATAGCAAATTAAAAAAGATCGTATATAAAGATATATATAGATAGATATATATACCTAGTTGTAATTTACTATAAAAAATACGATGATACAGTATAATTTTGCCAAAAAGCACCAATTTGCATAAATAATTAGATTTAGGTTTTACTTACCCTGGGGGTGGCCATCCCTTATGGGGTGAAGAATGAATCAATGAAAAAATCGACTTATTTTGTGAGCAAATGTATTTTTTTCCAATAATAACATATAAAAGTTTTTCATCGATATTTATTTTAAAAATTATAGTCTGTAGACCCAAAACAAAATCGGTGGTGTTTGGCAGAATTATTTATCTATCTGAGTACAGCACTAATTCCACAGTGATCAAATCAATAGCGGATCGAATCAATCTGTTCCAAGTCGGTCGGATTATTTTGTTCAAATAGAGCGTAGACCCTTTACAAGGGCAGACGTCAGCTTGTTGTGAAACCTAAAATTCCGCGCTAGAGATATCCTAACCTAACCGCGATAAGCTAAATAAAATCATGTACTTAGTTGTCTGAAAGGTTTGACAAGCATAGCAGTGTACCTTTGTGCAACAAGTTTATATTAAAAATACATTGTTTTTCATACCAATTTCATTGATAGCCAAGCTGAAGGCGGCACCGGCGAAGATCGCGCGTACACCGCGGTTTTGTGTTCCGCAGAACTTGATGAGCCGCGGTACGAACTCGTCCTTCGGAAGAGAGTGACCGAGTCGACCGAATCCACCAAATCCCCAGCTATATGCTCGGCCTTTTGAATCATATGCCACCTAAACCGACAAATCATTCATTAGCGTAAGTTTTGGAAAAGCAAATTTTAGTAGTTTTTAGTAAGTTTTCGCTGCACATTGCACCTTACTAGACAAAAATTACAAGGGTATAAGCTGCGTGGAGTTAAGAGCGCTGACGTCCCAACAAAGGACAAACTTTAAGTCATCATAATCCTTTAGGGTTTAAATTCACACCTCCACTACTGAAATCTAATGTTTATATAATTGTATAAAGATAAAGATTGAGAATGCTTATTTTTCTTAGAGAAATAAGCTCAATAAAATGTTCTCGTGTCATAATGATTTCTTTTTTATTTGAAAGTTAATATATTGTTTTCATAATCTGTAATTCATTTTATGTATTTTATTATAATAATTGTTAAAAACTTTTTTTACATTGAGAATATATAGTATCGATTCCGCCGATATAATTGGAGAATTATGTACACTTTGAAATCCAGTGTTTTATCTATAATAAAGTACCTGATCATAATAAAGAACCTAATGAATATAGTTTAAATTTAAAAAAAAAAGTACTTACTGTATGATTGTTTCCACACACAACTTCAATGATATCAGCATCTTTGATCGCAGTTACCCGCCCGTCCTTCAGCTTCTCAACAAACGTATCAATCAGCTTCGGAGATGTCACGAAATGAAACGCAAACTCGCTCGACGTTACAAAGTATTTTCTATCCGAGTTGTGCCCTAAATATTATAACAAAAATTTAGACTAAACTTCATTCAATGCCCACAAGATAAAGTATTTGATTAGCAACAATAATCAACTGCTTAATTATTTGGACAAACAAATACAGTGTAAACTCTATGTAATGGCACTCGATTTAAAGCGTCTTTGGTTGGTTTAGCCTGTCTTTAAATTTAGATTTTTCTTCTCTCCATTTAACGACAACTCTCTATAACGCCATAATATGCACATTACCTTCAGTGTCGTTATATAGAGTTTACACTGTATTTGGATGCATTTTTTTTCACAATGGTAAGTTATAACAGTTTATCAAATAGGTAAAATTCATAAAAAGGTGAGCTATTTTTATTAATATTAATTTCATTCATTATACATAAATAATAATAATACAAATACAATAATAAAAATACCTACATTTACCTAAAAAGTGTGCACATTAGAATGGAACTAAGAATAACAATGTTTAATGATTGATAAACTGTATGCGGATTTCAAAAATGGAAGCAACTGACAGACATCAGCCGCACACCAATAGTTTTGTTTACTAGACATACAAATAGTCATTTTGACTGACCAATATATTTATTTGCTTACAAAACTACAAAGTTGTGCTAAACAAAAAGTATCAACACGACCGTTTCCCTTTCAGAGTGGTCAAAACCACGTTCGGATTCACATTTAGCTAACTTTACTAAAGGCCAATCATGACAAGTGGCAAGCTCCAGCTTACCAAACTCGAGAATTTCACAAATAAATTAAATATATTTATATTAATAAATATTTTTGTGTCCCGACCAGGAATCAAACCCGGTATTTCCACGGACTTAACCGCTAGACCACGGAGGCAGTTACATGACAAGCAATTTAATTGATGATAAAGATACCTGAGATGCACATATTAGCACTAATATAATTATATTTTGGTGACCTTTAAATTTTGGTGTATATTTATTAAATTCAATACATGACTTACAGCCAGTCTAGAACGTATTTTTGGTACTTAATTATTACTTAAGTAAATATAAACCTGTAAATTTTAAACGTAAGTAATAATTATATTTTGGTGACCTTTAAATTTTGGTGTATATTTATTAAATTCAATACATGACTTACAGCCAGTCTAGAACGTATTTTTGGTACTTAATTATTACTTAAGTAAATATAAACCTGTTAATTTTAAACGTAAGTAATAATTATATTTTGGTGACCTTTAAATTTTGGTGTATATTTATTAAATTCAATACATGACTTACAGCCAGTCTAAACGTATTTTTGGTACTTAATTATTACTTAAGTAAATATAAACCTGTTAATTTTAAACGTAAGTAATAATTATATTTTGGTGACCTTTAAATTTTGGTGTATATTTATTAAATTCAATACATGACTTACAGCCAGTTTTTAGAACGTATTTTTGATACCTAAACTTCAAGAAACTGGCTGTATATTGATTATAGCAAGATGTATATAAAATTAGTTTTACATGAATCAATAGCAGCAATGTTATTTTTACAAATATTGACTCGCGGTAAACGTTAAATATTTTTATTATATGTTATTCTCATATTATTTATTTATTTTGCAAAACAAAATGATAAATTCGTCGCCCGAGTTTAATACAAGCAGGTAAGTGTTCCTTGAGTCTTATGATGACCAGCTAACTACATGGGTAAAGCATGGTCAAATAGTTATTTATAAACAGCTACTCACCAAGTTGACCATGCTCTGGATGGCCGAAAGAATACAGGCGGGAATTAACGTCCAAGATGATAGAGAATTCCGCTCCACAGGCGACACGCATAATAGGAGCCCTGCTGTAATTAAATATTTATATAGCTCGTTTGTAAGAATGCTTTCCTTAAAATCCAAAAATAAATTTTTCCTCCCTACATTTGTCATAGATGTACCTATAGACCTATAGAGCATGTTAAGTCGATGGCCTGGTTTCACTAATACAACTTGTGGAATTGTTATTGTTATTAAAATTGACATCAGACCCTCACAAACCCGTCTGGCCAGCGTGGTAAGTGAAGGCCAAATTCTTCAAAAAGGCCCATTAGTAGCAGTGAAGGTCTTATGCCCGTTTTCACCACTGATCCCTAAACAGTCCCCTATGTAGGAATCACATAAGCTACATGATCCCTTAAATCGGCCACCTACCTAAATTTATTTTCACCATGCTAACTGAAGTGTCAATCTGACATCTTGTGTATAAAGCATTCTCCATTTCGCTTTGTGAATTTCTTGTGTTTTTTATTATTATTATTAACTGCATTAAGAGCTTCGAAGAATTCATTAATTTCATCTTCCATTTTGCATAATTCATATTAAAACACAGCCGTCACTTAGCGCTTGGGGGGCCGATTTTTGAGCCCCTAAAGTTAAGGGATTCCTTATGGCCTTAGGAGGTAAGTGTTGGTGAAAACGAAATATGTGTTAGTTGTAAATTTTCTTAAGGGTCACCTAAAACTTAGGGAATAATGGTGAAAACGGGCATTACATTCTGTGTTCTATGGCTGCTTTAAAAGATTTAGAGGAATGTTAACCCTTTAAATACCACAGGTTTGACATATAGATTACTGCTCCTACAGAGTTTTTTAGAGAATTTACTTAAAACGTTTAAACTTACCGGTATTTGATCTTTGTTGGTTCGAGTAATTGCTCCGTGGCCACGCTACCAATCCCGCACTGACCAAAGCGATTATCGCCGCATGCGTATACCACGCCCGTATCTAACAAAAATAATATATGACTGTATGAAACAAAATTAAATACTCTATATTGTCATAATTATTTGTAAATCTACACCGTAATTCCTTGTGTTGTGAGAGAGCAACCACGCTTTCTAAGGACTGGCAGCCGCATTCCAAAGCCCAAACATTAGATAGTAAAAAAGGTCGATTTAGGCCGAGGTACGATTGGGGAAAACGTAAAGTAAATATTGTCCGCGGGGCATTTATAACCATTTTAACAACACTTATGTTCATTGAAATAAGCTTATATATATTTATATAAATTTTTTTATGGCATTCATTTAATAATTATGGTAATAAATATATATATATCAATTATTGGAATGAAAGCATGTGAAACATTATTTTAAAACGATAATACCAATTATGCACTGATAGTTTCAGCTATTTAAGGAATTTCATTATAAACGGTGCTTAATTAACAGAATAGGGCTTCAGTTAGCAAACTTTACTACAGACCTATTATGACAAGTGGCAAGACATGCATACCAGACTTGAGAAGTTTAAAAAACAAAGCAGATTAATCGACCAGTATTCCATTACTTAAGCGCAAATGTTAGATTGTCAAAATAGTGAATTCTGTTATTTACTACCACTTTTAGGCCGAGTTTTACCGATCATAGCCGACCTTACGTCAAAATAGCGTTTTCCAATTTTCAAGGTCACCCATGGGGTTGTAACTTCAAAACCATTGGGAAAACGTGAATTAAATACTTAAATTGTCCGCGGCGAATTTATAAAGTTAACAACATTTATAATAATTAAACTAAGATTATATATTTATATTCAACATAGTTTTATAACACACATTAGGTAATAAATCAAAAATATGACAAATACTAAAATAAATATATAATAGTTTTTTTTTTAAATGAACACATCATATCGTTATTTTGGTAGAGTCTATAGTGGAAACCTTTATACGGGAATACCAATTTTAATAGTGTTTTACACTGACAGTTCCGTTATTTAAGGGATTCCACTATATAACGTTGGCGCTTAAGTAACAGAATAGGGCTACAGGAATCGAACCTACTACAGTGGCAGTCTTAATAATTAATTCATTGTATTAAAATTATGCTTCATGACAGGTGACGTCAATTCAATCACTATGTTGGTGCACAAATAACAAGTAAAATAACAACGAAATCTAGGAAGCAAGCTGATGGCAAAATACTAGCAGCTTAGCATATTCCAGAGGCCTACTTTCAGCACTGCAGAGATACAGACTGATTATGATGAAAGTCAAACGGAAGTGTTGTAGAGTTTTTTGATATTTAAATCTGTGGTGAATATATTATTTTAAATCTAAGTCTTTTATTTCTATATATTTAAAAAGGCTTGGTGTTAACCTACCTGTGAGAAATAGGGTGTGTTGTTTGCCTACCGCGGCGGTCAGTATATATATCCCTTTTAGTGCTGGGATTTCCACCGGCTCATATCTGATTTGCTTATCCCCCAATCCCAATTGACCACAGTTATTTCGGCCTACAAGTAAAAAAGATAAATATTAGTCAATGCATAAACAAGTCTTATGATTTAGTGAGATTCATAGGTTTTACCTACCAAAAGCATAAGCAGCCCCAGTTGAGGTTATTAGAATGGAGTGGGCCGCGGAGCAGCTACTTACTGCCAGCCGGAACTGGAACAATATTAACACAAAGGTAAACTAGGGTAAGAATTTGGCTATTAGCAAGCAACCTTGTAACCTTGCAACACACGTTTATTTAATAAAATAGTATGGATATTAAAGTTTGCATGAGCAAATAATTTCAGTTAGTGAGCACTGCCTTCTGGAAAAGAAATATAAATAGGAAGACAATATCCTTATTTATATAACTATAATTACATAAGTTAATAATAAGAAGATATAATACATTTTGCAGTCACACCTTCATTATTTATATTTTTGTTTATCCTGCCCATCACCTTACATGATCCCCAAGGTTAGCTGGTAAAGAATGCCTTATGGCGTTATAGCTCGCCTATGTACTAGGTTTTTAAGTGCAATAAAGTATTTAAATAAAATAAATAAATTAATATGTAATACCGATAAAAACTTTAAACGCCATTAAAAACCATAATGATTGGCCACTTGATATAGCTTTTAACAAAGGAAAATATTTTTAAGTTGGCCACTAAATATGTTATGGATTTCTATACTGCCACCTCGATTTTTTAGCAATGCATATAAATAGCGGTGCACCCGCTAAGCGCACTGTGGAGTGACATAAATTAAATGGGGAGATTGTCTTACATTTTTTATTTGACAAAACACTATGTACATAGGCAGATATCAATAGCTCTGGCCGGAAAATATGTAGCTAGAAACCGATTTTGTTCCTGAAGCTCCACCCTTTTCCATAACAGTTTAAATTAAATTACTATTGTTATTACTGTATCATACATTATATAACTTGCTTATTATGCCTTCCTTCTGTCTTATAATTAACTACAATTTGTTTAAGTATTGACCCTAAAGATCTCCTTATGTTTTTTAATTATATAAATTCATTTGGCCATAATAAAATAAGTCGTGAATAGCTAGACTTACGTGCCGCCATCTATAACATTCTCATTCGCCGGACTTTAGTCTACAGCCAACTTTGGAATGCTACATGCAATCATATCTCTGTGACAACGTCTAAGTACCTAAGACTATTTATGTCCAGTTAGGATTATATTTATATTAAAAAATAAAAAGAACAAAACCATTAATATTAACAAAAATGAATCAAATAATATAGCGAAGTAATACTGTTGTGAACCCAAGACTTTGGTTAGCAATCCGCCTTGCAAGTGCGCGCATTGCGTAACAGTATTGTAAAGCTAAAAAAAAATATGCTTTTACCACGTAAATACGTACGAGTACGATATCATATATATTAATCTCTCTCTGCCCATTATTTCCTATATGAATAGAAAATACTGTTTTATTTCCAAGATACATAAAACATTCGGAAACCGCCGTGCGGGAACTCTGTACTATGGACATGTTACAAGTAGTCCTCGCTAATAGAACCCCTATATATGACATTATATACCTACTTACTAACTTTTTATTCTAATTTTTATTGTTTTGTATTAACTTTATTATTTCATTGATTTTATGAATGTTGAGTTTTGATTTATTTTATTATTATTATTTATTTGTCTTTTCTTTCATTTTATATTAATTTTATACTGTATATAACTATTGTTAACTTTAAAGCTTTATTAATATTAATATTTGTATAGAAAATTTAAAAATATATAGGATTATTAACAATCCATTTTTAATTAAAATGTATGTATTAATTATAAGATGGACTGCATGGTAAATTGGGCTTTACTGTTAAGCCATGTAATGTTTTATTAATAAATAAATAAATGACTTAGAGCAGACAGTACTTAATACCATGTCTTTTACATGTCTCAGAATGTCTTTCGATATTTAAATTTAATGTTTACCTCGATATTGGTGAACCTGTGAAAAGTGTACAGGTTCGGATGTTGGCCACTTGTTGTTCCTCGGCTTCCCACCATCTCCCAAGCGACCTTCCCAGCGATGAGAAGAGCTCCAGAAGGCTTTTCAAAGGGTTTACAAACGCTCTATAAATAAAAAAAAACATATCAATATGCATAATCTATACTAACCACATTGAGGCCGAAAGAACAGCAGCCCTATTCTGTTACTTAGTCGCAAACGTTATTATTGGATTTCGTTTGTAGCTGACAAGTCACAGGTGTTCTAATATTTTGTCAGCCATGAGTGCCAGTTCATTAAGATCTGATGACTTCATAATGGTGTCGCTTACAGATAGGACAGCGCGTACTGACTGCGGCAGGTGATTGGTCCACATGATACGGAGTTTAGAATCTGAGATGTCTCTTCCAGCAAGGTTTTTCATCCGACGTAGCAGCTGAGATGGTTTCATGTCACCGAGTTCCATTTCTGACAGTAATCGTTGAACTTGGCGTTGTTCCGTCTCGCCGTAGACTTCTATTAAACGTTTTTTCAGCGTATCGTACATGTTGGATTCCGGCGGATTTAGTAAAATATCGCTGATCTCATCGACGTCCTGACGACAAAGTTGACCGACGAGTAGCTCGAACATAGCCTTGTCGCCCTTTTTGTGTGAAGCCATAACTGTCTCGAACTGTGCGAACCACGTCCTGATTCGATCACGCCAGATGTTGGGAATGCGCAGAGCGGCGGAGACGCCGGACAGTTCACTGTCAGCCCGAACATTCTGCGAAGTTGACTGTTCCTTGGTTTCCATCTTCTTTGTTCAGTTCAGCGGGGTCACCAATGTTGAGGTGGGATGTTGTAGTTGAAGTAAAAGTCACAATACCAAGTTGAGAGATATATTTATTGCCTACAAATAATTAAATATATATTGAAATAAACTCTGAACCGAGATAGTCGTAACCAGTGTGTCAGTGGTGGGGGTACTGTGTGACATAGATGCGGGATGCACGCCGTCTCTGTCACACTGCAAGGAACCATTTATTTTGCGGGTTAGAACACCTGTGACTTGTCAGCTACACGTTATTTACGTCAGAGATTGCGTCATAATTACAAAATACTATTCAATTCTCAACTCTATAAGCACTCGAACTTGAAAGCGGCCGTGCAAATATCAACTTTAATAGCGTGATATCTACGAGTATATAGTTAACGGATTCTATTATATAACGTTTGCGCTTAAGTAACAAAATAGGGCTACAGAAAACCTTAAGTTTACATAATTCATTTTTGTACTACTTTTGGTGTTGTTGGTACGTTTGACTTAAAAGCAAATAAAGCAAAGCTTGCTTTTTTACCGAATATTGTATGAAAACCGTAGAGAATCGCCAAGTCAAACGACTTTAAAACGAAATAGAGTGAAAAAAGCGAGACTTCAACACGAACTTGCTTTTGCTTCGCCGTCAGCAGCTTCGAAACCAATTTTGCCGCTACTCTTTTCATAGCCAAATCACCTCTCATGCCCACCTCTTCCGCAATTTCTCGGCTAGTCACACGACGGTCCCGCATCACCACAGCGTTCACTTTGGCAATGACATGGTCAATTCGGCGTGTTAATAGCCGACCAGAGCGTGGCTCGCTTTCCACTGATGTGCGACCGTCTTTAAACCGGTTGAACCACTCCCTAATCTGTGTGATGCCCATAGCATCGTCACCGAAAGCCGTCTGAATCTTCCGAATGTTTCGACCTGGCTGTCTCGCCCAGTTTCAGAAACTACGTCACTTGAACACGGCTCGACAACTACTGACGCTATCTACAGGCGGGAAAAAATTCACGCAATCGCACGAAGGTTCAATGTCGGCTAATGCAAGCCCGCTTGATTCAAATCCATCAATTTTCAAAATGAAATGAAATCGTTTATTTGCTAGGATACACGGTACATAGTATGTTATATAAATATAAACAAAATTGTTTCTCATGTTCCACCAGAATATGGCATGCAAATGTTTAAGGAGTTTAAATAAAAAATAAAGTCGGATACTTTTCTAACAGACCTCGTATATAACTGAATACAATTTCGAATTATTAGCAACTCATCCCTGACTGCATCTGCATCTGAGATGATAAATAATGATGGATTATGAGATTGCCCAAAACCAGACCCCAACTTTTTGCAGCGTGCCTCTACTAAATACAATTCAATCATCTTAACAATTAATTGTTTTTTCTTAAATTTAATTACTACATCTGTTTTACCCCAGCATTAAAATATAATTTAATTAAGTAGTCAATTGGTTAAAATTTATGTATGAAATAGTTACAAAGCTCTATTTATAAGATTAGGTTCTTTATTATGGTATCGAAACCATGTAATTATTTATGTAAAAAAAGTTTTTGTCAATTGTCGTTATGCTAGGGTAAAATAAATAACATTAATTACAGATTATAAAAACACAATATATTAACTATCAAATAAAAAAGAAATCATTATGGCACGAGAATATTTTATTGGACCCATTTCTCTTAGAAAAATGGGCATTCTCATTAATTGTATTTATTAAGATTGTAAAACTGATATAAAATCCTTACCGCTGGCAACCGGGGCATAGGTTCCTCGGTGCTTGGGGTCGGGGAGGAGGAGGAAGTAGCAGGTTCCTTACTGGTGTTATCACTATGTGTGTCCGTGGAGGATTCCCTGGGAAAACAAATAATATAAGAAATTTGTGCACCATTAACGAAAATAAATATGAAAATACTTAAGAAATCATATCTTGGTGATACATACTTTTTTCCCACCAAATTCTCCTTTGTAGTATTTTTGTCCTGGCTGTCTATTTTCGCCAGCTTCACACTGGAAAGAGAAAATTTAGATCTTATTATTATTTATCTATTTCTAAAACTGAAACAGTAAATAAGAAGCACGAAACTATTACTATGTATTTTAGGGAAAGAGAATCAAACCTCAAATTTACAGTGGGAACAGAAACCAACAAAGCCCGTGTCTATTGTGATTATAAAATATACTATTATAGTTTTAGAAAAACACTTAAATTTTCTCAGGAGACTCCTCTTCAATATTTGCGGACCGTTTTAATGAAGATCTACAGGGAAAAGATAAAAATAAATTAAACAAAATTAAATTTTGTTTTATTTCATCACAATTGTGTGGCTCCAGGGGTGGTCACTAACCATGCTATAAAGAAGTGGAATCATATTTAGCGAACACCATAGCTCCATGTCTAAATCCACTGACTCAACTACTAGGTCACAGAGGCAATTTTATTTCATAATATACATATATGCCATAGCTCTCCCAGCCTATGATCCCTCCTTCCAATAACCAGTAGCCCAGTGGTATTGCTTCTTTAATCAAAACGGTATTTTTTTCCAAATAGTGTTTTCATTTCTGTCAGTTTTATCCTTAGAGATGATTGACCTTTGCCGAGAGAGCTTAATAGTGGATGACATTGACATTGTATGTTATGATTGGATTGCATGCCATCATTCTACCACCACCGCAAAGACAAGCTGACACTTGGAGATATGTATATACAGACTCAGTGTAGTGGCTCTCTTAGCCTATGGGCCATTTACTATCTTCTCGGTATGTTTTATTAACTCCCAAGGATTTGTTTTTATAATATTTGTGTTTACATTAAAATTAACGTCTAAACTGAAGCTGTTTCAATGAAGTGTGTAAAACCATACTGACAAGGGACTGATGGCAGTTATCAGTGGCTCCCATCTTGGACTCGATTTTGCTTAATTTATATCACAAAAAGTATTACAAAATAAGGTAGTACCCCACCAGAAGAAAGGCATTATTGCGCAGACTGTACACAGTCGTAAATTGAATGGACACACGCGCGGGAATAACGTGACTGAAGAGAAGCAAAATCATGCAAATGTATTACTCAGAGCCGACAAGAGTATGATATGATTAAATAATTTTGTTACCTCTGTCAGATAAAAAATACCAGATAGCCATACATCTCACTCTTGTTCCCGATATGCATTATCGGCCGATTACAGTATATTCCAGTAATAATATTAATAATCAAAACTTATTTTTGTCATTTGTCAGTAACCAACACTATTGTGTCTATTGTAAATTATCATCACGACTTTCAAGGTGGTCAAAAACCAATAAGCGGATTCACATTTAGCCAGCTTTACTATAGGCCAATCATGACAAGTAGCAAGCTCGTCGATGTCTCCAGCGTACCAAACTCAAGAAATATCACAAATTAAAAATTAATTAAATGTATTTAATTACATTAATAAATATTTGTGTCCCGACCAGGAATCGAACCCGGTACCTCCGATTCTAAATCCACAGACTTAACCAGTAGTGTCTATTGTGATTATAAAATATACTATTATAGCTTTAGAAAAAAATACTTACATTTTGTTTGGACACTCCTCTGAAACATTCGCAGACCGTTTTAATCTACAGGGGAAAGAGATAATGTTGTTTAATTTCATCACAATCATGTCGCTTAATGGGCGGTCACCAACCATGCTTTAAAGAAGTGGAATAATATTTAGCAAACACTATAGCTCCGTGTCCAAATCCACCGACTCAACTACTAGACCACAGAGGCAGTTTTATTTCATAATGTTATAGGTGGATTACACATAATATGTACAGTGGCCAAGCAGTAAAGTTGACTAATTTGAGTACCTGGCCTCATTCTTCCACCACCGCAGAGACAAGCTGTCTGGCTTGGCATACTTGAAAACACACTTGGAGATGTATAAATACAGACTCAATGTAGTGGCTCTCTCAGCCTATTGGCCATTTACTATCTACTCGGTTTGTTTAATCAACTCCCAAAAATGCTAAACACAGACTACTAACAGGTAGTAACAACAGCACATTCTTAACTAGGCAGTAAATGACACAAGAAAAATGCAGCACATACACGTTCAGTACCCATGTCACTGTGAACAGACAGCAAATGTCTACATTACCACTGCTACTCTGAACCAATGGGGACAGTGCCTCCATGGAGGGATTAACGAGGTGGTCTGTCCATCGAAGTTAGAGTTTGTCACCTGCAAACTAGTTGGTTTGAGGGTAGGCACCCAAAAGAGAACACGAGGCCCTGAGCATGGGTGTCCTAGTTTTTCAACACGTGTTGCTTCACTTACGACCACTCAACTACGAAAATAAGAACTCTGTCCAAAAGAATAATCGATTTGCAAAGGTGTTTAATAAAAACTTAAAAATGACGCAAATCGAAAATCCGTAAAATATTATTTTTAAATGTAAATTTAACTTAAATATTGTTGAAGCCATTAAATACTATACACCTATTAAATACTAATAAGATAATTTTACTAATAAAATATGATAGAAAAAGGTACAAACCCGTGTGTCGCCATTTGTAACGGTCACTTTTTTAGTGATTTTAAAAGATCTTATTTAAGTACAATAACCGCGTAAACTATGTAATGTTAATAAAAAATGAAAATAAAAGAGTATTTTGATTATAGATACAAATGTTTTAGGAAGATACCGGCTTTTCTTGATCTCAAACTTCTTTTTTCTTCTTTACCCGTACTTCACTCTAGCAAATAACAGCAGCAAATGAGCGAGAGACGAAACGAACGAAATAAAGAATTTCCTTTGTCTTTGTCTTTCATTAAAATTCCACTTTTTTCTTAATTTAATGTTGTTAATTGTACATTATTTTTTTATCTTCAGTGGCGCTAATAGAGTTCATTAATAAAAAGCAATGTACAACATGTTATTGTTCAATGTCTATGGGATAGAATTGTCCATAGAAATATTAATTTAGCAACACTGCCTCGGCAAGTTGTCGTTGACTGATTTTCCGGCACCCATTAACCTAGATTAAACACGTGCTTTTTTTTTTTTTGGTTCCGATGGATGATGAATGAGATGATAGGGAAGGCAAAGGGTCTAGCCCATACAGCCAAGTCTGACGTAATATATCTTTCTTTTTCATGAATTAATGAATGTTGAAATGAAGATGAAACCTTCATCCCCTCCATGGTGGGATCGAGAATGCACTAACCTCATAAATGCTCGCAAGGAAGCCGAATTGTTGTACAAACAAAACCTAACTATGGATAATTATGTTAATTTAAACAGAGTGATGGCTATATGCAAAAAAACATTTGGTTCCAAGAAGCGTCAAAGCTGGGAGAGATTTTGCTCCTCCATCTCTCCAGACACACCCTCCACCCTGGTTTGGAAGCAAATTAGGAGATTTCGATCAGCCTACTCCCCTCCCAGAACATCTAATATTACCAAAGAGCTGTTAGAAAGATTTAAGGACAAGATTGCCCCACCTACAGCCCCCTTTATTGACCAACTCCCTTTTACCTACACCATCCCCCCCTCAGACAGTCCCATAGACCTTCCATTTTCCCTCCAAGAGTTGAAATTCGTTTTGGACAAGGTTAAAGACTCCTCTCCTGGACTAGATGGAATCCCCTATTCCTTCCTGTCCAACTCCAAGGACAGTGCTCTCACATACTTTCTTAAATTGATCAATGCAACTGTTGACACAGGTCACATTCCTCCATCTTGGAAATCCCATCTAGTAATCCCAATCCTCAAACCCAGTAAAAACCCTGATGACCCAGATTCCTACCGCCCTATAGCCCTGTCCTCTGTACTGTCTAAAATTACCGAACACCTTGTTAAAAATAGACTTGAGTGGTTCGTTGAACATAAAATCAAATTGGCTGCCACACAATATGGTTTCAGAAGAGGTAGAAGCAGCATGGACAATCTCAGCATATTTACTTCGCAGATACGCCTTGCTTTTTCACACAACAAATACGTCATAGGGGCATTCTTAGATATCTCTGCTGCCTATGACAACGTCCAGCTCCCTGTGCTCAGGAAAAAGCTTCAACAGCTGAGTGTCCCGGAGAAATGGACTAACTTTATATTTAACCTCTTTTCCCAAAGACTGGTAATATTTCGATATCAATCTCAATCTTTCCCCCCCCGGTTAAGCTATAAAGGCCTGCCTCAAGGATCGGTTCTGAGTCCTCTTCTATATAATATATATACTCATGACTTAGAAGCATCAATTAATACAAAGTGTAAAATGCTACAATATGCTGACGATTTATTGGTTTACTCCTTGGACTCTGACATCAAAAAGGCCTCCAGTTCAATGAACCTTTCCCTAGATTCTCTTTCAAAATGGCTGAATTGTAACGGTCTGGACTTATCAGCTCCTAAGAGTACGGTGGTTGTGTTTACTAGAAGACGGAAAATACCCCCTATTCAAATCACGGTTCAAAATTGCAGAATCCCAGTAAAGACCCACACAAAGTTTTTGGGGTTGACTATGGATAACCATTTAACATGGAAAGCTCACTGTGAATCCATTGCTGCAAAATGTGAAAGAAACCTTAACATCCTGCGGTGCCTGGCCGGTGTCTGGTGGGGCGCCCACCCATACACACTCAGAATCTTGTACAACGCCATCATAAGAAGCGTCCTGGACTATGGATCATTCCTGATGGAGCCAGCTAATAAATCGGGACTCAAAAAACTAGACCTTATACAATCTAAAGCACTCCGAATCATCACTGGCGCCATGAGATCCAGCCCAGTTAATGCCTTACAAGTGGAGTGTTGCGAACCTCCCCTACCATGCAGAAGACAATACCTTGCAGACAGATTCCTCTTCCGTTCTTCTCTATTCTCCCAACACCCTCTTTTTCCCATATTGAAACAGCTGGCAGACTTGACCTCCTCCTCCCAATACTGGCTCCACAAAATTCCACCCCGACTGGTTAACAGCTTAAATAAGTTAGGAGTATTGGACGCTAAAATCCATCAATCTTTAAATCTGCCTATGTTTTCACACCCATATGAGACAGTTACCTACTCTCCTGAGGTAATCCTGGATCTTGGCCTTGATAGGGATGATCCACAAGCCAACCTAAAACTCCTCAATATTATGAACACCAGATGGATGGGCTGGAATTATATTTATACAGATGCGTCAAAATTCTCGCAGGAAGGTTGTGTTGGGGTTGGTGTGTACCATGACAACTATAATATTGTAAGGAAATTGAAGTATCCTCCGGAAACAACAGTTTTTACAGGAGAATTCATTGGCATCCTGGAGGCAATCAAATATGCCTTATTATTCAAATTGCCTAAAACCATTATATTTTCAGACTCCCTCAGCTCCTTACAATCCCTAAGATCCAACCCCTTTTCTAAAAACTCTATCAACCCTATCCTCTTCCACACAAAAGAACAAATACGTAAATGCTCTCTACATGGGATGTCACTAGTACTCGTCTGGATCCCCAGTCATTGTGGAATCCTCGGCAATGAAAGAGCGGACCACATTGCTAAAGAAGCAGTCGAATGTGGGGACATTTTCCCTTATGAATTGTATCCCCATGACCTAATACTGCAACCAAAAAAATACTTATATGAATCTTGGTCAGACCAATGGCCAAGGAGCAGCAAACTAAAAGGGACATACTTCTCTCAGATACAACCATCAATTCCCATTAAACCTTGGTTCTCCAACATTAAACTAAGTAAAAAAGATACATCAACTCTGTGCCGCCTAAGATTGGGTCATTGCTGCTCTACCTCTTTTCTCGCTAAATTAAGGATTAAGGACTCATCAATCTGCGAATGTGGGCTCGATGAGGGAGACGTAAACCATATAATTTTCTCCTGCCCTTTGTATGATAGAACTATACTATTAAAGTCCCTCTACAAAGTTACACCCTTTCCTACCTCCATAGCCTCACTCCTTTCCTCTCCTAATCCTAATGTTTACACCATTATTACCAAATTCCTCAATACAAACAGTATTAACCTCTAAATAAACAACCGGGGGCACAGCATTGCATATGGGACAGATGTGGACCGTCATGGTTCCGGTCAACGGGACCATGTCCCCTTTCTCTACTCCATGCAGATTGAGAAAGTAATTTCTTCAATATGCATGGGGGATGGGAGAATGGACATGACCCAGTGAGATGGGCGCTGCGGCGGCGGCTCTGACCCCGTATGCAGTGCTGTGGCCCCGCGTGCTGAAATGTATATAATTAATTAAGTTATAGCGTGACTGTTGTGTGTGTAATGTCCACACTATTAATAACTCACTGTGTTGTGTAATATGTCTCTTGTGATGTGTTGTGACGTATCATTCCCACTAAACTACTAACCAATCCCCCCTTTTCTTTTGTTTTAGTGTTTGTGATTCACCGCGACCAGTAGATAAAATAAATATAATATATATCTATATAGAAATCAATTCACATCAATAATTCATACAAACGTGATGTTGGCACAAATGCCTTAGTGGCGATTGCCATTACTAGTCTACTAGACTAGTTTTAAAAAAAGAAGAAGAAGAAGAAGAATGTTGAGGTGAGTGTAGTGTGGCGCCATCATTTTGCGTTCCATTTCAAGCAAAATAATATCCCCTGAATGGTTTTTTAACGCATAGAAAGTTTATTGCCGTTTAATATTTTGTTTTGTTTTAATTCTTTTGTTTTGGTATGTTAATCCTTTAAATACTTTTTTATTTAACAAGTTGTTGCAATATTATTGCAATATAAATGATGTTGTGTGAATTTCAGCTAACTAGCAGTAGATGTGACAGGCAGTTATGTTTTGTTGACTTCTATACCTACTATTTTTAGTTTAATATATCTTATACTTTAGCTAATATTTAATATTATTAATATATTTAATTATTTATTTACGTACATAAGTACATATTATATTACATTACAGTACATACATATAATGTTTAATTATACTGACTCAGACTCGGACGTTTATTTTTCTTGTAACTCGTCCTCGTCTGATGAGTTCCAGGACAGTCAGAGTGACGCTCACGTCAGTGACTTACTCCATGATGCATTTTCTCAATTTCCGAGGAATCTGAATATCTGCCACATCAACGCACAAAGTATCCCAAGCCATTATTCCGACCTTCTTGCTACGATCACCAGTGACCATATTCATGCTGTTCTAGTATCGGAAACCTTCCTCAAACCTTCACTTCCTTCAACTTACTATCCTCTTCCCGGTTTTGTACTTCTTCGCAACGATCGTACCGGCAAGGGCTGTGGAGGGGTCGCCATTTATCTACGCTCAAACCTAAACTACAAAATTATTTCCCGATCTCCTTCTCCTTATTCTTCATCTTCAGAGCATATTTTTATAGAACTAAATCTCAACACTGTAAAATTCCTCCTCGGCGTTGTCTACGCCCCGCCCACTATAGATTATTTCAGCACCTTAGAAGGCTTGCTTGAAACTTTTCTTCCCTTCTATGAGCATAATGTGCTCATGGGAGATTTTAACACCTGCCTACTAAAAGACGACACACGTGCTAAAAAACTAAAATTTCTTACTTCCTCCGTCAATGCCTCTTTTCTTCCTCTTAACACCACTTTCCACGTTAATGATTGTAGCAGTCTCCTTGATTTAATCCTCACCACTCAACCAGAAAGAATATCTTCTCACGGTCAGCACACAGCTGCCGGCTTCTCTCACCATGACCTTATCTTCGCCTCCTACAAAATTAAAACTCCAAAATTTAAACCCAAAGTTTTCCTCCAACGTAACTTTGCCAGAATGGACATAGCCCGTCTTTTGTCTGATGCAGCGGAGTTAGACTGGCATAGTGTGACTGTACAAGATACGATTGACGGAAAGGTCTCAATATTCAATGATATGTTGATCAAGCTGTATGATGATCACGCGCCTATTCGTCCGGTCCGCATGAAGAGACCTCCTGCCCCATGGCTTAATGATGCAATTCGGAAGGCCATGAGGTGGAGGGACTCACTTAAAAGAAAGTTTAAAAAGAAACGTGATGAGAGCACATGGTGTGATTTTAAGCATGCCAGGAATCGCGTAAACCAGATGTGTAGGAACGCAAAACGCCAATATATCCAAAAATCCTTTGAATCCTGTTCATCACAAAATGTATGGAAATTTCTGCGTACTTTAGGATTTGGTAAACCAAAGTCCGAACCCATTCTCTCTGTAGATACTAACGGCCTTAACCAGCATTACTCTTCGCCACCTATTACCATAGATCCTGCGTTAAAGGCCGTTACTATTTCTCAGATAAATTCCATACCTATCTCAAATAATACTCCTTTTACTTTTTCACCAGTGGGCAACTGTGAAATTAATAAGATCTTTCAGTCAATCACCAGTAAAGCGGTCGGTTACGACAACATTGGCCGGGCTCTTCTTGCTCCAATCTTTAAAATTATACTTCCATATATCACTCACTTAATAAATTTTTCACTTTCCTCTGGCCACTTTCCTAATATTTGGAAAAACGCACATATAGTGCCTATCCCTAAAAAGTCTGTCCCCAATAACTTTAGTGATCTTCGGCCTATATCAATTCTTCCTTTCATGTCTAAAATCTTGGAGCGAGTGGTCCAGCGGCAGTTGGCCGATTTTCTCAATTCTTTTCAGCTCATAAACCCATCTCAGTCTGGTTTTCGGCCAGCCCATAGCACCTCCACCGCTCTCATTAAAATTACGGATGATATCCGGTTTGCTATGGATGGCCACAAGCTTTCACTGGTTACTCTTCTAGATTTTAGTAACGCTTTTAACTGTGTCGATCATGACATTCTCCTGGCCACAATGCGTGCTCTTAATATTTCACAGTCTGCCACACAATGGTTCAACTCTTATCTTCGCGGGCGCCAGCAGCGTGTTCGAGTGGACGACATTTACTCTGACTGGTGTCAGGTAACTGCTGGTGTCCCGCAGGGTGGCGTATTATCTCCATTACTCTTCTCGATATTTATAAACAGCATTTCTCAAGTAATACAGTTCAGTTCCTACCATCTATACGCTGACGACCTACAGCTCTCTTTGCATTTCAATATAACTGAAATCAACGATGCTCTCGACAAAATGAATAGGGACCTTGAGGCAATCCGTCTACAGTCTACAAGGCTTGGGTTACTGGTAAACCCGAGCAAAACCCAAGTGATTATCGTTGGCTCTAGGCATGCGCTAAGCAGAGTGGACTTGGATTCCTTATCACCATTAACTTTTAACAGTGTACCACTTCCATTCTGCGAAAGTGTAATAAATCTCGGTCTTCACATATCTTGTGATCTATCCTGGAGCCAACATGTGTCTGAGATCAGTCGGAAAATGTTTGCCAGTATGCATTCGCTTAAACGAGCGCAGTATTTTATCCCGTTTAAGGCAAAGCTAATGTTGGTCAGTTCCCTCCTTCTTCCCATTATTGACTATGCAGATGTTTGCTACTCTGACATCACTGAAGAGCTACTGAATAAACTCGATCGTCTGCTCAACTTATGCATCCGGTACGTATTCGGATTGCGTAAGTATGACCATGTTTCCCAATACCGTATTCAATTAAAGTGGCTTAATATCCGTTTTCGAAGATCTGCACATGTCCTTACTTCTCTTTACAACGTTCTTTACAATCCCCAAGCTCCTCTATACCTTAAGACTCGTTTCCAATTTCTTGGAGACAGTCACAACCTTCCTCTTCGGTCTGCTTCTAACAATCAGCTCAAAATTCCCCCTCACACTTCTAGCAGATATTCAGATTCTTTTACTGTTTTCGCTGCTCGAGAGTGGAACAAGCTTCCACTAGTCATTAGACGGGCGCCTTCAATAAATGTGTTTAAAAATCTACTTGTTGCTCAATTTTTAAATAAACAAAATAATTTGTCATGATAACTACAAGTACCTATTTTTTTTATTTATTTATTTCCTTAATTTTTATCGTGAATGATTGTACCTATGTAATATGATACGAGTAGCTATCTATTAGTGTGTTTATATATTCATACATAATATATATTTATGTTTATTATATATATTATTTTAATTATATATCATGTAAGTATTTATGTAGTAGTATTTAATTATTCTTAAGTAATTATATTTATCTTAATGCACCCGCAATCCTCTGCCACACTCCCAAAGGTTAGCTGTTATAAAATGCCTGAAGGCATTAAGTTCGCCCTTGTACACTACTTTTTAAGTTATTTTGTGCAATAAAGAGTTTATAAATAAATTAATGAGGTCATCATCAAATTCCAGATGCTGTAGAAGTTGATGCTTTTCTTGGAGTCACTCGCGGAACCATCCGCTGCTCAAACACGTCGGGTAAAATATGGGAGTTGACAGCGCGGGAAAACCGCAAAAAATAAACTGCAACTTGTGCCCCATATTTAAAGTCCAATTTATCGTTTTCCATAATTATTCACATTGTAGCACATTATTAAACAAAACAACACCACTCTTGACCAATAATAACCACAGTAAACTAATTTACAAAACAAAAACTTGCACTTGACATGTCCGCGCAAAATGGCGCGAGAGACTCCATCAACCACGTGCGCATAATCTGAGCATGGGTGTCCTAGTTTTTAATGTTGTTAATTGTACATTTTTTATTTTTATTTTTATTTTCAGTGGTGCTAATAGAGTTTAGTAATAAAAAGCAATGTACAAAAAGATATTGTTTAATGTCTATGGGATAGACTTGTCCATAGAAATATTAATTTAGCAACACTGTTCATGCTACCTCTTCACAATCGGCAAGTTGTCGGTCGTTGATGGACTTTCCGGCACTCATCAACCGTGCACGCGCATAATGTGTGACAAAGTAATGTACAGATAACAGCTAACAAATAAAACAGTTACTACCTAAATCGTGTTCAACTTCGGCCGCGTTAATTTTATAGCATTTCCAACATTTCGTTGCAACTTCATAAACCAGCGTGAAATGACGTTTTTGTTAAGAAATTCCACTTTTTTTTAACAATGCTAACATTTCTTGGCTTATAGTAAAGTTGGCTAAATGTGAATCCGCTTATTTATAAGCGTGGTTTCTGACTACACCGAAAGGGAAACGGTCGTGATAATACTTTTTTCTTTGCTAACATTTCTTAAAAAAACGAGCGGTGAGGCTACTTTTTGACAAGTAGCAAATAGTAACAAATCAATTGACAATGTATTCTATGTATTATTATTATTTTTTAGGTTAAATTTAGATTTTGTTGTAATATTTTGACCAGGAATACCAAGTCAGCAACCTCACGACGCTTATATAATGGTAACAGATGTAAACGTTGACGAATGAATCTGTGATTTAATACGGAAATTGATATAGGCAACAGAGCGTTTCCGAATTTGTTCGATGCGGTTAATGTGAACCATGTAGTTTGGACTCCACACCTGTGAAGCGTAGTCCAAATGACTTCTAACATATGTGCAATACGAAATCTTAATGGTTTTGATGTTTTTAAATTCCTTAGAGGCACGCATAATAAAACCTAAAGCTTTGGACGCTTTGCTAATAATACTATCAACATGCTGATCGAAAAGCAACTTTCTATCATGGATATCCCCAAGGTCTCTGACACTATCCATCGTTCCAAGATTCAAGCCTTAAAGTGAGTATACAATTTTTATAAGATTTCGTTTTCTGCTGAAGGTTGTGTGTAAGCACTTTGATACATTTAGATCCAACAAGTTGTAGCGATTGTTATCGACAATGGCCAGGAAGGAACGTTTTCGGCTGCAATCGACTTCCTTTGCCTTGCATTTATTTAAGACGTCACCTGTCAAAATTAGATTTTGACGTGAGGCCTTTGTTTCAAAACAGACTGCAAGAAACGCGCAGCTTTAAAAATTTATTTAATCATTTAACGAACGTAAATTAAAATGTAAACTAACTATACATATGTGAGATCATCCTACTGAATATTGTCGCCCCCGTAGCTTGGGTAAGTATTGAATAGAAAATAGTACGCGGTCACTTCATGACCACGTGCAGTAACTCTTAATTTCTTTTGTGCACCACCGCTGCAGTCTCACCATCTATCTGGTATCTTGTCTTGGTGTAGACTGAAGTGGCGGTGGATTTGGAGATGGAACGTAACGCGTGTTCCCCGTGCGTTCCAGGGTTCTATGTCTGGACTTTAGAGCTGGGACCCAGCTTGAGAAGATAACCCCGCTGCCCAGGATCCCCGTGACGCCTCGTTGTCCGCTTGGGATCGGCAGCGTCCTCCGGGTCCCCATCTTCAGGCTCTCCGAGGGAAGGTACCCCTACGTATGGTCAACGGATGCATAAAGAGTGATAGGGCTAAGTTTTGGCTTACGACCCTCCCTTATATAATTGTAGATTCCCATTGCTCTCTGTTAACTTCATTTTTTTTGTAATATATTAACTTCATTTGCTTAAATTTCTTTGTTTTATTTGAATGTCCAGCTTAACGTGACATCTGGCGCCCAACAGTGTTTTTTAGTCATCTTCGCTTAACTTTATTGCATTCTTTGGCCTTGCGTAGCTAGTAGTTGTGTGATTATTGCATGCGTGTTTGCAGGTTTGTGTAAAATCAGTTTTTTTTTAACTTCTTCAAAGTACCTGCGCTGTAATTTTTATTAACTTTCTTATTTCTAGCCTAATTAACTGTTATTTCTACTTAAATTGTATTGCCTATTGTTAATAATTGCCTACTCTTTGTATCTATAACTTAAATTTGTAAAAAGAATAATGACTTGTTTTTGAAGCATGTGCTTATAATTTTTTTTTGCTTGTGTAACAAAAATTTTTTTTTTATTTTCTTAACAATTATTTCCTAGGCATTCTGGTTGCCATATTACTTTAAATTTACCTTATACATATATATTTTTATTGCACAATATTTTTCATTTTAGTCATTATCTTCAATTTTCATTTATATTTAAGGAATCTATTCAATATTTACTCAAATTGCTTCAATAATTTGTATTTTTTATTATAATTTTTAATTCTAATTTTTATAATGTCGTTCGAAATTAAATACCTTTCGTTACAAAAGACTGAATTAGTTTATGAAGTGTTAATCCGTGGAGGCACTCCCACTGACAATGTGGCCGACCTGCGAAAGCAGATAATTAAATTATCAAACTCCATGCCTGCTGTGGACATTTTGGAGTCTAGTTATGAGACGGTTGATGACTTGAATGGTGTGAGTGAGAGCATGGCGAAGGCAGCCGGAAACGTCACATCCTTGTCGGTTGTTTTTGATAATAATCAATACCTCCGCACTAAAACCCTACTGCACCATGTTTATCATCGACTTAATAGGATAAATTCAGATAGATCAACTGACATGATTATGGTTAAAGAGATTAGGTCAGAATTTAATAGTATTTATAAAAAGTTTATTGCTTTGGGCAGTAGATCCCAAGCAACTAGCAACATTAGTCTTTACCAAAATGATACTAAACCTACATGTAGCAATGCAAATGACTTGCTACAACTCAAATATAATGGTAAAACATGTGTCCGTGCTTTCATACAACGTTTGGAAGAGTTTACAGTTGCAAGAGAAATCCCATTCTCTAAAATATTACTGTATGCCACTGAAATCTTTGTAGAAGATGCTCTACACTGGTTCCGTAGTGTCCGGGACCATATAATTTGCTGGGACGACTTGATCAGTCTTCTAAAACAAGATTTTAGTCAGTCGGATTATGATTACCGATTGATGGACGAAATAAGATCTCGTACCCAGGGAGAGAAAGAGAACATCACAATTTACTTGTCAATAATGCAGGGATTATTTTCTAGGTTAAATAAAACAATTCCAGAATGGGATAAATTAGAAATATTATTACACAATATTAGGCCTAAATATGCTAGTACACTAGCAAGTAGTAGTAAAATTAATACTATAGATGACTTATGTATGCTCTGTAAAAATTATGAAAACATACAAAATAGATTATCTAAAATTTACGAACCTTTTAAAGCTACTTCTGATACTTTAGCTCCAGAATTTGCATATTCTAAAACTTCTTATTACCAACCTAAACTTAATACTAAATCTAATAACTATAATAATAATAATAATAATAATACAAACCATTTTACATCTAATTATAATCGCAGAAATAATACAAACAGTTATAGACCAACCTTTAATAACAATAAAGGCTACCATTTAAATAATAACTTAAATTTTAATGATAATTACCCTAAACTTAACGCTATTAACTATAATACTAAATTTTGTCCCCGGTGTCGGGTGGACACACATAACTTAAGAAACTGTCAAGCTGAAAGAAATATTATTTGTTTTGGTTGCGGCACACCTAATGTGCTTCGCTCAGATTGCAGTAATTGCTTAAATAATTATAACCGTAATTCAAAAAAACTAATAAGGCAGAATAGTATCAGACCTAATAAAAAATTTAATGAAAAGGATTGGAAAAATTGGTTAATAACACTTAAAAACTTCTTTGAATCTTACAACAAGGATACTATTCTGTTTACTAAACCGTCTACTGATAATAGACCTTATATAGATTTAAAAATTAATGAAATTTCAGCATGTGGCCTGCTAGATTCTGGTTCGGCAGTAACCATTATAGGAAATAATGCGCATGTTCTGTTAGAGCAACTAGGACTTAAGCTACATACTAACGAGAACCTGTCGATTATTGATGCTGGAGGACATAAACATAACAATATTGGACTTATGTATCTACCTATTCATTTTGAAAATACATTCCATATTGTGAAGGCTTATGTCATTCCTGAGGTGGAGCAGTCGCTCTTATTGGGCATAGATTTTTGGAGAAAATTTTGCTTATGTCCAAAATACTTGGGAACTGTTCAAAATTCTTCAAATAGTAATAAAACTTCTTCAATTAATACTAATAAAAAAGTTAATTTAATTTATTCATATAATAATTTAGATAATAGCCAAAAACTTATAGTAAATAATATAATTAATCAATTTAAAGATATTTCATATGAATATAAAGGCTTAGGCCACACCACTCTTATCCAACATCATATTAATACAGGTGACTCTGAACCCATTCGTCAGCGCTATTATAGGATGGCTCCAGAGAAACAGAGGATTCTGGCTTCCCAGGTGGATGAGATGCTAGAATTGGATGTCATTGAACCGAGTGAAAGTGCGTGGTCTACCCCTGTATTAATTATACAAAAGAAGAACGGCGAGCCTAGGCTGTGTCTAGACAGCCGTAAGCTTAATTCTGTAACTAAGCGGGATTCCTATAGCTTGCCGTATATCTCAGAAATTTTAGATAATCTTCGGGATGCAAAATATTTAACAAGCATTGATCTGTCCAAAGCTTTCTGGCAGATCCCTATAGTGGAAGAAGACAGGGATAAAACTTCTTTTTATGTTCCTGGTCGTGGTTCATTCCGGTTTAAACGGACTCCATTTGGTCTGACAAATGCACCCGCTACTCAACAAAGACTTGTAGATCAATTATTTGGCCCTGATTTTAATTTAAAGGTTTTTGCTTACCTTGATGACATCATAGTCATAAGTAATACTTTTGAAGAACATGTTTCTTTGTTATTACGTGTTATAAATAAACTTAAATTAGCTAACTTAACAATAAATTTAGATAAAAGTAAATTCTTCCGTGAAAACCTTAAATATTTAGGTTATGTGGTCGACTCGCAGGGTTTGCGGACTGATCCGGAAAAGGTTGAGGCAATAGTCAACTTTCCAACACCAAAGTCTAGGAAAGAACTAAAACGATTTCTAGGAACTGCTACTTGGTATCGAAGATTTGTACCTCAGTTCAGCACTATTGCCGGCCCCTTAAATAAATTAACATCTACCAAAAAGAATTCCCCTCCATTTGCCTGGACCTCTGAAGCAGATTTTGCCTTCAGCAAACTTAAAGAGTATCTGGTATCTGCTCCAGTCCTCTCCTGTCCAAACTATGACTTGCCGTTCGAAGTCCATACAGACGCAAGCAATTATGGCATTGGTGGGATGTTAACTCAAGTAATAGAGGGAAAAGAACACCCAGTTGCTTATATGAGCAGGTCTCTCAGCCATTCTGAGAAAAATTACAGCATTACTGAGCGCGAGACGCTAGCTGTTCTAAATGCTGTAGAGCACTGGCGTTGCTACTTGGACAATGGCAGGCCATTTACGGTTTTCACTGATCATAGTGCCCTTAAATGGTTCCTGTCACTGTCTAATCCAACAGGCAGATTGGCAAGATGGGGAGTACGTCTGTCTTCCTTCAATTTTGATATTAAACACCGTCGTGGGATTGACAATGTCATCCCCGATGCCTTATCTAGAGCTGTCCCTTGCTTGGCTACTTCTATATCCAATGCTTATAAAACCACTAGTGATAAATGGTACTTAGACATATACAATGGGTGTTTAAATAATCAAAATAGTTTTCCTAATTTTATAATTAAAAATAATTCTTTATATAGACTAATGAAGTCAAAGTGTACACTTAATGCTGAATTTGCATGGAAGGAGGTAGTACCAATCGAGCATCGGGATGATATAATTTCTAAAAATCATTCCGAGCCCACTGCGGCCCACTTAGGTATTTTTAAAACATATCGTCGGTTGGCACTAAATTACTATTGGCCTAAAATGCATAGTGATGTAGTCAAATTTATTTCCTCATGTGATGTTTGTTTATCATACAAACTTCCTACTCATGCTACACTTGGTGAAATGGGCCGACCGAAACAATGTTCTCGTCCTTTCCAAATGATCTCAATTGATCTTGTTGGTCCATTACCTGTAAGCAGGAAACAAAATACATTTTTATTTGTTGTGACTTGCTGTTTTTCGAAGTATTGCTTGCTATTTCCTATTAAGAGAGCTACCGCTGATATAGTATGCAAAACTTTGGAAAATTCTGTGTTTCTAGTACATGGGATACCACAAACTGTCCTTCTCGACAATGGCAGCCAATTTATTAGCAGTAACCTCAACATATTATTTAAAAAATACTTAGTACCTAATGTTTATTTTACGCCAAAGTACACTCCACAAATAAACTTGGTGGAGAGGTATAACAAAACAATTATTACATGCGTATCAACTTTAATAAATAATGACCATCGTTCATGGGATGTTGATATAAGCAAGGTTCAATTTGCCATCAACAACTCGGTCAATTCCTGGTACATCGTCATCGTCACATGTGGATCACATTTTACTGACACAGAGCTTGGCGACGAAATAGTTTTCTTGCCCCGCGAAGCGTACGCGGAAAATATAGGACAACTAGCCCGCGTATTTAATGACGTACAAGTTTCTCTGTATCAGGCTCACATTAAAAACTATTCGCGTTATAACTTACGCAGAAAATTTGCCGAGTTTGATGTAGGTGACGTTGTCTGGAAACGCACTTATTACTTGAGCGACAAGGACAAATACTTTAGTAAAAAGTTAGCACCAAAGTTCCTTAAGTGTCGCATAATCTATAAAAAGTCGCCACTTGTTTACACTCTAGAGGACATGAGTGGTAAAAACTTAGGCGACTGGCATATTAAAGATTTTAAGAATGTTAGATGCTAGATAGATCTAACCTTGTATTATGTTCATTGAATCTAACCTAAAAGTTTGTTTACATATTTTTGACATATAGTGATGTTCCTTTCCCTTCGTTGTTTACGAGACTTATCAGTCAGTTTTTTCATTTAGTTTTGTTGCCATACAATTTTTATTAATTTTATCTTACAATATTTTATTTATGTAGCTAGTAAAAATTAATTTCCTTTTGCATTATGTAGTGCTAGGATTTTACCCTTAGGGTCAAAATCCTCGAGCGGCGAGGATTTTGTAGCGATTGTTATCGACAATGGCCAGGAAGGAACGTTTTCGGCTGCAATCGACTTCCTTTGCCGTGCATTTATTTAAGACGTCACCTGTCAAAATTAGATTTTGACGTGAGGCCTTTGTTTCAAAACAGACTGCAAGAAACGCGCAGCTTTAAAAATTTATTTAATCATTTAACGAACGTAAATTAAAATGTAAACTAACTATACATATGTGAGATCATCCTACTGAATATTGTCGCCCCCGTAGCTTGGGTAAGTATTGAATAGAAAATAGTACGCGGTCACTTCATGACCACGTGCAGTAACTCTTAATTTCTTTTGTGCACCACCGCTGCAGTCTCACCATCTATCTGGTATCTTGTCTTGGTGTAGACTGAAGTGGCGGTGGATTTGGAGATGGAACGTAACGCGTGTTCCCCGTGCGTTCCAGGGTTCTATGTCTGGACTTTAGAGCTGGGACCCAGCTTGAGAAGATAACCCCGCTGCCCAGGATCCCCGTGACGCCTCGTTGTCCGCTTGGGATCGGCAGCGTCCTCCGGGTCCCCATCTTCAGGCTCTCCGAGGGAAGGTACCCCTACGTATGGTCAACGGATGCATAAAGAGTGATAGGGCTAAGTTTTGGCTTACGACCCTCCCTTATATAATTGTAGATTCCCATTGCTCTCTGTTAACTTCATTTTTTTTGTAATATATTAACTTCATTTGCTTAAATTTCTTTGTTTTATTTGAATGTCCCGCTTAACGTGACAAAGTTTTGTTTACAGTATATGTCAAGACGATGCAAGTCATCTTGAAGTGCTTCAGCATCCTTTACACTTTCAATGTGTCTAAATATTTTCATGTCGTCTGCAAAACAGAGGACATTTGAGTTTAGAAAACATTTATCAATGTCAGAGACGAACATAACATATAGTAAGGGGCCCAGAAGAGTTCCCTGAGGAACTCCACTAGGCACCTGAGTCAAACCTGAAATATAATTGCTTATCACCACAGCCTGCGTCCTATTATCCAAGTATGATGTAAACCACCTGAGTAGGTCACCCCTGATACCTAAATGAAGCAGCTTTTGAAGTAAGATTCTGTGATCGACTCTATCAAAGGCCTTACTGTAATCTGTATAGATAATATCAGTTTGAAGGCCTCTGTCCATATTGGCTGTTAACTGCTCGTTCAGTAGCACTAGATTTGATACAGTTGAACGGTTTTTTAGGAAGCCATGCTGTGTAGGCGAAAATGAATTCTTTAAAGCATCATAGACCTGTTCATGAACGATTTTCTCAAGCACTTTTCAGTAATACACAATTTGGATATCGGCCTGTAGTTTTCAACCAAAGATTTATTGCCTTTTTTATGTATAGGTGTAACAAATGCTGACTTCCACAGGTTTGGTACAGCACCCACAGTCAGAGACTTTTGAAAGAGTAACGATAATGGTGTTGCCAGCTCATCTGCACAGGTTTTTAGAAAAATGGCAGGTATGAGGTCCGGACCAGCAGATTTGGAAACATCAAGGGCCTTTAATTTTTTGACAATTGATAGAGTGGATACCTCTATTGAATGTATATCGGATACGCTACAATGTTATAACTTTCATTAAACGAACGACTTGTGCTAAAAAAGTGGTATTTTCATGCTAACATTTCTTAAAACGAACGCGGCCTTTGTGCTCTAAGCAAACTTTATTCTATTGATTCCGTATTCGACATAGTAATCAAAGCGTGATTCTATTTCTAAATTACGGTTTTAAGTGAATGTAAACCTAGGACCAAGAATCATAATTGTGATATTTGGTCCTAGATGTAAACGCTACTTGAACACCTGTCAAAGCGAAATACAATAAAATAACCGTAGTACATGGGGGGGAAGAGGGATATCTTATCTAAGATCTTGTAGTAATAAATCAATTTTAAAAATAAATATACCCGACTGTAATCATAAGTCTTTATTATATTCATTCTAAGCTCTCTGAGCGAATAAGGAATAGTAACAAAGTAAGCCCTCAACATGATCGTGATCGCGCATAATCGTCGATTGTGTAGAGGGGCGATTAGAATTTTGAAATTTGTGAGCATGAGCAATCCGAATAGGTAAGCTTATTAGTACTCGCTCTAGCACTTTTGAAAGCTATAACTTTGTATTTTTCTTCTAGGGAATATATCACGGCATTAAATGTTCATAGAAGCTTATTGGCCAATAGCGGATTTTTATTTTGACATGGCAATTGAACAGGACAGTTCAAGAATGATGCTGATGTCGTGCCCCGCCACCCGCGTACCTCTTCGCTGATAGAAGCGTCTGTTCTTTTTTTTATAATTTTGGTATCACTTCATAGAAAATCGACAAAATTATTAGAAATGGCAAATTTTAGAACGGTCCTAAATTTCTGTCGGTGTCAGCTAAATTAATTTTACCACCGCCATTACAGTTTTCGCGACTGAGTGAAGTTATTTTTGTGCTTATCCTTCCCGTTAACTGTAATATTTCCAACTATTTGAGGTTTTTTGGACTTTTTGTAAAAATGCATTAGGTTTGCTGTATACGTGGGTACAGTAGTACGCGAGAGGACGCTATATTACAGAAATTACCTGTGACTAATGAGAAAAGACTCCATTAGTGAATGTTACTTTCAAATATTTTGAATGTTTAAGAAGTTACCGGTGCAAGGAATGTTAATACAAGTTACTGGTATGTCAAAAGCATTTCGGGAAAAGATTCATCACATATAAGTCGCGTCTCCATGGGAATGCCTATCCGCCACTGTTCATAGCTGACAAGATTTCCAATGGCGTACGTTCTGTGACCTAATGATGCCGGCGGTAAGTAACAGTTAATACTACAATAAGTATTTAACAGTGCAAAGCAGTGAAACAGGAAAATATTTCAAATACAAACGAAGTACTCCCTCCTGGAATATATTTTTGACTTAAACAGTGAAGAAGAAACACATAGTTGGCCATTGCTTAAACAACCCATTTTCAGAACTACTTATTGCCTTATCATGAAATTTTGCATAATTTAATAATAATATGTAGCAAAATTGAAGGAAGCGAATTAACGGCTTGAGCTGTGGCCAAATGTACAAAAATTAAAGAGACCCATAGATAATTAAGGATTCATCCAACAAGAAACATACTTAGCGTGTGCTAAGGTGCCCACGCCAAATTACAGTAACTACTTTGTATTTGAATATCTAAATGCCTAAAAAATACCCAATTTAGTCTTTGTTGTCCAGTGACTTCAATGAATATCATTTGTGCATAATATTAAATAACAATTTTAGAAATAATGTTTTATCCATAGTTAACTAGACAACTAAATTTTTCATTTTTTTACACAATAGTGATAGCCAATAGATTCTGTTGTAAATACTTTCTTTAATAACTTTTATTTTATATAATATGATTTTTATTTTAGAATTTGCTGAGATTAAAACATTAGTATTGGGTTCATGGTAATTCCATAACTTTTAGAGATATTCTGAACAGCAGTGATAGATTTTGGAAAAAAATGCACAGTCAAATTGGGTAAATGGTAATTTTACATAAATTATTTTTTTGTTGCCAACCAATCCTGTTTTTTTTAAGGGTCAACAGTGTCTGGACCAATTAAGGCTTGAGTATAGAAATATTTAATGCTTATTCCAACCCAGACTTGCTAGGGACCCTATCTGTAACCCTTGTACTAACCAATGGAAGTGCGGCCGACCCCTTCCATCAGACTGCATAAATTAAACTCCACTGCCTGGGATTAGGTTCATTTGATATTTTGAAATTGTTAAACCTCACTTTTTAAACCTTGTTAACTTAATTTTGTTTGGAACCTCACTTTTATACCTCCCAGTAGTGAAACCTAAATTATCTAAAGTATCCTAATTTTAATTGCATTTAAATTAAATAAATATTTCCACACAGGTCACACTAGTTTCCGTGGTAAGCTACGAGGTTTGTGTTACGGAAACTAGATGGTTGATAAACTACATATTATACTTTTTTTTTTGAAAATATATACATATCATACATATAAACACCCAGACCGAGACAAATTATACAATGTACGACATGCCCCTGGTGGGAATAGAACCCACTACCTCCCGAGTTCACGGCAACATTTGTTACCACGGAGGCAGTCTGTATAAAATCTGTATACTTGTTTTTTTTCCTGACCCCTAAGGAGGGTAAACAAACTTTCAGTGGCCCCCGATAACAGGGACCTCCTTGGATTGTGAAATAAAAATCTGTCTGATGGTCAGTAGCTAGTCGTTGGTATATTTTTGTGTATTTTACCGTAATTTTCTATTTAATTTACTGTATTTAACTTTGGGCGATTTTTGCATCCCTCCAGCACTAAAGTGGCGCACACTAATGTACGATTGGTCTCCGGCGTTGCTAAAGTTCTACCCAAACGCTTTTCAAATGTCCCTCCCGGACCAGAGTAATCTGGTAAGGTGGGGAAAAGCTACGGAAAAGAACTGTACATTGTGTGGTGCTGCCATAGGAACTGCTAGACACACACTTGTAGGGTGCGTTACTCTCCTAGAAAAGGGCTATTACTCACGCCGACATGACAAAGTCCTAGGTGTTATCCGTGAAGCAGTAAGTCTTTCTATTGCAAGAGCCAGAAAGGGACTGACTACAAATAAAACTTTGACTACATTTGTAAAGGAAGGGCAAAGCACGAAAACTAAATGCAAGCCCACCTCGATCCTTGGCGCTGCATCAGACTGGAAAATTCTCATGGATACATTTGAACACCATTATAGGATCCCAGATGAACTAGCTGTATCAGCCTATAGGCCAGACATCTTAGTGTTTTCTCGGAACTTGAAAAAAGTTATCCTTATTGAACTTACCGTTCCGTGGGAATCAAATATTCCAAAAGACCACAACATGAAGTCGAATAAATATTATGATCTCACAGAAGAAATGATCAGGAACGGGTTCAAGACTCAGCTTTACGCAGTGGAAGTTGGTGCAAGAGGAGTTCCAGCAAAATCTTTGCATCACTTACTGAAAGAATTGGGCCTAAGCAGGTCTGCCGTCAATACATTTATGGAACGAGCTTCCAAGACGGCATTAACGGAATCATACAGTATTTGGTTGGGTAGGGAGAGAAGTAGAATGGTGGATGGTGAGCGTATTATCGCGCAATAGAAAAAAAAGGAGGCCTCCTTTTCTTAAACCAGCCAATTGTCGGTCGCAAGCCCGAGACACCATTCTTCTCATCTCTTACCCACACACGATGGACCCGGCACCCGCACGGTGAATCCATGGAATGCTTAGAAATTTGTCTTCTTCTTAATATCCATCGCTAAATATATTTTTTACAATCTGAATTCTTGTTTTATTTCCCGACCCCTAAGGAGGGAAAAAAATATATGTTTCAGTGGCAATTACTCATGAATATTTTGAGTAGATTAAGTTTTTCTTTACAAAATGTATGGGTAATGTTTTTCTCTATATCTGAAATTTCTAGTACTCAAACCTTCCTCAAGTTGATCCTTATAAAAAAAAGTTCATGTGTAAAATTATCATTTTCTTGCTGAGTGTATTTTTTTCCAAGTCCTGTGTTATGTCCTTGGAATAAGGTACCTGCCCTTACTGTACCATCTCAAAAATCCATCCTGTATAATATATAGGTACTTGAAAATAAATCAAGAAAATGGTATAAACTTGACAAAACTATTTGATCATTGTTATAGACTTGTTTTTCTGTAAGTTTAAGATAAACTATAAAATAATACATAAATATAGGTACTATACCTAGCTTAATAATAAAATGATTTATTTAATAGCTTCAATAATTTACTTGCATGTAGATTAAGTAGTGTGTTTGGCTGTACTTGTGATAACTAGTGTTCCATTAATTTACTCAATTAAGGGGGTTGTATCCCTCCCCAAGTAGCATAACAGAGTCACAAATACTAATCATATTATCTGCTTACCAACATAAAAACTTACCAATATTGCTTAAACCAATCCCTAAAGGTCGATTCTACTATTATGTTAAACACAGACACACAGTGGTAAATTAAATATGTATACGGATATACGTTATAAAACAAGTGGACAATTGCATATCTATATATATATATATATATATATATATATATATTGCATATTACCTTAAGATGTACCAAGAGCAGCTCAAAAAAGGGATATATGTTTTTGTGACTGAGCATAATTAATATAATTTTGAAAAATATTGTTGGACTTTTGATTAAATATGACTTGTAGTCATACAAGTAGTCAGAAGAAGAATGAAACTGAAATAGACATTGTATGTATAATGGTACCGCTTTTGTGCTAGATGACAATAATAAAACACCTCTCACTCCTGGATTACAAGCTGGCAGCTATATTCTCCAGAATATCCGCCAGTAATGGTGGTTCTTGTATATATCGTCATGATCGTAGAACAGTGTCGGATTTAAAAAAATACCCATAATTTTGCATATATATTTATATATAGTTTTATATTGTTTGTGGTCTGTAATTTATAGTGCAAATATTAGAAAGGGTTCCAAAATGAAATCTAGAAGGTTTGCACTTATTATGAGACTTAAAAAGTGACAAAAAAACAGTCGAAATGACAGTTGAATGGCCGCCATGAAAATTTTTGCCAACACTCAAGCCATTCAACATTCTACTAAGATTCTTGATGCAAGAATTCCATTCCAGAACAGCCTGGGCTTTCTCATAGTCCACAAAAGCGAGACACAGTGGCAGATCATACTCTTTGGTTTTCTGCACTATCTGCTGCAAAGTGTGAATGTGGTCTACAGTACTGAAATCGCAAACCGAAACCCAGCCTGCTCTGGGGGCTGGAAATTATCCATTGTCTGGGAAAAACGAATTGTGATCACCCTTGAAAACAAAAACAAAAAACTTGGCCGAGGAGTGATATGGGCTTATAATTCTTCAAAAGGCAGGTGTTTCCTTTTTTAAAGAACATGACCAATAACATGGTGAATAACTAAAATAGTAAAATGGTTTTGTAAGTTATTGGGGAACAGGATTTCCACCTGCTCTCAGAAGCTCTGCTGTAACTCCATCATGACCAGGCTTATTCAGTTTCTTACTTTACACTTACTTTCAGGGCGAAGAAGAGGAGGCAAAGTTTGACCCAATGTATAAAAAAAAAGAAGAACCGCTAGTGGGACTTGAGTATGAAGGTATTTATACATTTTACAGCAACAGTTATGATAATTACGGTTAAAACCATTTAGAACATCATTTAGTTAGAAAAACTACTGGCTATATTGACTAAAATCATGTCAAAAAGATCAAATATAAGATAGAAGGCATGGTCATTATTTTCATACAAATAAAATGTTATGTTTGTACCCCATACATTGTCATTCTTGATAAAAGTTATTCTATTAAAATTAACGTTCCGTGAGCCTTAAATAACATTTGGTAACAAATTTTAACGATTACTTTTAATTTGGTTTAAGATGAAGATATCATGGGTGATGACTTTGAGGATAGTTTCAATATGCTCATATTCATGAGAAGTAGAATCGGAACCTGAATTTGTGACAGATTCAGATGAGGAAGAACTTCGCTACTCGCCAGATGACATGGCAGTCTCTGATACATCTTCAGACATACAAGAACTGGGTAATGACACATTTGTATATGACCTGAGTGAAAATAAGTTGTCGATTCTCCCTCGGTCCCCAAAATTACAAACAAATGAAAATGTGGATCCTTAAAATTGTATTATTATTAAAATAAATAGTTTTTACTAGTAGTTGTTGGATCAAACTTATTGATGTATGTAGGAATTAGGTTCAAATAATAATCCCCGCAGCACACCCTTCGACGTATCAACCGATGACACAGCCGTACATCCAAACCGAGGGTCTATCGTGTGCACGAAGCCTAGATCATGAGGCAGCAGCCAAGTCTCCTGTAATGCCAAGATATCGGTACTACAACACAGGTCTTGCACACTTGACACTGATCTTTTAATCGATTTACAGTTAAAGGACGTAATAGCAAATTTTGTGTTCGTACTATTCATACTAAAGTTTACCATTACCCTCTTTAACTACGCGCATACGAAACTGACGATATTTAACTCCTTGAGGCCAAAAATCTGTACTTAAAAATCTTGCAATTTTACTTTTTGCTATCGTAATTTTGTAGGAGCTAAATGCTGTTTCATATTTTTGTGCAAGTAAGTGGACGTCTAAGCATTCTTCACCCATCTCTTGGATATGCGCCTTTACATCCTCAACACCTGTATCCTTCGATAGTCGCAGTGGTCATTTCTGCAACCTTTAATTTACCGCTACCCTGTGCCGTGCCGCACAAGTTACTCCGGTTACGTTTCTTATTCCCTGCCAGCATAAATACACCCTCAGTTTCCCGGTTATTATCGCTGTTACTATTACTATTGCAAGCCCCTATCTCACTATTGTTATTATTCTTATTATTATTTGAAGTTTGGCTGCCTCTGAGTACTATGTCGCGGTAGGCCGGCGAAAAGGTCGATTCGATAGAACCGGTCTTACCGGTTTCACGGACTTGTTTCGAAATCTGCTGCGCGGGTGGAGGTGGCAACGTCGTCATGGTGTTTCTTTGCGGCGTAGTTGTAATTGCAATACTCGCTACTTCTTCCTTTTTATTTAAGCCAATTCTTTCTATTGTCGTGCGTATTTCCGTCATATCGGTATTTAGTTGTACCAAGTCTGATTTGGTAGCGGATTCGTTACGCAGCGTCGCTAATTCAGACTTCATAATAGTCAGGTCTTTCAGTAGCCGTGTAACGTCTACATGGTCAAATGTAACAGGCGGTAGGCGATTTAGGTTTTTGGTTACAAAAATCGGGTGTAAGGATGGATCAGTTTCCTTCATGAGTTTAATAATATCCTTAAGATTTTTCTTATTTTTATCTTCACCTTTTCTTTGTACAATCCTAACACCTTCCGTCTTTAGTGCTTTAAAAACTTCATTTTTTCCGTCCTCAATTTCCGCCTCACTAAAATTTGATGCACATATCTGAACGATACTTAATTCGTCCAACACGTCAATTTTATTCTGTAAGAACGTCAATAGTTCGTTTATTATTATATTGGATGTCATTTTTTATTATATTTTAATTCACAACATAACGTAAACATCACTAATGTAAACCAGCGAGCACAAAAAACACGTCCGCGCGGGGTGCGGCGCGCGACACGATTTACTTTACGATTTACTTAAATACCGGTAACTATTATTTCCTTGCAATCTATATTATTGTAGCTTAGTGTCAGTTATAATTCCTTACAGATAAATATCGGTCTATAATGGTTGTGCTACAAATGATTTGAATTATAATTAAAATCTATTGTCATAAGTACTACTAATAAATATTCATTTTTTTTTTTTAGATATTTAAGTATTTATTTATAAGGCTGAATTACCTTTTCGTGAGAACTGCTCAAATATTGAATCTGTCAAAAGTCCAAAAACATCGAATTAATAAAAGATAACTATTTAAATCTCAAATTTTGATTGTATTTTATATTAGTTAAATATGTTCTTGTGCAGTACCAAGGATATGTGAGAATCGAAACTTCACTAAGATAAAAGTAAATGTCACTCCATTATTTTAGGTTTACTAAATATCTTATTTACTATGATGTAGATATAAAACACTCCGAATAAATTAAATAAATGTAGGTATGTATAAACCATTATTTAACACCTAATATTACAAACAGGTAAGAAGAAAAAGACCTACATTTTTTACCTTATCCTTTTGGGGAGTGTTTTAATTTTATATTCACGTGGTAAATAAAATATATAAATAAGTGATTGTGATATTAATAAATTTAATGTTTCTATGAATTTATGTTTTTTTATTTTAAACCCAAATATTTCCCGTTACCTACATTTTAATTATATTACTTTTTCCGGATTCGACTTGAAAGCAAAGCTCGGTTTTTATGGAATTTTGCTTAAAAGTACGAAAACCATAGAGCAACCCCAAGTCGAACGACTTTCAAAGCGAATTAAAGTGAAAAATAGCCCCTAGAGCGACAAGTCAGACACAGAAAAAATATTTGTTACCCTAATTTTGCGCCATCCAACGTCCACTAGCAAAACTTTAAAAGTTTTAATAATAATTCTACCAAGCATTAGATGGAGACAGTGTATGGGGCCTATTCTTGGAAAGATATAAACCAGGCTCGGTTTTTTCTGTTAGTCGAAAACGTTATTTACTTCAGAGGTTGCGTCATAATTATAACGTCACAATTTTCAACTCTATAAACACTCGACACGCTGTCAACAGAGGCCGTGCAAATATAAACTTTAATAGCGTGATATATACAGTGTAAACTCCATGTAACGTCACTCGATTTAACGACAAACTCCCTCGAGCGTCGAAATCAATTGCCTTTGGTTGGTTCAGCTTGTCTTCCAATTCTGATTTTTCTTCTCTTAATTTAACAACTCTATAACGCCATAAAATGCACAGACCCTTCAGTGTTGTTATATAGAGTTTACACTGTATATAGTTACTTATTCCATTATATAACGTTTGCGCTTAAGAAACATAATAGGGCTACTAGGCGGTCTGGAACGATCACGTTAAATAGCTCTGAGGATTGGCTCATCGAAGAATACAGGGTATTAATTTGTCAATAGAGGCAGAAGTTGCAGTTTGCGTTTTTCCCGCTATATAGGTATTTTCCAAGAGTTTGGGCGATATTGCCGCGAATTACTCTGAAATAAGCATCATATTCTGCAACACTTGGAATTTGATAATCACCAACTCGGTTATTAACACTATTATGAAAAAAATACGAAATTGCGACTGAAGTATTCTATAAAATGTCCTTAAGGAAACCTAGAAAAAACTCACAATTGTCAAAAATCGTCTTGAGTATTATAAATTAATGGCCCTCAAATATGTAATTTTGTTAGAAATGTGAATTTTCTTTCCAAAGAAAATTATCAAACTAAAATTTTACATATTTAAAGTCTATTTCGTTTGGACACAATATAAATTATATTACACGCAATGAGAAATCCACTGTTCTTACGTAGGTACGTTAAGTCGTATTGGTCCCGGTTCCACTAATACCAGCTTGTAGATACGATATAAATTGAAGTCACTCTCGCAATCTGTCTAGTGGCGAGTTTAGGACAAAATTTCCGTGAAATGTGTTTTCCTGTTTTGGAAATCCTATCTCCAGAGGCGCGTTCGTTTTTCTAACTTTGCGTAGGGTTGTGACGTCATCAGTGTAATTATTCGAGTTATTCGACATTCACGAACGATTTACGAGCTTTTGAAATACTATTACTATTTCAGAAGAATGACAATAACAGAACCCTACGCGGGGTTACAAAAACGAACGCAGCTCAGCAGTAGAGGGCTAGGGGTGAGGATTAAAAAAAAATGCAAATTACCTTTGTATTCGATATATTATATTACGAGTATTTAATAATCACTAATTTATTAATAGCAATATAAATAAAATCACAAACGAATTTAAATAATCTATAAAATAGTCGAATTTATTAATAATAATAATTGTAGAAATAGCAAATTTTAAAATAAACATTAATCTAAATAAAACGAATAAGATACTCTGGATTAACATCAAATAATACCTGTACCTAATAAACACAGCCAAAAAATATTTTCATATATTTAAATCACAATTAACTTAATTCTATTACCTACTGTATATCTAATGTTAAGATTATATATTATTTATCGAAGACATTGAATTTAAAATATTATTATTATTTATTTTGTAAATACTCTTTCAAATATTATTATTATATATTTTAAAATATTATTATTATAAAATTAATTAATTTTAAAATATTATTATTATATATTTTGTAAATACTCTTTCAAATAAATACCTACTTTGTAATTTAAAATAACAAATTAAAAATAAACCTAATTTAACAAAACAAATACACATCTTTCTATCTTTCTCTGAAATTAATAACAAATAATTAAGTCTTAGTAAATAAGAAGTGAAAAAATACATTTTATATATTTAAATCACATTAAACTTAAAGTCTACATAAATAATAATCTAAAATCTTTGGTGGAAAAGTCAGACTGGTTGGATGAAAAGAACTCAACATATTGTTGATAGCATTTATTTAGCTAAAGCAATGGCTCATAAATTTGTACCAGAAAGGCAACCTGAAATTAAAGCGATGGACCTGTTTATTCTGACAGTACTGATGATTATAAGGGGTAACCATTAAATTTGTTGTAAACCTGATAAAAATGCGGTTACTTTGAAGTTATATAATTAATTTTAATCTACAGCTCGAGAAATCCAATAATGTGGTTAATCGATTTTTGAGCAAAAACCGTTTTGATTCAGGGGTGCGAATAATATACTTAATTATACATATAATCTATAAAATACATAAAATATAATGTAAGATCATAGCACACATATCAAGCGGATCATCAGCTCCCTGCGTCAACTCAGCTACAACTAGTCGAGACGCCGCGATTATGGCTTGAAGATGACGGTACGGAGAGACGTAAGCGCTGGGACGACGACGCTGTAAGTTGATCACGGTTCTGGGCCCCGATTCTCGCGACTTCGACATGCATGTCCGGTTGATTTGCTCGAATGAATCTGACAGTTTTCTATGGAGATCTGTCGCTTTCCATTCCAATATTTCGAACCGACACGCAAATTAGGCCTGAATTAGGCCACTGAGGTTGTCCAGAGTCGAGACGATTATGTTATGATTCCGATTAGTCTGCATTGCAGTAGGGAGTTTCATACAATCAATACTAAATGGCTCAAGTTGATATGGTGACGATCCCTTTCCGGGTTGATATGTGTGCTGTGACCTTTAACTGTAAAGTCAATTTAGTAGTGAATGAGATCTTAACCCTTTCAGGATCATAATAATTTCAGAACTAATTTAGTTTGTTTGTTTGTCGATTTTTTTTTCCTTTCTACAATAAGGCGTCTGGTTTTCGCCTTACGGATTTTTTATAGTGTCATCTATTTAGTGGCATTTGCATGATTAAGTCTAATGGATTGACATGAGAACCATCAAAATCGGCCTAAGCGTTTGATCTCCATCTTCCCATTGCAGAAAGGATGTTTAAAATAATCTATGATCAATATTCTTATATACGCCACGTGCTAATTCGTAAGCATAAGTTAAACAAGAGATAATCAGCCATATTGGAACCGGCCACTAGTCTTTAGGAGACCATTGAGGAGAGACAAGTAATACTTGAGTGTGGGTCGGATCTTGAAATCGATTATTAAAAGGGGCTTTCTCCATATCATAAATCTTATTTTTAAATATTACAATTAAATTGGAATTAAGGTTTAAAGACTGGTAATTTTTGGAGTTTTTCTTTGACGGCTTCTGTAGAGTTGTTGCTAATGAGAAGAGTGTGGGAGAAGCCCATTGTCACATGGGTCAGATTCAAGCCCTCCATTCGGATTACCTCCTTTGGCTTCGAAGAAGACTTGTTCAATTCACCAATACCCTACAAATAATATTATTAATTTAAACAGATTTAATTTTATTTAAGTAATTAATAAATAAGCCACAAAATAACCATCAGTAACAATAGGTGATATTAAATTTTGACATCTCAAACTCCGTAGGTATCTACAGCAGCTATAATGTTATGCATATTTATAATTTTGTTATTTTTATTATTTTATTGTTTCTCTTTCCAAATGATGGTTATCATGTACTGTTCCAGATTCACCAATATGTACTATAAAATGATATTGTTTTATATCAATATTGTAAAAATTGACGCGTAAAAGTGCAGAATACATCTCTTTTTGTTTGTTAAATTGAATAGGATCTGATGTGTATTAGATTTTAACGATCAAACCCCGTAGGAACACATCTGTGATAAATTTTGACGTCTTAAATCCAGTAGGATCCCATCTATAATACATTTTAAAGTCTTAAAACTCTGTTGAATCTCATCTGTTTTAGATTTTAATGTCTTAAACTCCATGGGATCACATGTGTAATAGATTTAAACACCCTAAACCCCATAGAATCACATGTGTATTACATTTTGACGTCTTAAACCCTGTACGATCACATGTGATATGGCTGTGAGGTGACAAGTCACGGTCAGATGTTGATGTCATATTAGCCTTTGTCCATCTTTTGTGTGTACTCAGGGGAGTACAAAGGCAAATTTCTGACAAATTTCATCAAAAGTAATCCAGTAACATAACCGTGAAAGAAGGCCATACAAACAAAGGTTTTTTTGTTGATATTAATAACCATTAAAATGTTAAACAATGATTATTTGAATCATCTTTTGGGAAAAGGCTGTTAGTAAGTTGTTATAGTTACCAGTTCTCCATAGGTCGGCGAGGTGCCCCACACCACTAGAGTATCATCTGCTGCCACTACAATGGATGTATTGCTTGCACCCAGGGTTCTAACAAACCGACCTGACAAAAGGAATTAGCTTAAACTACATAATTTAAACTCATTTATCAGGAACGCAGCCAAAATCTCACGGATATGGCGTGCAGGCGGCCGATGTATGATACAACCATATGCAAGTGCAATTAAGTTTTAGCCATAAACAACGTTAATAATTTCTCAACTTCTCTTTTTAAATCCAGTACAGGAAAATCAGCAAATTGCAAAACCTTCGTTTTTAAACTAACATAAATTAATGCCCGCATAAGCTATGCCCCGGCCAATCTGTCTGGTCATGATGCATTTAGATTTAATATATTTTCATAAGAGAAAATCTACATGGGAGCCAATTTATCCTCCTAGAGATCAATTAGGAGCGTAAATAATAAAAGTACACAAAATGAAGTTTGACAGCTAATTTGGGATATTTTTGTATTACTTGTAAAGTAAAAGTAAAGTATCATGACAACCGTTTCCCTTTAGGGGTGGTCAGAAACCACGCTTATAAATAAATTTATAATATTATAACTTATAAAGTTATAAACAAGATTAATATGTAAAATATATCAATTACCCATTGGTATAGTAGCAACGTAATATTAATTTTGTTATTCGTTAAATGAGTTACTACCTGACAATACCTCATTTAAAACGTGACCTTTTAGTTAATAATATATTACCTTTGAGTTCTTGGACTAATTTAGGATACATATTGGCCTCGCTGCTTCTTTTATTTTGGCCGAATAAGTAAAGGCTACCTGTAATAAAAAAAAACTTGTAAATTTCCAAAACGTTAGATATAATTATTATATTTTATTTCTGTTAATTATTGTGAATACATGACGTACATATTATAGTAAATTAAAAAAATACCATATAAGAGGCGGTGGTGGCTCGGTTGTAAGAACGCGTTTCTTAAACCCTACAAAGGTCGGTTCAAACCCCCCCCGGCATGTACTAATGACAAATACACTTTGCGTATGTACATTTGTCATAGATTTACAACACCACCGTTCCCGTGCCTCGGAGAGCACGTAAAGCCGTCGGTCCCGGTTCCACTTATACCAACTTGTGGAGTCGGTAATAAATTGTCATTAAAAAAATTACATCATATCCTCCCAAGCCATGTGGCCAGCGTAGGCCAAATTCTCCAGATATATGTTCTGGAAGGCCCATCTCCAGCAGTGGCGGTCTAGGACGCTGTGTTCTAAGGGCTGTAATTAATGAATTATTATTTAATTATAGCAAATTAAAAAAGATCGTATATAAAGATATATATAGATAGATATATATACCTAGTTGTAATTTACTATAAAAAATACGATGATACAGTATAATTTTGCCAAAAAGCACCAATTTGCATAAATAATTAGATTTAGGTTTTACTTACCCTGGGGGTGGCCATCCCTTATGGGGTGAAGAATGAATCAATGAAAAAATCGACTTATTTTGTGAGCAAATGTATTTTTTTCCAATAATAACATATAAAAGTTTTTCATCGATATTTATTTTAAAAATTATAGTCTGTAGACCCAAAACAAAATCGGTGGTGTTTGGCAGAATTATTTATCTATCTGAGTACAGCACTAATTCCACAGTGATCAAATCAATAGCGGATCGAATCAATCTGTTCCAAGTCGGTCGGATTATTTTGTTCAAATAGAGCGTAGACCCTTTACAAGGGCAGACGTCAGCTTGTTGTGAAACCTAAAATTCCGCGCTAGAGATATCCTAACCTAACCGCGATAAGCTAAATAAAATCATGTACTTAGTTGTCTGAAAGGTTTGACAAGCATAGCAGTGTACCTTTGTGCAACAAGTTTATATTAAAAATACATTGTTTTTCATACCAATTTCATTGATAGCCAAGCTGAAGGCGGCACCGGCGAAGATCGCGCGTACACCGCGGTTTTGTGTTCCGCAGAACTTGATGAGCCGCGGTACGAACTCGTCCTTCGGAAGAGAGTGACCGAGTCGACCGAATCCACCAAATCCCCAGCTATATGCTCGGCCTTTTGAATCATATGCCACCTAAACCGACAAATCATTCATTAGCGTAAGTTTTGGAAAAGCAAATTTTAGTAGTTTTTAGTAAGTTTTCGCTGCACATTGCACCTTACTAGACAAAAATTACAAGGGTATAAGCTGCGTGGAGTTAAGAGCGCTGACGTCCCAACAAAGGACAAACTTTAAGTCATCATAATCCTTTAGGGTTTAAATTCACACCTCCACTACTGAAATCTAATGTTTATATAATTGTATAAAGATAAAGATTGAGAATGCTTATTTTTCTTAGAGAAATAAGCTCAATAAAATGTTCTCGTGTCATAATGATTTCTTTTTTATTTGAAAGTTAATATATTGTTTTCATAATCTGTAATTCATTTTATGTATTTTATTATAATAATTGTTAAAAACTTTTTTTACATTGAGAATATATAGTATCGATTCCGCCGATATAATTGGAGAATTATGTACACTTTGAAATCCAGTGTTTTATCTATAATAAAGTACCTGATCATAATAAAGAACCTAATGAATATAGTTTAAATTTAAAAAAAAAAGTACTTACTGTATGATTGTTTCCACACACAACTTCAATGATATCAGCATCTTTGATCGCAGTTACCCGCCCGTCCTTCAGCTTCTCAACAAACGTATCAATCAGCTTCGGAGATGTCACGAAATGAAACGCAAACTCGCTCGACGTTACAAAGTATTTTCTATCCGAGTTGTGCCCTAAATATTATAACAAAAATTTAGACTAAACTTCATTCAATGCCCACAAGATAAAGTATTTGATTAGCAACAATAATCAACTGCTTAATTATTTGGACAAACAAATACAGTGTAAACTCTATGTAATGGCACTCGATTTAAAGCGTCTTTGGTTGGTTTAGCCTGTCTTTAAATTTAGATTTTTCTTCTCTCCATTTAACGACAACTCTCTATAACGCCATAATATGCACATTACCTTCAGTGTCGTTATATAGAGTTTACACTGTATTTGGATGCATTTTTTTTCACAATGGTAAGTTATAACAGTTTATCAAATAGGTAAAATTCATAAAAAGGTGAGCTATTTTTATTAATATTAATTTCATTCATTATACATAAATAATAATAATACAAATACAATAATAAAAATACCTACATTTACCTAAAAAGTGTGCACATTAGAATGGAACTAAGAATAACAATGTTTAATGATTGATAAACTGTATGCGGATTTCAAAAATGGAAGCAACTGACAGACATCAGCCGCACACCAATAGTTTTGTTTACTAGACATACAAATAGTCATTTTGACTGACCAATATATTTATTTGCTTACAAAACTACAAAGTTGTGCTAAACAAAAAGTATCAACACGACCGTTTCCCTTTCAGAGTGGTCAAAACCACGTTCGGATTCACATTTAGCTAACTTTACTAAAGGCCAATCATGACAAGTGGCAAGCTCCAGCTTACCAAACTCGAGAATTTCACAAATAAATTAAATATATTTATATTAATAAATATTTTTGTGTCCCGACCAGGAATCAAACCCGGTATTTCCACGGACTTAACCGCTAGACCACGGAGGCAGTTACATGACAAGCAATTTAATTGATGATAAAGATACCTGAGATGCACATATTAGCACTAATATAATTATATTTTGGTGACCTTTAAATTTTGGTGTATATTTATTAAATTCAATACATGACTTACAGCCAGTCTAGAACGTATTTTTGGTACTTAATTATTACTTAAGTAAATATAAACCTGTAAATTTTAAACGTAAGTAATAATTATATTTTGGTGACCTTTAAATTTTGGTGTATATTTATTAAATTCAATACATGACTTACAGCCAGTCTAGAACGTATTTTTGGTACTTAATTATTACTTAAGTAAATATAAACCTGTTAATTTTAAACGTAAGTAATAATTATATTTTGGTGACCTTTAAATTTTGGTGTATATTTATTAAATTCAATACATGACTTACAGCCAGTCTAAACGTATTTTTGGTACTTAATTATTACTTAAGTAAATATAAACCTGTTAATTTTAAACGTAAGTAATAATTATATTTTGGTGACCTTTAAATTTTGGTGTATATTTATTAAATTCAATACATGACTTACAGCCAGTTTTTAGAACGTATTTTTGATACCTAAACTTCAAGAAACTGGCTGTATATTGATTATAGCAAGATGTATATAAAATTAGTTTTACATGAATCAATAGCAGCAATGTTATTTTTACAAATATTGACTCGCGGTAAACGTTAAATATTTTTATTATATGTTATTCTCATATTATTTATTTATTTTGCAAAACAAAATGATAAATTCGTCGCCCGAGTTTAATACAAGCAGGTAAGTGTTCCTTGAGTCTTATGATGACCAGCTAACTACATGGGTAAAGCATGGTCAAATAGTTATTTATAAACAGCTACTCACCAAGTTGACCATGCTCTGGATGGCCGAAAGAATACAGGCGGGAATTAACGTCCAAGATGATAGAGAATTCCGCTCCACAGGCGACACGCATAATAGGAGCCCTGCTGTAATTAAATATTTATATAGCTCGTTTGTAAGAATGCTTTCCTTAAAATCCAAAAATAAATTTTTCCTCCCTACATTTGTCATAGATGTACCTATAGACCTATAGAGCATGTTAAGTCGATGGCCTGGTTTCACTAATACAACTTGTGGAATTGTTATTGTTATTAAAATTGACATCAGACCCTCACAAACCCGTCTGGCCAGCGTGGTAAGTGAAGGCCAAATTCTTCAAAAAGGCCCATTAGTAGCAGTGAAGGTCTTATGCCCGTTTTCACCACTGATCCCTAAACAGTCCCCTATGTAGGAATCACATAAGCTACATGATCCCTTAAATCGGCCACCTACCTAAATTTATTTTCACCATGCTAACTGAAGTGTCAATCTGACATCTTGTGTATAAAGCATTCTCCATTTCGCTTTGTGAATTTCTTGTGTTTTTTATTATTATTATTAACTGCATTAAGAGCTTCGAAGAATTCATTAATTTCATCTTCCATTTTGCATAATTCATATTAAAACACAGCCGTCACTTAGCGCTTGGGGGGCCGATTTTTGAGCCCCTAAAGTTAAGGGATTCCTTATGGCCTTAGGAGGTAAGTGTTGGTGAAAACGAAATATGTGTTAGTTGTAAATTTTCTTAAGGGTCACCTAAAACTTAGGGAATAATGGTGAAAACGGGCATTACATTCTGTGTTCTATGGCTGCTTTAAAAGATTTAGAGGAATGTTAACCCTTTAAATACCACAGGTTTGACATATAGATTACTGCTCCTACAGAGTTTTTTAGAGAATTTACTTAAAACGTTTAAACTTACCGGTATTTGATCTTTGTTGGTTCGAGTAATTGCTCCGTGGCCACGCTACCAATCCCGCACTGACCAAAGCGATTATCGCCGCATGCGTATACCACGCCCGTATCTAACAAAAATAATATATGACTGTATGAAACAAAATTAAATACTCTATATTGTCATAATTATTTGTAAATCTACACCGTAATTCCTTGTGTTGTGAGAGAGCAACCACGCTTTCTAAGGACTGGCAGCCGCATTCCAAAGCCCAAACATTAGATAGTAAAAAAGGTCGATTTAGGCCGAGGTACGATTGGGGAAAACGTAAAGTAAATATTGTCCGCGGGGCATTTATAACCATTTTAACAACACTTATGTTCATTGAAATAAGCTTATATATATTTATATAAATTTTTTTATGGCATTCATTTAATAATTATGGTAATAAATATATATATATCAATTATTGGAATGAAAGCATGTGAAACATTATTTTAAAACGATAATACCAATTATGCACTGATAGTTTCAGCTATTTAAGGAATTTCATTATAAACGGTGCTTAATTAACAGAATAGGGCTTCAGTTAGCAAACTTTACTACAGACCTATTATGACAAGTGGCAAGACATGCATACCAGACTTGAGAAGTTTAAAAAACAAAGCAGATTAATCGACCAGTATTCCATTACTTAAGCGCAAATGTTAGATTGTCAAAATAGTGAATTCTGTTATTTACTACCACTTTTAGGCCGAGTTTTACCGATCATAGCCGACCTTACGTCAAAATAGCGTTTTCCAATTTTCAAGGTCACCCATGGGGTTGTAACTTCAAAACCATTGGGAAAACGTGAATTGAATACTTAAATTGTCCGCGGCGAATTTATAAAGTTAACAACATTTATAATAATTAAACTAAGATTATATATTTATATTCAACATAGTTTTATAACACACATTAGGTAATAAATCAAAAATATGACAAATACTAAAATAAATATATAATAGTTTTTTTTTTAAATGAACACATCATATCGTTATTTTGGTAGAGTCTATAGTGGAAACCTTTATACGGGAATACCAATTTTAATAGTGTTTTACACTGACAGTTCCGTTATTTAAGGGATTCCACTATATAACGTTGGCGCTTAAGTAACAGAATAGGGCTACAGGAATCGAACCTACTACAGTGGCAGTCTTAATAATTAATTCATTGTATTAAAATTATGCTTCATGACAGGTGACGTCAATTCAATCACTATGTTGGTGCACAAATAACAAGTAAAATAACAACGAAATCTAGGAAGCAAGCTGATGGCAAAATACTAGCAGCTTAGCATATTCCAGAGGCCTACTTTCAGCACTGCAGAGATACAGACTGATTATGATGAAAGTCAAACGGAAGTGTTGTAGAGTTTTTTGATATTTAAATCTGTGGTGAATATATTATTTTAAATCTAAGTCTTTTATTTCTATATATTTAAAAAGGCTTGGTGTTAACCTACCTGTGAGAAATAGGGTGTGTTGTTTGCCTACCGCGGCGGTCAGTATATATATCCCTTTTAGTGCTGGGATTTCCACCGGCTCATATCTGATTTGCTTATCCCCCAATCCCAATTGACCACAGTTATTTCGGCCTACAAGTAAAAAAGATAAATATTAGTCAATGCATAAACAAGTCTTATGATTTAGTGAGATTCATAGGTTTTACCTACCAAAAGCATAAGCAGCCCCAGTTGAGGTTATTAGAATGGAGTGGGCCGCGGAGCAGCTACTTACTGCCAGCCGGAACTGGAACAATATTAACACAAAGGTAAACTAGGGTAAGAATTTGGCTATTAGCAAGCAACCTTGTAACCTTGCAACACACGTTTATTTAATAAAATAGTATGGATATTAAAGTTTGCATGAGCAAATAATTTCAGTTAGTGAGCACTGCCTTCTGGAAAAGAAATATAAATAGGAAGACAATATCCTTATTTATATAACTATAATTACATAAGTTAATAATAAGAAGATATAATACATTTTGCAGTCACACCTTCATTATTTATATTTTTGTTTATCCTGCCCATCACCTTACATGATCCCCAAGGTTAGCTGGTAAAGAATGCCTTATGGCGTTATAGCTCGCCTATGTACTAGGTTTTTAAGTGCAATAAAGTATTTAAATAAAATAAATAAATTAATATGTAATACCGATAAAAACTTTAAACGCCATTAAAAACCATAATGATTGGCCACTTGATATAGCTTTTAACAAAGGAAAATATTTTTAAGTTGGCCACTAAATATGTTATGGATTTCTATACTGCCACCTCGATTTTTTAGCAATGCATATAAATAGCGGTGCACCCGCTAAGCGCACTGTGGAGTGACATAAATTAAATGGGGAGATTGTCTTACATTTTTTATTTGACAAAACACTATGTACATAGGCAGATATCAATAGCTCTGGCCGGAAAATATGTAGCTAGAAACCGATTTTGTTCCTGAAGCTCCACCCTTTTCCATAACAGTTTAAATTAAATTACTATTGTTATTACTGTATCATACATTATATAACTTGCTTATTATGCCTTCCTTCTGTCTTATAATTAACTACAATTTGTTTAAGTATTGACCCTAAAGATCTCCTTATGTTTTTTAATTATATAAATTCATTTGGCCATAATAAAATAAGTCGTGAATAGCTAGACTTACGTGCCGCCATCTATAACATTCTCATTCGCCGGACTTTAGTCTACAGCCAACTTTGGAATGCTACATGCAATCATATCTCTGTGACAACGTCTAAGTACCTAAGACTATTTATGTCCAGTTAGGATTATATTTATATTAAAAAATAAAAAGAACAAAACCATTAATATTAACAAAAATGAATCAAATAATATAGCGAAGTAATACTGTTGTGAACCCAAGACTTTGGTTAGCAATCCGCCTTGCAAGTGCGCGCATTGCGTAACAGTATTGTAAAGCTAAAAAAAAATATGCTTTTACCACGTAAATACGTACGAGTACGATATCATATATATTAATCTCTCTCTGCCCATTATTTCCTATATGAATAGAAAATACTGTTTTATTTCCAAGATACATAAAACATTCGGAAACCGCCGTGCGGGAACTCTGTACTATGGACATGTTACAAGTAGTCCTCGCTAATAGAACCCCTATATATGACATTATATACCTACTTACTAACTTTTTATTCTAATTTTTATTGTTTTGTATTAACTTTATTATTTCATTGATTTTATGAATGTTGAGTTTTGATTTATTTTATTATTATTATTTATTTGTCTTTTCTTTCATTTTATATTAATTTTATACTGTATATAACTATTGTTAACTTTAAAGCTTTATTAATATTAATATTTGTATAGAAAATTTAAAAATATATAGGATTATTAACAATCCATTTTTAATTAAAATGTATGTATTAATTATAAGATGGACTGCATGGTAAATTGGGCTTTACTGTTAAGCCATGTAATGTTTTATTAATAAATAAATAAATGACTTAGAGCAGACAGTACTTAATACCATGTCTTTTACATGTCTCAGAATGTCTTTCGATATTTAAATTTAATGTTTACCTCGATATTGGTGAACCTGTGAAAAGTGTACAGGTTCGGATGTTGGCCACTTGTTGTTCCTCGGCTTCCCACCATCTCCCAAGCGACCTTCCCAGCGATGAGAAGAGCTCCAGAAGGCTTTTCAAAGGGTTTACAAACGCTCTATAAATAAAAAAAAACATATCAATATGCATAATCTATACTAACCACATTGAGGCCGAAAGAACAGCAGCCCTATTCTGTTACTTAGTCGCAAACGTTATTATTGGATTTCGTTTGTAGCTGACAAGTCACAGGTGTTCTAATATTTTGTCAGCCATGAGTGCCAGTTCATTAAGATCTGATGACTTCATAATGGTGTCGCTTACAGATAGGACAGCGCGTACTGACTGCGGCAGGTGATTGGTCCACATGATACGGAGTTTAGAATCTGAGATGTCTCTTCCAGCAAGGTTTTTCATCCGACGTAGCAGCTGAGATGGTTTCATGTCACCGAGTTCCATTTCTGACAGTAATCGTTGAACTTGGCGTTGTTCCGTCTCGCCGTAGACTTCTATTAAACGTTTTTTCAGCGTATCGTACATGTTGGATTCCGGCGGATTTAGTAAAATATCGCTGATCTCATCGACGTCCTGACGACAAAGTTGACCGACGAGTAGCTCGAACATAGCCTTGTCGCCCTTTTTGTGTGAAGCCATAACTGTCTCGAACTGTGCGAACCACGTCCTGATTCGATCACGCCAGATGTTGGGAATGCGCAGAGCGGCGGAGACGCCGGACAGTTCACTGTCAGCCCGAACATTCTGCGAAGTTGACTGTTCCTTGGTTTCCATCTTCTTTGTTCAGTTCAGCGGGGTCACCAATGTTGAGGTGGGATGTTGTAGTTGAAGTAAAAGTCACAATACCAAGTTGAGAGATATATTTATTGCCTACAAATAATTAAATATATATTGAAATAAACTCTGAACCGAGATAGTCGTAACCAGTGTGTCAGTGGTGGGGGTACTGTGTGACATAGATGCGGGATGCACGCCGTCTCTGTCACACTGCAAGGAACCATTTATTTTGCGGGTTAGAACACCTGTGACTTGTCAGCTACACGTTATTTACGTCAGAGATTGCGTCATAATTACAAAATACTATTCAATTCTCAACTCTATAAGCACTCGAACTTGAAAGCGGCCGTGCAAATATCAACTTTAATAGCGTGATATCTACGAGTATATAGTTAACGGATTCTATTATATAACGTTTGCGCTTAAGTAACAAAATAGGGCTACAGAAAACCTTAAGTTTACATAATTCATTTTTGTACTACTTTTGGTGTTGTTGGTACGTTTGACTTAAAAGCAAATAAAGCAAAGCTTGCTTTTTTACCGAATATTGTATGAAAACCGTAGAGAATCGCCAAGTCAAACGACTTTAAAACGAAATAGAGTGAAAAAAGCGAGACTTCAACACGAACTTGCTTTTGCTTCGCCGTCAGCAGCTTCGAAACCAATTTTGCCGCTACTCTTTTCATAGCCAAATCACCTCTCATGCCCACCTCTTCCGCAATTTCTCGGCTAGTCACACGACGGTCCCGCATCACCACAGCGTTCACTTTGGCAATGACATGGTCAATTCGGCGTGTTAATAGCCGACCAGAGCGTGGCTCGCTTTCCACTGATGTGCGACCGTCTTTAAACCGGTTGAACCACTCCCTAATCTGTGTGATGCCCATAGCATCGTCACCGAAAGCCGTCTGAATCTTCCGAATGTTTCGACCTGGCTGTCTCGCCCAGTTTCAGAAACTACGTCACTTGAACACGGCTCGACAACTACTGACGCTATCTACAGGCGGGAAAAAATTCACGCAATCGCACGAAGGTTCAATGTCGGCTAATGCAAGCCCGCTTGATTCAAATCCATCAATTTTCAAAATGAAATGAAATCGTTTATTTGCTAGGATACACGGTACATAGTATGTTATATAAATATAAACAAAATTGTTTCTCATGTTCCACCAGAATATGGCATGCAAATGTTTAAGGAGTTTAAATAAAAAATAAAGTCGGATACTTTTCTAACAGACCTCGTATATAACTGAATACAATTTCGAATTATTAGCAACTCATCCCTGACTGCATCTGCATCTGAGATGATAAATAATGATGGATTATGAGATTGCCCAAAACCAGACCCCAACTTTTTGCAGCGTGCCTCTACTAAATACAATTCAATCATCTTAACAATTAATTGTTTTTTCTTAAATTTAATTACTACATCTGTTTTACCCCAGCATTAAAATATAATTTAATTAAGTAGTCAATTGGTTAAAATTTATGTATGAAATAGTTACAAAGCTCTATTTATAAGATTAGGTTCTTTATTATGGTATCGAAACCATGTAATTATTTATGTAAAAAAAGTTTTTGTCAATTGTCGTTATGCTAGGGTAAAATAAATAACATTAATTACAGATTATAAAAACACAATATATTAACTATCAAATAAAAAAGAAATCATTATGGCACGAGAATATTTTATTGGACCCATTTCTCTTAGAAAAATGGGCATTCTCATTAATTGTATTTATTAAGATTGTAAAACTGATATAAAATCCTTACCGCTGGCAACCGGGGCATAGGTTCCTCGGTGCTTGGGGTCGGGGAGGAGGAGGAAGTAGCAGGTTCCTTACTGGTGTTATCACTATGTGTGTCCGTGGAGGATTCCCTGGGAAAACAAATAATATAAGAAATTTGTGCACCATTAACGAAAATAAATATGAAAATACTTAAGAAATCATATCTTGGTGATACATACTTTTTTCCCACCAAATTCTCCTTTGTAGTATTTTTGTCCTGGCTGTCTATTTTCGCCAGCTTCACACTGGAAAGAGAAAATTTAGATCTTATTATTATTTATCTATTTCTAAAACTGAAACAGTAAATAAGAAGCACGAAACTATTACTATGTATTTTAGGGAAAGAGAATCAAACCTCAAATTTACAGTGGGAACAGAAACCAACAAAGCCCGTGTCTATTGTGATTATAAAATATACTATTATAGTTTTAGAAAAACACTTAAATTTTCTCAGGAGACTCCTCTTCAATATTTCCGGACCGTTTTAATGAAGATCTACAGGGAAAAGATAAAAATAAATTAAACAAAATTAAATTTTGTTTTATTTCATCACAATTGTGTGGCTCCAGGGGTGGTCACTAACCATGCTATAAAGAAGTGGAATCATATTTAGCGAACACCATAGCTCCATGTCTAAATCCACTGACTCAACTACTAGGTCACAGAGGCAATTTTATTTCATAATATACATATATGCCATAGCTCTCCCAGCCTATGATCCCTCCTTCCAATAACCAGTGGCCCAGTGGTATTGCTTCTTTAATCAAAACGGTATTTTTTTCCAAATAGTGTTTTCATTTCTGTCAGTTTTATCCTTAGAGATGATTGACCTTTGCCGAGAGAGCTTAATAGTGGATGACATTGACATTGTATGTTATGATTGGATTGCATGCCATCATTCTACCACCACCGCAAAGACAAGCTGACACTTGGAGATATGTATATACAGACTCAGTGTAGTGGCTCTCTTAGCCTATGGGCCATTTACTATCTTCTCGGTATGTTTTATTAACTCCCAAGGATTTGTTTTTATAATATTTGTGTTTACATTAAAATTAACGTCTAAACTGAAGCTGTTTCAATGAAGTGTGTAAAACCATACTGACAAGGGACTGATGGCAGTTATCAGTGGCTCCCATCTTGGACTCGATTTTGCTTAATTTATATCACAAAAAGTATTACAAAATAAGGTAGTACCCCACCAGAAGAAAGGCATTATTGCGCAGACTGTACACAGTCGTAAATTGAATGGACACACGCGCGGGAATAACGTGACTGAAGAGAAGCAAAATCATGCAAATGTATTACTCAGAGCCGACAAGAGTATGATATGATTAAATAATTTTGTTACCTCTGTCAGATAAAAAATACCAGATAGCCATACATCTCACTCTTGTTCCCGATATGCATTATCGGCCGATTACAGTATATTCCAGTAATAATATTAATAATCAAAACTTATTTTTGTCATTTGTCAGTAACCAACACTATTGTGTCTATTGTAAATTATCATCACGACTTTCAAGGTGGTCAAAAACCAATAAGCGGATTCACATTTAGCCAGCTTTACTATAGGCCAATCATGACAAGTAGCAAGCTCGTCGATGTCTCCAGCGTACCAAACTCAAGAAATATCACAAATTAAAAATTAATTAAATGTATTTAATTACATTAATAAATATTTGTGTCCCGACCAGGAATCGAACCCGGTACCTCCGATTCTAAATCCACAGACTTAACCAGTAGTGTCTATTGTGATTATAAAATATACTATTATAGCTTTAGAAAAAAATACTTACATTTTGTTTGGACACTCCTCTGAAACATTCGCAGACCGTTTTAATCTACAGGGGAAAGAGATAATGTTGTTTAATTTCATCACAATCATGTCGCTTAATGGGCGGTCACCAACCATGCTTTAAAGAAGTGGAATAATATTTAGCAAACACTATAGCTCCGTGTCCAAATCCACCGACTCAACTACTAGACCACAGAGGCAGTTTTATTTCATAATGTTATAGGTGGATTACACATAATATGTACAGTGGCCAAGCAGTAAAGTTGACTAATTTGAGTACCTGGCCTCATTCTTCCACCACCGCAGAGACAAGCTGTCTGGCTTGGCATACTTGAAAACACACTTGGAGATGTATAAATACAGACTCAATGTAGTGGCTCTCTCAGCCTATTGGCCATTTACTATCTACTCGGTTTGTTTAATCAACTCCCAAAAATGCTAAACACAGACTACTAACAGGTAGTAACAACAGCACATTCTTAACTAGGCAGTAAATGACACAAGAAAAATGCAGCACATACACGTTCAGTACCCATGTCACTGTGAACAGACAGCAAATGTCTACATTACCACTGCTACTCTGAACCAATGGGGACAGTGCCTCCATGGAGGGATTAACGAGGTGGTCTGTCCATCGAAGTTAGAGTTTGTCACCTGCAAACTAGTTGGTTTGAGGGTAGGCACCCAAAAGAGAACACGAGGCCCTGAGCATGGGTGTCCTAGTTTTTCAACACGTGTTGCTTCACTTACGACCACTCAACTACGAAAATAAGAACTCTGTCCAAAAGAATAATCGATTTGCAAAGGTGTTTAATAAAAACTTAAAAATGACGCAAATCGAAAATCCGTAAAATATTATTTTTAAATGTAAATTTAACTTAAATATTGTTGAAGCCATTAAATACTATACACCTATTAAATACTAATAAGATAATTTTACTAATAAAATATGATAGAAAAAGGTACAAACCCGTGTGTCGCCATTTGTAACGGTCACTTTTTTAGTGATTTTAAAAGATCTTATTTAAGTACAATAACCGCGTAAACTATGTAATGTTAATAAAAAATGAAAATAAAAGAGTATTTTGATTATAGATACAAATGTTTTAGGAAGATACCGGCTTTTCTTGATCTCAAACTTCTTTTTTCTTCTTTACCCGTACTTCACTCTAGCAAATAACAGCAGCAAATGAGCGAGAGACGAAACGAACGAAATGAAGAATTTCCTTTGTGACAATCTTTCATTAAAATTCCACTTTTTTCTTAATTTAATGTTGTTAATTGTACATTATTTTTTTATCTTCAGTGGCGCTAATAGAGTTCATTAATAAAAAGCAATGTACAACATGTTATTGTTCAATGTCTATGGGATAGAATTGTCCATAGAAATATTAATTTAGCAACACTGCCTCGGCAAGTTGTCGTTGACTGATTTTCCGGCACCCATTAACCTAGATTAAACACGTGCTTTTTTTTTTTTTGGTTCCGATGGATGATGAATGAGATGATAGGGAAGGCAAAGGGTCTAGCCCATACAGCCAAGTCTGACGTAATATATCTTTCTTTTTCATGAATTAATGAATGTTGAGGTGAGTGTAGTGTGGCGCCATCATTTTGCGTTCCATTTCAAGCAAAATAATATCCCCTGAATGGTTTTTTAACGCATAGAAAGTTTATTGCCGTTTAATATTTTGTTTTGTTTTAATTCTTTTGTTTTGGTATGTTAATCCTTTAAATACTTTTTTATTTAACAAGTTGTTGCAATATTATTGCAATATAAATGATGTTGTGTGAATTTCAGCTAACTAGCAGTAGATGTGACAGGCAGTTATGTTTTGTTGACTTCTATACCTACTATTTTTAGTTTAATATATCTTATACTTTAGCTAATATTTAATATTATTAATATATTTAATTATTTATTTACGTACATAAGTACATATTATATTACATTACAGTACATACATATAATGTTTAATTATACTGACTCAGACTCGGACGTTTATTTTTCTTGTAACTCGTCCTCGTCTGATGAGTTCCAGGACAGTCAGAGTGACGCTCACGTCAGTGACTTACTCCATGATGCATTTTCTCAATTTCCGAGGAATCTGAATATCTGCCACATCAACGCACAAAGTATCCCAAGCCATTATTCCGACCTTCTTGCTACGATCACCAGTGACCATATTCATGCTGTTCTAGTATCGGAAACCTTCCTCAAACCTTCACTTCCTTCAACTTACTATCCTCTTCCCGGTTTTGTACTTCTTCGCAACGATCGTACCGGCAAGGGCTGTGGAGGGGTCGCCATTTATCTACGCTCAAACCTAAACTACAAAATTATTTCCCGATCTCCTTCTCCTTATTCTTCATCTTCAGAGCATATTTTTATAGAACTAAATCTCAACACTGTAAAATTCCTCCTCGGCGTTGTCTACGCCCCGCCCACTATAGATTATTTCAGCACCTTAGAAGGCTTGCTTGAAACTTTTCTTCCCTTCTATGAGCATAATGTGCTCATGGGAGATTTTAACACCTGCCTACTAAAAGACGACACACGTGCTAAAAAACTAAAATTTCTTACTTCCTCCGTCAATGCCTCTTTTCTTCCTCTTAACACCACTTTCCACGTTAATGATTGTAGCAGTCTCCTTGATTTAATCCTCACCACTCAACCAGAAAGAATATCTTCTCACGGTCAGCACACAGCTGCCGGCTTCTCTCACCATGACCTTATCTTCGCCTCCTACAAAATTAAAACTCCAAAATTTAAACCCAAAGTTTTCCTCCAACGTAACTTTGCCAGAATGGACATAGCCCGTCTTTTGTCTGATGCAGCGGAGTTAGACTGGCATAGTGTGACTGTACAAGATACGATTGACGGAAAGGTCTCAATATTCAATGATATGTTGATCAAGCTGTATGATGATCACGCGCCTATTCGTCCGGTCCGCATGAAGAGACCTCCTGCCCCATGGCTTAATGATGCAATTCGGAAGGCCATGAGGTGGAGGGACTCACTTAAAAGAAAGTTTAAAAAGAAACGTGATGAGAGCACATGGTGTGATTTTAAGCATGCCAGGAATCGCGTAAACCAGATGTGTAGGAACGCAAAACGCCAATATATCCAAAAATCCTTTGAATCCTGTTCATCACAAAATGTATGGAAATTTCTGCGTACTTTAGGATTTGGTAAACCAAAGTCCGAACCCATTCTCTCTGTAGATACTAACGGCCTTAACCAGCATTACTCTTCGCCACCTATTACCATAGATCCTGCGTTAAAGGCCGTTACTATTTCTCAGATAAATTCCATACCTATCTCAAATAATACTCCTTTTACTTTTTCACCAGTGGGCAACTGTGAAATTAATAAGATCTTTCAGTCAATCACCAGTAAAGCGGTCGGTTACGACAACATTGGCCGGGCTCTTCTTGCTCCAATCTTTAAAATTATACTTCCATATATCACTCACTTAATAAATTTTTCACTTTCCTCTGGCCACTTTCCTAATATTTGGAAAAACGCACATATAGTGCCTATCCCTAAAAAGTCTGTCCCCAATAACTTTAGTGATCTTCGGCCTATATCAATTCTTCCTTTCATGTCTAAAATCTTGGAGCGAGTGGTCCAGCGGCAGTTGGCCGATTTTCTCAATTCTTTTCAGCTCATAAACCCATCTCAGTCTGGTTTTCGGCCAGCCCATAGCACCTCCACCGCTCTCATTAAAATTACGGATGATATCCGGTTTGCTATGGATGGCCACAAGCTTTCACTGGTTACTCTTCTAGATTTTAGTAACGCTTTTAACTGTGTCGATCATGACATTCTCCTGGCCACAATGCGTGCTCTTAATATTTCACAGTCTGCCACACAATGGTTCAACTCTTATCTTCGCGGGCGCCAGCAGCGTGTTCGAGTGGACGACATTTACTCTGACTGGTGTCAGGTAACTGCTGGTGTCCCGCAGGGTGGCGTATTATCTCCATTACTCTTCTCGATATTTATAAACAGCATTTCTCAAGTAATACAGTTCAGTTCCTACCATCTATACGCTGACGACCTACAGCTCTCTTTGCATTTCAATATAACTGAAATCAACGATGCTCTCGACAAAATGAATAGGGACCTTGAGGCAATCCGTCTACAGTCTACAAGGCTTGGGTTACTGGTAAACCCGAGCAAAACCCAAGTGATTATCGTTGGCTCTAGGCATGCGCTAAGCAGAGTGGACTTGGATTCCTTATCACCATTAACTTTTAACAGTGTACCACTTCCATTCTGCGAAAGTGTAATAAATCTCGGTCTTCACATATCTTGTGATCTATCCTGGAGCCAACATGTGTCTGAGATCAGTCGGAAAATGTTTGCCAGTATGCATTCGCTTAAACGAGCGCAGTATTTTATCCCGTTTAAGGCAAAGCTAATGTTGGTCAGTTCCCTCCTTCTTCCCATTATTGACTATGCAGATGTTTGCTACTCTGACATCACTGAAGAGCTACTGAATAAACTCGATCGTCTGCTCAACTTATGCATCCGGTACGTATTCGGATTGCGTAAGTATGACCATGTTTCCCAATACCGTATTCAATTAAAGTGGCTTAATATCCGTTTTCGAAGATCTGCACATGTCCTTACTTCTCTTTACAACGTTCTTTACAATCCCCAAGCTCCTCTATACCTTAAGACTCGTTTCCAATTTCTTGGAGACAGTCACAACCTTCCTCTTCGGTCTGCTTCTAACAATCAGCTCAAAATTCCCCCTCACACTTCTAGCAGATATTCAGATTCTTTTACTGTTTTCGCTGCTCGAGAGTGGAACAAGCTTCCACTAGTCATTAGACGGGCGCCTTCAATAAATGTGTTTAAAAATCTACTTGTTGCTCAATTTTTAAATAAACAAAATAATTTGTCATGATAACTACAAGTACCTATTTTTTTTATTTATTTATTTCCTTAATTTTTATCGTGAATGATTGTACCTATGTAATATGATACGAGTAGCTATCTATTAGTGTGTTTATATATTCATACATAATATATATTTATGTTTATTATATATATTATTTTAATTATATATCATGTAAGTATTTATGTAGTAGTATTTAATTATTCTTAAGTAATTATATTTATCTTAATGCACCCGCAATCCTCTGCCACACTCCCAAAGGTTAGCTGTTATAAAATGCCTGAAGGCATTAAGTTCGCCCTTGTACACTACTTTTTAAGTTATTTTGTGCAATAAAGAGTTTATAAATAAATTAATGAGGTCATCATCAAATTCCAGATGCTGTAGAAGTTGATGCTTTTCTTGGAGTCACTCGCGGAACCATCCGCTGCTCAAACACGTCGGGTAAAATATGGGAGTTGACAGCGCGGGAAAACCGCAAAAAATAAACTGCAACTTGTGCCCCATATTTAAAGTCCAATTTATCGTTTTCCATAATTATTCACATTGTAGCACATTATTAAACAAAACAACACCACTCTTGACCAATAATAACCACAGTAAACTAATTTACAAAACAAAAACTTGCACTTGACATGTCCGCGCAAAATGGCGCGAGAGACTCCATCAACCACGTGCGCATAATCTGAGCATGGGTGTCCTAGTTTTTTTTTTTTTTTTTTTTAATTTATTGTTTTCAAGATACACAAAAAATACATCAACAATATTATATAGCCGTCCACAAAAACCTTTAAGGTTTATCTGGGTACGGCGAGTCACTCACGATCTGTATGAGAAATAATTCTGCTATTGACTCATGTAAAACTTTTTAAACTTATATTTATATTTGTTATTATCAATGTATGTTCTTTGGAGCTCGGCGGGCATATCATTAAGATATGCTGAAGTTACATAATTCAGCATTCTTGTACCATAAACATTATTTGCCCCTGGAAGTTTAAACTGTTTTACGTAATTGAGAATCCTTAAATTACCCGACCGCTTGTATTTCGTTAGTTTTTGTGAGATATTAATTTCAGTGAGAATGGTATATTTAATTTTATCGTGTATACTAAGTACGTTGCAATGTTTAAATAGATCATTATAGTTATTTTTATATTTATTTTTAATGTGTGTTGGTACAATATCTTTAAGGATTCTCAACTGCAGATTGTATATGTCATCTAGGTAGGTCTTATATGTTCTGCCGTAACTGCTAAGTCCATAACTAACAACAGAGTCAGCCAGAGCCAAGTAAACCATTCTTAGAACTTTAAAGGGCAATTTATATTTTAGTAATGAAAGTTTGCTTTTAACTGATCGCAGTTTGGCACAGACATAATCTTTATGTGGACCCCAGCTGAATCTGCTGTCAATCATGAGACCAATATACATATGTTTATCGACTAGGTCCAGCTTAGGGCAATTACAATTTAGCACAGGTTTATGTTGACACTGGTGTGTGTGAGCCACAATACTGGGAACTATGTTGGTTGTGTTGTGAGATGAATGAATGTGGATGACTTTTGTCTTACTGGTATTTATAACTAGGCCCACATCGTGTGCCCACTCACACAGTGTGTTGTAGTTTGATTGCATGCCAGATTGAGCCAGGCTTATGTCTTTATTAGCTGTTATAAGGCAAGTGTCGTCAGCGAATTGATATACTGAGCCCTCCTTTATGATGTTACACATATCGTTTACATATAGCAGGTACTCTGTCGGTCCGATTATTGATCCCTGGGCCGTACCTTGATCTGTCCTTATTTTATCACTGTACGAAGTCCCGATTTTTACCATTGTATGTCGATTCTGATGATAATTTTTTAGTAGTTTTAATAGAGGGCCTCCTATTCCAGCACGGTACAATTTGTCATAAAGAATATCATAATTAAGCATGTCGAAGGCTTTGCTGAAGTCAACCATCAAAATAAGAACGTGCAATTTATCATTAAGATAACTATTTATTTCCTCAGTGAAATTACGTAGAAGTTGTGTAGTATTTTTATTCTTTTGAAAGCCATACTGTTTGTGGTTTATAATATTATTATTTTGAAGGTACTTATTTATTTCGTTTCCCAAATATCGTTCTATTATTTTGTCCAAGCAAGACAAAATGGTGATTGGTCGGTAATTGTTAAAGTCATTATGTTTACCTTTTTTATATATTAATGTTGTTAATTGTACATTTTTTATTTTTATTTTTATTTTCAGTGGTGCTAATAGAGTTTAGTAATAAAAAGCAATGTACAAAAAGATATTGTTTAATGTCTATGGGATAGACTTGTCCATAGAAATATTAATTTAGCAACACTGTTCATGCTACCTCTTCACAATCGGCAAGTTGTCGGTCGTTGATGGACTTTCCGGCACTCATCAACCGTGCACGCGCATAATGTGTGACAAAGTAATGTACAGATAACAGCTAACAAATAAAACAGTTACTACCTAAATCGTGTTCAACTTCGGCCGCGTTAATTTTATAGCATTTCCAACATTTCGTTGCAACTTCATAAACCAGCGTGAAATGACGTTTTTGTTAAGAAATTCCACTTTTTTTTAACAATGCTAACATTTCTTGGCTTATAGTAAAGTTGGCTAAATGTGAATCCGCTTATTTATAAGCGTGGTTTCTGACTACACCGAAAGGGAAACGGTCGTGATAATACTTTTTTCTTTGCTAACATTTCTTAAAAAAACGAGCGGTGAGGCTACTTTTTGACAAGTAGCAAATAGTAACAAATCAATTGACAATGTATTCTATGTATTATTATTATTTTTTAGGTTAAATTTAGATTTTGTTGTAATATTTTGACCAGGAATACCAAGTCAGCAACCTCACGACGCTTATATAATGGTAACAGATGTAAACGTTGACGAATGAATCTGTGATTTAATACGGAAATTGATATAGGCAACAGAGCGTTTCCGAATTTGTTCGATGCGGTTAATGTGAACCATGTAGTTTGGACTCCACACCTGTGAAGCGTAGTCCAAATGACTTCTAACATATGTGCAATACGAAATCTTAATGGTTTTGATGTTTTTAAATTCCTTAGAGGCACGCATAATAAAACCTAAAGCTTTGGACGCTTTGCTAATAATACTATCAACATGCTGATCGAAAAGCAACTTTCTATCATGGATATCCCCAAGGTCTCTGACACTATCCATCGTTCCAAGATTCAAGCCTTAAAGTGAGTATACAATTTTTATAAGATTTCGTTTTCTGCTGAAGGTTGTGTGTAAGCACTTTGATACATTTAGATCCAACAAGTTGTAGCGATTGTTATCGACAATGGCCAGGAAGGAACGTTTTCGGCTGCAATCGACTTCCTTTGCCTTGCATTTATTTAAGACGTCACCTGTCAAAATTAGATTTTGACGTGAGGCCTTTGTTTCAAAACAGACTGCAAGAAACGCGCAGCTTTAAAAATTTATTTAATCATTTAACGAACGTAAATTAAAATGTAAACTAACTATACATATGTGAGATCATCCTACTGAATATTGTCGCCCCCGTAGCTTGGGTAAGTATTGAATAGAAAATAGTACGCGGTCACTTCATGACCACGTGCAGTAACTCTTAATTTCTTTTGTGCACCACCGCTGCAGTCTCACCATCTATCTGGTATCTTGTCTTGGTGTAGACTGAAGTGGCGGTGGATTTGGAGATGGAACGTAACGCGTGTTCCCCGTGCGTTCCAGGGTTCTATGTCTGGACTTTAGAGCTGGGACCCAGCTTGAGAAGATAACCCCGCTGCCCAGGATCCCCGTGACGCCTCGTTGTCCGCTTGGGATCGGCAGCGTCCTCCGGGTCCCCATCTTCAGGCTCTCCGAGGGAAGGTACCCCTACGTATGGTCAACGGATGCATAAAGAGTGATAGGGCTAAGTTTTGGCTTACGACCCTCCCTTATATAATTGTAGATTCCCATTGCTCTCTGTTAACTTCATTTTTTTTGTAATATATTAACTTCATTTGCTTAAATTTCTTTGTTTTATTTGAATGTCCCGCTTAACGTGACATCTGGCGCCCAACAGTGTTTTTTAGTCATCTTCGCTTAACTTTATTGCATTCTTTGGCCTTGCGTAGCTAGTAGTTGTGTGATTATTGCATGCGTGTTTGCAGGTTTGTGTAAAATCAGTTTTTTTTTAACTTCTTCAAAGTACCTGCGCTGTAATTTTTATTAACTTTCTTATTTCTAGCCTAATTAACTGTTATTTCTACTTAAAATGTATTGCCTATTGTTAATAATTGCCTACTCTTTGTATCTATAACTTAAATTTGTAAAAAGAATAATGACTTGTTTTTGAAGCACGTGCTTATAATTTTTTTTTGCTTGTGTAACAAAAATTTTTTTTTTATTTTCTTAACAATTATTTCCTAGGCATTCTGGTTGCCATATTACTTTAAATTTACCTTATACATATATATTTTTATTGCACAATATTTTTCATTTTAGTCATTATCTTCAATTTTCATTTATATTTAAGGAATCTATTCAATATTTACTCAAATTGCTTCAATAATTTGTATTTTTTATTATAATTTTTAATTCTAATTTTTATAATGTCGTTCGAAATTAAATACCTTTCGTTACAAAAGACTGAATTAGTTTATGAAGTGTTAATCCGTGGAGGCACTCCCACTGACAATGTGGCCGACCTGCGAAAGCAGATAATTAAATTATCAAACTCCATGCCTGCTGTGGACATTTTGGAGTCTAGTTATGAGACGGTTGATGACTTGAATGGTGTGAGTGAGAGCATGGCGAAGGCAGCCGGAAACGTCACATCCTTGTCGGTTGTTTTTGATAATAATCAATACCTCCGCACTAAAACCCTACTGCACCATGTTTATCATCGACTTAATAGGATAAATTCAGATAGATCAACTGACATGATTATGGTTAAAGAGATTAGGTCAGAATTTAATAGTATTTATAAAAAGTTTATTGCTTTGGGCAGTAGATCCCAAGCAACTAGCAACATTAGTCTTTACCAAAATGATACTAAACCTACATGTAGCAATGCAAATGACTTGCTACAACTCAAATATAATGGTAAAACATGTGTCCGTGCTTTCATACAACGTTTGGAAGAGTTTACAGTTGCAAGAGAAATCCCATTCTCTAAAATATTACTGTATGCCACTGAAATCTTTGTAGAAGATGCTCTACACTGGTTCCGTAGTGTCCGGGACCATATAATTTGCTGGGACGACTTGATCAGTCTTCTAAAACAAGATTTTAGTCAGTCGGATTATGATTACCGATTGATGGACGAAATAAGATCTCGTACCCAGGGAGAGAAAGAGAACATCACAATTTACTTGTCAATAATGCAGGGATTATTTTCTAGGTTAAATAAAACAATTCCAGAATGGGATAAATTAGAAATATTATTACACAATATTAGGCCTAAATATGCTAGTACACTAGCAAGTAGTAGTAAAATTAATACTATAGATGACTTATGTATGCTCTGTAAAAATTATGAAAACATACAAAATAGATTATCCAAATTTCACGAACCTTTTAAAGCTACTTCTGATACTTTAGCTCCAGAATTTGCATATTCTAAAACTTCTTATTACCAACCTAAACTTAATACTAAATCTAATAACTATAATAATAATAATAATAATAATACAAACCATTTTACATCTAATTATAATCGCAGAAATAATACAAACAGTTATAGACCAACCTTTAATAACAATAAAGGCTACCATTTAAATAATAACTTAAATTTTAATGATAATTACCCTAAACTTAACGCTATTAACTATAATACTAAATTTTGTCCCCGGTGTCGGGTGGACACACATAACTTAAGAAACTGTCAAGCTGAAAGAAATATTCTTTGTTTTGGTTGCGGCACACCTAATGTGCTTCGCTCAGATTGCAGTAATTGCTTAAATAATTATAACCGTAATTCAAAAAAACTAATAAGGCAGAATAGTATCAGACCTAATAAAAAATTTAATGAAAAGGATTGGAAAAATTGGTTAATAACACTTAAAAACTTCTTTGAATCTTACAACAAGGATACTATTCTGTTTACTAAACCGTCTACTGATAATAGACCTTATATAGATTTAAAAATTAATGAAATTTCAGCATGTGGCCTGCTAGATTCTGGTTCGGCAGTAACCATTATAGGAAATAATGCGCATGTTCTGTTAGAGCAACTAGGACTTAAGCTACATACTAACGAGAACCTGTCGATTATTGATGCTGGAGGACATAAACATAACAATATTGGACTTATGTATCTACCTATTCATTTTGAAAATACATTCCATATTGTGAAGGCTTATGTCATTCCTGAGGTGGAGCAGTCGCTCTTATTGGGCATAGATTTTTGGAGAAAATTTTGCTTATGTCCAAAATACTTGGGAACTGTTCAAAATTCTTCAAATAGTAATAAAACTTCTTCAATTAATACTAATAAAAAAGTTAATTTAATTTATTCATATAATAATTTAGATAATAGCCAAAAACTTATAGTAAATAATATAATTAATCAATTTAAAGATATTTCATATGAATATAAAGGCTTAGGCCACACCACTCTTATCCAACATCATATTAATACAGGTGACTCTGAACCCATTCGTCAGCGCTATTATAGGATGGCTCCAGAGAAACAGAGGATTCTGGCTTCCCAGGTGGATGAGATGCTAGAATTGGATGTCATTGAACCGAGTGAAAGTGCGTGGTCTACCCCTGTATTAATTATACAAAAGAAGAACGGCGAGCCTAGGCTGTGTCTAGACAGCCGTAAGCTTAATTCTGTAACTAAGCGGGATTCCTATAGCTTGCCGTATATCTCAGAAATTTTAGATAATCTTCGGGATGCAAAATATTTAACAAGCATTGATCTGTCCAAAGCTTTCTGGCAGATCCCTATAGTGGAAGAAGACAGGGATAAAACTTCTTTTTATGTTCCTGGTCGTGGTTCATTCCGGTTTAAACGGACTCCATTTGGTCTGACAAATGCACCCGCTACTCAACAAAGACTTGTAGATCAATTATTTGGCCCTGATTTTAATTTAAAGGTTTTTGCTTACCTTGATGACATCATAGTCATAAGTAATACTTTTGAAGAACATGTTTCTTTGTTATTACGTGTTATAAATAAACTTAAATTAGCTAACTTAACAATAAATTTAGATAAAAGTAAATTCTTCCGTGAAAACCTTAAATATTTAGGTTATGTGGTCGACTCGCAGGGTTTGCGGACTGATCCGGAAAAGGTTGAGGCAATAGTCAACTTTCCAACACCAAAGTCTAGGAAAGAACTAAAACGATTTCTAGGAACTGCTACTTGGTATCGAAGATTTGTACCTCAGTTCAGCACTATTGCCGGCCCCTTAAATAAATTAACATCTACCAAAAAGAATTCCCCTCCATTTGCCTGGACCTCTGAAGCAGATTTTGCCTTCAGCAAACTTAAAGAGTATCTGGTATCTGCTCCAGTCCTCTCCTGTCCAAACTATGACTTGCCGTTCGAAGTCCATACAGACGCAAGCAATTATGGCATTGGTGGGATGTTAACTCAAGTAATAGAGGGAAAAGAACACCCAGTTGCTTATATGAGCAGGTCTCTCAGCCATTCTGAGAAAAATTACAGCATTACTGAGCGCGAGACGCTAGCTGTTCTAAATGCTGTAGAGCACTGGCGTTGCTACTTGGACAATGGCAGGCCATTTACGGTTTTCACTGATCATAGTGCCCTTAAATGGTTCCTGTCACTGTCTAATCCAACAGGCAGATTGGCAAGATGGGGAGTACGTCTGTCTTCCTTCAATTTTGATATTAAACACCGTCGTGGGATTGACAATGTCATCCCCGATGCCTTATCTAGAGCTGTCCCTTGCTTGGCTACTTCTATATCCAATGCTTATAAAACCACTAGTGATAAATGGTACTTAGACATATACAATGGGTGTTTAAATAATCAAAATAGTTTTCCTAATTTTATAATTAAAAATAATTCTTTATATAGACTAATGAAGTCAAAGTGTACACTTAATGCTGAATTTGCATGGAAGGAGGTAGTACCAATCGAGCATCGGGATGATATAATTTCTAAAAATCATTCCGAGCCCACTGCGGCCCACTTAGGTATTTTTAAAACATATCGTCGGTTGGCACTAAATTACTATTGGCCTAAAATGCATAGTGATGTAGTCAAATTTATTTCCTCATGTGATGTTTGTTTATCATACAAACTTCCTACTCATGCTACACTTGGTGAAATGGGCCGACCGAAACAATGTTCTCGTCCTTTCCAAATGATCTCAATTGATCTTGTTGGTCCATTACCTGTAAGCAGGAAACAAAATACATTTTTATTTGTTGTGACTTGCTGTTTTTCGAAGTATTGCTTGCTATTTCCTATTAAGAGAGCTACCGCTGATATAGTATGCAAAACTTTGGAAAATTCTGTGTTTCTAGTACATGGGATACCACAAACTGTCCTTCTCGACAATGGCAGCCAATTTATTAGCAGTAACCTCAACATATTATTTAAAAAATACTTAGTACCTAATGTTTATTTTACGCCAAAGTACACTCCACAAATTAACTTGGTGGAGAGGTATAACAAAACAATTATTACATGCGTATCAACTTTAATAAATAATGACCATCGTTCATGGGATGTTGATATAAGCAAGGTTCAATTTGCCATCAACAACTCGGTCAATTCCTGGTACATCGTCATCGTCACATGTGGATCACATTTTACTGACACAGAGCTTGGCGACGAAATAGTTTTCTTGCCCCGCGAAGCGTACGCGGAAAATATAGGACAACTAGCCCGCGTATTTAATGACGTACAAGTTTCTCTGTATCAGGCTCACATTAAAAACTGTTCGCGTTATAACTTACGCAGAAAATTTGCCGAGTTTGATGTAGGTGACGTTGTCTGGAAACGCACTTATTACTTGAGCGACAAGGACAAATACTTTAGTAAAAAGTTAGCACCAAAGTTCCTTAAGTGTCGCATAATCTATAAAAAGTCGCCACTTGTTTACACTCTAGAGGACATGAGTGGTAAAAACTTAGGCGACTGGCATATTAAAGATTTTAAGAATGTTAGATGCTAGATAGATCTAACCTTGTATTATGTTCATTGAATCTAACCTAAAAGTTTGTTTACATATTTTTGACATATAGTGATGTTCCTTTCCCTTCGTTGTTTACGAGACTTATCAGTCAGTTTTTTCATTTAGTTTTGTTGCCATACAATTTTTATTAATTTTATCTTACAATATTTTATTTATGTAGCTAGTAAAAATTAATTTCCTTTTGCATTATGTAGTGCTAGGATTTTACCCTTAGGGTCAAAATCCTCGAGCGGCGAGCGGGGTATTGTAGCGATTGTTATCGACAATGGCCAGGAAGGAACGTTTTCGGCTGCAATCGACTTCCTTTGCCTTGCATTTATTTAAGACGTCACCTGTCAAAATTAGATTTTGACTTGAGGCCTTTGTTTCAAAACAGACTGCAAGAAACGCGCAGCTTTAAAAATTTATTTAATCATTTAACGAACGTAAATTAAAATGTAAACTAACTATACATATGTGAGATCATCCTACTGAATATTGTCGCCCCCGTAGCTTGGGTAAGTATTGAATAGAAAATAGTACGCGGTCACTTCATGACCACGTGCAGTAACTCTTAATTTCTTTTGTGCACCACCGCTGCAGTCTCACCATCTATCTGGTATCTTGTCTTGGTGTAGACTGAAGTGGCGGTGGATTTGGAGATGGAACGTAACGCGTGTTCCCCGTGCGTTCCAGGGTTCTATGTCTGGACTTTAGAGCTGGGACCCAGCTTGAGAAGATAACCCCGCTGCCCAGGATCCCCGTGACGCCTCGTTGTCCGCTTGGGATCGGCAGCGTCCTCCGGGTCCCCATCTTCAGGCTCTCCGAGGGAAGGTACCCCTACGTATGGTCAACGGATGCATAAAGAGTGATAGGGCTAAGTTTTGGCTTACGACCCTCCCTTATATAATTGTAGATTCCCATTGCTCTCTGTTAACTTCATTTTTTTTGTAATATATTAACTTCATTTGCTTAAATTTCTTTGTTTTATTTGAATGTCCCGCTTAACGTGACAAAGTTTTGTTTACAGTATATGTCAAGACGATGCAAGTCATCTTGAAGTGCTTCAGCATCCTTTACACTTTCAATGTGTCTAAATATTTTCATGTCGTCTGCAAAACAGAGGACATTTGAGTTTAGAAAACATTTATCAATGTCAGAGACGAACATAACATATAGTAAGGGGCCCAGAAGAGTTCCCTGAGGAACTCCACTAGGCACCTGAGTCAAACCTGAAATATAATTGCTTATCACCACAGCCTGCGTCCTATTATCCAAGTATGATGTAAACCACCTGAGTAGGTCACCCCTGATACCTAAATGAAGCAGCTTTTGAAGTAAGATTCTGTGATCGACTCTATCAAAGGCCTTACTGTAATCTGTATAGATAATATCAGTTTGAAGGCCTCTGTCCATATTGGCTGTTAACTGCTCGTTCAGTAGCACTAGATTTGATACAGTTGAACGGTTTTTTAGGAAGCCATGCTGTGTAGGCGAAAATGAATTCTTTAAAGCATCATAGACCTGTTCATGAACGATTTTCTCAAGCACTTTTCAGTAATACACAATTTGGATATCGGCCTGTAGTTTTCAACCAAAGATTTATTGCCTTTTTTATGTATAGGTGTAACAAATGCTGACTTCCACAGGTTTGGTACAGCACCCACAGTCAGAGACTTTTGAAAGAGTAACGATAATGGTGTTGCCAGCTCATCTGCACAGGTTTTTAGAAAAATGGCAGGTATGAGGTCCGGACCAGCAGATTTGGAAACATCAAGGGCCTTTAATTTTTTGACAATTGATAGAGTGGATACCTCTATTGAATGTATATCGGATACGCTACAATGTTATAACTTTCATTAAACGAACGACTTGTGCTAAAAAAGTGGTATTTTCATGCTAACATTTCTTAAAACGAACGCGGCCTTAGTGCTCTAAGCAAACTTTATTCTATTGATTCCGTATTCGACATAGTAATCAACGCGTGATTCTATTTCTAAATTACGGTTTAAAGTGAATGTAAACCTAGGACCAAGAATCATAATTGTGATATTTGATCCTAGATGTAAACGCTACTTGAACACCTGTCAAAGCGAAATACAATAAAATAACCGTAGTACATGGGGGGGAAGAGGGATATCTTATCTAAGATCTTGTAGTAATAAATCAATTTTAAAAATAAATATACCCGACTGTAATCATAAGTCTTTATTATATTCATTCCAAGCTCTCTGAGCGAATAAGGAATAGTAACAAAGTAAGCCCTCAACATGATCGTGATCGCGCATAATCGTCGATTATGTAGAGGGGCGATTAGAATTTTGAAATTTGTGAGCATGAGCAATCCGAATAGGTAAGCTTATTAGTACTCGCTCTAGCACTTTTGAAAGCTATAACTTTGTATTTTTCTTCTAGGGAATATATCACGGCATTAAATGTTCATAGAAGCTTATTGGCCAATAGCAGATTTTTATTTTGACATGGCAATTGAACAGGACAGTTCAAGAATGATGCTGATGTCGTGCCCCGCCACCCGCGTACCTCTTCGCTGATAGGAGCGTCTGTTCTTTTTTTTATTATTTTGGTATCACTTCATAGAAAATCGACAAAATTATTAGAAATGGCAAATTTTAGAACGGTCCTAAATTTCTGTCGGTGTCAGCTAAATTAATTTTACTACCGCCATTACAGTTTTCGCGACTGAGTGAAGTTATTTTTGTGCTTATCCTTCCCGTTAACTGTAATATTTCCAACTATTTGAGGTTTTTTGGACTTTTTGTAAAAATGCATTAGGTTTGCTGTATACGTGGGTACAGTAGTACGCGAGAGGACGCTATATTACAGAAATTACCTGTGACTAATGAGAAAAGACTCCATTAGTGAATGTTACTTTCAAATATTTTGAATGTTTAAGAAGTTACCGGTGCAAGGAATGTTAATACAAGTTACTGGTATGTCAAAAGCATTTCGGGAAAAGATTCATCACATATAAGTCGCGTCTCCATGGGAATGCCTATCCGCCACTGTTCATAGCTGACAAGATTTCCAATGGCGTACGTTCTGTGACCTAATGATGCCGGCGGTAAGTAACAGTTAATACTACAATAAGTATTTAACAGTGCAAAGCAGTGAAACAGGAAAATATTTCAAATACAAACAAAGTACTCCCTCCTGGAATATATTTTTGACTTAAACAGTGAAGAAGAAACACATAGTTGGCCATTGCTTAAACAACCCATTTTCAGAACTACTTATTGCCTTATCATGAAATTTTGCATAATTTAATAATAATATGTAGCGAAATTGAAGGAAGCGAATTAACGGCTTGAGCTGTGGCCAAATGTACAAAAATTAAAGAGACCCATAGATAATTAAGGATTCATCCAACAAGAAACATACTTAGCGTGTGCTAAGGTGCCCACGCCAAATTACAGTAACTACTTTGTATTTGAATATCTAAATGCCTAAAAAATACCCAATTTAGTCTTTGTTGTCCAGTGACTTCAATGAATATCATTTGTGCATAATATTAAATAACAATTTTAGAAATAATGTTTTATCCATAGTTAACTAGACAACTAAATTTTTCATTTTTTTACACAATAGTGATAGCCAATAGATTCTGTTGTAAATACTTTCTTTAATAACTTTTATTTTATAAAATATGATTTTTATTTTAGAATTTGCTGAGATTAAAACATTAGTATTGGGTCCATGGTAATCTACACAAATACGGATTTGTCTCAACTGCGCCACCAAATTAAACCAGCTTGTAATCGGCGGACTGGCTTCCCTTGAGATTATTTGAGGAAGACACTGACCACACATATACCAAACTTCAGTCTACAGTCTACTCTGCCGCTACCAGGTTGGTATTTACCAACTTTTTTACTGAGAAACTAAAGAAAATTAAGGTATGCATATATTTTTATGTACTTTAAGAGGATACTATCATATTTGAAGCTAATCTCAATTTAATCTATCACCATGATCAAATCAAGTCAATACTGAATAAAAGTTATCAGACCCCCAGTGGTAAGGATTTTAATACCTAACTATGTATTACCAAATATAATATCATCTTCAATATTAAACTATTTATATTTGTAAACAATGTAAAGTGGTTTAATATTAGTGGCTAGCAATGGGCTGGGTTTGTGGAGCTGATGGCTAACTAGAGTAGCGCCACGCAAGAATCACGTATCAGCACCCAACTATTCCATCTAGACGCTGGATTCAGGGTGCTATGAAAATATTGTACTAAAAGATGTTAAATATTGGTTTTTGCAGTACTGTACATCTCGCTTTTATTAGTATTTATTATTTTTATACAATATTCTATAGAATCCAAACACTCAAAATAATAAATATTATGATAATTTTGCGCATTAAATAACTTTATTATTATAGTACAAAATAAATTAATGTAATATTGGTATTTTCTGTTACAGGTGAAAAATTGAGTAAGAGTTTTCAATAAGACAATGTCCGCTGAATTATCATATATGGCAAAATTTTGTAAGTACAAATGTCCATAAAATACAGTTGACCTGTATTTAATAGGCAATAATATTTTTATTTCCTCGCCAAGCCGTCTGGCCAGCGTGGCGAGTGTAGGCCAAATTCTCCAGTTCTGGAAGGCCCATCTCCAGCAGTGGAGGTCTAGGACGCTTTGTTCTAGGGCTGTAATGAAAAAATGAATGAATATTTTTATTGCACCCACACAACCATTGTCATATAGATCTTAATTGGTGTAATAACACAAATATTTTTTAACGTCTAAATGATTTATGGACAGTTGCAGAAAGGCTGATTATCTTTTGACATGTTTAACGTATTCTTATGAAGCACGTCATTTGCCGAAATAACCGAAGTGACAAGCTAATCACGCCACATACATAAAAATTTTGATCAGAGATTATTTGAATTATCCTTTCTGCAACTGGCTGTGATTATTCATAACTTCCTTAATATGTCAAATCATTTATATTATTATAATAATCATAGAATAACTATAATATATATTATATAATAGGCGCGGTGGTGGCTCGGTTGTAAGAACGTGTTCCTTAAATCCTATGTACTGGACAAGTACCAATGAGAAATACACTTTTCTCACATACATTTGTCATAGATTTACAACACCACCGTTCCCGTGCCTCGGAGAGCACGTTAAGCCGTCGGTCCCGGTTCCACTAACACCAATGAGTGTAGGCCAAATTCTCCAGATATATGTTCTGGAAGGCCCATCTCCAACAGTGGAGGTATAGGACGCTGTGTTCTAGGGGCTGTAATGAATGAAAAAAAAATATTATATAATTAATTAATGTAATTAAAATTTATACCTACATTTATTATTATCATAAATTACAGCTTGCCATAACATATTAGACTTCTTGTAGTGATCTTATAAACTAATAGTCCAATTAATAACCCATGTATAATCAAAATGGAAATACTGGTGTCATCACCGCCCCCAGAACACACACCTCCCGTCCTAGACCTTAACTGCTGGTGATTGGCCTTCCAGAAAATATAGAGGGGGAATTTGGCCTACACTCGCCTAGCGATAGTCTGATGTCAGTTTAGTAATAATTGTACAAAATGTTATTAGTGAAGCTGGGACCGACGGCTTAACATGCTCTCTAAAGTGGTGTTGTAAGTATGACAAATTCATGTAAGAAAAGTATTTCTCATTGGTACATACCGGGGTTCGATCCGTAAACCCTTTCGATTTGGAACTTATAACCAAGCCACCATCACTCCTATCTCCACAGATAGTCGAAAAGTTTATTTCATAGATGTAAAGAAGAAGACAAATTTCTAAGCATTCCATGGATTCACCGTGCGGGTGCCGGGTCCATCGTGTGTGGGTAAGAGATGAGAAGAATGGTGTCTCGGGCTTGCGACCGACAATTGGCTGGTTTAAGAAAAGGACATACATACATATCTTCACGCCAGATCCCTTGCGGGGTAGGCAGAGACAATTGAGCGCCATTTGACACGATCACGACATACTTCTTTCGCTTCGTCGACATTCATTAACCTCTTCATACATGCCCTTTGGTTACGAAGACTTTTTAATGCACCTTCAGTCAGTGTTTTATTTATTTGATCGTGATATGTGAGTCTCGGTCTGCCAGGGCCTCTTTTACCCACAACTTTCGCATTATATATCTGGTTCGTCAATCTTTCATCGCTCATCCTTTCAACATGCCCGAACCATCGTAGCATGCCTTTCCTTATTTTTGTCCCTATGCTTTCCTTCATACCAACCCTTTTCCGTATTTTGACGTTACGTATACGGTCCGCCAAAGTGACGCCACATATCCGCCGCAACGACCGCATTTCTACTGCATTAACCCTACTCTCATGCGTATTCTGACGTATCCACGTCTCGCTTCCATACATCAGTGTTGGTACCAACATGGCATTGTGTATGGCGAGCCGAGCTTTGTCACTGACATTTCGACTGCCGATCAGTGACCCCAGGGCACCGTTAACACTATTTCCCGCGTTCACTCTTCTTTCAACGTCCCTATCGTACTTCCCATCCGCAGTGAAAACACTGCCCAGATATATAATTTCATTTACTTGTTCTAGAGTTTCATCATCAATCTTTATCGTCACGGTTGTCATCCTTCTTCTTTCAAACACTAGTACCTTGGTTTTTCTCGCATTCAAACGGAGTCCTTTTTCTGCACATCCCTCCTTCATTCTTGTGACTAGTGATTGCAGTTGTTGTTCGGACGATGCCATAAGAACAGCATCATCTGCATAAAGCAGGCAGTTCACCACTAGAGAAGGAGGCCACTTTTAAGAAAAGGAGGCCTCCTTTTTTTCTATTGCGCGATAATACGCTCACCATCCACCATTCTACTTCTCTCCCTACCCAACCAAATACTGTATGATTCCGTTAATGCCGTCTTGGAAGCTCGTTCCATAAATGTATTGACGGCAGACCTGCTTAGGCCCAATTCTTTCAGTAAGTGATGCAAAGATTTTGCTGGAACTCCTCTTGCACCAACTTCCACTGCGTAAAGCTGAGTCTTGAACCCGTTCCTGATCATTTCTTCTGTGAGATCATAATATTTATTCGACTTCATGTTGTGGTCTTTTGGAATATTTGATTCCCACGGAACGGTAAGTTCAATAAGGATAACTTTTTTCAAGTTCCGAGAAAACACTAAGATGTCTGGCCTATAGGCTGATACAGCTAGTTCATCTGGGATCCTATAATGGTATATATCCTATATCCTAGGCCTTATTGCAAAACGTCGTAATATGACAGATATTTAAAATATATTGTTTTTTTTTTCTATAGATGAAATTATTCTCTTATTGTGGAATGTAGTACTAACAGATATAATGAAGACAGACAGTCATGAACCGTGGATTCATTTTCCTACTAACCTAAATTTAACTTTTGCAGATAATTATGTTGACGGAAGCCCTGAAGTAAGGCTTTACAAAATACAGCAGAAGTTGTCAACTTTATGGATGACCTCTTTGACAGTGTCAATGAAGCTTTATTTTGAACAATATTCGTAAGGGAAAAGAGCTTTCACGGCTGGAGAGAACACCACAGCTTTTGGAGGGATGCTATACAAAAACTAGAAAACATGAAATTTATTGATAAAATTGGTAGCGCAAGGTCAGTGACCTCAATAAATAATTTTATGTTAATCTTAAAATGTTATTGTTCCAATTGTAACTCACATGCTTACACTACAGGTCGTGTGTAAGAAATATTTAAAACAAAAATAATTGTACAGAATGCAGGATGAGCCTCACAAGTTCAGAAAACCATAGATGGATAAGTCAAAGAGAATTTAAAAAGCCTTTCCTACCCTTCTGAGTGTGCCGTGAGGGCATTTGGGACTATTTTAAATGTAACAAATGATTGCTTAGAGTGACCAAATCACAAAAAATGCATTGCAAAAGAAATAAAAGATTTTTTAGCCAAGCACATAAGGAATTTATGCTAGAATACTTTCTAGATGTAACGGTGGTTCACCATGATGAATTGGTGCAATACTTTAAATAAAATACTAAAGGGTACTATTGTATAGATTGCAGGATGAGCCTACAAGTTCAGAAAACCTGACATTGCATAAATGGATAGGGCAAAAAGAATTTAAAAAAGCAACAGGCTCTAATAGCCTTTCCTAAACTTCCGAGTGTGCCATAAGGGCCTACCCTTCCGAGTGTGCCGTAAGGGCCTACCCTTCCGAGTGTGCCGTAAGGGCATTTGGGACCATTTTAAATGTAACAAATGAGTGCTTGGAGCAATTTGGTCATAAAAAAGACATCGCAAAAGAAATTAAAGAAAAAATAGTATCCAAGCACTCATTTGATTTTTTTTGTAAGGAATTTGTGCTAGAATACTTTCTAGATGTAACAGTAAGTTTACGGTGATAAATTGGTGCAATATTTTGAATAAAATATTAAAGGGCACTGACATTCGCAGATTAGATTATCGAAATTTACCTTTAATGCATATTGAAGGCATATAATAAATATATTTAAAAAAATAAAATGTTTATTAAATAAATTGTTTTAGTTTTATTTTCATTCCTAAAATGGACCAAGTATGGTTAGGTTAGATTTTCTAATAGGGCGTTTCACATTTGCTATCGCTTTTGAAATAGCGAGAATAAATTGTGAAATGGTCTAAATTATAAAAATCAAAGAAAACGAATAGTAAGAAAAGAGTTACGTCCTTTGCCTAGGAGAATTAAAAAAAAAATTTTGGCATTACTAGTAGAATATCTTCTCTGCCAATAGAAATTAAAATTAAAATTATTATATTTTTTTTAATAGCAAATTTAAAAAAACAAAAATGGGGTTGTTTCAGCCAATCACATTACGGAACGCTATGGAACAAATTATTCTTTGACAGATTACCGTCTGATTAGCTATATAGTCACAGAGTCTGTGGAGCTAGCTAAGGATTTCGCCGTAGTTTTGTTCGCGTGCATTCATATTGCATTTAATTTCATGAGTTAAAACTTGATTACTTTTACTTTAGTAACTTTGCGGCGAGGTTAATTTGTGTGTTTACAAATGAAAAGTGTTGCATTTTGTCGGTTTTCTGTATAAAGACTTGATTCGAAGCAATGGCTAACAAACTTTGCTATGTTTTTATTATTATTATGATTCCAATGACTATTTACATCTATCTTCACTGGCTTCTTTTAGATAATGGTGAGTAAAATATGTTTATGACATGACAAAGGAAAAGCATCCATCAGTTACATCGATTTTTCAATTGGACAAGTGCAATTACTGAGACCGACTATTAATACCTATTTTTCAGTGGCGGTGGTCCGGTTGTTAGATTGGTTTCATTTAATCCAAAAAAGTTGTGGTTTGAACCCTGGCATGGACCAATGATACACTTTTCTTATGTGACAGATTTACAACATATAAAATAAGCATTTGAGAGCATCTCAGTTTTGGTTCCACTAACTGCAACTTATGGAATAGTTGGGAAACTTACAATAAATATTTGACATCAGTCCCTAACCAACAGGTCTGGCCAGCATGACAATAGAAGGCCAAAAACTGTGTTATTATGTTTTTTTTATGTTTTTTATTTTTCCAATAGGCAATGTTCATCATAAGCATGATCAGGAGGCGAGGATGATACCCAAAAACATGACTAAGGCTGAAAGTCTAAGACATCTGGATCCTGAGAGATTGATTGATCTTTTGCCTGAAAAATCTCTGGACCTGTTACCTGTCAATAAGCTGGATATGCATTACCAGAACCTTGGTATGTTTACTTATTAATTCTACTGTACAGTGTATACCGAAAGATAAATTACAGTAGTTGAAGGTGTTGGATGCTGACCCTTATGGTAAGCGTCCACTTTACATAAAATCTTGAGAGATAGTTTCGAGATTTGTCTTAGGGTTCTGTTCATTTGGGATCACTTGTGGTCATGTCAACTAAAGAGTCAAAATAATAGTCTGGCAGCGATCCCAAGTATATCATTATCCATTTTTAAAAAGAGGGTTTGTATAAGGCCAAATCTTTTTTAATTGTATGAGCGTAACTTCCAAGGATCCAATCCATGATTTTTCAGAAATTTAATTAATAATTTTAATCAGGCCCTTAGGATGATATATCTTATATTAAAAACAATCCATATAAAATACCGTTTTTGACATATTCCAAATGTCTAAAAGGTTGGACTTATCCACTGATTTATTCTTTTTAGGCTTCCGACCGACAATAGGCTGGTTTAAAAAAAATGGAGGCCTCACTTTTTTATTTTTTATATATTGCGCGATAATACACTCACCATCCACCATTCTACTCATCTCCCTACCCAACCAGATTCCGTTAATGCTTCGTCTTCGTCGTTCCATATTACTTAAAATAGGCTTGATGATTCGTTTAGAAAAACTGTTTTATGTATTTTTAACCTCGCTAACCCGTCTGGCCAGCGTGGCAAGTGTAGGCCAAATTCTCTAGAATTTTCTGGAAGTGCCATCTCTAACAGTGGAGTTCTAGGACTTTGTGTCCTTGGGGCTGTGATGATGATGATGATTTTATGTTTTTTCTGTTGTAGTATTTATTATTCTTCTTTCAACAGAATATTAAGGATAAGAATATTATTAATTTTCCTTTCTTAAAGAAGTACAAGGCTAACATAATGTCGTTAGACATTTTCTGCCTGTTAACCTAAAGTACAATAAGAGATCTTCATAAATATTTAAAAAAAAATTGAAATATATAGGCACATTATTAACTATTTTAATTCTAAGAACTAATATAGACTTTCATATGTAAAATATATTTATAAATATAATAACATATATACATACATCTTCACGCCAGATCCCTTGCGGGATAGTCAGAGACAATTGAGCGACACTTGTCACGGTCACGGCATACCTCTTTTGCTTCGTCGACATTCATCAACCTCTTCATACATTGCCTTTTGTTACGAAGGCTTTTTAATGCACCTTCAGTCAGTGTTTTATTTATTTGATCGTGATATGTGGGTCTCGGTCGGCCAGGACCTCTTTCACCTACAACTTTCGCATTATATATATATTTATTTAAAAACTTTTTGCACTATGTACAAAGGCGGACCTAATTCCGCTAGATATTCTTTCTCGGTCAACCTTAGGGACATGACGAACATGGTATGTGGGAGGTAGGTGCAAATATTTCAACAGGAAAATATATAATTAAAATTCTACTAAATCTAATACTAATAAAAAACATGAAAATATATAATAATAACAAATTCAGATAAATAATAATACATACATACATATAGGTATATACAATATAACGTTCGGTTGTTAGGAACTATATATACTCGTATCTGGTTCGTCAATCTTTCTTCGCTCATTCTTTCAAAATGCCCGAACCATCGTAGCCTTTCCTTATTTTTGTCCTTATCCTTTCTTTTATACCAACCCTTTTCCGTATTTCGTAATAAATAGATACAAAAACTAAATAAAAACAACTACACATTACTGACAAATAGTAACATTAACATTTAATAAAAAAATATATATATATTTTGTGGAGATCTTATTGTGGTTTAATAAAACTTGTCTTAATTCGTATAAAAAGCATGCATACAAAATAGTGACATAAACCGTCCTGATTATTGGTCTACAATCTATCATGCTTTTTGTGGTTTCATTTATATATATTTTTCATTATATTGATATAAAATCGTTTTTTATTTTATTACACAAATTTTATACATATTTTTAGTTATTGGCTACAGTTATGATTCCTTTTGATTTGTTTTAATTTTAGTTATCAACCCAAGATGGAGCGGCAGACAAAGTTGTTCTTCGATATGGACTACAATACCTCGGTGTTTTTACCCACGGTGCCACCTATCACCAGCCGGGAATCTGCCTACAACTTGTACGCTGCCGTCATCCACTCAGGGAACTCTCTCCACACCGGCCATTATTACACCATGGGTAAGCTAATAACTATTTCAACCCACCTATTTAATCCAACCTATTTCAAATATAACGTTTTGATCTAGTACGAGATAAGTAAGGGTTTAAAATTTAGAACATGAAATATATAAAGATTGAGAAGAGGGCGCCTAAATTTTTTTTTTAAGTGTCTTTAAAGGTCATGGTACAGAATACATCAGCCCTAAACACGTAATTTATTTGCATAATATATGTTCATAACAGAGTTGGGGATCATCAAATTCCAAGTGTTGCAGAATTTGATGCTTTTCATAGAGTAATTCACGTCAATATTGCCCAAACACGAAGAGTATACAGAAGTTCACAGCGCGGGAAAACCGCAAAAAATAAAGTGAAACTTCTGCTCAATATAAAGTATAAAGTCAAATTTATCGTTTTCCATAATTATTCACAACGTAGCACATTATTAAACAAAATAACACTTTTGACTAACAATATCCACAGTAAACTAATTTACAAAACGAAAAACTTGGACTTGTCCGTGCCAAATGGTGCGAAGAACTCCCTAAAGTAAAAAATAGATAACTTTTTAATGCATAATTTTTTTTTCGTTTAATAGCGATAAATCTAAAAAGTATCTCATCGCCTATTTTGGTAAAAACTAGGAAAGCATCATCACGACCGTATTCCTTTCAGGGTGGTCAGAAAACACGCTATTTAGAGAAGCGGGTTCAAATTTTCCAAATTTACTATAGGCCTATAAATTTACTATAGGCAAGTGGCAAGCTCGTCGATGTCTAGCGTACCAAACTCGAGAAATATCACAAATAAATTAAATATTAATTTAATTGTATTTATTTAAATTAATAGATATTATTGTGTCCCGACCAGGAATCGAACCCGGTACCTCCGAGTCTAAATCCACGGACTTGACCGCTAGACTACGGGGGCAGTTTGTAGTTTAGAATTTGGCCTTGAATGCTCACTTGCAAAATATGTTTTACGTTAATTTTTTTTATCAGGTAAGGACAAAGACCAGTGGTACTTGTATGATGACGACTTCGTGCAGGCTTGCGAAGTGACAGAGCTTACCAAACTTACTGCTCCCAGAACGCCATACATTCTATTCTACCGCAGAGCTGACATCGAGGAAGCCAGCCTACCGCCAACAAAAGATCTACCCCAGCGAGTATTGAATGCCCTGTACTAAAAGGTTTTTCTTGTAAAATGTTTATTTTATATTATTTATTTATTTTAATCAAATTAAAAATGAAATTAAATTATGTAGTTTTAGGTATATTTTTTTTTTTATAATTCAACTACTAAAAGACAATTATAACTTTGAGGGTTATTGAAATAAAATCAGTGGATAAATTTGCCTATTAAATTAATTATATCTTTTTTATTTAACATATTTATATTATTTTTATAAGTAAATGAAATATTGTTATTTTTCTATATTTATATTGGATTATATTAATCAATATGAAAATACATCTTTAATCTCATTTATTAATTTGACATTAAATTATAGGACATATTTAAAAAAAATCATATTTAATTGTAGTATTTTTTCTTCTAGACTAATAAAGTTTTATTACGGCCGGTTACAGAAAGACTGATTATCTTTGACATGTTGAACGTGCATGCACGTCATTGGCTGAAATAACCGTTACAAGCTGACCGCGGCTTATATCAAATCTTTGATCATTGATTACTTTTTTGACCCGGTCGTAATAAACACAAAAATACTTATATAAATACTTTAAAATAACTTATTTGTCTTAAATCTGTGTATATATTTAATAGAGATTAGTAGCCGTTACATTAGCAAACAAACATCTATGGTCTTATGATTTTTCTTTGTAGTGCATATTCTGCAACATGATCTAGGATTATTTTACGAAGTTCTCGAGGCAAGCATTGTTTATGTCTTCTACTTATTCTCTCTCTGAAATTAATTTTATTCCTTAAAAATAGATTTTGGTGCTGTTTAAACCAGACATGTTCGATACTGCATAGAGCAATCTCTCACAAAGTATCGTTGTTTTCACACAACTCGTCCAGGTCGTCCACTATATCCTTTAGTCACGTTATAAAATGTAATCATTTCTGGTTTATGAGGTTGTAATATCAATTATATTAAAGTGATAAAGTGTTATCGACAAAAAACCACTTTACTGTTAAGCATATAAAATACAAACGAGATGTATTAAATCCCAAATCTAGTCCTGAAATATTTTGATCATTTTTGGGATAATAATAAATTTGTAATAAATGCAACATCAATTCATCTAAACCAATTGTCGAAGATTCGTTGCGGTTGCTTTGTGAAATTGCTACAAAATCAGGCAAGAGGCGCTGGTGGTTGCTTTCAAAGATTAATTTCTGGGTTCAAAACGTAAAAAGTTTTCGCAACAACTAAACCAATTTGTTGAGCATGTGTTGACGAAAACAGCAATGTCATATTTTTAGTTTGTGAATGAACTTACTTTTCTACGAAGGACAGACGAATAGCAGCTAAATTGTTACGTCTATTTCGTATTTCACGTGTCATCAAACCGTTTGAATGAATTGAAACCTCTGTAGTTACGACAATCCAGATAATTTCAATACCTGATCCATCATTTCTCCATAAATCTTTGAAATGTAGTTTATTCGTCCTAAAAAGCTGACGGACCTGGAGCGTTGAGTGCCATTGAGGCACGATGTCTGGAATGATCCTGGTATCATTCATCGCGTTGGGAACTGTTTTGCGAAAATCCAGAACTACACGCTTTAGGAGAAATGCTGGTGCTAGCGCATGCTTGTGGTCAGCATGGGTTTCAGCTGTGGCTTTCCCGAAATGTCCCTGCTCATTCGGGTGTGGAGCAATGAGCTCGTGCCTCAGCCCTTGTGGGCTAGAAATCTCTGAGGCCTTCCAATTAATCGCCTGCACTCTAGATACTTCGTATTGGTTAACAAACACACCTAACCTTTAACCTTAACTCGTTGGGTTAATACTTTGTCTTTAGTCATTCGTAGCTATGTCTCTTTGTCCTGAATGATCATTCGAACCAGGGGATGGCCTAATCGTATACAGAATGAAAGCTAAGTGATCTCACTATATTTTCCAAATATAGTATTTTTTCTTACATCACATGTTCATAATATAATGTAAATTTGTATTTCATTTTAGAGGATAAAGATTGTTTTGTTTTTAATTTGTTAGTTATTTTTTTATTATTATGACACAAATGTTAGCAGGTTCGCCTTTAGATATTTAGTTAGTTAAAATACAATCAAATGCGAGTTTTTAATTTAATAATAATTTAGGCTATGTTTTTAAATTAGGTCGCGCACATAAAAGGACAACCACTGACGAATAAAATTTAAATAAATGATGATCAGTTTTTGGTTTTGGAATCCGTGTTTCAGAAAATAATGTTCTGTAAGCAGTATGTGGCAATCCCATTAATCTGACTTCATACATTGGATATCTGTATACCATAGTAGTCCAATCAACCAGTCAGAGCCCCTGTGTTAATTGGTCACAAATTGCGAACAGCAAAAAAAGAAATATTTTTCTTTACACGAATTACGTTACCAATACAACGAGTGGCGTTTTTAAAAAGAACTAATACAGATTGAACTGTCGACTAACACTGAGTATTTCTTTATTATCATAACTCTTATATACTAGCATACAAATATAATTATCATTAAGAGGTCAGTAATGACGTCTTCTATTACAAAGCTTTACTTTCATATTACAGGATGTTATTCGGCGATAATGCTTATGATAACACTTTAACCTGACACTAATGTCTAATCACACACGGTTTACGTGATGTAACTCACGCCCATTTTTTTTTTTGCTGTTCGCAATTTGTGATCAATTCTTGACAGGTTGATTGGACTATAGCGTAAACAAAGTAAACGACGCGATCACGACATACCTCTTTCGCTTCGTCGACGCTCATTAACCTCTTTATACATGCCCTTTTGTTACGAAGGCTTTTTAATGCACCTTCATTCAGTGTTTTATTTATTTGAACGTGATATGTGGGTCTCGGTCTTCCAGGACCTCTTTCACCCACAAGTTTCGCATTATATATCTGGTTCGTCAATCTTTCTTCGCTTATTCTTTAAAAATGCCCGAACCATCGTAGCCTTTCCTCATTTTTGTCCTTATGCTTTCTTTTATACCAACCCTTTTCCGTATTTGGAAGGGACGACTGCATTAACCATACTCTCATGCGTGTTCTGACGTATCCACGTCTCGCTTCCATACATCAGTGTTGGTAGCAACATGGCATTGTGTATGGCGAGCCGAACTTTGTAATTTTAGATATGAGATTTTATATCCTGTAATTATTATTATTAACGGATTCCGCTTTTGATTGATTTATTTAGTTTTTCTAATGCTCGGTTTCGAAGTAGATCACTAAGATATTTAACGTTTATCTTTTTCGTTATTCGTTAACAGTCTGGTGCTTTGATCACCTCAGAAACCCAGAATTAATGCCTATATTCATTAAATTAACATTGAATTGAATAGTGGTACCAAAAATTACATGACACATATGTTTTATTTATTATTAGTACAATGGCAACGCCCTTTTACAGCATCATCTATTAGTGTAGTATTTATCTGGTAATGACAATTGTTATTTGCTAGTAATATTAATTCATTCGCTAGTACCCCGATTAGTAAACTAAATAATTTATGTGACAAAAACCCTAGGATACCAATAGTATATTCATTCTAGATTTTAACGTATGAGCAAAACTGAATTTGTTTACTGTTCTGTTTATTTTAATATATACAACCCCCGTCGCAAACGGCTTCTCCGATAAAAAGTCATTAGTTTTTCAGATTTTCTCAATTTTTTAAAATACTATACATACTAGGACAAAATGGGCAAAGACTAAATTATTTATTAATAAATTACCTAGAAATAAGTAGTTACAGTCATTTTCCTATTTTTTTCCATTTAGCTATGAAGCGTTAAGTTTAAAATCTACGGTTAGCAAAAAATTTTATATATATTTTTTAAAGCAACCAAGGTTGTGAGGAGGCAACATTGTGCACGTGGTGGATCAACGCAATCCAGCTTTGATACATCCACATCTTTTTGCTCAGCCTTTTTGCAGCTACATCAAGGAAATTAATACAAGAGCCACATGATACTATTTTCAGTATCGACTGTGGAGGTGAGTGACATGTCGTTTGACAATTGTCAAGCGATAATTTTGTAACTTATTTTCTATACCCCTCATTCCGAGACACAATCATAGTAACCTAAGCACGCTTAAAGCCGTTTCGAGACGTGCATAAACTGTTTTGATAAAGCTTTGTGTCACAAATGACATCATTCTCGCGCTTAGACTGCTCATGATATCGAGGTAGATCGCTCTGAGCGCTGTCAGTTGTTAGTCATTATGTCGCGCCCATTTTCAAGTTTATTTAATATTAGGTTTTCTTTTAAATTATTTAATATTGTAATTCGTTTATACTGTTTGTACGTTTGACGATAGTGACTTTTTTCGCACCTGTCGGCATGGTGAAATAGGGCCCTGGTGACTTTGTGGTATATCACAAAAAAGTTATTATTATTCTTACAGCCCCAGCTTTTTGGGTTCAATGCTTTTTATTGCCATAATTGAACTTGATGGAAAGTACGCAATGAATGCTGTGAAGCTGCGGCTTAAGAAGGTGGTAAATTTGATGTGGTCTCACCAACATATTTGGTAAAGTAGACGTATCGCAAGTTAAAAACTCATTCTTTTTTTGATTTGCTTAGCCCTATAGCAAAGCAAGAATATATATCCCTTCTGCTTCACTCTGCTCATCTGTATGTGGCATCCAGGTTATATAGACTTCAAGTTAAGACTAACACCCAGCTGTCAAACAACAATTAAGTATCTGTAATTGTTACGATTAGAGTTAAAAATAGACCCGATTGTACCAGTTTTATTTTGAAGGTCAGCCGTAAGCTGATACATTAGTCGCCATTTTTAATTTTAATCGTCTCAATCTTTTTTCATTCATTTTTTTCATTTTGTTCTAGCTTAAATACTTATTTCAGAAAATTGAGGAAATCTGTTTATAAAAAATAAATCCGCCTAAAATTTAGAATTAATATACTATATAAAATTAAATTATATAATATATGGATTACATTAAGAATATTAAATAAACACTTATTAAAATATTATAACTAGTAGGTTATTTAGAACGTGGAAGTATCTATTATTAGGTCATATTACAATTATTGTCATAGGTTAGTCTAGTTTTAAATTAAAGATATGTGTAGGTATGTATGAATCGCTTTAAGTTATTCTACGTGTATATTATGTTCCACTACTCCAGTTTTATTGATTTCCAATCGATTCAACTATAACCAAAATTTACCATAACCCCTACTGTCTTCCACTTATGTTAAGTGTATAGTTTTTGAATAAAATAGAGATTATTATCATAAATGTATCAAGTAATGTGATAGTGGTTTCCGCAATATGATAACTGTACGAGTAGTCTCTATTAGACCATTGTGCGTGACCTTTACTCCTTCAGCGAAGCCATTCGAACTTCTCTAGGAAGGCCAGCTGGGCGAGGTGGTGTCATTACGTTTGTCAGAAATATCAAAAGCTAGCCGGAATGCCCAAGATTTTGACATTTCTGACAGACGTAATCGATCTTAGACATTACGTTTACATGCGATTGTGCACTTCGCCTTACCCCGCTGGCGACCGGTCACGTTTTTGCAGACCTCTGGAAAGGTAGTCGCACTCCAAAAGTACATGCGCCTGCGTCTTTTTCTCAGCCATAGATCCTCTACACGTGGCCCCTGTAATGTTTAGAATGTATAATCGTTTTTTAAAGGCATAGTGTCACGACAAAATCCTCACCAATTTGCGAAGCTTAGCTCTATTAAGGCAGGAGTGGCTTGTCAGAGTTGGGAATGGCTTCCATGAACAATCTGCAGTCGATTTTCAAGAATAAGAACTGGGAAAACTGCAAACATAGGTTTCGTCTTACGAGCGAGTTCTCATATTATATTCCTCTGTTATATTTATGATTTTAACATACAATGTAGTCAATAATTACACAGTCCAACGATGTAAAAACAATTTTTAGTAACTTCTGTATAATATGGTGTGCTTTTAAATAAAATAACTATTAAGTCGTATCAACCACAAATATACCCGACGTGTTTGAGGTATATTGACGCGAATTACTCTAAACAAAACATCAAATTCTGCAACACTTGGAATTATATGATCTCCAACTCTGTTATGCACAAATATTATGTATGAATTACGTGTTAATAACTTTTAAAAAATAATACCTAATGCTTGCAATAATATCAAATGTTATTAGGTTGATAGATATTATACGAATTACACAGCTGCTAGTTTTTCCAGTTAATGAGACAGTGTAAAACCTATCCGCTGTTTATTCAATTTTTAATATGCATAAGCTTGGTGGTAACTAAATAACTCCAAAGTATACTTTTACATATTTTGTTGTAGAAATCGGTAATAATAATATAAATAAAGCAATAATTAATGCGGAATTATGAATATAAATACTGTTTCAGCACCCAAAAATACTTAAAAGTTTTTACAATCATATTTTTCTGGCCTGTGTTTTGTTGTAAATACAAATAAATATTTGATTTACAAGTTAGGTATCTTTCATGTTGTACGAGTATACTGCGTGGAATTTGTTTAAGAGCAAATATTTTCATATTATAATCTAGAATAAAAATAAACCACTGTAATTTTTCCTAAATATATCGCCACTCATAAAGTAGGTAACGAGGGGTCGACGACCGCGCGAACGTTGACTTACGTAATTATTTATCTCTCTATTTCGTCTCTCGGCTGTGGGCGAGATCAATTAATAATAACACTTCCCAGCCTTTAGGTATAGTAACGTATTTTAAGACGTGGTTTTATTAACTGCAGTAGTGTTTTGATTTTCGGTTAATGATGTTTATCTTTTAAAAAATTGACCACTTTAATTTCAAATGCGTTTCCACTAATGACACCTGTAGGCTAAAAAAATATTTGCTCTTTTAACAATTACACGCGGTATATACTTTTGCATAAAATGACGCAAAAAATATGATTTTAGACAGTAAATATGAATTTAGATAGCGGCAGACAGTAACGAGAGGTCGATGATCGCGCGACCGTTGATTTACGTAATTATTTCTCTCTCTATTTTGTCTCTCGGCTGTAGGCGAGATCAATTAATAATAACACTCCCCAGCCTTTAGGTATATATCACGATGGATATCGCGATTTTTAAGATGTGGTTTTATTTTCGGATAATGATATTTATTTCAAAAAAACTTACCATTTTAATTTCAAATGAGCATAAAATGGCGCAAAAATATGATTTTAGACAGTAAATATGAATTTAGATAGCGCCAGACAACATGTCAGTAGTATCAAAACCTATGTGATAAGCTTAGAAAACTATATATCGTTATGTTCTGTTGTTGGGATTATTTAATATTATTATAAATATATTTATAGTTTAGAATATACGGCGATGGGGTCCGCAACCCATCACGCATGGCCTAAAAAGCGCGGATTGAGGGCAGATGAGTGCCGTTTTGGCACCTGGAATGTCCGAGGGGGGATGAATGATAAAATGAGTGAACTACTAGATACGATGAATGAAATGAAGTTGGATGTAATTGGCGTGACCGAGACCAAGCGGAGGGGTAGTGAGATGCAGGACTTGCCGGGAGGGGGGATCGCGCTCTGGTCGGGAGTGGGAGATAGCGATCGCGGTAGTCAGGGGGTGGGCATCTTACTATCCGGTCGCTTGGCCGACAGTATGTACGAGTACTGCCTGGAAAGCCCAAGAATACTCTGGGTTCGTCTTAAAATAGGCCTTAAAAAGTTATTTGTGGTCGTGGTGTACGCACCTGTTAGCTCAGCACCACAGCTGGAACTAGAGAATTTTTGGAACCAGGTCAGGACAGTTCTAGATTTGGCAGTTGGGAACGAAAATATAATATTATGTGGCGACTTGAATGGATGGGTGGGGACACGTCGTGCAGATTACGAAACGGTCCTAGGTGATTTTGGAGATAGGAGAGTAAATGATGCAGGTAAGCTTATTCTTGACGTGTGTTTAGAAAAGAATATTTTTGTGTCCAACACAATGTTTGCTCACAAAGATATTCACATGTATACAAGAACGATGAATAGTGAAAAGAGTATGATTGATTTAATAATAGTTGATGAAAGACTGCGAACACAGACTCTGGATACCAGGGCGTATCGTGGGCCAGAATTGGGAACAGACCACTACCTAGTAATCACTAGGATTAGTGGCCTGTTCTCAAAATGGCGCCACTGGCGATCAGGTGGCAATCTGTCAGCAGTAGAGAGAATAAAGAGTGAAAAGTTACAAGATGATAGTGTGAAAGAGGAGTATATGAAATGCGTCAAAGATAAACTTATCAACTTGAAAGATGTGAGCAAAGATGTAGAAGAGTGTTGGAAGTACCTAAAAAATGGTATGGTAGAATCGGCAAGAGAAGTATGTGGAGTAGCAAAAAAGCGAGCAACCAAGGGTGACGCGTGGTGGGATCAAGAGGTCAAAGATTCGGTAGAAAGAAAGAAGAAAGCTTGGATAGATTACGTTGCTTCGCTGAATATGAATGAAAGTATAAAAAGAGAAAAAAAAGAGTTGTACCATCGCTGCAAGAATGAGACTAAATCTTTGGTTAAGGAGAAGCGTGAAAGATGTAAGGAAATAGGTGAAAATAGGATGACGAGCAACTTTAAGGAGAACTCCAAACTTTTCTGGAGGGAAGTTAGGAAGGCCAAAGGTTGCTTGTCATCTTATCGAATGAACAGAGTGAAATCAAAAAGCGGTAACATTCTTGCAAACACAAATGAGGTGTTGCAGCGATGGAATGAATATTTTAGCGAGATGTATGCTAGTGGTACTCCTAACGACGTCACGACGGGTACTTTACCTCCAGAGCTATCCACAACTATAACGTCCACTTTTAAGGAGGAAATAAGTGTGCAAGAATTGCAATCGGCAATTAGAAGCCTGAAATGTGGCAAAGCAGCGGGAAAAGATCGAGTGCTCGCTGAAATGATCAAATACGGAGGTATACCGGTCTGGAACGCTTTCCACCTACTGTGCAACCTTTGCTGGCAGGAGGGAAGAGTACCGGAGGACTGGCGGCAATCAGTCATCGTTCCTTTATACAAAGGTAAGGGATCTAGATTGGACTGTGCCAACTACCGAGCGATTAGTTTGATCAGTTTGGCGAGCAAGATGTATGGCAAGATTCTCACGAAACGCTTGCAAGAGAAGACTGAAGGTCTTTTATGGGAGGCACAAGGAGGCTTTAGACCTGGAAGAGGATGCACTGACCAAGTCTTTTCGCTCCGCAATATCACGGAGAAGTTTATGGCCTTAAACCAGAAGGTTTTCTGTGCTTTTGTGGATTTGGAAAAGGCTTTTGATAGAGTTGTAAGAAAGAAGCTTTGGGACATATTGCCGGAGTATGGAGTGAATGACAAACTGCTACAAGCTATACAGTCCCTGTACAAGGGCTGCAAAGCTTGTGTGCGGGTGGAGGGAGGTATGTCGCCTTGCTTTGAATCCCAAATGGGCGTCAAACAGGGTTGTGTGCTTTCTCCTAGATTATTCACTCTATATCTCGACAAATGCCTAAAAAGAGTGAGAGAGAGTGACTGTGGGATAAAGATGAGTGATCTAGTGGTGAACTGCCTGCTTTATGCAGATGATGCTGTTCTTATGGCATCGTCCGAACAACAACTGCAATCACTAGTCACAAGAATGAAGGAGGGATGTGCAGAAAAAGGACTCCGTTTGAATGCGAGAAAAACCAAGGTACTAGTGTTTGAAAGAAGAAGGATGACAACCGTGACGATAAAGATTGATGATGAAACTCTAGAACAAGTAAATGAAATTATATATCTGGGCAGTGTTTTCACTGCGGATGGGAAGTACGATAGGGACGTTGAAAGAAGAGTGAACGCGGGAAATAGTGTTAACGGTGCCCTGGGGTCACTGATCGGCAGTCGAAATGTCAGTGACAAAGCATGGCTCGCCATACACAATGCCATGTTGGTACCAACACTGATGTATGGAAGCGAGACGTGGATACGTCAGAATACACATGAGAGTAGGGTTAATGCAGTAGAAATGCGGTCGTTGCGGCGGATATGTGGCGTCACTTTGGCGGACCGCATACGTAACGTCGAAATACGGAAAAGGGTTGGTATGAAGGAAAGCATAGGGACAAAAATAAGGAAAGGCATGCTACGATGGTTCGGGCATGTTGAAAGGATGAGCGATGAAAGATTGACGAACCAGACATATAATGCGAAAGTTGTGGGTAAAAGAGGCCCTGGCAGACCGAGACTCACATATCACGATCAAATAAATAAAACACTGACTGAAGGTGCATTAAAAAGTCTTCGTAACCAAAGGGCATGTATGAAGAGGTTAATGAATGTTGACGAAGCGAAAGAAGTATGTCGTGATCGTGTCAAATGGCGCTCAATTGTCTCTGCCTACCCCGCAAGGGATCTGGCGTGAAGATATGTATGTATAGTTTAGAATGTAAAAAAACTACATATATAATTTAATTACATTATAACTTAAGACATCCGCCTACTTTATCTAATAGTATTCAGTCCTGTAAGTATCCGAATAAAAACTTGTATATGAATTATTTATATATTAATATATTAACGTATATAATGTACTGATGAGCAAATTTGTTCCGCTATACAGCATTCTTTTTATCTGTCGGTACTTGCACCAATACGAAATTCACTTTTCTTACGAACATTTATAATAGATTTACAACACAACCGTTTATTTGCCTGGGTTCGTTAAGTCCGAGTTTCCTTACATCAGTCCCAAGCCAACCCGCCTGGCCAGCGTAGCGAGTCTAGGCTAAATTCTAAAGAAATATACTCCAAAATGTTGTTCAACAGTGGAGATCGAGAACTCTGTGGTCTTAGGGGCTGTGATGAATGTGATGCGCCAATTGGCTTCCATTAGGTGTAGATTCATTCCAGTCCTAGACCTCCACTGTTGGAGATGGGTCTTCCAGAACATATATCTGGAGAATTTGGCCTACTCTTGCCACCTGACCAGACGGGTTGGCGAGGATCTGAATGTCAATTTATTAACGATTCCACAAGTCGGTATTAACGTGCTCTCCGAGGACGGGACAGATGTACGTATGAAAAATGTATTCATTTATTCATTATCTAAATATTATAATTAGGTATAATTCAATTTGGATTAACACTTACAGGACAGAAGTAACTAATTCATTATTGTATAAGTTAATTTAAAAAATATATATTTACGTATTATTACATACTCGTCAGATATATTGTCCTCGAGTATGTGAGTTTTCTACCTGTATTCTAAGACGTTTTCTCAAGGACTCCTCCACTTTAAACATTCCTTCCACTGTCAAACAAGTTCCCTCAAGAGATTCTCGAAATGAGTATTCCAAGGTGGAAACTCTTCTCGAAAGGCATAAATGTTACCATAATAAATATTTCGGGTAAAGTAAAGTAAAGTAAAAATCGTTTATTGAAGCAAAAGTAAATTGAGTTACAAAATTTGGTACAGGAAAAAAATAATCAAAACAAGTAAGCAAGAAAGAGATACAGAACTCTGCTCCCCAAACCATTATGTTGTATCTTGGGGAGCAGTCTTCGCTACAATTTTAGTTGATACTCGTACATAAACATTCAGCGCTATTAGCAGTGCAAAATATATCCTACATCACACTCGGTGGAGGAAACAAAAAAAAAAAAAAAAAACAACATTTACACAACCTGCCTCCACAGAGTGAGGTATAGGTACCTAACTTAGGCGTCAGTTACTTCTACAATACAACCTAACCAAATAACATAAATACTCACTCAGATTTGCCACAAAACGACACAGACACTGCCACAAAAACTATAAAATTAAAATTAAACCATACGATTACATAAATTCACAAGTAATTAAAACAATTTACACAAGAATAAACACAACAACATACTCTTGTCACAATCCTACCACTAGGATTTAAAGCATTACTTCGCGAGTTCATCAAATCACAACATACCCACAATCAACAAACAAGTTCCATAGAGGTATGATTAGATAGACCTGACTATGCAACCCTTTGAAACTATTTCAGTACATATTATTTTTTTCTGGCAACATTGAAGATTGCGTATTCTATAATTCATATTGTCAGAATTACTACGCTTACTACTTACGCTCTTGCACTATTGACATCCATAATTATCCATAAAATTATAATTTTGTAACGAATTTTGTTCTTTTTACATGTGTACTTATTGTATTAATAATAAGGAAGTAAGAAATAGAATATATATTAGCAAAAACTAAGATGAAAACGCTTCAAGGCGGTTTCATGATACGTCGCTATCTAACTTGAGTTCGACAGTTCTATACCTCGAGTGTAGGACGTGCCGAGGCGTCCCTCTGTTTGAAAGCTGGAAGGAATAATTGAGTAGAGATGTCCTTGAGAAGACGTCTTACAATACTGGTGTTTATTAGCGTTAAAACATATATACTGATTTATAATGTATTGATTCTAGAGTTTTGACTCAATAGTTATGATGCGGTGTTTTGTTTTTCAATAATTATATTAGTTATATGTCCGTCATCACTATACATCTGTGTAACACATTGTTATTAGAAGAATTTAAATATACCTATCACTTACTACTATCGTCTATAATATAAGTGTAATATATGTTACTAAAGCTAGCGACTGGCCTTGCACTTTCCTTCCTTACGTTACGGCGCACAGTAGGCTAATACTCGAGTTTCATGGACTAGAATTTATGAAAATTGTTTATTTTTAGTTTAAAAAAAGAATTTAATAAATAATAACAATGTAGACATGTTAACATTTAATATTGAATATACGACTACAAAAATACACTATGGTTGTTTAAAAAATAAAAGTTAAATTATTTAAATGATAGTAAAAAAAAACATGTACATTAATCGTACCAGAGAGAATCGTGCGCAAGCGATTTCAATTTTTTCCACGATTAAAATATTTAAGTTCATAAAAGGATAGTGTCGAAATAACTCCTGTTTAATCCTAATACACTTTTAAGATATATATATTTAATTTACACAAAATTAACACATAATAAATAATATTAAAAAAAAATACTCCAGAAGTCTAGCGCCTGTCCGTGATGTAAAATGTGTCAAATGATAGTAAAAAAATAAATATGCTAGGCTTCTATACCGGTCCTGTGTTATTTTTAACCAAAAATAAACAATTTGAATTTCCAAGAGGGCTATGTCTATAAAACTCGATTTTCAGCCCACTGTGCAACGTCTGTCGCTCAAGTTGTTTGTCATGTTGTCAGTCGCCAGCTTTAGATTTCTAGTCTGTTTTTAATTATATACTATACTATACTCCGGCCAAGGTATACATTTTAATTTACAATAATACGCATAGACCAAAAAGTTGGTAAAGACCTTGGGACTTAATTACACAAAAAAGTTATTCAATATGTATGTTTATTACAAAAATAGGTTCTTGCTGATTCATAAATAAAGTCTAGTACATTTACAAAAAAATACTATATGATCTATAACTTTGTCTCATCCATTTTGCGATAATTACCGTTTACAGGAATAACATTTTAAAACTTTTTACTTTGGCGTTGAATAACTTTTATTTAACTTTGGCATTGAATATTTTTTTTTGCAGATGTATGGTCGGTGGGAACTTTTAGTATATGGCAACTTTTCAGGTCTATGTGAATTATTGCATGTTTGTCTATTTTGACCGGACTACTATTGATGTCTATTTGTGTTAGTAAAGGTCTTAGATATGACCTAGTTTTACTCGGAAGTGTCTATTAATCTATTAATACCGTGTAATTTTGTTAAATAATAGTTTAATAAAACTCTATGCATTTATTACTCGTTTATTTTTTTACAACTCCAAATAGGGTAAACCATAGTATTGTTGGGACCCTCCCAATTATTGGCACTATGACATTTTATTAGAAATTATTTTGTTTATTGGTATAAACAAATATAATTCCTAATTATATCTTAAACGTTAGCTATGTCAATAGCACTGCCAATAAATATACCCAACTGTTCATGTCAATTACTATGCCTAAGGTGCCAATAATTATATGGTTTACTCTGAAATTCTTTGTCCTAAACCTAGCTGGGTTTGACAACACACTTAATGACACTAAGTCATTTACTTTCGTCTATAAGCAATAAGCATATATATTTTTTGTATGATTTAAATTTAATATTAATAAAAAAAAATATGACACCAATTATAACCCCCAATTGACCCCCAAAAGTAAATAATAAAAACTCAATTGGGATCAATATATTCGTACCTATAGTCGGTCGCATTCGACTCTTTTTTTCCCACGAACGGTAAATCCATGGAATGCTAAATTTGTCTTCAGATTTTGAAAAGAAGATGAAATTAACGCATGTTTAATATGTGACTTACGTGCATTACGCGTATGACCGAAATAAAGTGACAAGCGAACCATCAGTTAATAATGTGGCGTATGACAAAATTATAAAATAGACTACTCTAATATTTCTTTCGTAAACTGGGTTAGATAAATTCTTTAACACAGCACGGTTGCAGTATTTTTCGACATGAAGAAGGCATTCGACAACGGGCTGCTGTTCAAGTTATCCTTATCCATAACCCCCGTTAGGATCGTAAAGGTATTGGTCTACTTTCTTGAGGGCAGGACGTTTCACGTGGCAGTGGAGGGCGTGGTCTTGTGTCCACGTCCCATATGAGGCGATGACGTTCCCCAGGGCAGCTGCCTTTCCCAGTGTTACTTCTGATTCATCAATGACGCCGCGTACTTCACATACTTCAGGGTCTTGAGTTACCTGTGTTGAAGGTTGTCTGTGAATGCCAGGAAGACTCACACCCGTATTCTAAGACGTTTTTTTAATGCCTCCTCTACTCAACATTTCCTTCTAGCTGTCATACAAAAAATATTTTCTGCTATAGCTATTTCTAAATTTTAATCGTCTTAATTACAGAAACTTAATTTTCGTTTGACAACTGAAAGGAAATGTTGAGTGAAGTAGCTTTTAAGGAAATGTCTTAGAATACGGGTGTCAGGCTACGTATCATAAGGCTGGACTGAGAAGGCTAAAAATATCTATATCCACCAGTGGAGAGACACCGGTTGATGATGGTGATGATGATGAATATACTCTTTTCTGCAGATGCCAATGCAAATATTGATTATATATCAGTTTTAGGTAAGCCGCTTAGAAAGTTACAGCTACTACTAGAGTTTTAGGTAAGCCGCTAAGAAAGTTACAGCTACTAGGTACTAGAGTTTTAGGTAAGCCGCTTAGAAAGTTACAGCTACTACTAGACTTTTAGGTGAGTCGCATAGAAAGTTACAGCTACTAGTAGAATTTTAGGTGAGTCGCATAGAAAGTTACAGCTACTAGTAGAATTTTAGGTGAGTCGCATAGACAGTAACAGCTACAACTAGTAAAGTACCATTACGACCGTATAAGGGCTAATCAGAATCAGAAATGGATAGTCAGAAACCACGCTTCTCTTTTTAACAAGCGGATTTACATTTACCCAACTTCAATATAGGCCTAGCGTACCAAATTTTGAGAAATATCGCAAATAAATTAAATACTTTTGTGTCCCGGCCAGGAATCGCACCCGGTACCTACCTCAGTCTAAATTCACAGAATTAACCGCTAGACCACGGAGGCAGGCAGCCGCTGCTTGTTTTGAGAATAAGACTTTCCAAACACAGATTCAACAACAATAAATGAATTAATAACCCATGAACTGTCTCCGTGTCTAGCGGTTAAGTCCGTGGATTTAGACTCGAAGGTACCGGGTTCGATTCCTGGTCGGGACACAATATTTATAATTTAAATAAATAAAATAAATCAATATTTTATTTATTTGTGATATTTCTCGAGTTTGGTACGATAGAGACTTCAACAAGCTTGCCACTTGTCATGATTGGCCTCTAGTAAAGTTGGCTAAATGTAAATCCTTAATAAGCGTGGGTTCTGACCGTCCCAAAGGGGAAACGGTCGTAATGATACTTTACTTTACTATTTGTTCATGTAGCAGTATGCCAATAACACTTGTAGCATTCCCTCGCTGTACAGCAATGCTGATTTGCTGCGCGAGGAAACTGCCAGAACCTTGTCACACACAGCATTAACCAGCCATTTAGAATTTGTCCAACAAAATTACCCTAAAAATTCTAAAAGTTTATACATTGTAAATAGTGGATGTGGTATTGAATGAACTTAGATTTATAAATAATCAGATTCGAACTCCAAAATATGATTTCGAGCTGGCAATTAAACTTTCCTTGAAATATAAGACTACCAGAGTTATAGAGTTAAGTAACTGATTCATACATAAAAAGGCTTGGTACATAGTTATTATTATAATATTATATTTACTAAGGAACTTATTTGTGTTGCAAATGTATCTAGGTCAACATAATCAGCGTATAAAGACAAATATAATATTGGTTACGCATCAAAAAACTTATTTTAAAATAATAAAAAACACATTTCTGTGTACCTACGAAAACTTCCAACACTTACTGAAGGAATTGGCGCTAAGTACAATGCCGTCAGTATATTTTGGAAGTACTTACCTATTTGGTTGGTTTGGAAAAACCTAGGGTTCAGAACCGGGACATCCCGATTTCAAAGTTCCGGGAATTCCCGGTTCTGAGTTCGGAAAATAGAATGAAATTAAATATGAATCGGTTCTTTCGGGAATTTTATTTTAATTACTCGATTTATGCTACGAGAACTACTTACTTACTCTTTCTTTTCTAATTCATACTTCTTGAATATTCAAGAGGAGATATTATGTTTATTTATTGTTTGTTAAAAAAATATATAAATAAAAATCTTAAAAAAATGTCGATGATAATTTTAATTTAGGTAAGGTACTCGTACCTATTAATAGATATATGTTTCCGTCCAAGGAATGAAAAACTGAGTGTTTAAGTTCATTTTGAATCTAATATATTTTTTTGGAATTATTAATAGGTTACAATAAAAACTACTTAACTATTTATTTGTGTTTTACTATAGCAGCATAACACTTGTTTTATATATGATATAGTATATCAAAAACTACCAAAAAACCAAAGAAAACCGGGAAAGACCGGTTCCTTTACGAAAAAGTAACCGGGAATTCTCCAAAACAGAAGCGGTTCCGGAAACCCTACTGAAAACAAGACAGTAAAATTACACGTACATACATACATCATAAACCCACATAGGTATTATTCGTTATGTATACTTTATTTAGCTTTGCATAAAACTATATGTAAACATCCAACAGTTTTAAACTTTAAGTTGTTAATAAAATATACGTTTAGGTAAGTACAATGTCTGTCTATACCTACCTACCTCAATCTGAACTTTAAAAGAATAACAACAATTGTTTTTTATTCTGTTACTTAAGCACAAACGTCATATAAAGGAATCCGTTAACTATACGACTATATATATCACGCTAACAAAGTTGATATTTGCACCGACTCTGTCAAGGTCAAACGCTTATAGAGTTGAGAATTAAATAAGCAAGCTCTAACGTAAATAACGAAATCCACTAATAACAGAATACCACAGGGCTACAGGGTTCCTTAAACATATAGCTTCATATACTGTTTAGGACAAAGGCGTACCACATATATCTGTTTAGTATTAAGTTTATTATTTTATTTTAAAACTGGCTATTTAAACTAAAAAACTAAATTAGCTAGTTTATGCAAAAATACTAATTTAAGAATAAAAACCCTACTACATAAAAAAATAACTTTAATTAAAAACTAAAAAGAAATAAAAAGGCCCAAGGATTCCATCGCCAAAAAGTTGGATAACAATTGAAATAATTTTATATAATTTATTACCTACCTCATGATAGCTGTCAGGAAAAATAGGTGGTAGGCAGACTGATAGTGGTAATTTGTCCAGTCTGCCGGGGCGGGGAAGTATCCACCGTTCGTGACGATAAACCCAGTAAAGTGTATCCACACGTTTCGGGATCAGGCTCGAATTGCCGTCATGTCCAGTCAAGCCGGCATAGTGTTAGGGACTGATGTCAGTCATGAGTCTGATTACAGTTGCTAACATTCATGGATCTCGCTCCCCACTTACCATCAGGTGTTACCATGTCGTGCTAGTATAAAAAAGAAAAAAAAAAGAAAAAAGAAAAAGGATTGTAGATGATACCACAATCTCTGGAACTTTCCAATCAGTGCAGATTCGCTCGCCGAGATGTGAGTTTTCTGGGCGTTTTCTACCGCCTATACTATGGTGAGTGCTTGTAAAAATTATACTACCCTATCCCTATCAGAATATTCAACCACTCATGCCGCAGTTGCAGTAAGTATAAATTTGAGTTCTCATACATCTGTTGCATGATAAAGAAAGAAAGAAAGAAAGAAGAAAGAAAAAAGTTTATTTGTAACAAAAAAAAAAACACAAGCAGTAAAAAATAATAATGATAATACAACAAACAAGATAGTGTGGTGACAAATAGGGAATCAGCTCAGCAATAAGCTGCAACACTCGGTCACAGCGCTGATTTTCAGCTGATCCCTCATAATTTTGACATTAACATTGTATTCCAATAAATTGACAAGAACAATATTAAATATAAACTATTGTAAATAAATATCTATTGACATAAGCATATTGTATGCCCACAATATGGGCAGATTGCATCATCATGACATGTACACACAACTGTAATTAGAATAAGCAATCTATACAATAAAGAATAAAATAAAATAAAACTTGTCCTTAAAATAAATAATATAATATACATAAAATTATGACTATATAATTTGGCTAATTTTTAAAATAAATAAATAATGTTTACAAAATAGTTTTAAAATAAAATAGTCCTAGTTTTCTTAATTAGGCGTGCTGCTGCAATGATTGTTGAGATGTGAACAAATGTATTTTAAGTTTGTTTTTAAAATCGACCACCACGTCTTGCAGTGGTGGTGGCAAGTTGTTCCATATCTTTGCAGCAGCATACCTGAAACTCCCGCGGAACGCGGAGGTCTTGCATCGGGGAAGACATAGCAGTCTGAGACTAGATCGCGTGGGATATCGTTTGGGATATTGCGGCCATATAAATTTTTTATATAGGTAAGCTGGAGAGTTAAACCTAACTATACCAAATAGTAAAGTGGCTAAATGGACTGTTCTACGTGCGCTCATCTTTAATTGCTTATGTTGATTTAAGAAAGGTGTTACATGAGTCCTAGGCGGTATAGGGTAACAAAAACGAGCACAAGCATTTTGAACCCGTTGGACTAGACGTTCTGTTCGCGCCAGTGTACATGGACCGTACACAGTGTCAGCATAGTTGAATCTGGATAATACTAAAGAATCACAGAAATGCTCTCGTATGCTGACACTGATGTAGTTGCGCATCTTATATAGTACCTTAAGTCTATAAAAGCAATTACGGACCACTTCACTGATATAATTTTCGTAACGGAGCTCACCATCCATAAGCATTCCGAGGTTTCTAGCCTCCGTGACCAGCTCCAGAGGAGAGCCTGAGATTTGAAGATTAGGAGAAAAATTTGTTATCCTTAGAACCTGTTTTCTAGAGCCCAGAATCATGAACTTGGACTTCAAAGGATTAAGCACAAGCGAGTTTGACTGCGACCAAATTGACACGCGATTAAGGTCATCATTAATCTTGTCCACTGCCGACCCAGTCTCATGCGGAAAGAATGAATAATATAACTGAAGATCGTCTGCATATAAATGAAACCTGCAATGCCTAATGTTCGAAGTTATGTCAGCGCTAAAAAGTACAAAAAGCAGGGGACCAAGAATTGAACCCTGAGGGACACCTCGTGTCATCGGAGAAGACATTGATGATCCCTGGCGCCCCCTCAACTCTACGAACTGCGATCTGCCACTTAAGTAGCTATTAAACCATCTAATAGCAGACATATGAAAGCCGTAGTATGCGAGCTTTGAGAGAAGTAAAGGAATACTAATGCAGTCGAAAGCACGCGAGAAATCCAGCAGTGCCAACAGAGTACCCTGACCCTCGTCTCTTGCAGTAAGAACGTTGTCAGTAACATCCAACAGAGCTGTGGCCGTGCTACGGTTTTTGCGAAACTCAGATTGGTTGTCCGGCAAGATATTATTTTGCTCGATGAAAAACGTGAGCTGTTCTCGGACAACAGTCTCGACTATTTTTGAAATACACGGCAGTAGGCTAATCGGACGCAGGTCCTTATAATCAAGAGGATTTGGCTTTTTGGGCAAGGGCCTCACCACCGCCGTCTTCCAGGCGTCAGGGAATGTGGATGTGGTAATGGAAGTGTTGACTATTGCTGTAATAACTTCAAGGGTTTCCGGCATTGTTAACATTAGCATGTCACGCGACAATTTATCAGTACCTTGGGCATTTGTCTTGATGCCAAGAATAATTTTGTAAACCTTAGACTCGCTCACAGGTTGCAGTTAAAAGGTAGAACAGGTATGGTTGGTAGGATATCTGTGAAATTCGTAAAAAGTTAATTGGGATATAGTTTCACTTGCACCATCGCCAGGAAGCTTCAAAAAATTGTCGTTTATAATAACGGGGTCACTGAGATGCGCAGGTAAGTCAGCATGCTCCTTTTTAGAGGGAAGTAAGGAGCGTTTTAGGTTTCGCCAGAGCGCCTTGGGGTCACGGGAATAACGATTTATATATTGATTAAAATATGCCTGTTTTTCGTTAGTTATAGCAATTTCTACAAGCTTTTTATAGTTTTTATAACTTTCAAAATTAGGTGCTGATTTTGATTTACGGTACTTTTTGTGCGCCTTATCACGTAGTTTTATCATCAGTTTAATGTTATCCGTGATCCAAGGGGTTGGCCGATCCCTAATCAGTAATTTTTTGACAGGCGCATGTAAATCAAACAATCGCGTGACATACTCATTGAATGTCAAAACCATATCGTCAACAATTAATAGACTTTATAAAATTCCAATCAATACGAGACAAATCCATTTGGAATAAATCAGGAAAAATGTCATTAAGAGGCCTGTACGAGATGACCTGAGGAATGGGTTTAGTTTTTTTGAAGTTTAATTCTACGCTGATGTAGGCATGACTTCCCAAAGCAGGGATATGGTCGACCAACACATGACGGGACTTAGCGTCAGTGCACACTACGTCGATGAGCGTTTCGCTAGTATCCGTAAAATGCGTAGGTACGGTGACGAGTTGCACAAGACTACTGCATTTAAGAAAGCAATTAAACTCATTTGTCTTACTAATATGAATATTTTTAAAATTAATATTAAAGTCTCCGAGCACTACAATCTTATCATAGTACGAAAACGAGGTTACAGAGTCGGTCAGGGAGTCGAAAAATATTTTTATATCCATCCAAGGTAGACGGTACGCCGTACCAACTGCTAGCTTGGTGCCGTTAATAGTAGTGCTGATCCACATTTGTTCTATGGCGCTGTCAGGGTTCGGCCGTGTTCGCACGGTCACTCAGCACTTCACATAGAAGCCCACCCCTCCCCCGCGCGAGCGCACCTCGGTCGGCCTCGGTACATGTCGCAGTGGATAGCCCGGCACGACAGGCGCGCGACCCTCTTCTCCCGGTCTCAACCAAGTTTCATTAATGGCTACTATGTCATCCCCATGACGCAATACGGCCACTATAAATTCGTCGTGACGTGTACTTAGAGAACCCGCGTTCAATAGACCAACTTTAAAATGTTTACTTCCATACATGGTAAGCTAAAAGTACAAAATAGACACGTACAAATGAAAGTGACTTAGTAAGATGGTACTTGGAAGACAAAAATACACATAATAAGCATACTAATGTAACCTGACAACCCCAAACATGTCCTAATCCAAAACACATTGATAAATATACTGGTATATCTGACAGTAAAAATTTAATAAAATATTGTGTCAAACCAAGTAACAATATTATAAGTACATAGTATGAATAAAGACAAGACATGATAGTATAAACAATATAACTTAATTTATCACATAATTTTAAATCATATTTATAAACGATATACTGTAAAGCCTTAATAAAATATTTGATATAGTGATTAAAATAAAATAAATTAAAAAAAATACTATGGTAGAAGGAACCGAAACAAAAGTTACGTATATTAACTAAAATAAGTCTTAAAACTAAGGAAACATGCTCACTCTTAGACATCTTGATAAGGTTTAAATATATGAATAGAAGCTGCCCTAAGTAAAGGAAATACGAGTAAGTATTACATTCCCTATTTGTAACCACACCAATACATATTTTTAAAATGCAAAGTAAATATATAGATAGGTAAAAAACACAATATAGTTCATGTTCTCGTATAGGTAGTGCGACGAAAAAATAAAAAAAGTTCAAATTAACAGTAAAGATATTATGTAAGCTATAAAACTGATAAATAAAACTAAGCACGAAAAATCCTGGCGACATCGGAATCAGTTCGGATCCTTTCTGCCGCTCGTCCTTGTTCTTTACGAGCGTAGATCCTTCCATCTTTAGTCCAAACGTACTTCCATTCGGATCTGCGCCCGGCCTCCCTTGCTTTGGCGAAAAGCCGTCTGTTGACCTGGCTAAGGCGCTCATTGAGAAAAAAACGCCTCGGTTGGCCCGCTATTCCCAAGCCCTCCGTAGTAGCACCGCGACGGACTCGAGCGCTCTTAATAAGATCATCCCGAACGGCACGGCGAGTCAGTTGCACGGCGATCCGGCGCGGTCCCTCCTGCTGTGCGGACTCTCCGTCCGGTCGGTTGCGCCGCACCGCTCCCACACGTTCTGCACTCACAACGTCGCGCTCGTCCAGCGAGACTCCGATGATGTTGGCCGCCAGACTTACGATCTGCAGCAAGTTCTCGCCAGGTCCCTCGGGAATATTGGTGTGCGCGATGGGTTCTTGGCTATTAAAAATACCGGCTTGATGTAAAAATAAGTATATTTACACCTTTAAACTTATAAAATAGAAAAAGATATAGAAATTGCGTGCCGGCCGGTCGAGCTCCCTTGTTGACATTAGTTTTCTTAAATTTGAATGAGGCTTTGGAATTGAGGATCCGACATGCCCCCCGCGCCGTTGAAATCTTGTTTTCAACATGACTATTATAGTTCTCCTCAGTATTAGATTAAGACGAAGCCTTTAATTTATGGGTAATGGACAAATCTTCGAAAAGCTTCGTTTCAACACTCCGCTTGCGGTCTTGATCTCAGCTACCCTCGCCACTCCATCACTTCCAGGAAATGTATTTATGACTCTGCCCAAGCGCCACTTTAGTGAAGGCAGGTTATCGTCCTTGATTAGGACCAACATGTCCTTTGTCAGTCGTCCTTTAGAACGAGTCCACTTCGCCCGTTGCTGCAACTCCGAGATGTACTCTTTATACCATCGGTTCCAGAAATGCTGCCGTAGTTGCTCAATGCGTTGATACCGGCTCAGTCTTGGTGTGGATTCGTCGATGAGACTTGGAGTTGGCAGTGACGTAAGTGGTCGCCCAATCAGAAAATGAGAGGGAGTGAGAGGAAGAATGTCATTTGGATCAGTGGAAAGAGGAGTTAATGGACGGGAGTTAAGTACAGCTTCTATAAGAGAGAGAGTAGTGCATAGCTCCTCGAAAGTTAGATGACTGTTGCCTAAAACTCTAACCAAATGATGTTTAGTTGACTTTACTCCTGCCTCCATGAGACCGGCAAAGTTTGGAGAATGTGGGGGCACAAAATGAAAATTAACATTAAGATTAGCTGCAAGTTCAATTAAATTATTCGACTGTACATTCAAAAATCGTTTAACCTCATTACATGCACCTACAACTTGAGTGCCATTGTCGGAATACACGTCTGTTGGTAATCCGCAATCGTCGGCTTGTAAATCTCTTAAACGCTAACATGTAGCCATCTGATGATAAGTCGCTTACGATCTCCAAGTGAATAGCCTTGGTAGCAAAGCACACGAATACAGCGATATACGTTTTATATAAGTGACAACCACGGCCTTTCTTTGAAGCAGACATGATTGGGCCAGCGTAGTCGACACCAACCTTTTGAAAGGGGAAGTCACAGTTAAGTCGAGCTGCAGGTAAGTTGCCCATTATCGGTGAAATGGTGACACCTTTCATACGAGTGCACATAATGCACTATGGTAAGTATGCCGCGCTAGATTGCGCCCACCGATGGGCCAGTATGTTTGTTTGATAGAATGTAACATTGCCTGAGGACCTGCATGCAAGAGACGTATGTGTTCGCGCGTGAATATTAGTTTTGTCAGATGATGATTTGAATGTAGAATTATGGGATGCATTTTATTGTAGTTAAAATTAGAATTGCACAATCTGCCACCTACACGCATAATATTTTCGCCGTCAACAAATGGGTTGAGCTTTATTAAGGTGTTGTCTTTAATTGTTAAGTTTTTGCCTTGTTTCAGCATTTCGTAAGATGGAAAACTTTCAATTTGTGATATTTTTATTAAAATATTCATCGCATTATTTAATTCGTTTTTAGATAAAATATTATTAAATTTATTGTTTTTAGCGGACTGTATATTATTTATAAAACGTAGCATGTAGCTGTTATTCTTTGTAATTTAGTTAAATTTGAATAGTTATTTATATTTATTATTGATTTTGTATTATTAGATTGTTCGTCAAGAGTAGAAACCATAACCAATTCGCGATTGACGTCACTATTATCAATATCGAATTCTAGTGTCGCGTTTAGTGTGGGCCAATTGTTAGAATGTAATGATAAAAAGTTAGGACCTGACCACCAGTTGGGACACGACAGCAGTGAGCTAGCATCGAGACCGCGAGACACCAAGTCGGCCGGATTGTTCTCGGTGGGCACGTGACGCCACGGCTTATTGCCGGTAATCTCCAAAATGTCTGAAACACGATTTTTAACAAAAACTTTTAATTGGCTCGGTAACATCTTAAGCCAACCGAGCACAATCGTCGAATCAGTCCAAAATGTACAATCGGCTAAAGGTAGTCGTAAAGCTTGTTTTGCTTTTTTATATAACTGAGCACCTATGAGTGCTCCGCAAAGCTCTAACCTAGGTATAGTGATGGGTTTTAGCGGAGCCACTCGACTCTTGGCCATTAACAATCTAGTAGTTATATTCTTTTTGTAACTAGTGCGAACGTACAAACACGCGCCGTAAGCGGTTTTAGACGCATCTGTAAATATGTGATATTGAAAATTTATGGAATCATTACCTGTGACTTGGCGCGGGATTTGAAATTGATTTAATGCCCGCAGACTGGCCACGATTTTGTTCCACTGTATAACTGTATCTTGAGGTAGGGGGTCGTCCCAAGATACTTTACTTAGCCATAATTTTTGTAGCATTATTTTACACTGAACTACGCAAGGTGATAGTATGCCTAAAGGATCGAATATTTTGTCTGTAATAGAAAGTATAGATCGTTTAGTTGGAGATTTATGTTGACATGAATCGTTGTCGAATGAAAAATGAAATGAATCGGAAGTGCAACGCCATTGCAAACCTAATGTTTTGGAATCGTCTAAGCCGCTCAAATTGAGCTCAGTAGAATCGATGTTATAATTAGCAATGAGGCTTGAATGATTGGATCTCCACTTTCGCAGATTCATCCCAGCGCCCTTGAGGCAGCTGCTGACGCCTGAAATAATGTGTAACGATGCGGCTTCGTCAAAACTTCCAGAAATGAAATCATCAACATAAAAATCTCGATTTATTGCATCGGAAATAATTTGGTCGTTGCAATCACTGGCCGTGGTGTCTGTCAGCGGAGCGGGAGTGGTGACTGCGCTTGTGCTGGGCTGCGCGGGAGCGAGCTCCAGATGCAGGATGCTATTATGACGTTTACCACACCCGACACGATCCGCGTTTACATGCAGACAAATAATGTCCTGGTTTTAGACAGTTTTTACATACCTTATAGTTTGGCATCTCAATACAACGCTGCTCGTTGGTTAAAGATAGAAATTCCTCACATTCATAAAGCCAATGACCACCCTTGCATTTGGCGCAGACCTTAGAATATTTGCGATTGAAATTGTTATTATTAGAAAATTGATTATTTATTACGTAACCTTTTTCGTGTATCCTTTTTATTTTATTGTTAGCCGTAGTTATGTTGCGAGACTGTACCGCGTCGATGGTCATGGTTTCTAATACTTCCGAACGCATCCTGAGAAATAAAATGAATTGTTTAAATGTGATTTTATTATTTAATGTAAGAACGTGTTCTTCCCATTTGCGACGTGTAGCAGTGTCCAGCTTGAATACAGCAATGTAGATTAATATTGTGTCCCAATGATTGACAGATTCCTTTAACGTTTCCAGTGCTCTAATATTTCTATTAAATGTGTCAATTATCAGCCTAATAGATGTAGAATTTTCCTTTGAAGAAGGCTGTAAATTAAAAATAGATGACAAATGATTATTAATTAGTAAACGTGTGTTATTGTATCTCTCGCACAGAAGTTCCCAGGCAACAATATAGTTTTTGTGTGAAAGTTCTAGGGACTGAATAACTTGTACAGCGCTGCCCTCTAGTGAGGCGCGAAGGTAATGAAATTTGTTTATATTATCTATGTCCTCATTTTTATTTATTAAACTATCGAAAGTGTCCCGAAATTCTAGCCAGGAATTGTAGGAGCCATCAAATTTAGGCAAATTAATAGTGGGCAACTTACAGTTAACCTTTTGTTTGCGAGCTATGACTGAGCCACCTTTCTCAAGGCTGACGCCACTACCTGACCCGCTGCTAGCATCATGGCGTGCATGTTTCATGTAGTTTGCCACCAAAAGTTTCGCTTTTGAGAGTGCTTGATAATATAGATTTTCATATTCAGTACGTTCTGCTAGGATAGTTTCATCATCATCATCAGTATTGACTTCAAGTTGCATCTGAATAGTATCAAAGTTATTAAATAGTTTCTGTATATTTTCAATGCGAATCTGTAGCTCAGACACAAGGAGTTCAGACATGTCTGTCTCCTCAAGATTGCGCATGTATCCTGAAAATGTGGTTAAACGACCTTTTATAGTACCTCGCTGTTTAATTAGTTTTTTAATTTCTGATTCTTGAGCCATTTTTATTTATTTTATTTGGTTTATTTTAATGATTTATAGATTTTAGGTTATAATTTTAATGATTTTATTTGTTTACTTCTGTTGAAATTGCTTATAAAGTATAAAATAGCTATAAGAATGAAATATGTTTAGGAAACAAGTGAAGGATTTACTTAAACTGTTAAAATAGGGTTTTTTTGTATAAATTTTAGATAGAAAAAACAGTTAGAATAGTGATTTTAATGTTAACAGCTTTAGGTATTAAGAGTAAGGTTAAAATTTAGAATAAGTAATAATAATAGTTAGTTTATTTTAGCAGGGACAAGGAAATTGATTAAATTAACGTAGTTATAGGATATATTTAGCTATAATAGTTTATACATAGGTCATTGACCTCTTGGTTATAAAGATTTATCGATTTTAATGCTGCGTAATAATGAAATGAATGAATGAAGGAAGGGAACGACTCACTTGCCACGAGAACGCCATCTTGTTTTTCTTGATTATTGTTTTATATGATTACTGTTTTGTTATTATCCAGCGACGAAGGTCCATGTGCGCGATGGGTTCTTGGCTATTAAAAATACCGGCTTGATGTAAAAATAAGTATATTTACACCTTTAAACTTATGAAATAGAAAAAGATATAGAAATTGCGTGCCGGCCGGTCGAGCTCCCTTGTTGACATTAGTTTTCTTAAATTTGAATGAGGCTTTGGAATTGAGGATCCGACAATTGGATAGCTCCACGTCGTTAAGAAGCAGCTCCTGCTCCCGGTCATTAATTTGGGTCTTTAACTCATTAATAACAGACTCCAAATTGCTCACGTTATTGTCGGAGCTTTCCAGCACATTTACACGGTTTTCCAGGTCAGCGATCTTATGGCAGCAGTGTTGAATTGTATCGCCTAGCTTAGAATTCTCACTTCGGCATTCCTTGATCTCACATCTCGCCTCGCGCAATTCATCCCGAAACATGCGGATTTCACCAATCAAGTCGGAAGCTGTGGTACCGGAAGTAGAAGCAACTGGTGAACGCAAAGTATCAGTACCCAAGGCCTTTGCGGGAGTCATGGTGTTGTCTCCCTTAGGGAGCTGACACTTGCAGCCTGGACATAGCCACGAGGACGAAATGCAGCTGTCTCCCCCAAGGCTACACATGCGCGATGATGAGACTTATTGCATTTGAAACATCTAGCGCCATCTGTTGAGGCCAGAAAGCGACCAAATGCTGCACATTTTGCCAATTGACGAACAGTAGTAGTGCAGTCAATAATCGCTAGATGGCGCTGGCAACCTCCAGACAGAATTAGCGTATAGGATAATACGGGACACCCGGGAATTTTTAAAAAGTACAATTATGTAATGTTAATATTTTTTTTATACACAATATTATTATTATTTTTTGCACACTTGAAAACAGTTTTAATACCGATTGTAAGGTAGAACAAAACGTCACTTGTCAGAAAAATTGTTAACTTATTTACACAACAATACACTGCACTCGCGATTGAGATACCAATATAACAGCTTCGTTTGCCCGTAAGTTTCATAAAAAATACTAACTGAACAGTTAAATAATACTTTAAACTATTTTAATTATTGAATTTAACTGGCACTGATGTTTCGTTTCACGTTCCGTTACTTCTTCCTAAAGGTATAAAAGGTCATTCCAGGCTTGGTGTTTCCACTTTTCTCTAACTTGGGAGTCCTTCAAGCGAATTGTAAATAAGCATCTTGTCATTTTGACATCTTGTCAGTCGTCAGTGGCTGATTTCAGTTGCTTACATTTCTGGACCTTATCATCTTATAAAAAACCATCGTTTAATTTTAATTAAAACAATATCAATTCAATTTTAAAGTCGGGTGAGAAAAAGTTTTGTTCCTTTAGTTATGATAAGGCTTTTGTTTGTAACATGTTTACATAAAGCTGGTTGCATCATTAAATGCAGTATAGTTAGGTATTGTAGCATCCAATTTCGCTGAATTCGGACATATGTACCTACTCTCCTACTATTGTTTTTAATATTCGCCAGTACGAATTTACCACTACTTAGAGTGACATTGCTTTGTTTAAGAATAATAATCAATTTCTAAAAAAAATATTGTAAGTGTAAAATCAAAGTTTAATTAAGTAACAAGTTTTTATAAATTTTTATTTAAGGTAATTGGGATATTGTTGTGATTTGTGTTTTTTGTTTTTAGTGCAATGTCTCGAATCTCGAAACATTTTGACGGCTTTTTAGTCCCGAGGGATAAACGGGCATACGTGGACAACACCGGTTTGACGAACGAAGAAAACGGCTGCTACATCAATAGTATCTTGCAGTCACTTCTGTTAACTCAACGGTAAGTTTTCTACTAGATAAAAGGCGGGAACCGCCGATCCGAGGCTTGGTGACGCTTTCAGGTTATGCCTTTACGCTTTCTAGCTAGGCTTCTAAATATATTTTGATAAATAATAAATTCATTTGTAAATATTGTTATTTTATTTTCTTGACAAAATCATAAGTGTCAAAGTATAAACAAAATTGAAGTATAAAATGTTTTTAATAAAAAGGTAAAGAAATATGAAAGGTTAGGTTTTGCCACACACTCCGCCACCAGTAGAAACGCCGACATATCTTATAGGAGTTCTTATTTAACGTCCATATCTTGAAGTGGTGGGTAGGTGTGACGATGATGATGGCAGTGGTGTTGATGGTGGTATTTTGGTACTTATCTTGTTAAGATTGTCCATATTATTGTTGTCTTCAGATGTTGGCGTATTCTGGGTCATCCTTATGGATTGTAGGGGTCACCAATATGCCTTTACGCTTTCTAGCTAGGCTTCTAAATATATTTTGATAAATAATAAATTCATTTGTAAATATTATGTTATTTTATTTTCTTGACAAAGTCATAAGTGTCAAAGTATAAACAAAATTGAAGTATAAAATGTTTTTAATAAAAAGGTAAAGAAATATGAAAGGTTAGGTCTTGCCACAAGGTATAAGTACGTACTGGGTTATTTTCAAGAAGTCATTATTGTCTTTCATTTTAGTGCTATATCTTAATTACCTACCTATTAAGTTAAAATTAAAACCATGGTTTATTATTAATTCTTATGACGACATAATGTCCGTGCATATATTTTACCATCATCATAGCCCCTAAAACACAGAGACCTGTTGGAGATGGGCCTTTCAGAACATGCATCTGGAGAATTTGGCCTACACTCGCCACGCTCTGGCCAGACAGCTACGTAAGTCTTGTTTCTAGCGGTGTTATTTTTATATAAATATCACTATAGCAAACTTACAATATGAGTTCTCCTAGAAAATTGGCATTCGACATCATTGCACATACTGTCAACGAGAACAACAAATTGGTTGATGGTGGTAAGTTGCCCAGTCTGCGGGGCGGGAAACTATCCACCGTCCGTGCCAATAAACCCAGTAAAGTGTATCCAAACGTTTCGGGATCAGGCTCGAGTCAAGCCGGCATAGTGTTAGGGACTGATGTCAGTCATGAGTGTTGTGATTCCAGTTGCTAACATTCATGGACCTTTCGCGCTACCTACCTCCAGGAGGGCGCAAGGTCACATGTCGTACTAGAATATAAAATAAAAAAAGACATAAAATGAGGACTGGTTAGAGAAGGTCTGATGACAATTTATAAACACTTCGATAAGTTGATATTAATGAAACCGGGACCGACGGCCTAACTTGCTCTTCGAGGTACAGGAATGGTGGTGTTGTAAATAAATGACAAATGTACGTAAGACACGTGTATTTCTCATTGGCACAGGCCGGGGTTCGAACCGACCTACTTAGGTTTTTTTTTGTTTTTTAAGCATTCTTACAACCGAGCCGCCACCACTCTAAAGCTACCCAAAAAGTAAAAAATAAATTAAATATAAACTGTACACCTAATAAACTATAAGTAAAAAATGTCCTCCAGAGACGACCCTTCAGGGATACTCCCAAGGAGGCTGGCAACATTTCTCCTCTGTATAGCAAAGCTAATAAGTTGGCAGAAATAATTGCCAGCTTTCCTGTCTCCGTTAGCCGTTATCATTTATTAGACATGAATAGTTGTTGTCTTTTAATGTGTTGTCAAAATATGTTGCAGCTAAACTAAATTATAAAATTAGTATGGGTTTTTATTATTAGAAAGACGGTTTCGCCTTTCGGAAGACTTTCAATTTGTATGTGTTTTAGGTTTTCTGAGTATACAATTAAGAACATGTCCGAAGCTCCGATTTGGGATATATTGGCAGCTTTGTTTACAAGAATGAAGAGCTCCAAAGAGTACTATTTAAATCCTAGCGATTTCTACAAAGTCGCGAAGCCGGTCTATTTCAAGGGATTCCAGCAACAAGACAGCTCTGAATTTCTGTCGTAAGATTCTTCTTATGTTGTGGTCTAAAATGCAAATACGTATGTTAGCACAATGCCCACGCTTTTAACCCTTAAACGTTCAAAGGACATGCATTGTCTTAAAGTTAATTTTAACGATAAAGTTAATATTATATAAGTACTTGCTATCTGTTTTTGTGATACTAACAAAAAACTTTTTCTGAAAAGCTTTCACGCTACAAACATACATAAACATTAAGTTTTATAGTTTCGTTAGAGCTCGTATTTACATTTTGGACCCTAGCACTATTCTTAGGTACTACATACAATCGTTCGCACACAACACGGGTACGCAGAAATGCGTCTGCAATCATGAAGGTTTGGAGCATTCGAGAAGCTACGTCACATCTTCCTATCGAACACACAGTGTTTGAAGACAAAAGTTTTCAACCTGTGCGTTCTTCCAGTAATGTCGTGTGGTGCAGAAACGTGGACACCGACGGTAGGTCTGGTCCACAAGTTCAAGGTCGCTCAGCGAGTTATGGAGAGAGCTATGCTCAGGATTTCTCATTCGTCATAAAACCAAAGTTACTGACATACCTTTCAAAATTAGGAAGCTGAAGTGGCAATGGATGAACGATGGAGTAGACGGGTTCTGGAGTGGAGACCACGTATTGGAAGACGCAGAGTGGGACGACCCCTGCCAGATGGACAGATAACCTGAGGAAGGTCGCTGGTGGGGGATGGATGAGGGTGGCAGAAGATCGTGTGAAGTGGCGAGCCTTATCCAGCAGTGGAGAGACACAGGCTGATGATGATGATGATTGTATTTGGACCTAGTGTAACCTAGGTACACATTTTTTTTCTTGCTTTTTTAGAGTAAAAATTTTTTTTCGCTTTAAATTCTAAATAATTCTTAAATAACTCTACTCCTTTTGAGTAAGTATTTTCGCCGTCCGATCGTTAGGCAATTTGGACGACGCGGACGCGGACCTTCACTGGGTTCGATTATATTTATTCGGTAAATATATTAAATTTATTTATTTGTGAATTTTCTCTCCTAGTAGGTGACATCGACGAGCTTGCAACTTGTTACACTTATTTAATGTTCCTAAAATAAACTTACTATCTATATATTTTTTTAATGCTAGATTTGACCAGGGTAGGTAGGTTTATTAACATGGTTTGTGCAACATTTCCTAGATATTTGCTGATTCTTTTGGCACATTATGAGAACGCAAAAGGTGATACCATGGGCACTTTTAACAGCATGGAATCGGGATTATGGTAAGATATTTTAATGTATTATTTCATCATCAAAATTGCTAAAAACCATAGATTTATGTGCTGGATTCAACTCTGTCAAAGAGTTTCAAAACTGGTGATTACAGTAGTCAAGTAACTGGGTGGGTTCTCTATTTCATATAAGACATCTTGCCAAGAAGTTCATTTCATAAAATATTTGAATACCTAAGTTAAAATTCTATTGCCTTATACCTAAAGAACTAAAACTTCGTTTGCTGTTGTTGCTTTTGTCTTTGGAAGGATCTACCTTTTCAAGCTCCAAATCGAGCCATTTACAAAACTATGGTTTACAGTTTAAATTTATGTTTCGTGTATTTCCCTTATCATGTAAGTAGTTTTATATTATTGTTTATCTATGATGTACATGTACATTTTATTTATATTGCCAATCTATAGTATGTAATATTGTTATGTATGTATTAATTATGTTAAGAAAAACTTAATTGATACCATCTACGAGTATCTATACTGTATAAATGTTCTAAAGATTTGGCTGTCACAGTATGCCTAGCGGCATGCTCTAATGCAATTAAGTTTTTAAATAAAATATAAATTATAAAAAAATAGAATCTCGTTGCGGGCACTACTCATATAACACATATTAATTTAATTAATTGTTTTTTAGTTTTAACCTACCGACCACCAGTCAGGACGTCACACCGAAGACACCATTTTCAAAAGAAAGTTAGTATATTTATAGTTCTACATTATTTTACTATTACCTACTACACACATCAAAAGTGTCTAGGGATCAACATATATTTTTGCAATAACTTTTCTCCTGATTGATATTCATTAAAATTTTCTTTAAGGATTGATCAAATAAAATGTTTTCGTTTGTCTACAGTAACGATAAACCAAGTCACCTTTGCATTAGTAAAAAAAATTGCCATTTTCCTAATAAAGGGATTTTTGACATTTGAACCACTAACATTAAAGTTCGAAAAAAAGACTGAAATAACAGTTTTTTTTTTAATTTTATTGGGTAACTTAAACAATTAATAATCCGTGTTTCTACCGCGAACACTAACAACACAAGAACATCGGTTTGGCATACTCAAAATGAGTTCATCCAAATCACGCTGTGGAATGGCCGCCCATGTTCGTTGCAACAACAAAAAAAGGTCTTCTTGCGACTGGATACCCTCCATATTCGGCAGAGCTCTTCTCTGAAGTATAACCCATGCATGCTCAATCGGGTTCAAGTCTGGCGACTGAGCAGGCCAGGGCAGGACATTGATGTTAGCTGCGGCGAGAGTCTGTCTTACAACTCTTGCGGTGTGCGGTCGTGCATTATCATGCATTAACTGAAATAAGGGACCGATATGCACTTGTAGAGGAACGATGACGTCTGATACAACCGTCTCAGCATAAATTTGAGCGTTGAGGTTGCCTCTGATCCAAATCAACTCAGTTCTTCCGCCGATCGAAATACCCGCCCATACCATGATGGTTCCACCACTATAAGGATGGACTTCCTGGCAGGATTTTAATCGCTGTTGGCGTCCAGGGGTTCTCCAGTGTCGTATACGTCTTGTATCCGGCCTCATACCAAAACGAGACTCATCAGAAAAGCACACGAAACGCCATTGTTCTTCTGTCCAATTTCTGTGTTCAAGAGCCCATTGATATCGAGTCCTACGATTGTGCATTGCTATAGGTGGTACCCGTAGCGGTCTTCGGGAATGAAGGTTCACTTCATGCAAGCGGTTTCTGACTGTTTGGTCGCTAATTAAGTTCCCTGAAGAGCGATGAAGGCTCACGGCTAACATCATGGCGGTTATTGTTGGAGTTCTTCGAGCTGTGATTTGAATGTATCGGTCTTGTCTCCGTGTGGTGCAGCGATACCGTCCTCCATGGCGCTCAGCCACGGTACCAGTGGTTCGGTAACGTGTCCAAAGTCGACTGATAACACTCTGACTTGTATTCAGAGCTAAAGCCACAGTACGTTGCCGGGAACCAGCTTCTATCATTCCCACGGCTCTGATCATTTCTTCCCTGCTTAAATGACGTCGCCGCTCCATAATAACGTTGGTTTTAATCAGTAGTAGGGAAACAGTAGCACTAATAATGTCTTCAATGCGTCTTATGTTTTTATAGGGAAAATATTGACAGCTGATTTTCATCTTTTACTCGAATTTGATTGACAGTTCCTGTTTTAAATTATGAAATGCACCAAAAAGGATCCATATAAATTTATAAAATCATAAATTTATTACAAAGCCACATCTCAATCACAAGAAATCCGCATAAACATGCTTGATCCCTAGACTTTTTTGATGTGTGTATTACTGGAAAGGTATTTTTTTTCTGCTCCTTCAAAACAAATTCTTTTAAAGCGTGTTGATTGCTTGTCAGTCTACGAACCGTGGTACCGTCCCGGAGGTAGGATGATTAAACTTAAATTATATTAATGTATTTATTGTTTTTATCACAGAGGCGTTCCAATTACATATTGCAAATCAGAGGCGCTATAACAATCCGAAAAATCGCTATATCAAGGGATCGACGAGCGTTACTGATATATTCGGAGGGACTTACGTTACTCGAATCAAATGCGAGTCTTGCAATACAAGCTCTGTAAACCGCGATACATTTTTGGAAATGCACTTGGCAGTACCTCAAATACAGGCAATATCAAACAGCGTCCAAAGTTTGATAGATTACTTTTTTGTTAGAGAAACATTAAAAGGCGACAACCAATATTTCTGCGACAAATGCAAAGCCTATACTAACGCTGAACGCATAGTTGCTTTAAAAAAGGCACCCGAACATCTTATTCTCGTGGTGAAAAACTTCAGGTATGTCTTTTTTAAATACAGGTATTTAGTAATGTTACTTTAGTACGTTACCCCAAATCTAATGTCCCAAAAATGAATCAATAACTTAAATAATAGGTCATAATTTTTATTAATGATTCTATTACTCATAGTGGAAAAGTAAGCAGCAAAGCGGTCTAATGAGTGGCTCCTAGCAAAAGACTAGCAGTTTGTCAAATAATTAGATCAGGATCACTGATGGATCAGGACACTGCATTTAAGGGTTATGTGGTCGACCCTAGTTCCAATAGGGATACTACTACTACCGACTTGTCTTCTCTCTCTGGACTCTGTCTTCAATGGCTGTGATGCCGATGATATCTCCCTTATTTTAATTTTAAAAGATTAAACATAGCTTGGACTAATATGTTGGCCAAACCAAGACCAAGACTTGGGTAGTCTTGCTGCTGGTCTCGGTCTCTCGGAAACGACCTTTGCTCTGACAGAATTTGATTTTTTACCAAGGAAACCTTGTGAGACTCTACTATCTGTCCGCAAACTACAATCTCGAGAACTATTGGTCTCAATGACTTATAATTTAGAATGGTTATAGATCTTAATGACCAACATGTATTCAAAAATGTAAACAACAACACTATGAATAGCGGTTTATATGATGTTTTATTTATCAATTCAAACAAGTTTTTCTTTGTAAAATTGTCTGTTCTACATCGGACCAGTAGGTAGTTTTGGAGATATTTCATGAAGACCAGAGTCATTCATGAGTTCGATTTTTTTCCTTGGAACACTAAAAAGACACTACGCGGTTATCATTAAATAAAAAGCCCAAATTAAAGTAGATCGTGAGGATTTTTCCATCTATCAACTCTAGCGTTAAGAATTAAACCCTTCTCTTTAATGTGTTATCAATTCTTTTACTTAGGGTCTTTTATTCTTTAAAGCAAGATATAGGGATTTTAATATACATATATATTTATATATGCGTGTAAAAAAAATACGGGTTTGAATAAAGTTTTTCCTTTCTAGCTTCGATCGTGTCACCAAAGCCCAACGGAAGAATTTGCTGCCGATCTTGTGTCAGCAATCTATTACTGTTCCATCTAAGAAACCGACCCAGTACGATTTGTATGCCTCTGTGATCCATTCGGGAACTACTATGCAGTCCGGTCACTACTTCACCATCGGCTTTAACAAGGACACTTGGTTCGTCTACGATGACGAAGTGGTTGCTCCCCTGCCAAATAACTGCCTTAATATTTTGCGTCATGGATGTACACCGTATATTCTTTTTTTCAAAAAACGGAATACTAATTTTATTGCCAGTTGCACCAATTAATTGATATCGAACACCATTAAAGAAACTCAGGATAAATTACCATCAATAATCAGCTGCTTTTTCAATCAAACTATTTACTCTTTTCGTTCTTCTCATTCTTGTCTTCACGTCTACCTATACTACTCAACCGATTATGCCCAATTTTACCAAATATGTTCCTTAAAAGCCAGAGTAGGCATGAATCATGACTTGCATGGGCACATATTGGGCCTATATTTTTAATTTCTACATTTTACATATAATACTCCTTATTAAATTGTATTCAAGTTATATCATAATGTGAAATTGTGTACCATTTATTAATATAACTAAATGCTGTGCAAAAAGATAACATTCCACAATTTTTTAAATAAAGGGCACTTATATTGGCCTATAAAATTACTACACCTATTAAATGAAATTTATCTTTTTATAAATATTATGATGATTATAATGGTTGAGAATCTATGATAATTGTCACTTTAGGAATACAATCAATATTCTCATATTTTAATAGTTTTATTATGTTATGAAAAACTATAAATAATGGATATGTGCCATTTTGAAAGTCAATTCTTCATACCTAAAAAATATAAGCTGGATTTTCAGTAGATGCAAATTTGCGAAACGATGTCGACAAATATAATTTCAGGTTAGGTACGTATATACAAATCTTTAACGATCCTTTGTATAAAGCCGGTTTGATGATCATAAATATTAATTTAGCAATATTACAAATCGTTTGTACCTAAATGCATATTTTACTAAAACTATTGAAGGCTCCGTTTTCGCATTTCTTGCAACTCTATTGTATTTTTTTGGTACCTACTTACTTTTTACTCTTTTGCATGTTGCAATACTAGTTTTCATGTCGCTAAATAACCTACATAAAGAACATTTTTCTGCCATTGGGCTGCAATTATAACTAATAAAAAATCTGAAGCTCTAGCAAGTAAAACTCTGTTACATAAAGTGTCAGTTCCGAGCTTTGACAGCTCTATAAATGTTCGGACATCGGAGCTGGCTAATACGTTGGCAGAAATAATTGCCAGTATCCAGCCAGGCACTTGGCTAAGAGGGACCCCAATTATCCTAAACTCGTAACCTGTACCAAAGTCGGCTTATTTGAGCATCTTGAGTTTCTCAGCAGATACCGCCGCGCTTTATGCGATGGACCAGATTGCCTGGATGTGACATGGGGTTAATGTCTCTACTAGTGTTGCCCAAAGCAAGACCAAGACTGGCCAAATCTGGTCTTGGTCTTGCACTCTTAATCTTGTTCTCGCAAGACTCTTGTTCTGACTGAAAATATATATTTATTTCTAATTCAACCTTGTACAACTTTGGGCATCAGTGCTCCAGTGTATGTCCACAAACTACTAACTCTAGAACTACCGGTCTCATATACATCATATAACGCTTTACATAATGTTTTATTCATCAAACGAATAAATTTGTAAGAGCAAAAAAAACCCTTTTCCACATAACACTTAGAGATATTTTTAAAGAAATACATGACGCAGTTACAATTACAATTTAAAAAAAGCCATTCCCACCAGCATTGTTCCCGTGCCTCGGAGATCACGTTAAGCCGTCGGTCCCGGTTCCACTAATACGACCTTGTGGAATCGTTAATAAATTGTCATTAAAAATACATCAGATCTTCGCCAACTTGTCTGACCAGCGTGGCGAGTGTAGGCCATATTCTTTAGTAATATGTATGCTCTGGAAGGCCCCTGTCCAAGAGTGGAAGTCTAGGACTGTGTTCTAGGTGCTGTAATTAATGAAAAAAAGAGTTCTGTAAGACTCTTGCGCAAGAGACAAATTCCAAGACTAACCATCGGTGGTATTGCCGTTGGTATTGCTCAAGACGAAGATTGGGTAACACTAGTTTCTACACATGTCGCACACTCTACAGATCTGCTAAGTTTCCACGGCCCAATGGTAATTTCATACTTTTGATAGAATTGTTTACCTCTGAAGTCTTTATTTTTGTAAGTTAGTTTTTGTTCAACAACATAGTTATTAAGTCTTAACTTGTAGTTTTCATTATTTCTTTTTCTTTTGGGGTTCAATTCTCGAATGTAGTAGGTAAGCTAAGTTGCTGCTCATTAACCTATATATGCCCAAAGGGTCGCCAGCGACCCAACAACTACCTTCAATTTGTTTATTTAAATAAAAACACATTTGTTGTAGAACTCTTCTAATGAAGTATGGTACACCTATAATACTTAAACAGATACTGAGTTCTTGTTCGGCAGACCATCTCATAATTGTCTGCCAAAGAATACTTCGATGTGCAGTGTGCAAAAATAAATCCACATAGGCCTGTAATAAATGTGATGTAGGGTTATAAGATAAAGTTTTCTCAACTTTTTGTGTATAATTTAGTATTTTTGCATTTATATACTTATTGTATTTGTAGCAAGTTGTTTTAATTCTATATTCTAAAATTTTAATAGGGTTTAAAGCTTTTCCCTCCCGCTCGCACAATCCAACATTTAAAATGTTTTTTAAGTCGTAAGTGTACTATTGAGAAATGTTTTTTTTTTTTTCTAATCCTAGCACAGGAGTTCTCGCCATTTTGCGTGGACATGTCAAATGCAAGTTTTTGTTTTGTAAATTAATTTGCTGTGGATATTATTGGTCAAAAGTGGTGTTGTTTTGTTTAATAATGTGCTGCAATGTGAATAATTTTGGAAAACGATAAATTGGACTTTAAATAGTTACTTTAACAAGTTGCAGTTTATTTTTTGCGGTTTTGTTTATGGACTCCCATATTTTACCCGACGTGACTCCAAGTAAAGCATCAAATTCTGTAGCATCTGGAATTTGATGATCCCCAACTCGGTTATGAACTCTGTTATGAACTCTGTTCTGAACTCATTTATTCTGTACAATGTCCTTTAAAGACAATAAAAAATATAAAAAATACTAGCACGACATTTGACCTTGGGCCCACCTGATGGTAAGTGGCGCGCAAGGTCCATGAATGTTAGCAACTGAAGTCAGACACTCATAACTGCCATCAGTCCCCAACACAATGCCGGCTTGACTAGATGCTTTTTCACACATCGCTTGGAGGACTTCAGGTTATAGGAAAGTGAAAACACAGAGGCTGGAAGAGCATTCCACATCTTTATCGTACGACAGATGTATGAGCCCCCAAATTTATACGTAGTATTTAGATAAAGTAACATTTTGGAGATATATTAATCATAGATTTGTTTTAGTAAAATCGTTATTAATGTTTATGCTATTTTTATCTTTACAGAATTAGGTAAAATAATGTCTAAAATGTTCGTATTATTATTTCCTAGTAAGTTGATAGATTTCTCAAAAGTACAGTCAGTTTTGAAAAAAACATTTAAAATGTTGGATTGTGCGAGCGACAACCGTGGTCTAGCAATAAGTCCGTGGATTTAGACTCGGAGATACCGGGTTTGATTCCTGGTCGGGAAGCTAGAGACACCGACGATCTTGCTACTTGTCATGTATGTAATGTGAACCGGCTTTAAAAAAATGTGGCTTCTGACTGCCCCTTAAGCTTCAGACGTCATAATACTTTACTTCTTTTACTTTTCTTCAACTGCTTCTCCCCTCAACAATCCTCTGGGGATCCTCAAAAACGGTGTTCTTAGTTATAAAGTCATCAAACCTCGGTAGGTTACGAACATTTATAATGTTACCAATTTAAATATTTTCTAAAATTTTTATTTTTAAATATTTATTTTGTTTGAACTACTACGCTAACCGCTAGCACTTTTGACATCTATTTTATATATTAATGTGTCACGAAAATTATTTATAATTTTGGAACGAAACCTGAAATGGATGAGTTAAATAATTAGTTTTGTTTAAATATTTAACTAAGTAATTATTAAGAAATACAGAAGTAAAGTATCATCACGACCGTTTCCCTTTCGGGGTGGTCAGAAACCACGCTTATAAATAAACGGATTCACATTTAGCCCACTTTACTATAGGCCAATCAAGACAAGTGGCAAGCTCGTCGATGTCTCCAGCGTACCAAACTCGAGAAATATCACAAATGATTTAAATATTGATTAAATGTATTTATTTACATTTAACTAAACATACAACCCGGTACCTCCGAGTCTAAATCCACGGATTGAACCACTAGACCACGGAGGCAGTTGAAAAGAAATACAAGTTTAAATTAAATAAATATTAGCCGAAAATAACATAAATAAGCTTTAAGAAGGTTTTAGTTTGGTAGTTCTATTCCTCCGGAAGGAATAATTGAGTGCAGGACCCCTTGAGGAGACGTCTAACACCCGTAATCTAAGGCGTTACCTCAATGGCTCCTCGACTCAACGTTTCCTTCCAGCTGTCAAACGAAAATGAATTCACCTTATTACATTATACACCAGTTTTATTTTGAAAGTCAGCCGTAAGCTGGTACTTTCGACGTCATTTTAAATTTAAATCGTCACAATTATATGAATTCATTTTCGTTTGACAGCTGGAAGGAAACATTGAGTCGAGGAGCCATTGAGGTAACGTCTTAGGCCGCGTTCGTTTTATAGCATTTCCAACATTTCGTAGCAACTTCATAAACCAGCGCGAAATGTCGTTTTAGTTAAGAAATACAACTTTTTTACACAATGCTAACATTTCTTAAATAAAACGAGCAGTAAGGCTACTTTTTGACAAGTGTTTTCGTTCATGTTTTATCATACCGTGGCATCCAACACACATGATATTATTATGGTCTTTGAATTTATTACATAAAATCGTTTAAAATACCTTTTTAACAAATATAATAGAAAACTATAAAGTATATAAAAATGGTAAACGATCCATTTTGTGTTAATGACATCTGCCAAAAAGTAACATCAATAACCCTCCTTTAACACGGTACTGACATACGATGTTAGCATCAAATGTAAGAATTTTCAACGAACGACTTGTACTAAAAAAGTAGTATTTTTATGCTAACATTTCTTAAAACGAACGGGGATTTAGAATACGGGTGTTAGTGGCCGATAAACTACCGGTCCTTACTATTCATATTATTATAGAGCGTGTACGCAGCGAAATATAATATCGGTGTGAAGAGACTCCTATGTTAAATAACTTGTGCCTTTGTTTTAATAAATAACACATGCAATATAATGAATTCATTTATTTATTATACAACCCAATCAATCGACCTCCTAAATTATTTAGTTTTTCAGTCGCGCTTCGTGCTATTTGTTTAATGATTGTTGATGGCACCTGAAATAAAAAAAAAAACATTAACTGTGTTTTAGTGGCAACTTTAAAATGGCAATGTCGACTATTGAACTTTCCCAATATCTGTTTATAGGTAAGGCAATGGTGGGTTATTTCAGTCTGGAATAAGCAAACTTTTTGTGTATATCGTAACCACAAAATGGACGAAATCGGAGAATAAATGTAAAATAAAAGTTTCCAAATTGCCTCAGGAACTCAAATACTAAGATCCATCCGGTTGTTTTTTCTAGACTGAAATTACGCACGATTGCTTAAAATACTATGGGTTTGCTTTCTACTGCAGCGCGAATTAATTAGTTATTTTGTTATATATAAAGCTCACTCGAGATGTATGTTTTTATATTATTATAGATATTGTAATCTTTTGATTTAGGACTTCAACTCTCTTCTTTCAGTAATTAATGAACAATAAAAAAACAGTTTCGTACCTTAGATATTTGATTACTATGTTACATGATAAAGAATGATTATATAGGGCTTCATGAAATATTTCGCATTCCAAAAGGCGAAAACCTTAAAAATATTTAAGAACCGCTGACGAGAGTTTTGCCAAAACAATGCATTAATTTCATTTTTATTATATATTTAGGTTATCTAAAATAATGTTTAAAAATAGTAAAATAAGAATAGAGTAAGTTAGTCTAAATTGTAGATAGGTAGATAGACGCTTGTCTTTGATTTTGCCGCATGTTTGTTGGAACATCAATTGAATTTCCTTAGCAATAAGATCTAACTTCGCTTGTAATTTGCAAGTCGCTAAATGTGTCGAAAGCAGCGTGAGGCGTATTTAAACAATATTGATGATTATATTTAATTTAATTAAATGTTTGATAAGTAATTTTAAAAAATGCAAAGAACGCATAGGTATTAGGTATGTGCCCAGTGTTGTTGACTTGTCGCTTTAAGTGCTTTATTTTACTTTATTTCACTTGAAAGTCGTTCTTTGTTCGATGCTTTTTCATTTAATTTAAGCAAAATCCAGTAACTAAAGCGAGCATTCAAGTCAAACACGGCACTGTAGGTATAGGTTAGGCAGTCGGTTTGCGCCCCCTAGGACACTGCACACTGTGCAGAGTGCAGACGGCCCCGGCCTAGAGATATCTGCAGCCGTATTCCATTACTTATGGGCAAATGTTAGATTCTTAAAATAGTGAATTCCGTTATTTACTACGTCACTATTAGTTCGAGTTTTGCCGATCATAGCCGAGCTCACGTCAAAAACGTTTTCCACTATTCCAAAAGTCACCATGCTGTTGCAACATTAAAAATCATTAGAAAAACGTATACAGGAATAGTACGCGGCGCGTTTATACATATATAATTTTAAATACATTTATATGTATTCATTAAAATAAGATTATGTATAAATATAGATTTTATAACATTAATTAATTAGGCAAAACTATGGCAATACTTATATGGTATGAACGCTACCTTTAAAACCCTACTAAGGTCGGTTTGAACCCCCCTGGCATGTACCAATAATAAATACACTTTTCTTAAGTACATTTGTCATAAATTTACGTCGTGCGTGTGCGTCGGAGAGCACGTTAAGCCGTCTTCGGATCCGGTTCCACTAATTACCAACTTGTGGAATCGTTAATAAATTGTCATTAAAAATTTACATCAGATACACGCCAACCTGTCTGGTCAGCTGGTGTAGATAAATTTCCTGGAAGGTCCATCTCCAACAGTGAAGGTCTAGGACGCTGTGTTCTATTGGCTGTAATGATGAAATGATGAATGATGGAAATATAAAATATATAAAAATAATCGACAATTAAATAAACGCATGCGAAACGTTATTTGCTGGCGTCGGTAGTGGAAACCTTTATACGAGAATAACATTTTACTAGTGTGTTACACTGACAGTTTACGTTTAAGGGATTCCATTATAATGTTTACGCTTAACGAACATAATAGGGTAGCTGGACTAGCTTGCCACTAAAGATAAATTTTAATTGCTTGGTGCTTGTTCTCGAATGTTGACGACGATGAAGATACTCACTTCTAAAGCAGTATTTATGAGATTGGACAAACTAGAAGCACCTCCGACTATTGCTCTTCCTGCAGAATAGAACTTGTCTCCATCGTTGCCATATTTCTCTTCTTCTCTTATTGTGTCGACTATAGGTTTCGGCTGAAAATATAACGTAAAAATGTTTACGATATCAACAGTAGGTATACCTAATTTAAGACTAAGCAGAAGTTAGTGTAAGAGGAATTCCAGCAAAATCTTTGCATTACACACTCAAATGATTTGAATTTATTTCTCTAGTCTAACGGACTTTGTTTGGCTAGAGAAACCAACAATTAATAATAATGGATGGGAAGTGTTATTATTGCTTGAGTAAAAGGGGCTCCTCAACCAAGAATATTCTGTCACAAGCTAGAGTGCTACGTGATAAGCACCATACTCGTATGCTGCCCCTGCCGAACACGTTCAATTTACGAGAAAGTTTTTTTTTATTAATAGAGGTTTTGCCTTTTGTCGGCTTTCAGGTTGCCCACTTAATGGGGTGTATCACTAACTTTTTATCATGATAGATGGCGCATGATAAATGGTACCTAATATAACTGTCAGTTGCATAGAAAACTTGTATATTTATTACGAAATTTCTCATTTTCTGGATATTATACCGAAGTGAGCAGCTTTTAAGTGTACAAATCGAGATTTCCAAACGAAATCAAAGATATGGTAATCTCAAAATTGCCGTTCTATTAATTAAACCTTTTTTTTTTTTAAAGACCGGGTGCGCTTTTTTAATTTGTCTTTTAAGGTAGATGTTATATTAATAAAAAACTACAAAAATATTTAAAAAATGATGCGTCATAGGTGTAAACAAGGTATCATTGCCGCTAGTGACATCTACAAAAAGCTTTGCCTGCTACACCCCATTGAGCATACAGACAGATAGTGGGGTCGCCCAGGCCCGGATGGCTAATGGGCCTGGGTTAGGAATGACATTCCCTATTGTAATCGTCAGAATCTCAGCGGGTAACCACGCCGTTAGTAGTATAACGTGTGGCTAACGAACCCAGATCTGGATTCGACTACTTCAGCTCTCCTCCAGGAGCACTTCTCTAAGAAGTGGTCTCCCGTTGGGCCGAGCGCAAGACGGAGCGATATTCTGGAGTTGCTTGAAGCAAACTCCTTAATAGTAGTACCGCCTACCAAAATTAAAATACACAATAGTTGAATTATGAACCTGGAATATGTTAGCGACGTATTTCTGAACATTTTCCTTGGCCGATAGCTTTCTGCTGCCAAGTCCTTCGGTTTCCAATATAGCGCCTTCGAGTGTCGTCACTGGTTGCGACAACAGACCTCCATCCACGTGAAACATCTACCACAAATTATAATACAATAGAATATACTCTTACGGCCAGTTGCAAAAAGGATGATTAAAATAGTTATATATTGGTAGTTGACTAGTCACTTTGGATATTTTAGCTAATAATATGCCGCATAGGCATACGTTGGACATATCAAAAATATCAGCCTTTCTGCAACCGGAATTTATTATCATTTATATCTTATTTACGAATATTTATTATATAAAGACAAAAGCGAAGATCGGTGGTGGCTTGGTTGTAAGGACGCTCTCCTTAAAATCATAAAAAGGCCCCGATAGCTTCACTCCCGCTACCACTAATGCCAACTGGAATCTATAATAATTGTCATAAAAATTGACATCAGATATTCACCAACTCCTCTAACCAGCGTGGCGAATGTAGGCGAAATTCACCAGAAATTTCTTGAAGGCTCATCTCAAACAGTGGAGGTTTAGGAGTCTGTGCTCTAGGGGCTGTGATGATGACGTCAGTCACACTATTTACCTCGTATGCTGCTCTCTCTTTTCCTCGCACATATATGTTGGGTAAACAGTTTTTCCGTTTTTTGTTCTTTCGACAAACCATACCTTATTAAAAGCGATGCTGTTGGACGATATATCAGGTAATTCGTCGTCTGATCTTGATGAAGACACCGCCTTGATATCACCAGGGTCAGCTGTGCCGCCTGGCTCGTACACAGGCAAATCTATCCTAACAGGATTATTTGCCGGCGCTGATAGACAAACGGCACAAAGTGATAGAACCAGGCATACTCGATGCATCGTCTTTATGTGTCTAGAAAGAATGAAGAATTTATACAGAGAAGAAAAAAATATATTTTTGCTGATGTTGAGTTAGATGAAATGTAAAGAGATTTAACGCTTTATTTTCTTACGTAAACAAGATGCAGTAAACCCCTAATTAAGATAATAATATTAAAATGGCATCACCAACTGTAATAGCCCTTAACTAGCCTTCGCTATCATCTTATTTATCATCATCTATCGGGTAGAGCTTCTTATTTACCATCCGCTATACAGCCCGCCAAGGCTACGGTGCTGGACGTAGCATACAGACTATCGAGCAAGGGGAATAAATTAAACTAAATGTATATAATTTGTAAATAAAAAAATATTTACAAAATAAAATAGATGTTAATACTAAAAAGATAGAGATATAAGTCCCGTCCGTGGAATCATGGCAAGAACGCTGGCTGCATTTCCCCGCTGAATTGTAATACTGATTTTTTGAGCGAAAAATGAGCCAGCCCTTTGTCACTGGAGGAGACAACAAAACGCGGTGTTATGTCTTTTAAAAACTCTTTGCGCATATTTGTCAATAATCTATGGCAGGTCAAATTGACACTGACAAGAGACGTTTGCATTTTAGTTACAAATTATAATTCTTATCGAATGTTAGAAACACGAAGCATTGAATTCGAACTTAATAATGAACATATTCGTCAAATACCGGATCTCGCCGTGTGTTCCAAGGATGTCAAACTTTGGAGTCAGTTTCCAGGGTACAACGTGCAGAACACAAACCAAGAACCATCTCCTAAGAGTAAACGCAAATAATGGCCTGGTGAAAAGAAGTGTAGTACCATGGGTGTCAGTGCGATACAAAAACTATCCTCCACGATATCACAGCGATATAGAATACCCTAACTTTGATTACTATAGAAAACATCAGTATAAGAATGTCTTAGACAGTAAATGGGGAAGCGGACAGGAGAAGACAACAGCCACATACGTTGTATCATTCTTTGGACTTATGTGCTCCTCGTTGCTCTAAAAAGTGAGTTAACACACTTTGTCTCGTATATGGGAGCTGCTGCTGATGTTGTTGCTCTGGCTAATGTGGAGATTGACTTATCTAAGGTGGTGCCTGGTGGATGTCTGACATTTAAATGGCGGGGAAAGCCGTTATTCGTTAAAAATCGCACTCAATCAGAAATAGATGCAGAAGCTGGCACTCCTATGAGTGCCTTAAGAGATCCAGAAACGCCGGAGCAACGTTGTTCGAACCCTGAATGGCTTATTGTTATAGGGATTTGCACACAGTTAGGATGCGTGCCTCTACCCAATACTGGTGACTGGGAGGGAGGGTTTTACTGCCCATGTCACGGTAGCCATTACGACAATATTGGTAGAACGCGTAAAGGCCCAGCACCGACAAATCTAGAAGTACCACCCTATAAATTCGCCAGTGATACCCTTATTATTGTAGGATAAATTACAAATAATAAATTATTTAACAACGTTCTATTTTATAATTTGATTATTTTGGAACAAGTTTTTAAAATTATCATATATTATATTTCGCCATTATCCTTTGCAACAGAGAACAGTAGATTATAATGTAGAAGCAATGCTAAGTAAATAAAAAAAAGTTAATTTAAAAATATAAAAAATAGTGTAAAAATTAAATTATATAATATTATATTATTTATATAATATTATAACTGAAAACTAAAATGAAAAAACAAGCCCAAGTGTTAACTACACATTTATTTCATTACATAGAGACTCATTAAAAAACGAGACCGCTCAAATCTTCCCAATAATGAGTACCGACAGTCTGTGGTACCGACTGTTAAAGTCGCTGTGTAATAAAATAGGTACATATATGAAATTATTTCAATGATGTAGTTAAGCTGTTTTTAGCGACGGAACCCTTTGGCCTATATTATATTCTTTGTCTATTTAAGCAGTCGGGGTTTATTTATTATGAAATATTTGTTTTTGATAGAATTTTTAGGAATACGTTGGGACATCTAAAAAAATTTAAATCTCAAGAATGTAATAACTCCAGTTTTAATTAACAGGACATCGGATTATTAAGGTGTCTACTACGGAAAATCTAATAGAAATCCATAATTAACCCGATAATTACTAAGTAGTTAGATGGTTTCGTTTTGCCCGACCATTTTTTATTTGGTCGCTACTTGAACTTGTATGCAAAAAATGTAAGTAGGCAAGTTATTCTTTTTTCATAATTATTTGTAAACTAAAATAATGCATGATCAATCAAATGATCATAGTTGTAGCCGGTTCAAAGCATTTCCGTAGCATGAAGGTTTGCATAGTGTCTGTGAAACATAAAAAAATATTATTATTATATATAAGTGCACGTCGAATACGACCATAAACACCAATTCATTGTCATAGACTACTTAATTCTGAGACGATTGTCCTAGCTTTAATTCTTAAACATTTTGACTTTTTGCCTCATCTTGTTACATATTTAATGTCTTTGGTAATAGACCGCCACCGCTGTGGTCACCCTAGTGGTAGCACACTTCGGAGCGGGGCAGTAGTAGTAGTAGTAAGTTCTTCGCGCGCAAAGCGCGCGGTGGGCTTTGGGGGTGGCCCCGTAAGCCGGCTGGAACTCGGCGGGCGACGGCCCACCGGTGTCTGTTTTCTCCCCTGATTGTGCTGGCAGGGGAGGGGACCCGTGAGGGGGGGTCCCTGGTGGCGAGGTTGGTAGTGCCCCCGACCTGGAAGCGGGCGGGGGAGGGGTCACGAGGCGTGATGTGACCCCTATGATGTCGTCTTCTTCAATCCCCGACCTCAGGGCGGTCGGGGATACTCTTCGCCCCCGGCCTGGAAGCGGGCGGGGGAGGGACCACGGGGCGTAGTGTGGCCCCTGTGAGGTCATCATCTTCGGCCTCCGACCTGAGGGTGGTCGGAGACGCTCTTCATGGTGTGCTCCCGGTCTGGTTAGCGACCGGGAGTGGGCCTCGGGGGTGTGGGCCCTGTGTGCTCGTCTTCTTCTTCACCTCGGCGGGGGGGGCCCCAGGGTCTCCCGGGGCAGGTGGCGGCCTTCCGGTGGCCGTGCGTGGAGCGGTGCGATGCCCTGAAGATGGACGTGCCGAAACATCCGTTTGGCGAGCCTGGCCACGTACTGCTCGATGGTTTCCATCTTCAGGTCCTCGTGGATATTGGAGTTGCGCACGAACCACGGTGCGCCGACTGCCGCGCGCAGACAGAGGTTCTGCTGGGCCTGTATCTTGGTCTTGTTGGTTGCTGAAACCAGGTGGAGCCATGCCGGAGCGGCGTAGGTGAGGCGTGAGCGGATAAAGGTCTTGTATATGTTGACCTTTACCCGGGATGGTAAGGAGGAGTGCAGCAGAGGCCGCAGCTGGGCCCTTGCTGCCTTCGACCTGTTGACGACATGTCAATCAATGACACATCCCAGGTATGTCACGGTATCCGCCCAGCTCACCCGCTGGCCGCGGAACGTCAGCGGCTCCGGTTGGGCACGGCGGGTGGTGAGGATCGCGGCCGTCTTCGCGACGTTCGCCGACATCCTCCACCTGTCCAGCCATGGTGGGAGCAGGTCCAGCAGTTTCTGCATTTTGGCTGCAGCGTTAGCAGCCTTGCCCGCCGAAGTGAAGAAGGCGCTGTCGTCGGCGTATAGCGCCAGGACGACATCCTTCTCTCCCCTACGCAGGTGACCATCCAGCGTGGGGATGTCGTCGGTGTAGGTGGCGTATAGTGCCGGCGACAGGCAGCTGCCTTGCGGGACACCAGCCGCGATGGGTTTCTCCGCCGAGAAGGCCTCGTCTACCTGGACAAAGAAACGTCTCCCCTCCAGGAACGAAGACAGCACTTTGACTGCCATCGGTGGGAGCCCGGCGTCGAGGAGCTTCGAGAGAAGACCGGCGTGCCAGACTCGGTCGAACGCCTTCTCCATGTCTAAGAAGACGCCGACGGAGCACCGGCCTTTGTTCAGCTCCTGCGCCAGGTAGTGCAGCACCCGCGTCAGCTGGAGAGTGGTGCTGTGCTCTCCGCGGAATCCGTATTGCTCCGGCCTGGGAGTCAGCGGGTCACGGATTCGGCGGAGGAGCAGCCTCTCAAACAGCTTCGCGGGGTGCGGCAGCAAGGTGATCGGTCTGTAGCTGGAGGGGTTCCGACGATCCTTCCTCGGTTTGGGCAGTGTGATGATCTTCCCCAGTTTCCAGGTGCTGGGGAAGTGCCCTGTGCGGAGAATCCCATTGCAGATTTTGGTGAATGCCACCAATGCTCTGCGTGGCAGCTGCGTGAGCGCCAGGTTGGAGATGCCGTCCGGTCCCGGGGCCTTCCTCGGGTTGAGGCGTCTCGCGGCGAGCCCCACCTCGGCCGGCGAGACGAAGTAGTGCCCCGGCAGCGGTTCCATCTCCTCCTGTAATAAGTTCCGGACCCGGTCCTCGACGTGGCCGTTGAAGTCCTCATCGACCACCGGGAAGGGCTGGAATTGGCCTTCCAGGTGATCCGCCAGGATGTTTGCCCTGTTCTGGGCAGCGTAGTGTCGCACCCCGGCGGCGTCGATGAGGGGATGCGTCGGTGTGGGGGTGTTTGTCAGCCGTCTTGTGAGGCGATACAGGGACTCGTGGGCGCCTCTCTCCTCGGTGATGTCTTCCATCAGCCTCTCCCAGGACTGACCCCGGAAGGCGGCCACTTCCAGGGAGATCTCGGCGGAAAGCGCGTTCAGTGTCCGCTTGGCGGTCGGGCAGCGGGAGTGAGCCCAGCGGCGCGCCAAGTCGCGCTTCCGCCGGATCATCTGCCTGATGTTGAGTGGGAGGGCTGAGCGGCACCTGGGGTGGTTGGAAGGGAGAGTGGTGGTGGCGGCAGCCTGCGCGTCCCCGATCGCCTTCATCCAGCTGTTCGCGGCGACCTCCACGTCGTCCGGTGTCGAGATGCCTCCCGGGTGGTTGTACTCGGCCAGCGCGGTCGTGTAAGCGGCCCAGTTTGTCCTGGTCCTCGCCTTGGGTGGTCTGGTGGTTGCGGTCGAGGCCACGACCACTAGGAGCGGGAGGTGGTCTGTTTTGGTATCATACAGAACCTCCAAGTGGATCGGTGACCTCAGACCGTGCGACACGACGATGTCCAGGACATCGGCTGAGTGGTGTAGGTTGGCCGGGATGTGCGTCGGTGTGTCTGGGCCGAGTACCTCGTAGTCCAGGTTGTCCGACGCCTTGTAGAGGGTTGTCCCCGCCCTATTGTTGATGCGGGAGCCCCAAGCGGTATGTTTCGCGTTGAGGTCCCCAACAATTAGGGTGGGGTCCTTGGCGTCGAAGGCCCGGACTAGGTCCCGGATGTGCATCTCTTCGTGTGGCGGGCGGTAGGCCGCGAACAGGGCCAGCTCCCCGTTGGCGGTCCTCACCTTCACGCCGGTTGTGCGCGTGCTGACGTAGTCTGTGAAACCGAGCTCCTCGTGCACTACGTCGAGACGGACGAGGGCTGCTGTCCCGCGGAACGCTATTCCCGCTGGGGACACCTCGTCGCGACGGTACACCGAGTAGCCCGGTACGTGCAGTGCAGACGTGGGCATCAGCTTCGTCTCTCCCAGTAGCAGCACGTGGGGGCGCTGCGTCTGAGCCAGTAGACGAAGCTCTGCAATATTGCTCCGGACCCCCCCAGGGTTCCAGTATATGACCCTGAGGTCACACACTGCGCTGGTACTGCAGTAGCCGCGTGAGGGCAGCGGTGACTGCAGGCAGTGGGTCGGCGCCAGCCATCAGGGCCATTATGACCTCCAGTAGAATCTGTAAACAGATCTAGAGGTCTCCTGGTCGATGTGGTGTGGGGGGGGCGGCAGCGTCAGCACGGCGCGCCTGGGGGTGAGGGGTGCGGTCCCTCAGTCTCGGGTCGGCCGGGTGTGCGGCGGGTGGCGCCGCTGGGCGGTAGGGGGCAGCCTCCTGCGTCCTCGCGACACGCGGGGCTGCTGTTGCGGATAGTGGTCTGGGCGTTGGTGCTGCCCTGGACCTGGTGGCCGCTACTGGCGGCCTGGTGTCCCGCTTGGCGGGCTCCTGGCGATTTGCCGGAGTCGTCCGGCGCGGAAGTGGACGTGGCCGCTGTTCGCGGCCTGCTGAGGCCGCACGGGACACAGCTGGGGCGGCAGGGGGCGCAGCTGGGGCAGCATGGGGCGCAGCTGGTACGGCGGGAAGTGCAGCTGGGGCGGCAGGAGGCGCAGCTGGGGCGGCGGGAGGCGCCGCTGGGACAGCAGGGGCCGCTTGGGGTTGTTCGGCGGCTCTGGCAGGCTTCTTCTTCTTCTTCTTGGTCTTCCAGACCCGCCGGCTGCTGGGGTCGTTGGCCGGCGCCATCAGGCTCTGCGCCTGGGTCTCCTCCGTGTGTGTGGCAGGAGGGGCCTGGAAGGGGGCCTGTTCTGCCTTCTTCCGCGGTGGTGGGGGGTGCATCACAATGCCCCTGCGCCTGGCCTCTCGCCTTAGCGCCGGGCACTGCTTGCTATTTGCCGGGTGGTGTCCCCGGCAATTGGAGCACTGCAGCTGCGTGTCCCGTCCGCAGTCCGAGACGGCGTGGGGCCCAGCACATCTCAGGCATTTGATCTCGCGGAAGCACCCTCCCGACGCGTGACCAAATGCCTGACAGCGGTGGCATTGGGGGGGGGGCAGGACGGCGAGTCCAGCTCTCCACCTCGATCCCAGGCACGCACATCAGCTCATCGGTAGCATAAAGCACCGTAAGCTGTTCCTGGGAGAGGTGGGGGAACTTAATGAAGTACGTAGTCTTCATCCTGCCCCTCCTTGGGGGAATTTCCTTGATGTGGTTGGGCCTGGTCCCAACCACGTTTTGGAGCTCCAGCTTTAGCTCCTCCAGCGGAGCGTTGCGGGGCAAGTTGTGGAGCGCCACCTTGTGCGGGCGCTCGTCCTGGAGGGCGTAGGTGTGCCCCTGGATGGTGGGGTCCCGGCCTCGGGCCTCCTCGATGTAGGCCTGGACCACCCTGTACTCCTGGGGGGATTTCGGCATAAACCGTACGCCCTGGCCGAGTGGACGGGCGCATGGGGGGGCTCCTAGCCGCGCCTTCAGCTCCCGGAAGTGTTCCGGCCAATTTGGTAACTGGGTTACCATAATTGGCGGAATCCTCTGGGCTGGGGGCTGGGCTGGCTCCTCTGAGGTGGGCTGGGCAGCAGGCGGCTCCACCTGCATGGGCGATGCGGGCTCCCTCTGGACCGCCGTGCTGTAGGTGGCCCTGGGTGCTGCGACTGCCTAGGGCTCCGGGGTGGTGGTGGGCGCTGCTACACCAGCATCCCCTGTCGGTGGAGTGGAGGAGGTACCTGTGATAGGTGAGAGCTCCCTGGAGTGGGACGTGCTCGGCGCCGTCTGGTGGGGCTGAGTGGTCTGGGCACTCAGCGGAGACGACGTCTTCTGGGCCGGCTCCTTGGGGCTGTTCGGTGACAGCCAGACGTTTCTCCGCTGTGGCGGTGGCACTTCATCGGACGCCGAGACGTCCTTCCCTCTCTTCCCGGGGCGCGATGGTGATGGGTGGCCGCCCTCCTTGACGGTGACCTTGATGGTGGGGGGGTCACGGTACACGGTGACGTCGTCGTCGTCATCCGTGTCCGTTGTTTCATGTCTGGGGGCGGGTTTGGGCCTCCTCGCCCTCCTCTGCCTGATGGTGGTGGTGTGGCCGGGGTCCACTGTCCTCCACTCCCCGGTGAAAATATTTCTCGTCACCACTTGCCTGATGCGGTCTCGCTCGCCTCCATCAGATTGCACTAATCTGTGGGGTGAGCTCGCTTCAGGCAAGTGGGGTCGAGGGCGGTGCGGCGTGGTGTCCGCATCCTCGTCGGTTGAACGTTGTTCCGGTTCCGGCAGGGACTCCCGCTCGGGACTCGGCGGGGTTGTGCCGGGGTCCGAGTCCGAGTACTCGGGCCCCGGCTGGTCGCGATCGCTGTCCGTGGTGGCGGTGGCGGCTCCTCCTATCGACTGTCTCAGATGGGGACAAGCGACGACTACTATCACTTAGTAGCCAGTCGCTTGTCTCTAACAGGAGACCGCAGTCGCGCTGCTGACGCTCCTCACTGCTCTGGGGACTCGCCGGATGTGGCGGCGCCGGACATCCGGGTCTCCAGGCGACGTGGTGTGGGGCGCGGGCACTGGCGCGACGACACTGCAATCAAAGTTTGTATTTATGAGCTTACCATTGGATGGCCGCGGCGACGAGTGTCACTGCTGAATTACTTCGCGCGCAAAGCGCGCGGTGGGCTTTGGGGGTGACCCCGTAAGCCGGCTGGAACTCGGCGGGCGACGGCCCACCGGTATCTGTTTTCTCCCCTGATTGTGCTGGCAGGGGAGGAGGGGAGGTTGGTTTGTTGGCTTGTTTGTATTTATGAGCTTACCATTGGATGGCCGCGGCGACGAGTGTCACGTGTGTCGCCGGTCTGAGGTAGACTCGGGATGAACCTCCGTGCACCCCCAGAACCGGCCAATCACAGGCGACGCTGGCAGCCAATCCGTGGTAAGCTCGTAGACTCGTAGACTTGTACTCGTAGCACTCTGTCGTAGTAGGTCCGTAGCCGTAGCCGTCGTGTTCGGAGCGGGGCGCCGTCGCACGGGTTCTCTAACAAATATACTTCACGAGTTTGTTCATAGTGATGTGCCGAATTTGATTGTCGATAGGCATGCGTAGGCCTACGCATAAATACAAAAGGATAGAGGAATGCGCTGGCCCTAAATCGTCCGCCTCCCGCTCTCGCCCTCGGTGCATCGTACGGATAGCAAACTATTGACTATTGACCTATATATGCACGGACGAGAATGCATTAAAAAAATATTTCATAAAATTTAATAAGGTTTAATTTATTATGCATACTATACAACTTTCATATCTTCCTATTTCATAAGCTGTTGTACATTTTTTTATTAGCTATATTTCCAACGTTTATTTATTATAATCAATATTATTTTTATATTACTTATATAAAATGTAAAACGTGGTAAATTCATTGATATAAGGACTTACTGTACCTAGGTCTAGAGGCTCATACAAACGAATTATTGTTTAGTTGCAATTACGGCGTGCGGTCGTAACTCGAGCGTAGAGGCGAGTGACTGACTGACTGACTACGTATGATTTTGATGCCGCGGCATTAAAGCTTGGTGCAAAGATCTGGTTCGCGGTGTCGATTTTAGTCAAAGACATTAACCTATGCGACGCCAAACCCGACACGTATGCGTGATCAGTGAACATGCTCTGTCGGAATATCTTTAATTTATAGGTAGGTAGCCTACTTACTATTATTATATTATATATATTATTTTGCTGTCTATATTAGAGCGGTGGTAGCTCGGTTGTAAAAACGTTTACCTTTAATCCAAAAGGTCGCGGTACGAACCCCGGCATATATCAATGAGAAATACCTACTTAGGCTAGGTTGTACCAATACGAAGACTGAAATGGTACCTAATGGTTGAAAGTTAAAAACGACGTCTATAATACCAGCTGACCTTTAAAATAAAATTGATACATTTGACGCAATTTTCAACTTTAATCGTAATCATTTGTTTCACGATTTGTTCGACCTTTGTCAAAAGGAATTCGGTCCTGATGACCGAATTATGTTTAAAGTTCGTTGTGCGGATTTGGAGTCCAAATACAAGGAATTTAGTGATTATTTTGCTGACCTCGCCTATGACGAGGAAGGGGGACATTCCGAGGATCCCATGGGTATTATATTATATTATCCATTCTTAAATTATTTATAGTCAGAAATGGTTAATGTTCCCTTTAACCGGCAGTTAGCATTGGATTTTTAAAAAAGCGGAAGTGGGTGGAAAATGAAAGACAAAATGTGAATATTGTATGTTTATTGTATGGTTGTCTAAAATAAAAAACATTTAAAAATTTTCTAATTACTAAAATATACTGTAAATAATTTATTATGTTAATACAAGGAATTAAGTCTGTGAGGAACCGTAGGTACCCGTCGGAGGTCGATACTCCCTTGGCAAAGCAGATACTTGGATTTTATTAAAAGCATACTTTTTAGAACCCGTATTTTTAATCGTGTTTTCTCGTCGGCAACCCTCGCTGAAATCAAAACACATAATTAAGCATAGGTTTGGTAAATATCAAGGAGACTTTATTGATATTAGTCAGTCTTCTTTAGTGGCATTTGTTCACTTAAATATAAACGCAAAAATAATCCAATCCACAATTTGACAAAAATTTCATTATGAATATAAATCAGGGACTTATTCGTTTTGTAAATTAGTTTACAGTGGATATTGTTAGTCAAAAGTGGTGTTATTTTGTTTAATAATGTGCTACGTTGTGAATAATTATGGAAAACGATAAATTTGACTCTTTACGAGTATATGGGGCAGAAGTTACACTTTATTTTTTTGCGGTTTTACCGCGCTGTGAACTCCGGTATACCCTTCGTGTTTGGGCAATATTGATGTAAATTACTCCTTGTAAAGCATCAAATTCTGCAACATTTGGAATTTTATGATCCCCAACTCGGTTATGAACATATATTATGTAAATAAATCACGTGTTTAGGGCTGATGTAGGTATTCTGTACAATGTCCTTTAAAACACTTAAAAAAAAAAATCAGGTCATTAGGATGATATAGATATATATTATATCAAAAATACCGTTTTTGACATATTTTAACACCAGTTTTCTAAGACATTTCCTTAATGGCTCCTCCATTCAACATTTCCTTCCAGCTGTCAAACGAAAATCAAGTCTTTGTAATTGAGACGATTAAAGTTAAAAATGGGCCCAATTGTACTAGTTTTATTTTAAAGGTCAGCTGCAAGCTGGTGCATTTTACGAAATTTTTAACTTTAATCGTCACAATTACAGTGACTTCATTTTCGTTTGAAAACTGGAAGGAAACGTTGAGTGGAGTAAATGTATAAAATGCTGGACTAATCCATTGAAGGACTTATCTAAATTCCAACTTTAATGGCCTATAACTTAAAATTAACTTAATGTGGATTGGATCCCTTTTGCGTAACTACTATTAATACCAAATTTAAGCGTTTTGCAATAAACTTTTCATAATATTAACGCAGAAGAATTTATTATTTTATTGAGGTGAAAAGAAATTCCGAATATTTGCCGCATGGAACGGTCACATTTGATCAAAAAGCAAACTGTAGTGTTGCCACTGTATTAAATAAATGTTAATTAAATAACAAATAGTATTGGTTACTTGGTATATTAAAAATATTTTATTTAACAACAAAAGTATAAATTTATGTAATTTATTTAATTTTAATTTATTAAATGTACTTATGGGAAGAAAAAACACAGCTATATAAAATGCGGTTGCCAGAAAAAGGAAACTGCTCTACTCGTATCTGAGGTAAAATATAATTTAAAAAAAAAAACACGGGTCCAACATTTTTTGATCAATATAAATTAATTTTGATTTAAGGAAGTTACCTTCTCATAACGTCAAGGGCTTTAGTAAATTCGTGAGGAGCCAAGTGGTAGTCACTGGCGAGTATAGAACATTGTTCTAGGGTAGAAGACATCCCGGTCCTGTCTTTGGCACTTTTGCATGAAGTAAACCGCACACCTGTAACAATCATTATAATTAGCCTATACCTGCTGCATATTTTTGGGAAGGTAGTCGATGAACATAATATCTTAGTGAAAATAGTGGCCATGAGCTTGGACTCCGAACTTTCCACTTTCCACTCCGTTACAGCTTTTCTTCCTTTTCTATCCATCCACTGCATAAAATCCTGTTTTGGTTCCGGATCGTACTGCCGAATCCATATTTCGTCAACCGTGACAAGGCAAGAAAAAACTGTTAGGAGCTAACAAGTAGTAAGTTTGTCGACACAGCGATGTGCGGTAATAGTAGTTTATGAAACTGTTGCATAATAAGGGGTGTGCTGTGTTTAAATAGTACACACGAGTGTTTTAATACCTAGTTATGTGCAGTTTCATACACTAATTTATCTACTCTCATACATTGGGATTGAACCTACTAAATAAAAGATAAAAGTTAACTTTTAAAAGAGTAAGAAATATTGCGCATTGAATGGCGCCAATTTTTTATTTTTTAAATGACCATGGTACGCGCTATGGCGGGCGCTACCATAGACAAGTAAAAATTGAAATCAAAACTTTTTTTTAATGGAATCTTTGCCGTAAAAAAAATAAGTGTTATATAATATGTATAATTCTATTTTCTTAGAGAAAAAGTGTTATAATGTAATTCTATTTTTAAATTTCAGCAGTATGTTTATAAAGTATATCAATATAAATTCGTTTTGAAGTATGTAATTCGCATTTTACGATGTGAGAGACATACATATTATATAACACTTATTTTTTTTTAAGGCAAAGGTTCCATTACAAAAAAGTTTTGATTCCAATTTTACTTGTCTATGGCAGCGCCTGCCATAGCGCGTGAGCGGTCATAAGCTAGGTTTTGGCACCATTTCATTGTTTAGGACTTACGTATACTGTACCATGGTCATTTAAAAAAATTGGCGGCATTCAATACGTTTTGTTGTATAGCATTTCGTGTGATTTTTTCGTTCTTGCTTCAAATTCTTACTCTTTTATCTTTTATTTAGTAGGTTCAATCCCAATGTATGAGAGTAGATAAATTAGTGTATGAAACTGCACATAACTAGGTATTAAAACTACACACACCCCTTATTATGCAACAGTTTCATAAACTCCTAATATTGACAAAAGTACGTCAAATGGTTGTTGAGAAAAGGAGAGGCATACTATCTAAAGGAGTTGTTAATGCAGAACAATGCGCCCGTCCACACTACGCGATTTGCAAAGCGGAGACAAGATTTTAAAAAATCAACCACACCCTACAGCCCACACCTGGCGCGCCTAGCGACTATTTCCTCTTTTTTTGCGGTTTGAAAAAGGATGGAGATTTTCCAGTGACGATAAAATAAAGGCAAAGATGGCGAATATTTTTGTGCAGGTTAAAAACTCTTTTTAATAAATCTAAGAAGTGTATTGAAGTAGATATATACGAATACTGCTATACTCGTATATATAGTATAATTTTGCTCCTGCCTCTCATTCTATAATTTTGTTTTAGGTAAATAATCATTATCCTAGTGGTTTTCACTTATTTGTTATTATTATTATTTTTCTTTTGCTAGTCACAGTTCAATTGCACTATAATTTTAAATCTAATTACTATATTTTACTCTTATTTCTGTTATAATTGTATTGTCCAAATAATATAAAATCTCTTTGGCTTGTGTTCCACTAAGTATTGCTACTTTGTTTATATGTTTAATATAATAAGCTGTGATTAAAAAAAAAAAAAATAGATGGAGACTACATTGAAAAATATTTTTATCAACATTTTTAATACCTTATTTATTTTAAAGTTTATTTAATATTAGACTTTCTTTTAAATTATATATTATTGTAATCGTTTATACAGTTTGTATATTACTTCTAAACCAAATCTATAATTAGTATTTAAGTAGGAAGTAAATAAAAATGTCTTTCAAAATTTAATATTTAGCCAACTTTATAGGCCCATCATGACAAGTGGCAAGCTCGACCTGGCAATGCTAGCAAGAAATCCCTAGCAATGCCAGGGCTTGCGAAAAACGAAACTATCAAAATGTTTCAGCCTGTGTCTGGTACATCTTATGATCCAGGATTTAGTAGTTTTTGCCTAATAGTCAAAAAATTATTCATACATCCATCCATACTCACAAACTTTAAATGTAAAAAGTATTTCCTGTTACCATTCATAAGTCGTGTAGCCTGCGACGCTAGATGAAGTACTTCATGGTTTTTAAATATTTTTTTGTGTACAATAATACTTAGGTTTTCCATTATGTCTTCAAGCGGCTTGATTCTCGACGAAGCTGCAAGGAACAAATACATATCTTTTATATCAGAATACGCATAAGAGTAGGGTTCATTTATCATTCATTTCATTACAGCCCCTAGAACACAGCGTCCTAGACCGCCACTGTTGGAGATGGGCCTTCCAGAACATATATCTGGAGAATTTGGACCAAATTCTTGCTAGCCAGACGGCTTGGTGAGCATATGATGTCATTTTTTTATGACAATTCATTAACGATTCCACAAGTTTGGTATTAGTGGAACCAGAACCGACGGCTTAACGTGCTTTCCGAGGCACGGGAACGGCGGTGTTGTAAATCTGTGACAAATGTTAAGTACATTTGTACAGAAAAGTGTATTTCTCATTGGTACATGCCGGGTGGGTTTGAACCGACCTTTGTAGGATTAAAGGAACGCGTTCTTACAACCGAGCTACCACCGCGCCTTGATAGTGGGGTTAATACATTAGAAATGAGGTCGTTGCGTCGGTTATGCGAAATGTCGAAATACGGAAAATGGTGGGTATAAAAGAAAGCATAAGGACAAAAATAAGGAAAGGCATGCTCCGATGGTTCGGGCATGTTGAAAGGATGAGCGAAGAAAATAAATAATTAATTTAAGAAGTTGAGCTAAAAAAATATATATATATAATAATAATTTATGTATGTATATGCATAAATATTTATAATAATCATAGAGCCAAGGTTATGATATAGTTTTTCCCAAGTTCTATAAAAAATATATTAGATTGTAAAATCATTAATTATTTTTCTCTAATTAGAGCAATCGGTTCTATGGCGTTGTAAAAGAAGGCCAAAATATGAAACAGATGTTCTAGGCTATGATGTGATGATGGTAACTTACATCTGTTAATTTTGGTGGGATCATTTGGGAATATTTTCTTGTATTTGTGGTAATATTTATTAAGTTTGTCAAAGTTGTCAGTATTGGATTGTTCCTGCGGCAATGTGTCTCCATTCTCCTCTGCTATGGTGGCCTTCTCGTTGATCCCAATGTTAAAGAACACGGCGGTTATTGTAAATGACAGATTCTATAACAATAATATAAATACAATATCACACAAACAAGTTAACATGCATTTTTAGATAATTTATCTAACAAGTAAAGTATCATCACAACCGTTTCAGGGGTGGTCAGAAACCACGCTTATAAAGAAGCGGATTCACATTTAGCCAACTTTACTATTGCCAATAATGACACGTGGCAAGCTCCGTCGATGTCTCCAGCGTACCAAACTCGGGAAATATCACAAATAAATTCATATTAATTTAAGTTAATAAATATGTTTGTGTCCCAGCTACATCTGAGAGTACACGGACTTAACCTCTAGACCACAGAGGCAATCTATTCTAAACAGATTACAATTTAAGCAAAAAAAAAAAACGTTTATTTTATATAGCTTAGATATTAGATGTGCAAGATGTTTAAAATTATATCATGACAGCTGTAGTAGGTACTACAGGACTTGATTGATACGATAAGTACATATTTTATTTTCCACATAATTTGATTGCACAGTAATATATAGTAAAAATAACATTAGTCTTATTAATAACTACTACTTTTTTTTTCATTATTGTACATTGCAGAAGTTCAACAAAAATAGTCCATGATGTCATTTACATACACGACTCCCTCCATATACGCACAAATATTACTTCACCTCTCCTCTCTCTATTAACCCTAATATACGAATAAAATGTGATAAATCTATAGAGAAAATTATTATAGATTACCTCTTTTTCGGAGAACTTGGCATAAAGAGAATCCGACACAGGAATGAGGACAGTGAGAGCACATCTTGAACCAATGATTTTCGGTAATAAATTTGTACTGAAATAAACAAACACATATAGATATAGATAGAAGTTGAATAAAGAATAGTGGTCCAGTTGTCAGAACATTATCTTTTTTCTGAAGCCGGATCGAGCAACAGCACTTTTTGGGCATTCCGTCTAGCTTTTCACATTTCTGACAGATGTAATCGATCTTAGACGATACGTTTTCGGACGATTGTGCATTCCGCCTCACCCCGCAGCACTTAACATTATTATGAACAGAATGGTAACAATTGGCCTTTACAGGTTCACACAAGTATCATGCATTTAGTTTTTATACAATTATGTAGCGAAAATAAAGAGAAACACACTGCCGACAGACAACCCAAACCCATAAATATATGCACACACATATATATATATATGTATAAATTATATTCTGGACATTTGCAATTATATTTACACGTTTATTTATGCCGATTTGTACTAATATCAAATCGAAAGTTTAGTTAACATTTCCATCCTGTACCACTTATTTGTATGGGAATAAAATTTTGTGTTTTTTACTTACCTATGATTGGGTTTGGTGAGCATGAAGAGTACAGTTTGCAGATCCTCAATAGCGACCACCATGTCTCCCCACATGGGCACTTCGTTCTCGAACAAACTGAGCAACCCCTCGAACCCGCAGAGAGGCCCCAATCCACCAGATAGCAAAGAAACCACCATTTCTTCCCGAGCAGTCCATAACCAACACATTAAACCAGTTGTTGCAGCCGTCAACTAAAAGATACATAGTTTTATTAAAATATATATTTGTAAATACGAATATTCATAATATGAAAGAGACAGACTTATGGATGTCAAAAGTGCTAGAGCGTGTAGTAATTCTGACAAAATGAATATTTAGAATACGGGAACGAAAATTTCAATGTTGCCAAAAAAAAAATACTTATCTTACCCGAAATATTTAAAATGGTAACATTTATGTCTTTCGAGGTTTGGGGAAAATACAACTTTTATAGGAATACCTAAAATGAGGATCTCTTAAGCTGGACCTGTCATTTGGAAGGAATAATTGAGTGGAGGAGCTGCGCCGTTGAGAAAACGTCTAATAATATGGGTTAGTCTTGAAAAGTCTTCCTAAAATCTACTTTCAAATATCGTGTTTGAATTTTTGCTCGGAAACGCTGCAGTAGCAAATTGCTGCCGGATGACGTCACAGTATATGACGTGTTCGACTTGAAAGCAAAGCAAAGCGTGTTTTATTTTACCTAATTTTGTTTTCAAAGTCGTTATATTCGCTTTTTCATTTACTATAAGCAAAGTTCAGTAAGAGAAAGCGCGCTTTAATTTCAAATCTAACACGGCATAAGCACTCACGCTGACTAATTGTTAAGACCATATGTCCTAACATCAGTTAACCGACCACGGAGAGGAGTTTAATAGTTTTAAGAGTTAGTATATTTTTTGTACCGTCCGGTAGAGGCATTGTCGGGCATTAGCCGTACGTACACGCACCTTCTCAAATAAACGCATAAAAACGAAATATACAGTCCATTTTTTGACACTGCACCAGCCAGGGTATCCCGAGTCATCCTACAATGGGCCTTGGCCCCAACACTAATGTTTTTAATGTAACATTCTAACACCTAAAAAAAAGTTTTAATTCGTTAATTGAAACGATCATCAGTTTTATTTTAGGTACTCTGATAAAATAAAGATTATAATAAAACAAAGTACATTTAAAAAGAAAAATAAACCACTACCCTCTTGTATATTTACACTTTATAATCATTCCTCGCCTATTAAATCATAATAATAAATAATAGCATACTTACTGCCTGTGAGAAGCACGTGTCGCGTCTCATTTGCAGAGCTGTAAGTGCTCTGGTCCTGTGTGGATGTTCGCATTTGAGCTGCATCACCGAGCGAGTGAGACGACCCGTCTTCAACAAGCCGTCCATTGCTTGCTTTAACTTCCGCATCGAAGGCTCCAGCTCTTCCGACCAATCTCTCACTTGGTCCAACTTTAAACCTACAAAATATACACCATTTTTGCATGTTACATTAACTCACTTTCTTGTATGTCAGTCCGGATGGAATTTTGTAATTCATTTTAAACTAACTTCCCGATGAGCTAGAGTCTTGAAATTTGGACCGTAGCTCAGAAGGATGTGTACCATATTTGTATAACGGACTAATGCTCAACTCCTTCAACAGTTTTATTCACATAACCCTAAAAAATATAAATAATAATAATAAGATGGCTTGGCGAGGATCTGATGTTAATTTTTTTATTTCAATTTATTAACGGTTCCACAAGTTGGTATTAGTGGAACTGGAAACTACTGCTTAACGTGCTTTTTGAGGCACGGGAACAGTGGTGTTGTAAATGTATGACAAATGTACGTATGAAAAGGGGGGGGGGGGGGGGGGGTTTGAACCGTTTTGTAGGATTTAAGGTAAGCGTTCTTACAACCGAGCCACCACCGCGCCTTAAAAAAGGGTAAAGAAGGAAGGAAGTGAAGAGGTAAAGAAGTTTCGTTTTAAATCTTACAAGTATTTTAATAGCTGTCAAAAGTTACCAAGTATGAGTTTACAGGATAATTTAGAAAAAGTTATTTTTTAAAAAACATGATATTTATATGTATATATATAGTCTCTAGAACATAGAGTTCTCCACTGCTTGAATGCCTTTCAAAACATATTTTTGGAGAATTTCCCCTTCTTCGTCGCGCTGACCAGTCGTGGCTATGATTTGATATTATTATCCCATTGGTACATTTTAAGCTTGGAACCGTGACCTTTTTAGAATAAATAATAGAGTTCTAAGAACTGGACCACCACCGATGATAGATGATGATAGGATCCAAACCGTAGGCAAGTTTTTCCAGAAATATGTTTCTTCAGCATGATTTATTCGAATCACTGATTTGTAATTTACTCACCATCAGTAAACTTATTGCCTTTTTTAACTAACTTCTTGACAGAATCGACAGCCTCAACTATCGCATTGTCAGTATCCGCCAGAGATGATATCATATTTTTTCCATTTTGTCCAAACTCTGAACTAGTTTTACTAGTATCAGTCTTCCCTGTATTTGCTCGATTTTCTAACTGGGGGAAGAAATTTTTTTTTTAATGATCCAAGGATTTTCCATGCAGCTCTCAGCCCAATAAGCTGTGTAATCTAGCAAGAAGCAGAGAAGTAGCTGACAGTGGGTGTACTCCAAAAATTCAAGGTTGCGAACTTAGCTTGGTATTTCTCTGGATATACAACCCAAAAAATAGTCTTCTGAGACTCTTGCGCAAGACCAAGACTAGGGTCAGCAAAAAAGCAAGACTGTACGTACATACACTGTACTAGTGTATACACATGGCCTAAAATTACACTCATTAACAATTTACCTAAACCTACGGTCGCGAATATAGTCATGTAATTTTTACTCACTTGTTTTCCTATAGTTAGACCTGACGACGTTCTGTGATTCCTAAGTCTCACAGCGGGACTACCACATCGCCCGCATAAAAATTTCACCTACAAAATAATATTGGTTAGAACAATTAGACAATCTTACTCGATATTAACTGGAGTAAAAAATAATAAAACTGCCTTCGTGGTCTAGCGGTTATGTCCGTGGATTTAGACTCGGAGGTACCGGGTTCGATTCCTGGTCGGGACACAAAAATATTTATTAATGTAAATAAATACATTTAATTCATATTAAATTTATTTGTGATATTTCTCAAATTTGGTACGCTGGAGACATCGCCGAGCTTGCCACTTATCATGTTTGGCCTATAGTAAAGTTGGCTAAATGTGAATCCGCTTCTTTATAAGCGTGGTTTCTGACCACGCCGAAAGGGAAACGGTCGTGATGATACATACTTTACTTAAAAAAAAAAATTGCTTTTGCATCCCGCTCGCACAATCCAACATTTTCAAAGATTTTACAAGTCTGTACTTTTGAGAAATGTAGTCTATTAACTTACTAACGAATAAAAATACGGACATTTAAGAGGGTAGGGAGAGAAGTAGAATGGTGATCGTCTTGTTGCGAAATAAAATAAAAAGGAGGCCTTCTTCGTAAACCAGCCTATTGTCGGTCGCAAGCCCGAGACACAATTCTTCTCATCCTTACCCACGTACGATGGATCCGGCACCCGCACGGTGAATCCATGGAATGCTTAGAAATTTGTCTTCAACGGAATCGTACAGTATTTGGTTGGGTAGGAAGAGGAGCAGAATAGTGGAGGGTAAGCGTCTTGTTGCGCAATACAATAAAAAAAGGAGGCCCTAAATACCTCAAGGACAATTTCGCCTATCTCTCTTTTTTTCATGACAAATACCCTAGCTCTTCTCACAAATCTCCTCTATCTGTCCCTTTTCATCACTCTTCAATTGTGTCTTTAACTCTTTTGTAGTTGTTGCTACTAATTTGTGGAATAATCTACCTATCAACATAAGGTAAGCAAGTACCAGAACATTATTTAAAAAACTAGTGTTTTCACACTTTCTAAATAGCTCCACACAGCGTTAGTAAGTAGTATATATAGGTATGTTTATGTATATAATATGTATGTATTAGTATTTAGTTTATCGATATTATAATATTTATTCCATATAAAGTAAGTAAGTATATATTAATTATCTGTTAATTTAAATAGTTATTTAGTTCTCGTATTATTATTATCTTTATGATTGCACCTATATTTAATCAAATTTCTCCCCAAAATTTGGCTGTCAGAGAATGTCTTCGGGGATTAAGTCCGCCTTTGTACTTTGTGCAATAAAGTTTATAAAGAAATAAATAAAATCGTTATGTGTTTGATATTTTTCTCCGTTTAAAATTAGGTATATGAAAGTAAAAATATGTCTAAAATGTCTATAATTTTATTTCCTAGAAACTTAATAGACTACATTTCTCAAAAGTACACTCACAATTGAATTATCTTTAAAAAAATGATATTATGTGCGAGCGAGGGATGAAAAAGTGACACAACAGTTAAAAACAGCTTGTGATAATAATAATTATTATTATAGAATCCTACCTTACTGACTAGACACATGACACTGGCTTCAATATTAAGTTGAGTAAGATCCCAGGGCTCAGGTTCGTCTGAACTTTGATAACAATTATTAAGATCACACTCGCCTTGGACACCATTCTCCAGAAACTAAAAATAATCAAAGAAAATAATTATTTATTTTAAATTGCACAACAAATAAAATGTGTATTCTCATCATGCCGCACAATCGGATATAATAGTACAAAGTATATTAATAAATATAATCCATGTCTAGTTGAGAAGACAACATCACAATATATATATATATATATATATATATATATAGTTAAAGTTGTTGTAAGTATATATATATAAATTCTATTTTTATGTGGAAACATTATTGCTGGATAGTGATTATTTTACAATTGTTAAATTATGTTTAAAATCTATATCTTTCCTAAATATATAAAATTAAAATATATAGTAGAACAATATTTAAATAAACACAGTAAAAACTCACCTCAACTTCCCTCCCTTTGCCGTAATTCTCACAATTGTTGGTACATATTAAATTATTATCTAATGAGAGATCTTCTTGTAAATTTTCAAATGATTGCTTTAGAAAGCTAATGGAATCATTGGGGAATGTCGGAGTATTCGGTTCGTTCTTCTGAGATACATTTTCAAAATGCTGACTATGGAATTGTAATTCAGTTTCTGGATTAACATCGAAGGATTTTTCTGCGCCATCTACTGGCGTAGCGGGAAATAAAGCGGTCAGATCGAGGGTGGAAGAGGTCTGCGGTTTCATCTTGGTATGAGTAATAAAGTCATGATTGCACAATTCCAATAGGTTCAGATGCTGAGAGAAATGTTTTAAAGGAAAATTCACCTGAAATATTATTTAATATATTACTATTCTTAAGTTGTAATCTATAGACAAATATATATTGGCCTAAAAAGCATAAATAATTAAAAACTACTTAAAAGTTAAATATAGATTTAATATATAAATATTTTTATGAATTTGTAGTTTTTCCCGTATAATAGTTATTAATTAGTTTTACAGTACACCATCTAGCCCAAAAAAAGGAATTCTTTTAGCTTACCTGTGAAACATTCCCTGTATCATCGACTGTAGGCGGTACTTTATGCCACTCTATAAAGTTTAAAGCCTCCTCCACTAATCCTGAGTCCCACAGAGTGAGTATGGTTCTAGTCCTATCAACCATTTCCTCGGCCAGCGCGATCATTCCGGTTGGCTCCTTTATTTTGGCTAAGGACAGCAGTTTACTCATAATACCAAATATTTCTTTGCGCAATTGTTTTATTGCTTGCACAGCGTCACTAGACATCTGTACTCTACTGGCAGTCGGAGAGTTTAGCGATATCTTTGTACTAGTCTCTTTCATCTGTTGTACCAACCTATAAAACAAGCATATTATTATCCTACAATGCATATTATTCTAAAATACTAAGTAGAGCTAGACGAAAGTCGTGTAATTTGTCGTGTAGATTTAATAATTGTGTATGAGAAAATGATACTTAGGATAATTATCCACCCAGCAGTGAGCAGAGTGCTTTGAAAATATAAAGAATAAAAATAATGATCATCGATGGATAACCAGCTTTATAATCCATAAAACATAAGAGGAATGAATACAGTGTAAACTCCAACGACAAACTCCCTAAATCGTCGAAATCAATTGACTTTGGTTGGTTTAGCTTGTCTTCCATACAATGATTTCATCTCCATTTAACGACAACTCTATAACGCCATAAAATGCACAGTCCCTTCAGTGTCGTTATATAGAGTTTACACTGTATATCTTTTCTATTGTATTTTCGGTAATTCTTAAAAGAGTCTACACACCAAACCGTCCGGTCCGACACAGCTCAGCGAATTTTGTGTCGATGTCTCTAGCGTACCAAACTCGAGAAATATCACAAATTTATTAAATAAATTATTGTGTCTGGATCAGGAATCTAAACTCCGAGTGTAAATTCACGGACTTAACCGCTAGACTATGGAGGCAGTTTAAACTAAATTAAAAGCTAAATTACAATAAAACGATATAGTAGAACGCAGGTGTGTTTTCAAACTTAGATTTCAGCCTGAATGTAAGCTACCCAAGTAATATTTAAGGTTCTAAAATAGCATTTTTAGTATAAAAAAAATATCTAAATCATGATTTTAGAAGTTTAAACATAACTTGGGTTATTTAGTGATGTTAGGGTACCTTAGTAGGCCTCCTGATTGGCCTGCAGCATGTGTGTGCGCAGTAAAAGCCCCTACAGTGATTATATCATGAAAGTCACACTTGTTGAGGGTGTCGTTGTACGTCCACATGCGTTGTAAGTGCAAATTTACTGGTGCAAACTCCAAACTTGTATCCTCTATAACAATAATGATCAACTCATTCATTACTGGCCTTAGTACAAGATCTGTAGTAGGAGCGGCCTTCATCATTACAGCCTTTAGAACACAGCGTCCTAGACCTCCACTGCTGGAGATGGGCCTTCCAGAACATATATCTGGAGAATTTGGCCTACACTAGCCTCGCAGGCCAGACGGCTTGGCGAAGATATGATGTAATTTTTTTTTTAATGACAATTTATTAACGATTGCACAAATTGATTAGTGGAACCGGGACCGACGGCTTAACGTGCTCTCCGAGGCACGGGAACGGTGGTTTTGTAAATCTATGACGAATGTACGTAAGAAAAGTGTATTTCTCATTGGTACATGCCGAGAGGGTTTAAACCAAAAATTTAAACATGCCAGTTTGGACGACTGCAGCGCCCTCTCCCGGTTGAGCGCCATCTAGTGAGTTTACCATAAAGTTGTGCAATTAGTGGGCAACTAGTCTGCAATTAATCGGTAATGATTCCCAATAATATCGCTAGATGGCATTGTCCTCGTTTTGTTAGGGTATTTATTATATAAAAAAGTTAATTTGTTTTGGATAACGAATGGGTGAAGGCCGCTCTGGCGGTGGTGGCTAAGTAAGAACAGTTTCCTTAAAAACCTACAAAGGTCGTTTCAAATCCCGCTATCATGTACCAAATAGGAAATACACTTTTTCTTACGTACATTTGTCATAGATTTATATGTGGTAGGCAGACTGATGGTGGTAATTTGTCCAGTCTGCTGGGTCGGGGAAGTATCCACTGTTCGTGCCGATAAACCCAGTAAAGTGTATCCACACATTTCGGGATCAGGCTCGAATTGCCGTCAACACCACCGTTTTCGTGCCTCGGAGAGCACGTTTAGCCGTCAGTCCTAGATCCACTAATACCAACTTGTGGAATCGTTAATAAAGTGTCATTATAAAATTTAAATCGGTCCCTCGCCAACCCGTCTAACCAGCCGTGGCGTTTGTAGGCCAAATTCTTCAGAAATTTCTGGAAAGCTCATCTCCAACAGTGAAGGTTTAGGACTCTGTGTTGTAGGGGTGTAAAATGAAATACATAATTGGTTAGGAATTTCAATTGGACAACCGATCGATGAACGTCGCTCTTAGACATATCTTAGACTATCAAGTCTGCAAATTTTCCTACTACAAGTATATATTTAATGTGCGAGAGCGATAGCAATACAGTTGTGAGAGTGATGGTGGTCCGGTTATGCTTTTGTTAAAATCCAATTCCAATAAAAAATACTTCTTGCATAGATTTGCTGTTTCCTTGAGGAGAGGAGCACAATAAGCCGTCGGTCCCGGTTCCTCTAATACCAACTTGTGGAATCGTTAATAAATTGTCATCAGATCTTCGCCAACCCATCTTGCCAGCTTGGCAACTGTTGGCTAAATTCTCTAGTAATATGTTCAGGAATTTCCATATCCAGCATTGGAGGTCTAGGACTCTGTGTTATTTTTAATTCCAATAAATATAATGTATTCAATGCTTTTACATGTCTAAAAATATAATGTAAAGCTTATTTTCTGGGAAATAGATTGTATTTGGAACAGCATTACAACCAAAATAGACATAATACAATATTAATCTTAAAATTACAGCTGCTGTAAATAGGCATTATCATATTACAACTAAACTAAAATAAATATACTAAGGATCATAGCTGCTGTAATGAGGCAAGTGGCATTGTCATACTATAAGCTAAAACAATTATTAAGATTTCACTTAAATTGTAGCTGCTGTAAAAAGGCATTGTCATACTATAAGCTAAAACAATTATTAAGATTTCACTTAAATTATAGCTGCTGTAAAAAGGCATTGTCATACTATAAGCTAAAACAAAAACCATTTAAGATACAAATACAAAATATGTTATTGTTCTTAAAAGTACAATTAACAAATTCTTTAACACACTGACTGCTAAACTAAGTCTAACTAAGTTAGACCAGACCTGTCATTTAGGATCCCAGTTACTTCCATTAGTTATACAAAAAAGATACAATACTTCAATGATGTCAACGTATAGGGGCTGTGATGTAATTCTGACAGTGAAGTTTGAGAAATAATCTGGGAGGGTCATCTACAGTCTACCACTGTACCAGGTATTGTAATCTCATAGGTGCTCATAGGTGAATTTGAAAGATATTAAATTTGTTTATTTTTGCTGTGTAATTCTGTATATATTTGATTTGTAAATCTGCTATAGCTGAGTTTTCCTTGCAGATTCCTTTCTTAGTCAGATTAAACATTAACAGGTCTTCTTAATCTTTAGATCACTTTTCTGCCTAGTATTCCACTAACAGGAGTATAATTCAAAATCATTTAAATAATGACGCAAATGACTGTAATAGATTTACGTGAATAAAGATATTTGGAATTTGACTTTGTAATGCAATACAGTCGGTAGTAAATTGTTTAATTAATTAACGATGTAGAGTGCCCGTTATTATAGCAAAGTCTGTCAGCTAACTACAGCAGTTACGTTTGCCGAAACTTGTATACCACACCACTGCTACAGCATTAAAAATCTGGTAATGAAAATTGTTACCTCTTTCGCAGCTCTTCTTGAAATGTTTTCCGTTACCGTGGTGCATGAATCGATGCATACACTGACTAGCATGACTATAGTACTTCAATAAATATAAATGAGTATTTAATAGCTCTATTTGTCTGTACTTCCACTTGCCGCCCAATTCACCGATACATAAAATTTCGTTTAATAACTCCAGCTCCCTTTGGATGTAGAGATTTCTAAAAAAAATACAGTTTTAAAATAAGAGAAGAAGTCCAATGTTGAACTACATAACTCCCAAAATCGGTAAAAACCTATGTCTAATCAGGTTACAACTGCTAGCGGTTAGGTCCGTGGATTTAGACTCGGAGCTACCGGATTCGACTCCTGACAAAAATATTTATTAATGTAAATAAATATATATATATATTTTTGTGATATTTCTCGAGTTTGGTACGCTGGAGACATAGACGAGCTTGCCACTTGTCATTATTGGCCTATAGTAAAGTTGGCTAAATGTGAATCTGCTTATTTATAAGCATGGTTTTTGACCACCCCGAAAGGGAAACGGTCGTGATGATATTTTACTTTACTTTTTATTTATGTATTTGTTTGTACTTGGAATTATCTACGACAGGGGACAGGACATCCAATCTAAATTTAAAGTGTAAAAAACATATTTGTTAAATAGTGTCAATAAACTTTATTATTATTATTATTTATAGTGGAACATTTAGAAAAAAGTGAAATTTTATTTACTTTGTGTTGTTCAAACTATATTTTTTTGTCAAAAAACAATATTTTCAAAAAATATAAATGTTTTAACAATTATTGATACTCGCAGTACTGTGCAATTAAGTTATTCGGAAAATAACATATGTAGTTTTTATATCAATTTGATACTAGATGTGTGATAAAATAAAAGGTTTTTCTGCTTAAATTGTAATATTGTTATAATAATTTATAAATATAAATGCATATAGTTTTCCAAACATAAATAAATACAATTTATACCAAATCCCCATACAATATTACAATTTTTTTTTGGGATTCTATCATTCGTCTCATAATAACATTGTCATATTATCACCTAAAAAAAGTATAGAAAAAGATGTTTTAAGTAGTGTTAATGATTACACTATCGGCGCACCGTTAAGTAAATAAATAGTTAATACTTACAATAATTGTATAGGCATTTGAAAGCACAGCTTACTTTCGGCCATAATCTCATGAACTGTTATATCACCACCAAGCCCTGAGTGAAATCTATAGGATACTTGACTACTATTAGTAAAATTATACTTCATAATATTTCCATGAAAGGGCAATTTTAACTTCACACCAAGTCTTGGAGGAAGAGAGTGGGATCTCTTATGACATAGTATTTTCTGAGGAATTTCCATACTAATTGGTCCATTTGTATGTGTGGGGCTGCCATTAGTGCTAGAAGGTTCCAAACGCCAGCCGTTAATAGTAACAAAACCGACTGTTTTCTTATTGTGACCGTTTAATACTGTTCTTAGTCTTTGAGTATCCTGAAATAAAGTTGATCATTATTAGCTCCTAGAATTTAGAGCTCTAAACTTCCATTGCCAAATTTGTCAAAACATTGAGTCTTCTAGAATTGAGGTATATATAGGTAGGTCGACCTTTTTCATTGTACATTTTTATTTTTTTTATTTTCATTTGTATTGCAATCTGTCTAGTCAAGACATTCGGCAATATGTATGTAATACTATAGGTCTTGAACGGTTTGTTTCCATTGATGCAACCATATTGATACATTAATGCATTGCAAGTCATTGTTATTGGAAATTAAATAATTCTACATTATAATAATAACTGTATCCGTGGTCTAGCGGCTAAGTCCGTGGATTTAGAATCGGAGGTACCGGGTTCGATTCCTGGTCGGGATACAATAATATTTATTTGTTATATAAATAAATTTAATTTATTTGTGATATTCTCGAGTTTGGTACGCTAGAGACATCGACGAGCTTGCCACTTGACATGATTGGCCTATAGTGAAGTTGGCTAAATGTGAATATGCTTCATTATAAGCGTGGTTTCTGACCACCCGGAAAAGGAAACAGTCGAGATGATACTAAATTGTTATTATCGATTAATAGACGAACAGCGCATTGCTGATATGCCTATATTGCCAAATACTGGTGTAAAGTTTATAATATTGTTATTTGCCCACGTCAAGTTGGACAATTACATTTTTATACGACATCACCGTGCACTGGATTTATCATGTATGGCTGGCTTAAAAAAGGAGCTCCCTCTTCTTTACGCATTGAAACTTTCCCTATCCAGTATTGCTACCCAACCAAACACTGTATGATTCTATGTCTTGAAAGTTCTGTAATGAATGTTTCTCACCTGTATAGTACTTAATAATATATTAGCAAAACCTATAGGTACTGGAGTTTGTGATATTTTTTCTATGATATCATAAACCATGATCTTTATTACCGTGTCGCCAGTCATGCCATCCTTGGCTCTGAACATTATTGTTTTCAAAAAACTTGGGTTACTGCAGCTCTAAAATAAACACACACACAGTAAGTTTATTTCATAAATAATTATTAAACAAAATATATATTTTTTTATTATAAAATAAATGAAATTATAATTTGTACATTTTTGGTTACTAAAAACGATAAAAGGTAATACTGAAATAAAAATAACTTACTTTTCTTTACATTAAATATTATTGTAGATTAATGTTAAAATTATTCAATAAATAAAATTTATTTGTAACTTATGGCTATCAAAAGTGCTAAACTGAAAAGTAGTTAAAATATAATAATATTTATTTTGTAAAAACAATATAATTTGGAACTCAACCCTAAAATAGATAAGATATTTGTAATAGTATAAAAAAAAATATAAATATTTACCTCAATGACTTCTGTATTTGCATATCTTATACATTCTCCATTAGGAAATTTGGCTTGTATTACAATCATAGGCGAGGGAGGTCTGCCATGAGGAAAGCACAGTAAATTATCACAAGACAATGCTAACTCACATAGTGGCACCTCATTCAGATCTAAAATAAAACATACATATGTCAGGTCATGTGTTCAGTAACAGAGTAATGAAGATCCAGTGCTAATACACTTTAATTCAAAAGAATTAAACTGAGATAGCATCATAAAGTCAAAATAAGTGTCATATAGGATAACGGGATTATAACTTATGGAAGGCAAAATTGTATTTTTCATTTCAGGGTTAGAACTGCAATATTATTGGGACATCAATAATCACTATTTGCGTAAACTAAAGATAAAATATAGCACAGTTGTGCAAATATTGTTACTTATAGGAAAATGCTCATAGAAAAGTAAATATGTAATTATTGATAACATTTTGTATGAGCTTAAACACATAAATCCTAATGATAATAGTTATTTATCTTAATTATGGTTATCTTGAAATAATGAGCAAATAGTGAAATCTAAGACCTTAAGGTCAAGATATCATATTTACTAACATATTTGAAAATAATCACCAAACTATAATATTATGTTTTTTATTGATTCACATTAAACCAAATACTGTATGATTCAGCAAATGCAGTATTGAAAGCTTGTTCTTAAAGAGAAGAAGATAAACTTAGTAATCCATGCATTCATACTAATGAAATACTGTATGATTCAGCAAATGCAGTTTGGGAAGCTTTTTCTAAAAGAGAAGAAGATAAACTAAGCAATCTATGGATCTATACTCAATCAAACACTGTATGATTAAACAATGCAGTTTTGGAATCTTGTTCTAAAAGAGAAGAAGATAATCTTTGCAATCTATGGATTCATACTCAATTAAATACTGTATGATTCAACAATGCAGTTTTGGAATCTTGTTCTTAAGAGAAGAAGATAAACTTAGCAATCCATGGATTCATTCATACATACTTAATCAAATACTGTATAATTCAGCAATGCTCTCTATTCTCTAAAAGAGAAAAAGATAAACTTAGCAATTGATGGATTCATACATACTCAATAAAATACTGTATAATTCAGCAAATCTTTTTATTGTGCAATAACTCTTTCCATCCACTATTCTTGGCTTCACTCTCTTAACCAACAAATAATGTATAATTGTGCTCATGCCATCAAGCCGGGATAGCAGCATGCCAGTCATCAATGTCTGATTCCAGTTAACCTCCCTGGACCATGCCCCCTGCTAACTATCAGGTGGGAGCGAGGTCAAGCGTCATGTTCTATTAAAAATAAATTTCTTGAAAGTTGTTAGAATCTTAAACTTACCAAATGTTATTTTTTTAATTTGTCGCCAAGTATTAATATCCATTTCCTTTGCAGGTCCTTTTCGCTGGTCCAGCAGTTTGCTGTTCAGTAATGACAGCTGGGACTTTAAATGTTCAGATGATGCCCTCTGAATGTAATTTACCAAAATATCACGTTCCATAAGAGAATTGGTCGCCAATTTGTATGAAACTCCACCTTCAAATGCTGCAAATTAAAAATGTATTGATTTTATTATTATTATAGCCAATTGCTGATATGCCTATATCACTTTTTGACGATTGTGTTGACCATAGCTTCTCTGCACTTAGTCTCCATGGTTCCATTGCGTGTGACCTTTACTCTTTAAGCAGAGCCATTTCCTCTCCTCCACATTGGGCTATCTGTACAGAGTGTTTACATGTTTTTTAAAGACACAGGGTCCCATCATACCGCCTACCATTAAATACTAGGTCTGAGGCAACATATAACATACAACATTTATAATAACTGCAACTTTTATGTTATTTAAAGAATTCTATGCCAAATTTCAAGTAAATGTGCATCCCTCTGAACACTCCTCTCTACCAATGTAATTATTAAATGCATATAACATATACAAAATTGAGGGCACTTTCTTCACCAATAGTTAATATAATTTAATGATAACTTTGTTTGCTAGAGACCATAATATAGTTGTATATATTACAATAATACAAAGTGTGGTTCTAATGTTGATGAAAACAAAATTAATTTAATTTTGTGTAAATAACTTACATATTTGAAAGCCCCACAGTCCATTTTCATCTTGGTTTTGCAATTGAATAGTATGGTTTTCCAGTACAATAACCCCTACAGGTTCTGACCACTGTTCTGGCCCACGAAAATAAAATAACAGATTCCCTCTAAGCCTATACCAACGTGATACACACACTGAAAAAACAATAATATATTAACACTAGATTTACCTTTTAAAACAGCTCATAATAAAAAAGTAGCGGCATTTTAACTTAGTAATACAAACCTTCCATTCTACGAAAGAATCCATCTTGTCTTTCCTTAAATATTAATAAACCTTCTTTATCAAAGTTCTGAGAGGGTTGAGATGCAATTGCGGCCAACTCTTGTTTGTTAAATTTCATCTTCTTATACCTTTAATATTCTTCTTCTTTTTCTTTCCTCTGCAGATGTTTAATATAAATGATAAAGGCAAAATGTATACTGTAAGATTAAGTTTACCATATTGCGACGGTCTAAAGTTGAAACCAATAAAAAATTAAGAACTTTAGTTTACTATAGATATGTATTTTTTATACACACGATGTTGAAGAGAGTAATTAACTTTAAAATACTTTAACGGGCTAATAATAAGTAGTATAATTAAAAATAAAGAGTAAGGGTAACTAAGAAAACTCGTTTTGCACTGTTTTGACACATATAACTTGTAAAATGTAAATCTGTTTAATCTGTGGTTTTGACATTAAACAAATCACAGACTAACTTTATAGTAGCTATTCCTTTATTTGAAATTTTTTATCTATATTTTATTTAATATGTACATTACGAGTTACTTCGTTATCAAACTTATGATAAGTATTACGATGCCACGCAATGTATTTAAGGAATACAAGACTAAGGATGGCTTAGGAACGAGCGTACATATAGTATGGACCTAACACCACAGATTATCCATCTAACCTTTTTTTCTATTACATATAAATAATATCTAGTAAAACGAGTATATTCGTATGTGTTTGGACTATAGATATATGGACAGATTTTTTTCGACCACATATTTATTTAAGATTTGCTGAGTTTCTCAGGAAATTTATTTTTTTAGTTGTAAGTCAAGTGATTAGTAGTCGTTCGATATCTCTTTATCTCCTCAGAAAACCAGCATAAAAATACTCTACGAGGATTAACGATGTTTATTCCAGTTATAACGTTACGCTAACATAATAGCAGATTTTTTTTAGTCAAACTAGACTGTGTGCTTAGTTTAACATGCAAGTTTCGGAAAACGTAACTGCTGTAGTTACGTTTTTTTATTTTACATTGCGTGTTATTGCAAGTTTGGCTATAATAACAGGCAATAAACAACGAAAATTTAGTAAAAAAACTACTACTATAGTTGGGTTTACGAAATTTCACTGTCACACTAGACTAGGCTAGATTGATTATTATACCAAACCACGGCTCAATGTTCATATTGTCCTTTAAATTGCTTATTAGAAGTATTTAGTTAAATGTTTTAATATTTCATTATAACGGTGTCACTTGCCGGGCGACGAAACCGAACTCTCTTCTGACTCCACCCGTTTTAGGACGTAAGCATACACCATATGAATTTACCGTTGTAGCTTACGTTCCCGCGTTTATTTAAATAGTGAGTTTCATTATGGATAATGTTTGTGGAAGGAATCAAAAGGAGAGGATGATACCAAGCCACAACAGATAGTAAACCAAATAAAAAGTAAACTAGGAATCTTTAAAGCAACGGAAACAAGCATTTATTTATCATTGTAGAGTGATTGTTGCTTAAAAAAAGCAGTAGTTTAGTTCGTCTCAGGGCAGTTAACACAGCCATTGAATTGTTTTAAGTCTACAGATTTTATTGATTTTCGAGCAATATAGACGAATGTAGCATACGATATTTATCGACTATCTGTCAAAAAGCATACAATATAAAGCATGCGACATTTTCTCTGTAGGCGATAGATGGCGTATTGTCCATATATATGCTATTACTCTCATAATAATTATTTTTTTGGTCGATGGGACGAGCATTGGTGTGGGACGCTACTTGCGTCGACACCCTGCTAGGTCTCATCTCCAGGGCACCTCTGCCAGGGCCGGGGCTGCAGCGGACTTAGCTGAAAAGGCCAAAAGTCGCAAATACGAGTCGATTAGCAACGCTACGTGTTTGTGCCTTTTGGTCTTGAGACAATGGGTCCGTGGGGGCCAAGTGCAAAGAAGTTCTTTAAAGAGTTGTCTAAGCGCCTGGTTAATGTTGTATGTGACAAGAGGGCTGGCAGTTTTCTCGCGCAGCAAATCAGCATTGCTGTGCAGCGGGGGAACGCTACAAGTGTTCTTGGCACACTGCCACAGGAACAAATCATGGGTGAGTATTTTTATTTATAATTAGTTTTCTAATTAAGTTTTAATTTTTATTTTATATTGTTTGTATATTACTTCGAATATAATTAATTGAGACAAATTAATAATCCAATTTTAACATTTTGGTTTAAGCCACGCCATTGGCCAAGTTTATTTGTTATTTTAATCAATGACAAGATTTATAAGCAAATTTTAATGTTAAATGTGTGTGCGTTCATTTAATAATCATTTTGTATATATGCGTACTATTGTCATTATTGTAAGCGGTAACCTATCATCAACAACCAATATTTATTCTGTGGTACCTGGCTTGAGTATTGTGTTCTCTGGGTACCTCTGCCATCATGCCATGTTTTGTCATGTTAGATATAGAATGTCAGTTTACAAATATATTATCTCTAAATGTAAATAAAGAATATTAAAAAGTAATTATGTAAATAAAATTTAAAAGCTTCAATTTAATAATAAACCATTATAATAATATTTATGTGCTAAAATTATAGGAAAATTACGTCGACGGGGCGCAGCAACTTTTATAATACAACCACCAATATATTATTTTACTAAATAATTGTAAGTAGGTACCAAAATCCAAACATTACTTTCATCTTAGTTGTGGACTACTCTCTCTTAGATATTAATGTCCTAACCCAATGTAATGTATAATTGGTAATGGAAAGGACTGATGTTAGAATCTAATGCTAGCGCCGCTGGTGACATACAATAATGACAGAATTTTCTATTCGGAATGCACCGAATATATGCAAAAAGACCACCGCCCGTGTAAGCTCTTTTTTTATTTTATTTCGCTTTGAAAGTCTTTCGACTTGGCGTTGCTCTATGGTTTTCATTTACAACAAGCAAAATTCTGTAAAAAAAAAAGCGAGCTTTGCTTTGCTTTCAAGTCAAACACGCCAGTAGTACGTAAAGGTAAAACATATATGTAAATAAAATTGTACTGTTTTTGTAGATAATTTCGTATGGGAGCTCCCTCACCATCGCAGATGTAACATTTAAGGCGGTACAACTGGTAATAATATGCCAATATTAGAAGTTAGCACATAATGGACCCTCTAAGTTTTATACATTAAGTACCTACCTACTATTTAAGAAAATGTCTATAAAATGAATGTTCCTCAAACTTCTAAAAATATCAATGACTGTATACTATTATTCAAGCCTATAAAGATAATTTAAATAAATCAAAGATGTTTAATTTAAAACATCAGTTTGCAACAAGAAGCGTATTAAAAATATATAGATGCCAATTAAATGTTACGAGAGAGACATGCTGTTGTTCGTGTAATTCCGATGCTATGTTCGAAGTTATGAAAAGCTTATACGATTGCTATAAAAATAAGAATTGTAACAACTGCAAATGTATCCTCTGTGGATTTATACCGACTGGAAAACGTATGGAAGCTATACGAAAAGCAGAAGGTCCTAGTGACGGAAATAAAGAAGAAAATTATTTAAAAAAAACATTAAAAAGTACTAAAATAAAAAAACATAAGACTCTTAAAGAAGATTTGAAATCATCATCCTTTGACAAGTTTGACGAGAAAATCAAGTCCACAGATGGGGAAGATGTTATGTCCTCTATAGGAAAAACTTCATTAGATAAAAAAATAACACAATCACGTTCTAAACAACCACCCACAGTTGTCCTTAAAAAAGTAGGTCAGAAAGTTGATGGAACTATCTCACCTGCAGACACAGGAGTACACACGCAAGGCCAAATACAATCTCATCAAATAAACAAACCCCCTTCGGCCACAATTGAACGAACACATCAAGAAGCTGCAGCAGTAGGTATTATTGATCCTCAAATAAAAGAAGAAACAATAAATAATTTAAAAGAAGGGAAAACAAAAAAAACTAGTAATGAAAAAAAAGTAAAAGATAACGCAAGTAAAAAATCAACTACTAAGAAAATAAAAGATGAACGGCTTGTTGACGAATGTATCTGTATAATTTTACCACCTACACTAAAACAAACTGAAAAAGAAAAAATCATTAAAAAAGCTAGAGCGGCTGGTATTCTGACACCATCAATAGGAAACACTCCATCTGAAAAAAATAAAATACGGACTGCTCGAGCTAAGAAAACCAATCAGGCCAAAAAAGAAAAAATATTGCAGGCTCTTACGACAGCTGGCTTAGTGCCGTTTAGTCAAACATTGCATGAATACAAAGAAAGTGCTGGAAAGGAACTCAGAGAACGTGGTCTTATAACTCCTTCAATTGGCAAATCTCCATCTAAAAATGGAGATATTCGAACATCGATAGCTATAAAAAAATCACCTAAAGAGATAGAACACATTCGTCAGAAAGGAGAAGCCGCTGGTATTGTTCCTTCTACACGTAAACTAACTAAAGAGGAGGATGCTAAACTTCAAAAGGGTGCTAGGGAAGCCGGTTTACTTACTCCATCAGAAGAAAAATCTCCATCACACAAAGAGAAAGTACGTAAATCTCGCTCAAAAAATGTACCAATAGAGGACAAGGGAAAAAATCGAAAATCCATTCAAGAAGCTGGTATTGGTCTGAAGACAATGGCACAGACCACCGAAGATAAACAACTCACTCTTAAAGAAGCGAGAGATACTGGGCTCATTACGCCTTCAATTGGAGATACACCGTCTGAAAAAGAAAAAATACGTAGAACCCGAGCTACAAACATATCTTTAGAAGAAAAAGAACGTATTCGGAAAAAAGCTTTTGAAACAGGTCTAGTACCACCACAACAAAAACTTTCTAAAGGACAAGACAAAAAGCTAAGAAAACAAGCTAGAGCTGTCGGGATACTTACACCGTCTGAAGGTAAAACTCCATCACAAAAAGAAAATATACGAAAGGCTCGCTCAAAAAAAATTCCAACAGCCGAGAAGGAAAAAATACGAAAAGCTATTCAAGTGGCTGGTATTGATGTAAAACCTACAATAGGTACACTAGATAATAAAGAAAATATCCTAAAAGAAGCGCGTGAAACTGGGCTCATTACACCATCCATTGGTAAAACACCGTCAGAGAAAGAAAAAGTTCGAAGATCACGAGCTGCGCTAATATCTTCGGAACAAAAAGAACGAATACGAAAAAAAGCAGCTGCAGCTGGCGTTGTTCAATCATTGCCAAAACTTTCTAAAGTACAGGAACAAAAACTTGAAAAAGATGCTAGAGTAGCAGGGTTAATTACACCGTCTGAGGGCGATACTACGTCGCAAAAAGAAAAAATACGTAGGATTCGTTCTAAAAAAACGGCAATAGAAGTAAAAGAAAATATACGAAAAGCAATTCAAGCAGCCGATATTAATTCTAAGTCTTTAAAAAGTCAACGTAAGAAAAATAACGTAGACATCAAACCTTCGAGTAAAAAAGAATCTATTGCGAGTGTAGAATGTATTTGTGACTCTGATGGAATTGTAGCTAAAAAAGAAAAAAGAGCTCATAAAGCTAAACAAGAGGTTAAACCACCATCTTCAAAAGAAATAATACGTAAGGCTCGTTCAAAGCAAGTACAATTGGCAGAGAAAGAAAAGATTCGGAAAGCTATTCAAACAGCTAGCATTGATGTGACGTCAGCTAAAAGTGCACCACAAATAAGAGAAAAACTCATTAAAGAAGCACGAGAAACTGGGCTTATAACACCATCTATTGGTAAAACGCCGTCAGAGAAAGAAAAAATTCGAAGATCACGAGCAGCGCTATTTTCCTCAGACCAAAAAAAAAGACTACGTAAAAAAGCAGCAGCAGCTGGTGTCGTTCCTTCATTGCACAAACTTTCAAAAGTTCAAGAGGCAACACTTAAAAAAGAAGCAAGAGCTGCCGGCTTACTTACACCGTCTGTAGGAAAAACTCCGTCACAAAAAGAAAAAGTTCGAAAGGCTCGCTCAAAAAAAGTGCCAACAGCTGATAAGGAAAAAATACGAAAAGCTATTCAATCGGCTGGTATTGATGTAAAGCCTACAATGAGTACACCAGATAATAAAGAAAATATCCTTAAAGAAGCCCGTGAAACTGGGCTCATTACACCATCCATTGGTAAAACACCGTCTGAAAAAGAAAAGATTCGAAGATCACGAGCAGCGCTATTTTCCTCAGATCAAAAAAAAAGAATACGTAAAAAAGCAGCAGCAGCTGGTGTCGTTCCTTCATTGCAAAAACTTTCAAAAGTTCAAGAGGCAACACTTAAGAAAGAAGCTAGAACTGCCGGATTACTTACACCGTCTGAAGGGAAAACTCCGTCACAAAAAGAAAAAGTTCGAAAGGCTCGCTCAAAAAAAGTGCCAACAGCCGATAAGGAAAAAATACGAAAAGCTATTCAGTCGGCTGGTATTGATGTAAAACCTACAATGAGTACACCAGATAATAAAGAAAAAATCCTTAAAGAAGCCCGTGAAACTGGGCTCATTACACCATCCATTGGTAAAACACCGTCTGAGAAAGAAAAGATTCGAAGATCACGAGCAGCGCTATTTTCCTCAGATCAAAAAAAAAGAATACGTAAAAAAGCAGCAGCAGCTGGTGTCGTTCCTTCATTGCACAAACTTTCAAAAGTTCAAGAGGCAACACTTAAAAAAGAAGCTAGAGCTGTTGGATTACTTACACCATCTGAAGGAAAAACTCCGTCACAAAAAGAAAAAGTTCGAAAGTTTCGCTCAAAAAAAGTGGCAAAAGAAGATAAGGAAAAAATTAGAAAAGCTATTCAGAGGGCTGGTATTGATGTAAAACCAACAATGAGTACACCAGATAATAAAGAAAATATCCTTAAAGAAGCCCGTGAAACTGGGCTTATTACACCATCTATTGGTAAAACACCGTCTGAGAAAGAAAAGATTCGAAGATCACGAGCGGCGCTAATTTCATCAGAGCAAAAAGAACGAATACGAAGAAGAGCAGCTGCAGCCGGTGTTGTTCAATCATTGCCGAAACTTTCGAAAGCGCAAGAAGAAATACTTGAAAAAAATGCTAGAGAAGCAGGGTTAATTACACCATCTGAGGGCGATACTACGTCGCAAAAAGAAAAAATACGTAAGAACCGTTCTAAAAAAGTGCCACTAGAAGAAAAAGAAATTATACGAAAAGCAATTCAAGCAGCTAACATTCAGTCTAAGTCTTTAAAAAGTCAACCCAAAGGACAAAAAGTAGAAAGAAAAAATAGAAAAAAACATTTGGACAATATCGGAAGTGACGAATGTGTTTGTCGTTCTAGTGGAATAGAAAGTAAAAAAGGAAAAAAAAAGAAAAAAGACCAGGGAGCTAAATTAAAAACATCTATCAGTGATACACCATCACAAATGAAAAAGGTATGGGAAAGTCGCTCGAAGAGTGTTCAATTGACAGAGAAGGAAAAGATACGAAAATCAATTCAAGCAGCTAGTATTGATATGAAGTTAGCAAATATCGCACCAGAAATTAGAGAAAATATTTTAAAAGAAGCCCGAATAACAGGGACTATTACACCATCTATTGGTAAAACGCCGTCTGAGAAAGAAAAAAATCGAAGATCACGAGCAGCGCTAATTTCCTCAGTACAAAAAGAACGAATACGTAAAAAAGCAGCAGCAGCCGGTATTATTTCTTCTTTGCCGAGACTTTCAAAAGCTCAAGAAGAAAAAATTCAAAAAGACGCTAGAGCGGTCGGTTTAATTACACCGTCTGAAGGAGATACAACATCGCAAAAAGAAAAAATACGTAAAAGGCGTTCAAAAAAAGCGACATTAGAAGAAAAAGAAAATATAAGAAAAGTGATTCAAGCTTCTAACTTTCAGACTTTAAAAGGCCAGACCAAAGGACAAAAAGTAGACAGAAAACATGGAAAAAAAAGGGACATTACATCAAGTGACGAATGTATTTGTGGCTCTAATGAAACAGTGAGTACAAAAGGAAAAAATAAAAGAAAGGCAGAAAAACTTGCTTTAAAAAAATCACCAATTTCTGAAACTGCATTTAAAAAAGAAAATGAACAGGAAGCACGTTCAAAAGAAGTACAATTAACAGAAAAAGAAAAGATACGAAAAGCCATCCAAGCAGGTACTATTGATGTAAGGTCAACTAAAAGTACACCAGAAAACAGAGAAAAAATTATTAAAGTGGCTCGAGAAACAGGGATAATTACACCATCTATTGGTAAAACACCGTCAGAAAAAGAAAAAATACGGAGATCACGTGCAGCACTCGTTTCCTCAGCAGAAACAAAACAAATTCGAAAAAAAGCGGTTGCGGCTGGTGTTGTGACTTCATTTAGAAAACTTTCAAAAGCACAGGAAGCAAGACTAGAAAAAGAAGCTAGAGCTGCCGGATTAATTACGCCTTCTGAGGGAGATACGAAGTCACAAAAAGAAAAAATACGTAAAATACGTTCCAACAAAATCCCTCCAGAAGAAAAAGAAAATATACGAAAAGCTATTCAAGCCGCTAACATTAATTCGAAACCTTCAAAAAGCCAACATAAAGGTAAAAAAGTAGACAGGAAACCATCAAAAAAGCAGGCTCTCACGAGTGAGGAATGTATATGTGGATCTGTTGGAATTATATCTAAAAGTGGTAAAAACAATATAAAAAAATCTGCTCAAGCTGGATTGATTAAACCAACTGACATTGGAACACCATCTCAAAAAGAAAAGATACGAGCACTTTCTCAAATGCAGAAATCTACGGAAAAAAATATATTAAAACAACCTATAGGAAACGTCGGTTTAGCAAAAGATAATAAAGAACCAAAAATTGGAGGTCTGAGAAAAACCATATCACAGGAACGTAATTACAAACCAATTCACCGTGAATCTAAAGCTACGATTGTTACGCCAACTAAAAAAATATCCACAAAACAGAAAGAAAAAATATTAAAAGATGCTCGTGCTGCAGGATTTTTAACACCATCTATTGGCGAAACACCAATCGAAAAAGAAAAAATTAGAAAATCACGATCAAACAAAATTTCAAAAACCAAACGTGAAAGAATACTCAAAGCAATGCAAGGAGCAGGAATAGGGCCTTCCCTTCCAACTCTTTCAGAAAAAGATCGATATAGACAATCTATACATTCCGCAAAGCGTGTAGACAAATTTAGTTCTTTACAAGAGGAGGCAATAAAGAAAAACGCCCGTGACGCAGGTATACTAACTCCCTCTATTGGAAAAACGCCATCACAAAAAAGTAAAATCCAAAAACTTAGAGCAAAAAAATATACTACTGCAGAAAAAGAAAAATTAATAGCAACTGCTCGTAATGCTGGAATTATTTCACCTTTAGCAAAGTCTAAAGTTAAAAGCGCCGAAGAAATGTCTAAAGATCCCCAACAAGCTGGAATGGACAAAAAGTCAGTAATAAAAAAATCTACAGGAAAAGATGGCGAAGGTTTAGGTTTATCAGACGTAGCTAAACGTCGATTAGATAAACGTACTATTCAAATTGTGAAAGATGCAAAAGGCCCCAGTGATGAGTGTATTTGCAATATTTTAACTCCCTCTACAACTCTAATAAAAAAATCGAAATCTCTAAAAGACAGAATTCCGAAGTTAATAGATGGTAAAATGTCACCCGAAAGTAAACAAAAATTACATAAATCAACACGATCCGATATTTCTGCAGTTTCTAAAAAAAAAAATGTTACCAAAAAAGATAAAGGCAGTATCACATCAAAAAAATTAAGGAAAAGAGGTGGTGGTTTGTATGAAGAGATACAGGAAATAACAAAGACAACAAAGTGTGACCGGGCTTGTGGGTGCGAAAAAAGAAAAAATAAATTTAAACATAGTTATGTAAAAATAAAAGTTACGTCACCAGATCTCTCTTCCCTATGTCCATGTCCTGATGAGTGTATCCCTGGTGTTAAACACGGCGTATATACTGATAATGAAGGGATAAAAGTGACAGTTGGAACAGCTTTAATAGACAATTTAACAAAGAACTTTAATAACGATAGTAGGCTGTACTCGAACACAAAAGATACTATGCCATTACATTCAATATACCAAAATAACTTATATACAAATAATCCTGACGTCATTTCTTCATCTGGATATTTGTTTAATAAAAATGAACAAAATAATTCTTCTGAGTCAAATTATGATTCAAAAACATTTAATCAAAACTTTACAGGCGAAATATTGAATACTGATTTGATTGAAAAATATGTAGATGATCAATATTTACTTTCAAAAATGTATCGATTTGTAAAGCCATTTACAAATATCTATAATTTTGAAATACTAAATACTAACTCAAGAGTCAGTTCTGTAGATACAAGTAATGGCACCAATTGGTTTTCTTTAGCGTCATTTAATACAACTGAAATGTCCTCCTCTTCAGAAACCTCGGTATTGACTGATACATCATTTGATAATGTGGATGGTGACTCGGCCTCAAGTAGTTTCAGTTTAAAATATGAAGAATCATCTATTTATTTAAGTTCCAATAGTGATAACAGTGAATGTCTAAGTAGCATTTATAAATCAAAAAGCGATCATATCAATGATTCATTATTAATAGATGACCACTTCAGTAATGTATTTATGATAAAAAAATCTAACCATAAAAGCAGATCATTGCCCCAGTTATTCTATAGACTATCAAGCGAGAAATTAGCAAAAGAAGATCATAAAGAACACTGTCATAATTCTATCCCAATTTCCAACTTTATTGAGGTGGAACAAAATTTTAAGTATACAGAAATTCTAAATATTGTAAAAGAAATGATGTCCACTAATAAGTCATGTATTTATGTTGTTATTCCTGCATCAAACAGTCTTTACGATATAGATTATAATTCTGAATGTCAATCTAAAATTCTTTCGAAAGCATTAAACCATGAATATACCATATACAAAACTTACGGTAAGTCCATATTACTTTATACAAATAAAATATTATTATTTATGATATGTACCTACTCGTATACAAACTCGTATTTCTTGCAAATTATAACGAATAAAACTTTAATACTGTCTTTAAATTGTAGATAACATATGCATGAATGGTAAAAGGATTGTAAAAAAGGTAAAGATAGCTGGCGTAAACAATAAAGGCCATCTAATCCGAGATACTGTTGCCACAGATACTTTAGATAAACCATGTTCTTGCTCAGTCTACAAAGAAGATTTTTTATGCACGGAAAGACACAATAAAAGAATATATCATGATAATTCAACTAATACAGGTATTGTATCATATAAAGGAGTGATAACGTTCTAACAAAGTAGTGTTTGGCATTCAGGAGTCCTATTCTAAAGCAATAAAGACAGCCGAATGCGTTATAATGTCAATGCTAGTATATATTTTTTAGTATCATAAATACATTTTCTAAAAACTAGCTTTTATATTTAGATAGCTATATTTATAAAAATATTTCAAAGGATACAATTTTGAAAACAGATTTAGGTATAATTAGTAACTACTCGAAGTAGTGTTGTTAACGATGGGTCGATATTAATAATTATTAAATTATAGAATTGAAATATAAGCAAATAAAGCATTAGGATAGCTTAATATCTTTTCACAGATTGTACTGATATTTTATCCCAAAATAAAATAATATTAATTTTGCATAAGCATTAAATCAAAACAGCAATCCATTAATATATATATATATATGTTTAAAATATGTTACCGTGTTCTATTTATTTAGCGCAAAAATTATAATGGGATCCGTTAACTATATATATAACGCTGTTCGGGTTAATATTTTCACGGACACTGTCAAGCTTAGGCGCTTTTAAAGTTGAATTATATAATATTTTGTAATTTTTGCGCAAGCACTTAAATTAATGGAATACGGCTGCTGATGTACTTAGTTAACAATATAATAGTTACAGGAACAATATATGATATAAGTAATAAAAGACCATGTAATTGCAAAATACATGATAATAATAAAGTATCAGACAGAGATATTCAACAAAAAAATGGAATTGATAATAATATTGAAAAATTGTATAGTGAAATCGCCAAAGATTACTTCCTAAAAAGATCAGAAGAGACAGAATCTTCATCTGGATTTGTATTTATTATTAAACCACAAATAAAATACTTAAATGATATCAATAACAATAATGATTCATCAAATAATATTGTAGAAAATGACAATGAAGTATTAAATATATATCATAACTCAGATGATAATATTAAACATGAATTAGAAAGGAATATAGTTAAATGTGAATGTAATTCTGTAGATAATGAAGATACTATTATGCAATTTGATAATGTAGAATCATTAAATTATCAAGATAGTTCCTTAAACGGCAAAGAGAAAACTGGGATTAAGTTTGGAATGATTGGAAAAGGTTCAGCTGCTAAAGGCTGGATGGATATTTCTTGTGTAAAAGCATTATCTCGTTGCTGTCTTAAAAGGCAAAACAAACAATAACTAAGAAACTATGCAGGAATAATAAATTAACTAATTCAATATGGTAGGTACATAGGTACCTCTTCATATAATATATCTCTTTTCACAATGATTGGATGCACTAAAATATATTAAAGAAGTCTCAGGCCAAACTGTAACAAAAACCAAGACTATAATAATTAATATATATATTTTCTATAATAATATTGTTTCCGTTTGTCCTAGGGTCAAGACGTTCCTTGGTCAACCCCTTTGATCATAATACAAGGTCAAGAAACGATTCTCACGCAATTATAAATTATGACTGATGTTAACTAATGCAATATTTATTAGCGAAAAAAAATAGTGGAAGTTCGTATATAATTATGTTGACGAACTGAGTGTTAAACTTGGAGCTAAACACTTTTTTTTACTTTATTTCGCTTTGAAAGTCTTTTGAGTCATATCTCTGTCTACGGTTCGAGTAGCGTTTTCATTCATTTTGAGCAAAATTCAATCAAAAGCGCGCTTTGCTTTTGCTTCGAACACAACGAAACCGAAGACCGAAGTTCAAAACACGGATCATCAAAAATATCAGTCGTTCTCGTTCGTTGTCGGCTGTCGTAGCACAGACTAGAGACTAGTACTGTCGTAGCTGTTTTACTTGTTCTGTGGTTGCTTTGGTTTGGTTTTGGTTGGTGTATTATTTTTTATATTGTAATCGATAATTTAGTCATCTGTGATTCAGGTTTACCCAGTTTACAAAACATTAATTGATTGGATGGGTTGTAATAAAGCGACGCATATCAAGTAAAAACAATATTATATTATAAATTATTTGGAACACTCGGCTGTGTCCTCCCAGGTAAGTTCAATATGTCGATTTATATAATATAATAATTCTATTACACTTATTTCAAATTATAAATCTTCTTGATTAATAATATTTAAATGTTTTGGGATATAATTGGGTTAAAATAAGTTGACTGGACTTTGTTCGTGCTCTTAAAATATGGTGCTACTTTGTTTGTTTTTTTTTAGATAATAAGTATGTGTTAGGTATGCATTGTTATTATTTATGTGTTTATAAACATTATCTAATAAAAATATATATCTAATAATAACTGCATGATTTCACAATGATACAAAATAATGATCTATTAACTAATTTATTAAATATTATGTAAATTAAATTATGTAAATAGGATCTAATTTGTATTCTAAATAATATATTGGACCTTGTCTATAGTAAATAGTTAATTGACAAACAAAGTTTGAATGGCGTTTCTGGATAAGAACACGACATTAATGTTATGACCTTTACAACAATTTGAAGGTCAATGTTTATTTTATGAAACTTTATAAACCTTTTAAATTGCTGTTATAAATAGGTAAATATAATGTTTATTGCGTTATATAACAATTGTTACAGCAAATAAAGATGGACAATTGGAGCTTAGAGATTAGAATTAGGCTATAAAAGTCAAAATCATATCAATGTTTCGATAAACAACAATATAAAAATAATACCTTTATTAATCATGCCCAGCCCCACCATTTCCGTGCCTCTGAAAATCATGTTGTGCTGTTCTGGTTTTAAGTAATACTAACATCTGAAATTGTTAAGAAAAGGTCAAATAAATTGTTAGTATATGCGGGCCAGCATGACGGGAAGACCAAATTCTCCAGAAATATGTTCCATCTAGGATGTCTAGGATTCTGTATACTAGGTGTTGTGATGGTCCAAATTTTAGTAATATAAACGGTCGTGATGATACTTTACTTTTACTTTAATGATTTAAATTAAATTATAAGATACAAAAGATGCTGTTCTGAAAAGTATCTATATAAGAGGAGCCAAGAGTAGTGATGGAGAAGTGTTTTACGTAAGATATTGCTGCTCAAGAGTCCTTTGAGCGGAGATGGCAACATTTGCATACTGTTAAATTTAAGGATATACTTTCTGCAAATTTTAGGTATCTATAAATGAATTGTGTTTTCAGGTAACTCAAATATGAGTAAGCTGTGCAGGCAAGTCTCAATTGAGTCTCCGGGGTCCACGCTGAGTGAGTGCGTCTTTAGTTTTGATGTGCCAGTCCCGGATGTGCCTATGTATGGGGCCCGAATCCGCGTCGCTTACGCAGGAGCCTGCTACCGTTCACTTCGCACGCGTTCGGCGTCCATCTGCAGCACGGGGTCTATCTCCTCTTTGAGCAGCATGCCGGGCGAGACGGAAGGCCCGGTGCACGGGCCTGCACCAGCTCACATGGGTCTAAGCGACGGCGCGCTCTTCCCAGGGTACGAGGTTGCCGGGATCGTGGATGCAATCGGAAAGGGCGCTCAGGACACGGGTGGCCTGGAAGAGGGCTCGCGGATTGTGCTCTTTCACAGCGAAGGCGCGCCGCGTGGTTATGCCGACTACATTGTGGTGTCAGACTTTAAATGCCTGGTGCCTGTACCCAAGGAGCTGCCTCTCAGCGTCGCCGCCATGCTGCCCACTGGAGCTCTTCTGGCTATGAACACTGTGTACTCTGCAAGCGAGTTCCTTAAAACTGCATTTGAGGATCCCGTGCCCAGGGACAAGGCTACAGTCCTAATTGTTGGCACAGGAGGCCTAGCACTGTGGGCCTTGCGTATTGCTTCTCATCATTTTAAACGCGTTGAATACCATGATAAGGTTCGAATAACAGTTGCGTCACTAAAAGACGATGGATTTGTATTGGCCCAAGAGAGCAACCAGTAAGTATGAGGATGATCATTTGCATGATGTTATATGTAGTCTGCTGAAGTGATCATATTATGACTGGGTGAGTACTCTTTTTATTGTACTGAGTAATTTTAGTTTTTCATGTAAATTGTATTGCATCTATTGATTATAATCTAGGCAACAAAATAATAACTTAGCAATTCATTATTATTGCTAGTAGATGTTTAAATTAGAATAATAAGAATACTCTGGAAATATATTTCACTAATTGCCACTTGTATTAGTTTAAATTGTAGAAGCTGCTATTTGTGTGCTATTACCAATGAAGCTGCTATTCATATGCTAATGCATGATTGTTGTGTAATCTCAGTTCATCTTGCATCCTAGTAGTTAACAGTCTACGTAATAGTTATAATTAAACATTAATTTAATTAAAAAATAATTAATGAAATAATCTCAAACTAGAAATCATTGTGATGACTGTTGCTTTTTCGCACTTAGTCTCCCTAATGGCGGGCATACACACTGCAGTCCTGTCTGCGCAGGTAGTCAGGGGCGTGTATGGGATTAGACCTGTGCAGTTTTTTGAGCGCATGATCAAAAATCAATTATTACACAATGTAGTGAAGATCGCTCCTGTACACAAAAGCGTCCCCATACACGCTGTCGACGTCTAGTTGACAAGTATAGGTAACCTCTCTGGTAGACCGTAGCGTGTATGGCCTACATAGGACCATTGTACGTCAACAAACCGAAATCATTTTAAAAGATATCATGCATTTTGGTCTTAATTTGTGCTGGACAAAAATCGTGATATACTTGATCTGTCTAAGCATTTTTTGTTATGGCACCAAATCTGTAGGATCATTTTATTTGTTTTTATTTGGGTTTGGCGTCTAAGCCCCGCAACATAGACACCAAATTAAAAAGGAAAAACAGTTAGACATAGATAATTCTCTTAATCAGACGCCAACTATTAAAAGTTATTAAAGTTTAGAGTAGGGAAACCTTATTGCCCCAAAGTCGTTTTGTGACTAAGATATAGCTATTATCAGTCATTATCGCGTCTTAACTCTGCTAGCACTTTATCAAATACCAATTTGTTAAACACTTTCTTGTTAGACATTCCTTTTAATTTATAAAATATGTTTAGGATCAAGGTGGTGCAATGGTCTGAGCACTTGTATGAGAAGCAGTTGATTGAGCGCACCATGAACATGTGCGGGGGACCGGTCGACGTAGTCATGAACTTCGGCACCACCTCCAGAGCTCTGCACCGATCCATGCAGTGCCTTACTCCGGTAACCATTTATATTTTTCTTATACTAACTAGCACAGTTGGTTGGTGTTGGTGGCCTAGTTGTGAATGCTAAACTCCAATCCTTAGGTTGCAGGTTCGTCAGTTTTTCAATTGGGCCTTTTCTTTAGCGAATTGTTAAGGTGGTAGAAACCAGTGGATTGTTTGTGTAAAAATAGTGTCTGATTAGAATGAAATAACCTATATTTATTTTTGTTATATAACTTCTACTTAATCTATTGTAGTGTAGTGCCAGATGGCTTAGCGAGGATATGATGTCAATTTTTAATGACATTTTATTAACGATTCCACAAGTTGGTATTAGTGGAACCGGGACCGACGGCTTAACGTGCTCTCCGAGGCACTGGAACGGTGGTGTCGTAAATCTATAACAAATATACTTAAGGAAAGTGTATTTCTCATTGGTACATGCTGGGTGGGTTTGAACCGACCTTGGTAGGATAGAACGCGTTCTTACAACCGAGCCATCACCGCGCTTAGTTTGACAGAAAAATGTTGTATTTAAATATATCATAGGTATATAAGGATGAATAAATAATAATAATAATTTGTAGATTACCAAACCAAAAATTGATTCTAAAAAGATTTACTTTTGTGTTAAAGGGAGGCATAGTGCTGGTGACTGAGGAGGTTGGTGAGAGGTTGATGCCCAAGTTTGCCAAGAAAGCCGAGGAGATGCAGGTTTACATTGTCGTGGTGCCAAATGGATCCATCGAGCAACTGCGACAGCTCGTGCAGCTTGTCTCTTCGGGAGAGGTAAGAATAAATGCGATTTTATCTAGGCACATAAAACGGTGGTGGGTATAAGTGTTTTTAAGGCACGCCACTTTTTATACCAGCACGACACGTGATCTTACACACACAGGTGTGTTTTCCAAGAATAAAATCTTACCCTACATTGAGTATTTTGAATCCAAAACTGTTTTCTTCCTCTTTTTACTTCAGAGGGTTTAGAGGGTTCAGAGGGTTTATAGGGTTCAGAGGGTTTTGTATCCCTCTCGCTCGCATAATACAACACTTTAAAGATTATTGATAGATATGAGTATATGTCAAGTTTATATATATTAATAGCAAAAATATTTATAACGATTTAGACCTGGGTACTTAGGTACCGGGTTCGATTCCTGGTAGGGACACAAAAATATTTATTAATATAATAAATACATTTAGTTAATATGTAATTTATTTGTGATATTTCTCGAGTTTGGTACGCTGGAGACATCGACGACCTTCACTTGTCATGATTGGCCTATGTGAATCCGCTTATTTATAAACATGGTTTCTGACCACCCCGAAAGGGAAAGAGTTGTGATTATACTTTACTTCTTTTAAATTGATAAACTATATTTCTTAACAGTACACTCAGACTTTAGAAGTCTTTGATTGTGAGAGCAAAACGGTTGCAAAAGCGTTAATTAAACCCTCTTAATTTACTGAGCACACGTGACCTCACTAGCAATGAGAGCAACTGACATCAGTCAGTTCGCATATTTTATTATTAAAAATTGGATTTAATTTGTATGAGTTAAAATGATGAATTTATGTAGATCGTTCCTCCTCCGCACACTGTGTTCCGAGCTGAAGAAGCGCAGGAGGTGGTGCGCAAGCTGTGCGCCTCTGAAATACACGGCAGAGCCATACTCAAGTTCCTTAATGTCGACTAAACTCTTCACTATTATGTTTCAAAATTAAAAAATCGAAAATATTCATCACTAAATTTTCTGACTTTAGTAACCTTGTATCTTACTTTGGTTTTACTTACTAGAGTACCAAACTTGACATTCGATACAAACGTCAATAGATACTTAAAGCTGTCAAAAAAGATGAATATTTTCTCTCATTTGTAATTTTGGAACGCATCTAACAATACAATTTAACTACACTATCAATGTATTAAGATGAAATAATTAGTAAAATGTTTTCTTATATTTTCTGATATTTGTGTCGTATGTAGGTAATACATATATTAATCTTAAAAATATTGATATGATATTTTCTCTGTCTATTTATTCTAAACAACCGTTACCATCAGTATATTTATTACGATTATATTGAAAGAAAATGTATTAATACCCACATTTGAACAAATAATATTTTTTCGTGTGTATATGTGAATCATAGTTTTAAATACAAATGTGTAAAGCTGTCTGGCCAGCGTGGCGAGTGTAGGCCAAATTCTCCAGTTCTGGAAGGCCCATCTTCAGCAGTAGAGGTCTAGGACGCTGTGTTCTAGGGGCTGTAATGACAAAAATCAAAACTGGATTAACTTAAAACACTTTATTCATAATTCAAGAAATACTTGTATATACTTCGGTTACATTGTTATTTGGGTAAAACGACGTCACACGACATCTATAGGAACTTATTGAAAATACAGTTACTACAGTTTTCTGAATCTGGAAAATCCAATAATGAATCCTCTAAAAAAGTTTGAGTTTGAAGTTAAAACAGATTTGATCCGATTGATTCATACATACATACATATCTTCACGCCAGATCCCTTGCGGGGTAGGCAGAGACAATTGAGCGCCATTTGACACGATCACGACATACCTCTTTCGCTTCGTCGACATTCATTAACCTCTTCATATATGCCCTTTGGTTACATTACATGAATATTTATAATATTGTGATATCGTCGCTGCGCCTGCCATATTCCATATGTACCGTATATAATTTTTAAACGAGATAAATTTTCTAAAACAAATAATATTTTATAATTGATTGTTATATTTTTTAAATCATTTATTATTGCATTATACAATTATTTTATATTTATAGTATACTATAGCAGGGGTCGGCTACATTTTGAGTCGCAAGAGTCAAAAATTACAATTTACCAAATTATAATTAAACCGCAGCTCATATCCAAAGAGTCTCAGGTCACATACAAAGAGTCTCAGTTCACATACAAAGAGTCTCGGGTCACATACAAACAGCCGCAGCTTTCACACACAAAGAGCCGCATATTGATCGCGAGCCGCAGCTCACATCAACATAGCCGCATGGGCTACTTCTTATTTCTTTTCTTACCAAAAAAAAAAGTGTTTTACACTACCGTAACATGCACGTCGGCATATTGTCAGTGAAACAACAAAATTAATTAGAAAGTGCACTTCGAAACCTACATCTTGACGATTTAATATTTATTATGATATTTATACTGTTTAGCTTCTTGCCCCGCCTATTTGTATTTAATGTCTCTGTTGTTTTGTTTACGGTTGGTTGCAGAAAGGTTGATTATTTTTGACCTATGACTATGGCTGAAATAATGATCAAAGTGAAGATTACAGCAACCGGCCGTAAATCTCTAAAACCATGCTTATCAACTTGAACCAGATTCTAGTAGTGATAAGTAGCTCGGATGTATTGGTAACTGTTTATTAGTCTACTTACTAATATATGTGTAGTCCCTGTATGAGTTAAGGTGGTGAATGAGGTGAAAAATTCCTTTATTGAATTTGGAGTTACAAAATTCTTTGTATTATTTCGATCTCTAATTCTTAACGAATCACAAAACCCACCTTTATCAAACATTATATTAAATAAAGGACCGTTCCAGTTATAAGCCGCGCTAACATAACATGCTAACATCATAAACTGCGATCCTTAGCTCCGTTAGAAGAATTTTGGTATTTAATTGACATTGATAAGTAAAAATACTAAACAATCAATGCAACCCTTATTCCGAGACACAACATTGATTTTTGCTGTCCTAATCTGATTATCCTTGCCTTGATAAAGAACCATTATTTTTTCTACTTTCCATTTGACTCTTGGTGCTTTTAATTGCACTATGTGTACTAATACTTGCGGTTTTGACTTTAGTGTCTTCCTTGGTTCCTTTATAGATCTCATCAATCAATCAAAAATCTTGGCCAACTACAGTTAATGGACTACAATATAAAAATTGGTTTAAATTATTTTATAACTGTCGTTCACTGATTGTTATTTAAAACATGTTTATCAAATTGTTTTCTTCATGCAATTTCAATTCTACGAGTCTTATACGCCTCCAAACCATGGAGCCAATTCCGGTATGAATTTCCGCCTCGATATCGTGAGCAGTCTGACCCTATGTTCGACTTGTCACTTTAAGTGCTTTTTTTTACTTTAATTCACTTTGTAAGTCGTTTGTCTATGGTTTTCATACAAATTTCTGACAATACAGTTTATGCACGTCTCACAGCTTAAGGAGCGTGATAAAGCCGTGTCTCGGAACAAAGGGTTAAAAATTATATACCTACATATTTTAAATGGAACGCTTCATGTTAATCAAATGTTAGTTTTTTTTTGTTAATGGAAAAGTTCACGTTAAAAATGTTAACATTTTATGCTAGCGCCGCTAGTATTGTTTATAAACGGAACGCGCCCTATATTAAGTAAGGCCTAGAACTAAAAGCTGAATTTAAAAATATATCTGTAACAGCTAGTTTTATTTAAAATTCTCTATTCTTGTTATTTTTATTATTAAGTCGGTAAATTATACCCAACGATAAATATTTAACCATTTGATTAATGTATTTTAGATTAGGTATCTTGTTGATTCTAAATGTTTATAAATGTGTATGGCACATGAATGTTGTCTGTGAAATAAACTGCTGTTAATAAATATATTCTCGTTTTATTTTCCCAATCAACTCCCGATCTTCAGCCAGTTGCAGAAAGGGTGATTAACATAATCTCTGATCAATATTTTGATATACGCCACGTGATTGGTAGTTATATTGTCACTTTGGTTATTTTGGCTTATGTCGTGTCTCAAAGGCATACGTGAAATATCGCAAAAGATCAGCCTTTCTGCAACTGGCCGTTAGGCTGAGATCGAACAAAGATCACAGTTACATCACAGCATACATCAACTCGGAACGGGATCGTCAACCTATAAATTCAATATTTCAACTTTTAAAAAAATTAAGTAGTCAATCTTCTTTCAAGGAAATAAAATTAAGGATATTTTATAGATATATTAATCATAGATTTGTTTATTATATATATTATTAAAATATAGGTAAATTTTTAATTGTTAGCTGTTTATACACTCAAGACTTTAAAATTAATTGTAAATCTTGTGAAGTGTGCTATCTTAGTATTCTTTGTGTATGAAACTCCCTACTGCAGAGCACACTAATCGCTATAACCCTAGATCCTTGAGGTCTAAAATATAATAAAAAACTTCCTCATATTCGTGCGTTATCGTTTTATAATGTGCTAGCGCACTATTGTGCGTTGGTAATACAATGGAAATAAAATTCACTTTTGTATGTTTACTAGTCCTAACAATTTAATAGAGATAATTACTAATTGCTAGATGAGTGCACGAACTTCTCGTATCGAGGACGTTTCAGAGCGGCCAAACAGAATTTTGGCGACACAGGTAGATTTATTTTGTAATAACGCACACTTGGCATAGTCCGTGCTGAAAGGGATAATAATGTATATAATCTCCTCGAACTTGCAGTTCCCGCGCTTATGTCTATCATAACCCAAACTCGTCTCTTCCTCCAGTCTTTGTCTTTAAGCCGTAATCGCGGCGTCGCCTAGCGTAGCCGAGCTGACGTACAGGAGCTGCCGATTCGCTTTGGTTACTTGCTTACGATAGGTTGACTCCTGATTAACGGCGAGGCGAAAGGCGATGGTGACGCAAATTTTCCGAGTGGTGAGATGAGAGCCATGTGTGCTATCAAAGGGTTAATTATTATCAAAGATTTTGTGAGACGACGCACGCGCCTTTACCAGATATGTTACGCGCGTTACAAGATCGTGTCTTATAGGACAACTTGCGCATCCATCTGCATTGCATGTGTACTATTGCAAATTAAAGTTGTGTGTTATTACGTAATAAACGAGCCGTATATAGTCACACACGTGACATGTGTCAATGTTAATTTGGTATCTGTGTTGTAACCGTGTATTTGTTTGCGTGAGTAAATGATACGTTTGTTTTAGGCGGCAAAACTAGTAGAGGCGCGCGCGTCGTCTTACAAAATATTTGGTTGTTATACTTCTCATCCCTCCATCGATGCACAATGGTCTCAAGGAGACTAGAGTGCTGAAAATTCCGGACCTTAACTTTAGGGTAGCCGAATGTTTTGGTATTTGGTCCGCAAGACCCGGTAGGCATATATACTAGCAAGACCAATTCCGAGCGGGCAGGAGAATATGCTTGACACATAGTCAAGTCCACACTCGCATATAGATGAGTCCCTCATCCGGAGTTTAGCAAGGAATGCGGGGAGCAGCAGGGTGGCCCAATCTTAGGCGGCAGATAATAAATGTGTCCTTTTATTTAGGACAATTTTGGAGAACTATGGTTTGATAGAGATTAACAGAGATTTCAGGTCATATTCGTTTGAAAATGAGAAATGTGTTCCATTTCACGAGAAATAAAAAAAATAAGTAGGTAAAGAATAATATATTTCTTTACTTATTATTTGATTTGGAATATGAATATCACGCTCATGAAATGGCGTGTTTGTTATATAAGAGTATAATAAAAGACGGCCACTGTTCTTATTTGTGTAATTAGATGGGAGCTAGAATGTTGCCAATGTAAAAAGAGATTAGAATTTTCAAATAATGATTTTATGTGGTACAAATGTAAAAATAAGTATTTGTATTTAATGTATTTTTGTATGTGCAATCTACAAAAATAACAATGGCGAGCGCTTATACATGAATATATCTGAATTAAATTTGCAACGTCTTCACATCAAAAAATATAAAATACGGGCGGAAATAACTGCGGTACGTTCCTTTTAAAATTTATTTGAGTAATATGTTCATTTAAATTAATTTAAGGTTTTTTTGTTGTTGGAAAACGTAGTTCAAATAAATAAAAATTAGTTTTTTTTTTCTCCTTAGACGTTCTAAAAATTAAAGCTTTTTATTCTTGAAAGTGATTGTTTTTAATCTTCTAAGTAACCATTATAAAATAAAGCATTGATTGTTGTACGCGATTTCAGATTTATTTAATAGAGTGGCAACACTACAGTTAACTTTTCGCTTAGAATAATGACAAACTTTTTGAATAAATGTAACAGGTCATAAATTATTCTGCGGTCCTTTGAGATAATATTATTTAAAATCAAACAGATTTTCGTTTTTTTTTAATCCTCGTTTTCAGACGCTCGCCATTGTTCTTTATTTTCCATAAGATCATTTTTGGGCGAACAATGAAATTCATACTTCCAAATCACGAAGCAAAAGGGTTTTTTAGAAATAAAACACAATAATTGATTATTTTATTTTATTATGTAATACACATACACAAATAATGGAACTAATATCACGTTACGTATAATTCGACTTCGACAATCTCAATAAAACTTAGTCTTTTATTTACAAATTTATAAATCCTGATATGTTATTGACCACATGTATAATATAAACACGATTAATATAAAAGTTTCTAATAAGAATAATAAATGGACGTAATCAACGAGTACTTTTAGTAATAAAAAATCTAAATATAAATATCTATACCAATATAATAATATGATATAATTTCATTAAAATAGTGTGTATATAAGCCGGCGAGCAGCGAGAAGGCACATGTCGGTATTAAGTGAACATTTCTTTGGTACAGACATCCACAGAAATGTCTTCAATAATCGAGAACAACTTGTAGATCCACAATGAGATTACAAACAAGAACTTGCTTGGAATGTAGGCCAATGTACACGCCTTCCTATACTATACTATGTACTAACGATATAACTATCATATAAAATAAATGTGCATAAAAACGGGGACGAAGGCATCTTTCAAAAACTATAGTCTGATTGTGAATCCTTGACGACAATTTGACAGCCAATGGGAAATATTACAAATAAATTATTGCGACAAGAAATCGAACTCACTACCTCCGAGTGTAAATCCATGGTAAATAATGATTTCCGATTATACATGTTCAATTAGGTAAGAATTAAATAAAAGTATCATCACGACCTTTTCCCTTTCGGGGTGGTCAGAAAGCACACTTATAAATAAGCGGATTCACATTTAGCCAACTTTACTATAAGCCAATCATGACAAATGGCAAGCTCGATAAATATCACAAATAAATTAAATGCATTTATTTACATTAATAAATATTTCGTATCCCGACCAGGAATCGAACCCGGTACCTCCGAGTCTAAACCAATAGAGTTAACCGCTAGACGACAATTCAATTAAATAAATCGTAAATTTGTTTTATTAATATTCAATTAAATAAGTCACATCACTTCATTTAAAACCTGGCAACACATTTTTCAACTGATCTGTCAAATCGTTCTCTCGAATTAAAAATCAGACTATAACAGCTTGTAGCTTCAAATGTCTCTATAGTAATATTTTCTTTAAAATATCAATTAAGAAATATTAAAATTTTAGCTTATAATATACGAGTATAATCTAAAATTATTAGTACTATACTAGTATTTTAGAACTGGTTCGTTCTAAGCTGCCCTTGTTCAATGCTACATCCTCCCCTGTACAAGGAAAGTATCATTTATTAAACAATGTTAACAACCTAAAAAAAGAGCTTCAGATCTCAAGAAACACTCAACCCTTTAAATTTAATGTTACACAACTATATTGAGTGATGTTTAAATATGATGTCAAAATCTTTACCCTAATTTTAAAAAGCAAAATTTTAGTTTTAAGTTAAGGCCTTTCCACTACGGTACTACAATTAGTTAGGTTACATATGTATGGTGGCTGCAGTGTAACGAGCTTCGCCGCGTTTCCAGGACAGCTGCGAAGGACGGTACTGAAATGGAATAAAAACAATGAAAATTATCATTAGAACAGTAAGTTCTAGGCCTCCACTGCTGGAAGACTGTCTGGTGTTCATTTTAATAATCATTTATTTTTCATAAATGCCGCCGTGGTCTAGCAGGACACGGGTCAGGAACCACGCTGATAAAGCGGATTGACATTTAGAAATCCCACAAAAAAAATAATAATATATATATTAGTAAATATTTTTGTGTCCCGACCAGGAATCGAACCCGCTTCCTCCGAGTCTAAATCCATAGACTTAACCGCTACAACACGGAGGCAGTTTAGGTATACGAACATGATAATAAAAATATGTCCAAATTGTCAGTAATAGCAGTAGTAAAGTGTCAAAGCTCGGCTCGCCATACACAATGCCATGTTGGTACCAACACTGATGTATGGAAGCAAAACGTGGATACGTCAGAATACGAATGAGAGTAGGGTTAATGCAGTAGAAATGCGGTCGTTGCGGCGGATATGTGGCGGACCGCATACGTAATGTCGAAATACGGAAAAGGGTTGGTATGAAGGAAAGCATAGGGACAAAAATAAGGAAAAGCATGCTACGATGGTTCGGGCATGTTGAAAGGATGAGCGACGAAAGATTGACGAACCAGATATATAATGCGAAAGTCGTGGGTGAAAGAGTCCCTGGCAGACCGAGACTCACATATCACGATCAAATAAATAAAACACTGACTGAAGGTGCATTAAAAAGTCTTCGTAACCAAAGGGCATGTATGAAGAGGTTAATGAATGTCGACGAAGCGAAAGAGGTATGTCGTGATCGTGTCAAATGGCGCTCAATTGTCTCTGCCTACCCCGCAAGGGATCTGGCGTGAAGATATGTATGTATGTATGTCAGTAATAAACATTTCTCAAAGTACACTAAGACTTGATTTTTTTTGTAAGTATTGTGCAAACGAGAGGGATTCATTCAACCCTTTTGAAAAAGCTAGAAAAAAAATCTTGACTATTCATTGTAAAGTAACTAGTCATAAAAACTTGCTGAACTCGTTTTTTTTGAAAATTATAACAAACAAATTAAAACATGAAGTGCGTGGTCATTCTTGGTGTCGTCCCTATGTGATGAAACTGGTATACGATACCTTGATCAACATCTGTCCGCTGCGTGTGTGAGGGTTTCTGTAGGCGTAGAGGATCCAAGCGGCGAGGCTGCTGATGAGGACGATGATGACGAAGGCAGAGACGGCTCCGGCCATGGACGAGGTTTGGGGGTGCACCTTGGAACTGGCTACAGATGTCGAGTTTACAGAAGCAACGGTTGGTGTAGGCGTCTTCTCGATTGTATCATCTGAAAAATTTCCGTGGTAAGCTACGAGGCTTGTGTTACGGAAACTAGATGGTTGATAAACTACATATTATACTTTTTTTTTTTTGTAAATATATACATATTATACATATAAACACCCAGACCGAGACAAATTATACAATGTACAACTTGCCCCCGGTGGGAATCGAACCCACGACCTCCCGAGTTCACGGCGACGTTTGTTACCACTAGACCCCGGAGGCGGTGTGCTTATGTCAATAGATATTTTTTTACAATATTTATTTGTATATAGTTTATATTTAATATTGTTCTTGTCAATTTATTGGAATACAATGTTAATGTCAAAATTTGCATATGTACGTACAATGCAAAATACATATGTACATTAAATATATCAACAGTTACAATATGGTACATACATACCTATTAGATATTGTACTCAAATACAAAATAATGAGTGTCTCAGTATGTTTTTCGTTTACGATATTTAAATAAAAGACAATAATTCCAAACAAAAGGGCATGTATGAAGAGGTTGATGAATGTCGAAGAAGCGAAAGAGGTATGTCGAGATCGTGACAAATGGCGCTCAATTGTCTCTGCCTACCCCGCAAGGGACCTGGCGTGAAGATATGTATGTGTATGTATGTAATTCCAAATTCAAATTCAAATTCATATATTTCTTTATAACAATAGGTATTTTATAGGATATTACAATGGTTATAAATTTGGTACACTATGTTTAGCCCATGGGCGTATAAAGATTAAATAATTAAGTATAGTAGACATGTAAACTAAAGGAGGTATAATAATTTAATTTAATTGAAATCACAAATAGGATTAATTAATTAATGTCAAGGTAAGAAATTAATGTTGTTCATTCAATCTTCTAAAAAATCTTGCACAGAGTAGTAGCATTTGTCAATTAGCATTTTCGTCAGTGTTCTTTTAAATCGTTGTATAGGTAGTAACTTAATATCATAATTTATTTTATTGTAGATTTTTGGAGCCATACAGAATACACTTTTTTGCATGAGTGTTGTTTTAGATATAGGAATTACGAGCTTGTTTTTATACCGCACTCTACGGTTGCGATTTTGATCAACAATTGGGAATAGTTCCCCATTGTTTTTGACAAAGTTAGCTATTTCCAGTATATACAAACATGGTACTGTGAGTATATGTAAGCTTTTAAAATAAGGTCTACAGCTATCAGTCGACTTAAGGTTGCATAAAGCACGTATGCACCTTTTTTGTATTTTAAATATAGCTTCTTTATTAGTGGAATTCCCCCAGTATATTACTCCATATCGCAAAATAGATGCTATGTGGCCATGATATGCCATCATAGCTGTATCAATACTACTAATTGAGACGAGCCGTTTGAGTGCAAATATAAATTTACTAATTTTGGTCGTTATGTAGTCAATATGAGCTTTCCAGTTAAGGTTATTGTCAATTATTACTCCTAAAAACTTTGTATTATCGACTGATTCTATATTTTTTCCCATGTAATTTGTATTTAAATTAAAAATCTTTTTTTGTTTAAAATGTATGACCTTAGTTCTGTCGAGATTAATTATTAGGTTATTTTTAGTCAACCAATTGATTACCTCCTTGAGGCCCTGGTTAATATTTGCTTCATAAGTGTTTGCGTCTTCACATTTAACCAGTAATGTGCTATCATCAGCGAATAGCACCATGGGAAACCTTGTGCTTCTGGGTAGATCGTTAATATACACCAGAAACAAAAAGGGTCCAAGGATGCTACCTTGTGGCACACCATATTCTGTGGTTCTACATAGTGACGCAAACTTTTGTTCTGTTTTACTTTTTAAATTAATTTGTGTTATTTCTGTTATTTGCTTTCTGTTTGTCAAATAAGATTTTAAAAGGTTTAGTGCTACGCCACGAACACCATATAACTCTAATTTGCGAATAAGAATGTCATGATGCACAAAGTCAAAAGCTTTGCTCATGTCCATAAATATTGCACATACTTTTTTGTTTTTATCCATGTTCACATTAACATTATAAAGAAAGTCATTAATCGCACGAATAGTGGACATTCCTTTGCGAAAACCCTTTTGTTCATTAACCAAAATTTTGTGATTTTCAAAGAAAGAATATAATCTAGTATATATAATTTTTTCGAATATCTTGGCGAATATTGATATTAACGCTATTGGTCTGTAATTTTTATGGGATTGAGAATCACCTTTTTTAAAAATAGGTTTAACGATAGTCAGTTTTAGTGCATCTGGAAATACTCCGTTTTCGATTGAAATATTTATAATATGTGTTAATGGTAATGCTAAAATATTAGCGTTTAGTTTTATTGTCATAGTATTAATGTTATCATGTCCTGTACTAATAGTGTTTTTTAAGGATTTTATTATTTGTATAATTTCATCTGGTGTCGTAGGACTTAAAAATAAGGAATTACATGTCAACTTATTGTTATTTAAATTAATTTTATCATGGGTATTTTTGGAATTATTACAATTGGATGTCATTTTAATTTCATCAATAAAGTAATGAATTATTATGTAATGAAGTAATATACAAACAGTATAAAATAATTACAATATAAATTAAAACTACTTAAAAGTAAAAATTAAAATAAATATAAACTAAACCTAATAAAAAATAAACTATAAGTTAAAAATGTCCTCTAGAAACGACCCTTCAGTGATAGTCCCAAGAAGACTGGCAACATTTCCCCTCTGTATAGCTAAGCTAATACGTTGGCAGAAATAATTGCCAGCCTTCCTGTCTCCCGACTTCTCCGTTAGCCGTTTGGACAACTCTTTGGCCAATTAGTTTCATTTGATACTAAGTAAAAGTAAAGTATCATCACGTTATCACCGTTTCCCTTCCGGGGTGATCAGAAACTACGCTTATAAATAAGCGGATTCACATTTAGCCAACTTTACTATAGGCCAATCATGACAAGTGGCAAGCTCGACGATGTCTCCAGTGTACCAAAATCGAGAAATATCACAGATAAATTAAATATTAATTAAATGTATTTATTTACATTATTATTTTTGTGTCCCGACCAGGAATCAAAACCGGTACCTCCGAGTCTAAATCCACGGACTTAACCGCTAGACCTCGGAGACAGTAACACTAAATAAAATAAAGGTTGGAAGGTAAATAAAAGTTGTAAATTTTATTTGTAAAAAACGTAAACTTCTTACCTTTTTTTTTATTTTAAAACTTTAGTTTAACCTAAAAATAAGGAAAGACATGCTCCGATGGATCGGGCATGTTGAAAGGATGAGCGAAGAGAGATTGATGAACCAGATATATAAAGTTGTGGGTAAAAGAGGCTCTGGCAGACCAACACTCAATTATCACGATCAAATAAATAAAACAATAGCTGAAGAGGTTGATGAATGTCGAAGAAACGAAAGAGGTATGTCGTGATCGTGACAAGAGCTGCTCAATTGTCTCTGATTGCAAGGGAAGATATGCATGTAAAAAAAAAAACTAAAACCTAATCTGTAAATAAAAAAATAATTTGAAATACTTACCAGTCTTGACTACGGTGTCATGGAAAGGATTGTTTTTGGTGTCCGTAACGTAGGCCGTGGTCTGGTTGATGGAAGTTCGGTTGGTCACCTTGCCGGGAGCTACCTCCAGACATTCAGAAGCGTTGCGGATCACAGTCTTGTCACAGTCTACACAAAGCAACATATTAAATAATGTTATTTATTGTGGCATAATCTTTTAAACTGTTATAATAATAATTTCGTTTATTACCACAATTTAAATATAAAAATTCTTGACTGCATAAAAATTGCTTTAATTAAAAAGAAAAAAAATAATAAACCAAACTGGGTACAAAATAACTATACATAAAAAGTAAAAAAGAAAAAAAAAACCATATAAGGGTTTTGATGCCAAAAAGTTAGATAACCGCTGAACTGAACCATTAAAAACCGAGATAGACTCAAATCTTTCCAACAATGTACCTACACATATGCCAACTAAAAACTGCTTAAAAGAATCCCAAGGAGACTGGCAACATTTTCTCCTTCGCCAGATGCTTGGCTGAAGATCCCTATGAGCCCATTATTTCGACCACAACTAGCGCAAACTCGTAGGTAATCTGTACCGAGGATGGCGAGGTTTTCAGCAGAACCGCTGGAATAGGTTACCTGGATGTGAGATAATGTGTCTACACGTGTCGCATCCCACACCATAGACCTGCCAAGTATCCACAGCCCAACGTCGGGTCTCTTGCTATCACTGCGCACAATCGCAGAGGGTTCTAGAATCGCGAATATTCCAGCAGTGACAAAAGCCTTTATAAACCCAACTTATAATTTACTTTATGTACACATAAACAAGATTTGCGAAAGGAAACAGTCCAGAGACCGTTCGCAGCCACCCACGACTTCACGCCAAGCAACTGCTGTGAAGGGGTGCATGGCAAGACTGGAGGAGCCGAAGACTACCAGTCTAGTCAATATAGGCCCATCAGGTCAATATACATATCCTGGGATGTGCAATAATAGGCTAATTACAAATAATTTGTTGAACTCCTATTAAAGTACAAAACTGCAATAAATAATATAGTCCAGCTGCGATGTTCTAAATGAATCACTGTGCGATATGAATACTTACTCCTCATAATCCAGTCTTGCTTATGTCTGTCGATACCGCTGGAGCATCGCTGAACTTGCGGGCACCAAGAGCACTGTAAACAAAATTATAGGAATATACAGGAAACTTTTCAAGATGGCTAAATACTAAACGAGCTATATCGAAATATATTGTCTCGAGATGATTTTAAAATAACCTTAAACTGATACATTACATTTTTGTATTATCACAACTACTACACAACCAAGATTGATTATGATTGACAAAAGTAGGTTGTAAAGTAGATATAACTTATATAATGATTGCTTGGTTGACGTGGACATATTTGCTTGCTCTAAGTCAGTGTATAGAAGCAGAGTCCGCGAGATAATTAGAGTTAAGTATTCGATAGAATAGACTTAAATGTATTTTTTACTTTCTTTTATGGTTTAATTGTATTTTGAAAATGTAATAAGTATAGTTTTCTTTTACAGTTTTGGTACCCCAGGTCTAATTATATGTATATTGTTTGTTATATAAATTGTATTATGACTGTTTGTTAACATAATAAAATAAAATAAAATAAATAAAAATAACTTACATACATAAATATACAAGTTATGACAAGTATACGTTTAAGAACTTTCCTCTCTCTCGCACAAAACAGCATTTTTTTTAGAGATTATTCAAGTCCGAGTGTACTTTTGACAAATGTAGTTTATTTAACTTTTTAGGAAAAAATTACGGACATCTAAGACATATTTCCACTTTCATATACCTAATTTTACTTTTATTTTTAAGCGGTGGTGTCTCGGACGTAAGAACGCGTCCCTTAAATCCTACAAAGGTCGGTTTAAACCCCCCCCGGCATGTACCAATGAGAAATACTTAAGAAATACTTGTCTTAGATTTACAACACCACATGTGCCTCGGAGAGCACGTTAAGCCGTTGGTCCCGGTTCTACTAATACCAACTTGTGGAATCGTTAATAAATTGTCATTAAAAAATGACATCATATATTCGCCAAGCCGTCTGGCCAGCGTGGCGAGTGTAGGCCAAATTCTCGGGATATATATCCTGACAGGCCCATCTCCAACAGTGGAGGTCTAGGAAGCTGTGTTCTAGGGGCTGTAATGATGATGATGATACCAAATTTTAGACAGAGAAATATAGCAAATACTTTTATAAGGATTTTAACTTATTTTACTAAGGTCACATTCGTTTTATAGCATTTCCAACATATCGTAGCAACTTCATAAACCAGTGTGAAATGTAGTTTTTGTTAAGAAATTCCACTTTTTTTAACAATGCTAACATTTCTTAAAAAAAGCGAGAGGTGAAGCTACTTTTTGACAAGTATGACAAGTAACAAATAATAACAAATCAATTGACAATGTTATGGTCTTTGAATTTATTACATAAAATTGTTTAAAATACATTTTAAAGTCAAAGTCAAAATATCTTTATTCACGTAAACCTTTTACAGGCATTTATTAAACGTCATTAATATAATTATTTTAAATGATTCTACTCCTGCTAGTAGAAGACTAAGCAGCAAAGTGGTCCAATCAGTAAGCTGTTAGCAGAAGACCATTCAGTGACCTGTTAATGTTTAATCTGACTGAGAAAGGAATCTGCAAGGAAAACTCAGCTATATCAGATTTACAAAATGAAACATATACAGAACTGCACCACAACGATCAATTAATAACCTTTTAAATTTAGTTATCAGTACCTATGAGATTACAATACGTGGTACAGGAGTAACCCACTAGGCAAGTCAGAATTAAGATGGACTACATGCCTATGTGCAACCCGAAAGTCGCCAAAATAATATAAACTATAAAGTATACAACAATGTAAACAAACCATTTCTTATGTTAAATGACATCTGTCAAAAAGGAACATCTATAACCCTCCTTTCAACACGGTACTGACATACGAAATTACCATCAAATGTTAGAATTTTCATTAAACGAACGACTTGTGCTAAAAAAGTGGTATTTTCATGTTAACATTTCTTAAAACGAACGCGGCCTAATATATCTCAACTTGAATAATCTTTACAAATGCTGTATTGTGCGAGCGAGAGGGATTCAAAAGCTTTTACACAAATATTTTTTTGACACATAAATATGGAGCAGCGGTGGTAACTGCTTCCGTGGTCTAGCGGTGAAGTCCGTGGCAGAAATGTTGCAAATGTTCGCATCCGCATATGCGGAACATCCGCATCGATTAAACATCTGCAACCGCAGCCGCATAAATCGATGCGGATGCGAAAGTTTAGCAGGTCGCGACAAGAAAGAAAGGTGCGGCCCGGATTTTGGCGCGAGTCGACTAGTAAGAAAGCAATAATTTAGTTTTTGTGAAACAGACTTGCGAAACTGACTGGAGCCCGAAAAGGCGGCCATTCATCATACTTTTCAATAAATATAATGCTCCAATTTTCAAATTAAATTACTAAAATAATTAATTATTAATTGTAATTTACTCACTACTTTTTAAATAAAGAAATAATAATTATTACTGACTTTTTTTTTCTTTAACCCACAATATAGTTTATTTAATTTTTTTTTTAAAGAGTGGTATCCGCATCCGCGGATGTAAACCTCTCTCCCTGGTCCGTGGATTCAGACTGGGAGGTACCTGGTAATTCCTGCCGGGATCCATTTACACCCTTCCATCTGATGGTAAGTGGCGACCTAACATTATACCAGTTCGACTGGGCATGACGGCAATTAGAGTCTGATCCCGATACGTATGGATACTCTCTACAGGTTTTATAGGCAGACTGGGCAAATACCACCATGCCATGGATATTTATATAAAAATAAACAGCGCTTGAAACTAGACTTACGTTAAATCTCCATCTCTCTGTGGTTTAGGGGTTGTGAAAATGACATATATAAATTCTTTAAATAAGGAACTACTTTTGTAATGTTAAATATTAGTTTTGTTACTTACGTTGAATGTGGTCTGATGGTTGGTGCAAGCGAAACAGGTATCGTAGAGAGGGCAGGTGGGCAGAGCGGTCAACTTCAAAATGGTTCCGCTTCGGATCTCGTAGCTCATGAACGACACGCGATGGTACTCATAGATCGTCTTCTTCCTTATATCTAAATTAAACAATCATAATTAAGACCTTGGATTTAAACGCGGAGGTATCGAGTTCGATTCCTGGTCAAGAACATAACATATATAATGTAAGTCCGAGAATTTTCGGAATTATGCAAATTATATATGCATTTTTAGATTAATAATTCTAACATGATTACAATTTAAGTAGAAAAATCCCTTTATTTTATATAGTTTAAGTGTGCCAAATGTTTAAAAGAACCACCATGAAAGCTCTAGTACTAAAGTACTTAATTGATACAAAAAATACATATTTAATTTTCCAAATAACTTAATTGCACAGTTATATATAGTAAAAATATCATTAGTCTTAAAAGAATCGAAATTGCTATTTACATTTTTTAAATCATTGTACACATCACAAGTAGTAGAAAAATTGATGATGTCATTATATTCAGATAGGTTAAGTTCAGGCATGAAGGCAAATTCAAATAGTTTATTAATCAAAAATACTTATTACTAGGGTTTCACAAAAAAATATCCTACAGAAGATGTAGGTAGGCACTTTTACAAACAGTATCTAAACTAGTAATTTAGACAAATGTGTCGCTGCTAGCTAAACTAATAGTCTTTCAACTACTGTTAAATATAGCTAGCAGGTCTCTTTCCGGGGCACAACATATTTAAAAGTTACATAATTATTTTTATAAATTATTAGGTATATTTAAAGAAACTAAACTTATAAAATCATGCAATAATAATAAAGAAGAAGAGCATGCATATTTTTGTATTTGTGTGTCATAATATAATATAACATAATACAATATAATATATGTAAATTGGTGTGTGAGAGTGAATCATACAGGTATATGCACGAAATAAATAAAAGTGGAACTTTTTTCCTCCTTTTAGTGGATAGTTTTATTCAGTTGTGTTCTACTTGTATAATACACAGTCTACGCTATTAATTATCTTACAAGTGCCTGTAATAGATTTTGACTTTGAACATGCACGAACGCTCTAAGAAACTGTTCGCGTGCTCGTGCTGTTTTAAAATATTCCATAGAATCTTCGCGAGCATAAAATAATACTGTCTCTGTTTACACAAAAATTTATATAAAGAGCAGATATAATAAACATTCGCTCGTTTGGGCTAAACCCACCTTAAATAGTTATATCGATCAGAGAAACAAACCTTGAAGAACAACCTTTGTTTTGTTTATAAATTCTTGCGGAACCCCTACAGGACTATCGCAGAACCCTAGGGTTCCGCGGAACACACTTAGAGTATAGCTGCTCTAGACTAATATGTTATTCTATTGATAGAAACAAAATAAACTTACAAAATACAATTTTATCCGAAAGGTATGCATCACTTATGCCCACTTTGACGGGGTGAATTTTGTCGGTTATGTTTTTGATTGGAATGGGAACGTTTTTGTAGGCGAACACAATGTCGCCGTTCTTGTTCAGGGTCACAGCAAACGTGAACGTGACATTCGGATTCTCTTGCAATGACACGTTCTCCCAAAGCGCTATAAACTTAGTGCCTGAAAAAAAAAAAAACCAAACATTTAGGCAAATTATATTATCGCCATCTGAAGTCAAACGGTAAAGACAATAATTTAATTGTGATATTTAATATATTGTATTTCATAATCTGTAATTAATGTTATTTATTTTACGCTAGCATAACGACAATTAACAAAAACTTTTTTTTACGTTAATAATTACATAGTTTCGATCTCGCCGATTTGAAATCCAGTGTTTTATCTATAATACAGTACCTGGTCATAATAAAGAACCTAATCGTATAAATAGTGCTTCGTAAATATTTCATACATAAATTTTAACCAATTGACTATTTAATCAAATTATATTTTAGGGCTGGGGTAAAAGAGATGTTGTAATTAAATCAATGTTATAATTATTGAATTGTATTTAGTTGAGGCACGCTGCAAAAAAGTTGGGGCCTGGTTTGGGCAATCTCATTTGTTATACTTTATTATACATAAAACACTGGATTACAAATCGGCGGGATGCAAAACTATGTAATTATTTTTTCTAAGAAAAATGGGCATTCTCGTTTCAAGTAAATCAGACTAGTAATCGAGATTATAGTTTGCGTACATACATTAAAGTCTCACAAGGTTTTCTTACTACAATTAGAGACATAGATATTTTTAGTGAGAGCAAGTGTCGGATTCATATTCTGCAAACTTTACTATAGGCCTACCATGACACGTGGTAAGCTTGTCAATGTCTCTAGCGTACTTGACTCGACAAATATCACAAATAAATTTACTGATACCTCCGTGTCTACATCTACGGTCTCAGCCGCTAAGCCACGGAGGCATTAGAATCTAAAAATACCTAATAATTTCGTAACCAAAATGGATCGGTTAAAAGTAACTGGATAAAATATTTACATATTACGGTTGTAGTGTATAACAATGATGAAGTTTTTTAATCAATTGAATTATTTCAATTGAAATATACTCGAACATGTTTAACAAGTTTGTTTGCGCAATTTGTTAGAAGGCATCGTTCTTATATAACCTTGTTAATACTTAAAGTACAAAATACGTAGAAGAGCGACCTTCACCGATCTGTTATGCCAGGGGTCGGCAACCTTTTCAGTCAAAAGAGTCAAAAAATACAATTTACAATTTTTTTAAAGTTTTTGGTGAGCCTCAATTTTTATTCTTGACAACAATAAATACGACGACGCCTGTAGGTGTACGGTGAAAAGAGAGTAAATAGCTGAGAGATTGTAATGGTGCCTAATCCTCGTTAATAGATTTAGAACGATTTTTATTAGTGTTATTTTTTAAAAAATGTTGTGCATTTTTTTTTACTTTATTTCGCGTTGTAAGTCAGCGGTTGCATTCACTTTAAGCAAAATTCAGTAAGAAAAAACGCGCTTTACTTTCAAAGTAGAAAACAGCATAAGAACCGTCACTCACGCTGACTGTTTTTAATATAACGTTCTAAAATCTAAAAAATATATATATAAATAAATGGTTAATTACTCTGATAAAATAAATAATATATTATACATATTTTGGTCAACTACCCTATTGTGTAAAAGTTACATCAGATCTACGCCAATGGCCATGATATACTGGCTGTGATAATAGTCATGAACTTACCATCTTCATATAGCTTGACCATGCTGGAGTTGGAAGCGCTAGTGTTAAAGTTAGCCATGAGCGGGGCCACGTACTGTGTCGCAGCCAACCAGCTGTGCACCTCTTCGCCCATGTAAATAAATCCACCAGTAGCCACAGTTATATTTCTCAACATATGCCCGTAGAAGGGAAAATCAAAAGACAGTCTCAGAGTCTGAAAAAAAAAATGGTATAACAATACAATCGCTAAAAGTATTAACAAAACGCTCCAACCAATGCCAAATGTTTGTGTTCTCTTCTCCCGATAGATGATGAATGAGGTGAGAGAGGAGGCAAAGGGTCTAGCCCATACAGCCAAGTCTGAGGTAATATATATTTCATTTTTATGAGTTAATGAGGTTTTCATCAAATTCCAGATGTTGCAAAATTTATTTATTTATTTCAAAACTTTAATGCACAAAGTACAAAAGGCGGACTTAATGCATGTAGACATTTTCTGACAGCCAAACCTTTGGGATTAATTAGAACAACTGTAGGTGCAAGGAAAGTATAAGTGACACATCAATTAGATGTAAATACTTATATAATAAACTTACTTATATATAATCTACTTATAAATATAAATATACTAAATACTAATACATACACAATAATAAACATACATATAAAACTTACAAATTTTGTTTGGAGCTATTTAAAAAATTTGAGAATTTGATGCTTTTCTAGGAGTCACTCGCATCATTATAGCCCAAACACGTCGGGTATAATATAGAAGTTCATAGCGCGGGAACCGCAAAAAATAAACTGCAACTTCCCCATATTTAAAGTCCAATTTATCGTTTTCAATAATTATTCACCACTTTTGACTAACAATATCCACAGTAAATAATTTTACAAAACAACAAATTGCACTTGACATAGTAAAGTATCATCACGACCGTTTCCCTTTCGGGGTGATCAGTAACCACGCTTATAAAGAAGCGGATTCACATTTAGCCAACATTACTATAGGCCAATCATGACAGAAATATCACAAAGGAATTAAATATTATTTAAATGTATTTATTTACATTAATAAATATTTTTGTGTCCCGACCAGGATTTTAACTCGGTACCTCCGAGTCTTAATCCACGGACTTAACCGCTAGACCACGGAGGCAGTTTTAGTAATTTGATATAAAAAAAATAAACATTACCTGTGCTACTGCATCTTAATTTAAATAGCCTCAGTTCAAGTACGCATCGTGTGGCATATGATTACATATGTAAATAAAGTATACTTACGGTGGCTCGTCGGTATGAGTTGCTGAGGATATTGTGGATATCGGCCTTCGCGCTAGTAATGTTGCCCCAATATTCATCAAATATTTTATTATCGCTAATGAATGTGCTGTTATAATACACGTGACCATCCTGAAAAAAGAAAAATACATGGAGATAGTGGTAATCAAATACTTAGAACACCAACCAGTGCCCTGTCTTTTCTTAAGCAAGAAGACAAATTCCTTAGCATGCCGGTCCACCGTGTGAAGAAAAAAGAGCTGATACAAAAAGGAGGCTGTTTCATTTGGACAATAAGATGCCCAATTATTTGAGTAAGTCATTCATTATATTTATTTATTTGAAATTTAAAAGTGCATGCCAAACACAAACGACAATTACTGTATAATATATACTGCATTTCCACGCAGGCAGTATGAGTCTGTAAGTTCAAGGTTATTGTATATATATATATTGAAGTCAATAAAAAAAACTCCATATACCTATCAAATAAATACGAGGTTAAAAAGAAAATATCAAGCTGGTTACAAAATCTTAACTACCACCAGACTGAGATGCTTCTGTCCGTCATTGAATAGTATTATAATATCTTGATATGGCCGTCTAACTATACATACCTATACCTACCTCTTATGTTGGTATCATAACTTAGTCTACGAGTACATAAAATATTTATATGCACATTTATTTTAAGTTATTTTTGTTTTTGTGCAATATTTATTTTATCTTTTCGCTTCGAATAAAATAGAGAATCATTCATTAAAAAGAGAAAGTGGCGGGAAGCCATGCTACGGTATCAAGTCTGCAAATTAATTATTTACAAAACTATTCATAGACACGGCTTCGAAGTCACCTAAATGACACGCTTCTTTACAGTCTTTAATTTTATTTTGGCTGGTTGGAGTTACAGTTTTATTGATATATGCATTATTATAATTTATCTTCATCGGGTGCTTTGTTGTTCTTGTTCTTAGAATGGGCTGCATTCGAGAAGTTACGGCACATCCTGTTATCAAACATATCATAGTGTTTGAAAACAAAAGTTTTCAACCAATGCGTTTTTCCAGTATTGTCATACGGAGCAGAAATGTGGACACTAACAATGGGTTTGGTCCACAAGTTGAAGGTCCCTCAGCGAGTTATGGAGAGAGCTATGCTCGATATTTCTCCGATGGATAAAGTCCGAAACGTAGATGTACGCCAGAAAACCAAAGTTACCGATATAACCATCAAAATGAAGTGGCAATGGGCCGGACACGTCTGTTATAGAACCGATGATCGATAGAGTAGACGGGTTCTGGAGTAGAGACCACGTCGCTGGTGGGGCTGGACGAGGGTGTCGAAAAATGGGAGGCCTACATCCAGGAGTGGAGCGAAATAGGTTGATGATGATAATGAATGAAAATAATTTAGTTTTTTTATGTATCTGGATACTTTGGCATCTTTGAGGCTATATTATCTCCCAAAACTAACTATTCTATAAAAGACAATACTATTCATTCCACCTTTATAAATACCCTTGTACTATTATAATGTTGTCTAATAAACGCACATACTATATACAATTTTATTTTTCGGAATATTAACTAGGATTTAAAAGTCTTTTGTCACTTTTGTATAATATGATAGAGACAGAAGAGAGATTCAACTAGCCCAGAGGCAGCAGTCTCAACATTTCATAACGATGCCTGACTTAGCGTTTTAAGGTGGCCATTGAGGAGCCCGATCAACAGATTTGTCGAAAACGTATATTGTTTTTTAACGACGCAACGTCACAGCCTTGGATTACGTCTACGTCTATTTAGATTATTTTGCGTTGCGCAGCCGCCAGTGACGACGACAGCCTCAGAATATTGTTGAAATCGATCAACAGTCTGATAATTGGACGCAGTTTTGATGTATAGTAAATGTTTACCTTTAGTCATAAAAATGTCGGAATCGTATCGAATTTACTTGTCAAATTAACGATTTTCGCAAACTATTGAGCGACACTATTTAACGAATGTTATCGATATAGTTTTACCGTTTGACAACAGCCAGCTGACATTTTGGCATTTACTTCTAGTGTTGCAAAGGAATAAATATGGTTGTGCAGTGATATAATACACAATTTAGGCCATAAAATGATTTAATATGGAGCTGCCTGAGTTTTTAATGACAAAAGTTCTTATAATAAAATACCGTCCTGTGTAACTAATGATATTAACCAAATCAGATTTTTTATTTTGCAAGTGGCAACATTTTTTTATGACTTACCGACCGAAATCGCTAAGATAGCGATCCGTCGAGACTGTCGGTCCTGGTTTAGCAAAAAATTCCATAAATGTAATGAATTTAAAATCATATTTTTTTGACAATTTCCATCATGCAAGTGTTGTAACGGAAATAAATAATTTGATTAATATAATCTAGCTCAATAAGAGGACATAACATCCTAAGTGCAACATTTATATGGAAATTTTAAATCGCAGGATAATGTCAATTTATTACTGTGAGACACTGAAGTCTACGGCTGACCAATTGACCCTAATTTGTAAATAACTAATGCAAATCAGAATAATATTAGTTACAGGTTTACACTGGCAAATTTATCTTTTAGAATATACACTACAGAAAATGGGACCAAGCCCAAGCCGCGCTGCACAATGTTTCATTTAAAACAGCTGGACGATAATATATTATGCTGTGTTTAATTAAATATTGTTAACAATAAAGAAACATATTTTAGCACATTTTAGTGTATAAAATATAAATATATACAAATACAAAATTCTACAGATAGCAATCTTGGTTTTTCATCAAATCATGTATTGTCAACAACAAATCGTAGAGCTATATTAGAATGTTCTAAATTAGTTCTCAAACAAAATCGTTTATCGTAACAGCGTTTACGCACACTTAAAAAAAAAATCTAATACAAATGTGCAATTTACTTCAACGAATGTATAACAAAAAAAAATGTATAGGACGTAGCTCGTAAATTTAAAAATAACCTTAATTTTTGATCTACCTCGTAAATTTAAAAAAAAACGAAAATATATAACAGCTATTTCCAAATGTATACATACCACTCTGTAATTGGTAGAGTTAACTTCCTTCTTAATTACTTCGTCTTCTTTAAATATGGCTGTCAAGTTTAAATCTGAAAATAATACATTTAAAATTACAAAAAATTGAGTTGACTATTCCAACATACTCACAGCCAATTCCAGAACAGCTGATTATCTTTTGACATGTTTAACGTATGCTTATGAGGCACGACACTGGCCGAAACAACCAAAGTGACAAGCTAACCAATCACGTGGCGTATACCAAAATATTGATCAGATATTATTTTAATCACCCTTTCTGCAACTGGCTGGTAGTATACTAACTTTCTAGGGAATATAATTTAAACATAGTTCTAGTCAATACATTTATGGAACGAGCTTCCAAGACGGCATTAACGGAATCGTACAGTATTTGGTTGGGTAGGTCTACTTCTCGAATGGTGGATGGTGAGCGTATTATAACGCAATAAAATGAAAAAAGGGAGGCCTCCTTTTCTTAAACCAGCCTATTGTCGGTCGCAAGCCCGAAACACCATTCTTTTCATCTCTTACCCACACACGATGGACCCGGCACCCGCACGGTGAATCCATGGAATGCTTAGAAATTTGTCTTCTCTCTTTCATATACCTAATATTAGACCGAGAATAAAAGCAAAAACATTAATAACGATCTTACTCTATTTGACTAAAACACAACTATTTTATTTTTATTTTATTTTATTTAGGATAAAAAACAGACATACAGTAAAGATTACTAACTAAATATTAACTAATTAAGGTAAGCAACAGTATATCCAACGACATTATCCACAATTTTTTGTGCAATCAACATTTATAAGCTATCAAAAAGAAAAAAATAAATATATAAAAAGCAAAAAGTAAGTAAAATTAAACATATGTATATAGAAGAAAATAATAATGTTTGACAATGCATTTAACAATAGCCCTTAGTGTGTTAGATCTAAAGTGTTAAGAAGATCAGTGTCTCTTATAGGAACCTGCAGATAGCGCGAATATGTCAACTTGATTAATGTTTATTATGACTAATAAATAAAATAAAATGCGTTTATTTCGAAATAGTAACATAGTGTTTGCTTATTCTATATTAGTAAAAAGAGGACATTAATTTTTTATATTTGCCTCTATATATCTCTAATAATTAATATATCTCAAAAATGTCCGTAATTTACCTTTGTGCAACTGGCCGGTCAATTTATCAAAGTACACTTACACCAGAATTCTAAGACATTTCCTCGACGGCTGCTCCACTCAACATTTCCTTCCAGCTGTCAAACGAAAATTAAGTCTCTTTGAGACTTTAATAAAAAATGGCGTCTGATGTACCAGGTTAAGGTTGACCATCAAAATACAACTGTCGGCTCGGCTCTATTTTTAACTTTAATCATAACTAATACAGAAACTTAATTATCGTTTGACACTGTTTGAATACTGGTGTTTGTATTGAAAAATCTTTGAAAATATTGGATTGAAAAATCGAGAGGAGAACTTGCGTTATACCCTCTTAAGAAATGTAACATATATATTTTAATAAATAGTCCAATTGAAAACGTCAGTTGTCGTTTATTGAAATGCGTCAATATTCTCGCCCTTGGTCAATAATAAATTGCACTGCGAAATGAATAATTGACCTCAATGTGCATCAATCAGACAGTTTATAAATCACCTTCATAAAATTGCGAATGACAATCATAATTGTATTGATTGGAAGCACTTTAACATTTACAATTCTAACATAAGACATATGATTGATAAGAACATATTGTATTATATAAATATGTATGTATTATTATGTATTCTATTTATATATAATGATAGTATGTAGTCTATTTAGTGTATACCTACTGATTAGTATATAGTTTTGTATATAGTATATTAGATTTCATATTTAAGTTTTTATATTTTGTTTTTTTTTCACAGATCGTTCCTATTATATTTTGCACCTGCCTCACATAACAAATGCTCTAAATTGTCCCTAAGGTTGACTAGTAAGAATCTCTAGCGGCATTAAGTCCGCCTGTGTACCTAATGCATAAAGTTTTGAAATAAATAAATAAATAAGACATATGTCTTAGCAATTCATGTGGCTTACGTATCTCGGGCTAGTGACCAAATGCTGGTTTAAGAAGTGGATTTTATTAGGGAAAACTATCCAACCAAATTCTGTATGATTCAGCTAATTATTTGGTTAAGTCCATGATTACATAATTTTCTATAATACATATTATAATTTAATTAAGTAAGAGTTTATCAAGCCTGGAGAGCTATGTTAAAAGCGAAGAACAGAACTGACAGTACCTTTTGAAGACACATAAAATATATTATTTAAACTTAAATGCGGTTGTAAAGGGGTCATGTCAAAATATTAATAAGTCTATAAACTAGAATAATTGGGCTTGTAATAGACCGACATGGTCAAATTCTTTTAGTAAGTGGTGGATAAAACGTTTTTTTTTATTTGAGACCCTAGAACACAGCGTCCTAGACTGTTGGAGATGGGCCTTCCAGAACATATATATGGAAAATTTGGCCTACAATCGCCACGCTGGCCAGACGGGTTGGCTAGAAGAACGAACGGAGTAGAATGGTTTACCAAAACATAATTTCTAGAGAATTAGGCCTACAGTTACTACTTTAACCAAACGTGTCCTCGTTAGGGTCTGATGACAGATGATTATATCTGATGACTGGTGATTAACGATTTCACAAGTTGGTATTAGTGAAACCGGGACCGACGGCTTAAGTCCTCCGAGGACATGATGTTGAAAAGTGTTTTTATTATTGGTACGTGGTTTCGTTTATAGTCCCAAAATATTTAATTTGCTGACTCGGATAATTAAAAAAAGCTATTTTGATAGTACTTATTTTAAATACTTTTATATAAGTCCAAAATTATTTAAAGACCATACATTTTTATTTCAACGGAGATGATTGATTTTTTGTACGACTTCATGCATTTGACTATAATAATAATAAATAATTTGCATAATTGTCATATTTACAGATCTTAAAGTAAACTTCAGACACATTACATTCACAAAGTTTTGGCAATAAATTTTATGCGTGATAAGTGTGTACAATTCTAAATAGCATTAATTAATCTTTTTTTTTCTTTACAGCCCCTAGAACACAGCGTCCTAGACCTCCACTGTTGGAGATGGGCCTTCCAGAACATATATCTGGAGAATTTGGCCTACACTCGCCACGCTGGTCAGACGGCTTGGCGAAGATATGATGTTAATTTTTATTGACAATTTATTAACGATTCCACAAGTTGGTATTAGTGGAACCGGGACCGACGGCTTAACGTGCTCTCCGAGGCACGGCAACGGTGATGTTGTAAATCTACGTAAGAAAAGGGCATTTCTCATTGGTACATGCCGGGTGGGTTTGAACCGACCTTTGTAGGATATAAGGAACGCGTTCTTACAACCGAGCCACCACCGCGCCCATTAATTACTATTAGCATTAAATTAATAAATCATGTCACAAATATAAACTATGTCATATTTCGTAATAGTGAAGAATTCATTGATAGAAAAAGAATTTTTAATAAACCAATTTTTTAATTTGATATTACACTACTTTAGAGTAAGTATGGCAAGCTTAAAATATTATTTCTCCTTAAAAGTAAAAATTGGCATTTTACATTATTGCAAATGGCACATACTTTCAACGAGAACAACAAAAATGTGGTAGGCAGACTGATGGTGGTAATTTACGCAGTCTGGGGGCGGGGAAGTGTCCACCATTCGTACCGATAAACCCAGTAAAGTTTATAAACACGTTTTATCCCAAAACGTGGCCAGAATTACCGTCATTCCCAGTCAAGCCGGCATAGTGTTAGGGACTGATCAGTAATGAGTGTCTGATTACAGTTGCTAACATTCATGGACCGATGCGTGGGCGCAAGTGCTAGTATAAAAAAAACACCATTTGCTTTGTAACAGCTTAATTTCTTTAGGTATATTGCTGTAAGCCTTGATATACATAATTTATTATCATCATAATCACAGACGAGGCAACATTGGCAAGGAAATAATTTACTTTTATGACTGCGCATTTTAGGTTTTGTAGTGTCCATGCGACTAATTCAGCCTGTCATATTAAAAGGCATGCATGGTTAAATAAAAGAACATACCATTCAGTAATATTGCAGTAACTAACACCAACCACTGATAATCGACATCGTTACCATTATGCCGGCTTAACAAAATGCTTTTTCACACTTCGCTTGAAGAACTCCAGGTTATAAACACATAGGCTGGCGGAGCATTCTCTTTCTTCAGCGTGCGACTTATATAATGAACGCATAGGGATATTATTTTATGTTTATTTATATGGTATAACACGACAAATACATTATCGTATACTTCCTACAAATGGCGTATAAATCGATACAAAATTATTTCATTTCTTTATAAATTATTAAGCAAATGTAATACGTCGTAGCATTTGATGTACCTACAATTCATTTAGTTCCTATTGCAGCAGTAAGTGTTTCAATATTCATTAGATCGATACGTACGAGGGGTTTCCAAGGAACGCCTCCGCATTGTGGCGTTCTCAGAATTTACTAACTAAAGGACAATAACCCATTAATTAACAGAGCTCACTGTTCAATTCATAACACATTCGGACTAATTAAGACAATTTACGACTATGTTTGAATACATATAATTCCCCTTTTTGTTATGAAATGACTTGTAGAGACTGATTATGTAACTTGATCCATGACTCAATGGATGCAAAATAATGGATATGGCATTGTAACCGAAAGACGTTGTCGTTCTTAGGATCATTTTGATAGTTTTTGAGTATTATAGCGTTTCACTATCCCTACTTAATAAATACCTTGGATTCCTCGTCTTTCGGCTTCATAATACATAATATCTCATTAAAACTCATATTTTTTTATAATTCAGCTTCCATTGTTCACAACATTTCTTCCTCATACCTTATTTATATCTTTACACCACTTTTTTAATCATTTCAATCAACTTTATTTTACTCAAATTTGTTCAATTTTACTTTTTGCAATATTTTTAATCTTTGACACTCCTGTTTTTCGTTGTACATAACTTATATCTTCTTTTAATTTAAAAATCTTAGACAGGCTCCTTCTTTAAATTTTTTTTCTTCTTAACTATCGCTTCACGATAATGTGTCAAATAAGGATAAGTACATCTATCGAGCGGTTTTCGCTCAGTAAAAAAGCTAAATAAGTCGGTTCGATCCCCAGCGTGTATTAACGAGAAATACACTTTTCTTACGCACATTTGTCATAGATTTACAACAGCCGTGCCACGGAAAGCACCTTAAGCCGACAATCCCGGTTCCACTAATACCAACTTGTGGAATAGCCGTCAACCCGTCCCAGCGCGTGTAGAGTGTAGACAAAATTTTCCAGAATTTTCTGGAAGGCCTATTTTCAACAGTGGAAGCAGCGCGCAGTTGCTAACATACCTGGAGCTCCTATTCCATATTGTAGTAAAAAACATTAAGGTGTATGGATTTTATGCAAATATTTGCCCTTTAGTAAGTTTATGTTTATAATAAATAAGTAAGTATTAGTATGAATTTATATGTTATAATATTTATCATTATCTATCATTTATTTATTTTTGCCTCTGTCTGTAACTGATTATATCTCACAAAGGTTAGCTGGTAGAAGATGCCTTAAGGCATAAAACTCGCCTGTGCGCTTAGGTTTACGTTATTTAATTTTGTACAATAAATATTTTTTATTATCATACCGACTTACAGATGACGTATTTTTTTAAAATCAAGCAATTGATTATAAGCGAGATTATTGTCTTTATGCTATAATGAAGAACACGTATGGAAAGACAGATGACATAAACAGGCCTATACAGGCTGATTATGAAACGATCGTATAAATAAAAAATATACACATTGATGTTACTCGGTATTTTACGAAATAATATCTCCAATCATCGTCGGGTATGAAATGTAATATGGTCCGCTATAAAGCCAGTATTGCTAGTTCAAAGGCTCGATTGTTCCCCCTCAAGTTGGTTTATCAATCGCATCCGCCATATAAATTTAGTTCGTCATCCTTTCTTTGCAGATATTAATTTTAAATTGCGCGGATGCACCCAATGATTGTATGATTAGGTGTGAGATTTAAGGGGACTATGTGTCAGCTTGTGACTTGGAAATTACAATAAACCTGTATACATTAGACTTTCACGTCTGGCCAGCGCACAGTGATTCACCTAGAACAACCTAGCTAGACAAAAGTCAAATGAATTTATAAAAATGCTTACTAAAAGTGACAAACAATTCCCCCACAATAATAATTGTTTTGCAAGGTAGTTATCTAATTAAAAGTAATTGATATATAAAAGGAAGGATAGTTACTTTGAAATTTTGCTATTATTGTAAAGGCGTATTATTTTATTTTTATTAGTATTTTTAAGGGTATTTGTAATAGATTTATAAATTAAAGATATGAAGTTTATTATTTTATAAAAGTTATCCAATATATCCATTCAATAATTTATAAAAAATCGGAATGTTGTACAGTTTATTTTCACAGTTTACGATTTTGTTTAGTCCAGAAACTACATTCTCCCCCACTTTACCCCAAGGTAATATCTATATATATATGATAGCTGCAACCTCTTAGTAAGATTAATATTACATTGCACATTGTACAACTATTTTTTATTTATTTTAAGTGTGATTTTACACTATTACGAAAAAGGATTTTTTCAAAAAAAAATCTTAGTTTATTCGAAGGAAAATAATAAGCTCTACGACTTATTCATCAAGAGAAACCAAGATCGTGGATATCTACTCGAACGTATATAATTTTTAAAAATTATATTTAATAAAATGTACTGAAAGATGTTTCTTTATCGATAATAAGATTTAATAAAAGCTTTATGACGAGAAAACTGTAAAAAATAATATTGTCCAGCTAGGATGTTCTAGGCGATTCACTGTGCAGTGTGCGGAGTTCTCTAACTAAAAGAAGTGATATTAATATTAGGCGATAATAAACTGCTGGTAGGAATAATTAGCTCTTTAAATCCTACAAAGGTCGGTTCAAACCCACCCGGCATGTATCATAAGAAATACACTTTTTTTTAAGCACATTTGTCATAGATTTACATTACTACCGTTCGCGTGCCTCGGAGAGCACGTTAATCCGTCGGTCCCGGTTCCACTAATACCAATTTGTGTGTTAATAAAAAACATCAAATATTCCTCGCCAAGCCGTCTGGCCAGTGTAGGCTAAATTCTCCAGATATATGATCTGGAAGGCCCATCTCCAGCAGTGGAGGTCTAGGAAGCTGTGTTCTAGGGGCTGTAATGATCATCAGTCCTAGAGGGAGGTCCTAGACCTCCACTGCTGGAGATGGGCCTTCCAGAACATATATCTGGAGAATGTGGCCTACACTCGCCACGCTGGCCAGACGGCTTGGCGAGGATATGATGTAAATTTTTATTAAATGTAATGATGATGATGAGGAATAATTAAGGAGGAGCCGTTGAGTAAACTGGTAAGAATACGAGTGTAAGTATAGTGTGCTGTGTTAAAATGATTAATACTTTAGTAATAAACATAATTTAATACTGTAAACTTGTTTTAATGTGTTAGTTTGGTTAATTAATGAACAGCGTCGCGGATCCTATTTCTATTACATATAAAAAAATAACGATTATGTAATTAAAACAAACTTATTTAATGAACTGTTGTAAATAATATTGATCTAAATAGCAAAATATTAAACATCTTAGTTACCGATGCGTTCAGAAAGATTATTAATTATGTTTAAAACGAACACGAAGGTCTATTGTTGCGTGTTCCAGATGTAGGTGGAAGGTTATACGTGTAATGCAAGCTAAGCTAAGCTAAGTGCCAATATTATAGGCGAAATAACTTTATTACAAAATAAGTCTAGAATGGAGTAGGTAATTATATAATAATTAAAAAACACTACTTTGACTACAATGTTTAATTGTAGCGACTCACGTGCACTTTTTATACGTTTGGTTTTTCCTACTTTTGTCTTTGATATACATAAGTACATTTCGCGTAGGTATACATTTGACGACCCATACATCTGTCGCACAATAAAGATGCCCATGTGTTTCGACTTTCCTATAACCTGGAGTCCTTCAAGCGAAGTGTAAAAAACCATCTAGTCAAGCCGCCATAGTGTTGGGGACTGATGTCAGTCATGAGTGTCTTATTCCAGTAGCTAACATTCATGGACCGCGCCACTTACCATCAGGTAGGAGCATGTCGTGCTAGTGTAATAAAAAAAACTTTATAATAAAACGTGTTTTATTTACGGTGAAGAAAATCATCGTCGGGAAATCCCCAATCGATACGAAACCGCATGACAGCATGCATGGTTATGATTTATATCTTGCTAGACTGTTATACTTGATCCCTCTTTTAGCAGTGGGTTGTAACAAGCTGTCAAATTTATATTTTATTGTGCAATCACATCACTACTGAAATTGAGCATACAATAACAAATTTCTAGAGAATTTTTCTTCTCATCTCTTACCCACCCACGATGGACCCGGCACCCGCACGGTGAATCCATGGAATGCTTAAAAAATTGCCTTCTCATAAAACAGTGGAGCGGTGGTGGCTCGGTTGTAAGAACGCGTTCCTTAAATCCTACAAAGGTCGGTTCAAACCCCCCCCGGCATGTGGTACATGAGAAATACATTTTTCTTACGTACATTTCACATAGATTTACAACACTATCATTCCCGTGCCTCGGAGAGCACGTTAAGCCGTCCCGGTTCCACTAATACCACTTGTGGAATCGTTAATAAATTGTCATAAAAAAATTACATCATATCCTCGCCAAGCCGTCTGGCCAGCGTGGCGAGTGTAGGCAAATTCTCAAAATATATGTTCTGGAAGGACCATCTCCAGCAGTGGAGCTGTGTTCTAGGGGCTGTAATGATAATAAATATATCTCCAAAATATCCGTAATTTTATTCCCTAGTAAGTTGATAGACTACATTTATCAAAAGTACATTTAGAATTTAATAATCTTTGAAAATGTTGTATTGTGCGAGCGAGAGGGTTTCAAAAGCGTTAATCCCTCATAAGCGCAGTTCAATGCTCTTAGTTAGCAATTGCAAAATTATTAACAAAACTTGTGTTTCCTGGCCGAACATACAAATGGACGGTTATGGGAAGGTTAAAGGGTTGGCGATAGTGAAGAAAGCTTAAATGCACTTACCACTATCACGCGATGTAATGGGGTCGCTGACCTTAGGCTTTATTCTGATTTTACGCTGCCCTGTGCCATTCACGCCGAGCAATGGCACATCTACGTTTGCAATTATTGGTGATTCTAAAACAAATAAAAGAAATTAACTTAAGATGTTATTATAGACCAACAGCCTATTCTGTTACTTAGTCGCAAACGGTAGATTGTCAAAATAGTGAATTCTGTTATTTACTACCACTTTTAGCCCGAGTTTCTCCGATCATAGCCGACCTTACGTCAATATATTTAAAATCATTTAAAAAACGTGAATTGTCAGCCGCGAATATATCAATTAAACTAAGATTATATATTTACATTAAACATTTGACCAGGCGGGTCTAGTGGTAACAAACGTTGCCATGAACTCGGGAGGTCGTAGGTTCGATTCCCACCGGGGGCAAGTTGTACATTGTATAATTTGTCTCGGTCTGGGTGTTTATATGTATAATATGTATATTTTTACAAAAAAAAAAAGAATAATATGTAGTTTATCAACCATCTAGTTTCCGCAACACAAGCCTTGTAGCTTACCACGGAAACTAGATGGCGCTGTGTGATCTGTCTGGAAATATTTATTTATTTATTTTTATTTTATAATACATATTAGGTAATACATAAAATATTAGCAAATACTAAAAGAAACACATACGAGGGGCGTTCAAAATATTCTCGGTATTGATACGTTACAACCTCTTTTATATATATATTTGTTACTGGCCGCTAAGATTCATCCATTGACATTAAAAAAAAGTAAAATTGGAACCGAGATGTTCTTTTGTTTTTCTGCAATTGCCGAACAAACATGAACACCATGAGCGAATTAACAATTTTAACGAAATTAGAGCACCGATCCGTCATAAAATTCTTGACAAAACAGGGTAAAAATCAAAAAACCATAAAAGAGGAAATGGATTGTGTTTACCGTGAGTCTGCTCCTTCTTTATCTACTATTCAAAAATGGTCAAGCGAATTTAAGCGTGGAAGGGAGAGTATTGAAGATGACCCTAGACCTGGCCGGCCTGTAGTGGCTACCTCACAAGAAAATATTGATAAAGTGGAAAAACTTATATTGGAAGACGGCCGAGTGAAGGTAAAATCTATAGCTCAAGTAACCAATCTCTCTATTGGTACCGTACATGACATTATACATGACCATCTTAATATGTCAAAAGTAAGTGCAAGATGGGTTCCGCGAATGCTGACGCTTCTTCAAAAGGATATGCGTGTGGCTTGCTGTTCAGATTTTATCGACCTGTGTGGTGAAAATCCCGATGAGGTGCTGCAAAAAATAGTTACTGGAGATGAAACCTGGGTTCATCATTATGACCCAGAGAGCAAACAGGAGTCCATGCAGTGGCACATTAAGGGTTCAGCTCATCCCAAGAAGTTCAAGGTAATCCCGTCAGCTGGCAAGGTCATGGCCACAATATTTTGGGATTGTGAAGGAGTTTTGCTTATCGATTATAAAGAAAAAGGTGTAAATATCACAGGGCAGTACTACGCTAACGTTATACGTCAATTAAGAGATGCGATCAAAGAAAAGAGGCGAGGAAAGTTAACCAAAGGTGTTCTGCTTCTGCATGACAACGCCCCTGTCCATACTGCTCATATTGCCAAGGCAGCTATTGTTGAATGTGGGTTTGAAACTGTTACTCATCCACCCTATAGTCCGGACTTAGCCCCAAGCGACTTCTTTTTGTTTCCCAATCTTAAAAAGGATCTGCGTGGAAATAAATTTTCTGACGATGAAGCGTTGAAGACGGCCGTGGAGGAGCATTTTTACACCAAAGATAAAAAATATTTTTATGAGGGATTAAAAAAAATAATTGATCGATCTTATAAGTGTATGAACATAGGGGGGGAGTATATTGAAAAATAAAAATATCAAACTTTTCGTACTTGTTTGTTTTTATCCACATACCGAGAATATTTTGAACGCCCCTCGTATATGTACAATAGTTTTTTTTAAATAAACGCATCGTAATGTTATTTGGCTGTCATCTGTAGTGGAAACCTTTATACGAATATACCAATTTTAATAGCGTTTTAGAAAGAAATAAAAATATTTTATTTGTCACATTTACAAAAAAAGTCACAGACACAGACAGTGGGGTCGTCCAGGCCCGGATGGCTAATGGGCCTGGGTTGGGGATGGGGACATTCCCCCGTTTTCCCCGGCAGGATCTCAGCGGGCAACCACCCACCGGTAATTCATGCACTTTTGGTGCTGGGCGCCGTCACTGTATAACAGCGCCCGTGTGGCTCACGAACCCAGGGGGGTATAGGTTCGACTACTTCAACTCTCCTCCAAGAGCACTTCTCTAGGAAGCGGTCTCCCGTTGGGGGGCCGAGCGCAAGACGGAGCGATATTCTGAAAATGCTTCAAGTGTCCGTTGTCGGCCCGATAGAACATACGTCTAGTCAGGCCGACGACAAATTCCTCAATAGTAGGCATCTCCAGATCTCGAGCTATGACGGAATTACGCACGAACCATGGTGCTCGGGAGACCACTCTGAGCGATATGTTCTGCTGACTTTGGATCTTGTCCCTATTGGTCTTGGCCAGAAGGTGGTGCCAGGCTGGCGCAGCATAGGTGAGTCGGGAACGGATGAACATCTTGTAGATCCGAACCTTCAACCTGAGCGGCAAGCTGGAATTCATAACAGGGCGTAACATGGCTCGGGCCGCCTTCGCCTGATTGACGGCGTGGCAGGCCATTTCACCCATTGTTAACGTCCTGTTAATGATGCAGCCCAGGTATTTGACGGTCGGTGTCCACTCGATGTTCTGTCCTCGAAGCTGCAGTGGTGGAGGCAGTCGGCATCTGGATGTCATCAATGCGGCAGTTTTGCCGACATTGATAGACATACGCCACTTGTCCAACCACGCAGGGAGTAGGTCCAGGAGGTCCTGCATTTTATCAGCAGCCTCATATTGGCTTGGAGAAGAGCTGAAGTAGGCACTGTCGTCCGCAAACAGTGCAAGCATGACATCCTCCTCCCTGTCCTCCCCGTCCTCCTCCAGGACTTCAGAGAGTGTTGGGATGTCATTGGTGTACAGCGCGTAAAGTACGGGAGATAAGCAGCTGCCCTGTGGAACCCCAGCCAGAATGGGCTTTTCCTCAGAGATGAGATCCTCCACAGCAACGTGGAATCGTCGTCCCTCCAAGAACGACGCTAGGATCCTTACTGCCATTGCTGGGAGTGACGAGTCAAGAAGTTTGTACAAGAGACCGTCGTGCCAGACTCTGTCGAACGCCTTCTCGATATCTAGGAAGACGCCGACAGAGCGACGGCCCTCGTTCTTCTCGACTGCCAGGTGGTGCAGCACCCGGGTCAGTTGGAGTGTGGTGCTATGTCCCTCTCGAAAGCCGAATTGTTCATCGCGAAGTTCGACGTAACGTTTCAGCCTCCGGAGGAACAAGCGCTCGAACAACTTTGCCGGGTGTGGCAGTAAGGTTATTGGCCTATAGCTGGAGGCGTGGCGCCGGTCTTTTCCCGGTTTGGGATGACAATAACCTTCCCTGATTTCCAGCACTCAGGGAAGTGGCCGGTGCGAAGGATCCCATTACAGACTCTGGTGTACGCTACCATAGCTCTGCGCGGCAGCTGCGATAACGCAATATTAGAAATGCCGTCGGGTCCCGGGGCCTTCTTCGGTTTTAAACGAAGGGCTGCTTTGCAGACCTCCGTCGGCGACACGAAGAAGTGCCCGGGTAGGGCCGGCGGCATTTCAGAATTGATTATCTCCCGTACTTTGCACTCCACAATTTCATTATGGATATGGTCGACGACCGGGAAGGGCTGAAATTGCCGCTCAAGATGATTGGCCAGGATTTCGGCTCTATCCCGAGCGGAATAACATCGATCTCCGCGGTCGTCGAGCAATGGCTGTACATGTTGAGGAGCATTGGTAAGGCTCTTTGTGAGGCGGTAGAGGGATACCAGGTTTCCCTTTTCCTCCCCGATGGTGTCCATAAGTGACTCCCAGGTCCGACCTCGAAAAGCGGCGATCTCTATAGAGAGCTCTTCCGCCAATCGGTTGAGCTCTCGTTTAGTGCTGGGACAGCGGGAATGTGCCCAGCGCTTTTGTAGATACCGCTTCTCTTGGAGCTTCTTTCGAAGGTGACCCGGGAGTGCACTTTTCCGACGAAGGTGATTTGGAGGCAATTCCGTAGTCGAATCCTCCTTCGCCGTTTGGATGGACTTCATCAGGTGGCTGGCTGCCGCCTCGACTTCGTCCGGAGAAGAAAGTGTACCGGGCAATTTGTAGTTTGACAAAATTGCCCGGTACTTTTCCCAATTAGTTTTAAACCGCCCTCTGGGAGATACGAGGTCAGTCTGCGTGCCCAGGACCACGAGGAGTGGAAAGTGCTGCGTATCGCAGTCATAAAGCACTTCCACGTGGACCGGGACCCGCATGGATTGGGCCACTACTATATCCAGCACGTCCGCGGCGTACTTTTCATTAGTAGGGACGTGCGTGGGTGAGTCGGGCCCGAGGACCTCGTAACCCTTGGATTCCGAATCCTGGAATAGACTTCTCCCGGCTGGATTGGTGCATCGGGAACCCCATGAGGGATGTTTTGCGTTAAGATCCCCGATGACCAAGGTTGGGGTTCTGAACAAAAAAAGTGTGTGGTAACAAATAGGGAATCAGCTCACCATTGAGCTGCGACGCTTTAAGAGTCACAGCGCTGATTTTCAGCTAATCCCTTAATATTATAAGTGTGTCGAGGCTCTGGTACAGAACTACCATAGTAAATAATATAATTTATTATATATATTACACAAATAAATAATAAATGCATATTCATGAATGACACAATAACGTCATTATAGCATAATATATATCATACACATAAATATATACATATACATACAAACGAATAGAACAAATCACATAAAAAATAATTAACCATAAAATATTGAGTAGGTATGCTGCTACAGTAGCAGTTGAGATGCCAAAAAATACATTTTATATTTATTTTTCAAAAGCTACCAAGCTGTACGTCGTGCAGAGGTCTCTACCAAAGTTGTTCCAAATCTTTGTAGCAGCATACCTAAAACTCCCACGGAACGCGGAAGTCTTACACCGGGGAAGACATAGCAGCTTAAGACTAAAACGCGTGCCATATCGCCTGGGGTTTAGCGGCCATTTCAGCTTATTGAAGAGGTACGTTGGGGAATTAAGTTTAATTACGCCAAAAAGCAGACACGCTAGATGTACCGTTCTGCGTGCGCTCATTTTTAACCGCTTATTTTTATTGAGAAAAGGAGTAACATGAGTTTTGGGCGGTATAGGGTAACAGTACCGAGCACAGGCATTTTAAACACGCTGGACTAAACGTTCTGTTCTTGCCAGTAGACAAGGATCGTACACAGTGTCAGCATAATTGAATCTGGATAAGACTAGGGATTCACACAAATTTTCTCTTATGCTGACACTGATGTAGTTGCGTATCTTGTATAGAACTTTAAGTCTATAAAAACAATTCCTAGCGACTTCGCTTAAATAGTTCTCATAGCGAAGTTCGCTATCCATCACAATGCCCAGATTTCTAGCTTCTGTAACCAGTTCTAGAGGGCAATCTGCTATGAAAAGACTAGGAGCATAGTTTTTGATCTTAAGAACTATATGTCTGTTGGAAGCCTCGTCAAAGGCAACCTTAAATCGCTAGGTTAGCGATCGTTACGAAACGTCGAGACTGCTGCCCCAGTTTTAAAACAAACATATTAGTATATTTCTACGGTGTGTTGGTGGCTCTTTAGTACTTACTTTAGCTTTCCTTATAACCTTTTATTTATTTAAAAACTTTATTGCACATAAGTACAAAGGGCTAAGAGAGTATTAAGTGAAAATTACATTATTTACTATCCTAATTAAAAAAAAATATATAGACTACATATGTAATATACCTTTATAAGTATAATAAACATACATATACCTACATACAAATACTACATTCTAATAAAACTACACAATATAATAAATGCGATACAATAAATAAAAATAACTACACAATACTGACAAAAAAATTAATGTACCCGTTATAAATACGAACGTCTTATAGTCTTGTTTTTTTATTGTATATTGTTTAAGGTAAATTACCCACAAAAACATAGAATATATATAATAATAAAAAACGTGGTTGTCAGAACTTCACTACGTACGTAGACCTGCGATTTGCCTTCACTACCGCTCACGTACCACTAAAGAGCACGTAAAGCCATCGACCCCGGTTCCACTAATACCAACTTGTGGAATCGTTAATAAATCCTCATTAGAAATAACATGAGACCCACGACAACCCCTCTCGCCAGGAAGCGTGGCGAGTGTAGGCCAAATTCTCCAGCGGGTTGAGGCGGATTGCACAATCGTCCGAAAACGAATCGTCTAAGATCGATTACGTCTGTCATACATGTCAAAAGCTAGGCGCAAAGCCCAAGATTTTGACATTTCAACACAGACGTAATCGTTCTTAGACGTTTCGTTTTTGGACGATTGTACACTCCGCCTCACCCCGCAGATATATGCTCTGAAAGGCCTATCTCCAGCAGTGGCGGTCTAGGACTGAGTCCGAGGGCTATTTCTACAAAATCTCAAAATTATACAGTCTCAATATTTTTGTAGATTATAACTAAACATGCATAATATTTTAATACAAGTTTATGGTTTATATTTTTGCATGACGACCAATAATTTAAACTACAAGACTAATTATATAAATACATACTAATTATATGACTGCCTCCGTGGTCTAGCGGTTAAGTCAGTAAATTTGGACTAGAATGTACCGGATTCAATTCCTCATTATTCTCGAGTTTGGTACGCTAGAGACATCGATGAGCTTGCTTGTCATGATGGGCCTATGGTAAAGTTGGCTAAATGTGAAATTGTTCCTTAAAGAAAAAACGAACGTGGTTTTTGACTACCCCGAAAGGAATACGATCGTGATGATACTTTAGTTTTAGAAGACTAATTATATAAATACCAATAATTTTTGCGTATTAGCATCCAATCATTAAACTTTTCAATCAATTAATATGAACGATAAGAACACAACAAAACGTCGACGACAACAACGTGGTTTAGCGCCAGCGTTAAATCAGTCACACGCGAAATATCAGTGTGTCATTTGGTGCACAGGCCAAATGAGTTCTATAAGATTGTACTTTTAGTAAGTTTCACTTAACAATTGTTGCACATTACTGCTAACAGCTTACTCTATGGACCACTTGCTGCTTAGTCTTACCACTAGCAGAAGTAGAATCATTCAAAATAATTAATGACGTGTCACAAATGCCTGTAATAGGTTATGTGAATAAAGATATTATGACTTTGATTACGGCAGTAAAAATTTTGATATTATACATGCGCTTTTCGAATATTCTCTTTGCTGTAATTTAGCATTATTATACTATTATCCCAAGGCACGCTAGCCTCAATGACGTCATCGCCTTGTGCCTGCAGGCTTGCCAGCCATCTAATGCTATGTTTGACTACAAAGCAAATAGTACAATGCTTGCTTTTTTACCGAATTTTGTATGATGACCATAGAGTCAAACACATGGTTAGTAACACAGTGGCATGGCAAGCGGCCCGATCGAAAAACGCTAATCGCCTAAAAGGAATGTCATAAGCACACATAACACCGTATCCCTTTAGGGGTAGTCAGAACTACGCTTTTTTAAATAAGTGGATTCACATTTAGCCAACTTTACTATAGGCAAGTAAATAAGTCTATGACAAGTTGCAAGCTCGTCAATATCTAGAGTACCATACTTGTAAAGTAATTGAACCCGGTTCCTTCGCGTCTAAATTCACGGACTTATCTGCTAGACTACGAAGGCAGTCACAAGAAAGTTAAATATTGAAATGTTTACATCTTGTGTGATTATAACCATTGTTATTTATAAAAAGGATTCAATAAACATTATGAAGCGATAAATACGAGTAAGTTCTAACCTATGAGACTTGCGCATGACTAACCTATGTTATCTAATGATAAAGCTTGACATAGCTCATTGTTAAGGTAATAAATTAAATTGCCTCGCGCGAGATCAGTCAATTCGTTTGCCCGACAAATTGTTATTTTGATTGTTACGCGCGTTAATATTTTAGGCGTGGGCACATTGGACTCATACATGTAGACGTACAAATCATCTAAACTGCTGGTCTTCTGCTAACAGCTTACTCTTTGGACCACTTTCCTCCTTAGACTGCTGAGTAGATTCATTCAAAATAATTTAAATAATGACGTGTCACAAATGCCTGTAATATGTTTACGTGAATGAATATTTTGACTTTGAAATAAGAAAGTTGTATAGGGATTGTTGTATTTTTTACTGCACATGAATAAACTCCTTGGTAGGTCGTGTGTAACTGATTAAACGTTGGTCCTTCAGATTGTGTCAGCCATTGTCATGCTTACTATCGAGTCAACGCGAGATCCTATGCGTCGTTGGTCTTGCTTCAATAAAAAATACAATGCGTCCTTCTCGATGAAATTAAATGTAATCTACGGTTCTTATATGTTAGTCATAGATATTAAATTTTTAAAGGTATATGCTATAACATATGGCACGATATTGAAGTTTTGTTTAATTAAATGTTTTGTTATTTACTTTCAGCGTACTTGAATATTATTTGCATGACGATTTCATGCCCGATAAGAGACGCAGTTTATTTTGAATTAATATTAATTGGTTATTAATGAAGTATCCCGATGTCTTCGTAAAACGTTATTATTGAATAAATTTACAATTTTATCTAGTGGTTGTCATTATTGTAATAGGTTTTATATTTCTCTTTCATCTAGATTAATTTACATTACGTTACAAAATTAAAAATATTTATTCAAAGAAATTATTGCTATCAAAATTTTGCTAGAGCGAGCAATTATGACGTGATGATATATTTAGAATTTTGGAACACAGTTCTAATTGACGAGTACTTTCAAATTAATATGGAAGGAAAGTAACTGTTATAAAAAATGGATAATATTATATATATTTTACTTACGTGTTTTGTTTGCTCCAGGGGTCGAGTTAGAAATAGTTTTCGGTACTGTGGAGTTGTCGATCGGCCGAAGGTTATTCACGGGCATTACTGCATCTCGCTTATCTCGATGCCCGCTGATTGGTCGAAAATCATAATCGCTCGTACCGTGACCCCAAACATCGTAATGAACGTCTCGAAAACCTATTAAACAAGATATCATCGTCAATATATACTGCTTGCACATGTCTATTAGGTAGGACTCTGATTGGCGTGGGAAAATCCTCACAATGTTTTTCTTTAACGATCGACCAGCTAAGGTTGAACAACGAACATACTGTCAAATAAAATACGTTATTTTTAGTCATCGGTTTCTTTGTCATCAGCAGCCTGTCTCTCCACTGCTGTATAGGCCTTCACTAAAGCAATACATACAACATAAGCCCACTTGAGCATGCTTTTGTAATTTCTCCTGTATTACGGTCTATGCATTCATTACGTGAGACAATTTAGGGAGGTAAGGCGTCTTATTTTTCCTTACAATGAGGTGAGATATCCAAGAGTTACAATGTGAACCATATGGATATAAATAATTTGAAAGATTTTATTCGAAATAAATGAATATACATTAAATATAAATTGAAAGCTACCTAAATAATAAAATTAAAAATAAATTAAACTAAAAAATGTCCTCTAGAGATCCGAGACAGTCCCAAGGAGACTGGCAATATTTCCCCTCTGTACTCTGGCAGAAATAATTGCCAGCTTTCCTGTCTCCGGACTTTTCGGTCAGCCGCTTTGACAACTCCTTGGCCAGGCCCCTTCGTCTCGACCCCAAACTGCGCAAATTCGTAACCGGTACCAAGGTTGGCATGTTTGCGCAACTTGAGGTTCACAGCAGAAAATACCGCACTTCCCGCGCCTGACGAGGTCGCCTGGGTGTGAGATGGAGCTAATGTATCTACACACACGTCGCATCCCACACCAGAGACCTGCCAAATTTCTACGACCCAACAGTCATTCCGTCGGGTCTCTTGCTATCGCTACGCACAATCCCAGAGGGTTTTAAGATTGCGAGTACTCCAGCAGAGACAAGAGCCCTTCGGATATAATAATTTGAATTTAAACTGGAATGTGTCAGTGTAATTCTCGGTCAGGAAAGTGACACGAACTTTGTGAACTTTATAAAGTGCAAACCAAATTCAGAAATTGTTCTCAAAACTAAATCAACAGGAATAAAGGATAGATAGGTAATAAAGCTCTTTCTATACTTGTGGGACAAAGAGAAGCTTGTCAGTTGTCATAGGCCCAATAATAACCTTATTGTACTCCTTAGTTTAATAAACTTACGATAACCTTAGAACGAGATAACTATGTGAGGTCACTTTTTCCGTAAAAGAAAAAAAGTTAATAAATGACGGACCTAACAACAACATAGCCTTCTTTATAAATGCAAAAGTGACGTCAATTTACCTAAACTATCAACTCATTTTCCTATTAGTTCACTGGCTGTAATCTAATGAGATATCGGGGTGCCATCAACATTAGGCAGTGAGGATTTAAATAAGGTTAATTTGGATAAAGTAATATTTTCAGTAAATACCTATATAGCTAAATGTCAATGGTCAATATACCTATTGACCAATGATAATATATTAAATATCTTGGAGCTCAATAGGCAACAGCAAAGTTGTATGGAATTTTATTACTGTCGAGTTATAGCCACCAGCAATTTTCTTTGAAAATCCAGTAATGCGAGTTTTGTTTCAAAGATAAGTCGGTACGCAAAAAAAGTACCAAATCTAGTTTATTACAAATTGTATAGTTTTAGTTACGATTTATAACTCGCATTGTTTAAGTAAAGCACTATATAAGCTTTGGTCCATAATGACCTTAAGTGATGCTTAACTAAGCTACGATGTCTGCCTTCAAGCCTCGCGCTATAAAGCTTGTCCACCAAGAGCTGCAATGCTGCCATCGACATTAATTTACTATTATTTAAAATAAATATACCTACTTAATATTACGTATCACAAATTTATAAACGTGAGATTAACTGTATATAAAAGCGTATTTATATAAGTTCAATATTGATAAGTGAATAAACTTGAGCGCTATCAGAATTACGATTATAACCTAAAAATGCGCGATAATAATATATTTCGCTATGCTTGACATAATAGGTTAAGTTTAATATATTATAAAGAAGTAAAGTATCATCACGATCGTTTCCCTTTCGGGGTGGTCAGAAACCACACCCCGCTTTTACTTTTAGCCAACTTTACTATAGGCCAATCATGACAAGTGGCAAGCTCGTCGATGTCTCCAGCGTACCAAACTCGAGAAATATCACAATTAAATAAAATATTAATTCTCAAGAAAATAAATAAATATATTTGTGACATGTTTCAGAAAAGAGTCAGACGCCCTGTTATGTTACTTTACATCTGAGCTTACATCATAATTACAAAATATTATACGCTTAATAAAATAAAATTTAATAAAAATAATTAAATAAATTTATGCTAAAATTAAAAATAAACTAAACAAAACCTTAAATTAAATAAACTAAAAGATAAACCTAATTAATATAAAAACTAAATACTTACATATCTTGATTATAATTAAATGTATTTATTTATATTAATACATATTTTTTATGTCCCGACCAGGAATCGAACCCGGTACCTCCGAGTCTAAATCCACGGACTTAAGCGCTAGACCACGGAGGCAGTTTATGTGGCAAATAACATAGAAAACAATCATAAATATGTATAAAAATATCGTCTGTGAACTGGAAATTTGTACTAACTTTCAAGTCGAAATAAAATACTAGTGATTTTTTAAGAGAAATAATTTAGTAAATCATAAAATATCACGTACTTTTTAAATTCCATTTATTAATTTATTAAGTAGGTATATCTTTTTTTTATTTGATTATTTACGCCATAAAAATCAATTTGTTCTGTAACATTTTTCTTTTCTTTCTTCTTATATATTATTCCTATTAGTGTAGATAGGACTATTTGCCAGTTCACAGACTATATATATACACTTACAAAACTTCTAATATAATATATTAATCGAATATATATTGGACGCAACATATTTTATTCTACGTATATATATACATATGTAGAATAAAATATGTTGCGTCCAATATATATTAGATTAATATATTATATTAAAAGTTTTGTAAGTGTTAATTGATATAGGTAATTATACAAATGAGTAATCCAGTACTCTAAATAGATATTTAAATCGATCTAATCCAGTGATAAACTTAAATAATAACTTAACAACAATACAATAATCGCTTGCCAGATGGTAAGGTACACAAAACGTTCGCCGCATTTCCCTTTGACGTGACGCACTCGTGACGAATTTGTGAGTACCTTAGTGAATACTGTTTCAACCCCAAATGCCAGTTATAATTCGTCATAGCGTTTTAATATATACAAAAATAATATGAAAAACACTTTTAAATAAATAAACATTTCGCTAAATATCTCTTAGAAATAAACACGAAATAAATATTTTTTACACTTTTGTTTCGCGTTAATATGATAGTTATAGATGAAAAAATAAACCCCAGGTTTACGAAACCATTACGAATAGAGTTAATATATTAATTAATATATTGCCAACTTGGAATGCATTGACAAAGTCAGAACAGTTATTCAGTAAAGCGTAACCTGCGTTCTTTTGTTTATGATTTCACGGCCAAACGGATGAGTGGTTCGTGCTATCACAACGCAGTCGGTTATGGTCGTAAAATAAACGTTACCCGTCAACCCGCCTAACCAGTGTGGACAGAGTAGGCCATTCTCCTGAAACATATTCTAAAAGAGTGGAGGTTAGGTGCTTTCATAAAGATTTTGAGTCATACTGGTATATCGTCGCGGTCGGTCGAATCACTGATAGCCGATTTTTTAATGCAATGTACGAGTTTATGTATACTGGTTAGGCCACGACTGTGCATATCGTCTGTGAACTTGCAATTAGACCACTGAACTTTTAAGAAAAATAAATATAGGCGAAAATTGTTTTTTATAATGAAACAAAAATAAAAAAGGTAAGTATACTAAATAAAAATCTAAGACAAAAAAAAGGAATTTAAAAAGTTATTTTTTATCTAAAATCAGTTAGGACGATATGTTCGTTTTATAGCAAGTACCTATTTTTGTACCAATTTCATCATATAGCTGTTTATAACCCTGTGGTTAAAGTACTTACTTTTGATGTTCTGTCCCTGTACAACTTGTAACGAAATACCCCGTAAAAATATAATTAATTATCTAAGCCAAAAATATTGTCAACCCTAGTAAGCTGTCATGTCAGGGAACCAAGATTATTTAACAGAAAGGCTATTTTACCTAATAATTGTCTACTTTATACTAATAGGTATTATACTAATAGTTTTTCTATTTTTCATTTATATATGTGCTACCTCAATACAAGGATGTCATTATACTTAAGTACTGGCTTGAAAAAACGTCAAGTTGGAAAAAAAAAATGTTGTTAATTTCAAATCTTCTAATCGATATCCTACAACTGTTGCGAGATTTTTTTTTCCAACAGATTTTTTTTGCAAAATAACAATGCTTTCTAACTCCGAATATTACGATATGATGTTATGCGTAGGTCATGAACATAGCTGAACTAAACTAAACTCCCTTCGTACCTACCAGTCTTGGTAGTTTACTCTTAAATTTGACTAAAATAGGGTTTGCACAAAAATAATATTATAATAAATATATTTATATAAAATATATTTTTTGGAGTATGTTATACAGCGTTACTACGGTTCTTAAATATTGTGAATGGAGGCCCCATTTAACCTCCTTTCGGCTTTACGGGGTATTTTGTAACACGTTGTATATACGGCACGCCCTAAAAGTCAGAACCAGCAATGCTAATGCTATTTGGAAACAAATATTAAAAAGAAAAAATAGAAATGTTAGTGATATATGAGCAAGATACTACGTTTTAATACCATTTTCACCAACGTTTGTTAAAGTAAATGGACCGTTCAAGCCATAACAGACATCTAACGATTGATTACAAAGGTTAAACGAATATTAAATATCGGTTGACTACGTAAACTACTCAGATATGGCATAATTAGCTATAAAATTAAGTAATAGCATTTCTATTTTATCTTCCTTCATTATGTAGTTGCAAGCTTACACTAGCAGTTTTAGACGCCAGCATAAAACGCATATAATTGTATCTTCCATAAACTAGTAGTTTAGCTTATAAAGATCAAATTCTTGAAGTTTAAACCTTCTTTTCAGGTTAACACATCCGCACACACACATGAAAAATTCGCCCTGTATAAAAAAGCAGTACCTTGTACAATAATTAGACAGAACTGTGATACCGCGACTGCTTTCCACGCTATAATGAAACTGTTATTATGTAAAGTAGCAGTGCGTAAAATTAAAACCCGTGAACACCAAAACCATTGGCGTGAATGACAATTTGCCCTAAAACTCTATACCTGACATTGTTTAAGGACCGAGAGTTTAATAGGGTGTATTACTAACTTTTTATCACGATAGATGGCGCATGATAGATGAATTGTTTTCTGGATATTATGCCGAAGTTTTGCGTGCGCGGTGGTGGCTCGGTTGTAAGAACGCGATCCTTAAATCCTACAAAGGTCGGTTCAAACCCACCCGGCATGTACCAATGAGAAATACAATTTTCTTACGTACATTTGTCGTAGATCTACAACACCACCGTTCCCGTGCCTCGGAGAGCACGTTAAGCCGTCGGTCCCGGTTCCACTAATACCAACTTGTGGAATCGTTAATAAATTGTCATAAAAAATGACATCATATCCTCGCCAAGCCGTCTGGCCAGCGTGGCGAGTGTAGGCCAAATTCTCCAGATGTATGTTCTGGAAGGACCATCTCCAGCAGTGGAGGTCTAGGACGCTGTGTTCTAGGGGCTGTAATGTAATGCCGAAGTGAGCAGCTTTTAAGTGTACAAATCGAGATTTCCAAGCGAAATCAAAGATGGTGATCCCAAAGTTGCCGTTCTATTAATAAAACCTTTTTTCCGATTAAAGACGGTGTGCGCTTACTTAATTCGTCTTATAAGGTAGGTAACATTAATTTAAAATACATTTTTCTGTTACAAAAATTAAAAAAACTACAAAAACATTTGAAAAAAGATGCGACATAGGTGTAAAACAAGGTACCAGAAACAAGGTACTAGCGTCATCTACAAAAAGCTTTGCCTGATTCAACTAACGAATTTTTAAGCCTAAGGACCAGCCTGATTGCTTTACAAAGCCAAGACAGTGTTGCCAACTCGAATTTTGGAAAAGACATAAGTCTAATTTAAAAAAATACTTAATTAGAAATAATATAATATATATAAAATATATTAGTAAATGTAGTGGGTAAAAACGAGTGTTTTGTTATTTAATTTATTTAAATGACATCATTCATTTTGGCTTAGTACAATGATAAAAAAAATACTTTTATTGATAAGACTAGTTACTATATATTACTGTGCAATTAAGTTAGCTGAAAAATAAAATATGTATTTTTCGTTTCAATCAAGTCCTTTAGTACTAGAGCTGTCATGATGATATTTAAAACATTTTGCATACGTAAACTATATAAAGGGTTTTTTGTTCTAAAATTGTAATCTTGTTAGAATTATTTATCTAAAAATGCATATATAACTGTGAATACAATTTAGCTCAAATCCACATACAAAACGAATAATGTCCTTTAGTACTTTCAACTTTTAAAACGTAATATTTAAAGTATGATCTTGAATCTGATAATTTTCCTGAAAACAATTAAAATATATTTTTATTATTTTGTAAAAATTATAGTAAATACGTACATTTTGAAGGTTGTAGATTTGCAGGAAAGGTCTAAAATACGTAAATCTACGTAAAAATACGTTGAGTTGGCAACGCTAACTACTTGCGATGTTACTGCGTCCATGCACGAGGATTAGGTAACAGAAAATATCGATTGGAGAAATGGCTATTTAACTGCTTTGGTTAACAAGAGGCAACCTAGGTGTTGAAACGTAAAATAACAGTTATTGCGTGAATGACAGTTTGTCTTAAAACTCTATATGCCTTAGAATAATGACAATAGTAAAACTTGGGTGTAACATTAACACTAGATTAAAAAAAACTTGTTGTTATTTGATTCTATCTGTATTATCATTGACATTGTATCTCATAGGTGATTGGCCCGAGCGCCTTTTCTATGTTTGCTTTCATGATCAGAACCGTCAAACATATTCAATGGCGAAAACTGATAAGTTGCGTAATAGCCTCGCACTATCATGATGTATTTTCCAACAATAGCAATATAGCATTCATGGGAAAAATAGGACTTTGTACATCATCTTTCACCATAATAATAAACATGAAAGTGTAGGTATGTTACGTTTTTATGCAAATAACTTTCACCATGTTAGTGCAATGATAACCATCATGTTAATGTACCGGGAAGTATAGTTTTATGTGGCTTACCGCCGAGATTAAATTCGATAAAATCACTAGTATTAAATAAACGCATAGTTGTAAAAATATATTTCGGTTATAAATCGACTTTAATCAAGAACTCAAGGTGTCGTTATTGATTTACCCTTAGTTTCCTGATGGGTGATTGAAATAAGCCATTTTATTATAAGTTACATGATTGGTAATTATAACTTTTTTCCTTGAACTAATTACGCAAAGCACGTTAATAAAAAGTTAATCTTGAAAATTATTGTAATGTAATGTGATCATTATTTGGACAAACTTCTTTGAGCAAAGTCGGTCCGCGCTACTCGAATAGGCGCCAGCAAAGCGAGATTTAACCACCAGCAATATCCTTTAAGAATCCATTATTGTCGAGTTCTATTTCAAAGATGGTCAGGTGCAAAAATCAATTTTGACTGGGTATACTAAGCTAATTTTATTTATAACACCTATTACGTTTTTAGTTCGTTTTAATTACTTGCATTATTTGAGTAAAGCACTATAGAAGACTTGGTCCGTAAGGGCTGCACTGCTGGCCCGCTATGCTCGCCTCGAGCTTAGCTTAGCTGCGCCCTCGGCCTTCAAGCTTGCTTATCATTGCAGCCCTTGCTGCTATCCACGCTATCTGTTATGGCCTCGACCTGCGCCACCTTACCATCATCATCGCAGCCAACAACGCAGTAATTACAACAATTAAAATAACTATCCTTACGAAAAGCGGTTGTAAATTAGTATAGTATAAATCACACAAAGTCGGTATAACCATAAAAATACAGCATGCTATTGGTATTGGTATGCTGGAGACATCGACGAGCTTGCCACTTGTCATGATTGGTATATAGTAAAGTTGGCTAAATGTGAATCCGCTTATTTTATAAGCGTGGTTTCTGACCACCCCGAAAGGGAAACGGTCGTGATGATACTTTACTATACAGCATGGTGACGTACTCGTATTGTATCGGCAATCTGCTGTAAAACCTGACAGCTCCAAGCGATACATGCGTAAATTCTGTAAATCCTAAAATACGGCACGCAAGACGCAATACATCGGCTAAAATGAGTACAGCTGCAAATAGCTGTTATATGTAATGAGATATTTATGGAATATTCTGACGAAAACACCATGTCAAGTTAAGGAAAAATAAGCCAATCAGAAGTGGTCCACTATTCTTATGTGGTATTTTTCCTTATTTCTTTTAATTTCCTCATTACGATTTTCGTTTTAATTATAAAATATTACGATGACAATAAATTCGACACATGGTAAAATTATGACTTCTAACCTAAAATCTATTTTGTATCTACTGCACATGGATTTACGCGTATGAATATGTTTAGAATAAATACAGAACAAAAATAATTTTACATCAGAACTGCAAACGCGCTATTCCATTGCTGCATATGGACACGCTACGCACGCCTTGTATAAAATCAAACGAACCCTTGTCATTCGAGTGTAGCATGTGCATGAGTAGCAATGCGCCTTAGCTCATAATATTTTCATACAAAGCGAAGCTAAGTCAATATGGGTATAGAAAATACCGCCTTAATCCTTAGTCATTAGAAGCCAGTTTTTCGTCAACTTAAGGATGTGTTCTTTTTGCTCGACTGCGCGACACATATCTGCCTATGTATGTATGTATGTTTGTTCCTTTGTGACGTAATTCTTACGTCAACCGATTCGTCTTCATCACACGAGTGTCACCGAAGAACTGACAATAATCAATTTTTTGAAGAAAAAAAAACAGACGCCATATTGATAAAAAAACTATATATTTATTAACGAACTTGAGTGGGGTATCGTCGAATAGGTATTTAAAAATTATTTTGTGGTTTCTCTTATAATTTTTCATTTAGAGTGACCATTTAATAACTATTATAATGATTTCATTATTATATGTAGGTATATTTGTCACATTGTCTTTCTTTTGGCTGGGATATATATTTGTATATATTTACAAATGTAAAAAATCTCTTTTGCATACCTTATTTTATTTAGTGGTTACCTAAGGTTAGATTAGTGACTAAAAAAATATATTATAAATATGTTCGAGTCATATAATAATTTTGTATTTCGAAGATGTTTACGACAATAGACGAGTCATCGTTTAACTAATGATTTTCTAATTGTATAAACACCTATTTAGCATATTGTAAATTTTAACTAGCTATTGGCAAAATGTGGTGTATTAAAAGCAAGTTATAAGTTTTAAGGTTGTTAATTCTTTTAATTCTTATTTTATCTCTTTTACCTAATGTTTTAAATCATTTTCTAATGTAGGTATTTTAATGTTTGTATTTAATTTTCACCCTGGTGAAGGTACTAAAGTTTGTGGAGAAAAAAAACAGCTAAGCAATTAAAATCTTGTCACTTTACAGGATCAGACAGTAATCACCATAGATAGGGCATATTGGAATGTGTTACTAAAATTACCTTTAAATCTTTGTCAGTGATAAGGCATGTATTTACCTACATTATTTTTATTTTATTTGCTAATTATAAAGCCGCTAATTAAACTTGAATAAAAAAAATAACTATCGTTATCTGGCGATTATGGAAGAAATGTAGCGAATGTAGGCCAAAAAAATATGTTCTGGAAGGCCTATCATCAGCAATGGAGGTCTAGGTTAAAGACAGGTCTGGGCCACAGAGCCCAGTGCCTGTCTTTAAAAAAATCTTAAACATAAACCAGTAGGTTAATAATGAATGCAGCTTAAACACATGTCAGCTGAAGCAACAACTTGCTCACATTAGCTGACCTTCAGCCTTATCCATGTTAAATATTTTTTGAATAATATTACTCGAAAATTTGCTAAATAAATGTAATTAGATACATTTGGCAGACAATATTGTTAAAACAACTGTTATAAACATGTCAATAATGATGTTTTATATTTTACCTATTCATATCAAAAATATTAGAGTACATTTTTTAAATAGTTTATGAGATTGCCAAAGTATATGGAAGTTGTCTAATCTTGCATCTGAACCAAATTGTTAATTATTATATTGGTTTTAAATCTAATTTCACTACACTAGTTACCAACCACTTATGGTTATATGCAAGACAATTCAAATGACATTCTTATTAAATTTTATTTTTAAACTTCTATTTCAATAATGCTTAAATTAATTAGCTAACATAGCATAATTATTATCAAACTGCTCCTTGCGAACAGCCAGTCATTTTTATTTTTATATTAATTTAATATTAATATCTAATAAAAAAAAATATTTGACGAATTCAAGTGCTCCTATAGGCTCCTAAGGATAATAAATAAACAATATACAAAATGAACAAAATTTGATTTTCATACATGTTAACAGTAGAATTACTTTAACTGACAATTAAATATTGACCATAAGAAAAATTGTTAATTAATAAAAAACATACAAACTTAAGTCTGTGCTTACTTCATACATTTACATCAATAACTACTGTACAAAGTTCATAAATAATGAAGTTAGTCTTAGAATGAGACAAGATGCCTAAGGTGACCATACATCCTGCTTTGGGAAGGACAGTCCCGTTTACAGGAACCCCAGAAAGAGCAAAAATGCCCTGACTAGAAAATATTCCATTTTTTATTAATTCCTTTTATTAATAAGCAATCAGTGGTGGTCCTGTTGTAAGAACACTTTCCTTAAATCCAAAAAAGTCACAATCCAAACCCTGGCACGTACGAATGAGAAGTACATATTCCTAAATACAATTGTCATAGATCACCATACAGTATTTTATTGGGTAGGGCAAGGAGCAGAATGGTGGAAAATAAGCTTCTTGAGGCACAAAAAATTAAGAATGGCATTTTTTTTACTATAGTACATGCACAGTGAATCCATGGAATGCTTTGAAATTTGTCTTCTCTTCTACCTTGCCTTGGAGATTATGTTAAGCTATCCCTCCCGGTTCCACTAATACCAACTTATGTAATTGTTAACAAAATAGACATCAGTCCCTCAACAACCCATTTGGGCCAGCGTGGCAAGTGTAGGCCTAAGTCTCCAGAAATATATTATGGAAGGCCTATCTACAGCAGTAGAGGTCTAGGACTCTGTGTTCTGGGGGCTGTGATGATGATATTGTTAATATTATAATGTTTCTCATATTATTTTTATATTAATTAGTCATATTAATTAATTGACTAAAAAATATCTCCAACAAAAATTTATGGTCACAAGTTTAATGAAATACAAACAAAAAAATAATTGAAACCTGCCTTATTAGCATGTCATTTAAAGAACAATACTCAAATATTAAACATATATAACTTGTGTAAAAGAAAATATATCGTAGAAATTAAAACTTGAAAAAATATTACGCTTCCGATTTTAACCACACGCCTAACAAGTTGCCTTACTTTTATAAAACCGAGAATACATTCAAAAGTAATGACTGCAATTATAACAGGACTATAATAAAAGTAGTAACATCAATAAATAAACTACCATTCAATTAATAACCCCACGTTTTTATTCATGTTTTTAGTTATTAAATGTAATTCATTAACAACTTCATCGCCAATTTCCCAACAAAAAGTTGCAATAATGAAATTTGGAAATCAACGCTATACAAAACTACTGCAAAAAACATATAATACTTACCTTGTACGAAGTATAAACAACACATGTATAACATAAATATTATTGTCCAATGAGGAATTTTAATTTTTGATGAATTAGCCATTATTACACGAATTTCGGAATATTTATAACAACGTCACCAAAACAGACAACTACCATATGTGAAAACCTGACAATGAACTTTTTTAACGCGACTTCTTGCGATATTCTATACAGTAGCTGTTCTTTTTCTCACAGATTTAAATCTGAAAATGTATTTATATTGTCCATTGTATGCTATATTGAACCAAGCTTATGTTAAATTTGACGTTAACACGCAATGTATATTGAAAATTAGCGTGTCGATTTTAATAGAAACGCGAGCAACAAAATAAAAACTTTAGTTTTATTATTCATTGCGTGTTATTATTTAACATCGGTTTAAATTGCCTCATATTTAAGTCAATGTACTAGTCCAGAAAATTAAAGGTTTTTAACCTACACACCACCTACAATGTTGCTATTTAAAAAATAGCTTATAGTACAAAACTTACCCACAAGGGCGCTCCTTATTATATGACCCAAGGAAGTTAAATTTGCGGCTTACTAAATGTGTAAAATAGCACTCTAAAATATAACTTATAAAGAGTTTTTAATGAATATAGATATTGTATGAATATATACAGGGTGTGGCGTAAATATTGGTCCAACGTTAAGGCGGCTATAGTACAGGTATGTATGCACAGGTACCTGTTTTTAAAGTTATGTCTGTTAATGAAGGCATTTCAAAGTTTAAATGCAAATTTACATGTTTTTATAATGATCTATCTAATTTTCTTTTAAGCTGCACTAAATTAACAACTTATAGAGTTTATTATAGGAATTTAATAATATTTTGTAAATATGACGCAACCTCTGACGTAAATAAAGAAATACACTAATAACGTTTGCGACCAAGTAATAGAATACTGACCGAGTAGTACATTTTTTTTAAACCACTGACATACAAATTTTCATGATTTGTTAAAAACAAGGATTGCAATTTTGGTGTTTTATTTATATTAATTAATCTTAAGAGTTTATATAAAAAAACTAAATTTTATGATCTTGTGCTAGAATTCACCCGTACAACACAAAAAACACACTTAAAAATGATGCCATTTGTAAAAGTCACATTAATGTTTTTCGACTTACTACTGATATTTAAATAAATACAAAAATATCTTATTAATAATAATTATACCTATGGTTAAAATTTTTACGTGATAGGTGAACCTGTACTATGGCCGCCTTAACGTTGTATATAATAATGAATAGACCCATCGCATTTAGTTTTAATAGCATTTATCGTCTGATTTTTAGACCTCCGTCTACCTCGCTCTTAACCTGAAAATATAAATCATTTCTTCTAGGGCCGATAATAGAATCTATCCTTGGTGGCATTTCTTTACTTAAATAGCCGCGTTCCCATACATTTTTTTTGTATTTAAGTGAAGAAATGCCACTAAGGAAGGATTTAGTTACCGGCCCTTGTATATTAACCGCTACGTGGAAGAAATAAATTATGAAATAGTCATAAAACGAGTGTTCAATATAGTAGTATAAAAAATAAATTATATATTTATTTAATTTGCTATGTATGAATGGGGTGTATCACTAACTTTTTATGACGATAGATGGCGCATGATAGATGGTACCTAATATAACTGTCAGTTGCATAGAAAACTTGTATTTTTATTACGAAATTTATTATTTTCTGGATATTATGCAGAAGTGAGCAGCTTTTAAGTGTACAAATCGAGATTTCCAAGCGAAAGCAAAGATATGGTGATCTCAAAATTGCCGTTTTATTAATTCAACCTTTTTTTATTGTAAAGACGGTGTTCGCTTACTTAATTCGTATTTTAAGGTAAAATACATTTTTCTATGTAAAACTACAAATAAATAAAAAAAAATGATCTGTCATAGGTGTTAACAAGGTACCAGTGCAGCTAGCGACATCTACAAAAAGCTTTGCCTGATACACCCCATTGACAGTTTAAATAGGGTCATGGTTCTGCAGCGCCACACAAGTTGAAGTGTAAAAGTTTGGCAGAAAAAAGTAAGGTTCGTTGCCCGGTTAATAGTGTTGTGTTCATTGCGGGTGCGCATGCGAATTGCGATAATTATCGAAAAATCTGGGGGCATATTTTGTTACGCATTTGTGTTAATTTCAATAAAAAGTAAATCACTCGACATTATCTCTAAATTTGTCCCCCAGGTTTTTCTTTATTGTATACAGAGAGAATTTTACAAGTGGGCATTTTGGGCTCCTGCAAGGAATAGCGATAAATGCTCGAAGGAGTCTCGAGGCAAATTTTAATAAAAACTAACACAGCATCATTAGATTTTTTTCTTAACCGGAAAACGAACCGTTTCAATTTCAATTAATCTTTCCTGTTTTAGACTTTACGTTTCTCTATGATTTTCATACAAAATTCGGTAAAAAGCAAGTTTGCTTTATTTGCTTTCAAGTATTGGGTTGGGTTGGGTTCATGGTAATCTATACGAATACGGATTCGTCTCAACTGCGCCACCAAATTAAACCAGCTTGTAATCGGCGGACTGGCTTCCCTTGAGACATAGCAATCTCATTATGTACTATAATAGCAATAGTAGTAAACATGGATTGTGTTGATTATGAAGGCCTTGTCTCTTGATAAATGCGGGGAAAATAGGTTCCATGGCGGCCGTAATGGCTCACACAATAATATTTTTAAATAGCTCTTATTATAGAAAAAAATACTTGTATAAAATTCGCATATTGCTTTACTTATCACTTTCTACCTACAGTCCTTTAACTAGTTTTTTACGCAAAACTTCTCACCGGGGCGGGGGTGATATTTACTTGTATACTTTTGAAGGTAACTAACAGGGTAATTATAAAATAAAAGTTATTTTTAAACAATCATAATGTTATATTAAACAGAAGGTAAAAATACAACAGTTTATAAATAGTTTTAACACAACTCACTAATATAAACCACAAATCAAAAAGTGTATTAATAGTAATGTTCAGTATAACGAGGATATAAAGATGCAATGACTTATTGTTCTTTACAGATATATGAAGTAGCTACACCATTTAAGACCATTGCTGCAGTCCAAAATGCAAATACGTGTGCTCCATCGATAAATAATATATATGTATATGCTCATATATAAATATGCCATAACTGATGTAAACACAATCGCAAAAGTACTTATAATAATTTGTAGTTGCACTTGATTGGGCGATTCGTACTGCTATGTTGGTACGTGGCAAGCAGCACGTTTATAGGCTGTAGTTTGTATTAAAAATAGAGTTTGTCTCAAATTGGCTTGTGTACATACTGTTTTTGACGCACATACCCATAAAATATAAGTGCACCAAGAGCGCTGATATTCGCATTTTGGACATAAGTACATGTAAAATACTAGACGACAAAGTTTAAATCCAGGCATGAATAATATACTTAACAGTATCAGTCAGTAAAGTTCTAATAGTGCCAAAAAGGCATTTTAATATTTTGATAAAATTTGTGGAGTAAATATGACACGCTTTCGTTTAACCAATCAGGAACGACATAGCTATACACCGCGTGTAGTTGTCAAAAGAGCTAATATTATTTTTAGGCTTCAGGCGTCATTAGTAATACCTCTATTTGAAATTAAAAATGGTTAACTTTTTTTAAAGATAAAAAATATTCGAAAAATAAAACACCACTGCATGGTAAGTTTGAAAATAATTAAATCCATCGTGATAAATACCTAAATGCTGGGGAGTGTTATTACTATTTGATCTCGCCCACAGCCGAGACGACCTCTCGCAACCTAAACGATTAGGCTCTGTATGAGTGGCGATATTTTTAGGAAATCTTCTCTGCACCGTAACTTAATATTTTATTACTGAATAATTAAAATAAAAAATACATAGTTCTTTATTTATATTCTAGATTATAATATAAAAATATTTGCTCTTTAATAAATTCCACGCAGTATATATACAAATACAAAAATACAAATATTATCAAATTACGCACTGTTAGAATTTCCCTGACGATATACAAAACAATTCCTATACCTAATTCACAATAGCAAAACATATTATGTAAACATAGAAACAAATACATAGTTCTCATATTCCGTATCCCTTGCAAGGTGGTCAGAAACCACGCTAATAAAGAAGCGGATTCACATTTAGCCAACTTTACTATAGGCCAATCATAACAAGTGGCAAGCTCGTCGATATCTCTAGCGTACCAAAGTTGAGAATATCACAAATTAATAAATATTATTGGACTCGGAGAACTTAACACCTACACCACGGAGGTAGTTAAGGTATTTACTAAAATATTAGTATTTTAATTTAACTTTACTCCTAATGAATGAGAATAAGGTCTGAACTTAAGTTAAAAATTTAGAATTAAAACAACAGCTAGAATTCGAGCGTATGTATGGCAGAGATACCCGACCGATTTAAAAAACAAACGTTACTCAGCTCATCGCAAATTGTTATCATAACAATAACATTTAAGTTGAAAAAACATAGTTTTAAAATGCTTTTTGCTATTAACTTTTTTATTAGAAATACTTAAAAGACATTAATAGATATCCATCGTATTTATTATTCAGATGTAGCTAATTTATAACTTAAATATTTTTTTTTTATTTCTTACATTACATTTAACTGCCTCCGTGATCTAGCGGTTAAGTCCTTGGATTTAGACTCGGAGGTACCGGGTTCGATTCCTGGTCGGGACACAAAAATATTTATTAATGTATATAAATACATTTAATTAATATTTAATTTATGTGTTATATTTCTCGAGTTTGGTACGCTGGGGACATCGACGAGCTTGCCACTTGTCATGATTGGCCGGCAGTAAAGTTGGCTAAATGTGAATCCGCTTATTTATAAGTGTGGTTTCTGACAACTCCGAAAGGGAAACGGTCGTGATGGTATTTTTACTTTACATTACATTCGTTTAATTAATATTTAATATAAGTACATGTATTCAATATTTTTGACGCATTAAAAAACCTACTTTATTTTTGACAGCTGTTTGTATTCATAATATTTTTTGCTGTCGTGAATATGGATTTTTTTTTTCTTTTTCCGTTTGTAACATGCATTGTAAATTGAAACGTAACTACGGAAGTTACGTTTTTTAATAATTGCATCTACACTACGGAAACTGGTCACTTTTTTATTTACTTACATTTGTCGATCAAGTATAATCATGGGTACTTAAAAAATAAATTTTATAAAAAAAAACTTACGGTCTAGGGTAAACCATACAAAGATTAAGCATAGTAATTGGCACCATAAGTTAGGCAAATTCATTAGCAGTACTATTGAAATGGATAACATATAATTGGGAGTTGTAAAATAATAAAAAAAAAATTATCAACATTTGTGTTGTTACACGTAAAAAAAAAACCAAAATAATTTCTAATATCTTTAATTAAATGTGATAGTGCCAATCATTGAGAGTGTGCCAACACTACTATGGTTTACCTTATTAAGAGCTGCAATAACTTAAGATATCATTTTTTATGAAAGAACTTACAATCTAGACAGAATCTGTCATTCTAATATTCTTTGTAAGATGAGTATAAAAGACCCGCCACGAGAAGCTATTAATTAAGTACATTAACCAACTTATTAAAGTAACTTATTTTTTAAAATTATATAAGTAAGATTTATTTAAGCTAATTTATAGTTTATATTAGATTTGTATTATATTACACTAGCTGAGAGACCGCACTTCAACCCGAAAGAAAAATACGAACAATATTGTATTTTAGAGAATACCTTTTTTATTGAATATTTACTATATATACTTTTACTTATATGACTTCTAATAGGTACTAATAATTACATACTGTATGGATATAGATATTATACAAAAATAAAAAATAATGACAAAAATAGTATTTTAATTTGATCCAGAAGTTGCGGATCCATTAATGTTTATTTACATAAATTAAAGCTTCTCCTGACGATGTCCATTGACGAATGACTTTATTTAAATACATTATCCCAAAACCTACTTAGTAGTAAAACTAAGAAATTATTTAATCTTTGATTAGTATAAGTAAATACGTTTACAGTAAAACACCCTGAAATAGGTCCCGAGACACCTTTTTTATTAATTTTACGGTTCCTTATTCCTAAACGCCTGTAGAAGACATATATTTATATAATAACAAACCCATCTAAAATGTAACAAAGAGGTAATTTAGTTTAGTAAATCTTATAACTTATAAATTCTTGTAAATATTGCAATAAATACGCAAGTTTATACCACGCCTAAACAGTAAAAAGAACACTTTTATAAATAAGTTAGTAACTTCCAGATTTTTTAAATTCGAGTTTTTTGTATTTTTATTACTATATACTTTTTGCTAAGAGCTATTTGCATGGACATTCAAAATATAATTAAGAGGTTTAAATATTTTGCATCCGTTTTGCGGCAAAATTGTATTGTAGAGAAATATCAACTTACTAGCGAATAAAATTACTGACATTTCGGAGATATATTATTATTCGTATATTTTTGTTTGATACAGTTGATAGACTACATTTTTACGAAGTACACTCAGGTTCGGACTAATAGTCATTGCTTCACTAGATTTTTAGAGTAAATTCTGTCAATTTGACAGTTCTGAGAAATGGCTCGTGCTAAGCACTGACGGAGCAACGACTATTAATCCGGACCTCAGACTTGTTTTTTTTTTAATATTGCATTGTGCGAATACAACATGTTTAACCCTCTTAAGCAATAGGTCAGAAAAATAAATAAATTAGGTACAGTCAACAAAAATAATGATAAAATAAAATAATATAATGATTGTTGTTGTTGTAAATACACTTTTTTAATTTCCAAAGCGGGAAGGCAAGGGTATTGAGTCAAACAGCCTATCCGAGTGCCATTATTTAATAACATTATACTAATTATTGAATACATTCATATGCAAGCTTGGAATTATAACGATCTCAAACGCAGCATTAAGTGTAGTAAATAATAATATCTACTGTTTATACCTAATTGACGTTTAACCAAAAGATATGGACAATATGGAAAATAAACGAATGATGCTCAGAACACGTTCTGAAGTACTAAAATATAATGAAAATATAATGAATGAGCAAAAACTTAGACTTGAAGATTTGGAAAATAGCTTAAAAATTTATGAAAGAATAATAGGTGATTTAAGGGTAAAATTAGCTGACAAAACTAAACTAATAAATACAATGATGACAGAAAACGAAGAAAATAGTCTAGAGTTTGAAAAGATATGTAAACTTAATACATTACTTAAAAAACAACTAGCCAATAAAGAAATTAATAATATACAATTACAAAATAATGTACATAATCTTACAGATATGAACATTACTTTAAGTGAGGAAAATGAAGTAGTTTGTATTAAAAATAACACAATGGTTAATCCATTAAAAAAACAAATTGACGAAATGAAAAAAGAAAACTCTTTACTACACACGAAGATTACCCAGCTTTTAAATGAATTGCATGATAATAATAAATTAGAAAGCGAAAAAAAAAATTATAAAACCCTACCGGAGCCTATTCTACAACATAAAAACAATAAGATATTAATGAAAATTAGAAAACAGAATAAAACCATAAAAAACATAAAACAAAACTGTCAAAAATTAAGGAAATTGAACACAAAGCTTAAAAAAAAAAATGTGGACACCTTAATATCAACACAATTTGAAATTGAAAAAAACATCGATGAACAAGATATTGCAGGTCTAAATAAAAGTAACACAAAAGAAACACAAAAACAACACATGACAATTGATACCCAAAAACCTAAAAGAACAATAAAAATTGTTGGTGACATATCATCCCGAAACATGGGTGTGCTATTATCAAATAAAATTTACAATAAATATAGCATAAATTGTGACACACACTCTCACGCACCAACTTTAAAGATTATAAATTCAGCTAAGGAAATTATTAAAAATGAAAACAACATTGTTTTACTTATAATTATTCAAGAATATGAGGAAGAAAATATTTATAAATACCTTGCAGAAATTAATGAACTAATGGAAAATGCAGAAAAGAAGGAAATTAAACTGGTTATGACGAATATACCTTACTTAACGAATTCAAAACAGAAGAAGAAAATAAACCAAGATATTTATAAAATAAACTGCCAAATTAACACGTTTGCACTTTTTAACAATAACTTTGATGTCATTAACATCAGCGAATTAAGAATTAAGAAAACTACGTTCAAGCAATTTAAAGAGATGATTAGCTACTACATGATAAGTATGCTCCAAAATGAAAAGACCCATGCATCAAAATCTCAAAATTTTTCATTAAGTACACCCCAAGGAATTGTGAAATAGTTGGGCATATTAAAAAGAAAACTATAAATGTAAAAAAAGAAAGTAATAAAACGATAATATGTCATCAAAATGTACAGGGTATAAATAATAAATTGTTAGATTTAGATATATTTCTCAGTGTAAATAACATTGACATATTTTGTGTAACCGAGTCGTGGCTGGAAAGCGATTTAGTAGCTCTCTATGAGCTGAATAACTTTAGGATTAAAAGTTCTAGTCATAGAACCTCCTTTAAAAGAGGCAACACTTTAATTTATGTAAAAAATACACTAAGGGCAATGAACAGAACTGATATTGTAAAATTGTCAATTGACAAGGAATTCGAAACTTGCTGTGTGGAACTGGATGATCTGATCGTACTAACGGTATATCGTTCTCCTGGTACGGGTATTAGCGTTTTCACTGAACGACTTGATGAATGTCTTACTAGGCTCTCCCATAATAACAATAAAACTATTGTAGTATGTGGTGACTTTAATATAGATTTCCCTTTGTTTAAGGGCGGTTGCCATAGTATCAAAGACTTAATGAATTCTTATCGCTTGTCCCAGCAGATATTTGAATTTACAAGAATTACTCCGACTACTGCAACATGCATAGACAATATATTTACAAATGGAAATGTTTTAGACTCGGGTGTTTTGCTTGGCTTAAGATCAGATCACAAAGCACAAATAATCACTTTAAAAACTAAACTAAAGGAAATATATCTAAAAACAAAAATACAAACTAAAAGATTAATTTCTTGTGACAAAATTGAACAATTAAAATTTTCTTTGCAAAATAATAAGACGCTTCACAGTAAATTATTAAATTACGAATCTTTTTTTAGAGAAATTATTAGTGAATGCAATTCTTTCCTACCAATAGTACAGAGGAAAGTTAGGGTAAACTACGGCAGTACCAACAACTGGATTACTCCAGGTATATTAAGGTCAAGGCAAGTATTGCAGTTACTACGAGAGCGTTTACAGTTTTCCAAAGATTCAAAATTTAAGAGTTATGTAAAGAAATATAATAAATTATACAAAAATGTATGCCTTACAGCTAAGCGTATTGAACTGAAAAACAGAATATTAGCTTCAAATAATAAAATTAAGACTTGTTGGTCTATTATAAGAGAATTAAGTGGAAAGACTAATAAACAGGATAAATCTAAAATTAAAATTAATATAGATGACACAATATGTACAGATGAAATTGTTGTGGCAAATTACTTTAACTCGTTCTTTAATAATGTAGCTGCCGATGCCACCAGTACCTTAGTAGTTAACATTAATGAAGCCATAAACTATGCTAAACGCTCCATAGATGAAATAAATGGCCAATGTGTCTTCTATCCTGTCACACCAATGGAGATAGCTAAAATTATAAATGATCTTAAGCCAAAACATTCGTATGATCTATGGTTGTTGACGCCGAAACTAATTAAAAAACTAATTAACGTCATAACGTATCCATTAGCAAAGTTAATTAGCGATGCATTTTTAAATGGGATTTTTCCAGATCTTTTAAAATTTGCTAGGATCATCCCGCTTCACAAAAAAGGTGACTACTGTGATGCACACAATTATCGGCCAATATCATTACTGCCAATTTTTAGTAAAATTTATGAAAAATGCATGTATGCTAGAATCGTCAAACATTTGGAGGCCTTTAGTGTATTGGACGATAGACAGTTTGGCTTTCGTAAAAAGAGGTCAACGACTCAGGCTGTCTGTAATATGGTCAAAATTATACTTTATAGCCTTGATAACAAAAAAGGTGCACTGGGCATTTTCTGTGATTTGTCAAAGGCTTTTGATTGTGTGCACCATGGTGTCCTCTTAGCAAAGTTAAACCATTATGGTATAAAAGGCAAAGATTTGGAATTGTGTAAATCATATTTAGACAATAGAAAGCAAATTGTAAATATAAATAACACTAAATCAACAGAAAACGTCATGAAATTGGGAGTCCCTCAGGGATCAGTGCTAGGTCCATTGTTTTTCCTCATATACATAAACGACATAGGCGCTTGTATTCCGAAAGACATCGACATGATTATGTTTGCCGATGATATTTCTTTACTAATAAGAAGTGATCAAAAAAATCAAAGTATACTAGTAACTAAATTAAACTCAGTAATAGAATCTCTAGAAAAGTGGTTTGGTTATAACAATCTTTTAATAAATTTAAATAAAACTAAGCTGTTAAACTTTACTTTAGATACGCATATTAACAGGCAAAACTCACAAGAACTCGAAGACTATATTGAACTAAAATCATTAAATTTAGTACATAACACTGTATTTTTAGGCATAGAACTAGATAAAAAACTGACATGGTTACAGCATATCGAGAGGATCGCAAAAATACTAAGCCCAGCATGTTACGCTGTAAAGAAAATAAATGAATATTCCGGAACAGAAGCAGCTAAATCTGTATACCATGCCTACTTCAGTAGTATCATGTCGTATGGACTACTAGTGTGGGGAACAGCTGCCGAAGCGAAGAGAATATTCATTCTACAAAAACGAGCGGTGCGCTTCATTGCTAACATAAGAGCCAGAGACACATGCAGAGAAGCCTTCAAAGAACTAAATATATTAACTATGGCTAGCACATACGTAATGCATTGTCTGATGTATATTAGGGAAAACATGGATCAGTATCATATCAGACCACTAAGAAGTGCCTCACGACAAAAAGAGTCATTAGCTTGTCCCAAGCACAGACTTAATAAGTTCAGCAAAAGTTTTATTTGTAATTGTGTTAAACTTTATAACAATCTAACAGACGAAATTAAATGTTTAGAATTTAACGAATTTAAAACGAAAATAAAATCTGTATTGATACTAAAGGCATACTATACTGTTGATGAAGCTTTGAGGGATAGTAGTATAGGATAGTGGTTGCTCATTATAAGCTATTATTAAGCTATTGAAAGCTATAGTATATATATATATATATATATATATATATATATATATATATATATATATATATATATATTATAAGACAAGGCCCTTATACAGCCGCTACAACTAGTATAGATTATGACATCATAACAATTATTAATATATATTTTGACAAGGCCATTTTACAGCTGCATAATTTAATTTGAACATTTATATATATATTTATATAATTTTTATTTATACATTTTGAACATAATTAATTTTAAGTTTTACAAGGCCTTTTTACAGCTGCAACTAGTATTTAATTTTATTTATAATAATTTAAGAATTTGTATTTAGTTTTGTGTTGGTATTATATTAACTTCCAGTCCTGTTCCTTGCCCATAGTTCCATAATACTCTCCAGGCAGGACAAATCAATGTATATTTCAATGTGTAAATTGTGCACAAGAATAACTAATAACTATTGACTTAACCGAATTCCGGTGGGAATGTATGGTTGTAACAGAATAAACAAAAAAAAAAAAAATCTGTTATGACCATAAAATAAATAATATTTAGAAAATTTACTGTTCACTTTGATTATATTGTGATGTTCTGATGATTTGAAAGGTTTGAGCCAAGATGATAATGATAGTTTTTGTCACATATAATAGATAAAACTTCAGCTCATGTAGTGTTATGTAGGTATCTAGGACACGCTTGCTTCATACATTTTGACTAGAGATAATTAATTATTATATTTTAAATACGTTTTTTTTTCGATTAACCGTTTTTTTTTACCAACTACCAATAGCTTTAGATCCGCCGCGATCACGTTGGCTGCAAAGTCTACGAAACGATGGTATAATAAATAAAGTAATTATAAATATTAACAAAATGAAACGTGTGTGAAGCTGGAAAAAATACTCGTATTAATGCCTAATAAAGACCCTAGAACACAGCGTCCTAGACCTCCACTGTTGAAGATGAACGTTCCAGCGATTCCAAAAATTGGTATTAGTGTAACTGGAACCGACGTGCTTTCTGAGACACGGAAACGGTGGTGTTGTAAGTCTAAGACAAATGTACGTAAGAAAAGTGTATTTCTCATTGGCACATGCCGGGGCTCGAACCGACCTTTTTAGAATTTTTAAGGAAAGCGTTCTTAATACCGAGCCACCACGTTTGCATGTAAAAGAAAATTATATATTTAACAACATCGTAAATTCTGCGACATTATTTAAGTAAAAGTAGGTCATAATTACTTTTGATCGACTGTACCTTTCGAAACTGATGACCTACCGCGACTAACCTAACAAAACAAGTGGTCCATGCAATTGGCTCCGGAAATTTAAAATACTAAATTAATACTTATATACTACTTCGAAATAGATGTAGAAAAATACTTTTAAAAATGTAAGGATAGCAACTTAAACTACACTCAGAAGCACAAGTAACCGTCCCATGTGATTTCTTCTTTTTAGTAAGAAGTGGAAGACTTTTTATAGATTTTATCTGTTTTAGTTTCGTTATTTTAATATTACAATGTCACAAACACATTTGACCTCTATACATGTTGAAGGTCAATAACTAAATAAATATATTTAGCTATTTCTTATGCAATCATTTTAGTAGCGGTTAACAGATATAAGGGACTATGGTTACTTATTCACCATCGCTCAGCGCGAGACATACATACACTATCACATGAAGTGAAATTAATGATAATTTGTTGCTGTTGTTGTTGTGTAATTCTGACGAGTTTCCTTTGCAGAATTCTTTCTTAGTCAAATTAAACATTAACAGGTCACCGTGTTAAGCCGATGGTCTTCTACTAACAGCTTACTCTTAGAACCACATTGTTGCTAGTCTACCATTAGCAGGAGTAGAACTATTCAAAATAATAGAAATAACGTGTCACTAATAATAGGTGTACATGAACAAAGATACTTTCGGCCGGTTGCAGAAAGGATAATTAAAATAATTTGTGATCAATATTTTGATATACACCACGTAATTGGCAATTAGCTTGCTTGGTAACTTCAATGACGTGCCTCATTGGAATACGCTTAACATGTCAAAAGCCTTTCTGCAACCGTCCGTATGACTCATTCTCCCTGCACAAGTAAGATGAATGAGCAGCCTAATTAATGTTTACATTTTATATATATATATATTAATAGTGATCAGCAGGCATAGTATAAGAGGCTATTAACCTCAAACATGTTGTGACAAATAATTGCTGAATTTGTATGAATTAGTACTGTTAAATTGTAAGCACATGTGACGTTTAGAATTGGCAACAAAGAGCGCACCAGAAAAAAATATTAGTAAATAAGAAAATAAAAGCCATTCGGTGGTAAAGATAAAGTAAAAAAAAAATGTGTAAATCAAAATAAGACATAGATTTTATATGCTTCTATCTGCAAGTATATATTTGTATTTGAACAGGTAGAAACAAATCTACGAGTATAAGCGCTGTAAACTGCTGCAAAATAAATACTATGAATAAATGTAACTATCGATTCATAAACATACATTTACATAAGGGCAATATAAATTATTTGATCTTAAATATAGCTATATATACGGTTTAGCTAAATAGGGGCTAGTGACATATTTCTTTTGTGATAGAAAAAATAATAAAATATGTGGAATTAAGTCGAAGTATATGCGAAAAAAAAATTTCAAGGCACCAGTGTTTACTAAATTTTACAGCCTCTAGAACACAGCCTTACAGAACATAAATATATCTGGAGAATTTGGCAGAGTGGCGAGAATCTGATGTCAATTTTAATGACAATTTATGAAAGTTTCCACAAGTTGGTATTAGTGGATCCGGGACCGACTTAACGTGCTCTCCGAGGCACGGGAACGGTGCTGTTGTAAATCTATGACCAATTTACATGTCTATAAATATATTAAATACCTATATAAAATCACTACATCAATTTATTTGCAGTCGTAACAATGGGTCTGTGGTACAAGAAGGCTCTGGCGTACTCTCGTGAGCTTGGGCAAAAACTCCACTTGGCGAGGGGTGACCCTTTCAGTAGAGAATATTTTGCTCAAAGGGTCAGCCTCGCCGTTCAGCGGCGGAACGCTACACTACGCCCATCGGACGGTTATAATATTAGTTTGAATATAGTTTATTTTATTTTTTTGTTCATTTAATGTTAGGTTTTGTTTTTAATTATTATTTTAATACTAGCACGACATGTGACCTTGCGCCCACCTGATGGTAAGTGGCGCGCGAGGTCCATGAATGTTAGCAACTGAAATCAGACACTTGTGACTGACATCAGTCCCTAACAGTACGAGCCTGATCCCGAAACGTGTTAATACACTTTGCTGGGTTTATGGGCACGAACGGTGGATACTTCCCCGCCCCGGCAGACTGAGAAAATTACCATCACCAGTCTGCCTACCACCTATTAAAATACCTACATATTACATACCTATATATTATTTATATTTAAAGATCATTTAGAAGGCGTCGATAGCTTTAAACCAGTTTATATAACAAACAGCCATCGACGACGTTTAAATACACTATTTGATTAGTTTTAAAAAATAGTTTTTATTTTATTTGAACCAGTCTTAATATCATATCTATAACTTCAAAAAATATTAAAATCAGTTAATTTCAAGAGGATATAGATATGATGATTTTAAACAAACTGCAAGTGAGTTTACTATGAAGTTAAACAAATGTATAATAGAATATGTAGAAATAGTGTAATGCCCTTATATAAATATATATACATATATATATACTTATATAGTTACATATTAACTTTGCTTAAAGCAATCAAAATATTTGATCTATATTTTATGCTACATACGGCAGGTATTACTTATCCTTAACACTATTATATTGAGTGAATAGAGAATAGACATCAGCTAGGGACTTTTCTATCTCATTTGTGAAGTTAAGTGATTTCTGTAAAAAATAAAAACAAGTTTAATAATCACAGTCACGAGAAAACACCGCTAAAGTTGTTCCAGAACATTTTTTTTTTCTGGATAATTACCACCTACTCTTGTCACACTACCCAGACTTCAATCAGTAATCAATACCTATTTTTAGGTGAAAGGCTATAAGCTACACCAAGGCAGTATTCACTCAGCTATTGTCATCATCCATTCATCACAGCCCCTAGAACACATCGTCCTAGACCTCCACTGTTGGAGATGGGCCTTCCAGAACATATATCTGGAGAATTTGGCCTACACTCGCCAAGCTGTCCAGGCGGTTTTGCTAGGATGTGATGTCAATTTATAATGAAAACTTATTAACGATTCCACAAGTTGGTATAAGTGAAATTGAGACTGACGGCTTTATGTGTTCTCCTAGGCACGGGTACGGTGGTGTTGAAAATCTTCACAAATGTAGATAAGAAAAGTGTATTTCTCATGGATGTACCCATGAGGATCGAACCGACCTTAAGGAAAGTGATCTTACAACAGAACCACCATCAGCTATCACAACTTTAAACTCAAGATTATTCTTCTTAGTCGCTACACTCTTGGCAGAGTGGTCGTGGTCGCCATTGGAGTGCTAGTGGCACGCTTAACAAGCCGTCGCCACTCATCTCGGTACCCGGCATTCCTAGTGCACTCATGTATGGGATGATCCATTGCAACCTTCACCAATATTATATGCAACAATAAGTCATGAATGTCGAAGAAGCTAAAGTGGACTAGAGCCTCTGTCAGTGTCCATGTCGCTGCTCCATACTATACTAGAAGAACGATTGGTTGAAAACTTTCGTCTGCAAACACTGTGGTATATCTGATAAGATGTTGCGCAACAATTAACTAACTCTTGAATTAGACGACTAATTTTAGATGAATATTAAATAAACTTACTGTAACTGGGCAGCTGTTTTTGCTGGATACGTGGAAGAAGATAGTGTTTTCTCCTGCGATAATGTATGACACACCATACCCATCATCAGCCACGGGACCAAATCCACCGCCAGCGCTTATACAGTTCGGGTGCTTCTTTAAATTCATGTTACTGGTTTGTCCTGCAAAAGATAAAATAAATTAACACAGAGACCTAAAACTACAGAGTTTTAGATGGGCTTTTTAGAAAATATTTCTGAAGTATTTGGGTAAAATAACAATGATATAAATTACATAGCCAACCCGTTTGGCCAGGGTGACAACAGTAGGTAAAAATTTTCAGAAGTATTTTCTGGAAGGCTTATCATTGACAATGGCGTTTTAGGAATGTATAGACAATGATAAATGGCTAACTCCAGAGAGAGATTCATTAAAAAAACAAGTTATGGACTAATCTACACTTTTTATACATAGTTTTACTAATGGTACATTTGGTACTAATTTGAAAAACTGTAGGTGCAATGAAAGTGTAAGTAAATCATTACATTTACATATTAATAATAATCTTACAAGTACATATGCTCGTACTTAGATAATAAACTTATACTAAAAAAATAATATTATTTTTATTTAAATGATTAATTTTAATTTTAGAAAAATAATAAAAAAAAACTTTACAATAGCAAACAACCTATAAAAAATGTTTGTAGATATGTAAAAAATGTGGGTAGTCCAGTTTTTTTAAATAAAAAATAGGTTAATTAGGGAACGCAGCGAGTGTCCTTGTAACACTACGCCCATTGGACGGTTATAATTTTAGTTTTTAATTTTATTTGTAGCGTAGTTATTTTTTTGTTTATTTAATGTTAGGTTTTCTTTTTAATCATTTAATATTGTAATTCTTTTATACTGTTTGTATATTATTACGAATAAAGTTTAAATATACGAGTATAATATACTTAATATAAAAATAATAGGTAGATTATTCCACAGAATTGTAACAATAACCAAGAAAGAATTAGAGATACATCCGGAATGATGACATGGAAAGAGTGAATTGTGAGAGAATTATCATGGAAAGAAAAGAGATAAGCGAATTTTTCTTAATGTAAACATGGTGTCGCAGGCTCTTTTAAAACAGAGTAAAGATGACTTTGTGAATCGGCAGCAACTTTAACTTAGCACAATATACATCCCTGATCAATACATGAACAGTATACATGCATTAATTAACCGGTCCATCTTGTTTAACTTACCATGAGGGGTCTGACTGGTGGACAACCTCCAGGGTTCATTGAAGACTTCTTGCAGGAACGGAGATTCTACTTCCAAATATTTAGAGACCACGTACAGGCAGAACAAATGTCTGTCTATACCACGTCCGCACATCGCGTCTTGGTAGCCTATTTGATGTCTCTGGGTAGCTTTTAATAACAACTTCATTTGTTCTTGTACCTGAAAGAATACCAATGTATTAGCAATACATTGACCACTGAGTGCCGGGTCTATTGTTCTATTGTGTGGGGAAGTAACCAATATAGAGTTCTTTTTTTGACATGCTCACCATCCACTATTCTGCTCTTATCTCTACTTAAACAAGTGTTGTATGATTCTGCTAATGCGGCATGCTGTCTTGGAAACTCGTAACAACCGACGACAGACCTACTTTTGCCCAAGCGAAGCACAATGGTAGGGGTGATGAAGGGACAACATGCCTTCAACAAACATCTATACACTCTGATAGCCCACTGTGTAGAGGATGCATGGCAAAGTGCTGCAGTGTGGCTGTGCCTCGACTGAAGTTCCTCTGAACTGCCGGGACTCTTCCAGAGGTCTGCAGAAATGTGACGAGTCACCTGGTCTTCCTGGAGTATGGCTCCTCTAACGAAGGTCACGCACAATGGTCTCATGAAGACTAAGTGTGGAAAAGCTACGGTCATCACAATCACAAGTAGTGCAAATATTTTGCTGTAATTACATCCGAATCAACTTTTACTGCATAAAACTGAATCTTGAATCAGTTCCTGATAATTAATTATATTTAAAAATAAAGTTTCTGCCTCTGTGGTCTAGCGGTTAAGTCCGTGGATTTAGACTCGGAGGTACCGGGTTTGATTCCTGGTCGAGACACAAAAATATTTATTAATGTAAATAAATACATTTAATTAATATTTAATTTATTTGTGATATTTCTCGAGTTTGGTACGCTGGAGACATCGACGAGCTTGCCACTTATTATGATTGGCCTATAGTAAAGTTGGCTAAATGTAAATCCGCTTATTTATAAGCGTGGTTTCTGACCACCCCGAAAGGGAAACGGTCGTGATGATACTTTTTTCATAATTACCGTAGCTTTAGGATCCATCATGGACTTCACCCAGGCGGAACTTTCTATAGTGCAAGATCTGACGGTTTCAGTACGTCCCTCCCTAAACAGTCTGGTCATTGACGCTTCATATGTAAGGCAGAACCGACCAGCGTCCCGGAAGTAAGCCAGTTGTAACACCATCTGAATAAACGCGTCCGGAGATACGCGGCATTTCTTCATAAAACCTGAACAAATGTATCAAAGTTCACTACATTATCATTATAGGCCTTACACCACAGAGTTGAACATGATAAAGATAAGCCTTCTTGAACATATTACTAGATGATTACTCGTAATAATATTAACAATAAATGGAAGTCTTTAAATCTGAAGACAATATGGGAGACGGCCATATATCTCTGGGTCTCTTTAATTCGCTTATATTATTTCAGTGATATAAATAAAATGCATAATTACTACTAAAGAGGCTATTAAAAATAAAATAAAAAATACTAACCTTTTCCATAGCTGGTGAACATGAGTATTTTTAAGTCGACATCATTGAGTAGTTTTTGTGCGACATTGTATGAGGTGTCAATGGCAGTGAGGACCTCTTCGTTGTTCAAATTCCACAACAGTCGAGTGGGAGGCAATGGGGTTAACTCCGGCTTGGCATTCGGATCACCATTTTTATTGTAGCTAAAAATACAAACAATTATAATAAAAATCTCTACTAAAGAGCGGTGGTGGTTAAGTAATGCTGTCCTTTAAACCTCTGCATAGATTTACAATACCACTATTCATGTGAGAAGAAAAGCCTATAAAGCTATCGGTCTCATTTCCACTTATATCAACTTGAGATTTTGTTAGAAATTGTAATTTAAATAAAAATATCCATCCAATTATCAGTGTCGAGAGAAGGCTAACTGAGTTGTCCCAGACGTGGTATCCACTTTAGAACCATATTGCCCAATCGGTCGTCGGTTCTACGGCAGATGTGTCCGGCCCATTGCCACTTAAGCTTGCTTATTTCAAATGCTATGTCAGTAACTTTGGTTCTCTGACGGATATCAATGTTTCGAATTCTATCCATCAGAGAAATACCAAGAATATCTCTTTCCATAGCTCTTTGAGCGACCTTGAATTTGTGGACCAAACCCACTGTCAATGTCCGCGTCTCTGCTCTGTATGACATTACGGGGAGGACGCACTGGTTAAATACTATTGTCTATATTACAAACATTGCGGTATAATATACATTTACATGTGAAACGTCAATTTTAGTATAAGCAAGTAAAATGATTGCTTGTTATACAACTTTATATAGTAGGAACTGTAACTGGTACGTGGTACGTTTCATTTGATTTTTTAACTGAGAATAGCATTTTCATGACAATAACACAGTAGAGGGTTTTTGTTTTGGATTAAAAATGAGATAACCTGGAGCTCGGACCAAGAGGTCGACAGAGAAAGTATTTTTAAAAGTATTGTTTGTTTTTTTTTTAATTTCAATTTATTCGAAGTAGATACAAAAATATTAAAATAAAATAGATTAAAAAACTAATTGGTAGAATATTTTAAATTGACAATAATATAAACTAACTAAACTATGAAAAACTAAATCACGGTGTCTAGAAGACTACCACATCAGCTATAAAGGGTTATTCTAAATACTTACCCAATGTCCAATTCTGACCAAATGACATATTCCCATAAATGACCCATCACTGGAGCGTCAGCCCTAAAACGTGAAATAATGTGAAATGAAATAATTTATTTGTCACAAACATGGTATGTACAGAGATGTAAATTATTATATATATTTGACCGCCTCCGTGGTCTAGTGGTAACAAACTGATTAGTCACATGACTTTGTCGAGCTTAGTGTCTAGGTATTCTTTTGTCGATTAAAAACATTTATTAACCAGCATTTGTTTGACTCTTAATTTGAACAGTTTTAGTGGTGAGAGAATTTCAATACATATAAATCATATTAAACAAAATTAATTAAAAGGGGTTGTTACACTTTGCATCCCTCGCTTCCTCAACATTTGCAAAGAGGGTTGTTGTAAAAAATTATTGCGTCCTAGGAAATAAAATTAGAGACATATTAGAAATATTAATATCATAGATGGCATACTATTTCTATTGTCTAAAATTAAGTATTTCTTGAACGTCCCTTGTCTAAAATTACAGTTATTTTATTGCCTAGGTTTTTTTTTAAGATGGAGACGAAAATCGCCTGACTAAAAATAAAATAAAATAAGTATTGACTTAAATTAATTTGTAACATTGATATTATATTAAAGTAAAATTAAAAAAATATATATAATAGTATGTATGCATTGCATATATATATATAAAAATAAATAAATAATAAATAAATATTTCCAGACAGCGCCATCTAATTTCCGTGGTAAGCTACGAGGCTTGTGTTACGGAAACTAGATGGTTGATAAACTACATATTATACTTTTTTTTTTGTAAATATATACATATTATACATATAAACACCCAGACCGAGACAAATTATACAATGTACAACTTGCCCCCGGTGGGAATCGAACCCACGACCTCACGAGTTCACGGCAACGTTTGTTACCACTAGACCACGGAGGCGGTCATGGATATGTATGCATGTATATAAATGTATATGTGTATATAATATTGAGTTTATTATTTTCATGCTGCTAGCGGTAGAATGCGTCGGAAATTATGTATAACACCACATTATTATTTTGTACACAGTATTCTGGAAAATAAAGATATTTTGATTTGATTTGATTTTGACGAATCCCGAATGTTCGAATCACCGTGCGAGCGAGAGGCATGCAAAGCGTAACAGCTCCCTTAAGAATATTTATAAAATAATTACATAAATATGCTTACCATGTGTGTTCAGCATTAAAGCCCACCTGAAACAAAAACATATTAATTCGTAATCGTAGATAATGGCGACATACAGCATAGGTGAGCTATTGAAAATGTATTTATCTTAGGAAAATTTACAGGCTTTACAATATTGTATTTAAAAATGTGTAATAATTTTAAAGCAATACAACTTTTCACTTTCACTAAAATAATGATGTTTAATAGCTACTATTAAACATCATTATTTTATGCATACAGTGTAAACTCTATATAACGACACTGAAGGGACTGCATTTTATCGCGTTATAGAGAGTTGTCGTAAAATGGAGAGAAGAAAAATCTGAATTGGAAGACAAACTAAACCAACCAAAGCCAATTGATTTCAACGCTTTAGGGAGTTTGTCGTTAAATCGAGTGACGTTACATGGAGTTTACACTGTATATTGTTTATTTATTATCCTTAGGAGCCTATAGCCTTGGATTTGTTAAATTTTCATTTTTCTTATTTGATACCTATTAACTTAATTAATGATTGCACCTACCATCTATACTGTCTAAATGTCCTAAAGGTTTGGCTGTCAGAGAATGCCTGGCAGCATTAAGTCCGCCTTTGTACATAGTGCAATAAAGTTTATAAATAGATAAATAAATATTTATTTTATAAATTATTATAAAATAAAAATGGCTGAAATAGCTGGCTGTTGTTAGCAAGGAACAGTCTGCTAATAAGGGCATAGTGCCTTAGAATAATAAACTTAATTCTAATAGTGGATAGCAGCTTTAAAGAGAGGATTGTCTTTTATATTACAAAAACTAAATTAAATGTAACTAACTGCCTCCGTGGATTAGGACTCGGAGGTACCGGGTTCGATTCCTGGGCGGGACATAAACATATTTATTAATGTAAATAAATACATTTAATTTATTTGTGATATTTCTCGAGTTTAGTACGCTGGCCTATAGTAAAGTTGTCTACATTGAATCCGCTTATTTATGAGCGTGGTTTCTGACCACCTCGAAAGGGAAACGGTCGTGATGATATTTTACCTCTAATTATTTATATGTCACGTTATACTTAATAATGATTAAGGAATATGGAGCTGTAAAGGGGCTTTGTCGTAAGGTATAAGAAGAATTAATAATTGGCTGCATCATTAGCCTGATATCCCCTGTTATTGTTATATAAAAAAAAAATATTCACTTTTTAAAAATGCAAAATGTCTTCATCCCGCTCTGATTCGGTAAATATATGTATATATTTATTTGTATATACGTGTATGTATATGGATGTTAAAATATTTATTGTTTTCTTTTATGTATTTTTAGAAGTCATATTTTTATTTTTGTGAATTTGATAGTTTTTGTTAAATTTATTTATTTTGTTTTAACAGTAATAAGTTTTTAATTTCTTCTTCTTTTTATATTGATGAATGCTGTGACACCTAATTGGTACATATATTAGATAAGTTATAATTATACTATGTTATGTGTTTGATAATATATGTACTGCTGTGTGTACTAAATAAATAAATAAATGTATATATTTTGGCTATTTATTGCTATTGTTAAGTATCGATATTCACATCTAATTCTATTGACTTATTGTTTATAAGCACCCTATAACCTTACTTATCACTATCACAAAGGTTAGCTGTGAGAGAATGCCTACGGCATTAAGTTCGCCCTTGTACACTACTTTTGTAATTTTGGCAAAAATAAAGTATTTTATTATTATTATTAACATGTGACTCGCCCAAATGTCCCTAATACGAGTCAGTTGCTTATGACTACGTATTTGTGCCCTTTGGTCTTGAGATGGAACCGTGAGGGCCAAGTCCTAGAAGTTATTTAAAGAACTGTCTAAGCGGCTGGTCAATGCTGTATGTGACAAGAGGGCTGGCAGTTTTTCGCAGCAAGGAATGCTGCAAGTGTTCTTGGCACACTGCCACATGTTCAAGTCATAGGTGAATATTTTTATTTATAGTATAGGTTTATTTTTATTTGGTTTATATATTATTTTTATGGTTTTTAAAATTTAATTAATTCAATTCAATTTTTTTTTTTGATAAAATACTTCCTACCTACGAATATAATAATATTAATAACTAGACATACCCGGCCATTTGTGCTAAAGCATAAGTTGAATGACTTGTCGAACCATCTATTGTAAGATTGTCCGTGCAACAGTGTTCTTCCATATTGGTTTAACTTTGTTGGATCTTGCTCACTGTATTCGTATGGGATTTCATCTGAAACAAATGCTCAATCTTAATATTCATAATTGGGAGGTAGTGTTGTGTGTTTTTAATAAGTGTTGCTAATGAAAAAATAAATTAGTAAATCCTACAAGAAAATACCTACTTACTAATAATTATTATCATCATCATCACAGCCCCTAGAACATTCGAGTCCTAGTCCTCCACTGTTAGAGATGGGTTTTCTGTAGAACTTGGCATACAATCGCCACGCTGGCCAGACGAGTTGGCGAGGGTCTTACGTATTTTTTAAAAATAACAATTTATTAACGAATCCAGAAGTTGGTTTTAATGATATCGGGACCGACGACGGCTTAACGTCTCTCTCCGAGGCACGGGAACGGTGGCGTTGTAAATATATGACAAATGTACGTAAGAAAAGTGTATTTCTCATTGATACATGGCCGAGCTAACACCGCTTTACTAATTAATAACAAATTAATTAAATACAATGCTAAATATAATACCACGATGCCTGACAAAGACAATTATCTATTAGTGTATATGATATGCGTTTGCGCAGGAGAAAAGCTGACAAGCTATTTATAAGGATATTTCTCTAATTTACTAAAACAAATATATGAATAATCTATATCCAAAATATTCTTAATTTTATTCACGAGTAAGTTGATAGACTACATTTCTCAAAGTACAGTCTGATTGAAAAATCTTTGAAAATATTTGATTGTGCGAGCGTTAAAGATTTATTTATTTATCTTTAAGGAAAACTTACAGCTTCTAACAAATGATTACTTATATAAAAAACTAGATACCAATTATAAGTTTCCACAAGTATCTTATACAACTAAAAAAACTTATAAATAGAAGAAACATGTAAATGGTAATATTAAACGACAATAATTTAGAAAAATAAAAATAATATAATATAATGTGTGTTATACTGCAAAAAATGCTGTAGACATCGCGGGCATATGGCACTACCAAAGGTCTATAAACTCTTTGAGACCGGCTAGGTATACCAAATCCGAGTAATCCTAGCAGTTCACTGGAATCTATTTTCGATTGCGCAATTTTAAAGAGGTAAGTAATGTCCGCTATGCTTCTACGTAGCTCCAAAGGGAGTATGTGATGTCTTCTACATCTACTATCCTCTAATAGTATCACCTTATGATATGATATTTTTCTAATTCATCACTTTCTGATGAATAATCATAAAGGTGGAGATTTATATGCATATCAATGAAAATATTAATAGACAACGGTCGTGATGATACTTTCCTATAAAGCCATGTGACCGAAATAACCTTTAAACCATTTTATCTGTTATCTAGGTATTTATTGATATCAATGCTTATAATTAACACAGATGTCCTATTAATTTGACAAAATAATCCTAGATAAGGAAATTATATTGTACTTTAATCTCTGCTTATATGTACTATTTATCTAACTCTATGATGAACAAACATACAACAAAAAAAAAACATACATTCGAATGGGGTGTATCACTAACTTTTTATCACCGTAGATGGCGCATGATAGATGGTACCTAATAGAACTGCCAGTTGCATAGAAAACTTGTATTTTTATTACGAAATTTATTATTTTCTGGATATATTGCGGAAGTAAGCAGCTTTTACGTGTACAAATCGAGATTTCCAAGCGAAATCAATAATATGGTGATCTCAAAATTGCCGATCTGTTAATTAAACCTTTTTTGTTTTTAAAGACGGTTTTCGCTTTCCTAATTAGTCTTTTAAAGTAGGTAACGTTAAGTTAAAATTATTTTTTCTGTTATAAAAATAAAAAACTACAAAAACATTAAAAAAATTGTCCGTAATAGGTGTAAACAAGGTACCAATGCCGCTAGCGACATCTACAAAAAGCTTTGCCTGATACACCCCATTGAGAACCTCTTCCTTTTTGAAGTCTGTTTAAAATAATTTACTAGGTATTTTATTGAATACTAAACACGACATACAAGGAGTTAAAAAGTTCCTAATGATAGCTAAGTCGTGTTGCCCAAAGCAAAACTAACACTTGTATTCTAAGACGTTTTCTCAACTCCTCCTCCTCTCAACATATCCTTCCAAACGAAAATGAAGTTCCTGCAATAGTTACGACTAAAGTTAAAAATAGAGCAGAACCGACAGTTTTATTTTGAAGATCTGCCGTAAGCTGGTACATTAGACGCAATTTTTGATTTTGATTTGAGATTTAATTTTCGTTTGACAGCTGGAAGGAAATGTTGAGTGCAGAAGCCATTGAGGAAATGTCTTGTTCTTGGTCTTGCATCGGAACAGCTGATAACGGTCTAGGTCTTGCACTCTTAAGCTTGGTATTGTGCAAGAGAACTACTGGTCTGATTTACTTGAAATTTGGAATAGTTATAGATCTTGTATGTATGTATATCCAAAAAACGTATACAAAGGTAACAAAAACTCTATATACTTGTATAACGTTTTACATGATGTTTTATTAATTAATTATTGTTTTACATTTAATGCTCGCCAATAATTTTTTTCATGGTAACATTAAGATTGACATGAAAGGGTTGCCAGCTTGGTTGTGGTGTTGGTTTAACAGCTATTTAAATGTATTAATGGCTAACTATTTTCCTATTTTTATATTAACGTGGTATTCTTGTATAATATAATGACTGGTATCACATAACCCCAGTTAACCCCCGTCTTTAAAAGGATGAACAATTTTGATATAAGTCACGTGGTTGGCGCATAATTAAAAAACATTTGTTATTATTTTTAGAGGCCGACAAGTAGCAAGCTTGTTGATGTTTCTCTGTACAAAAGATGTCTTGAAATTTCAACTTACCTAAGCAGACATTGAATGCAGCTGTTTCGATGCAATGTAGTGAAGTTCTGTTGTGACCTCGGTTGAACATTTGTCTAATATGAGCCCAATGGGTCCTCTCTCCAGCCGTCAAAGCTGCTAACTTCTCTTCACCAATTGCCGGCTCCGATTTGTCATTTAATATGCGTTCAATTTGTCTGAAACATTGATATTAGTTAGATTATCATTACCACAGCCCCTAGAACAAAGAGTCTAAACTATATAAAATAAAGAAATTTTTAAAAACTTAAATTTTAATCTTGTTATAAGAATTTATCTAAACATGTATACTTGTATATATCTGTAAATACAATTTAGCCCAAATTCTTATACAAGATGAATGATGTCATGTACATTCTTAGAAGTGCTACAGAAGGTGGTTTATTATTTGACAGACGACAAATGTCAAATCTAAACTGCACAGATTTGTAGTTTTATATCTTGTCTTGTATAGTCAATGTCAAAAAAAACAAAATCGTTCGATTTATCAAAGCCAAGGAGCTAAATAAACTAACACAGCTTAAATTAAACGGTTGGTGACGCTGGTTTCTGATGTTGGCGCAGTTTATCACTGGAGCGGGCCCGTACCTTATATTTATTTATACTATACATACATACAAATCTTTACGCCAAACCCCTTGCGGGGTAAGCAGAGACAATTAAGCGCCACTTTTCACGGTCAAGACATACCTCTTTTGATTTTTCGACATTCATCAACCTCTTCATACATGCCATTTTGTTTCGATGGCTTTTCAATGGACCTTCAGCTATTGTTTTATTTAATAACGTAATATGTGAGTCTTGGTCTGCCAGGGCCTCTTTTACCCTTACAACTTCCGCTTTATATATCTGGTATGTCAATCTCTCTACATTCATCCTTTCATGACATGCCCATTTCGTTGAACGTACGTCAGAACAGCGCTTAAGGGGAAACAGCGCGGCTGGAGAAGGGAAGAGGGGCGGATAGGCGCGCGCGTTATGCCGCTGCCTCTCTAGCTCCTTCTTTCTTCCTCTCGAAACAGCGCGGCGGGGAAGGCGAAGAGGGGCGAGTAGGCGCGCTCCGCGCGTATAGCCGATGCCTCTCTCGCTCTTTCCCGCCCCTTCTTTCTCTTTCTTTCTTTACGCGTCTGCAACTATGCGTGCGCACGCAGCCACGCGCATTCATTTAATCTCTATATTCCTACCAACTATGAAATCGATAACCTGCAAGTTTAGTTCTCACTTTTGCGGTACGTTTCGCGACGCACCCGTTTTTTTTGTTCTTATGCTTTCTTTTACACCTACTGCATTAACCCAACTATCATGCGTGTTGCTCATCAGTTTTGGTACCAACATGGCGTTGTATATGGCGCTTCGAGCTTTGTCACTGACATTTCGACTAGCGATCAGCGACCCCAGGACACCGGTAACACTATTTCCCGCGTTTACTCTTCTTTTAACATCCCTATCATAGTATCCAATCCGCGGTGAAAACACTGCCCAGATATATAATTTCCAATTTATCTAGAGTTTCATCATCAATCTTTATCGTCACGGTTGTCATCTTTCTTCTTATACCATTAAATAGAAAAGTAGTAAAGAGATAAAATTATACATAAAAAGTTAACTTACATTTGAATTTCAGCTGGATTAAGCAGACGACCTCGGGCGTACACAATCACTTTGAAATATCGACCTCTGTGATAGACAGTGACGTGGGTGGAGTCTTGATAATGGACTATTTTATCAGTTTCGACACCGGGCACGCGAACTGTGTTAAACAACCTCTCGTATTGCCAAGAACACAAAGGTACCATGCCTTGAACCATGATCTAAAAAAAGTATATAAAAAGCATAAATAATTTTCGTATAGGTCGATCAATTACATACGAATCAAATAAATAATCAAACTAAAATATCAGTTTTAGAATTATTATTATATCCATTTTAAAAATACATAAAATCAACATCCTTTAACACTTTGATTTTTCCGTGGTCTAAAGGTTGACACAAAGTATCATAACCCCTAAAATACAGAGTCCTAGACCTCCACTGTTGGAGATAAGCCTTTTAAAATTATGGAGAATTTGACCCACACTCGCCACGCTCTGGCTAGACGGGTTTGCGAGGGTCTGGTGTCAAATTTTAATACCAATTCCACGAGTTGATATTAGTGGAACGGGGCACTATAAATATTTATTTAATCGATTATTTTTTTTACAAAATATAATAAATATTAATACTAATATAAGTCTCGTCCACGTGGAATGGTGGCAAGAACGCTGGCTGCATTTACCCGCTGAATTGCAATACTGATAATTTGGGTGAAAAAAGAGCTAGCCCTCTTGTTACCGGAGGAGACAAGACCCGGTTATTATTTTAAAAACTTTTAAAAATTAAAATTTATACGTAAAATAAAAAAAAATATCAAACAATTGGATTATTCGGTAGACTTTGAAGTATAATACAAAATAAAAAAAGTTATTTCCTTTAGTTTGCGGTTTGAAGTTACTTTCCACCATTTAATTCTTATAAGGAACATTAATTAAACCGAGTGCATTAAATTGGTGCAATATCACAGAAAATATATATATTTTAAATCAACTGGTTTGAATCATCATCAACCTGTGTCTCTCTACTGCTGAATGTAGGCCTCCCCCAAGACTCGCCACTGCACGCAGTCTTATGCAACCCTCATCCAACCCCCACCAGCCACCTTCTTCAGGGCATCTGTCCATCTGGCGGGGGTCGTCCCGTACGTTGTCTCCACTCTAGAACCCGTTTATACCATCGGTCGTCGGTTCTGCGGCAGATATGTCCGGCCCATTGCCATTTCGGCTCAAAGCTATATCAGTAACTTTGGTTCTCTGACGACTATCGACCAAAACTCATTTTAGGATTGTTCGCTATTACTCCTATATATAAAAAATCAACCTGTATAAATTAAGTTAAACCTACAAGATAAACTAAGACATATGCTACATAAGTATTGCGACTTTTTTAAAGATTATTAGGTAAAGTGTGGGAGTGTATTAATACGTGTACATAGGTAGGTAAGTGTATGGGGGTTTATTTGATGTTTAAATATACTTACAGGTTCCAGCTCTTGTCTTTCAATAAGTCTTCTAAAAAGTAGGCATTGGTGAATAACTACAGCAGCGCGGGCGGATTGCTTTGTAGTAGGTTGCATCAAAATGGCGTCCGTTCCATAAAAGTTGGAATTAACCATCAAAGGAGACCGACCGCGAAGGTAAACGTACTCTTCCCACCAATCAGACACATAGTTTGATGAACACCTATATACAAGTACAGCAAACAATATTAGACACACACAATGCATATTATTAACCTGAACAATATGCAAATGCATGCACTTTACTTCCAAAATCACTAAACAAGGGGGGATTGATATTTGATCAAACATTTCCGACAGTTTGAAGCATTCTTGGTCGACACTAGGTATATCTTCTTCTTTTTTAATAGGAAATTATTATTTATTTAAAGAATTATCACATCCCCTAGAACAGGTCCTAGACCTCCTGTTATAGATAAATTTATGGACAATTTGGCCTACACTCGGCACGCTGGCCAGACAGGTTGGCGAGGATCTGATGTCATTTTTTTTATGATTCCACCAGTTCGTTTTACGACGGTTTAACGTGTTCTACGAGGAACGGGAACGGTGGTGTATTATTACATAGTATTAGTACATAAGAAAAGTGTATTATTTAGTAGGTACTACTTATTTAAATAATATTAGTAGTAAAAATAATCTACATAATTTCGCGGAGAGATATCATACATTGTTACGACAACGCCTTATTTTGTAAAATTATTAAAAGTCTAACTATAGCAGAATAACCATGTCTATAACACATGATGACGTGGCCAGCGTGCTGTGCGTGGCGAGTGTAGGCCAAAGTCTCCAGATATATGTTATAAAAGTTCTAGAGGCTGTGACGATGGGATAGCAGAATATAAATTGAGGACCACAGCGACCTTGATAAAGCATTTTTCTTATTGCAAAGAAATAAAAACTTTTTATTTTATTGTAATATTATTTACTTGTTACAAGTACAATGGAAACAGAGTCATATTATTATTAGGAATTCAAAAACAATTTACATAAATGTGTCATGGTTATTGTTTAGGAAATAACGTAACAGGTTCAGTCGATGACCTCAAAACAAGTGTACTGGATAAAAAAATCAAAACAAAAGCAAACTTGTAACTGATAACAGTGATACACACACTACGCAAACGTCTAGACCAAGAAGGCTATTGCGTAACTCATCGGCAATACATCTTCAAAACAAATTGAATACTTTAGCCGATCCATTACCTCTTGCAAATAATATATGGGTATTCTAACATGTTTCCTCGACGACTCCTCCACTCAAGCATTCCTTCTAGCTGTCAAACGAAGGGACCATTTGTCACGACATCTCACTAATTACTAAATTCAATCACTAAAACCTTTGTAAAATTACTTTTTTATTTATTTAATTTATTTGAATTCATGAAATATTTTTTTGAAATATATAAATTGGTAGCATTTTTGCCAGTTGAGATTCGAGAGTTAACAACAAAGAATACCGATTTTATTGGCTTCTTAAAGTTAAGGTAATCATGTGCACTACTCATGCACAACAAGCAATGGATCGGGAACAATTCGCTAATGAGATACGCAATCGCCTCTCAGATAACACTCACCAAGATTTCAGTATAAGATATCTTTGCAGTTTCACAGCGATAGTTTGTTCAAATTCCTTAGCTAAGTTTTCAACTCTTTTAAAATTTTCGTCATCCAAAAGTGGACGAACACTAATCAGGTACTGTGGAGATAAAAGTTATTGTCACCATGAGAACAAAATTTTATAGAAATACTATACAAAAATATCTCTTCTAAATAAATCCAATACATTAAAGTTTGTATAACAAACTAATAAAAAAAAGTCATTTTAGCTATAAAAATATACAATAAAACCTATAAAATGTCACCTAAGGAAAAAACTAATATACTCTCGTTCCGAGACACGATAATAGTAACCTAAGCACGCTTAAGCCGTTCCGAGATGTGCATAAACAGTTTTGCCAAAGCTTTGTGACGTCACAAATGACATCATTCCTCGCGCTCAGACTGCTCACGATATCGAGGTAGATCGCTTTGAGCACTGACAGTTGTTTGACATTATGTCGCGCGCCATTTTTAAGTTTATTTAATATTAGGTTTTATTTTAAATCATTTAATATTGTAATTCGTTTATACTGTTTGTATATTATTTCTAAAACGAATCTATAATTAATATTTAAGTAGGAAGTAAATAAAAAATATCAGACGATACATGGCAAGTTATTTTAGAAGACCAAAATTTGTTAACAATAGTAAACATATAAAGATGAATAAACCGAGAGATGTGTTTGTTTGTTAGTATTCATACTCAAAGATATGGAATCCGCAATTTAACTTCCATACATTTTATTATTATGTTACGAATAAAAATATTATTTAGACCGTTCCGTCAGTATCATATTTATTCTAAGCGCTCTGAACACGATTCGGAACGAGGGGATAGGAAAAGAACTAGCCTGACCTACGTTCGTTTTTGTAACCTCGCGTAGGGTTCTCGACACCGACATTCACGGACGATTTACGAGCAAAATGTTACTGTCAAAATTGTCTTTTGTAATATTATCTCCACTAAAGACATATTTCGTAAATTATTAGTATCTCAGAAGAATGACAATATTAGTACAGTTAATATATATTTTTTTAGTTGTGTATTTCACAGATTTCACAGTGTTGGGACCTGAAACATTTTCGAACGGCCAGTGTCGCTACTACTACAGTGGTGTTAAAAACCTTACACAGTGTTAGTTTTCGAACGCAGCTCTGAAACCTATTTAATAAAATGTCATTGGTAGAAGAAAGTTGTGAAACTTTATTTAAAGTAAGAAATAACTATTTAAATATTTTAAAGAAAAGTTGTATGTATTATATGTATAAACAAATATGTACTGTATATACAGTATGAGATTTTTTGATGAATACATATACAAATTCCCATGTCTTATATCATAAGGAAGTATCCCATTGTGGGCCAGTAATTTAATCCTTCCTTTAGTATCTTCCGTAAGTATGAGTATAAATTGCTGTATTTATAGAACACTTAAATGTTGAGGAAGCATTATAGACTGAGGACCGGTAACTGAATTCTTCCTTAGTGACATTTCTTAAATGGCCGCATTCCATTACAAATTGAACAAAGGGCCCTAAGGATTAAATAACCAGCCCTGAGAGCTTGTAAACCCTCCGAGTATAGTAATCCTGCAAGGCTAGAATTTTGTTTAGTAATAATAATTAGTATGGCAACAATATTTTGCAATAATTAGTGAAAGAAATGGGCCTAAGCAGGTCTGCTGTCAATACATTTATAGAACGAGATTCCAAGACAACATTAGCGGAATCATTTAGTAATGTGGTCGGGTAGGAAGAGGAGTAGAATTGTAGATAGTAAGCGTCTTGTTGCGCAATAAAAAAAAGAAGGCCACCGTTGTAAACCAGCCTATTGTCGGTTAAAAGCCCGAGACATCAGTCATCTCCTCTCTCCTACCCACACATGATGGACCTGGTGAATCTATGGAAGTTTATAAGGTTATCACTAAACAATTGTCTAGCCTTACAAGAACACTGTTATCATGCTCTGAAATTGTATAAGACTCTCTCTCTCTATGTTTAAAAATAAATATTTATTAGAATAGCATTAAGCTCCTAAATAAAATCAAAGATAAACTATTGAACAAGCCGTTATAAGTAAAATATTGTTGTAATTAAAAAAAAAATGCTTACCCTTTTCATAGTATCTTTAACAGACGGCAGCGGGAGTCGTGGAAGGGAACCCTGGAAGCTGTACAGCTTTGGCTTGTTCCACCCAGACAGCACCTTCACTATGCCGGCCCATAATGTGGTTTTTAAAGATAGCTGCGACCCAGGTGCTCTGGATTCATACATCCAACCCTAAATAACAACATAATAATATGATAAAGATAAAATAGATGTTTTGTGTATTTGTATCTATGTATCTCACCTTCAAGCCTAAACTACAGGAGTCAAGATGTTCTGGGCTCCCACGGATGAACAGAGCCACGCCTTTTTTAAGTAGTGGGTTTACAGCTTTACTATCATGACAAGCTATAAGCTTGTTAATGTCTAGTGTACCATACTTGGGAAATGTCACAACTGTTTTCATGTTCCCGACCAAGAGTCAGACCCGTCTGCCTAGTGTGGCAAGTATACAGCAAATTCTCCAGAAATATGTTTTGGAAGGCTCCTCTTTAGCAGTGGAGGTGACTGTTGTGATAAATAATGAGTATTGCTGCCCTAATGTGGGTTGGTTGTTCAACAAAAATACTTATTTATTTCATATTAACTTAGTACTATAGCTTTATTTTTAGCAAGCAGCATTCATGCACTCACAATCAGTGCTAACTTCTGCCAAAGGTTAGCCATTATATTATGTTTATAAACATTAAGCTCGCCTAGTACTGTCAAATGTTTTATTTCAGTGCAATGAAGAATTTTATTACAGCCCCTAGAACACAGCGTCCTAGACCTCCACTGTTGGAGATGGGCCTTCCAGAACATATATCTGGAGAATTTGGCCTACACTCGCCACGCTGGCCAGACGGGTTGGCGATGATCTGATGACAATTTTTAATGACAATTTATTAACAATCCCACAAGTTGGTATTAGTGGAACCGGGGCAAACGCCTGAACATGCTCTCCGAGGAACAGGAACGGTGGTGTTGTAAATCTATGACAAATGTACGTAAGAAAAGTGTATTTCACATTGGTACATGGGTTTGGACCGACCTTTGTAGGGTTTTAAGGAAAGGGGTCTTACAACCGAGCCATCACCGCGCCTAAACTAATAAATAATTTATCTATCTATAATGAAATCTACTTAATAGTAAAAAAAATATATATAAACTAAACTTAATAAAAAATAAACTATGAGTAAAAAAATATATATAGGGACGAACTAGAAACTAGAAGACTGGCTATCTATCTATAAAAGTGTTCTCTCTTACCTTATACCTAAGTAGCAGTTTAAGTGAATACCGCATCAGAAAAATGACTGTGAGCCACAAAGCAAGCGATGCCAATAAGCATCCTGCAAGTTGAAACAAAGCCGTGTCCCTAAACAAACATATAACAAATATATATATTTTATAAATAGCACAGTTATATGTGTTCATAAGCTAAAAATATATGACCCACAATAACTATAAATGTCCAGCAGCGGGATTCTATATCGCTAGACACTGACAGTGTTAGCATTAATATTAACTATCAATTTGACTAATGTTATAGCGGGCATACACCTGACTGTGCAGGTAGTCCGGAGCGTGTGTGGGAATAGACATGTGTAGTTTTTTGAATAGCACCGCAGATGACAGGGGCAAGACCAAAAAACAATTATTTCGAGTGACACCATACGGTGTACTGAAGACCACTCCAGTACACCGGATCGTCCCCATACATGCTATCGACGTCTAGTTAACCTGCACAGGTAACCTCTCCGGTAGACAGTAGCGTGTATGGGTTACATTACACATTAACAGTGTCCGTTAGTTTTTTTTTAATCTTAGTGCTTAAAAAAACAGTATGCTGCAGGATACACTCCATTATTCAGTATGATTTGTGTTTATAATGTCATGCATACAAGTATTTATTAATTTCACAAATCAAATATTCAAACCCGCTACTGAGTTTAATAAAGGTTGCCTAGCATATTCTCAGCCAATCTCTAGGTAAAACTAATTATATTAGACCACATGCCATCATAATTTCTTGCCAAGTTTATGACTTAGCAATAAGTAACCGTTTTAACTTTAAATTTTACCAATGTATGAAAAAGTTTCTAAGTATAAGAATACAAAGCTTAACCTTCACAATCGTCAGAAAGTGGATAAATATGTGGCAGGCCCTGTTTGGCTACAGTTTAAGGAATATCAATATAAAAACTTAAATAATAACAATAATTATAGGTTGATGTTTGTAAGTTAAGTTTAGGTTTAAATGTAATAGAAAAGACATACCCCCATAAAAAGAACAATGCTTTGTCTACAAGACCGAAAGGTATATCAAAGTCTGCAAAGTGTGCTGCAGCAATCAAAGTCCACAACACCCACAATGACTGTAGATGTCCAGGGTATACTCCATTATTTATACTGTTCTGTGAAATAATAGCTAATATTCAGAAATAAACCTATTTGGTGCTTATTCAGACATTATTCTGGTTTTAAAAGGATCAAAATGTATTCTTCTGTGCCAATGTGATAGCCAGAAAAGAAAGAAATTAACTATTAATAGTTAAACAAAACATTTCTAAATAGCTATCGCAATGATTTGCTTATATTAATAATTCAGTCCATTCTTAACCTATAGATAACATTCCACACAGTAAGATATCATTGGTTCCTATAATAAAAGTTGGTTCTATCCAGGACAACTAATTATAATTAATTTCATGCATTAGAGCTGATTATCTACCAGAGATGTGAAATGGTGTGTGATAAGCTTTGCAAGAATGTGTATCGGGCTCATTCCAGACAGATTAAATGTTACAGTGCATTCCTTGCACACACTATTTGTTTGCGCTCACACATCTGATAGAAAAATAGTCCAAAGCTTTAATTAATGTGTAATATTATTATCAAATAAAATACAACATTGCTAGTCTATTTGTGTACGAGTATATTAACCTACCCACAACATTAATTTACTTTATTTCTTACATTTGCATCTAAAAAAAAGAGTATATCTATATAACCTGCAAAATCTAACAGTATTAATGTAACTAAAGTAATAAAATTTCAAATATCTTCCACTGCTTGTAAGCTTGGTATTACACACAACCAATGTTTTTCATAGGAACCGATGATTGATGATGATGATGCTTACCCTGAATCTGGCAAGTCGTTTCTTCCATGACCTAAGTCCAGACTCCCAAACCAAATAGAGTACTTCTCTGTCAAAATTTACATCCCAGCCATCGTGAGTAATAGCAAAGGAGAATGCTACAGCCGAATGAGCTTCTGCCATTGTTGGTTTTTACCTGCAAATTGATATACTTATTACTCTTACTGTCAATCAAATAAAGTATTTAATTTTAGATTTTTTCATCTTCCTGATACCAGGTCCAATGTGTGTGGTTCCTCATGTTTAAATGTAGAAATGAAATAAAATAGGATTTTCTTAGCATTTCATATGGTTTCCGGGTCCATTGTGTTGGGTTCGCGAGCGACTACAATGTCAGGTTTGCAAACAACTATACTTGTCTGGTTTAAAAAGGAGGCCCCTTCTTTTTACCACACAATAACACTCTCATTATCAACTCCTAGAACACGGAAACCTAGATCTTCACTGTTAGATATGGGACTTCTAGAAATTTATGTATTTGTCTCTTAAAACCCATTCAGCGCTCATCAAAAAACATGCTGTGACGGACGGCCAATGATGATATGTATACTATACGAAGTTTTTGTTATTTATACATACTTAAAGCGATAATTTAGATATAAATATCAACTATGTGCATAGTAAAAGCCTTGTTTTAATGTAATAAATAATTTTAAGATTATTTAAATGTTCCGATTAATCACTGAAAATAAATCATTATTTCTTTGGGTAATTGGCTAAATGGAATATTGATTAATAAAAACGATTTGTCATTAATATTTTTAAAATATAATTATAATTATATTTGGGCATCTCACATAGTGTAAAAGTTTATGGACTGCAAGGTTGTTAGTTTGGAAAAGTCTATTATATTTGTTAACTGCACGAAATAGGGATGATTTTAATAGGTCCTACGCAAGATACATTCAAACATAATAAAGATGTGGATGGCATTATACAATAATTTTAGATGAAAGTATTCTCGGTATTATCATTTTTTACCCATATGTTTTTTTTAAAGGGCTTCGATATAGCTCTTCCTTATTCGGTGAATAACATTTAAAAATACTTTTGTTTTTTAGTTACTATTGAGTTTTTTGGTTAAATTAAATTAAGTACACCATAAATATAATGAGACCTAGGTGATTGAGCTAAGCGACACAAACAAAGGATTCGGCGATTTTATTACAAGCAAAGGATTATGTTTTTCGCCGCATTCTATACTTCTTAGAAATTCTGGAAATTTTGTGCTTTGTTTTAACCAATATAAAAAGTCCAAGTATGCACCAATGCTATTTTAGAAACAAAGAATGATTTATGACACTGAATTTTGGCATCCTATAAACTTAGGTCTTAATTTTTTTTCGTATTTTTGTGCTTTGTGACTTAATACTATATATGAAATCTCAATCCAATTGTTGGCTTCTCCATATCTCTCTCATGTTTTTTGTGTTTGTATATATTCATACATTTTAAGCAAATATGATACAACAATTTGAGCTTTGATTTGCTTTGCTATCAAGTCGAACACAGCATTAGATAATATTTATGGAAATGTGGATGACTAGTGTACATAAATCTTTGCAAACTTACTGAAAGAATTAGGCCTAAGCAGGTCTGTAGTCAATACATATATGCAAAGAGTTTCCAAGATGGTACTAACGGAATCATACAGTATACAGGGAAAGGAGTACAATGGTGGATGGTGAGCGTATTATCTATTGTGCAATAGCATATAAATAATATATATAAAGGGTGGCCTCCTTTTTAAACCAGCCTATTGTCGGTCGCAATCCCGAGACACTATTCTTCTCATCTCTTACCCACACATGATGGACACAGCACCCGCATGGTGAATCCATGGAATACTTAGAAATTTGTCTTCTGGATACAACATTTTAGGGTTTTTTATTTATAATTTATTAATTAGTCATTTATGTCTATTATATTATAACCTATTGTGTGATTGAGATTTTAAATTCCGATCTGATTTGGTATTTTTTATTTTATTTTATATTTGTGTTTAAATTATTAATATTTTCAATAGTCGATCAAAATATTGATTTATACATCCATTTTACTTTTCCTTATCCCTGGCGCCCAACGATGCATTCCCTGCGTCACCAGACGATAGTACAGTGGCACGGCGCGAGTGTTTTTACCGCTAAACTTGGGCAATGAATGGGTGTTAAATTCTTGTCAACAATATCAGAGTTAACATAGCTGCAAGTAAATTGTGAAGTAACAGTCCTAATAGTGTTTTAATTGGATTATACTTTAGGAAAAGGGTAAGTATAAAAGAAAGTATAGGGACAAAAATAAGGAAAGGCATGCTACGATGGTTTGGGCATGTTGAAAGAATGAGCGAAGAAAGATTGACGAACCAGATATATAATGCGAAAGTAGTGGGTGAAAGAGGCCCTGGCAGACAGACTCACATATCACAATCAAATAAATAAAACACTGGCTGAAGGTGCACTAAAAAGCCTTCGTAACAAAAGGGCATGTATGAAAAGGTTAATGAATGTCGACGAAGCGAAAGAGGTATGTCGTGATTGTGTCAAGTGGCGCTCAAATGTCTCTGCCTACCCCGCAAGGGATCCGGCGTGATGATATGTATGTATGTATACTTTGGAACATCTTAAGTTCAAATGTAATTGAATTTGCAAATCAAGGTTAATAAAGCAATAAAGTGTCAATTTATAAATTAGAAGTTATGACCTACTCAATAAAATGCAGACAAATAATAGAATCAATTTTTAATATAAGTAAATACAATTTATTAGGATATATTAAACGTGTTGTTTTATTTTGTTAAGGATGTTTATTTGTAATGGACTTATCAAGATGTAAATTAATATGTAGCTAGTACGTTTTTATAGTTTACAATGGACACGTGCCCTAAGGTGTCAAAGTTGGTCAAAGTCTAACTTTACAAAACAAGCTAGTCATATTCCTTTTAATTCAAATTAGAACTGATGTACAATTAAAAATGTAATTGATAGACAGTTATCATGCGAAGTGAACTTGGCAAATTATTCTAATACAATGTTAATACCCAAACAGGTTACTCAAAACTTAGTTATACTTTCGAATAAAATTAAACTAATCTATGAATATTAGATTATTTATACTGACCTAGATCTCGCGTGTACTTTAACACTTAGATAACTATTATAATAAAGACTAATACAATATATTTTTACTAAACAAATTAATTTATAAAACGACGGAAAAAATATCCGCAAAGTACGAGCCACAGACTAACAATAAGAAAGAGATGTTCGATAGCAGTGCAGTCATAGACTAATCCAGTTTCAAAAAATGATTATAGGAATTTTCTTTAGTAGTTCGTACTGTAAACAGTAGATGGCGTTATATATTTTTATTGCCCTATGTACGACTTGTCGCTTTAAGCGCCTTTTTTACTTTATTTCGCTCTGAAAGTCATTCGACTTGGCGTTTCTCTATGGTTTTCAAACTTCTCCGGTAAAAAAAGCAAGCTTTGCTATATTTACTTTCAAGTCGAACATATAATTGGTAAGGCAAAGAGCTCGTGACCCATGCAATGGGGTTCAAAACTGTTTTTGAAACCCTTATTAGAGCAACGCGGATGGTGAATGCGTTCTATGTTTAAACCTGATAGAAGTTCTATGTGTTCGTCTGGGTGCCATGTCTCAAGCAATGTCGAATATTGTGAATGTCAAAAATGTATATTAAATAATAGTGTCACTCAATCAATATACGAGTATATTGCGCATGCGACATTATATTTATTGTTTGAGAATCTACCCTTAGATTACCACCTCGGGAATCGTTCAATAAAACACATGATGAGATTATAATGTTTATTATTTTTATTCTTATAATATTGATAGAGACATACATTTACTTCATTAAAAGTAAACCTACCACGATTGAATCTACAACATTAAAACGGAAATTAGATATCGATATGGGTTTGAGAGTTCACTGCAGTGTATTTATAAATAAATAAATAGGTAATCATTATAATTAGTCCGGCGAAAGATCCAAAATAAGGACACTACTATACTAAAGATACGATGTTTTTTTATTTTAATATTTGTAATATAAATATAATAGTACTCGTACTTCTTATTTATATTGGCACAAGATACCTTTAAGTTAGGGGAAGTTAAAGAAAATATTATTCATAAAGATCAAGATTCAAGAAGCATGTAGTATAATTCCTTCCCCGAGTATATTTCAGTTAATAACATTGAGTACATAAAACACCTATTAGAGGTGGTGGCCTATGTAATAATATGTGACCATAATAGCTTCATAATAGTTTTATATGACAAGTAGATAAACATATCAATAGAACGTGACGTCAAAAAAAACGCAGCCCTAGTAATGCGTGAACTACTTTAGTATATAATAGTTACTTTGTAAAATGTTATCCTAAATTCTACCAATATTGTTAAAAGATTTTAATATTCTGTTACCCTTGTATTAATATTAAAACTGAGATTATCCGATCGTGAGACTTCTGAAACATAAGTTCCAATTATTACTAACACTGAGAATATTTAAACTTGCTAACACTATTATTAATTAAAGTGACATACTAACAACAATAATATATTTTATTGCTGCTACAATAAATATCAACAATAAAATATTTATTATTTTTATTTATTACCGTTAAACTAACACCAAGATATTTTATAATTACTGCAACTAACATTCAGATTATTCTTAAATATTACTGATTGAATTGGATTAGATATTAATTATTACCGTCTAACACCAATAGATATGATAACTATAAGTACCATGTGGTCATGGATTTTAGTCGCTACTATTTAAATATTTGGATAATAATCGTAATGGGAACTAAACCTATAAACGTTAAACCTACTTACATATCTAATTTTAAAAAGTAAATTGTAGTTTTTATAACTACTTCTAGTTGATAATAGTCAGACAGTTGACATAATAAAGGCCTTCTAGCTCTTAAAGAAAATAATAAAAACTCATGCCTTTGAATAGTAGGTGCTTCTAGTCTAAGATACGTCTAAGTGCAACCTTCACCGATCGCGTTTCCGAATGAAATCCACTAACAAAAGCAACGTTGATGGGTTACCTACAAAATATGTTAAGTTTACCTTTTATATTTAAAAAGACACACAATCTGTATTATTACACTAGCTGATAGTAGTAGCTAGTACTTGTCGAGTATAAGGATCAAATTTTGGAAAGTAATGTCGAACGCCAAACTTACGGAAACTGCAGACATCGAACCCTTATGGCAAAACTTTCGGATTCAAATTCCGGTTAAACCGATTTATTTTACTATTTTTTTTTGTGCTAGTTTCGGTTATCAACATCGGCCCCGAATCTTGGTTTTTGTGTCCTGCATTTTTCTATATTCTTTGTAGTCCACCTTGTATAGGTGGTGGTGGCCGCCTAACAAAATATGTTCAAGTTTACTTTTTTATATTTATAAAACCACACATTCTGTATTATTACACTAGCTGATAGTGTCGTTTACGAGTATAAGGATCAAATTTTGAAAAGTAATAAATAAACGCCAAACTTACGGAAACTGCACGAATCGACAAAACCCTTATGACAAAATTTTCGAGTTCTAATCGAGGTTAAACAATTTATTTTTCTTAAATTTTCTGATCCAGTTTCGGTTATAAAAATCGGCCACGAGACTCTTGTTTTTTGTCCTGCATTTTGCGATATTCTTTGTAGTTCAGCTTGTATAGCTTTGAACAGATTTCGTTAGGCTAACGAAATTTTGTTAGCGTATTTTCTTTCATACAAAGTGAATTATATATCTTAGACGTATCTTTTACTATTTCGGTAGGATCTATCAAACGGTTCCACTAATAAATGTGAGTTAAAAAATTTAATACATTGCAACGAACATCTCAGACGTGAAATTACACCTATTAGATACATAGACACTTATTTACTATAGTATATAGCGTTGCTGCAGTAGAACCTTTGCGAATAAATGTACTGTGGTAACGTGATAAGTGACAAAGCATGACTTTTATGAAACCGGGCCCTGTAGTCAATTTATAAAATAAACGTATCACAAAGTCCTAAAAGACAATACAAAATTATCACAATTTAGTAGCAAACGCACGGGTATAACGAGGGTATAACGAGGGTATAACGAGGGTATAACGCTTATGGATCCAACTTGCCCATACAATCCAAAATTTTAGAAGATTTTTTGAGAATAGTTTTGAGGTAGTCTATCAACTTATTAGGGAATAAAATTACGGAAATTTTGGAGATATAATAATAATATATTTGTTTTAGCAAAATAGAGGAAATTTGTTTATGATATTTAACTGGTAAAGTATTATCACGACCGTTTTCCTTTCGGGGGTGTTATAAAGCGAATTCACATTTAGCCAACTTTACTATAGGCCAATCATGACAAGTGGCAAGCTCGTCGATGTCTCCAGCTTACTAAACTCGAAAAATATCAATAATAAATTAAATAATAATTAAATGTATTTATAAACATTAATAAATATTTTTGTATCCCGACCAGGAATCGAACCCGGTACCTCCGAGTCTAAATCCACGGACTTAACCGCTAGACCACGGAGGCAGTTCATCATGATATTTAACTTTGTCTAAAATTAGGTACCTACGAGTATATGAAAGTGAAAATATGTCCAACTAATCCGTAATTTTATTTCCTAGAAAGTTGATGACTACGTTTCTCTAACATACACTCAGACTTGAAAAATCTTTGTGAAAATTGGATTGTGCGAGCGAGAGGGATAAAAAAGCGTTAAACCCTTTTAACAAAAAAATAGCTATACGGAATTTATCGAACTCTAAGACAAAATGTAAACAAACCACCAAATACGTCTTGTAAAGTAATTATGGATAACCCATCACAAAAAGAAAATTAAAACAGTATTAAGTAGATAAAAAACACAAATATTGTCGTATACCGTAAAAGTAAGTTTTGAATATGTCAGCCATCTTCAAATTCAAAACCATTATTGGCCAAAGAAAGATAAATTAAAAATAATTTTAAAGCATAAAATACATAATCTATTTTGTACTACTTGTGCCGTGTACAATGAGAAAAAAATGTACATAGTAGTTTCGATGCTATAATTCATAAGACTAATATTATTTTTACTAGGCATTGATTACTGCGTAATTGAGTTATTTTCAAAATATAATATATATTTTAAAATATAGAATGTCAGCAAGCGCTTGACTGATGAACGTATTTGACCCTGACAGTTGTACTATTTCTTTGAAACTCTGATTTACCCCGGGTTCGACTTGGAGCTTTAAGCACTTTTTTTTTAGTAGACGCCGACTACAATGCGGTGCTGGTCGGGCGCCGGGTAGCTCTAATGTTCTATTACTTTTAATCTTCGTGTCAAAAAATTGTTCGTGGTTTCGTTGTTTATATTTTGTCTTAGAGCCCGATGAATGCGGTGTAGAGAACCTAAATAATACATAGCGTTGTCTATCTAATTTTAAAGTGATTAAATATGCTTCGAAAGATATGATCACTAGAACTGCTCATAGCATAAATTTAGTAAGTACTGAATCGATGTCCTAAGCATTCGTCGATCGGGGCTCGGAGGTCGGGGTCCACGCAGAGCATGCGCCCGAGCAGGTCCCGCAGCTGTCGACACTTCCGGTCCTGCGCGCGCGTCAGAAGGATCGGCGGTGGAGGAGTTATCTCAGCCTGGAGATTGCGTCGCTTCTTGATTCGTGGAATCACTGTCGATATCTCCTAAAACACAAGTTTAGTAAGTAAAAGTAATGTTAACGTAAGTAAAGTATTGGGACCTATTATCGGCCCTTTCGAAATGAGAACCTTTCTGGAGGAAATTCAAATTATACGATATTTTATAGTAATAAGAAAATAATATGTGAAAACAAAAAATAAATGTGCCGTTATGTTACACTTATAGTTATTGTACTCACCTGCTCAGTATCCTCATTAGTAATTTGAATGTATTGGGACTGGGCATTGAAGTGCTTAGCGGTGAACTCTCCCCTCTTCATCATTTTCTTTGGGATTTTTCCCGAGTATTCCATAATTTTTCTCAGCATGTGGTTATTTGACACAGCTTTGAACATTTTTTTCCCCGTAGCCATTTCATATATGGAACAACCGCTTGCCCAAATATCAATTCCGTGATCATATCCCGAGCCCATAATGATTTCAGGCGACCTGTAGTATCGGGACACCAAGTACGGAGTCTGGACTCTGTAACCACCGGTGAGCGCTGACCCGAAGTCCCCGAGTTTCATTCGTAATTGCATGTGGTTGATGAGAATGTTGTCGGGCTTGATGTCTGTAATTAATACAAATAATATAGGTAGGCACAAAGTTTAACAATACATTCCACTACTAAACAAAACGGTCTCTTCTGAATGAAAGAGGAGACATCTCTCTATAATACGTACCTGCGTGTATGATATTGTTTCGCCGCAGTAATTTCAGAGCCAAGAATAACTGTGGCACCAAGTATTCCACAATTCTTAAATCCAGCCCGCCTGAATCCTTACCGCGCATATTTATGAAGTAGCTTAAGTTCATGGACATAGGTTCAAGAACCAAGCAGAGATGGCGTTTATGTACGAAGAAATGCCTGAATCTCAGGCAATGAAAGAAGTCATCACGATCAGATAATCTCAGTTTTTTGTACACTTCCAACTCCTTAAGACCCATCTTAAACCTAAAAGAAATTGGCATTAAGCATTTGTTATCAACTGGTATTTAGAAGTAATACAATAAAGTGATACATACATAGCTGGGTGCTTTCTAATGACCTTGATAGCTACATCCGAATTTCGGTGATAATAGTCCCGTGCACGGACCACATTAGAAAAGGCTCCTTTGCCAGCAACATAGTATACCAAGTATCTAGAGGCCAAAATCTCGCCAGTTTGTACACTGAAACAAAATAGTGTTTAATATCTAAACTAATAATGAATAATAACTAATATTATTATATTGATAAGTACTTACTTGTAGAAGCCTTCAGCATCGCTACATCTAATTGGTAACATTACTGGAGGAAGAGGGGGAGCAACAGCAGGGACGAGAGCAAGAGCTGCTACAGGAACAGGCTAGAAACATTAATTACTCTTTATATGTACTCATATGTTACATGAAACAAAATGTATTAGGAAACTAACACACTTACGGATAATAAGGCCTAGATAAGCAATTAAAATAATAAAAGAATAAGCGCAGTAAAAAGATGAAATAATATTTTCGTATTGACGCATGCAGGCCTTATTACCTGCAGGTATGCTTTGGCTTGAGCTGTTAACCTGTGCAGCCTCTCGCGGAGCAGGGCTCCGGGACTCGTTCGGTACATTGTTATCATCTGGAGCAGCTTGTGCTGGTATTTTGTCTTGCGCAGGCGCGGATCCTTGGGACTCATCTACAATTTCTAACTGTTTATTGGTCCCGTCGGGAGTATTATTAGGCATCTACCAAATAAATAAATAAGATTAGTATGTTGTATAATTTCTTTAATTTCATTCGGTACTTTTCTGATATAATACGGAACCTTAATATTCGTCAAATAACTAAAAGTTACAGACGTAACTTACAAAATAAGCAAGCTAAAAAACTGGTCCGGATTTCTCTGTAAGTTGTGTTCCAAAGTAAAGATTAGGTTTGTTTAAGTGTTATATTAGATCTAAAATAACAGATAATCATTTAGATAATTAAATGCCTATCCTTAGTATTAATATTAATTTTATTTTATATGTTGTAAATATTTTTTTAGAATAAATGTAAGTATATTATTTGTTAGATAATTAAGGATCTTGACCACCTTATAGATATAATGACCGCCTTTAGATCAGATCATCTGGATTTAGTTTAGATATTAAGTGTGACTTAGTAGTCCTACAAGTGATAATAAATAATAATAAATAAATAACGTTTATTGGATCATAATCAAATAGTTTCAGTTAGTGAGCACTGCCATCTGGAAAAGAAATATCTGATACTGTAGTATTGTTATTTAAATATCACATGGCAAGTACTAACCCCGGTTTATATCTAGTGCTAAAGGATCAGAGGCTGATGAATATTTTAAGTGTAAATAATTATACCTACCAGGAATCTAGAAACATACATAAACATACTATTTTATTATAAGTATTAATTAATTACTTGTTATAATGCCGTTTTTTTATTGATTCTTAAAATAATACACAACCTGAAAATTTTCCTCAGGCTGTTCATTAGCCTTTTCTTCAGGTTTCTTTTCAACCTCTTCTTCATCTTCGACATCTGTAGCTATGCGCAATCCATCATTAGAACTATCGGAGTCTGAAGGGGAAATCTGTAATAATTCAAAGTAATAGTAGGTTATATTTCCTATTATCACTTATTATTACCATCATTCATTTTTTTCGGATGGAATACTAACCCTGTCTTTGTTGTAATTTGTCCCCTTGCTTTCATCTGTAATATTACTTTCCACTTTGATCTCCACAGGTTTGTAATATTGTTTATAGACGAAGGCATTTTCAACATTCTCTTCCGATTTAACATCAACATTATAAAAATTACCGCCTGCATCGTTATCTCTATTATTGTTCTCAGTTTTTAAAGTAATTGGGGCATAGTAATTTTTGCAGACATTACTAACATCTTCGGAATCATCTATATCATCCGAGCCATCTGAATCATCAGAATCTTCTTCTGACTTTGTATTGTAATATCTGCTGTAATAGTTCATGTACTTAGGACCTTCATTGTAATCTTGGTTGGCCCGATTTTGTTTTGGGGACACATTAACCCAAATTGGTGACCTGTCCCGTATTCCATATTCGTTATCCTTTTGTTTCGGTATACGCTGTTCAGACTCTATACCATGTCCATAGAAATTTATCGGTGGAGACACCGGCTCAAACTTCATCTCTATAGCTGGGGAGATAGGATCGTACTTTATATCCATACTCGGAGAAATAGTCTCCAATTTGACATCGATAGCAGGAGAGACTGCTTCATATTTTGTATCCATGGCGGGAGAAATAGATTCATACTTTACATCCATGGGAGAAATGGACTCATATTTGACATCCATAGCTGGAGAAATAGGTTCGTATTTACTATTCATAGATGGAGATACCGCCTCTAATTTAACATCCATAGGCGGGGATATCGCCTCATATTTATTATCCATCGTGGGAGAGATGGGCTCGTATTTTATATTCATAGCCGGAGATACTGTGTCAAACCTGACATACACTGGTTCATAGTTCATATCTATAGTTGGGGACACTGGTTCGAGCTTTATATTCGTAGTTGGAGACACTGGCTCTAATTTAATAGCCATAGAAGTAGACACTGGCTCTATCTTGATAGTTTTAGCAGGCTCATTTGTGTTATATTCCACCTCATTATACTCTGGCGGTTCGATCTTCGCTGGTAAAAGATCTGGTGGACTAATATCATCCCTCTCCATACCGTCTTCTTCTGGTTAACTGTCGAAATAAATATTAATATAAATATTGGTGATTTTATTATAAATCGCAATTTGCTAGTAGTAATCTGGGCTAATTTTTCTATGACGAGGCAACCGGTTGAACATGCGGTTGTTTTAAAGTATATACCCTATCCCTATAATTAAAAAAATAATACTATCCCAAAAATGCGGCCCGTTTTCGCAAACGTGAATTTAGAAACAAAGAGTTGAGGCAACCGTTTCAAATTTGGTAAGCTTATTTTATGGTACCACCATATGTTGTATAAAAATGCCTTTCGAACATGCTGGGCAGTTTCTGGGAAACAACCCTTTATAGTCGCTAAAAACCCAGTTAAAAGGAAGGATCGAAATATCACCCTCAAGACCAAAACAAGACTTAAACAGCTTAATATTCTCCATATTTCTTTATGCCGCTAAAACTTGGACTCTCAAAGCCGGTGATCGTAGCAGCATGTGGTGCTGGAGGCGTATGTTTCGTATCCCTTGGACATCGCGAAGAACTAATGTGTCAATACCCAAGGAGCTCAAAATCTCAACTAGGCTGTCTTCCATCAGCCTAATAAGAGTCCTTAAGTATTTCGGTCATATAAGCCATAAAAGATCTGGTAACCTAAAAAGGCTTGTTATAACAGGGAAAGTCGAAGGCAAAAGACCGAGTGGCCGAAGCCCCATACGCTGGTCTGACCAGATATACACCTCCCTAAATACCCAAATGCATCGTGCCCTACGTGAAGCCGTAAACAGATCCGGATGGCGCAGCATGGTACGGGACAAAGTGATCCGTCACGACGGGTCACGACCCTTAGCAGTGAGGAGAACGACGCAAGGAGGAGAGGAGGAAACATCGTTATAATTGAAATAATTTTATACAAAATTTTATAAAAAAATAAAATACTCTAACATAAGCAATGATGATGGGATTCCCAAAGAAATACTCGTATGGTCAATGGCGGGCGGTGTCTAAAATACGAGAAATATCGAAAAATGCTAAAAGGAGTGTCCAGCCCGATTTTGTTAAAGAATAAAACCATATTATAATTTTATAAAAAAGAAAGATAATTTATCCGGGAATCTGACCCGAGAATTTTTCCACTAGGGTTCAATTCCTGTTAAGTTACTTTTTGACATTACTTCCCAAAATTTTACTCTTACCTATAAGCGACACTATCAGCTAGTGAATACAGGATGTTTTTATTTGAACAAAATAAAATAATAGCCTTGACAATATTTTGTTACGCAACCCATTACAATTGCTTTCTTAGCGTATTTTATTATATAAAAACGTATTTATTTCGATAACAGATCGGAGAAGGGTGCTCTTCTACTTATGTTAGACTATCACACGATTTAAATAATTTAAACTATAGATGTTTTATAGTTTAGTGTAATCATCATAGATATCATCCAATTAATAAGCACACCAATTTTGGAATGATTGCTATAAAATTATAATTAAAATATATATATATATATATATATCTTCATTAGAATTTTCGAAATGAACTAACCGCGTTTCGTACATCAATATTTTTTATAATACAAATATACAATATAATATGGTTGAACCCAAAAAAAACATATTGTTTTCCAAATTCGTTAGTGCGAAAACGGCCTGCGTGTTTCGTCTGGATTGTTTTATTTACTATATAATTAAGTAACCCTACGTATCTCCGCCCTCCTCCATTTGGGGTCTATTCGGCCGGTGCGGGGGTGTTCAGTATAATTTCCAAACCCAGATTACCACTCGCCATCCGGTTGTTCTCCGTTCAAAATTTATTTTATTTATGTACAATATTTAATAACAATATAGGTTATTATGCATAAACCTTTTCTTTTCTTGAATATTAAATAAACCATGTCTGGATCCCAGTCCACAAATGGTTGGTTTACCTTAATTATGAACTACACTTCATAAAATATACTTGAGCTCTATGACAGCTTTCATCTATTTATGTTCATTGTGTCATCTCTTAGCTTTATTTGAATAAATATATTTTTATTGAATATTATATATTATTGTAATTGTAATAATATTATTAATATTAATACGTTATAATATTATTAATTTATAAGTTGATACATTTATGTATACATGTAATGAAATGAAACACGAGGAATACCAGCTTACATATGTTTATTATATTAAAGCTGACAGTAACAACTGTCATAATATTTAAGCTATATTTTATTTAATTTATTTATTTTATGAACTATATGAAAATTTAACTGATTTATATATGATATAACATTTTTCTATAAGGACAGTAGATATTTAATTAAAACAACAAATTCTTATTATAAATGTAATTAACTGATGTATATAATGTTATATTTTCTCTGCCTGTCGATGCTTGTGTTCGCTTGCAGGGCAGTCTTTTCCGGGGGTGTACGGGGTGCGTCACGTCGCAGTTGCATCCGGGCGCCCCGTCCTAGGAGGCACAAGCCGACTGCCATACCTATACCACCACTATGCGTAATCTGCTTTTTTTTTTTCAAATCACTCAATACACATTATTCTCAATAAAATAAAGACATCAATATTGTCTATGCCTCATGCGGCACATTCGCCTTGCTTAATTGGGACTTGCAAAGTGCAAACCAAGTAAGACCTTATTACTATAGAAATTCAATTGATTTTCCAACAAATTCACGATAAAATCAAAGGGACTTCATTGTAGAGTGTACCTAAACATTGAAAAAAAAAATGAATTAGGAACATTCTTTGAGTTCTTTTGCTGAGTTTTGCACAATATTGTTAGGACGGCCCTGTTCGCTTGTCATCGTTATCCATAGTGAATATAGCTATTTGCGATTGATAATTTAAAAAGAACAAAATTCGATGGTAATGCATGATGTCGATAGGCGTCCTCTCTAAACATTAGTGCACATGCGCACTTGCATACATCCGCACTTCCGTAAACCCCGATATCATATGAAACTAGAGAGCGGATAATAGGTCGGCCATAACTGCTAAATAGCAAGCTAATCAAACCCACATTTGGAATTATTCACAAGGATTTAAACGTATAACTTTATGATACACTTGCCATCTAGTTTATTTTTTACTAAACAGTTACTTTACAAGTGAAGCTCACTAGATGTCAACCATTTTGTTTTTCTGAATAAAGCCAAGTACGCGCATGCGCGTTTACCTACCGTTATCGATCAGGCTGGGGCGCGCATGTCACTTCGATTATTATTTTTCCTTTGTTTCATTTCATACTTATAACTTAACCTGAGTTGCACCAAAATAAAGTCTTTGTTAATGTAACTATAAAAGTAAAAAATGACGTCGATGTACCAGCTGACGCTAGAACTTTAAAATAAATCTGGTACTTTCGACGCCATTTTTAACTATAATTCTTACGATATTTGGTGCAACTCAGGCGTTTAGTAATAATTATTTTTCTTTATATTTAATGCTGCGAATATTTACTTTTAACAATGATATAGGTACGAGTAGGTACTCATATGACGTTGACGACGCGCAATTACAAAAACCTAACACGACTCAATATTAAATTATTTGTATTCCTTTGTTCTTCCTGCTTAGCTCTAGTTAAAGATTTCAATTATTATGTAATAACATACATAATACCACTCTAAACCGTTTCGCGATAAATATTATTTTTAAATCAAACACGATAAAACCATTTATAAATTAACAGTATAAGGCATATCGAACAACTCTAACAATGGAACAATAACTCACACATCAATCACGCCTAGACAAAAAATCATTTTTTTTGAAAAAAATATACCAATCACTCCAGGCGTTTAATACGGTGCACATAACACTAAAAAAACACAAACAATTTACATACCTTGGCTGTCTGAAGAATTCGCAAAATTTGCCAGAGGTGCCCCGCCGACAAACGAGCTCTTTGTGCTAAGAATCCGGGCTCGCGCAGCGGCCTCACACTCCTCGCGCAGGTCGCCTGATCAATACATCACATCGAAAGGTCATCCAATCCTGGACCCTTCCGCAACCAATCACAGCAATTGACGTCATTGCAAACAAAACATTTGGCGCGAACATTCAAAATACATGAAAACCCCGAGAAAGAAGAGGCGTTAGCTTTTAAAAAAAAGTAGAACTGAAAGCGGAAATGCGGAAATGCTTTTAGCGTACCCAATCTTATAATATTGCCTGTGTAAAAAAATATTTAAAATTTATTTTATGGGTTAAACCTCTCTGTTTCACTGTGAATGTCTTGTTCCTTTATATGATTAGCATTACTTTTATTTAAAATCTATCCGATAATCCATTTAAGTTAAAATTTTAATATTGTATAAATTATTCTATGTTTAACATTTTTTTTATAAGTCATGATTGGTAGTTATGACATGCTGACTATGAGTGTTCACATCACAACTCAGTAAACAACGACAAACACGCGCTAACACATGCTAATATTGTTAATGGTACGACTTATGTCAAAAAACAACATTTTGTACTAACATAAACGGAACGCGCAGAAAGCGACCGGATATAAAACATAAGGGCCTCACGTTTACGCGCTAAATCAAAAATTTTGAATGGAGTAAAAAATAATTAGGCAATAGACATGATTATGTATGCGATATTTATCTCACACTCTATCAACATGTTTAAAAAAATGGTTTCACTCGATACGTATGCCATACGACATTATTTAGAGTCGAGACCATCGTCATTATTCTAAATACTCAAGTCCTACGGCTAAAACTGGAACTAAAAATGACAAAATATTAGGGTTACAAGGATATTGTTTTGATTAAATTAATTTTTATTAAATTTTATTTAAAAATAATATCTTTTATTCGAAGTTAATTATAGTACATTAAATATAAATTAAAAGCTACCTAAATAATAAAATTAAAAATAAACTAAACTATAAATAAAAAATGTCCTCTAGAGACGTCCCATCCGAGATAGTCCCAAGGAGACTGGCAACATTTCCCCTCTGTATAGCGAGGCTAATACGTTGGCAGAAATAATTGCCAGCCTTCCTGTCTCCAGACCTTTCTGTCAGCCGCTTTGACAACTCCTTGGCCAAGCGCCTCGTTGACGGTCCCCATGGGCCCATCGTCTCGACCCCAAACGGCGCAAATTCGAAACCGATACCAAGGTTAGCGTATTTGCGCGATTTGAGGTTCTCCGCAGAAAAAGCCGCACTTCCCGCGCCTGACGAGGTCGCCTGTATGTGAGATGGAGCTAATGTATCTACACACGTCGCATCCCACACCAGAGACCTGCCAAGTTTCCACGGCCCAACAGTCATTCCGTCGGGTCTCTTGCCATCGCTCCGCACAATCCCAGATGGTTCTAATATTGCGGGTACCCCAGCAGTGACAAGAGCCCTTCGGATAATGTCGTTGAGAGCCGCGTGACGAGGAATGCGGCCAGCACTTCTAGCACAAGAAAGCCCGTGGTGTCCGAGATCAACATTAAATTAATGGATAAAACTTTTCATATTTTTTTCTTTTCAATATGTGGTATTTTATTAAGTAGTTTTATTGCGGATTGACATTATAAATATTGTTACAATCAAATATGGTTTTTATTTTGAATACATACTCGTTTGTACAGTCGACCAAAAAGTGGTGTACCACCTTACGGTTGAGATTTATTTGCACGTCATCTAACAATAAGGTTGATTTTCTCCTGAAAATAAAACTATCATTTTAATACTCGATATTAGCAATATTTAAATTACAAAAAAATCTTTGTCAAAACTTTTTTTATCGATAGACCACTTTCTTGATCGACTGTATCTACATGAACAATACTGTTGGCCAAATTTTTGTGTAGGTATAAAATTATATCGTATATATACATAAATATATGGTATGGTCCTCGCCAACCCGTCTGGCCACCGTGGCGAGTGTAGGCCACATTCTCCAGATATATGTTCTGGAAGGCCCTTCTCCAACAGGACGCTGTGTTCTAGGGGCTATGATAATGATCATAATTATTGTAATATTTCGATCCTTACGTATGAAATTGACGTTTTGTCGAACTTGCCATTTCATTCGCTTTTACCCCATTACATTTTTCTGTTACGTCATGTCCGTATGTTCACAATTAATAAAATTATTATTATAGTATCGCGTTATTTTCGAATACGAGTTCCACCGTGGCACCAACGCTGTAGAAGCAGCTCGAAGAATTAATGACGTATATGGGGAAGCTACTGTAAAAGAACACGGTACGCTTTTGGTTTCAAAGTTTTCGTTCTGGTAATTTTGACCTATAGAATAAACATTTTGCACGACCGGAGACCCTAGTTGAAAATGAAGAATTAAAGGTGATCGAGGAAGCAGATCCATTGCAGACCACGTCAGAGTTAGAGGCAGGCTTCGGTGTAATGGGGTGTATCACTAAATTTTTATTACGATAGATGGCGCATTATAGATGGTACCTAATATAACAGTCAGTTTTTATTACGAAATATCTTTTTTTTTGGATATTATGCCAAAGTGAGCAGCTTTTAAGTGTACAAATACGTACGAGATTTCCAAGCGAAATCAAAGATATGGTCTCAAAATTTCCGTTCTATTAATTCAACCTTTATTATTTTTAAAGACGGTATGTTCGCTTTCTTAATTCGACTTTTAAGGTAGGTAACGATAAGTTAAAATACATTATTCTGTTATTAAAAATAAAGTACAAAAACATTAAAAAAAATAATGCGTCATAGATATAGTAAACAAGGTACCATTGCCGCTAGCGACATCTACAAAAAGCTTTGCCTGATTGACAAATTGACAAAACAATTTTGATTTACTTGAAAGAAATTTGACCGCCTCCGTGGTCTAGTGGTAACAAACGTTGCCGTGAACTCGGGAGGTCGTGGGTTCGTTTCCCGCCGGGGGCAAGATGTATATTGTATAATTTGTCTCGGTCTGGGTGTTTATATGTATATATTTACAATATATATATATATATATATATATATATAATATGTACTTCATCAACCATCTAGTTTCCGTAACACAAGCCTCGTAGCTTACCACGGAAATTAGATGGCGCTGTGTGACCTGTCTGGAAAAAAAAAAATTGGAAAAGAAAAAACGCTTGAGAAATGGGTACCTCATGAATTGAGTGAAGCACACCAACAAAAACGCATTGAGTGCTGCGTTACATTATTCAACCGTCACAATAAAGAGGGAATTTTAAATCGTATTGTTACTTCCTGAAAATGGGTCCTGTTCGATAATCGGAAATGTTCATCACAGTGGTTGAACCCAAGAGAACCGGCTAAATCCTGTCCCAAGCGAAAGTTGACTCAAAAAAAAGTACTGGTGAGTGTTTGGTGGACCAGTGCTGGTGTCATTCACTACAGCTTCATAAGATTTGGCCAGACGATTACGGCAGATCTGTATTGTCAATAATTGCAAACCATGATGGAAAAGCTCGCTATTCAACAACCGAGACTGGTTAATTGCTCTATCCCACTGCTGCTTCAGGACAACGCTAAACCTCACTCTTCACGACAGACGGTCTCTAAATTAGAGGAGCTGCGATTGGAATGTCTCGATACTCCAACAGATTACCACTTTTTTCGCAATTTGGACAATCTATTGCAAGGATAAAAAAAATATCCGATACATCCGAAAAATCCGGCATTTTATTGATTCTCGCTCCCACTATTTTTTTAGTAATGGAATCAATGAACTGTCTATAAAATGGCGAATGTGCATGGATAATAATGGTACATATTTCGATTGATTAAATGTATAATTTCGTTTATTTATTTTTGTTTTACTTTTTCCATATAAAACGTTAATTTCATCGTCGTCAAAGACTTCATAAAATCATATCAGGTTGCTTTATTATCTGTTTAATTGTATATTATTATATTCCTCTTCTTCTTAGTCGCTACACTCTTGGCAGAGTGGTCGTGGTCGTCACTTGAGTGTCAGTGGCACGCTCAACAAGCCGTCGCCACTCGTCTCGAACTGCAGCCTTCCTGGAGCACTCATGTAGGGGGTGATCCATTGCTACTTTAACCTGGTCAGTCCATCTTATCGGAGACCTACCACGCATATTATTATATAACGTATATTATTATTTGTATAACTGGCATGGGTGTTAGTAGAGGTAACATTTGACAAGCAGCGACTAGCTGTTTGAGATTCGTAATTACCACAAACAACTTAGGCTGAGTTGCATCAAAATAAGTCCCTGAGAATGTAACGATTAAAGTTATAAAATGCGTCCTATTTATAAGTTTTGTTATGAATGTCAGCCGTTAGCTGGTACACTTGACAGTATTGGTACAGTTCAAGCGTGCAACTCAGCCTAAGTATCTCAAGGCACGTATTTTTTAAGTTGATATCAATTTAAGTTAAGTTTATTCGAAGTAATATACAAACAGTATAAAAGAATTACAATATTAAATGATTTAAAATAAAACCTAACATTAAATAAACAAAAACATAAAATAAACTTAACTACAAATAAAACTAAACAATAAAAAAATAAAATTATTACCGACCGAGGGTGTAGTGTGCCGAGGACACTCGCTCCGCTCCTCCGTTGAACGGCGAGGCTGACCCTTTGAGCAAAATATTATTATTAATATCACTACTTGAAGGATCACCCGTCGCCAAGCGGAGTTTTTCCCCGATTTAAGTTGATATTAAAGAATTCTTAACGACTTATTTTGTAAAAAAATATTGATTTTTTCCATTGTTAACTTCTTATTTTATTAAAAATCGATTTATATATGAGCGATTTTATTAAATTGCTATCGCTGTACTACAAGTGACCATGTTTTAAAAAGCTAGTATACCTTTTCCATGTTCGACTTGGTGCTGTAAGCGCTTCTTTATACTCTATTTCGCTTTCGGGTTGCTTTTTTATAGTTTTTATTGACTTTAAAGCGAAATTTAGTAAAAAAGTGCACTTTGTTTTTTATGTAAACCCGATTATAAGGAAATAAACACTCTTGCTCGGTATGTGTGGCAGCGTTACTACTAGTAGTAGTGTTTACTACTAGATGGCGCTGGCGCAATTTTGATGTCGGTCTAACAGACACAGCACAAGGCGGCCCGAGTCATGTTACGTCCAGTTATGAATTCCAGCTTGCCGCTCAGTTTGAAGGTCCGGATCGCTCCCGTCACACCTATGCTGCACAAGTCCAACATGGACTAGATCCGAAATTAGCGGCACATATCGCTCTCATGAGCCGTCTCACGACTTCCTATAGAAGTGCTCCTGGCGCTGAAAGCTAAAGCAGTAAAATCTAGCCCCCTGGGTTATACTACCCAGCACTAAAACTACTTACATGAATTACCGACTGGTGGTTGCCCGCTGAGATCCTGCTGGGCAAAACGGTCGAATGTCTTCATCCCCAACAAAGGCCCATTACGCATCTGTCTGTCTGTCTACCGCTTAGCGCTGTTACTCAAGTTACGACACCCTGTACTAAGTACAGAGAATGTCTCCATCCCCAATCCATGCCCATTCAATATATGGGCCTAGACTACCCCATTGTTGTTGTAGCGGAGTCTACCCTACACCAGCCTGGCACCTTCTGGCCAAAACCAACAGGGATTACATCGGAAGTCAGTAGAACATATCGCTCAGGATGACCTTCCGAGCGCCGTGGTTCCTGCGGAATTCTATCATAGCTGGAGATCTAGAAATGCTTACTATTGAGGAGTTTGTTGCTTAGATGTATATTTTACAGAGTATACTATCTAGCGCACGGCCCTTCAACAAGAGAGCACTGTCTAGATATGTGCTCCTGGAGGAGAGCTGAAGTAAGTAGTCAAACTAATGTTCCTCTAGGGTTGTGAGCTACACAGGCGCTATTACTCCAGTGTGCATGAATTACTGACGAGTGGTTGATATCCTGCCGGAAAAACGGGGGAATATGTCCATGCCAAAACTATGCCCATTTATCAACTAGAAGTCAAAATGTAATAACGTTCTACAGGCGGTTACGCCAAATTTATATACCTATTGGGAAGGAGGCAGGGTTTTGTAATAACTCATATTGTAAATTCTATATACTTAATACTCACAAACTATCGTACATGATGTACTCGTATATTAGACAGTGCAACGCCATGAGATGTGACGTAACAGGACTACAAATTGGCAGCTCGGATGTATTCAAATGAAAAAATTCAGTTTGACAGGAGCTCGGAAAGAACACTCTATATGTAACAGAGTTTTTGCGTCCTAGAACTTTTAAACTATTAAGAGATGTATCTCTAAACTTTACTTTAATCATAGCGTTTACGGTGAGACGTCCCGGTGAATGTGGCGGTGGACAAACGGCTTTGGGGCAATCCATCTTATTAGGTCTCAATAAAGTGCAGTGGTATAAGGCGGCCTGTTGAGGAAGTCACTGATAGAATTGCCGATACGAAGATTGGAAAAGTAACATAGCTGTTAATTTGTCGCACAATATTTATTCGCTCAGTATTAACGAATACATTTCACGCCCTCTTAAAATGTTACTCACTCGTATTAGTTTTTAACTTTTGAAGAAGCAAACAAGCAAATTACAAAATAAAAAAGCGGAAGAATCCCCAAAGGGAATGTTGACATAAGAGCGATGATGTTAAGGAGAAAAAAAACTTAATACTCCGAGGCTAATTAATGACGTGTGACATTTTTAACGCTACCGTCTGTCTCCGCGAGCTTCGTGAACCATAAATTATTACAAGAGACATTAGAGATTCGTTTAGAAAACTAGCGGCGGAAGTTTTGTATTTGTGTATTTTTTTTGTTTTAAAGCTGGCAGACAGTATGTCGCCGGGTCGGGCCGGATGTGACACTCGACACAGGCCAGTTTTATGTCCACTCGCAATATAAAAGTGTGTTTAATTACTCATTACATAGAAAACACCAAGCTATTAAAAACCATGGCAGTTCATTCGGGATGGTAACCCGTGTATTACTTACTGTACATATATTATCATAGACTACCGGGGAGTTAATTATTAAACGGTATTTTTTTGTTATGTACGAGTATTCCTTCCTTGCGTCGTTTTCCTCAATGCTGAGGGTCGTGACCCCCCCCTCGGATCACTTTGTCCCGTCATCGGGGTCTGCTCACGGCGGCGTGCAGGGCCTCGACGTGGACTTGGGTGTGAAGTGTGGTGCGGATCTGGTCTGACCAGCGTGTCGGGCTCCGGCCACGGAGCCTCTTGCCTTCAATTTTTCCCGTGATTACTAGCCTTTCCAGATTGACAGAGCTTTTGTGGGTTTTTTATAAATCATATTATAAAGTTTTTAAGTTTTTCTTCAGCTAGTTTTTAAGATTTGGTAATATTTTTCTAGAGTCCTCTCGTGTGTCCGGAAACCTTCAGTCCAAGAGAAATGTTGGTTAGCTAAATCATAAATTCACACCTTAGAATGCCTTAGTTAGACGAACGACAATGACTTTCCAATATAGACTGAATGGAAATTGATAAAGGATTTATTAGAACAACGAGATATTTAATTACTTTGGAACGTAGCCTGATAAATTTTCGCGCGGGTGTGATGTAGCTATTGAAAACACAATTAATTCATTCACAAATTATGCGGTGGTAGCAGCTTTCACGGAGCCCAGGGGTATTATTAAAATGCAAATGTGGCTGTTAAGCGGGTGCCGATAGTGAACGGCTTTCCCTCCCGCTCACGTGCCGCGTCGCTAATACAAATGTAAAAATATCCCTATATGTCCTATCCTTTATAACAGTACGTACGCCATCTTCTTTTTTTCTCTGTTCGATAATATAATAAAAATCTTTAATCTATCTATCCTATAAATATAATAGCGGAATGCTAAACGGCTTAAACGCGGCGTCCCAGCAGGTTGGCCTCGGTATGAACTTGGACAAGACAAAAGTCATGTATAACGACCATGTCGTAACAAGATATATCTGCGTTGGCAATGTCACTCTAGAAGTTGTGCAAAAATACGTCTACCTTCGATAGACTATGCAATTAGGCGTAGCCAACTTCAGCAAAGAAGCCTACAGACGCATTCAGCTAGGATGGGCGGCATTCGGGAAGCTGCGCCACATCTTCCTATCAATCATACCCCAGTGTTTGAAGATGAGAGTTTTCAACCAGTGCGTTCTTCTAGTGCTGTCGTACGAAGCAGAGACGTGGATACTGACAGTGGGTCTAGTTCACAAATTTAAGGTCGCTCAGAGGGCTATGGAGAGAGCTATGCTCGGTATTTCTGGATGGATAAAGTCCTAAACGAGCAAATCCGTCGGAGAACTAAAGTTACCGATATAGCCTTCAAAATTAGTAAGCTGAAGTGGCAGTGGGCTGGACATGTCTGTCGTAGAACCGATGAACGATGGAGTAGATGTTCTAGATGGAGTAGTGGTTCTAGAGTGGAGGCCACGTACGGGAAGACGCAGGGTGAGTCGACCGCTAGATGGACGGATGATGAGGAAGGTCGCTGGTGGGGGTTGGTACCCATAAGGGTGGCACGAGATCGTGTGAAGTGGCGAGTCTTGGGTGAGGCCTATATCCAGCAGTGGAGAGACACAGGCTGATGATGATGATGACCCTATAAATGATTGAATGTGTGAATATAGCAACGAGGTCAAATATCAAGATAGAGCGGGCATAGAGCATATTTTCATTCAAAATGTTTGTTACATTATTGTTACGCCACCAAACGTCCACCAGCAAAAATGCTGACTTTTATAGATAACACTTAGAAAAAAGTTGTAATAGTCTGTTGGGGTTAGTGTTGACCAAAGCAAGACCAAGACCAAGATTGGCCAAGTCTTGGTCTAAGTCTTGCATGAGGACTGCTAGTCTCGGTCTTGTTCTTGCACTCCTAATCTTAGTCTTGGTATTGGTCTTTCGCAAGACTCTTTCTCTGACTGAAAATATATATTTTTTCTAATTGTAGTAAGGAAACGATGTGAGAATTTAGTGTCTTTAGTATTTCGAGAACTACTGGTCTGATTTACTTGAAAAAATGGTTATAGATCTTGTCGACAAAAATGTATACAGTGTTTGTACCAAAACTCTGTAATTAGCAAAAAAACACATTCGAACACTAAGTAGTTTTGGAAATATTTCAAGTCATCTACTGTGGGTTCGAAACACGAAATAGTTACCAATGAAATATAACCATTTTTAGCAAAATTAGGACAATAATGACTGAGAATCTTGCTAACATATCGGTAGTCTTGTTCTTTCAAAAAAGCAAGAAAAATACCAAGATTGGGCAACACTAGTTGGAGTGATCTCAATGGTGATACAATGAAAGGCTGGATTGGGTTACCAAAGTGTTTAATGCTTAATCGCTACGAGGGAATATTGCATGTGATTCAGGCGACTGACTCGTGCATGGGTTGGTGCATCTAGCAATGCTAATGAGGCACCACAAATTGTTTACTGAGAAGACAGACAAAATGTGGGTTGTCCATTTTTGGGCCTGTGCTGGGGACATGCCATCCCCATGGACATGCCCCCGTTTTCCCCGGCAGGATCTTAGAGGGTAACCACCCGCCGTTACTAGTATAACAGCGCTCGTGTGGCTCACGAACTCAAGGGGTCTAGGTTCGACTCTTCAGCTCTCTTCCAAGAGCATCTCTAGGAAGTTGGGAGACCGAGCGCAAGACGGAGCAATATTCTGAAGATTTTTGAAGTGTCTGTTATCGGCCCGATAGAACATACGTCTGGTCAGGTCTTCGACAAATTCTTCAATGCCGACTTTGGATCTAACCCTATTAGTCTTGGCCAAAAGGTGATACCAGGCTGACGCAGCATAGGTTAGTCAGGAACGGATGAAGTTCTTTTTGATTCGGACCTTCAACCAGAGCGGGGCAGGCCATTTCACTCATTGTTAAAACGTCCTGTTAATTATGGAGGTAACTGAGAAGAGCATGGAGATAATGTTAATCTCAGATAGTGTTTTGAAGATTAACATCAAGATCATGATCGAGTAGCAGAACTATTACTTAATGACAAGTTTTCTACGATTATCGTTCACCGTGGTTCACCATGAATTCGTTCAAGAGGGTCAATAAGGAATATACTTGGCTGTTTTGAGGCGTCTAAGTGAAGCTATTCGTCGTAAACGACCGGATTTGTGGGCAGACAATTAATGGATTATTCACTACTACTACCTACTTTGACTATTTTGTCAGTATAGAATGTCTAACGTATTGCCTTTGTATATTGTGCAATAAAAATAATAATAATCAAATACAAAGTTATTTATTTATATATCTATTTAAGATATTAATCTATGTTGTTTTCATACGTTAGCAATCTTGCATCCACAATCTGTGTTTTATTTTCTGTACAATAAAGAATTTGTCTACTTATCTATTTTTCTTTTAAAATTCAGTGGGATAATAAATTAGACAGAACTGGAGGAATTTTGATGAAGTCATTAGGTCGACGTAGGAATGTTAATGCAGACAAATTTTAAATTATTCTCTCAAATATGTTAAAACATTATTTTAAGTTATACATAGGTAGCTACCGGCAAGAGTTATAAGCGCTGGTATTAGATTTATTTTTTTACAACATAATATATAGAATATCTAATAAACAGAGACAGCCAATGACGGACATCCGCGAGCGCTAATTTACAGTAGTAAAAATAAGACAAAGAGACTTCACTACAGCTTTTTTATGCTTACACCGCATGTAATTGTTAAAAGAATAAACATTTTTTTTCAGAATTTAGGTGTCATTGGTAGAACCCTTTTTGAAATAAAAAGGTGTCATCATCATCACAGCCCCTAGAACACAGTCCTAGATAGGCCTCTACTGTTGGGCTAGATGGGCCTTCCAGAAAATTCTGGAGAATTTGGCCTACACTTGCCACGCTCTGGCCAGACGGGTTGACGAGCGAAAAAAGGTATATTTGTATATAGCAGCTGGATAGTGTTTGTCAGAATTATTGCCAATAACTTGCATTTTCCGAGACTTATATATATATTTTTTATTCATTTTGGAAAACCAACAGTTGACAATATTATAGTAAATATTATACAGTAAATTCACTAAGAACTATTATAAGATAAACTAAAGTTTACTATTATTATTTTATAAGTTTTGTGTTTTATTTTATTATTATTATTAGGCGCGGTAGTGGCTCGGTTGTAAGAAAGCTTTTCTTAAATCCTACTAAGGTCGGTTCAAACCCCCTCGGAATGTACCAATGAGATATACATTTTTCTTACGTACATCTGTCATAGATTACAACACCACCATTCGCGTGCCTCGGAGATTGCGTCAAGCTGTCGGTTCCGGTTCCACTAATAGTCCAATCATTAATGAATTGTCATTAAAAATTAACATCAGATCCTCGCCAACCCTTCTGGCCAGCGTGGCGAGTGTAGGCCAAATTCTATAAATATACAGGTGTTGGCGTAAATAGTGATCAAATGTTAAGGCGGCTATAGTACAGGTATTCACCTATCTCGTAAAAAATGTTTTTTTTTTGTAACCATAGCTATAGGAAATATATTTTTTTAAAACTAATCTAACTAAACTATCTACGCCCCACTCTGTATATGTTCAGGAAGGCCCATCTCGAAAAGCCTAGGACGCTGTGTTATCGGCTGTAATGAATGAATAAAAATGATTAAGTATTTTGTTTAGTTGTTAATATAATTGTAGTTTTTGTAAATAGGTATCTTATAATTTATTTTTTTAGTTTGTTAAATAACTTTATCTCATATGATATCATGATAAACGGATTCATTGTAATCTTTGCACCACTTACTGAAAGAATTGGGCCTAAACAGGTCTTCTGTTAATATATTTATGGAACGAGTTTCCAAGACGGCATTATTAGTATCATATAGTAATGGTTGGGTAGGGAAAGGAGCAGAATGGTGAATGGTGAGCGTCTTATTGCGCAATAAATAAACCAGTAAACCAGCCTTTAGTCGGTTGCAAGACCGAGACACAATTTTTCTCCCTTCTATCTTTTCCTCACACGACAATCATTCAGACTTAAATACTAGGTATATGGAGGTGCATTGCTTGTTATAGTCGTGTCCGACGTGCACTTTAAAATTGATTTAGTTGTTTTACTGACTGCTACGGAAGTACGTTTTTCTTCGACAAGAAGAAGAAGACAAGTTTCTAAGCATGCCATGGATTCACCGAGCGTGTGCCGGGTTCATTTTGTGTGGGAAAGAGAGATGGAAAGAATGGTGTCTCGGGCTTGTGACCGACAATAGGCTGGTTTACAAAGGAGGTTTACAATTTCCTTTTTTATTTTATTATGTAACAAGACGCTTATCCACCATTCTGCTCCTCTCCCTATACAACCAAATACAGTATGATTCTGTTAATGCTGTCTTGGAAGCTCGTTCCATAAATGTATGGACGGCATTTCTGCTTAGGCCCAATTCTTTCAGTAAGAGAGAAATAAATGCATAATGAAATTAGGAAATTTACTTATTTTTTTTTAACAACAATGATTGTTAAACAATAATGTAACAATTTGTATGAAAATAACGATCAAAACCCGCTCTAATTAAAATTTGATCTCTTTGTTAGTTGCTAATAGATAGTTATTTTAATTGGTTTAAAACTATATTTTAGAAAGTATATCGCTTGATTCTAAGTCTGTATATACCTGTAGCGAAAGTCTGGGTACAACTATAATAATATATTATTATATTGGTATAAATTTATATATCGGTATTATTATGTTTTAATACACGTATATATAACACCTATGCGGCATCGATCGGAGGTGTGATAGGGTTCGGAGATCTGTAAGGGGCGCGGCGACTCCGCCCTTATCGTTAACTCACCCCTCCAGGCCACCCCATTATGCCAAACTAGGGTCGTGCAGTTACCGGTAAATATTGTTTAAATTAATAATAAAATTAAATATTGGCACAACAGTTGTTCATAAAGTGTGCCAGAGTGTCTAAGCCCGTATTCTCAGACGTTTCCTCCACTCAATTATTTATTCTTACTCAAGAGAACCACGAAGTCGGTATGCTCTCGAATCGCTGCATCTTTTATACGTGGCATGCCTCAATTCAATTTTAAATTTATTTATTTTGTAAGTAGGCATAGGACAATAAGTATAATGTATTCTGCGCTTTTACATGTCAAAAAAATTATTAATATAACGAAAAGCTTATTTTCTGGGAGCAGCACATTCCAATCCAAATATACATAATTATAATCTTAAAATTATAGCTGCTGTTCGATCTGAGCGAGTTGTACAACATTTACGTGAGTGTTCTGAACAGCTCTATAACCTTATTTTGTAAGTGTATCATCACAACCGTATTCCTTTTCGGAGTGGTCAGAAACCACACTTTTTTATAGAAGCTGATTGTCGGTGGTCGAATAGATTGTAAAATTTTGCAGGCTTCCTCTCATTTCTAATTTATATTACTCTCGTCGTGTTTTGTTTTATTTTTCAATAATAAATATTTCTTATAGGTAAGTATATGGTTTAATTAAAAAAAATCGGGTTTTTCTAATTTTAATTAGGTAACTTTATCATGATTATTTTTGTTTTTTTAAATATTATATTTAATAGTTTTCAGGGTAAGTTAATTGATAATTACAGACAATTACTTTACAAAGAGAAGAAAGACGAAATGCCGTTCGAGGCTTTGAAACGCACTAATTGCTTTACTTTGCTTTGCTTTCCTTTATCCAAGTCGAACGACTCTTTGATAGCGTAAAGCATTGGCGCTTTGAAGTATTTTTTTTTCCAAGTTGAACACGGCCAAGACTAAGCACAGACTGTTTACCACCTCATTTTTTTACCGTTCGTATGCTCGACTACAATTGAATTCAATTCGATTCGTTTATTTTTGCAAGTAGGCATAGGACAAAAAGATATGTATTCTGCACTTTTACACGTCCATTTTTACAATATTGATATAAAACGATATAATTTTATAGTACATATTGGTGAATCTGGAGCAGTACATGATAACCATCAATTCAATTCAATTCAATTCAAAATATTTATTTCCATATGGTTCACATGTAACACTCGGATATTGTAATTTTTTTACAATATTATTAAAATAATAAATAAAAAGATTAAATTAAATTATGGATAGACCGAAATAAGGAAGTGACATTGCTGCCATAAGCAAGTACTGTAGTTTAACCTAAATTCGAGGCATTATAGCCGTGTCAACTTATTTGGAACTCGTTTGGAAAGAGAAACAATAAATTAACAAAATTATAAATACAGAATAACGCTTAACATTATAGCTGCTGTAGATAGGCATTGTCACACTATAAGTAAGACAGACACAATTATAAGAATATAAATTTCAATGTCAGTTAAGATAATAGCTGCTGTATATAGGCATTGTCATACTATAAGCTAAGACAGACACAATTATAAGAATATCAATGTCAATGTCAGTTAAGATAATAGCTGCTGTATATAGGCATTGTCATACTATAAGCTAAGACAGACACAATTATAAAAATATAAGCTCAATATATTCGATATAGTTTATTGAAAAGACTCTGTGTTTGACTTTGTAGCTTAAAGCGTTTTTTTTTCACTTTATTTCGCCTCGAAGTTCGACTTGGCGTTGCTTTATGGTTTTTATACATTTTAATCAATAACGGTAAGCGTTGAACGTTTTGCTTTGCTTTCAAGTCGAACATAGAAGAGGCAATAATTTTCATATTCCGGTTTTACGATATGGAACATCACTAGGTAAAATGGGGATGTCTGGGGAAGGGAGGTTGAGTGACGTAAAGCTTTATTGAGGCCTACTCACTCAGAATATAAGCGCAGCTCGCTAACTTATAAAATAAATACAGGAGGTAATTGCTTCAGGGACGATCGATATAGCTTTCTATAAGTATAGAAGTAGGTATACAAATACAGGTTATTTGTATGAACAGTATCATAACCGTAATCCCTGGCTTTTGACAGAAACCACGCTTTTAATTTTATCCTTTACAAAATCATTTTTAAGCTTAAACTTTGTTATTCTGTTAAACATTATTATATACCTAGCTAATAGTTGTGAATGTTTTTTATTTAACTGTATTTATTTAAAAAACATTTTTGTATCATCCCAGCTAAAACACAGTAGTTCAGTAAGTTTCAAGCGTTGTTATGTTTATATAAATATCACCATAGCAAGCTTACAATATTAGTTCTCCTTGAAAGTAAAAATTGGCACATACTTTGATTGATGGTGGTAATTTGCCCAGTCTGCCGGGGCGGGGAAGTATCCACCGTTCGTGCCGATAAACCCAGTAAAGTGTATCCACATGTTTCGAGATCAGGCTCAAATTGCCGTCATAACCTGTACCAAGATTGGCGTATTTGCGCAGCTTGAGGTTCTCAGGAGAAACCGCCGCACTCCCTGCGCTGAACGAGGTTGCCTGGATGTGAGATGGGGCTAATGTGTCACATCCCACACCAGAGACCTGCAAAGTTTCCACGGCCCAACGGTCATGCGGTCGGGTCTCTTGCCATCACTCCACGTAATCCCAGAGGGTTCTAGGATAGCGGGTACTCCAGCAATAACAAGAGCCATACGAATGATGTCGTTGAGAGCCGCGTAACGATAAATGCGGCCGGAACTTTTAGCACAAGAAAGCCCGTGGTGTCCTAGATGTTCCACTGGTTCCCCACACCGACATTTGTGTGGGTCCGGGCTCCGAGACGAAGACACACTGCCATAAATAAATTTTATTTTTATGTACACAATCAACAACAACAATCACCTATTAGTTTTCACGTATTTATTATTATTTATATATTTATTGAAAAAATACAACAGAATTATCAAAATCGTGTTTAATGCGTTTTACGACAGATATAAATATATTCAAAATATTCTTAATCTTATGGTGCATCCTAAAGTCCATTGCCTTATAGATTTATGTTGGTAAAGGAGGTTATTAGGGATTTCCTGTCCATTGTAAAAAAAAATGTGCAAAAAAATGTTTACCCAACCAGATGTAGGGTAACTAAAGTCACAAATGACACACGATATTATTCCTAAACCAAATTATTCCTAAAATGTTTATATTTTTATCTTTGACAGTTTTTAAGTGATTGGAACTTCTCACATGTCTTTCTTATGTTAATAAAGTCGATAATAGTTAGGTACACTGGAAAAAATATTGCATACACGTACAAACCTATATTAAAGTCGGAAATGTTTCGCTAAAACAGAGCCGCTATTCACAGCCAAAAAATCTATAATATTTTTGTGTGTGAAATCCTTGGTATATAAAATAAAATTGACAACATTTAAATTAGGATCTTAATTATAAATTTTATTTTAAGGATAAGGAGTGATTGTGCCTTTTGTACTGCCATATCAAACCCAAGCTTTTTGTTTTGTAATTTACTTTACTGTGGATATTGTTAGTCAAAAGCAGTATCATTTTGTTTAATAATGTGCTACAATGTGAATAATAATGAAAAACCATAAATTTAACTTAATTATTGGAGCAGAAGTTGCAGTTTATTTTTTGCCGTTTTCCCGCGCATGAACTCCTATATACCCGACGTTTTTGGGCGATATTGACGCGAATTATCGCCCAAACGGTGCAAAATAGTAACCGGTTGGCGTATTTGCGCAATTTGAGGTTCTCCGCAAAAAACGCCGCTCTCCCTGCATCTGCCGAGGTCGCCTAGATGTGAGATGGAGCTAATGTCGCATCCCACACCAAAGACCTGCCAAGTTTCCACGGCCCAATGGTCATTTCGTCGGTTCTCTTGCCATCGCTCCGCACAATCCCAGATGGTTCTAAGATTGCGGGTACACCAGCAGTGACAAGAGCCCTTCGGATGCTAGTTGATGAATTTAATTTATAGCTTTTGTTATGTCAAAGGAAAACTGCCTTCTGGAGCCCAGAATTTATTTTCCAGAAGGCAGGGCTCACTAACTGAAATTATTTGATTATGATACAATAATGGTATATTTTTTTATTTTTTTAAATTTTGAATAAATCTATCAGAAGTTGTCGAGAATGAGCAAGTAAAATGCGATTTACAGAAAAAAACCTTAAAAATGATCGAGCGTACTTTATTCTGACTATAGCTACACCACCATTAAAGGGAATAATCACAAAACTTTTTGAAGTTGTCGATTCCCGGTGAATATTAATATTAATAGAGCCCATTTCATGAGGCTGCAGGCGAAGTTGGCAACTTGGATTATAGGGTTCACTGAGGATTATTTCTCAGCCAATACCAAGATTAAATCAATGCTCCGGATTAAATCGCTTTGATATTGCTCAACTTTAATGAAAATATTTTCATTATTTTACAAAGGTTCCCATTATTTTAGTTTGAAAATTATTAGCTTGTCAGAGACGTTATTTAAACTTACATTGGTCCAGAACAGAGATTTTTAAACTTATTTCGTCTACCGCCCACTTTGACCGAATATAACTAAATAATCGATGTTGTGTAATAAAACATAAAACAAAAAATAATTTTCTGTGACTAGTGATTGTAGTTGTTGTTCGGACGATGCCATAAGGACAGCATCATCTGCATAAAGCAGGCAGTTGACCACTAGATCACTCATCTTTATTCCACAATCATTCTCTCTCACTCTTTTCAGGTATTTGTCAAGTATTATATATATATATATTAGGGTTTAAAGGATATTAAAAATCGAACTTCAAATTTGAATGCGATAGCAAACCTAAAATATGCCTGGGTCTGTAGAGGTTAAACAAGTCCGCATATAGAATGCTTCTTAATCATTGACTTCGCTATTAACCGGGCTTTCAAGGCAAAATTTTTGGTCGCCGACCGATCTTAGCTTGAGGCTGTGGCGCTATCTGTATGTCAGATCGGGAACTTTTCAGCCGAAGTAATGGTGTATTTACAGGAGCGGTGGTGGCTCGGTTGTAAGAACGCTTTCCTTAAAATCCTACAAAGGTCGGATCAAACCCTTAGCATATACCAATAAGGAATACACTTTCTTACGTACATTTGTCATACATTTACAACACCACGGTTCCCGTGCCTTGTAGAGCATGCTAAACTGTCGGTCCCGGTTCCACTAATAACAACTAATGAAATCGTTAATAAATTGTCATTAAAAAAAATATATCAGTCAGTCGCCAACCCCTGTGGATATCGTGGCAAGTGTAGGCCAAATTATATATTATATATTTAACAGTAGTTTAAAGGCTATTAGATTTGCTAGCAGGGCGTCCCTCTGCATAAGAATGAATTCATACGTTTTTTACCTTTGCATAATCAAAACAGCCTTTACTAACCACAGATACTGGAAAAAGCAATCGGATGAGGTATTTAAGTTCCTGAGGCAATTTCGAAACTTTTTTTACATTACCCAAAATAGACGGTATCAAAATGGGGCCAAAATGTAAAAACATATGTTTAGAAACCAAATGGAAAGGCGGTAACATTATTGTACGCGAAATCATTATAGTTTAAAAAAAATGTCATCTGAAACGTACGGACGGTTTGCGCGAACGGATTTATTTTAAATTAGAGTGAAATTCTTGTTTTGATGAGATGCTATAAATATAAAATACATGTCTACCGTTTCGGTGGATGGTTTTTGTAACGAAAATTATCGATTTATACTGAAATTACGCCACCATTGCTTTAACTACAAGTCTTGCACGATTGCCCAGTAGTTATATGTAGTGAATGTTCCTAACAGAATGCATATCGTACAGCCGTGCCGAGATACATATTGGTTTACTTTTGGTTAAGAGTTTGTTATTGTTAACCATATGCGCGCTGAGCCGGGTTGGACCGACTTTTTGTGTTAGACAATTTTACGGTCAACATTAAGACAATACAAGACACATGGACACTATAGTCTGAGAGCCCAGTTTCAATCATTATCATCAACTTCTTTTTTACTTCATTGACCTTAGAACACAAAGTCCTATACCTACACTTGAGAATTTGGCTCTCCTATGGCAGACCCTCTTAAAACCAAAAAAAAGGGAACCTTCATGTTCATGTACCAACAATGTACATTTGTCATAGATTACTAACATCACAGTTCAGGTGCCTCGGAAAGCACGTCAAGCCGCCGGTCCCGGTTTCACTAATACCAACTTGTAAAATCGTTAATAAAATTGTGATTAAAATTGACATCACACCCTCGCCAACCCATCTGGCCAGCAAACGTGGCGAGTGTAGGCCGAATTCCCCAGATATGTTCTGAAAGGCCTATCTCCAACAGTAGAGGTCTAGGACGCTGCGTTCTAGGGTCTGTAATGAATGTAAAATGGCAAGCCCAAGGTCAATTTTTTTTTTTGATAATTTGTAGTGGAATCAGTAGCACGGAAACGGTGGTGTTGTTAACATTAACAAGGTACGTACAGTTCTCCCAAAGTGATAATGCGCATAGAAATCTTCGTCACTGTTCGGCAACGGTCGTATTCCCCGAGCGTCGGAAGACGATATGTATATAGAGTGGTTAAGTGCATTTTCTTCATGCATAATTTAGTAGAATTATGTGTTTTGTGCTAGTTGTTAGTACGTTTTCCTATTTTACAAAATAAGATAATTAAAGTTGAAATTAAATTCACCTTTGAAAACAAAACCAAGAACGGTGTGTAATATCAGCTCTATATAATTCCACTCAGAGAGAACACATGCAGTCACCGACCGCCCGAATTGTTTTCGATTGTGTACACATGATATTGACTTCTATTTCTTTCGAACAAGGTGCAAAATGCAAGTGCAATGTTTAGGCTCTTACGATTCAATGATTCGGGTGTTTCCGGGAATACGACAATTAGCGAAGATCTGTATGTGCATTATTAATTTGGGAATACTGTACGTACGTAAGAAAAGTGTATTTCTCTTTGGTATATGTTGGGGTTCGAACCTCTACCTTTATGGAGTCACAGTCAAAGTCTAAATATCTTTATTCAAGTAAACATAATACGGGCATTTCTGTTACGTAGATATTAAAATTATTTTGAATGATTTTACTACTGCTAGTTGAAGAAATACGTTCCCAACCGGACCATCATCGCTCCCTAAACGCCAACTTTAAGTTATTTATGATAAGAGAGCGAATAAATACCAGGTCATTTATCAAGCTTAGTGCTGGCGGTAAATAATAAAAAAAAGAACTGACCATTATCTATAAAATAAAAGTAGGTACTAACAATTTTGTATGTAGGTATGTACTTTAAATCGTCTGGCAAAATAGAAGTCGAATGTGGCAAATACACTTGTAGTTCTAACAAATTTATTTTACCTGCAGGCATTTTTATAATTCGGTATACATAAAAAATACAAGATTTAATAGTTTTAGGCTAGATTTTGATTCAGTCAATAAGCTCACTAATGTATCAGTTGAAATGAGATATTTTATAGCGAGCTCTCAGACTATTACAACTTGCCGCATCTGTGTGCTCAATCTTCAGTTTGCTGAGATTTTATCCCGATTCATATAGACTGCCTCCGTGGTCTAGCGGTTACGGGTGTATATTTAGATGACAAGATTTTTATTAATTTGTGACGTTTCTTAACTGCCTTCGTGGTCTAGAGCTAACGATCATTCGCAGCATGGCGGTAATATCAAAGAGATAAAAGTAATCGACCAATCAAAGTCAGGTTCCAATGATTGTTTGATCGACCACTAATAGTATTTGTATAACATGCTGTAGCAACGCCGAATATCTTCGTTGGGCAAGTGTGTCCGAAGCATTTATTTATTTAAATACTTTTAGCTATAACGCATTATTATTTGCCACCATCAGGCATTCTTGACCCGCTAACCTTGGGATCAGGAAAGGTGTTGGGCAGGATAAACAAAAATTTAATTTTACTTAAATAACTATAATAAACACAATTGCTTATTTATGGCACACAAATATACATTGAAGGAATCTGAATATCTGCTTCAGGATTGGGAAGGATTCTTTAGCTGATTGTTGTGAGAGGAGCAGATGCCACAGTGGTGCGTATTAGAGAGAAATTAAAAAGCGTGATTTAAGATACGAAGATATTTTTGGGCAATTGTGTTGAACGTTTTAAAGTAAAGAGAGAGGACGGACAGAACCGGCGAAATTTGATATAGAGGGTTGTAAAAAGGCGGCAAAGAAATAGCAGTGGAACTCTCTGTTCTAGGGGATGTAACGATGATTCAAATATGTTTAAATAAACCGTTGTTCTCGTGGCTAGTCAGACGATTAGTCATTATAAGCCATAGAGTTGGATAAATCTTGCATGATTTCTGAATTCTGAACATTAGAATCATAACAAAATACATACACATTTGAACATCATTATAGGATCCTAGATGAACTAACTGCATCAGCCTATAGGCCAGATATCTTGGTGTTTTCTGGGAACTTGAAAAAAGTTAATCTTATTAAACTTACCGTTCCGTGGGACTCAAAAATTCCAAATGACCACAATATATTAAGTAATAAATATTATGATCATACAGATGAAATTATCAGGAACAGATTCAAGACTCAACCATCAAAGGGACATGGTTGCGAGAGGAATTCCAACAAAAACTTTGCACTACTTACTGAAATAATTGAGCCTAAGCAGGTCTGTTGTCAATCATTTATGCAACGAGCTTCCAAGACGGCATAAACAAAATCATACAATTTCTTTTTGAGTAATAACAAAAGAAGCCTCCTCTGTAAACCAGCCTATAGTCGGTCGCAAGCCCGAGATACTATTCTACTCCTTTCTCTTTCCCGATTCCACGATGAACCCGGCGTTGAATCCATGGAATGTTTAGAAATTTTGTAACGTAAAAATGGGTCCTTAATCTTAGGTTGAGAGACTGTGCTCCTCCTCTCCACAGAATGGTGGGTCCGTCGCGTCATCTAGGACGAATTGTGGACTGATGTTTTAAACAAGATTGTATCAAGTAACGACAGTAAACAGTAAAGAGACTCAGACTGATGATGATAACATAGGCTATTAATCATGTAGGTATGCATGTGAATATGAAACAAAATTATGTGTGGTTAGCGTAGCTTCCACTTACGACAACAAAGGCCAACGGGGAGCGACTTTCCTTGGCAAATGTCACGGTTTCAATCGACAACATATTTCGAGTATTTTCTTTACATTACTGTTGAATGTATCCGTAATGACGGCGGCCGCGGGCGCGACCATTCCGCCTGGCTACAATGACAATGCAGCTTTATCGCTTGACGTGTTATTTTAACTACTCGTACTAAGCGCATCTGCGTCGTGGGTGTGGGGTTCTTCACTAGCTGATTAAATTGACGCTCTTATAACGACGAATTGTAAAAGGTTTTCTAGGAAACGTTGTGAAAATTTAATCCGAGTGTCATTGACATCTAAAGAAGACACGTAGGGACTTAGTTGTTGCAAGGGAGGTGGAGGACCACCATGTACGAGTATGGGAAGCTAAAATATATTTAATCTGCTTTCTCAGTTTGATGCCATTGTATTAGTTAACTATTATGTTGTAATAAATAAAAACCTTACTAATATTAGAGAATAGTTTGTATAATTTTGCCCAATCTTAGTCTTGGTCATGCAGTCTTGAGACCACGGATATGTCTAAGCCAAGTCTCGATCTTGGTGTTGCTTTAGGCCACACTACGCCTGTATTATGCAACTCTATTTTAGTTGACTTTGGTAGTCTGGAACGTAATATTATATATAACCTGAATCAGTATGTACGTATGTATGTATGTACAAGGATAAACGGCTTAAAGCCGAAGTTCATTTACAAACATCAGTAGCCCTATTCTATCCCTTAGTCGCAAACGTCATAAGTTAAATCATAATTACAAAATATTACTCAATTCTCAACTCTATAAGCGCTCGATCTTGACAGCGGTACTGCAAATATTAACTTTAATAACGTGATATATATATATATAGTTTTCGGATTCCATTATATAACGTTTGCGCTTAAGTAACAGAATAGGGCTGCTGGATCTATAGTAGCGCTGCTATAACTAGTTGCGGCTGGTAACAGATAGTTAAAATTATGTATATCCTATTTGTTCACTTACTAACTATAACTATATAACGCGTCTAGTTTTAAACACTAACACCCGTATTCTTACACGTTAGATTCAAATTAAATTTCGTTCAAAATTATAATAAAAAAAATGTGAAATATGATTGTTCATAATATGAAAGAGACATCTTATGGATGTCAAAAATTAGGTCGTTAGTAAATGTGACATAATTAATATTTAGAATACGGGAACGCAATACGAGTATTTGTTTTAAATTGTAAAATCTGCTATAGCTGAGTTTTCCTCGCAGATTCATTTCTCAGTCAGATTAAACATTAACAGGTCATTGGAATCTGATAAGCTGCTGGTCGTCTGCTAAAAGTTTAGTCTTTGGACCGCTTTGCTGTCTAGTCGTTTATTAACAGGAGTAGAATAATGACGTGTCACAAATGCTTGTAATGGGTTTCTGTGAAAAAAGATACCTATTGTGACTTTGAATTTGACAATCCTCAATGTTATCAGAAAAAAACTTATCTTTACGGAAATATTTAAATTGGTAACATTTCGAGGTTTGGAGACTTTACAACTAAAAATACGATTTTGAGTATCCCTTTGAACCCGTTTGACAGCTGGAAGAAATGATTGAGTGGAGGCGCCGATGAGGATACGTTTAAGAATTCGGGTGTTAGGATCAATTGTAGGTATATACTAGCTAAAACTAGATAGCTACCTAGTCCTAATTTGAGTGAAATGCAACAGGCTGCACTGGTATTAGCCATGAACAAATACGATACACCTAAGTTTAGTTTAACCAACTGCTACCTGCTAGAACTTGGTGTAATTGCAATTCGTCTTTTAACCATAACATATAGTCATATATGTATTTTATATTTAAATTTAAAATCGTATAGGTATATTATTTACGTATAGCCTTCAATAATAGAACCTTCGTTGTCTACAGAGAGGTAGAGAGGTATTCTATTATCGATCGTCATTTTTATTAAACGAATACACAGAGGGTAATTTGAAATGCCAGGAGTTAGAACACGGGGTGGTTCGCTCGATAACTTCCTCGACCATACGCATGCGTCAACCATTCTCATTGGCTACACTCTCCTGAAAGCTTCACTATATACACAAGGATTTTGCAATCTGAGATACCGCACGACGCAAAAAAAAACTTGACCAATTCAGTTAACAAGAAAAATCTGCATCAGGCAGCATTGTCACGATCTTATAGGTATGCACGCACATAACCGCGATCTAGTCAAAGGGTTATAGACAGGTATAAAGTAAACGTATTTCTTTGTACATCATCATCACCACAGCCCCTATATCACAGAGTTCTAGACCTCCACTTTTGGTGATGGGCCTTCTAGAAAGTTCTGGAGAATTTGGTCTACACTCGCCTCGCTTGTCAGATGTGTTGTTGAGGGTCCAATGAAATGAAAAAAAAAATATATAAAAAAATAATAACGATTTCACAAGTTGGTATTAGAGAAACCAGGGTCGATGGCCTAATGTGCTTTCCGAGGCACGGGAAAGGTGGTGTTGTAAATCTTTGACAAATATATGTAAGAAAAGTTTATTTATCATTGGTATATGCCGGGGTTCGATTACATCTTTTTCGGATGTTAAGGAATACATTCTTACAACCCATGGTCCAATCGTCTCGACTCCAAACGGTGCAAACTCGTAACCTATACCGAGGTTGACGTTTTTGTACTTATCTTAATTTGTACCAATAAAATAATAAACAATGACTTTAATAATAACACGCAATTTATGATGAAAATATTTTTACACCAGCCTTTATAGTCGGCGACCTTTAAAGTTATATAAAATGATATTGACATACTATTATTATGAACTTTATATTATTTTATAGCTAACTCTATGATCTAGTATCTTGCACGCTTGTAGTTCCACGTCTTTTTGACCATTATTGCTGTATCTACCTAATTAAGATCTTTGGTTATATTACTAAATTAGATTTTCCTCCTACCCACAATGTTTGTTTAAGGCAGAACTTTAAAACTTCCCTCTCAAACTCTTAAAGACATATATGCTGTTACGTTATAATTTTAGGTATTTTATCTACACCACATTATAACTCCTGTATAGCTCGGTTCTATTTCTTTAAGCCCATACGTTACCTATATAAAGGGATTCTTTATCGAACGGAAGCTTACATTCCTGTTGACATTCAACTGCTATCAAAGTTGATATTCGTATATTGTAATTTTGATGTAAGCCCGTTTGTGTTTGGCTAAGTTGGCGCATTTCCACTAGGTATTTCCACTAGATAGTAGTATTTTCAAGAGGATTTTGATTACATGTGGTTTTTTTTTCATTGATCATTTAATTGTTTGTAGATAAGTTCCTGAGGAAATCCCAAACTGAGGCAGTATGCTTTTTTTAGAGAAAACCTTGACATGATGCATGTGCACGAATACAAAACATAATAACATATTCTTCTTAAGATGGCAACACACAGACCTCCCCAACGCCAATGACCTCATTATCTTGGAAGCAAAATATTTTACGAAAGCAATTATAATACAAATATAAATAACGTCAAAATTTCACCTAATTGTTGTGTCATGTGCCAAATTGTATACTTTTCGTAGACACAAAAATATAGATTACAATAGGTCAGTGGTCTAGCGGTTAAGTCCGTGGAAATCCACGACTCGAGGACTCGGAGGTATCGGGTTCGATTCCTGTTTGGGACACAATAATATTTATTAATTTAAATTTAATAAATATTTAATTAATTTGTGATATTTCTCGAGTTTGGCACGCTAGAGACATCGACGAGCTTGCCACTTCTCATGATTGGCCTATAGTAAAGTTGGCTAAATGTGAATCCGCATCTATGTAACCCACAATAGCCCACAATCAGCTCCTTCGAGTGCCTCTGCCCAGGAGTTGCCTGCCACGCAAATACGCATTAATCTTCTGCACAACCAGCTTCAGTAATCTAAATGTTGAAAGCAATAAATAAGATCTCTCGCAGTGATGGTAAAAAACCCGATGGATTAACTTTGATATCATGGTCCATGGATCGAGCATTGGTGTGGGACGCTACTTGTGTCGACACCCTTGCTCGGTCTAATGTCCAGGGCACATCTGTCAGTGCTGGGACGGCTGCGGACACGGCTGAAAAGGCGAATGTACCTAATACGAGTCAGTTGCTAATGACTACGTATTTGTGCCTTTTGGTCTTGAGACAATGGGACCGTGGGGGCCAAGTGGTAAGAAGTTATTTAAAGAAGTGTCTAAGCGGCTGGTTAATATTGATTCAGACAAGAGGGCTAGCAGTTTTATGTATAGATATTATAGATATTATTAAGCTACCTACTGGGTTCAATTAAAGTTTGTATATTATTTTTTTAAGATCACAAAGACTGAGTGAAGTGGTTGTAAGGACATATTTGTCGACTACCGAAGTTAACATTCCCGCTGCACTTGGCCCGCGTATTAAAGTATTAGGTAGGTACTCAGACGTTGAAGCGTCATTAAAATTTATCAGTTGTTTTGTGAAGTGGTTGAGTTAAGCCGTGGCTAAACTTAGTGGCATTTTGTTTTGTTAAGGCGAGTGTATGTGACGAGCGAGCGGCGGTCGAGCCGGGCGGAGCGGCGCTCTCGACGACGGCATAAATCAGAAAGTTAGCCGCTTCGACACTGCAACAACAATGCCACGTGCAGGCGACGCCCAAGAGACCATTATATCGTATAAATATCTAAGATCTCTATCAAACCGCTAAGAAGTTAAATACCCGTCTAGAAACTAATTTAGCTTGCGACTACATGTTGCTAAAGTTTTGCTGACATTATCAGATCAGTAAACGGCCACAAGCTTCTTACAAGTATCAATTTATAATCAGAATTATTCACATAGATAATTAGTACTGCGATAAATAATAGTCAGCAAAAGCTACAGCATTTTTTTTTAATCATACACAAGTAGACACTTTTGCATTGCTACAAATAGGAGTAGTTGAAATACTCGTAACAGGAAATAATCAATTACAGCTTAGGTTCCTACTTTAGTACTTTTTGACTATATTTCCTCAGTAAATTGTGTTTAAATAGATCATCATGACATTCAGCCCCTAGAACACACAGACCTAGAGTGCCGCCGTTGGTGATGGGCCTTCCAGAAATTTCTGGACAATATGGCCCACACTCGCCACGCTAGCCAGACGGGTGACTTCATATCAAATTGTCTTAACGATTCCACAAATTAACATGCTCTTCGATCACGGGAACGATGGTGTTCTAAGTCTATGACAAATGTACGTAAGAAAAGAGTATTTCTCATTGGTACATGCAACCAACCTTATTAGGATTTTAAATGTTCTTACAACCGAGCCACCACCGCTCCTAAAATATCCGTTAAAATAGATAGGTACTTTGGTTAAATACAATAATTTAATACCCACAAAGACCTGCTACCAGAGATAGATTGTGAAATTAATCCCCAACAAATTCCGTAACAATCACCGCATCCAGTTAATCATAGACTGTATTGAAAACTGACTTTGCATAATATCAAATTAACATTGGCTGGACTTATAATATTTGCATAAGAAGAGCGCTGTGAATGAATGGAGCCGACGCGGGGCGGGCGGAGCGTGCGAGCAGAGATAACTGCATTGTATTGATGATAGACGGTAAAAGTATCGATACTTTTTGGTATCGAGTACTTTCTTTCGAATACTTTTGCACTCGACATCGTGACCCTAGATCCAAATGATCTATAATTGTGCTTTAAATAAAACATGCAAACGACCCGTGACAGAAAATGAAAATGTATTTACATTTTAAACACTGCCTCCGTGGTCGGTTAAGTCCGAGGATTTATACTCGGAGGTAGCGGGTTCGATTCCCGGTCGGTACACAATAATTTATTTGTGATTTTCAAGATTTTCAAGTTCTCTAGAAAAATCGACGAGCTTGCCACTTATTATGATGGGCCTATCTATAGTCATCATCAGCCTATGTCTACTACTGGATGTAGGCCTCCCCCAGGTTCGCCATTTCACACGATCTTTTGCCACCCTCATCCAGCCCCCCCCAACCAACTTTTTCACGTCATCCGTCCATCTTGCTTCCCACTTTTTCCTGTATGTGGTTTCCACTCCAGAACCCGTCTACTCCATCACTCATCGGTTCTGCGACAGACGTGTCCGGCCCATTGCCACTTCAACTTACTAATTTTGAAGGCTATGTTGGTAACTTTGGTTTTCCGACGGATGTCTACATTTCGGACTCTATCCATCAGAGAAATACCGAGCATAGCTGTCTCCATAGCTCGCTGAGCGACCTTAAACTGGTGGACCAGACCCACTTTCACTGACCACGTTTCTGATAATACTGGAAGAACGCATTGGTTGAAAACTTTCGTTTTCTATAGTCATGATAGCTAAATGTTAATCCACTACTTTGAAGCGTGGTTTCCCCCCGGAAGGGATACGGTCGTGATGATACTATATTTTAATAATAAAAAAAAATAAAGAATAAGTACAGCATTGATCGTTTTAATTTCATACCGTGTCCGTTATTAATGAATACGCAGCGTGCTCAGGACGGTTGCACTGCGATTACGGCGGTCAGAGCCGATGAGCAAACACTGTCATCCCGCATTCCTCTATAGACGGCCACGTAGGTGTCTCGAGGAGCGGGGCCCACACCGAATTCAATAGGGCCTTCGACAAAACGCGTCACTTAGCGCCTACGAAATCTGCCCAGTTTTGACAAGTTGTCATGTTTTTATTAACGCCTCGAACTGTCAATGGTGATTCGGGGCCAGTCCAATTTGGCACAATAGGCTGCACTTCTAATTCCCTATTATTAAAGAAAGACGTGGTGTTATTGCGGCCCGAACACAATACGGATTAGCCATTATTTGTCCAAATGACTTTGCGAGGACGTAAGAAAGACGCGGGCGGGATGGCGATGAATCGGTTATTCACTTGTCAAGATTCTCTATTCATTCACAATGTGTGAATAGATTTTTTCTAACAGAAACGTATTGTGATTTAATTTTTGCACAATACTTAAGCAATAGCTAAATAAATCCTTTCCCAATATAATTTGTAGCAATATTGTAGGTAGATAAAAGTATAATCACGACCGTATCCCTTGCGGGGTGGTAATAAACCACGTTTTTATAGAAGTGGGTTCACAAAAAAAAGATTTGGAATTGAACCCGGTACCACGGCGTCTAAATCTACTGTCTAACCACTATGGTGGAATACGTTATAACTCCCGTTTTATATGTATCTCTATTTATTTTAATATTGGGACGTCTCTAGAGGACTATTTTTATTTATAGTTTAAGTTTTAAGAGTTTCGTTTATATTTAATTTAATTTTTATTATTTACTCACTTTTTTCTGTTGTCTTGTCTGAACTTAGCATTATTGAATTTAGAAAAAAAATGTATAATATATTTACTATTTAAATATTAAATTATAAAATTAAACATTAAGCTAATAACTAAATTATAACTACAAATATATATATAATTAAGTAGCTTTTAATAAAATAGGTAATTTGATATAGTACCAAGTTATTATCCGACTTTTAATAAAAGTAAAAGTGGTACGATATAATTCTAATATTTTTGTTTTTGCTTTGGGCGAATCCACGAATATATATACTAAATAAAATTTTGTGTTTTTTCAAGACGCGTTCTGTCTGCACCCAAAAAAAAAAACAACGTTGTCAATACCACAAAATTTATTATTACAGCCGCTAAAACATATCCAGACCTCCACTGTAGAAGATGGGCCAGAACATATATCTGGAGAATTTGGCCTACACTCGCCACGTTGGCCAGACGGGTAGGCTATAACCACAATATTACTTTAATTAATAAAATATAATTAAAACCCTAAGGGTTTTATCCAATATCGGATAGAACAGTTGAATATATGGTCAGGATGTTTTGTTTCATAGAGAACGAGTGACGGCTGTCATTTGTTCCTGGGGCACTAATATATTGTGGTGTTCATTACATGGCGTCCCCATGTCACAGCCAATGTCACATTACTGAACCGAAATTCTAGCTTCATCTAAACTGCAACCCACAGATAAACAAGTCTAAAGATGCCGCATCATCCATTTTTACATCTACTATAAAAATAGAAAACTTAATATTAAATAAAAACTACTTAAATATTAAACATGAAATTGTATGCCTTCGTCTCGGAGCCCGGACTGTTCACCCGCATCAGTGTCGGTCTGGAGAACCCGTCAAACATCTCAGACACGCTAGAAGTGCTGGCCGCATTCCTCGTCACGTGCCTGAAGGATCGTCTCTAGAGGACATTTTTTATTTATAGTTTTATTTTATTAGTTTTAGTTTTTATTTAATTTAATATTTACGTTTTAAGTAGTTTTTAATTATATTAATAAATACATTTTAAAAGACATAACACCGCGTCTTGTCGTCTCCTCCGGTGACAAGAGGGCTGGCTCTTTCTTCGCCAAACGAATCAGTATTACAATTCAGCGGGGAAATGCAGCCAGCGTTCTGGCTACCATTCCACGCGAACGGGACTTATATCCTTAGTATTAATATTTTTTTAATTTTATATTTAGTAAATATTTTTTTCGAATAAATATTAATAATGTTTTAATATATATATATAAACTAAACTTCGTAATAAGACTAGCAACATTTCCCCTACGAGGCTAATACGGGAATAATAAAATTGGAGAAATAATTGTAAGCCTTTTTGTCTCCAGACCTTTTCGTCAGCCGTTTGAAAAACTCCTTGGCCAGTCGCTTGGCTGAGGGTCCACATGGGACTATCGTCTCGACCCCAAACGGCGCAAATTCGTAACCTGCACCAAGGTTGGCCTAATGTAATAAAAACAAATGTACATATTATTTTATGTTGATGCTGATTTTTGGCTGATTACAACAAAGTTTGAAAGTTACAACAATTTTTGCTCGTACACACCTACTCCAGAGTGCCCCCGTTCCCCGTGCAATCGTTTTATTGAACAAATTCGTGCAGTCTGATGAGAATTTTGATGTGTTCGCATCAACGGATGTAGAAAGTAAAAACATTGTCCTAAAGTACTCGGAGCCATTAATTTGCACATCTAGTCACTTATCCTTGTGTTTTGTTATAAAATATGTATTGTTTAGACGTATAATCTGTAATGTACATTTTCATGGAAATAAATAAATAAATAAAGTTAGATATGGAATGTCTTGATATACATAACACATTATAATATAGTCTAAGTTACGTGTCGTATGACTTGGTCATACCTATGCTATGATCGACTTAAAAGCAATAAAATGTAAGAAAACCATAAAGCAACGCTAATTCGAACAATTTTCACAGCAAAAAAAAGCGCATAAAGCATCATGTCAAACACAGGGCTTATCGGTATTTAATTTTTTTAAATTTTAATTTTAGAACGATTCCAATTTTACTGAATATTTTATGTTATTTGTTACAGGTAATTGAATTGCCATCAAGATAACTGGCTAGCTTGTCGATGTCTTTTTAATGAGGAATTTTCTCTAGTTCTATTTTATTTGGCGGACTTTGCCGAAACGTTGGAAGAAGTAGGTATGTCTTTAAGGCAAATCGCGTAAAGACCTGTAAAAATATAAAAAATATTATCAAAATGCGCGAAAGTTCAAAAAGTTTATCATAAATAAATTATTGTGCCGACCAATAAATGAACCCGATCTAAATCTAGACGGCTCTAACTACTCAACGGCTAGACTACAGAGGAAACGATAGGCTGATTTATTTTTACAAAATGTGTAAAATTCTCATTGAAGAAAGACTAGGCCCGGGTCAAATGGATGTTTTCTGTGGATGGTAATGTAATGCAGATTTTAGTCCCAAAAATAAGGGCAAAATGTATTAATAATAAGTGTCAACGTCACCACTTGAAAGTCTCTACAATAATTTTCTGATGAAGGCTCGTAGACGTGATGTGGTTTAATTTCCAGATACGTCCATTCATGAGGCACTTGACGGTCGACGAATGGGAGCACCATTTAATTTTTATTAAGCAAATGTTTACACAGCCGAGAGCGACTCAATGACTATGCGTTCGTCAGGAATTTAACTCGACAAAACGGCCAATAACACATCTATTGTTATCTGATGCATTTTTTTTAGATCCACTATTCTTTTGGATTTATCTATTTATATAACTTAGTAGGTATATATATTTTAACATTTTCTTTTACCTTTAAACTTGTAATATTACTAGACTTATATTGAGCTAAATGTAAGATTTCAAGGTACATACTCGTCCTCTCACTTCTGAAGATGAGCAATGCAATCTGTCTTAATAATAAGTATCAACTCTCGCCAACCCTTCTAGCCAGCGTGGCGTGTGTAGGCCAAATTTTCCTGATTTTTTGGTATGCCTATATACAACAGTGGAGGTCTACTGTGTGTTCTAGTCTAGGGGCTTTCGCAAGAATGTATAGTAAGTCTAGATATTGGTATTGAACTCAAAATATCCTATTGCACGTACCTATTGGCACGGTGGTGGCTCGATTGTAAGAACGCGTTCCCTAAATCCTACTAAAGTCGGTTCAAACCCCCCCGGCATGTACCAATGAGAAATACATTTCTTACGTACATTTGTCATAGATTTACACCACCATTCCCGTGCCTCGGAGAGCACGTTAAGCCGTCGGTCCCGGTTCCACTAATACCAACTTGTGGAATCGTTAATAAATTGTCATTAAAAATTGGCATCATATCATCACCAAGCCGTCTGGCCAGCGTGGCGAGTGTAGGCCAAATTCTCCAGATATATATATGTTCTGTAAAGACGAGTAAGGACGCTATGTTCTAGGGGCTGTAATAATAATAATAACATACTAAAATTCATAATTAAATTCATAATAACGTATTTAAATAATTCTACCCCTACTAGTTCTTGCAGCTTAGTAGAAGTATTTAAGGCTAGCAACTTTAATTTCCTAAACTTGTATCTAAATACAGTACAACAAATACTACTAACAAAAAACAATAGAAAACATTTGCTTTTGGTGTCACTATACAAAGCAAAAAATTAAACGTAAATCTTTAGAATTGTTTAAAAAAGTAAGTTTTTGCAACAAAATGTGTGAGCATTGTTGGCGGTCGCGGGAACCTCGCACCAAATGTGGTCAACATGTGGTCACAACGGGTTGGGTTTGATTCCTATCCACGGAACAACATCTTTGTGTATAATTATTTAAACAAACAATTTCAGAAACGCTAAATAAAAATAAATATTACAAATTACAAAACTAATGTAAACTACTTAATAATAAAACTAAAACAATAAAATAAATAAAGGAAAAATATTATAAATAATAAACTTGCTAATACTAATAAAACCTTTAAAAGGAAGCGAATATGGTCGTGATGATACAATAATATTGTATCATATTGTCGCCACAACCATTTTCACTCGTTTTTAAATTAAGTTTAGGCCAATCATCATAGTTCTGCTTTGCTTACAAAGATGGAAGTAGAAATTCGTGACTAAGGAGATTTTTAAATAAAATTATTTTACATTGCGTAAAGAATCTACTCTTCAACTCGTCTGGCCAGCGTGGTAAGTGTAGGTCAAATTCTCCACGAATTTCTGGAAGGCTGCTCTCACAGTGGAGGACTAGGACTCTTCAGTTAAAAAATAAAAAAACAGCTTAATAAATAATCGTTCATTGTCAACAAAGACGGCGCTGTAAAAGTGCAATATTAGAATAGTGCAAATAGTTAGAGATTAGGGAAGGCAAAGAGTTAGCTCATTCAGCCAATTCTGACGTAATATATATTTAGTTTTATGGGTTAATGAGGTTATGGTCAAATTCAAGGACTTGAAAAATTTGATTTATTTTGCTTTACAAGATTTTAGTTTACAGATAAAAGATTATATTTCTTTAAGCGCAATCTTTAGTTTGTCAAAATAGTGGATTCCCATAATTAATGTCAGTTTTAGCGCAATATCAGCTGTGCTTACGTAAAAATATAAAATTTATACTTACAAATATGATCCCTAATAGCAATTGGCACTAAGTAAATACAAGATGCTACATATTTTCCATTCTTTTGTATGGTGTCGAATCATGAACCCTGACAAACTCAATGTCAAAGAAGTTAGAAGCTTTTCAAATGTGGATATACAGAATAATGTTGAAAATGGTAAAGCGAAGGAAGTTGGAATACATGGGACACATCATGCGCAATAAAATGCATTTATCCAGCTCTGTCACAAATTTGTAAGTATCAAGATATTATAACCCCATTGTTTCAACCCTAAATTGTAACTGGTAGTGGCCGTACGAATATCAACTCCCATTTGACATTTAGGCTGGGTTGTACCAAAACGAAGTCATTTAGTAACGTTTAAAGTTAAAAAATGGCGTCAATTGTACCAGCTGACCTTCAAAATAAAACGAATACATACGTACCTATCCATAGAATCCCGCTGCTAAACGCACAGATAAATGCAAAAATGTTAACATGATTTACGCTTACGGTTCTATTCCGATAAAATTTAAAAGAACAATGATTTATTTGACGTGAAATTTATCCCCGGAAGCTGACTTAAAACTTGGATAACCTAACTGGCGCCTGTTTGGACACCTAATAAATTTATAACCGGTATAATAAGAAGAAGTTTTATTTAGAACACTTGTTCATAAATCAGGTAATCCAGACGAAGGGCTCACATATTAAAACAACATCTATATACACGCAGATGAATCCGTACTAATATTATAAATTGGAACTTTCTTGGTCTGTATGTACATATGTATGTTTACCTCGCCTTCACGCATATACCTATTGATAATGATCACAGCCCTTAGAACAGACAGTCCTAGACATCCACTGTTGCAGATGGATTTGACACTCGCCACGCTGGCCAGACGGATTGTCGAGGGTATGATGTCAAATTTAATGACAATATATTAACGATTTCACAAGTTGGTATTAGTTGGTGCTCTCCAAAGCTCGGGAACGGTGGTATTGCAAATTTAAGACAAATGTACGTAAGAAAAGTATTTCTCATTGGTATATGCCGGAAATTAAGGGAAGCTTTCTTACAACCAAACTATCACCGCAATCTATATTTCTGAACCGATTTTCAATGAAAAATAAAAATAGATTAGGAACGTAAGGACGGACACAGTTTATTATTACGTTTACTCTTAAAATAACAAAGGCCGCCTAAAGGTTTTTTATCACGCGCTATATTACACAAGAAAAACTAAGACGTAGATATAATAATAAAATACTTTAATTCATTTTATTCATTACAGCCCCTAGAACGCAGCGTCCCAGACCTCCACTGTTGGAGATGGGCCTTCCAGAACATATATCTGGAGAATTTGGCCTACACTCGCCACGCTGGCCAGACGGCTTGGCGAGGAAAAATACTTTATTACACACTAAATATAAACTGTTGTACATAGGCGAGCATAATACCATGAAGGTATTCTCTACCAGCTTACCATTGAGAGAGTGAGAATTTAATATTATGGGCGCAGAGTGTGAAAATAGGAGTAATTTAGTTAAAAATTAATGTATAAACCAGAGTTAAAATACGTAAATAAATGCAATACATAAATAAATAAAGGCGCGGTGGTGGCTAATGGGCTATCGTGACTCTATCGCTCATCGTCCAGCCGTCTTTAATGGTTCCAGGTCTCGAAGTAGTAGATGGCCGGTGCATAGAGATGTCAGGTAGTCAGTCACCTGACTGGACCATCGCTTGGGGCTTCTTTATCTTGTTCTTTTATCGTCTACCTTGGCCGTAATTAGAAGTTTTTCGAGATTATCGTTACCTCTTCTTGCAATGTGGCCAAAGTATTGCAGAATTCTGGCAAAGCCTTAGAGAGTCTCTACTCACTGGTAAGCTTAAGCTCTTCGAACACAGAAATGTTATTACAAGGGTTTCTGAGCAAACATCGCCAGCACCACATTTCAAACGTATCAATTCTCGCTCTATCCGCGGCTTATATGGTCTATATCTCCAAACCCTACAGAAAATAAGTGTTCCGACGCTATGATGTTTTGTCTTGCTGGATTGTTGCTATTGCTCCATAATCTATTATTGCTTAAAGGTAGAGAAAATAAATTCGTCCAATATTTAATAATAATAATAATTCCAGACAGGTCACACAGCGCCATCTAGTTTCCGTGGTAAGCTACGAGGCTTGTGTTACGGAAACTAGATGGTTGATAAACTACATATTATACTTTTTTTTTTGTAAATATATACATATTATACATATAAACACCCAGACCGAGACAAATTATACAATGTACAACTTGCCCCGGTGGGAATCGAACCCACGACCTCCCGAGTTCACGGCAACGTTTGTTACCACTAGACCCGGAGGCGGTCTATTTCATAGCAAGGTTCCGTTGTGCGCGGTAATCTGTGAGATTTGTCGACTACAAGGTAACGGGATTATAAATTCGTAGCTAATAAAGATGCCAAGGACTACCCGATCCAGTTGCCACTGTCTCTATCTCCCAGTTCTCCCTCGATGGCTCCACTGCAAGCTCCTCTACCCTACGATATGCTGCCATCGAGTAGTTGTTGCATGTATTCTCTTAACGCGGCGAACGAGTGACTTCACTTGTATCCACGACTGAAACTTAGTTGTAAAGGCACACAGGGCCAACGGTGAAGTGAGATTATTAGGGTTTTATTTCGTAGGCGCAACTCGCTCTCCTTATAGTAAGTCAGGCATGTGGTTTCACATCATTGATGATTTTTTGATAAACAAATAAAAACATTCATGAGCATTCACAGTTTCACAGCTACATATACTCCACCAAATCTTATAATGGTGATATTAAACGGGCGAAGCAGGGTCAACCAGTAGTATAGTATACATTACACGATCCGGTTAGAATACTAAGTCAATAGCACGGTGTCAACATCCTACTCCCTGCACGATCAGATGTTGATCTATACTATTAAATAAATAAATAACTTTAAGACAAGAGTCCCATAGACCTACATAATATTATAGGACCGGGCCAATATATACGAGTATAAGAGCGGTGGTGGCTCCGTTGTAAGAATGCTTTCCTTGAGAATAAAATAAAATATCCTAAATAAAATTGTTACTAACACATATGGAATTGAATCTGATTTTTTTATTATTATTATTATTATTATAAAAGGGTCGGTTTAAACTTGGTTTGAACCCTGGCGTGTACCAATGAAAAATACCCATTTCTCAAGTACATTTGTCATTTATTTAAAAGACCAGATTAGAACCTCGCCAATCTGTCTGGCCAGCGTAGCGAGTGTAGGCCAAATTCTTCAGAATTTTCCAAGGCCATCTCCAACAGTGGAGGTCGTAGACTCTGTTGTAGGGGCTGTGATGAGAAATACAATTTATTAACTAAAACTGTTCGATTGCAATTTACTGAATAATAGTAGCAACATAGATTTATAATTAATTCGCGACGCAGCGATGGCCAATCATTTTTATTATGACTAGCAATGAATGTAAGAAACAACTAGTTCCCTCGACGGGCAACAGGGTGTGGAAACTAGTACATTATATATATACTATATATACGAGAAATAAATATATTTTTTAGATAGATGCTTGGTATTTATCTGCGATGTGCGATGTTGTTATTCGTTAGAGAAACAAGGTTTTAAGACCTAAAGATGCACGTATAATATTCACTATTATGGTATTAGTTGAAAACGGGAAATAATATTAATTTGCCTAAACTATGTACTGAAACACCCGTCTTCTGCAGTGGTCTATGACTACGTGTATTAGGGGCTGCTATATGATTATGATGGATTTTAAGGAGGAACCTCATGCAAATCATAACTACGCTTCGTCGATATTAGAATTTGTAATCGTCAAAGTACGCATATCCAGTAGTATGTAGCAGTTATAAGTATACACTAATCAATATTTGCTTATAAAATATTTCAAAAATTACAAAAATAATAATAAACTAAATTTGTATAATAAATAATCTATAATTCATTCATATTTAATCATTCATTTATTCCTTCAAACATCTCTATCTCTATCCTCACATTCTATCTATCTCATGCGGAGAACCAGTCGATCATCTCGAACACCACGGGCTTTCTTGTGCTAGAAATGCTGGCCGCATTCCTCGTCACGCGGCTCTCAACGACATTATCCGCAGGGCTCTTGTCACTCTAGTGTACCTGCAATCTTAGAACCATCTGGGATTGTGCGGAGCGATGGCAAGAGACCCGACGGAATGACTGTTGGACCGTGGAAACTTGGCAGGTCTCTGGTGTGGGATGCGACGTGTGTAGACACATTAGCTCCATCTCACATCCAGGCGACCTCGTCATTTTCTGCGGAGAACCTCAAATTGCGCAAATACGCCAACCTTGGTACCGGTTACGAATTTGGGCCGTTTGGGGTCGAGACGATGGGCCCATGGGGACCGTCAGAGCGACTGACAGATAGGTCTGGAGACAGGAAGGCTGGCAATTATTTCTGCCAACATATTAGCCTCGCTATACAGAGGGGAAATCTCCTTAGGACTATCACGGATGGGACGTCCCTAGAGGTCATTTTTTATTTATAGTTTTTTTATTTGTATTATTTAGGTAGCTTTTAATTTATATTGAATGTATATTAATTAACTTCGAATAAATTAATATAGCTATCTCATTCGATTTTCGTTTCCCTAATCCTTTAACAACTTACATCAAGCCCGCAATTTGTAAGAATGATTTATGCCATTTTTCAGAAAGCCGTGAACCGGTGTTTTTTAACAAAAGCTGCACTAAGCACCTAATAACGATCAAACGAGATTACTATATACACTAATATATATTATTGTATACACTAATTGCTTTAACGCTGGCCCCAAACTAGCTCGTCGACAAAAATAATATTTGGGCGAGTCCTTGTTGCACTCTACGTAAGTATAATAAGAGTCCCAGTTTCTACCGGAAACTTATGATGACAAAAACTTTTTTAATCATAATATTTGCTTGTCCGTATATTGTTTAACCATCCTATTTTTTTTATAAATACCTCATCATCGTCGTCATAAGCATACCAATATCGTTATTGCTGGATGCCTATAGACTTAAACTACGTTATTGCAATCTGTGGCCCTCATTCCACCCAACTCCCATCAGCGACCTTCATCAAATCTTTTGTCAATTAAGCGCGTTGTTTTTTTACCGTTTTACAGTCACTATAAGTCAGTGCAGATACCTTTAAAGATGACAAAAAATATATAATAGAACGAGAAAGATTGGGAGAATATAAATAAAATAAGTAAATAAAAATACTTTTATAATCGATTTTTACTGTGTGTTAAAATTATATGAAAACATAGTATATGCAAAAGTTATAGACCTTTTTATTACTTACAAATTTTACATTAGACTTTTTACCATAGAAGTCTAATTTCACTGGAAATCGTAAAAATACATTTCCACCCCTAAATGTCACTCTATTTTACCCGTGGAACTAGAACCGACTTTAGTTTATTTTTCTTGTTGGTTGTGCTATTTTTCCATCCTTTTCTAACTAAATATTATTAAAACAGCCTGTGAGATACAGGATCACTGCTGGATGTAGGAATCTCCCAAGGCTGGCTTCTTTACGCGATCTCTTGCCAACCTCATCCGACCCCCATCAGCGACCTTATTAAGGTCGTCCGTCTATCTGCCGGGGTGTCGTCCCACTCTGCGTCTTCCCGAACGTGGTCTTTTGCATTTAAACCATTCTCGTGCAGTTATTTCTTTTTTACAAAATTGCACAGGAGGTACTAAATCTGATGTAAACATATTAAAATAATAAGTACGAGTATGTATTTATAAAATGCGCTTTAGAACAATATTTCCAAGTTATTGACAAATTACGATTACTTGTATATACTGCTAGCAAGTAAAATGATACGAATAGTTATTAAAATATATATATGTATATATCGTATTAAAAAGTATAAATTAATATAAAGGAAGACTGGCAACATTTCCCCTCTATATAGGCTAAGCTAATACGTTGTTAGAAATAATTGACAGCTTTTCTGTCTCCAGACTTTTCCGTTTGGACAACTCCTTGGCCAGACGCTTGGCTGAGTGATATATGTACATGTATGTAGGTATTTGTATATGTATATGATATACCGTATTGTATACCTTCAATCAGTAAGCATTAGTATCATCACGACCGTATCCCTTTCGGGGTGGTCAGAAACCACGCTTTTCTATTTTTTATGAAGCGGATTTATTTTTAGCCAACTTTACTATAGGCCCATCATGACAAGTGGCAAGCTCGTCTATATCCCTAGCGTACCAAACTCGAAAAATATCGCACATAAATAAAATAAATTTGTATCCCGACCAGGAACGAACTCGGTACCTCAGAGTCTAAGACCACAGAAGTAGTCACTACAATCAACGAGATCAAATATAAGATAGACAGGGCATTGGAGCCAGTTTCGTGTAAATAATCAATTTAAAAGTGCACGACCATTACGGCATAGACTATCATACACTAATATATTCTACACCGATTGGCCAGGTATACCTGTTGATTACTAAACCCTTTTCGCTTTTTGCCCTGTCTTGTTATATGTTTGACGTATCTGCCTACAATCTACATGTATATACCTAAGTTTGCTTTAACAAGGTTTTATTAAAGCCACGTATTAAAATGAAATTGTTTGCAATAATATTAAAAATAAGTAGAAACCCGATTTAATTACTTTAACATGAAAGCTCAATATGTGAAACCGGGTTGAGTATTTACGACTTTTCGCTTTGGAATTAACCTTATGGGGTGATGTGTTTATACAAGGGATATTTGTGTATACGTATTTAATGTTAAAATAAGTTGGGAATAAGTTCCCCACAGAAGACTAACTCCAGATAGCAGCTGTTTCTCTTCCAAGCCGCCGGCAGCAGCGCGCTCCCAAAATGAGTTTCGATTTTAGGGTTCGTCGTGAACTTGCAACTGTTCATTTCGCTTTGTAATAATGATTTAAATATTTTAAGTACGCTAATTTATCCTCTAGTAGATCAAACTGTATCAAAAAGTGGCAAATAATAGTGTTTTTTTTATTTTAGCACGACTTTTGACCTGGCGCACACCTGATTGTAGATGTGCGCGCAAGGTCCATGAATGTTAGCAACTGGAATCAGACACTCATGACTGACATCAGTCCCTAACACTATGCCGGCTTGACTGGTCATGACGAAAATCGAGCCTGATCCCTAAACGTGTGGATACACTCTACAGGGTCTATCGGCACGAACGGTGGATACTTCTCCGCCCTGACAGACTGGGCAAACCACTATCAGTCCGCCTACCACTTATTTGTTGTTCTCGTTGAAAGTATGTACCATTTGCAATGATGTCAAATGCCAATTATTACTTTCAAGGTGAACTAATATAGCTTGCCATGGTTATATTTATGTTACACTGCTTGAAACAAGACTTACTGTCTCTAAGGTAAATCGTGTAAAGACTTGCTGTCTGATGTATTGTGAAATATTGTCGTCATAAAAAGAAGTCTTGAGTATAAACTATACTTAATTCTTTTAAAGATGTGTGTCATCTTCACATCAAATCATAGGTTAGTGCATTTATAGCATTAAGCTCGCCTTTGTACCCACACTATTTTTGGTTCTGTACAATATATAATTTATTATTATTATTATTAAAGTTCAAAGGTTAAAATGTGTAAAGTACGTAGTTAAAGTTCTTTGTAGATGATCATCATCACAGCCCTTAAAACACAAATAGACCTCCACTGTAGGTAATGGGTCTTTAATAAAATTCTGGAGATTCAAGCCTACACTCGCCACGCTGGCCAGACGGGTTGGTGAGTACTGATGTAAATTTTCATGACAATTTATATATTTATTTAGAAGAAATTACAGAGTTTAAGGTTGATAGTTCATAGTATAAAGAAGATTAAATTGATAAGCTTAACCTAATTCCATTTACATTTATTACTAAGGAATAATACACAATTTAACTGCCTCATTCCTGGTCGGGACACAAAAATATTTATTAATGCAAATATATACATTTAATTAATATTTAATTTATTTGTGATATTTCTCGAGTTTGGTACGATGGAGACATCGACGAGCTTGCCACTTGTCATGATTGGCCTATAGTAAAGTTGGCTAAATGTGAATCCGCTTATTTATAAGCGTGGTTTCTGACCACCCCGAAAGGGAAACGGTCGTGATGATACTTTACTTTTTTTTATAATATATAAATTATACAATAAATAACAAAAAGAAAAAAAAGAACAGAAGAATATAAAACTAACATCAAGTAAAAGGATGACAGAAATACTAAATAATTACTAAATAAATTTATTAACAAATCCACAAGTTTGTATTAGTGGAACCAGGACCGACGGCCTAACGTGCTCTCTTAGACACAGGAACGGTCGTGTTGTAAATTAATGAAAAATGTACGTAACAAAAGAGTATTTCTCATTGGTACATGCCGGGGTTCGAACACACCTTTTTAGTATGTTAAGTTTAGTAGTACTAATATTTCGGATGAAAATAGCATTTCAGTTAACAGGCGACGGAAATAAATATATCGGCACCCGCTTTAGTATTTAACTGATCACATAAACCTTATTTATTGTTGAATCAACATTTTAAGTAAAGGTGGCTAAATGAAATAGGAGTGGAAGGGAAACAAACAAAGGGTAGGCATTATCGTTTTCCCGGTTGGGCGCGGCGAGGCTGGCGGGAACCCTCAAATATTTGTACAAGCGAACCGACGAGCAACCGGCTAATTGTTCATTAAATACCTCAAACCCACCCTTTGACAAACAATTCTCAAAATTATTCCACCTATTCCTCTACATCCGACCGCCCTGTTTACCTTTTTCTGAACTCCGCCGTAATGGGCCGAACGCGTCGGCAAATAAATTATCTCAGGTGAGTTTTCGAAGAGATGGGTAATAGTAGTTGTAGCGTATTGTTTACCAAACTAGGCTATTTGTTCGGAACATTATAAATACATTAGAACTAACCAAATGCTGGATAGGTATTGCGTGACGTGGATAAACAAATATGGTATTTATAACAAACAAACTCAGTACGGTACGGTATAATTCTTGTCTGTCGAATACACGAATACATTTTTACTATTTTTGATTAAATTTCTGAGGTGTATTATTTTAGAAGAATAATATGTGACTAAACTGATTATTTGTAAGCTCTGGCAATTTTACTCGTAGAATATTATTTTAAGCGTCAATGGTAACTTCAGTCGTATAAGTGTTAAAACGATTGTCAAATACTAGTATATGTATGGAAGTCAGACGTGGATATGTCAGAATACGCATGAGAGTAGATTTAATGCAGTAGAAATGAGAGGCCGTTTGCAGAGGTCGTTGTGTCGGATATGCGCGTCACTTTACTACGTATGTAATGACGAAATACGCAAAAGGGTGGTATGAAAGAAAGCATAGGGACAATAATAAGGCATTCGGGCATGTTGAAAGGGCGAGTAAAGAGAGATTGACAAATCTCAAAAGTAATACTGTAAAGTATTGTATAAGAATGAAGGTTAAATAATTATAAAATTATTAAAAAATATATTTTACGAGTTGTACTCGTCTAAATAAAAAATGTCCTCAAGAGACGACCCATAGGTTTTTAGATATATAGAGGTATAGTATAATTTTGTAACATATAATAATAATTAATCCTGACTAATAAATGTGCATGCTGTATTCAAGGCATTATTACACTAGCTGTTTAACCCAGCTTTGCCGTGCAAACGGCGACACAAAATAATTTCGTTGTGCATTATTTTGATTTAGCTATATCTCCTAAGGTATTTATTTAAATTGCATAATACTTATACAGGAAAAAATAATCTTCATGAAATGCTCAAGATAACTTACGCATTGAAAATGATACGGATTAATACTGTATTTGTGTAAATAGCTTTCCTATTACCGCTTTATAATTGCCCATTTTTAAAGTATTAAAATGGATATAGTATGTTATTCTTAAGAGATAGACATAGGCCATTGCGGACTTTTTTGCAGACCTACATAAGATTCAATTCTAGTATACATTATTTTGTTATATCTGAAAGGGTTTACAGCGTTTTCGTTGAAAAATCCTAGACGGCTTATTTTTTCCAAATGTATACAAAAACTTAAGTATTATAAAACTTATAGCTGCCTCCGTGGTCTAGCGGTTTAGTCTGTGGATTTTGACTCTGAGGTACCGGGTTCGATTCCTGGTCGGGACACAATAATATTAATTAATTAAATTAATATTTAATTTATTTGTGATAATTGTCAAGTTTGGTACGCTAAAGACATTGTGGAGCTTACCACTTGTCATGATTGGCCTATATTAAAGTTGACTAAATGTGAATCCGCTTCTTTATAAGCTCGATTTCTGACTACCCCGAAAGGGAAATGGTCGTGATGATACTTTACTTTTTATATAAAAACTTAACAAATTATATACTAAAAAAGTACAGTATAAAAATGGGTGCAGTAGTTTATCGCGAACAGACAGACAGACAGACGCGGCGGAGAACTTTGTTTTACAATATATAGTGATAGTGATGATGATATTGTACCACATTTATTGCAAATTAATATTTTGATTTGATTTGATAATAACACATCGTAAAGAAAACTATAAAGTGTTAATTTAAAGTTTACTATTTACGTTTACAGATCAAATGAAGTCAGAATGAAAAAATCGAGCTTTATTTTAATGGTATTAATGAATGTAGTGGATGTAAAACATTTAATTGAAAATGGCAGTAGTGTCGTGAAAGGCGAGTCGTTGGCCACCGCAGAGCGCGCGTCGCCGGCGGTCTCCAGCTCAGCTTTATCAAAATACCAGAATGTAATTAAATGTGGATAACTTGCATTTTGTAGGCGGCGAGGCGCGCCCAACCTCCCACCTCTATTTGTTTATATATAAACGTGTTTTTACGCAATCTGGAAGTCGTAAATACGCGTTTATCTAAATTATGTCGTTTGTGTCGGGGATGAATTCGCCGGACACGTGGATTTCCGACTTCTCATTCCTGCTTTTTATGTCGAACCTCGCGGCCATCTGATGAAGAGCGGAAACGTGGCATCAATGAATGGCAAAAGATAACATGCAAGTCTCGAAAGCTAATTCCTTTTTTTCTTTACAGATTTTTTTATTCGTTTCACAGTTTGAATATTATTTTTACAATATTATTATCAAATGCACACACACAATGAATTAAACACACCATCGCCCACACCAGATGAACTAGCTGTATTAGCCTATAGGCCAGACATCTTAGTGTTTTCTCGGAACTTGAAAAAAGTTATCCTTACTGAACTTACCGTTCCGTGGGTATTTAATATTCCAAAAGACCACAACATAATAAATAAATAATAATAATAATATATTATCATCTCACAGAAGAAATGATCAGGAACGGGTTCAAGACTCAGCTTTACGCAGTCGAAGTTGGTGCGAGAGGAGTTCCAGCTAAATGTTTGCACCACTTACTGAAATAATTGGGCCTAAGCAGGTCTGCCGTCAATACATTTATGGAACAAGCTTCCAAGACGGCACTAACGGAATCGGAGAGGAGTAGAATGGTGGATGATGAGCGTATTATCGCGCAATAAAATAAAAAGGGAGGCCTCCTTTTCTTAAACCAGCCTATTGTCGGTCGCAAGCCCGAGACACCATTATTCTCATCTCTTACCCACACACGATTGACCCGGCACCCGCACGGCGAATCCATGGAATGCTTAAAAATGTGTCTTCTCATAGAGTGCGGGGTCTGCGGCAGTTTAGGTAAAGGTTACGAGTTGGCGCCGTTTGGGGTCGAGACGATAGGACCATGGGGACCCTCAGCCAAGCGTTTGGCCAAGGAGTTGTCCAAACGGCTGACGGAGGAATCAGAAGACAGAAAGGCTGGCAATTATTTCTGCCAACGTATTAGCCTCGCTATGCAGAGGGGAAGTGTTACCAGTCTTTTTGGGACTATCTCTGATGGCACGTCTCTTTGGACAACTCCTGGAACAGGCGCTTGGCTAAATTAATTACATTTAATGTAACAAATATTGACCAGTTTGTGACTGTATGTAAACATAATTGTGACTTGGAGGTAGCGGGTTCGATTCCTGGTAAGGATACAATAATATTTATTAATATAAATAAAATTATTATTTTATTTAATTGTGATATTCCCCGAGTTTTGTACGTTAGAGACATCGACGAGCTTGCCACATGTCATGTTTGGCCTTTAGTAAAGTTGGCTAAATATGAATCTGCTTCTTTATAAGCGTGGTTTTCGACCACCCCAAAAGGGAAACGGTCGTGATGATACCTATAATTGTGACGCTGGCAGTCCCTGTATGTACCTATAACAGTACATAATAAGTTCCGAATGACCCCTCCATTTATATTCAGTGTACTGGGGTGAGTTCCAAAACAACGCCAAGACTTTATTGACATTGGAGGGACCCCTCCCAATAACTAACACCTCGTCTGCAGTAGTCAAATTCATCTACATTAATTTGTAAATGTCATATTTTGGACAAGCTCGTTTATGATTCTACACCCTCCTATAAAAAATTGTGTAGTCAAAAATAGTGAACTGATATTAATACAACCGACACTGCAAACCAGATGTTTGTGCCATGATTTGATGCCGCAGCATCAAAATCGTAGTCACTTGCCCACGCTCATTACCACCGCGTGCTGACGTTGCCACTAAACAAAAATTTTAAAATGTCCATACTGTGTGTTAAAAATTGATAAATTCAATCGACAACGCCGCATGTTTTAATAGTTTGGCTGTTTCTGCTGAGCACATAAAGCTGCGCAAATACGAATTGGAGTTCAGACGATGGGACTATGGGTGGACAAATGGCTGACGATGAAATCTAGAGACAGTTAAGACTAGCAATTATTTCTGCTCACGTATAAGCCTCGCTATACAGAGAGACTATCTTCTTGTGACTATCACTGATGGAACATTTTTATTATTATTTTATTTATATTATAGATAGTTATTTTTTTATAGGTTCATCCAACCTACAAAACAACAAGACCTACTGAAATAGTCACGTACAAGCGTATGTCATTAATTGATAATAAATATTGAATATATAAGAACGGTGATGGTTGGAACCCTACCATGTGCCAATGAGAAATACACTTTTCTTAAGTATAATCGTATTTGTCATCGATTTACAAACACAACGTTTCCCGGTTCCATTTATACCAACTTATGGAATCGTTATTAATCTTAAAGTGTTAATCATTGAAAATTGATATCAGACCCACGCCAACCCGTCTGACATGCGTGGCAAATGCAGGCCGAATTCTCCAACTATATGTTCTGAAATACCTATTTCGGAAGATCTAAAACTCTGTGTTCTAAAGGCTGTAATGATGACGAAAATAAAAATGGCGCCGATTGTACCAGCTATCTGATGACCTTCAAAATAAAACGACTAAAAATAATTCGACGCTATTTTTAATTGTTACATTTACAGTGACTACTTTTTGATGCATTTTAGCTTTAGCACGGTACCTATAGACATTTTCTTCATAAACTCGTAAAGTAAAATTATGGGGACTACGCGACCTATCATTGTAGCATTTCGTAGTATCTCCCACTTATTGGTTAGCGTAGTCCGCGTAGATGGACTCTTTAAAAACATCTAGGTTACAGCTCGTCAATCAATTCCTCATTGTTATATAAACGAGGATATATTTAAAATCAGAGCCCCTAGAACAGTTCTAGACCTTCTAGGACAAATTTCTGGATAATTTAGTCTAAACTTGCCACGCTACCCAGACGGGTTGGCGAGGGTATGGTGTCAATTTAAATGACAATGTATTAACGATTCCATAAGTTGGTATTGGTGCAACCAGGGACTGTAGCCTTAAACATAATTTGTTAAGCAACCCGTTACTATTGTTAGCGTATTTCATAGTAAAAAAACTAGATTGTATTTGGATAGCCAATTGATAAAGATTCTCGTTCTAAATTATTCGAAATCATTTTTTTTACCTTATGTTCACTATAATAATTTGTCCAAAGATACTTATGTCGTACGTGCAGTAAACAGGTTCGCGTAGAAGAGATAATTATAAACAAATAATCTTTGTGAGTGACATTTGGTACAAATTGTAATATTTTCACCACATGACTGTAACAATGCAACCTGCAGCTCTTTGTGTACAGTAATAGGCCAAATGTGCAACAATGATATTTGCGATTTTTGGCTGACGACCCGCATCCAAGATAAGCTAGTTAATAATCCCCGGCCCACCCGTAACCGAACAACGGGAAGATCAACTTAAGCCGCAAAAACGAACAATTGAGCTTTATAACTGACTTTTTTATCGCTCACTGTTTGTGCTGAGGTAAAACGTACATCTGAATGCGTACCGTCTAATTCAATTTGGATACAATAATGTAACAATTTGTTAAATGTTTTATAATGCATTGTTGTCGATTGTAGATAGTGCGCGAATGCATATAAAAAGGACAACGTTTAATATATTTCACGGCTGATATCTTTTGTTGGTAACAATCGTTACTCGTATTATATCCAACCATAGGCTTGATCTAATCTGTATCCCACGGATTTATTCAACTAAAATAGTTTTGTTTATACACCTACATATGAACTGGGACTTTAATTGCAACTATTTATTACTAATCTTAACATAAAGTCTTCATCGCGTGCTCAAGTAGTTCGCCAAAAAGAAAGAGAAAGAAAAACTTTCGTTACTGGTAAGATGAGAGGAAAAACGCCGAGCAGCGGAAGTCTTGTGAGTTGGTCCAACCCAAAGATTTTGTAAAACGTCGCACGCGCTTCTACTATGACTTATTTATTTATCCTTATATCAAGCATTTGAATACAACATTATTCTGCCAAACTATAAAGTAGTTTATTAGCAGATAGCTCTCATCACAATAATATATATATTGCCACAGTTTAGTTTACTGAAAGTCAAATAAAATACAACTAAAATATTTAAATTACGGTAGCAGTTAAATAACAAAAAAATGTAGGTTGTTTCTTTCTAATCAGTGACTATTTTTACAAAATCAATCTATAAATTTTACTACTCAGTTGTTCGAGTAGTTCTTTCTTCATTTTGTTTTTATATGACACCTTGAAAACCTTTTTTACGCGCTTTACACGATCGTGTCGGACAGCTGTCATATACAACTTGCGCGCCAGACTGCATTGCAAGACATAGTGTATAATTGAAAATTAAAGTTATTAGAGTCGGCTGCAGATGTACGTGCCAAGTGTCTATGTTCAAATGATATCTATGTGTTGTAACATTGTATTAGTGTGCGTAAGTGACGTTTTGTTTTTTCTAGGCGTCTGGAGGCGCGTTCGTCGTCTTACAAACTCTTTGGTCCGGCCTAATAATTTAAAGGTTCAATACGCGATTTGGCGTAAAATCCTGGTCGTTACATGCAAGTCAATAGTTTTGTTTTATTACATTGTCTGGAAGTTTAACGCCAATTTATGAAATTCTGATAACATCTACACAATCACGTCGGAATAGAAAATAAAGCTACGGTATTACACACTAGCCTCTAGTACAAATGTCTTAAGAAGAAATTTTAATAGGTGCTGGACAGTTTTACAATGTCAGAACTTTATTTAAAATAATTAAATAATGATAATACAATTAAATATAAAGTAAATAAATATTTTAAAACATAAAAAATAAATACATTACTTACAAAACATAAATTAAGTATAAATCGTGTCCGCGCGGTATATACGCTGGCCGCATTTTCTCGCTGAATTTTTCTGATTCTCTAAAGAGGTATGAACCAGCCCTCTTGTCACTGGAGCATTTTTTAAAAATGTTATAAAGCTTGACCTCTATTGGTCTAGATTCTCTACAGCAAACGAAACTCGCTAAACCCTGCGCTTTCGGCTGGGGCTTTGTTTCCCTGTCAGCCAAAGTATCGACACAATACGTGGCAAATATGGCCCGTCCAGCCCAGGGGATCAGGTCTCTTGCCATCATCGCGGAGTAAACCTTTCACCTAAACAATTGAAGCCTAACTACAGCTTAGTGTAAAAGCTGACATAAAATGATTTATATTATTCTAATGCTGCACCACTAAGTAGATATGCGTTCCCATCGTGGTGGATTAAATAAATAAAATGGTTTGCGAAATAAATATGGGCAAAGTGGCGTCATTGTAAAGTAAGCAAAGTCTCATTGCGGTTTACCTCTCGGAGGGAGAGAGTGCCGCCTCGGGCCCCACTCATCCAGATGGACCCTTTCGCCCCGGGCTACGTGAAATTAGTTTCTCGGCAAAGACATATAGTGGTGCGACTAGTATATTTTTTAAATATCAGTTCTACATGTGACCACGTTCTGATGTATTATTTATTTAATTAAGGAAAACTATTGACAATATCCAACAACAAATAGAACTAAACTTAGCAACAGAGTGTCATTTATAAGTTTTCATAAATAGAAACAGAATAATAGTGTAAATAAAACAAACAAACGTCAGCCTATGCCATGACAGAGACTTAGAAACATACTGAAACATACAGACTATCATATAAACACTACACAATATACTACTAATAAATATATCTAAAAACTATAAATTATTAAACTATAATACTATTAAACAATAAAAACTAATTCGAAATAATCAAGAAAATTTTCATTACAAATACAATTGTTTAGCCTTAACCATCTTTATACTTGAAAAAAATTTATCGGTGTCGTACTTAATTATAAGCTCGTCGTTTGAGTTGCATGCTCTGATCAGGTTGGTTGAAATTTGTTTGTTGGTTGTTGTTTGAGTTTGATTGCAGGAAGCGCTCCAAAAATAGGATCAACTAAACTGAATCATGTCTCAGCTACACAAAATTTGGACAGGCACGATCTCTATAAGAACGATATTTAGACTCGTATATGGTGCTGAGACATGGACCATAAAGACCGTTTTTGGTTATCCACCATATGTCTCCGTAGGATACTCGTAGGGAGCAGATAACCTATAAAAACTCCTTGTTACTGACAAGCGCTATGCGGTGGTGAATCGATTGTAAGAACGCTTACCCTAAATTCTACAAAGATCGGTTTAAATACCCGGCAGATACCAATGATAAATACACTTTTCTTACGTACATTTGTCATAAATTTACAACACCACCGGTTTCGTGCCTCGGAGAGCACGTTAAGCCCTCTGTCCCGGTTCGCAATGTGGAAGGAAAGAGACCGAGAGACCGAAAACCGGTCCGGTGATCAAACCAAATCTGTTCCACCACTAACACTAGGGTCCTTGATTCTGTGCATGCTGCCGAAGATATGAACGTGTAGTGCGCTCAGTGTTATCAAGACTCACACCTATTCATCGCGAGGTCACGACCTTTAGTAATGAGGAAATTCGACGCAAGGAAATGGAAACTGAGTCAAAAACAAACTCCATTATCGAGTCGAGAATATAATGTGTGGGATTTAAGAGGTGCCATAAGGTCCGTGTGACGTACCAAAACTACAAATAGGCAGTTTCGATGTATAAACATTTACAGTTTGACAGCTCGGAAGCAAAACATTACGTATGTAACGGGATTTATTGAAACGTCAGCCTATGCCATGATTATATATGGCATTATTATATGTTTTTACACATTACCATGTAAACACTAGTTAATTTACTACTAATAAATACTTCTAAACACTAATACTAAATATACAAACAAATTCAATTAAACAAAATACTAAGAACTACTTCAATAAAAAACCGATTGTTTGGCACTATCTTTACATTTGAAAGATATTTTTGCGTTTATTTGTTCGTATGTATAACTAGGCCGGTGTGTATAAATTACGTCAATGTTTTACGCCGTTTTAATCGCCTGCCCGACGCTTATCTTCTTATTTTAAAAAGAGATCGATAGCATTTCCACTAAAGTTCATTTTATTGTAGAAAACTTAATAAGAACGGCTATAGAAGCAGTACTTATCGACTTTGCCAGATATTTATTTTATAGAACTTATACAACTAAGTAAAATGTTTTATAGAATACTAGCGGTACTGATAGGACGGTTTGCCTAAAGTTTGCCAAGTTTAGCAAACGTTTTTGGATATTAGAATTTTCGATAAACTTTCGGATTGACCGTGTGCCCGGACCGGGTCCATCGTGTATAGGAAAGAGAGAGAACAAGAATGGTGTCTCGGGCTTGCCTAAAGCCTTATAGTCTGGTTTACAAAGGAGGCCTGATTTTATGCGCATCATTTCCCTAACCACCCATCATTCTGCTAATCTCTACTCTACTAGGTAGACTACCTACTCGTACTCTCTACTACTTACTAGGTAGGTACTGTAAAATAAATCAACCCATAAATGTTTGATTATTTTAGGAATTATCAGGTGGGCGAATGTCCGGTAGTATATAACTACCAATACCAGGATAAGTTTAATAGTTTTTACGTAACAATTAAGTGGAAATTGTAAATGAGAAGCCTCATATAAATTTATAGTACAAAGGAAATTTGGCTCCAAATTGAAATGCTTAAATACGTGTGAGTCGACAATAGGTAGGATTAACCCCACAGGTCGGGTTCGCTGTACAATTTAAAAACCTAGTAAAATAAGAAATAATTTTAGGAGTCTTCGAGGCCATTAAAATAGCGATAAGGTACAATAAAATTCATAAATTAAAATCTGAAGTTGCTCGTCGAATAACAGGTTTTCAGTTTTCTCTGTTATTAGTTGTCGACAAAAAGTTGCAGAGTGACATCGGAATGCTTCAAAACCACCTCGAATACGATGGCTGCAATACGAAACTTCGACAATTTCATTTACTAAATGAAACGTGTGCATGTATCCGGTTTATATATTTTTACCATCACATCTCTGAATATCGTGCTAAGTCTGGTTTTGTCTCCAACTCCTTTGTAGTCGCTGCCACAAATTTATGGAATGATCTTTCGGTGAACATAAGGCAGGTACCTAACAGATTGTCATTTAAAACATTGGTCTATTCACACCTTATAAATAGGTCTAAACCACGTTAGTAAGTTGTATAAATAAATAAAGCTGGTAAAAGTTTAAAATTTAATTATATTACGTATATAAATCTTACCTGTATATAAGTCTGTTCGCCTAAAGTTGATAAATATACCGGAATAGCGACTGTCGCCTAATTATCGATAACTCATTAATGGGCGTCGGCGTCGCTTATCGCTGCGCGTGTACCATTGTATTTTAATAATATATCCTTATTGTTTGTGTTGGACTATATGACTTGTCATGGGATCATCAGATATTCGAGATTAGAAGGAAAATCTTCGCCAGCATGCATATGTTGAGACGGCTGCAGCATTTCATTTCTTATGTTGGTGACCTTTTACTGCACCCTATAGTAGACTTAAATGTTGATATCACTGAAGAGCTACTGAATAAATGTCCTTCTCAAGTTATCGAGTTCGATATGTATTTGGATTGCGTAATTAGGTATATAGGTCATTTTCGTAACCATTTAAAATTTCGTACATCTGCAATAAATTATATAAAAAAGTTAATTATATGGCGGTTTTTTTTACTTTATCACATGCTAGGTTTACGACTTAGACAGCCTGCTGCTATAAACTTCCCGAGTCAGTAAGCTCAGTTCTTATCATACCTATCACAGAGCTCTAATTTTGTATGTATATCCGCAAAAATAACTACTGCATGCACTCTCGTATTTCCTATGCTACGAGTGATTTTTAAACCGGTGCGGTGTGCATTTCGCTAAAACAACAACGCTTCCGCACATTTAACTAAATTTCTTTACCGCTTCTTTTGGAAAAGTGTATATAATATTTACAATTTATGAAAGATGTGGAAAGTATAAAATCCTGTTCAAGAAAAATTTAAATTTGTAATCTCTCCTTATAACTATATAAAAATGGAGCAGAGTGTTCTGGTTCTAAGAACAATTTTCTTAAAATATAAATGATTGTGGTTCGATCCCTGGCATGTACTGATGAGAAATACACGTTTCTTACGGACATTTGCCATAGATTTACAATACCGTCATTCCCGGTCTACGTTAAGCCAAAGCGCGTCGGTCCCGGTCACATTGATTCCAAGAATCAATATCATTAAAATGGACACCAAAGCTCGTGAAATCCTCTAGATATACTCGTATATTATGAAAGGCCCACCTCCAGCAGTGAAGGTCTAGGACTTTGTGAGCTATAGTTTATATCCGAGTGAATGTATTCGGTTCATCTTTTATCTGCGCAAATATGATCACATCTCTGAATATCGCGCCAAGTTAAGGTGGCTACCTATTCGTTGTCGCAGGAATCTAAGAATCCTCTGTTTACTCTTTTCTATTCTCAATGAACCTGCGACACCGAAATACCTCAAGGACAAATTTTGCTATCTTTCTTCATTTCATAACAGATCTCTCCGTTCGTCCCATAATTCTGTTCTATCTATCCCTTCTCATCACTCTGGCTTTCAGTCTAACTCTTTTGCAGTAGTGGCCACAAATCTGTGGAACAATTTGCCGGTAGAAATTCGTCAAGTGCCCAACAGATCACTTTTCAAAAAGATGGTATACTCACATTATTTAAACAGTTCCTCACAGTTTAAGTAGGTATTATATGTAGTGTATAATATATATATATATATAGTATGTAGTATATGTAGTATTGTGTACATGTTAGTATGTATCTGTCTATATAGATATAATACTTAGATTTAACTTGAATTACCTTTTAATCTATTTAATGGTTGCACCTACCTCACAACACAAATCGTTTTATTGTCCCAAAGGTTGGTTGCTAGAGAATGCCTAGCGGCATTAAGCCCGCCTCTTGTACATAGTGCAATAAAGTTTTTAAATAAATAAATAAATAATGATATACACTAAACCTCGCTAACAGAGTAGGTAAAATTTTCTGCCAAAGAAATTTTATGTAAGGCCCATCTCCAACAGGTCTAGGAATCTGTGTTTGAGGGATCATAATGATACATACTCGTACATTTGCCTTTGTTTTACTTAATAATACAAATTAAGATATTTTCAGTAAACGCGAAAATACACTTATTCTGCTGCAAGTTGAGTGGTTACTCACAATGTTTACAAGAGTTTCTGTAACAAGGGTAAGATGGTAGACGCTAATAATAGTAGACTTATGCATTATGACCTGTTCAACACAACAATGTATCTTTGCCTTCGAGGTGTAGGACTAATATAAAATCTTACGCAAAAAATATTAGTTAGAGGTATGATTGTTAAACTTGACTGGTGTGGGTGTGGGATGCGATGCCATCCAAGCAACATTATTTAACGCAAGAAGTGCGGCCGCTTCTGTAGAGAACCTAGCTGCGCAAATACTTGTACACCAACCTCGATACAGGTTACGAATTTGCGCCGTTTCAGGTTGTGCGCTCATGGGTCACCCAAAAAAATACTTACTCATATAAACTTGTCTCTTAAAGGTCTATTTGTTCCAGAAAGATGATGCTACGAGGATGACGACAAAAGATAAAGAAATGTACATAGTTTTTGTGTTTTATTATTTAATTAGTAACTATGTTTAAATACATTTTAACAGTATAAATCGAAGTAAAATACAAACAGTATAAAATAATTACTTAATTAGGAAATAAGGTACAATGATTTAAAAAATAAATAAATATTAAGTAAACTAAAAACTTACATCTTAAAACATAAATTACTATTAATAAAAATAAACCTAATTAATATTACAATATTAAATAATTAGTATTAAAACCCAACATTAAATAAACAAAAAAATAAAATAAATAAAACTAAAAAATAAATTAAATAAAATTATAACGGTCCGATGGGCGTAGTGTGCCGGGGACATTTGCTGCGTTCCCCCGTTGAAAGGCCAGGCTGACCCTTTGAACAAAATATTATCTACTTACTCTACTTAAAGGGTCACCCGTCGCCAAGCGGAGTTTTTCCCCAAGCTCGCGAGAGTACCCCAGAGCCTCCTCGGACCACGGACCCAACGTTTCGACTGCAAATGGGATGAAGAGGTGATTTACGACGAAATAAGATTTAAGTCCAAATTAATTAGTTGTTTATTTATTTAAGGCTGCTTCTCCTCTAGAGATGTGCTAGAAAAACGAGAGCAAAAAAAAATCAATCGTTATTACTCGCGTTATCATGAAAAAATACTATTGGTGGATGTATTTCTAAAGCTCTGCTGGTTTATCTCGCACACTGTGTGGGCTGTAGGCATATTTTACACAATGCACAAGTCTGGCTAGGTCCTTATTATAAAGGTCCATGTAAATACCATGTTCGAACATGGTGATGCATCCAAAGCACTAGATTTGGCGCCGCCGTACCATTGAACTATAATAATACATTACAATGATATGATTAAAAAAAACAGGTCTAATGTTTTCAAACAAAGCTACACACATACCTATCAGAATCATTTGCGAAATAAAAACAAAGAACGCAATTACATTACTGAATGACGTCAGTTCCTCTTAGGCATGTCAATGAAACGGGTATATACTCGATTGTTGAGTTAAGTCCAGTAACAGTACTGCGTATAAGTACAGTGCAGGTTGCGTATGGTTTAATATGGAAGTAGTAGCATCGCGTACTATCAGTGTACTTGTAGTACTAGTACTGAAACGTTTCATTAATTTCCATATAGTGCGCGACAGACCGTACGCACCGACGACTGTCGGGCTAGAACTGTAACTACTACTACATGATGATACTTTAAATAATGCTATGGTATTTATCTATCTGTAGGTATTATACATATCACTATGACAGATTATTTAGAATGGGTAAATGCGATGATGGTGATATAATGTGCTCTCCGAGAAACGGGAACGGTTGTGTTGTAAACCTATAACACGTATAAATAAATAGTACTCGTATGTACCGGCATTTAGTCAGCGAACTATAATGTTAAGGACAATGTTCTATTCTAACAACAACACTACCACCACTTTATCCACTGTATTATTACACTACTATCCTCGTGACAGCAAAAAATACTATTTATTTACCAAAGAACCAAACAGAATTAGAGATAAACAAAAAATCTAAGTTTCAAAACAAACACATTGTAGAACAGAAAATAAATAACGCGTATCATTGACTTGGATGTAACAGCCCGGAGTATTCAACGTGTTGGTATAAGGTGCGTCGATATAGCTTTATGGGTTACAAACCTCAATATAATTTTATATATATTATTAGATTTAATTTACTTCCATGACACACATCTCTCTCCTTTTTGTATATACGAATACCTCGTTCCGGTTGCTTTTTTCTTCAGAGCTACGCTGAGCATAAATAGTAAAATACAGTAATACTCGTACCATTGATGTATAGTTTCATCGCAAACCGCTCAGCTTGCCTTCTTTACAAAAAAAAGTAAATTAAAGTATCATTTTATTTATTTATTTATAAACTCTTTATTGCACAAAAAACTTAAAACATTACAAGGGCGAACTTAATGCCTTTCGGCATTTCATAACAGCTAACCTTTGGGAGTGTGGTAGAGAATTTGCGGGGTGCATTATTATAAATATACAATTTACATACAATACATAATAATCGTTACATACAAATACGAAACTAGGTAAGTATATAGTACTGTTTACACACAATAAAAATAGTATGATGGATATAGGTACTAGGAAGATCTATGTTGTTTGTTAAGAAAGTGAGCGATAAGTAGATTTTTAAATATATTAATAGACGCGGTGCCCGTCTGATAACCAGAGGAAGTTTGTTCCACTCCCGAGCAGCGGAAACTGTAAAAGAATCTGAATATCTGCTGGAAGAATGGGTAGGGATTTTGAGCTGATTGTTATTAGCAGAGCGAATATGAAGATTATGACTGTTGAAGGAACTGAAAACGAGTCTTAAGGTATAAAGGAGTTTGGGGATTGTAAAGAATGCCGTAAAGTGAAGTCAAGAGATGTGCAGATCTACGGAAGCGGATATTGAGCCACTTTAATTGAATACGATATTGAGATACATGGTCATACTTACGCAAGCCGAACACGAAACGGATGCATAAGTTGAGCAGACGATCGAGTTTATTCAATAGCTCTTCAGTGACATCAGGATAACACACATCTGCATAGTCAATAATAGGGAGAAGAAGAGAACTAACCAACATAAGCTTTGCCTTAAAGGGAATGAAGTACTGAGAGCGCTTTAGCGAGTGCATGCTAGCGAACATTTTCCGGCCAATTTCTGACACATGTAGGCTCCAGGATAGGTCGCAGGTCATGTGAAGACCCAGGTTTTTCACACTTTCGCAGAAAGGAAGTGGAACGTTATTGAAAGTTAATGGTGATAGTGTGTTCAAATCCAATCTGCTAAGCATGTGCCTTGTACCAACAATAATAACCTGGGTCTTACAATCATCATGACCGGATCCCTGTAGTGTTTTTTTATAGATACGGATTTACTTTTTAGCTAACTTTATTAGACTTAAAAAGGGCTAAAATTATTGTGTCCCGAACAGAATTCGAACCCGGTACCTTCGGTAAATCTACGGACTTAATTCACGGAAGATTTTGGCACGGACATAAATAAAATATAATTTACAAAACTATACATTAATGTTGCACGTTAAATAATACAGGTTCCATTTGAATATCCGGTCATTACATAATAGTCAATGATATTAGTAGATTATAAATCGACAAATTAAAAGAAGGTAGATAAAAACTAAACAAATAATATAACCTATATCCATATCATACTGTTATTATAAATAGCTGTTTGATCCAGCGTTAGCCGTGTACTACGGTGGTCACATGTTAGGTATAGAGATATTGACGTCATGTTCCAGCGGGGTGAGGGAGAGTGCACATTCGTCCGAAACCGTATCGTCTAAGATCGATTACGTCTGTCAGAAATGTCAAAAGCTAGGCGGAATGCCCATGATTTGCTGGATTGCGAAAAATTCCATCAAAATCATTCAGTAATATAGGCGCGAAGGTGTCGTGAATTTTTCTTTTAGTTAAAAAAAAATGTTGACCTGCAGCAAGCGCACCGCGTTTCTCACCAAGCATCAACATAAGTTCACGTTCGGCTAACAAGCGCGTCGCGTGTTCTCACCAAGGATCAAAATAAGTTCACGTTCGGCCAGCTAGCAAGTCGCGTGTTTCCATCATCAAATCAAAAATAAATTATAATTATGTGGGGTTGAACATAACTTCTGTCAACTATTGGTTTGACAGTGAACGAAAATGACCAAGCAAATTATAAATATTTTTTTCTTTTTGTCATACTATAAATTGTAATCACAAAGATACCTATATCAAAGGTAACAAAATTATATATAAAGGCAATAAAATATTTATACTATTTCATAAATATTTTATTGGCGCTGAACGTAATGGGTCGCGAGTTGACGAAGACTACAAATCATTCATCGTTACGAAATATCAAATGATTACTGAGGATTTCAGCGGAAGCGTTTCCTGCCCCAATTATCATCAAAATAGTGCATGAGATCAAAAGTTTTCCTAAAACTTAATCTGTTATTCGTACTAGAATTATCAACAGACTTAAGGTCCTCGTATCGCCTCCAATTTTTAACATGACAAATCTGACTATATTTTTTTTTAAATACTTTATTTCATTAAAATTGTACATAGGCGGGCCTAATGGCTAGGCATTTTCTAACAACCAACCTTTGGGAGTGTGGTAAAACTATATATGGGTGCAAATTTATTATTATAAACATACTAATAATAAATAAATACATGAATACATACATATAACTATAAAATACTAAAAATAAGCCTTCTTCTTCTTAGTCGCTACACTCTTGGCAGAGTGGTCGTGGTCGCCATTGGAGTGCTAGTGGCACGCTTAACAAGCCGTCGCCACTCCTCTCGGACCCCGGCTTTCCTAGTGCACTCATGTAGGGGATGATCCATTGCAACCTTCACCTGATCGGTCCATCTCATCGGAGACCTACCACGCATCCTCTTGCCATCGACTTTCCCCTGGACTACCAAGCGCTCGATTGATGTTTCTCCACGCCGCGACACGTGTCCGATGAAAGTGAGAATGCGTAATTGTACAGTCGAGGAAAGGCGCTGTCTGATCCCCAGTTCCTCCAGTATGGATTTGTTTGTTCGGAACTCAGTCCATGATATGCCCAGCATTCTCCGCCAACAAATAAGCCTACACACTAATAAACAGTATCAAGAAAAACCTTGAGTAATTTCTAAAACACAGCCTCTGTGGTATAGTGCTTAAGTCTATGGATTTAGACGATGAGGTTCGATTCCTGGTCAGGACACAATAATTTGCTAATAAGTTTGTGATATTTCTCGAGTTTGGTACGCTAGAGACATCGACGGGCTTGCCACTTGCCATAAAGGGCCTATAGTAAAATTGGGTAATCCGCTTCATTTAAAAGCGTGGTTACTGACCACCATGGAAAGGATATGTGATGATACTACTACTACCCCATACAACATGTCCTTTGCTATATTAATTTTTCCAAGGACTGTAACTGTAGAATTAATCTAGCATAACACATTTTGACGCAAAAAAAAAGATAGAGAAGCGAGCCCCTTAATACTGAATATAAAAATTAATTAGTTTGGTAGTGTGCAGATTTCGAGGAACGTTGTGGAAGCTTTCCATTTGACGATTTGGGACTTCCGTCCCTAAATATGTGATGAACTTCAAAGAGTCGAGGTGCGAAGATTTCAATTGACCAGTTACGATATAAAAAAACGTGCGAACTGCAGCGAGGCGCGAGGCGACGGAAAGCGAACGACTCATTTCATAAAATAACATTTAGCTTCTTGATCTACAATTTATTGCAGGATCCTTCAATCTGAGATACTTTTATTACGTAGGTATCATTTAGAGATTTTTTTCTAAACTTAACTTTGCCTAAACTAATCCGAATGATAGAGTAGCGAAAACCTGTTCAAATTGCAATCTGACGGAACTTAAATAATCAGGCTTGAATGAAAGATCATAATGTATATAATAGTGAACTTTTAAAAAAGTTAGAATGAGCGGGCTTGCCACTTGCCATAAAGGGCCTATGTGAATCTTCTTCTCTTTATAATCGTGGTTTCTGACCACCCCGAAAGGGATATGGTAGCCAACTTTACTATAAACCCTTCATGATAAGCAAGTGGCAAGCTCGTCGATGACACGAGAAATATCACAAAAAAAAAAAAAATTGTGTCCCGACCGGGAATCGAATCCATAAACTTAACCGCTGGACTACGGAGGCAGTAGGTATCATTAATCAAGGCAAAATGTAAGTTTACTTTATTAATATTTGTTACATTGTATTTTAAATTTAAGTTAGTAATTTATGTGGTGTCATGGAGAATACTTGAAATTTCTCGAAATAGTACTTGATGAAGGTCTTTTTGGAGTCGACCTTAAGGGCCCCTGTCTTGAATTTCTCAAAGCAGTGATTCCCAAAGTGGGTTCCCAAACGGGTGCATCGCGTGTCAGAGGTATTCCTGTCTAGTATTTCGGATTTGTGACCAATATGTACCGTAATCGTCCTCGTCATTATTTTTGACTCCTATTTTATACAACACTTCAACCGACTCATCGAAATCATGGGTTTTATAAAAAAAAAAAACTATATGTAAACCAAACAAAACAATGGAGTAGATGAGGTTAAAAAGTAAAGAACTGCACACACACATTGCTATAACAATACTCGTAGATTTAAAAAATTAGAGTTTTAAAAAAATATCATCACGACAGTGTATCTTCCAAACCACGCTTTTTCTTTTTTAATGAAGCGGATTCACATTTAGCCAACTTTACTATAGAACCATCATGACAAGTGGCAAGCTCTATAGCTCCAAACTCGAGAAATACCAAAAATAAATGAAATTAATTATTGTGTCCCGGGCAGGAATCGAACCCGGCACCTCCGCATCTAAATCTAGGGACTTAACCGCTAGACCACGGAGGCGGTTTTAATTTTTAATAAGAGTATTTTCTTGAATTTTAATTTGTATATTTTTGTATAAAGATTAAAATAATAGAATACAGATTAAAGCTAATAATAAATATTCTACTTTAAAGCAAATAATGCAAAGCTTGCTTTTTTTTACTGAATTTTGTATGAAAATCATAGAGAAACGCCAAGTCGAACGACTTTCAATGCGAATCAAAGTTAAAAAAATCTTAAAGTGACAAGTCAAACACACTGTAATTATCAAATACAGGTGAAATATATAATTGTAAAATACTAGGGTAGCTAGTGCAGCTGGGGTCCAAGACACAAAACAAATATTCCTGGTTTGGGCCAATACGTCCAATACAATTAGAATTGTGTAGTTTCAATTCTGTGCGTATCTGAATTTCTTTATTGAATTTACATTGTAACTTTTTTTTAGTCAAATATTTTTGTATTTTATTATTATTATAGAGAAAGGCGGAGAATTCTATAGATAACCAAAAAGTTTGTGAACCACTGCTCTAAAGCTTTAAAATAAGTAGGAGTATAAAAAGCATACCTACAAACGTCCCATGCCGTATTAAACCGCGTTTGGAGAGGTGATTATGAGTAAATCTTATACCGGAATAAGAAATATTTTGTTTGTTCAGGATATGTTTTACATGTGTGCTAATTTTATCAGATTTTTTACATGGCAGCATTCCCTAACTTGGGCTGCGAGATAAGGTAATAGCGACAAAAAAATATATTCAGGTTTGAAAGGTCTAAAATGGGTATTAAATTAGTAGGTATTAAGAGTAAAGTATCATCACGACCGTTTCCCTTTCGGGGAAATTAACATTTATCCAACTTTACTATAGGCCAATCATGACAAGTCTGCCGGGGCGAGGAAGTATCCACCGTTCTTGCCGATAAACCCAGTAAAGTGTATCCACACGTTTCGGGATCAGGCTCGAATTGCCGTCATACCCCAGTCAAGCCGACATAGTGTTAGGGACTGATGTCAGTCATGAGTCTCTGATTCTAGTTGCTAACATTCCTGGACTTACCATCAAGTGGGCGCAAGGTCACATGTCGTACTAGCTAAAAATTATTTAAATGTGTTTATTTACATTAATAAATATGATTGTGTCCCGACCAGGAATCGAACCCGGTACCTCCGAGTCTAAATCCACAGACTTAACCGCTAGACCACGAAGGCAGTTCAAGTTTAGTGACAGTGGAAAGCTAGCAAAGAAAACATTGAGAATAAACTGATAAAAATAAGAATTAAAACATTTAATTAATATTTAATTTATTTGTGATATTTCTCGAGTTTGGTACGCTGGAGACATCGACGAGCTTGCCACTTGTCATGATTGGCCTATAGTAAAGTTGGCTAAATATGAATCCGCTTATTTTGGTTTCTGATCACCCCGAAAGGGAAACGGTCGTGATGATACTTTACTTCTTTTTACAATAGAATAACCACAACAAAAATATATAAAAGAAAGTTAAGAAAACTAAAAACGCTTAAAACATAAATTAACTGTAAAAGTTCTATAATATTGTAAAAAAACAACTGTAAAATTGAGTTAAAATACAGCACATTTGGAAAGTATTTTCAACACACCATAGGCAGATTTGGTGGAAGTAATTTGAGAATACTATTGATTGAATTATTTTGAGATTTGTTGGTTGCATCGGGTGCGGGCGCATCGAACCGGCTGCCACTCCATATGGGCTCTATCCGCCGTACCCTTTCTCAGGTCACTATTTTTATAATGACAGTCCGCAGGTGGTCGCAGCCGGAGCTTCAGGGAAACGCCTAATCGTTTACAGCGAACGCATCGCCTGAACTCATTTGCGTTGGATATTTTTTATTTATCCATACATTTGTTTAACACGAAAGACTTGTTCGTTTGTCAACACCTCGTTATATGACCGTCACTTATACATGCGTTTGTTTGTTACGGTCGGTGTTTAAATTTCACTCATATCATTCATTAAAGAACTGCATCCTGACTGGTCATGACGGCAATTCGAGGCTGATCTCGAAACGTGTGATACACTTTACTGGGTTTATCGGCACGAACGGTGGATACTTTCCCGCTTCGGCAAACTGGTCAAATTACCTCTATCATTCCGCCTACCACATATTAATATTTAATCTCCCATAGCACAAAGGCTGCGAAGATACACTGAGAAAAATAGATATATTGTATAATTGAAAATCGACGGTTAATCGATAAGTTAACATTAGACTTTACGTATTCGTAATTATGTTGCATAATTAACTTGTGTCATTCATCATTATATCCTCTAGAAAATAGATTTTCGCGACTAAACTGATTTTAATGAAACTTGGCAGAATTGTTACTTGGAACCGTGAAGCAGCATAGGCATCATCTGACGACGACATATGACCCAAGACCATTATCTGTCTGCCTGGATGATTCGCATTCATAGCCCAAACTACTTGACAGATTATAATCAAAGGCAGATGTTTCTTTGAAAAAGTGGGTTTTGGCATGACATCAACATCTGAACATGTGACAAGACGGCTAGCTGAAGGTTTTGAACAATATTACACAGGCAACGACGGCACAAACAGCTAGTTTAAATAATAATTTTAAAGTATTTTTAAAACTAATTTATAAAGATCAATATCAGTTTAATGTTTTAATACTTAGTAATATTTTTTTGTAAAAAAGTAAAGTATCACGAAGTCAGTGATATATCCCAGTATGCGATTTTACATTTAGCCATCTTTACTATAGGCCAGGGGTCGGCAACCTGCGGCTCACGAGCCACATGCACTCTTTGGAAGTGAAGCTGCGGGTATTTTGTTCCATACGCATATATTACTTATTTTATATAAAATAAAAACATTTAAAACCTGAATCGATTAACGAGGATAAGGCAGCATTTCTATCTCTCAGCCAGTTGTACTCATTTTACACCGCAGCTCCACCCCTACCCCGTGACACGCGTCGTCACTGTGGTATTTATTGTTAACAAAAAGAGAAAAAATAAGAATTTATGGCTCTTTAAAAACTTTGATTTTTGAAAATTGTAATGTTTGACTCTTCCCATTGAAAAGGTTGCCGACCCCTGCTATAGGCCCATCTTGACAAGTGGCAAGCTCGTCAATGTCTCTAGCGTACCGGACTCGAGAAATCCTCCTGCTCCTTGCGCCATCTAGGTCTGTTTACAGCTTTATGTACTGCATCGTGCACTTGGGTATTTAAGGTGGTGCGAATCTGGTCTGGCCACGCGATCTTTTGCCTTCGACTTTCCAGATCTTTTACGGGCCATATGGCTGGGCTGAAATACTCAAGGACTGGTTTTAGGCAGATGGAAGATAGCCTAGTAGATTTTAAGTTCTTTAAGTATTGACACATTAGTTCTTCGCGCTGTCCAAGGGATACGTAACGCCTCCAGAACCACATCTCATAGGCATCGATGCGGCTACGATCACCGGCTTTGAGAGTCCAAGCTTTAGAGGCATAAAGAATACGATTTGAGAGTTAAGTATCATCACGACCGTTTTCCTTATAAATACGCGGATTTACATTTAGCTAACTTTACTATAGGCCAATCATGACAAGTGGCAAGCTCGTCGATGTCTATAGCCTACCAAACTCGAGAAATATCACAAATAAATTAAATAAATTATTGTGTCCCGACCAGGAATCGAACCCGGTACCACGACAGACCACGGAGACAGTTACGATTCGAGAAATACCAAAACTTTATAAAATAAATTATTGTGTCCAGACCAGGAATCGAATCCACGGACTCAACTAATAGACCACAAAAGCAGTTTAGTAAGATTACTTAACGTGCCGTAACCCTGTATGAGGGTATTAATTAAAATATGAATATGAAATAAGTGAATATCTGGTTGAAGATCTCGTTGTTTAGTTAGATAGGTATGTGGTAAGTATTTTTAACCGCACCCGCGACTGATGAAAGACACAAAGCGGTCAATCCCGCGTACACATACCATTCCGTGTGCGATAATTATAATAAGAGTTTAATCCTCAAGTTTTTACGGTTTGACTGATTGTTTTTTCTATATAACGATTGGTGGGTACAATTAAACTGATTTTAAACTGTGAAAACAACTATTTTTAAATTGTGAACACAATTTGTTAAATTCTCTCGATAGATTTCTATTCGCCACTTGATACATAAATTTATTTGTAAATATTTTTTTTTATTTGTTACGTATTCAATTATGACATATAGGTAAATCGATATACTTTAAATATAAGTATCATATAAACTACGAGGTATATTGGAAAATGCTGAAAGGAGTCTCCGGGCCTTAATATATTAAAAAAAAACTAATAAAAGTATGCAAGACGGAAATCACACCCGATAATTTTGGCAAAAGTGTTCGTTTCCTGCAGTTTCCATAAGGTTGATATTACTTCCCGAAATATGATTCTTATAAGCGACACTACTGATAGTGTAATAATAGAAGTTAATAAAAATAATGAAATAATAAACATCCTAGAACATATTTCGTCAGGCAACCCATCACCATTGCTTTTGTTAGCGTATTTCATTATTAAAAGTGGATGACCGATCGGTGAAAATCGCCCATAAACTTTGAAAGAAAAAAAATATAATGATTGTTGCTGCTTTTGCAACCTCTTTGGACGGACTTTGACCTCCTTTCTGACTGACAACATTAGACAACATTATTTTATGACAAAATGACTAAATTTAGAACACAGACGATGATAACATAAAGAAGATGCAATTAATGAAAATTAATTAAAGACATTTTAAATTTTTATTTAAAATCAAGATTAAAATAATAATTTCAATAATGATGCTCCTTTTTTTACATAAATAATTATTTTATTATTAGGTATTTTTTTACGCGAACTGAATTGAATTGAGAATATTATTTTGAATTTAGCCATCCACGTACACTTAAAAATAAATATTGCATAACAGGTTAACAACTACGTTTATGTTGTGGACGTGGCGTAAATAATAAGCATATACAAATGACATAATTTTGGGCAAAGGATTACGCAAGAGAGGAAATAAAATAACAATATTATCGTAAATACAAATAGATACTATATTTATTATTTAAATACATTAAGGTATGTATGTACACACAGTTACGATAATTATCACAAATTCTGTAGGTTTCTAAATTGTCCTAATTAATACGTAAGACTGACTTTCATTAGAACTGGGCTTTCAATGCTAATTTATTGGTCGCTGTTAATAACTATAAGTTTTTTTTTAATTTGAAAAAATTGTGGTCACCTCCGTAATGCCTTGGATACATGAGTCTAGTTTTACAAAAATATTTATAAATATCTTTATTGCAAAATTTTGTTGTGACATAGGTATATAATAAATTGTACATAGTGACAAAAATAGTTCAGCTGTGACATCTGGTCACAATAGTCGGTGGACGGTGTTTCAGATGTCATTGTAGGAATTAGTATTTACAACATTTTATATTATTCTAGACAATATTATTAATATTTGCTGAAGGCAAGACTTAAATAATTATTTGTGTGCATGTGTATGGTTGGTGTTTATGCGTGTACCTATTTTTTATAATATTATTTTATGGTTTTAAATGGTTTTTGTATATATTAGCTATAGCAAGCTATAAGCGTGACTACCAGCATTTTACGTTTGGAAAACATCTAAAACAATGTTTAGTCCTACTTTAGCGGCCATTATAGTAAAAACACAAAAAAAAGCGCAAAAGTTATATAAAGGGATCCTTTAGAGGGTTTTACGCTTTTGCATTATTCTTGCTCGCATAATACAATTTATTCAATTTTTTTTAGTTTTCATAGGTATTTTTAGTTTAGTTTTATTTATAATTAGTTTTTTAAACTATTTTATTTTTGTATTTACTTCGAATAAAAGGATAAAATAATAACATTTTCAAGTCTGACACCCGTATTCTAAGACGTTTCTCAACGGCTCCTCCACTCAACATTTCCTTCCAGCTGTCAAACGAGAACTAAGTCTCTGTAATTGAGACGATTTAAATTTTAAATTGCGTCTAAGGTCTGACCTTAAAAATAAAACTGTCGGCTCGGCTTTATTTTTAACTTTTATCGTAACTATTACAGAAAGTTTATATTCCTTTGACAGCTGAAAGGAAGTGTTGAGTGGAGAAGCTGTTGAGGAACCGTCTTAGAATACAGGTGTAAGTGTACTTTTGTAAAAATGTCTATCAACATTCTAGGTAATATAATTTACGGATATTTTGGAGTTATTTTTACTATAATTTTAGATAAAGAAAAATAGTATAAACATTTATAACGATTTTTCTCTATTTTCTTAAACAAATGTAAATTTATTTCCTAGTAAACTAATACACTACATTTCTCACAAGTTTGAAAATCTTTTAAAAATATTGTACGAACAAGAGGTTTGCTAAAGCATTAAACCGTCTTAACGAAAGGAAACTGTCACTATCAAACGCTATTAGAGTTAATATTTAATTATCAGACAGGCCCATTTTTTTTAAAACAACAATATATACAAACACTTCTTCACAAACATAATAAGTCACCATAAACTAGTCTCGTGTATCCCGGGCTTAAGATATTGCACCACCTTAAAAGCTTATTAGGACTGCAGTTAATAACTTTAATTGTTTAGCCTGACAATGTATGGAACTTGCCTGAATGCCTTTGATTAAGGGCTGTCCACGTAAACCGCACATCATGCGCATGCTATCGTCAATTAACGAAACTGGTATACAAAGAAAACTGTGTTCACTGTGCGGCAATGTCATATTTGATGAAATCATGCAATTTTGATATACATTATATAATTTAGAACAAAAGTCTATAATAATCATCATCATTATAGCCCCTAGAACATAGTGTCCAAGAACCCTATTGTTGGAGATTGGCCTTCCAGAACATATATCTGTAAAAGTTGGCTACACTCGCCACGCTGGCCAGAGGGGTGGATTGGCGAGGATCTGAAGTAATTTTTCAATGACTATTTAACGATTTTACAAGTTGGTATTAGTAGAACCGGGACCGACGGCTTTTAGTGCTCTGCAACGGTGGTGTTGTAAATCTATAACAAATGTACGTAAGAAAAGTGTATTTCTCATTGGTACATGCCGGCGGCGTTTGAACCGATCATTGTAGGATTTTAAGGAAAACATTATTCGAGCCACGGCCGCGCAGCGCGTAATAATTATTACCAGAATATGGAATATGAGCTTGGAGTAAAGTTGCACAAGAAGCAAAAGTCAATACAATCTATATATTGTCTGTCGTGTTCTAATAAAGTTGTATGCTACAATCACATCGCCATATCTGCTTTTGCGATGCTACTTGAATGAAAACAAATAAGTTTTGTAGTATGATTGACGTTTGTATGACATATAAGTAATCGTACTTGACGATTATATGGACATTATATACAAAATACTCTAATCCGTTATTTGACAAATGCATGCTATCGTGGACAGTGATCCCTAAGGCTGATTTGCACCAAACATAATCATCTGTAAGTGTAACGATTAAAGTTAAAAATGGCATCGATTATACAATTTATTATATTTAGAGAGACTTCAATTTGGTTCAACTTTGCCTAAGCCCTACACCACGGTGCGGTGTTTCAATTCTATTGAATTTCCAGTCAAATAATGTGGTTTTTAAAAGTATCAAGAGATTCATAATAAATATATAGTAAACAGAAGGTAGTTACGTATTTCATTGCCTACATTCCTTACGAATGTTTTTTTTTAAATTCCTTATGTACTTTTGCACAAGACTCAATGCGGCTAGGGTAAAAATCGACTGATAGCTAATGAAATTAGAATTTCTCACGTAATACTGTAAGATATGTAAGTAAAACTGCGTCCACATATGTATCATTTTCCCGGTCTGATTGCGGTATGTGTAGATATTACCGACGCGTCTCATGATCGCTAGTGTGGTCTCAAGAAGCTGCTGATACCCAACGATGACTCGATACGTGGAACCAGCTTTATTAACAATGAAGAAAAACGTTTGAAGCGGTAGATATTTTTTGCAAAGTCAGAAACAAGAACTTATTGTATTATTATTTTTGTAATCAAGCCAGCGCTCATTTGTGTGACTGTACAATAGTAAAAAGAAAGAACCGATAAATGATTCTGCATCGGGATTCCGTTTCTTTACGCGTTTCTTCAAACGTTATACAAAGGAATACTTTAACTAACAGACACAGTCAATGGCAACCGCTATTAGTGTTGACATTTGTATATTATTTTGTAATTTTAACGCAAGATTAGCTAAATTCGAGCTAAAACTGTCAGTTAAACGGGAATTCACTATTTAGAACAATCTAAAGTATGCCTTAAAAAAAATATAATCCCGCTTCAGTTCAAACTATTGCTGAGACAATACATAGATAAACATCGAGAAAATTTTATAATAACGATTTTATTTTCAAAGCATCTTAATAGTCATAAATAAATACATAATAGTATTTTAAATAAAGCTCTCCTTCACTAAGGTGGCTCTGGCACGCACAAACTCCGTTATCGAATCGATAGCATGAAGTAATTATTACATTTAATAACGGTGTTTAGGCGTGCTAGAGCTACAGATTATAGTTTCTAATAGTTAAGTACTTCTACCAATTTATAAATAGCATATAATATAACTGTATAGCTAGTAACTATAGTAATAGTGGAATTAAATTTAGTTTTTTTGTTCACTGTGGAGATTTGTTAACTAATCTTTCTTGAAAGATAAATTAGATATCGTTATACTTCAGGTGCGTTATTAGAGCGGTGGTGGCTCAGTTCGTGGTTCGAACCATAGCATGTACCAATGAGAAATACGTACATTTGTCATACATTTACAACACCACTGTTCCCGTGCCTCGGAGTGCATGTCAAGCCGCCGATCCACTAATTTCAACTTGTGGAATCTTTAATAAATTGGCCGAATTCTCCAGATATGTGTATTGGATGGCCCATCTCCAATAGTGGAGGTCTAGTCGCTATATAATACTGTAATACTTCAGGTAAGTTTGATACTTAATTCATGCTTTCAACTTTTAAATCAACTTTAAAACCCACCAGAGTTAACTCGTATATTTGGATCTTTTATCATCAATAAATATCTACTATACCCACTTTGAATTTCAATTACGTAATAAATTAATGATCCTTTTGATTTTGATGATTTTTTTTTTAAATTCAGATTATAATCAAATAGTAATGAAACATAAAGCAGTTTCAGTTTTGTATTATGATACTTTTTTTGCCAAGAAGAGAATTTTCTTTTTCTCAAAACAATACTATTGATCACGTTAAAAACTGACATTTAACCTGCGGGGTGAGGCGGAGTACACATTCGTCCGTAAACGTAACGTCTAAGATCAATTACATCTGTACAAGATTTTGACATTTCTGACAGACGTATACGTTTTCGAGCGAATGTGAACTGCGCCTCCCCGCGCTGTGCAGTTATTTAACCACGTGCGTTAATTTATTCATCGCTTTGGAAATTGGTGTATCTCAAAATAAGCTGTGTATGAGTAAAAGCGATTTGCTGAAAAGCATTTAAAAAAAAAAGACTATTTACCTACAGAAACAAAAACTGCGTTAAAATATACTCGTATATAATAGAATCAAATAATCAATCTACTTAAAGAATATTACATTTTTTTACATACCTAAGTACAATAGTCTAATTAATTATCTTAGGCACTAAGTCTTAGGACGACTTGCACCGATCATAATATATTTAATATATTTTTAGCATCAAGTATGTTCATCACTTAAATATTGTTTTGAAATAGTCTTTAGTAGATGGTGCAAGCCATATTTATTAAATAATTTAAGAGCCGGTACCATGCCTCCATATTTTAACAATTCATGAATATACGATTTTCGTATTTTTATTTCATCGTCACATCATCGTTAGCGAGTGTCTCTCCACTGCTGGATATAGCCTGCCCCAAGGCTCGCCACTGCACGAAGTCTTTTGCAACCCTTATCTAACCTCCGCCATTTACTTTTTTATGTAGTCCGTCCATCTGCCTCTGTCCATAATATTAATCTCTCACTCTCCCAAAGGTTAGCTGGTAGAGAATACCTTCATGGTATTATGCTCGCCTATGTAAAACACTTTATATTGTATATTTTGTGTGTAATAAAGAATTTTATTATTATTATCTGGCTAAGGAATCGTCCTAATCTTTACTCTAGAATCCGTTTGCTCAATGTATCGGTCGTCAGTGCTGCGGCAGATGTGTCCGGCCCATTGCAACTTCAAATTGCAAATTTGGAAAGCTATGTCAGAAACTTTGGTTCTCTGACGTATATCATTATTCCTTTAAGTACTTACTTCCAATAATCGTTAATATATCAATACTTTTTCAGTTTTCGTAATTAAATTATAAAAGTGGGACATAATACCGGGTCTTAAACCACGGCTAACATACTCCAAAACATCAAAATGCTAAATTGTACTCAAAAAATTGGAATGATATTTTTACAACGTGTCACTCAAATCTTAACAAACATTACTCTAGGCCATAAATATTTACACATAATTCTAACGAGGTGTTTTAAATAATAACCATATTCCACATAGCATTATATGTAATACTAACCTAACTATACCTACTATTCTATATATACAGCTGACTAAAACTTATAGTAGTCTATTACGGACCGGGATATTAAACTAACTTTTAGAACAAGATATATTTACCGTCGATTTCTGTACCTCTTATAGCACGCACAAACTCCGCTATCGAATCAAGCTAGCTGCCCTGCAAAACATGGATGTGGAACACGTACAACAGGTGGTTCTTGGACGTGAATATATCAGCAACTACCGCGCCGCCTTTAATGCCAAAATCAAGAAGCATATACTTTTGGTTTAGCGGTTTGCTTCGGAGTTCACCAAATAGTTTTAATGCATTCAAATACATACATTGCAGTTGTTTTCTCATATACCAAGGTGATATTTTACCAAATTTTCTATCGCACAAAGGGTACACTATTGTTCACAGTGAGAAATATTAATAAATATTCTGGTGTCGGGTATAATTATTGTTGTTATGTTGCCTGTCGCTGTACTTTCTCTTTGAATAAATAAATAATATCGAGAACATGCAGTGTGGGATTTTAGACAGCGCCATGAGATGCAGATATTTACAGCACGGAAGTAAAACTTGACGTAACGGAGTTTTAGCGTGCTAGAGCCATTGATTAAAGCAAAAGGAGAAGATACGTTACGCGCTAAATTATCTACTACAAAATGCGGAACCGATAGAGAACTAAACGCAAAGTCACACCCACAGTTGCATCCCTGATATCGTTAACGAATAAGATAATTTGTCAAGCTAGCATGACAGAATGTATAAAGGCGAGCGTCTCACGGCTCGATAGATTTTACATTTTCTTTTTACGACTACATTCCAGTTAACTGTACAAAAAGTTGTATAGTTTCATAGCGTTCTACCTAGTAGAATGCTGACATTATATTGCTAAATATGACATGTAAAAGTGTAAAATATATTATTTTTTGCCCTATGCCTAATTACATAAAATAAACAAATTGAATTGCTTAATTGACAGTTTGATAGTTCCACGCCTAATGTCTTCGTACCGTATCTTCCCCTTTTGTTTTAATCTAAGGCTAGAGCGGTCGAATAAAAAAACGTCTATCTTTGTATTATATGGTGATTGGTAGTTGATTTCGCGTTTCAATAGTTGAGCCAATCACGTGCTTTAGGTATAATCATAAAGTTTAATATCTTATTTATCCTTTGATAAACTGAGGCTAATAGGAGGTGATCGATTAAACTTTGTCTTTATAACGTCGGTTAGGATGAATTATATTTAAACCCGGTCCTAAAATACCTATAATATGTCCTTTAAGAACAATAAATATTGACGTCACGCTAATATGCACTGTATTGTCACGCTATACAGTACCGCGAGAAAAAAAAATTGATGTTATTGAAATTAAAAATCGTATCATTCATCATCATCAGCCTGTGTCCCTCCACTGCTGGATATATGCCTCCCACAAGGCTCGCCACTAACGCGGTCTTTATCAAACCTCATTTTTTTTAAACTGAGCACCAGTGACACTGCGCCCACCTGATGGTAAGCGGTACGCGAGGTCCAAGAATGGAAGCAACTGACGCTAGCCTCAGACGACCGACATCAGTCCCTACCACTATGTCGGCCTATAAAGATGCTTTTTCACACTATCATCCTTCTTTAGGTCATCTGTCCATCTGTTGGGGGGTCGTCCCACTCTTCGTCGTCGGTTCTGCGGCAGATGTGTCCGGCTCACTGCCATTTCAGCTAGCTAATTTTGAAAGCTAGGTCAGTAACGTTGGGTCTCTGACTAATATCAACGTTACGAATTTTTATCCATCAGAGAAATACCAAGCATACCTCTCTCCATAGCTCGACCTTAAACTTGTGGACCAGACACACCGTCAGTATCCACGTCTCTGCTCCATACGACATTACGGAGAGAACGCATGTTAAAGTGTCATTACTATCACGATACTACGAGGTGTTATTAAGTAAGGATATATTATTAGTTAGTTCCCCTGGTCATTTTTAAGAGGTAGGTATACCTACACCTAGCGGATGCTGAATTCATAAAAAAAATTGAGTTTATTTTACTCCAGGTAGAGTAAATTAAAAATAATTACATATCGGCTGTGAACTGGAAAATAGTTCTATCTGAACTTTTAAGAAAATAAAAATATAGGCACAATTCGTTTTTTGTGGCGTAATGAACCAAAAATAGCAATGGTATACTCAATAGAACAATAAGTCAATGAACGGAATTACTTGAAAAAAGTATTTTTAACTACAAGTTATCTCTATAGCTTGCCACTTGTCATGTTTGGCATACTAAAGATGGCTTAATGTGAATCCGTTAATTTTTTATAAGGGTGGTTTCTGACCACCCAAAAGGGAAACGGTCGTGATGATACTTTACTTTTTATCTCTATAAAAATAATTAGATTTTTACCTTGTCAGGAAAGTTAGCAATTAACAATTAGCACGAATTGCCAGTTCACAGATGATAGTTAAATATAATAAATTAGGTGCATTATTACAAATATTTATATAGGTGCATGCAAGCGTGACAGTGAAAATCTATTGTTTAAAAAAACAGAGTACCTACAGTCTAAACCTAAACTAAAGCTATAGGATTTGTTGATACCTAACATTTCGGTAATCTACTGTCGCCACTCTCTAACGTTATATTATCTAACTTAGATTAAATATTAAGACGAAAAGTTTATCATATAAAGAAGGTAATTGATTAATGAAAGATGAACATTTGTTGATACTCGGTAAAGTATTTTGAAAATTTTTATATAATTAAATACTTATGTAGATATGCATATGTAGATGAATACATATTTATTGACATACATATGATTATTATAACGCTTACTATTTCTTTCAACATGAAACAAGGTTGTTTAAAAGCTTGTAAAGTTGACAGTTGACCAGGACTAGAAAGTACTTAGAAGAGAAAATTAGAAGCTTATTTACAAACCAACTTTTGTCAAAAACTTTTAAAGCATTCCAACCAAATTGCATAAAAAAATTATCCTTTAAAATACAACCAAACAGGCAGTTCTTATAAATAATGATGAGATATTTGGTCACGTTTTAAAATTAAAACACATAATACAACACAGCTGTACATACTTAAGGCTCGGCTTAGTCGACTTTTATATCCTGTTAAATTTAGAAAAATACATATTCAAATATATTAACAGGTCTATGTTAGGTAGTCCTGTAAATTATCTACAGTATTATGCATATACCACGTGTAATTGTCAAAGATAAAATTATTTTTTTAGACTTCAGGTGTCATAGAAACGTCTCTCGTAGCCGAAAGACGAAATAAAGGGAGAAACAATGACATAAGTCAATGTTCGCGCGATCGTCGACCCTTCTTGAGTGCTCAGTATGAATGGCGATATTTTTAGGAAAACTTCTTTGCACCGTAACTTAAGATTTTAATACTGAATAATAAAAATAAAAATTACGTAGCTCTTTATTTTTGTTCTAGATTATAATATAAATATATTTGCTCTTTAATAAATTACACGTAGTATTTTTAATTTATATGACAAAGCTGTAGATAATTTCTTCGTTGAATAACATAAATAACATTAGCAGGAAAAATAATAGCGGACTTCTGCCGAACCTTATTCGTCCTATAAATGTAAACCCTTTATTCCTTCACCTTCACTATATTATGTCACTGTTCACTTTTGATTGTATAAAGTTCAATTAACAGTGTCATATAAAACATTTCACATCACGTTCAGATGAACCACGAAACCTGTAACAATAGAAACACTATTTTATTGTTAAGTCTATATAACTATACAAATTGAAGATTTAAGAATAACATGTGGGGCAAAGGTATTATAATATATATATATATATTTTAATTGTGTAAATGTTCCAAATTTTTATAGGTATTCTTGATTGCATTTCTTTCTAACGTAGCGTGACCGTACGTAGCAATGTAACGTGGTGTAATGTATATATATAGTGTATATAGTGCACAGTTAGCTGTGCAGGGTTATTGTTTGAGTAGTGGTGGCTCGGTTGTAAGAACGCTTTTCTTAATTCCATAAAAAAACAGGTTTCTGCCCCGGCTCAGTTGTAAGAACGCTTTTCTTAATTCCATAAAAAACAGGTTTCTGCCCCGGCTCGGTTGTAAGAACGCTTTTCATAATTCCATAAAAAAACAGGTTTCTGTTTCGGCTCGGTTGTAAGAATTTTTTTATTAATTCCATAAAAAACAGGTTTCTGCCCCGGCTCGGTTGTAAGAACGCTTTTATTAATTCCATAAAAAAACAGGTTTCTGTCCCGGCTCAGTTGTAAGAACGCTTTTCTTAATTCCATAAAAAACAGGTTTCTGCCCCGGCTAGGTTGTAAGGACGCATTTCTTAATTCCATAAAAAACGGGTTTCTGCCCCGGCTAGTACCAATGAGAAATACTCTTACGTACATTTGTCATAGATTTAGATTATCACTTCTATGGGGCGGCTTCGCCTCTTTAGTGAGCTGGTCATCATGAGCCCTCAATTTGGTAGTTGTGGTAAATACATAGAATACGAATAACGATACGCCCCGGATAGAAGTAACATATTGTACCTATTAAACCTTCAACTATTTATACTCCATTAAAGTAAAGTTTCAGTAAAGTGCTTTAAGTTATCCCAATAGTTGGCTATGATAAAATGTCTTGCGGCATTAAAGCCCGCCTTAGTCTTTGTGCAATAAAGTATTAAATAACAATAAAATAATAATAAAGTATAGTAAGTAAACTATAGTATAATTAATCATTTTATTGTTTCTTTTTGTTTATCATATGGAAGTGATGTCTAGTTTTTAGTGCTTAATTTATTTTTATTAATAAATGATATTACTAGTATTTGTTTATATAATTAATTATAAATAAATATAAAAAAATGTTACGACAAAAAGTAAATACAGATATTTTTATTCAATAACCACAATGATATTTCTACTATGGGAAAATATCATTTAAAAAATATAGCCATAGGATCATACATAGTTATTCGATGATACAAGAAACAGTTTACTTTTTTTCTCTATATAGGCATGTAGGTATTGTAAAATAATATAAATACATCTATATCCAAAATTTATTAAAATAGTTTCTTTAGTTTAGGCGTAAATGCAGTACAAGAGACTGGTCTGGTCGCCTCCTCCGGTGACAAGAGGGTTAGCGTTTTTTTCGCGTAAAGAATCAATATTGCAATTCAGCGGGGAAATACAGCTAGCGTTCTTCCGGATGGGATTTATATCCGTAATATATATATATATATTTTTCTAATAAATGATATTACGAATTAGTTTTGCGAAGATACAATAATTAATAAGTCAATAAAATAAAAAAATGTTACGACAAAAAGTAAATACAGACATTCCTATTCAATAGCCACAATGATATAAAAAATATGATCAATAAACTGTGGGCAAATTATATAAGAAATACAGACGTAGAATCACACATAGTTTTTAGATGATCGAAGGAACAATTTACCTATTTATTTTCTATATCCGTCCATTGGCTTATATTCGTAGTTAACATTAAATTGATTTTATATTTTATAAATATTATTTTTAAGAATAAATTATTGGCCTGTACCTAAATACAAATAGATAAAGCTTCTTGTACATTCATAACATTTGGATGTCAAATACTAATAAAACCAGGGTGAAGTCCGTATATGTTCACCGCCATATTAATTGACAAGGTGTGAATGAACGTTACCAGATAACCCCGATTCACACGCCTTTACCACATTCGTCACTAAATCGACTACTGTATAACGTAAATATTTATACTGTGAAACCCTAAAGAATACCAAAGTATTAACGCTCGTTTACAGCGTCAACAAATAACAAAATTATTATTTTACGATGAACATAGAAGTTAGAAAAGTAAGTCGAACAAAATTACGTACCTACGGCCGGTTGCAAAAAGTATGATTTAAATTTATTTATTTATTTATTTATAAACTCTTTATTGCACAAAAAACTTAAAAGTAATGTACAAGGGCGAACTTAATGCCTTTCGGCATTTTATAACAGCTAACCTTTGGGAGTGTGGTAGAGGATTTGCGGGGTGCATTATTATAAATATACAATTTACATACAATACATAATAATCGTTACATACTACTACTTAAATACATAAATATATATATATATATACACAAATACGAAACCAAGCAAGTATATAGTACTGTTTACACACAATAAAATCATTCATAATAAAAAAAAATGGTATTGTGGTTAACTTGTAATTTTGGTTATTTCAGCCAAAGAAGTGCCTGTATGCTTATGCTTAAACACGTCATAAGATAATCACCCTACGTGCTATCGGCTGTAAGACTGAGAACTATGAAGCGTTTTTACGTTTTACACATACAAAAAATGGAAAATTTTTAAATAAGAACAAAGTAAATCAATCGAGTTGGCAAAATGTTAAGCGGTGTTTTAAGTAGCCTAGCAATTAAACTGCATTATCAAATCGAGAACAAGAAGTATGGGATTTTATTTATTTCTTTACTGCTTTCTCACGGCATTTTTATGAATTATAATAATGACATTTATTTATTTATAAACAAACAGTATAAAATAATTACAATATAAATTAATACTAACTACTTAAAAGTAAAAATTAAAATAAATATAAACTAAACCTAATAAATAATATACTATAAGTAAAAAATGTTCTCTAGAGACAACCCTTCAGTGATAGTCCCAAGAAGACTGGCAACATTTCCCCTCTGTATAGCTAAGCTAATACGTTGGCAGAAATAATTGCCAGCCTTCCTGTCTCCAGACTTTTCCGTTAGCCGTTTGGACAACTCCTTGGCCAGACGCTTGGCTGAGTGTCCACATGGGCCCATCGTCTTGACCCCAAACGGCGCAAATTCGTAACCTGTACTGAGGTTGGCGTATTTGCGCAGCTTGAGGTTCTCAGCAGAAACCGCCGCACTTCCCGCGCTTGACGAGGTCGCCTGGATGTGTGATGGGGCTAATGTGTCTACACATGTCGCATCCCACACCAGGGACCTGCCAAGTTTCCATGGCCGAACGGTCATGCCGTCGGGTCTTTTGCCATCGCTCCGCGCAATCCCAGAGGGTTCTAGGATCGCGGGTACTCCAGCAGTGACAAAAGCCCTTCGAATGATGTCGTTCAAAGCAGCGTGACGAGGAATGTGGCCAGCACTTCTAGCGCATTATGAATTATTGCTTTATATTTTGTATTTAAGAATAGACTGTTAAAGAGTAAACACGACCGTTTCCCTTCCGGTGTGGTCAAAAACCACTCTTATAAAGAAGCGGATTCACATTTAGCCAACTTTACTATAGGCCAATCATAACATGCTCATAACAGGCCAAGCTCGTCTAGCGTACCAAAATCTAGAAATATCACAAATAAATTTATGTACTCGTATTTAAATTAATAAATATTATTATGTTCCGGTAACTTCGAGTCTAAATCCACGGACTTAACCGCTAGACCACGGAGGCAGTAAAGAGAAAGAGACTGGTTCTTTCTTTAAAAGAAAAATACTTTTGTATTGTATCTTTATTGTTTCTATCTGTGGAAACCTTTTAGTGGTTTAAGTGTTTATTAATATCTAAAGGATAATTGGGCTGGCACTTATTTATGTATCTCTGATGAGACGTTTCCTGAGGACATTTTTTATTTATAGTTTATTTTTGTATTAGGTTTAGTTTATAGTTACTTAACTTTATTTAAGTAGGTTGTAATTATTACTTTATATTATGTAAATATATATATTTCGAACTATAAATTAAATACTAACCACAATTTTTTTTTAACGAATATACTTATAATAAATTAAATAAATATTATTAATTCAATTATGTTTTATATTATTTTTCAATGTATGTATAAAAGACCTGCAGACCTTCATAACTTCTTATCTTTTGTAGCATTGTTCATTTGTGGATCATCAATGCAAGCACTTGGTTCTTTATCTTTATTTAGTTTTAATCTATTATTTTTTTCCATAATATTGTTATTGCAATGATATTTTGTTCTCATACTTATTGCAAAACTTCAAATCTATATGTGATAAACTTTAATACTAGTGATTTTATTCATTATGTATAATATGTATTGTTTGGTCAATTGTTGGTTTAACATTTAAAAAAAAAATGAGATATGAATTAATATAACTACAAATTTACAATTATTTATAGTATATTATATATTATTTAGTAGGTCTATATACAGTTATGTAAGAACGCTCCATAGCTTACTAAGTTTTAAGTGCAGTTTTTAGAACTATATTAACGCCCGTAATAAATCACTTTATCATATTTTAATTTGTTAGAAAAAATCTTACTATACCTACATGATACCTACTCTACTACTCTTGGTTTTTTTTTGTAAAGGGTAGGTATTAATGGGTATATTATGTTTGGTAAAAGTCTGATCATCTAAGAACGTATGTCCTAAACTACTGAAGCGATTTAATGCGGCTTTAAATCTATACAATTAATTTCGCCTATGCATTAGCCCTTAGGTAAACGCGAGAAACGCGCGAAGCTAAGACAACTACATACTTCGCATGAGACTGATTTAGATTGCTCTTAAAAAAGGGTTTTATCTATATTTTAGAATCAATCAGAACCTAATAATTAATCATAAGGTTAGTTAAATTTTCGACACATTAAATAAGGGCTGGCAATAAAATAATCTGCGGTATTAAATTTAAAAAAATCCCAGTTATTCATTCCCCAAAATTGTGGACCTATTAAATTTTAATTCTGCTACTTTACATAATTACGTTGAATAAATGTTTTACTATACCTATTTGATAATATTACAGTGCTCGAATGTCATCTTACGAAACTAGGTTACTAAATTGAAAAAAATATTAGTAGGTAGGTACTATCATAATTGTCTGCTACAATAGGTATATGGAAATAGTTACCTCTATATTTTCCTTTATATGTACCTACCTAACACCAACGAAGGCAGCAGTTGGATTGGTCAGGCGTGCTGTCAGTGAAGCCGCAACCAACGTGCCGGGGAGTATTATGCAGCCAGTCAACCAGCCAAAGCTTACCTAGATTTGTGCATCAGAAGTTGTGCGGCCGTCGATTGTAACCCGTGGTCATCGACACGCCGCCACTGCTCATCTCCGGCCACCGCGCTATAATTATCCTGAAGCCGGTGCGCGGCTAAATGCGTACAGAGCCTAGAAGAGAAAACTCCTGCAAGAACAATCACGTCACGGCGCTGAGCCAGCACGTCGGTGCCGCGACGACACTGAGCAAAGCGGCTTTCGCAGATGCTGTACCTAAATAATTCGCAAAAGTGCATACGGTAAGTATAGCTGACACTAACCATTTCAATAGGACTTGTGGTGAGCCGGCGTCGGAGCGGCTGCCACGCACGCCTGGTGGTGGTAGTAAGAGGTCGCTGGCGAGCGATAGTGGTGGTGCGGTGGAGATACGCGGTACCCGTCGGCAGTCGGCGAGCTGGATCGGAAGCCGGCCAGCTGACAGCTCGGCGGCTCGAACAAGTCGCGGAAGGCGGGGGGCAGCGGCTCGGCCGCAGGCTCGGGCGCCGCGTACCAACCGGCGGCGCGGAACTCCTCGGCCAGGGCGTACGGCTGCGGCGAGCAGTATACAGCGGCAGGCGGCAGGCGCGGCTCGCTGTACTCGTCCAGGCTATCGGGCGGTTTGTCGTAGCGCGCGCACTCCGCTCCTGGCTCGCGTTTGGGTCTGCACTCAAACAGCCGAGGCTTCACATCGGCCTTGTCACCCATAGCTTCGGAAACACCGAGCATATCTTGCGCTGCCGACGCGTCTTGCACTTGTTGCAATTGTTGCTGTCTTTTAATAGCTTCCTCTTTTTCTTTTAAAGCGTCCTTCTTCTTGAAGCGACGTCTCCGTCGCAGATAAGATCCGTTGTCAAACATATTATAGGAGTCGGGATCCAACGTCCAGTAGCTACCCTTTCCCGGTTTTTTGTCGTCTCGAGCTATCTTCACAAAGCACTCATTTAAACTTAGATTATGCCTAATAGAGTTCTGCCACCCCTGCTTATTTTCTCGGTAATAAGGAAACCTCTCCATAATGAACTGATATATTCCATTGAGCGTGATCCGCCTGTCGGGCGCGTTCTGGATCGCCATTGCGATGAGCGCGATGTACGAGTATGGTGGTTTGACCATGTCTTTGGGCGTCCCGACATGCTGCTGGTGTGGATGGAGATATGGTGCGCCGTATCCGTAACGGTACTGCTCGTACGCGTAGGGTGCCATGCTCGCAGAGTAGCCCCCTGCAGCTCCGCCGCGGTACGCGTAAGGGCTCTGCTCGCCGAACAACGCGTGCATGGTGCCTTTGCTCAGTCCCGTCGCATGCCCGACTCGAGGACGCGGAACCCCTCACGTGATACTCCTTCGGCAACAAAACGACGACTGAATGATTTTGTTTAGATTCACAACAACGCCGGTTTACATAGCGGACGCGAGCCGAGAATAGCGAGGGCGACAGTGGGTCCGGAATCGCTCCGCCTTCGACCTCGCGTCTCGCTCGGGTCCGCCGTATGCGCAGAGGTCTCCCTCGGCCGGCCCGCCCAGCTGTTGGAGGGCGCGCCGCAGCCAATGGCCCGGCCCGCCCCTCCACTGCCTTGAGCTCTCGACTTGGATTGCCATAAAGCCACTGCACAATAAGCCCGAATTCCGCTGGTAGCGGCATACTACTCGTTTCATCAATTTTGATCTTCATAAGTCTCTCTCTTTCTTAAGGTAATATTTTATTGCATAAATTAGGAGTAAGTATATTAGTTTTAAACTATAACCTATAATAACTAACGTACTCGTAAGTCACTACCCTAACATCTCTAAGAAGACTTTAGGTAGGGTGACAATTCTCTCTGTAAGCGCCTTTGCGTCTTACCTATAGGTATGGAAATGTTTCAGTTATTATTCAGCATTATTATTAGATTGTTCTAAAGTTTAAATTTTACTATTACATGTGGGTACGAAAGGTGCCTAAAATATAAACAATTTAAAAATCTTCAGTGTTAATTTAGAACAAGACAAGAACTAATTGATTACGTTAGGTTAATGGTGCAAATTGCCATCTTATGTGTCGTTTTTCAGAGAAACGCCAAGCGAACTTTGGTTAAAATAATTATTTTAGTAAATCTAAACTTAACCAAATTACAATGCTTCATTATACGGAAAATACAGGTAAGCTATGCAACACCACTAGTTGCGTGTTTGATAAATTATAGACCAACATAAGTAACGCATGTTGTATAGACTTTATTGTTAAAACCAAGCGAATTATTGATTTAATCCTTTTTTTTTTATACAATAATTACTTAAATTATTCCTAATATACCTTTATATACTGTTATGTGTTGATTGTTAAATATATAATATATCTAATTAATGTTGCTTTTTAGAACAATAACATCTTGTTTTATTAAGATTCTGAAATTATATTTAAACAATGAGATTAATAAATCCCTAAATATTTAATACAATAAGGGGGCTTGCGTAATATAAATAACAGCTATATTCAGAAACATTTAGCTAAATTCTTTATTTTATAACAAAATTATTAGTAAAATCAATTTAATCTTCTGTTTCCCTTAATATTTTAAAGATTCAACGCAAAAGCCCTCCGTCCGTATATTTATTTTAGAATTATTTAAGTATTTGTTCGTTATTCAAATTTATAAATTATTTTTTTGGCGACGTGCTCGCAAATGTGGTGGCCAAGTAGGTATATACAACCAAATAATAAAAAAACCTTATCTACACTGAGAAGCAATAAAAACTAAAATGCATAGAAATAAATGATATTTTGCTAATAAAGGACATTGTGTACGGTGTGAGAAGGTACGAGTTTTAATTGTCCCGAGGGAATTTTGGTAAAGTCGATTCGTTCGTTCCGTTTAAAGCAATTACCAGCGGCGCTAGCATTAAACACAAAACGTGATGTGTCAACATATTCGAAATAAAAAAACTTTTATTTGTTGTTAATATTTAGCGTTTCAATAAAAAACGAATATAATAATATAATTTTTAAAAAAAATGTTACTAATGTCAAATTAAAACAGCGCAATGTGATTGTTTAGCATTTTTGTCAAAGTGTAAAAAAAAACATTAATCAAAGCTTATGGAGGTAAATACAGTAACACAGCTTAAATGAAACGGTTGCGGTGACGCTGGTTCATGATGTTAGCGCGGCTTACAACTGGAACGCGGGGATATACCTGAACGACGGATATTTTTCTTGTTAGAATAATTTCAAGGTCCAGTAAGAAGGTCGGCCTTATGGTACGAGTAGTTTTCAGTAAATATAAATAATTATATATTTATATTCGATGGCGGTATTTAAAGACGCGAGTGCATTGTTGCCAAATGTGTGTTTTATTAATCTCGAGATATAGTTTTACTGGAGAAGTACAGTTTACGTGAATTAAAAGCGTAGACCAAAGGTCAATTAAAGACAATCTTGCTAAGGCTAGTGCAGGTGCTGGGCACTCTGAATGCTTATAAGTGACGTGTGGTGTGAAATTTTTAAGATTTCCTATGTCGTGTCAACGTCTATTTTTGCAAAACCATGACCAAGACCAACGATACCTATGTTAGCAAAAAATAAGAATAACAAAACAATTTAAGTTGTATATCACGATTAACACAATATTTACAAAATAGGTAAGTTTAATTTAGCTATTTAATTATTAGAAGTAAAAGTAAAGTATCATCACGACCGTTTCCCTTTCGGGGTGGTCAGAAACCACGCTTATGAATAAGCGGATTCACATTTAGCCAACTTTACTATAGGCCAATCATGACAAGTGGCAAGCTCGTCGATGTCTCCAGCGTACCAAACTCGACAAATATTACAAATAAATTAAATGTATTCATTTACATTAATAAATATTTTTGTGTCCCGACCAGGAATCGAACCCGGTACCTCCGAGTCTAAATCCACGGACTTAACACCTAGACCACGAAAGCAGTTATTTAATTATTAAAGGGAATTAAAAATTGAACGTAGAAAAGTATCCAATCCAAATTAAGGCCGCGTTCGTTTTAAGAAATGTTAGCATGAAAATACCACTTTTTTAGCACAAGTCGTTCGTTTAATGAAAATTCTAACATTTGATGGTAATTTCGTATGTCAGTACCGTGTTGAAAGGAGGGTTATAGATGTTCCTTTTTGACAGATGTCATTTAACATAAGAAATGGTTTGTTTACATTGTTGTATACTTTATATTTTATATTTAAAATGTATTTTAAACGATTTTATGTAATAAATTCAAAGACCATAAAACATTGTCATCATGAAACATTTTTATTATTTGTTACTTGTCATACTTGTCAAAAAGTAGCCTCACCACTCGTTTTTTTTTTTAAGAAATGTTAGCATTGTTAAAAAAAGTGGTATTTCTTAACAAAAACGACATTTCATGCTGGTTTATGACGTTGTTACGAAATGTTGGAAATGCTATAAAACGAACGTGGCCTAAGTTAATTTTATGTTATAGGCCATTAAAGTTGGAATTTAGATTAGTCTATCGATACGTCGACGGATTAGTCCAACATTTAATACATTTAGAATATGTCAAAAACTTTTTTTTATATGGATATTTTTGATATAACAAATATCATCCTAAGGACCTAATTAAAATGAATAATAAAATTTCTGAAAATTTCTGTATTGGATCGTTTTTGCGTAACTATGTACGTCCAATTGATCTCGCCATTCTAATAAAGAAACGGTACGCGAGATCTAAAATGGGAGTAACTGACGTCGGTTTTACCACTATGCCTAACAATGACCGCCTCCGTGTCTAGTGGTAACAAACGTTGCCGTGAACTCGGGAGGTCGTGGGTTCGATTCCCACCGGGGGCAAGTTGTACATTGTATAATTTGTCTCGGTCTGGGTGTTTATATGTATAATATGTATATATTTACAAAAAAAAGTATAATATGTAGTTTATCAACCATCTAGTTTCCGTAACACAAGCTTCGTAGCTTACCACGGAAATTAGATGGCGCTGTGTGACCTGTCTGGAAAAAAAAAAAAACCTTTTCACGTTTCGCTTCAAAGTCTATACCTATGAGGATGGGATAAAATAAAACAAATACGCACAATATTTAAGTATATCACACTTACATCACCATACACACACAAACACGTACACACTAACACAACACATAGGTACACTAACATAACACACATGCACTCGCGCATCCATAACTATTTACTGTATTTTGTCCTCTTACGAGTGACTTTATTTTTGTGTACACGCATACTATTATTATTATGAATAATGGCTTATGGTTTTGTTTGTATTCTTTGCGACTTGCTTAGTTTAGTTAGATTTCTAGTTTTAGTTTAGTTTCATTTCCACCAATAAGTACTATTTATATAAAGTAAAGCCATGTATGACCAATGTGTTACTTATAAGATACACCTATGTATTTATTTCTGTAATGAGCTGTGGTTTTTGTAATAAATAAATTTAAAAAAATATACAGGCTGGGAGAGCATTCCATGCCTTCAGCGTGCGACAGATGTACATACAAGTTTCAAAATTTATATGTCCGTGACTACGATTTATTTATATATTTAAAAAAAAATGCACTAAGTACAAAGGCGGACTTAATGCCCGTAGACATTTTCTAATAGCCAAATTAGAACATTTATAGGTGCAATGAAGGAAATATTAATAGTAAGATAAATTCAACTAATTATAAATACTTACATAATATACCCTTGTATACTGTAATATCAATATACTAAATACTAATACATACACAAAAATATACATATACACACTTATTAACATTATTTAGAAGGTGTAGATAGACGAGTTTTTTGTAACGAAGATCTGGTAGACGCTAGTCTTATATTAACAGAGAGATAGTTTCATAAATTTGCGGGGAGAACTGCAAAGGAATTCGAAACAAATCCAGAATGTTTAGTATAGGTACATACGACATATTTTTAATAAATTATTTATTAGGTACTTTTAAATTATTGACAAGGCCTCTTTACAGCTGCTACAATAATTAGTAATAATTTGTATTATTTAGTTAAGGTAATTGACATATTTTTAATCATTTATTTATTAGGTACTTATAAGTTATTGACAAAGCCTCTTTACAGCCGCAATAATAACATCATCATCATCACGACCGTTTCCCTTTCAGGGTGGTCAGAAACCACGCTTATAAATAAGCGGATTCACATTTAGCCAATTTCACTATAGACCAATCATTTGATACGTTAGTTGTCAACATAGTTGAGAGCTCTTGGCAAAAAATAACAATAGTATTTAAAAAAAAAAAAAAAAAATATTAACGAACAAATTTTTCAATATTGAATCAATGTATCTCCTTTACGCGGTATAATACACGATGCAAAAGCGTCAAAATGCACTCAAGTGTCAAAGAACTCTTAGAAAGAGACAGACTAATAGCTCGTTGCTTGAGTGCTTGAGCTAGTAATAATTCAGTAATTCTGATAAAATATTTAGATTACTGGAACCCAAAGTCAGGTCTATGGACTAGCATAGAAGTTGCAACTATCTACTACCTATCTTCTATAACACTTCTTATTCACCAGAGATGTGCGATGCGCGAGAAAAATATTCACCAATAATAACACTTACAGATAGATAGATAGGATTGTGAAAGCATGACTTGGGACTAATTAGAACAACTGTAGGTTTAATTAAAGTATAGGTAACACAACAATTAGAATAATAATAATAATAATAATAAAATTCTTTATTGCACACAAAATATACAATATAAAGTGTTGTACATAGGCGAGCATAATACCATGAAGGTATTCTCTACCAGCTAACCTTTGGGAGAGTGAGAGATTAATATTATGGGTGCAGAGTGTGAAAATGGAAATAATATAGTAAAAACCAGAATTAAAATATGTAAATAAATACAATATATACATTTATAATACTATAATACCTAACAGAAAAATAATAATACATAATTAAGATAAATACATAAATAATTATATATACATATATAGGTACTAATAATATGTGAGGTGATTAGGATTCGTTTTGCTTTTTAAGGAAATAAGAGAGTATTATTTTTTGAATATATTTAAAGACTGTGCCTGTCTGATAAACAATGGTAGCCTGTTCCATTGACGAGCTGAAAGACGAGAAGAAAGAAATGATAATGTTACAACTAAAAATTAATCATATATTTTGATAATAAACTTACTTATATATCATCTACTTCTTAATATACCAAATACTAATACAAACACAATAATAAACATACATATATGCAACTTACAAATTATGTTTGGAGCTATTTAGAAAATGTGACTAGACCAGTTTTTCAAATGATGATCTGGTAGATGCCTGGCTTATTTTATTAGGAAGATTGTTTGTATCAACAACAATACAAAAAAATGAGAAGGAACGGAAAGAAGTGAGCTGGGAGAAGATTGGAGACATTTATCATGAAAAGAAGAGAGACAAACGAATATAGGCATTTATATACATATATAATACGTTTTTTTTAAACTAATGAATGCTTTATTATTATTCTTAACGAAAACTATGTATGTGTATGTAGTTACTATAACTTATTTATTAGAATTTAGTATATTGTTGTTATTGATATATAATATGTATGGGTATATGTAGTGTATATATATATATATATATATATGTGTGTATTAGTATTACTATATATATTAGTATATAGTTAAACAGTAGAATTTAATACAATTTTGCACCTACCTTTCAATATAATGCTCAAGTTGTCCCAATGATTGGCTAGGATAGAATGTCTAGCGGCATTATAAGCCTTTGTCTTTGTGCAATTAAGATTTAAATAAATAAATAAAATAGCGAGATACTGCAAATGAATCTGAACATGGACTGAAAGAATGTAGCGAAATTTTAAGTTGATAATTACAGGATGAACGTAGGGAACAACGTGTATTTAAAAAGTATATATAATTTTAAATTATATACTTATGATGACGTGATGTGATATTGGTGGATATTTTCCAAGCACATCTCTGATGGAAAACCTAGTTTATCAAATCATTAACCCTTAAATAGTATGTCAAAAATGCATCAGAAGCTTTTGATATGTCACACAGATAATTTGTATCTGTAAATGATGTAAAAACAACGAATAACGTATTTAAGGGTCAATAAGACAGATATCGAACGCTTATGTTTTAATTTATTTCGTTATAAAGTTTTTGATTATAAGGTAGGTATGTGATTGGCCTAACTAACAAAGTGACAAGCCAACCAATCTGACTTATGTATAATGTAGGTATTAGAAAAACGATAAACGTTCGATGTTTTATTGATTTGTCAGAAACTCATAAGCAATGTGTAATATATATGTAAACGTGAGGTGTAAAGAAAATACAGAGTGTATTAAATACTGAACCATTATTTATTAAATTAAAATATTAGATTAATGCTACAAATAAATATTCAACTAAGTAGGTATTTAAAATTCTAATTAATATAATACATTAAATTAAATTAATTTTGCTTATATTGCTATTAGGAGTACTGGCTGCGTCAATTTTCTGAAATAAAAATAAACCTATATTATTATGGGGTAAATAATCTTAATATTATTTGCCAAAAAAATAATATGAGTACGTCACCCATTCATGTTGCCTCAACAGCCGTTGCAACATCTGACGCGGCTAGTCAGTACGGAGGCCGTGGCAACGTCTAAAACGTTAACTGACGACCGTTAACAGTATGCCTAGTGTGACAGTGAAGTTTCGTAAACGCAACTATAGTAGTAGAGTTTTTTTACTGAATTTTCGATGTTCATTGCCTGTTATTATAGCCAAACTTGCAATAACACGCAATGTAAAATAAAAAAACGTAACTACAGCAGTTACGTTTTCCGAAACTTGCATGTTACACTAAGCACACAGACCACGACACGGCCTGCTATAGGCCTCTACAAGCGTCTGGTGCGGCTTGTCAGTTAATAGGCCTTGAGAATTTTTGATACAGCCTAGGGTAGACAAGCGTGGCAACATCTGATGTGGCTCGTCAATTAACAGGGCATGCTAAACACGCGCCGCGACAGGCTTTTACAGGTGTGGCAACGTCTGATGCAGCTTGTTAGTTAACAGACAGTAGGCGTGGCAATGTCAGTTAACATTTAATTCGTTCCAGAGGGTCAAACGGCCAATAAGGAATACCACATGGTCGTTTTAAGGCATCTACGTGAAGCTACGTTTAAACATCTACGTTGTAAACGACCGGATTTGTGGGCAGACAATTAATGGATTTTTCACTACGATAATACGCCGAGCATGATTGTGACAGATTTTTTGGCCAAACACGAAACTAGTCATCGCTCAGCCACCATATTGGCCAGATTTAGCTCCTCTTTTTCGGAGAATGTGCCAGGAAAAGTATGAATCCATAAAAAGTAACTGAAAAAGACGCTTTCTGGACTGAAAAAGGAACTGAATTTCAGCCGTTTCAGCCGAGGCTTACAAGTGTTAGTAAAATTGGATTTAGCGTTGGCATGCTTGTATTGGCTGAAATGGAGCATATTTTTAGGGCGATAATAAAGATTTGTATGTAAAAAATATGCTTTTTCGACAGTCTAGGGTTCGATTCTCGCACCTTTGACATGCATGTCCGTTTGATTTGTTCGAATGAAACTGACAGTTTTCTAAGGAGATCTGTCGCTTTTTATTCGAATTTATCGAACCAAGGTCAAATTTGAACAGTTTATATGTGATGATAATACATATTCTATTCTATTCTATTCTATACAGCCCCTAGAACAGCGTCCTAGACCTCCACTGCTGGAGATGGGCCTTCCAGAACATCATCATTCATCATTACAGCTCCTAGAACACAGCGTCCTAGACCTTCCACTGCTGGAGATGGGCCTTCCAGAACATATATCTGGAGAATTTGGCCTACACTCGCCACGCTGGCCAGACGGCTTGGCGAGGAATTTTATTAACGATTCCATTTAACAAGTTGGCATTAGTGTAACCGGGACCGACGGCTTAACGTGCTCTCTGAGGCACGGGAACAGTGGTGTTGTAAATCTATGACAAATGTACGTAAGAAAAGTGTATTTCTCATTGGTACATGCCGGGGGGGTTTGAACCCACCTTTGTAGGATTTAAGTAAATTTTTCTTACAACCGAGCCTTTTATACATACATATATCGCTCCGCCTCCGTGGTCTAGTGGTAACAAACGTTGCCGTGAACTCGGGAGGTCGTGGGTTCGATTCCCACCGCGGGCAAGTTGTACATTGTATAATTTGTCTCGGTCTGGGTGTTTAAATGTATAATATGTATATATTTACAAAAAAAAGAAAAAAGTATAATATGTAGTTTATCAACCATCTAGTTTCCGTAACACAAACCTCGTAGCTTACCACGGAAACTAGATGGCGCTGTGTGACCTGTCTGGAAATATTTATTTATATTTATTTATTTATATATGAGTAACTAACTTATAACTAGATTATACGCAATAGGTATTTTCGTTTACAAGCAAAACTGCTATTTACGTAGGTATAAAACAATATCTTACCTTGGGAAATACTTGATCGATGTCGACACCGCTGTGAATATCTATTTTGTAAACGCCATCGGCCTCCTCTTCTTGCTTAGAAAAACTTCTGTCCAAAAAAGTCTTCAAAGGAGAACCAAACTTATCTTCTTTATCTTGTAGCTGTGAAAAAAAAATCCTTTAAGCCGAACTATATTAGGTAGGTAGACTTACAGCATATTTTTTTAAGAGGTCGTGGATGGCTACTTTCCAAACTACTAGGAATATCGAAATATTGAAAGAATATAAATACAGTGTAAACTCTATATAACGACACTGAAGGGACTGTGCATTTTATAGCGGTATAGAGAGTTGTCGTTAAATGGAGAGAAGAAAAATCAGAATTGGAAGACAAGCTAAACCAATCATAGCCAATTGATTTCGACGCGATGAATCGGGTGACGTTACATGGAGTTTACACTGTATTGAGGCCTTTTTTTTTAAATAATTTGTTTGAACATTTACACATTGGTACTATTCGTAATAACGGGCGCGATGTAGCGAGACCTTGTATTTCTGGTTCATTTCCCATAACTATATGTTATGGCTTATTGTTTTTTTTTTTTTTTTTATTTGGGTAACTTACAGCTAATACAATAAATTAAAGACTATGTTAATGACTACAAGCTAATTAAAAGTTACCACACGTAACAAAAATACAAGTTAAAAAAAAGAAAAACTGAAAGTAATAAAAACTAAATTAAAAATAGTAAGTGGCGTGCAAGATTCATGAACGTTAGCAACTGGAATCAGACACTCATGACTGACATGAGTCCCTAATGTTGAATAATAATTGCACATCACAAAAGATTAAAAATGTAAACGTCAAAACTGACAGATGTCATTGAGACAAGATGGAGAATTAAAATGTTAAGAACGTAAAGTGTAAAAATATATTATTAAAAACCTAATACCTGTTGTAAGAACATAATAACTAATAAATAAATACAGTCCGAAATCCACTCTTCTATTATTTATAATACCTAACACTATGCATGCTTGACTAGATGTTTTTTTCACACTTTGCTTGAAGGACTCCAGGTTATAGGAAAGTGGAAACACAGAGGCTGGAAGACCATTCAACATCTTTATTGTGCGACAGATGAAGGGGGCCCCAAATTTATAGGTACGCGAAGGGATGGTGACTATGGTATGTGGGTGCGTATTCTGACCTGTGCGTGTGGTTCGTTTGCTGAATGGAGAGGAAGGAATTAGGTTATAGAGCTCTTCAGAGCACTCACCATAGTATAGCCGGTAGAACACCTCAGAGAAGCCACATCCTGGCGAAGCTGCAGGGATTCGAGAGTTCCAGATATAGTGGCATCATCCACAATTCGAACAGCTCGCCTCTGTAGGACATTGAGAGCATCTGTGAGGTACATGGCTGAACCATCCCAAAGGTGAGAATAGTATTCCACGCATGATCTGTTCTGTGCTTTGAACAGCAACAGTCTGATTGGAGGCCTTGTTTAGTGTTCCGAGCTTTTTTGACGCTGATTTGGTGATGCTCTCAATGTAGTTCCGGTGGCTAAGGTCTGAGCATATTTACACCCCGAGAATATTGAAGCTGGGCTGTAGATCCAGCGTGGTGCCCTGAAGAGTGGGGGGAGGAGAGAAGGGGGACTTCTTGGCAGTCAGCGCGCATGCCTGGGTGTTGTTGGCATTAAATTGGACAAGATTTTGGACACCTCACAAAGTATTATTTTATTATATAAAGTGTATTATTATTATTATATTATAAATGTGAAAGTAGATTTGTTTGCCTCTATGTATGTGTCAATTCAATTCCAGTCGTTTATTTTTGCAAGTAGGCATAGGACAAAAAGAGATAAACGAGAGAAAAGTGCAACACGTAAATTTTTTACAATGTTCATATAATACAACATCATTTTACCAGTACATATTGGTGTATCTGGAGCATGATAACCATCATTTGGGAACAGACACACGTAGTATGTATTGTGAGATTAAAACTATTTTACTAGTTAAAATTAGGCATATAATAATTAACACATCGGAATAATGAAATACGCAAAAAGGTAGGTATGAAAGAAAGCATAGGGACAAAAATAAGGAAAGCCATGCTCTGATGAATCGGGCATGTAAAAAGGATGAGCGAAGAGAGATTGACGAACCAGATATATAATACGAAAGTTGTGGGTAAAAGAGGCAATGTTGAAGAAGCGAAAGAGGTATGTCGTTATCGTGACAAGTGGCGCTCAATTGTCTCTGCCTACCCAGCATGAGATTTGGCGTGAAGATATGTATGTATGTAACACATCGCGAATAGAGCCTTGGGGTACGCCTACATCCAGCAGTGCACAGATACAGGCTGATGATGATAAAATCGCGAACACCAAGGCCAACGGCAAGCCGGCAAATTGTTAGCTGTAGTGATGTCCCACAGAGTAGTGTTGTCTTTGGCTAATTAAAAGATCAGTGTCGATGCTTTCTTTTTAATATTGTATCTGTATGTAATCGTACAAGTGTGTGTTAGTGCCTACACGCCCATAATACTTAACCGATTTTAATATTATTTAGCAGAGATGTTCCTTGGAACCTAGGGATAAACATAAGTGTATGACATCATCACCTGGCCACAACATGTAACTGTACAGTCATTTGTCTGTCAGAGTGTTTGTCTTGTCTCTACATCATACTGGAGCAATAAATATCCTAATGCACCTTGTATGGGCTAAATTGTATTTACTTTAATAGCGTTTATAGTACTCACATGTAAATTGTTCGTTAATTTGGAATTTTCCTTCCTCAAGTCGTCTACTTTGTCTATAAGCTCCAGAACCTCACTTTGCAGTCTCTCGTTCTTTTGCTCCATCATGGAAATATGATCCTGTTAATAACATATAATTTATATTTTTTTAACATAAATAGTACTGGCCGAACAGTTCCATGAGCAGATTCTGATCGATGTGATATTAGAGATTAAGCACATTGGTGGGTTGCCAGTTAATTATATTTATTTTATTCATTTAATGTTGAAGAACTTTTTTTTTTTTTTTTTTTTTTTAATATTTCCAGACAATCACACAGCGCCATCTAATTTCCGTGGTAAGCTGCGAGGCTTGTGTTACGGAAACTAGATGGTTGATAAACTACATATTATACTTTTTTTTTTGTAAATATATACATATTATACATATAAACACCCAGACCGAGACAAATTATACAATGTACAACTTGCCCCCGGTGGGAATCGAACCCACGACCTCCCGAGTTTACGGCAACGTCTGTTACCACTAGACCACGGAGGCGGTCGGATAAATAGAGAAAATAAATGATATGGGAATTGTATGGCTAATGATAAGTTGCCACCGATAGCTAATATTACATAAGTAGATAGTGCATGCAATTTTTTTTTACTTTACAGTAACTAAAAAAAAACTAAGGACAATATGTAAATATAAATTAATGTTTATAATGAAAAAAAAAACTAAATGGGTAGTATTAGGTTGCAGAGTAAAATAAAATTCTATATATACCAACAAAAAAATAATAAAATAACTAACTCAGTAGTAGTGGAATACTGTAATATGAGCCATAAATTTGAGAACCGCTGCTCTAGGTGTTAGATTCATGGCTGGATTATAAACGTTTAACGGTTTTGCATCCCTCTCGCTCGCACAATCTAATATTGTAAACATTTTACAAGCCTGAGTGTACTTTGCAGAAATGTAGTCCATTAACTTACTAGGAAATAAAATTACCGTCATTTAGAGATATGTTAATCATAGATTTAGTAACACAGAGAAAAATAGTTATCATATATATATATATTTTTTGTCTAAAATTAGGTAGGTATATAAAACTGTAAATATGTCCAAAATATCCTTAATTTTCCAGCATGTTAATAGACCAAATTTTTTAAAAGTACACTCAGACTAGAATAATCATTAAAAATATATATTTTGTGCAAACAAGAGGGATTCAAATGCGTTAAACTCTCTTAATATAAAAAAAAGTATCATCACGACTATTTCACGAAACCACTCTTATAAATAAGCAGATTCACATTTAGCCAACTTCACTATAAGCCAATCATGACAAGTGGCAAGCTCGTTGATGTCTCGAGCGTACTAAACTCGAAAAATGTCACAAATAAATTAAATATTAATTGAATGTATTTACTTACATTAATAAATATTTTTTTTTGTGTCCCGACCAGGAATCGAACCCGGTACCTCCGTGCCTAAATCCACCGACTTAACCTCTTAATATAATCAATATTTAATAAAGCACAACTCAGGGCTGAAGTTCTACTTACAAGCATCAAAATGATACAGAAAGAAAAGTAAAAAAAGTATCATTACGACCTTTCGGGGTGGTCAGAAACCACGCTTATAAATAAGCTGATTCACATTTAGCCAACTTTACTATAGACCAATCATGACAAGTCGCAAGCTCGTCGATGTCTCCAGCAGCGTGCCAAACTCGAGAAATATCACAAATAAATGAAATATTAATTAAATGTATTTATTTACATTAATAAATAATTTTGTGTCCCGGCCAGGAATCGAACCCGGTACCTCCGAGTCTAAATGATATACTAATAAAAAAATGGCTTTTGCCTTGTCTAAGCAGCAACTATTTATTTAAGTTTTTTTTTACTTACCTTCAACAGATGATATTGTTTGTTTTGTTCAATACAAGTTTGTTTAGATTTTTTGCACTCCACTTTAAGATCTTCAAATTGATGCTGAAATATGAGTTAATAAATTGTCATTAAAATTAACATCAGGTCTAAAGTTGACGTCTGGTGAGTGTGCTGAGTAGGCCAAATTCTCTAGAATGATTTTGGCCTATCTACAATAGTGGAGGTCTAGGACTCTGAGTTGGGCTGTGATGATGAATTACAATTATATTTGCATATTCTTTTATAAGACACACAAATAATAATAATTACATTAACCACCAAAAAGTACAAAAAACAAGGATGGCATGTTCCGAAAACGTTAAACTTTGCAAACCAAAAAAGGTACTTTTGACAGCCCTGTTTTGGCTGTAAATGGATAAATAATGAAAGTCTTATCAAATACCATGTTATTCACGTAATTTTATTCACCAACCTTTGCTTATTATAAAAACAATCTATCAAAAGTGACATTAGTGACATTATTATTTAATTATAAAAACAGGTGTCCATCACACCATATAAATAATAAAAATATTCAGGGGCTGGGAAGGTTAAAACAGTTCTAAAAACAAAGACTTGGCGAAGTTGTTAGTGACAATAGAAATAGACTAAATACATGATTAAATTACCTGACAAATAGATGATTGTTGTTTAATATTAATGCAGCTCTCCAAAACATCTTTGAATTTATCTTTATCACTTTCGTGTGATTTCTGGGTATCTGCCAGCATTATGTCTACTTTATTCTTATATTCTGTCACAACTGAAAAATAAAGGTTTACAATTAAAATCAATGCTTTATTAACAGTAGTATAAACAGCCTAATATTAGATTTATTTAAATTTGGATTTTTAGTTGCCTGAAATAAAATATTGTTTCATAATATTGTATTTATGTGTATGAATCAGGCCTTAATATTATTGTTAGGATATTATTATGTATCTGGTGTTGCAGTATTCTGCAACAGATACAAGACTGGACTGAAAAATCACCGTAAGCAGGTAGCAGTCGATCTCACAATCCCCCACCAAGTCAGGAGTGTTGGAAGCAGACAGCCAGCATTTTTCCACAATTCAAGCTGCTGGGCAAACCAGGAGATTTTCCCAATGGGGAATAGACTCCACATGACATATTACTTAGAACTCATCTGCTTAAAGTTAATGACTGATTGCAAGATAAACAAAAAAAAATAAAAAAAAGGGATCTTTATAGAAAATATCAAGAAATTGTTATAATACCTTAACCTCTTCATTCATTACAACCCCTAGAACACAGCGTTCTAGACGTCCACTGACTGTTGGAAATGGACCTTCCAGGACATATATCTGGAGAACTTAGCCTTAACTCGCCACGCTGGCCAGACAAGTTTGCGAGGATCTGATGTAATTTTTTAATGACAATTAATTGATGATTCCACAAGTTGGTATAAGTAACAAGGGAACGACGGCTCAACGTGCAAGGCACAGGAATGATGGTGTTGTAAATCTATCATAAATGTACAATAAGAAAAGGGTATTTCTTATTGGTACATTCTGGGGGGGTTTGAACCGCCCCTTGTAGTATTTTAAGGAAATCATCCTTACAACCAAGCTCCCATTGCACTGATTAAACTTTTAATATCATTCTATTAAGTCATGGCAATGTAGTTTATTTAATGGACAGAAGCCGAGAATAGTGAAAACACATGTTCCAATACAGTAGGGTTAGTCACATAAAAAAATATTAAGGTATAATGTTATATATAATGAAATTCCAAGATAGTATTAAAATAGTCATACAGTATTTGGTTGGGTAGATAGGCAATGTAGGCGAGCTAGAATAGTATCAAACCGAATTTAAATTAAATTATTTATCAAAAAGGTAGTAATAGAGGTTATAAAAAAAGGGAAACCCCACCATCTCTTTTAGGTCACAAACTCAAGACACTAGGTTCTCCTTCTTCCACACACAATGGACAGAAAAGAAAGGACTCTGTTGTTAAGGTTGAGGTCCAGGATTGTAAGCAACTGGAACATACACTAATATCAGCCCCTAACACTGTTCCGGCTTGACAAGATGCTTTTTCAGGTCACGCACAATGGTCCAATAGAGACTAATTGCGGAAAAGCTACCATAACCACAATCACACTTTGCTTGACGAACACCAGGTTGTAAGACAGTTCATTATTAGGAAACACGGAGACTGGAAGAGCTTTGCACATAGTAGTGTCGGATATGTATGACAATTATTTTTTTAAAAAAATTTTGAAGATAAAGCTAAGTAGAAGCATTAAGCATGGTGTACTATAGAATAAGTGCAGACATGCTGTCACAATCATCACAATCACAAAGCTAATTAAAATGAGAAATTAAAAAGCTAATGATGCTTACGTGTTTCTAATTAATTGTAAAATAAAACAAAAAATTTAATATTATTTTGTATCTGTTGAATACACCACAAAGAACATAGAGTACAAGAAAGCAATTTTCAAGCAATAAAGAAGCTCGCAGTATCACGGGATACCAGTTTTTTGTATACAACATTATTACTTGATAATTGCTCCAGATAAGTAGCAACTTTCTTTTTTTATGTAGATATTCAAGCATTTGAATGTTTACAGTCATTCGTCTTTGCATTCTATTTCTTCACAACAGGTGTATAATTAAATGACATAAATAACCTAAAACATAGATTGATAGTTTTGTCTTTTTTATGATGTCAGAAGTGTAAGTTAGAAGTGTAGCGCAAGCTACAAAAAGTGAATGTCTCATTTGCCTTATTTTTAAAATACTCTTCATATCCACCCAGAAAAGTTGTGAATGTTACAAAACACTTGCTGGATCGTCCAGTAAAGAATGATAAACCAACCAGATGAACAATTGTGCAGAGAAAATAGGTATATTGGCTATAAAAAAGTTCCATAGCTCATCTAGTACCCTTAGTCTGGCTGCTAATCGTTGTTAGTACTCGCACCGGTATATTAACAAATTGTGATTGTGGGTCCATTGTTCATTAATCAAAATAGATAACAAGACACAGCTTTATCATAGATATGTTCTCAATATTAAAATTAAGTTTAACTTACCATTTAATTGATATTTGGTAGATGTAAGCTCAGAGAAACACCTACTTTTCGCCCATTCGGCCGTTTTAATGTTTTCTTGCATATATAAAACATAAAAATATATAACACAGCCATTAATGATAAAAAATAAAACTAATAATACGATTCTTTCTTTTTTTTTACTGAATATTCGAGTGCTCATTTTAATATGAAGTATTAATTAACTACAAAATAAACGAAAGAAACACTGTTCCTTTTTCTATTGTTTACTATTTTAAATTTCTCTTACTACATCCCCAATGACAAGACAGTCGTTCTTTTACACAGGGTTTCTTACATGGATCTATATTACCATTATACATTGCGAGTTATTTTGTAACAAGTTAGGGTTAAATTGATCGACAACCCGCAATACATTACAAAATACTAAACTGTTCGATTATGACATTCAGTCATTACAATAGAATGATAAATGATAAATGGGTGTATCAGGCAAATTTTTTTTTTTTTTTTTAATTGTCTTTAAAGGACATTGTACAGAATACATCAGTCCTAAACACGTAATTTATTTGCATAATATATGTTCATAACAAAGTTCATAACCGAGTTGGGGATCATCAAATTCCAGATGCTGCAGAATTTGATGCTTTACTTGGAGTCACTCGCGGCATTATAGCCCAAACACGTCGGGTAAAATATGAGAGTTGACAGCGCGGGAAAACCGCAAAAAATAAACTGCAACTTATGTCCCATATTTGAAGTCCAATTTATCGTTTTCCATAATTATTCACATTGCAGCACATTATTAAACAAAACAACACCACTTTTGACCAATAATATTCTCAGCAAATTAATTTACAAAACAAAAACTTGCACTTGACATGTCCACGCAAAATGGCGCGAAAAACTCTCGTATCAGGCAAAGCTTTTTGTAGATGTCGCTAGCGGCACTGGTACCTTGTTTTACACCTACATCGCATCATTTTAAAATGTTTTGTAGTTTTTTTTATTTCTATAACAGTAAAATGTATTTTAAATTAACGTTACCTACCTTAAAAGACGAATTAAGAAAGCGCACACTGTCTTTAAAAAGAAAAAAGGTATTATTAATAGAACGGCAATTTTGAGATCACCATATTTTTGATTTTGCGTAGAAAACTCGATTTGTACACTTAAAAGCTGCTCACTTCGGCATAATATCCAGAAAATAATAAATTTCGTAATAAAAATACAAGTTTTCTATGCAACTGACAGTTCTATTAGGTACCAACTATCATGCACTATCATGCGCCATCTATCGTGATAAAAAGGAGAATACGTAGTACGTCTGTGAAGAGAGTCCTTCGCGCTATTTTGCACGGACATGTCAAGTGAAAGTTTCTGTTTTGTAAATTAATTTACTGTGGATATTGTTAGTCAAGTCAAGTTAGTGGTATTGTTTTGTTAAATAATGTGCTACAATAAGAATAATTATGGAAAACTATAAATTGGACATTATATATGGAGCACAAGTCGCAGTTTATTTTTTTTGCGGTTTTCCCGCGCTGTGAACTCCCATATTTTACCCGACGTATTTGGGCTATAATGCTGCGAGTGACTCCAAAAAAAGCATCAAATTCTGCAACATCTGGAATTTGTTGATAACGTCATTAACTCATAAAAAATAAAGATATATTACGTCAGACTTGGCTGTATGGGCTAGACCCTTAGCCTTCCCTATCAACTCATTTATCATCCATCGGGAAAGAGAACACAACCAAAAAGAAGGCAAAGGTATCAAGCCCATACAGCCATGTCAAGCGTAATATACTTTTGTTTTTTCATTACTCTAAAATGCCATGTTAGACTTGACAATGTGAATGGATTCTGCGTTATGCTGCTTTCATTCTGTGTTAACCCTACATGTATTTATGTTACCCATGTTTTTTTATCTCTTATAATGCTGGTTACTTCATTACACCCCTGATCTAACATCAGATACACCAGTCAATTTTATATAAGAGCTCTGCAAAGAGTAATCTCTTCTCATTAGTTCTATAATGTGTTTACTTATAACCGGTAACAGAATTCTATCTTTGTGGCATTTCTTCACTTTAATAGCCGCGTTCCAATATTTTTCTTGTATTTTAGTGAAGAAATGCCACTAAGGAAGGATTTGGTTACCGGCCCATAGTTTTCTTAGCCCTTTTAGGCTGAGTTGCATCAAAATAAAGGCTCTGTAATTGTAACGACTGGTTAAAAATCGCGTCGATAATACTAGCCTAGGTTCATTAGCTGAGGGCTAGCCTTCAAAATAAAACTGATACATTCGACGCCATTTAACTATTTCTACATGAAAATGGCGGGTCTAGCCCTCCTGGAAGAGATTGAATGACTAATGACGGAAGCGAAGGTCACATAATTGCATTACCCAGAGACTGAGTGCAGATAATCCCAGGCCATTCAACAACGACCCTCATGAATGAATGAATCAATTCAGGTGTCTGGAAAACCTTTGTGCTCATCTTTGTTTTGTGAATGAAGCCATCTGATCACTTCCAACATATGCTACTGCTGAATGTGGCATGTGAATAGCAGATGGATATAAAATCCACCATGTAGTCATTAAATTTTTAGGGTATATTTATATAGTATAATAATAAAAGAGGAATATGAATTGGAAAAATCAAATTTATTTTGAAGATTAGAGAATACATTACATCCTATGTCTAATTCAATAAACATACTACTAATAATAACACTATAAATACATATCATATATGAGTGAAAATTGCGAACTTTAGAGACCCTACAGAAAAAAAACTAAGAATTTATTTTTAAAGTATTGTATTATGAGTATATAATAAACAGTAATTTTAATATCATAAATTAAAATTAAAAAACCTATTTGTATTTAAATAACAATAATAGCGGAGTCCCTGGGGCGTTAAAACATGAAAACTTGGAATTTCTGTTACAGTGATTGTTAAACTCAAAATGTAATATTAAGCATATAACACATAAAGTTTACCTATTAAAAATTAATTTTCTATAGTCTCATTTATTTTATTTTTATTGTTAATAGATACATCAAGTGGCTAATAGTTACAAACTTTCATTACTTACAACACTATTCATTAGAATAACACCTAGGCTAATAATGTTATCATCTGACCACGACATGTCACTGACAGGCATTTATTTGTATGTCTGATTAATTCGCCTTAACACCTACATGACTTGAGCTATTAAAAAAAATGGCATAGATGTTCCTTGAAACCCAGGGATAGACATAGGGTATACAACTTCATCATCAAATGCACAAACTTTTGGTAAACTTTGGTACATTTAGTACATATAAAAACAAAATCCCACCTCAAACATATAACTTCATTTACTGTTACAAAAGTCCTAGGTCCTCTCCATTATAATCAAATTTCATACAGTCTAATTATTGACTTGTATACATATCGGCACGTACATCTAGCTTTCACAGTTAATTCTTCTTCTATGCAATGCGAAAACAAGATAAAATGGGGATGGGGGTATGTGTCGTGCGCGCTGATTGGCTCTCCAATTGAAAATCATGCGCGGTAATACCCTCCATATTACTTTGAGAGCTAGTTACTTGCCGCCACCTATATGTTGTAGCAATCATAGATCTTATATCTATGGTAGCAATAGAAAATATAACAAAATAAAAACGAATGAGGTACTCTGGATTAACATCAAATAATACTCTAACTGCCTAAAGAAGTCTATTTAATAAACTCAGTCGAAAAAATAATAATATTATATTTAAATCACAATAACTTAAGTTCGTATATTAACCTAATATTTTATATTAAACCTAATATTCTAATATTATTAACACAAAAATGTATACAAAATGTGATAAATGTAAACTGTATTCAAGTCTAATAATAAAATAAACATAGTGGATTCTAATCAGATTAAACTTAATCTTGATTGATTAAGAGACAGGGTGAAAATGGCCAGATGCACGAAAGTGTCCGTTAAAATTATATTTGCCAATGACATTAACTGTTACCTTTAAAGGACCATGGGGTTTTGTATGAAACCCAACCCTGTTTTTTTTTAAATGTTTTAATAGACAAGGTATAGTATTTATAGATACACATTTAGAATCAGCCTGTAAAATCCGCCTTAGTCCTTTGTTGGTTTGTGGTTCCGTTTGACAGAGATAGCATTTTATTTGACACTGACCATTTTCCTTAAATTTAGCCAAATTTGACGGCGATTTAACGTTAAAGCAGGCGACAAACTAAACTAAGCCATCGGTCCAGATGCCACTAATACCAACTTGTTAAACCATTAGTAAATTGTAATTAAAATTGACATCAGACTCAACCCGTTTGGCCTGCGTGGCCCATCTCCAGCAGTGGACGTCTAAGGTTTGATGTGATGAGGCAAAAAAAATATTTTGAAAGTAACATAATTTTAATTTTAGGCTATGCTTTTTTAAAGCAACCAAAACCAAATGATAACAGTTGTGCATTATACATATGACTTGGCAACTGCAATACAACTAATGTTCTCACACAGCCCGACGCATTGAGGACCAAAATGCTCAATGAGGATCAATAATATATTTTTTTCGAAAAAAACTTGCTAGTTTTCATTTTAAATTATATCATATAATATATTTGAATTTAATAATGGTTAGTAGAACATATTTTGTTAATAAAAAACCATACCTGTAATATATATATACAAATAGGGTCTAGATGGTGATGAAGATATTTTTTAAAGTTATTATTACACACAGACATAAGACATGAAATATTTTACATTCACCCCAACATTACAAATACACACATCAAAAAAGTCTAGGGATCAAGCATGTTTATGCGGATTTCTTGTGATTGAGATGTGGCTTTGTAATAAATTTATGATTTTATAAATTTATATGGATCCTTTTTGGTGCATTTCATAATTTAAAACAGGAACTGTCAATCAAATTCGAGTAAAAGATGAAAATCAGCTGTCAATATTTTCCCTATAAAAACATAAGACGCATTGAAGACATTATTAGTGCTACTGTTTCCCTACTACTGATTAAAACCAACGTTATTATGGAGCGGCGACGTCATTTAAGCAGGGAAGAAATGATCAGAGCCGTGGGAATGATAGAAGCTGGTTCCCGGCAACGTACTGTGGCTTTAGCTCTGAATACAAGTCAGAGTGTTATCAGTCGACTTTGGACACGTTACCGAACCACTGGTACCGTGGCTGAGCGCCATGGAGGACGGTATCGCTGCACCACACGGAGACAAGACCGATACATTCAAATCACAGCTCGAAGAACTCCAACAATAACCGCCATGATGTTAGCCGTGAGCCTTCATCGCTCTTCAGGGAACTTAATTAGCGACCAAACAGTCAGAAACCGCTTGCATGAAGTGAACCTTCATTCCCGAAGACCGCTACGGGTACCACCTATAGCAATGCACAATCGTAGGACTCGATATCAATGGGCTCTTGAACACAGAAATTGGACAGAAGAACAATGGCGTTTCGTGTGGTTTTCTGATGAGTCTCGTTTTGGTATGAGGCCGGATACAAGACGTATACGACACTGGAGAACCCCTGGACGCCAACAGCGATTAAAATCCTGCCAGGAAGTCCATCCTTATAGTGGTGGAACCATCATGGTATGGGCGGGTATTTCGATCGGCGGAAGAACTGAGTTGATTTGGATCAGAGGCAACCTCAACGCTCAAATTTATGCTGAGACGGTTGTATCAGACGTCATCGTTCCTCTACAAGTGCATATCGGTCCCTTATTTCAGTTAATGCATGATAATGCACGACCGCACACCGCAAGAGTTGTAAGACAGACTCTCGCCGCAGCTAACATCAATGTCCTGCCCTGGCCTGCTCAGTCGCCAGACTTGAACCCGATTGAGCATGCATGGGATATTCTTCAGAGAAGAGCTCTGCCGAATATGGAGGGTATCCAGTCGCAAGAAGACCTTTTTTTGTTGTTGCAACGAACATGGGCGGCCATTCCACAGCGTGATTTGGATGAACTCATTTTGAGTATGCCAAACCGATGTTCTTGTGTTGTTAGTGTTCGCGGTAGAAACACGGATTATTAATTGTTTAAGTTACCCAATAAAATTAAAAAAAAAACTGTTATTTCAGTCTTTTTTTCGAACTTTAATGTTAGTGGTTCAAATGTCAAAAATCCCTTTATTAGGAAAATGGCAATTTTTTTACTAATGCAAAGGTGACTTGGTTTATCGTTACTGTAGACAAACGAAAACATTTTATTTGATCAATCCTTAAAGAAAATTTTAATGAATATCAATCAGGAGAAAAGTTATTGCAAAAATATATGTTGATCCCTAGACACTTTTGATGTGTGTAACATAAACTTTTTTATGAGTAAATATTGTAAGTGTATTGACACTTTCTAAACAATGTCTAACCAGAGAATTGTAAAATAAGTCAATAAGCAGTTGGTCACTTAAGCCGGAGTCATACTAAACAAATATGATATCATAGTATGTCTATATTAATGTAACATTTAAACTTTTGTCACTAAACGCAGAAAGTCATAAAAACAAGGTTGTTATTTTCGGATGCAACAATGCCTAATAATAAATATATAACCTATATTATAATACATAATTATTATAATCTATCAAATACATTGAATTTGATTTAACAATAAAATAAATCAACGTGTATTTAACAAAACAAATACATCTACATTTTAAAACTAACTAGGTAATCTGAAATAGAACTAAAACTAGTAGTTGGGGTTGAGATCTTTTCAGTCACTGGTTCTGTTGATGCTGCCAGTTGGTGTTAGCGATACAAATAATACGAATCTTTTTTTTTTTCGAAACATATACACATTTATTATTCTTGTATATACTATGTATATTTAGGATTTACATTAAACCCTAAATAATGACAAAAAATATCTTATAATATGAACTAACTTCCAACTAGATACATCAATAAACTAATTGAAAGAGAACCAGTAAAAACAATTAACTTTGCAGCTACTAATACTACTACCTTAATATGATTTAAATATCTTCATTTTCCTTCGATTCTAACATTGGCGAGGGAGGGGGAAGAGAATACTCATCTTCATTCACGTGACACATAAACAGATCACTCATTATGGGCGAACTTGAAGATGAATCAGACACTGTCATGTTTGGTGAGACAACTGGTGAGTAGTCAGGTTCATCGTCATCCAAATCTGGCGGAAACTCAGGGTCTGATTCAACATTGACATCAACAATCATACGAAGACTGTCATCCAAGTCTTCGTACATAGGATCTTCATCTTAAAAAAAATAAAAAGGAACCTGTAAAATCTGTTACAAGTTCCGAACTGTGAACAGTTTTGTTCTATGTGGCTATGGTGAAAATTGAAAACTTGACAGAGCCCTAATGCTGGCGCTTTTAACTTACATGTCATTTTAATATATTCAAGTGAAAAGGTCTCCATAGAAAACATTTTCAAACAAATTCAGTCTACATGCATTGTGTGATTCTGATTGTGATTTCGATGGCTTTTCCGCACTTAGTCTCCATTGGACCATCAGTCTACATGCATGTTGAAAGCACTAAAATCAGGATCGGAGCTTGATATATCAGCAATACACTACTTGCCCATGAAACTATAAGTCTTGTTTCAAGCTGTGTTATATTCGTTCATCAATATTAGTTCTCCTTAAAAGTAAAAATTGGCATTTGACATCATTGCGAACAAATTAGAACAACAAATAGGTGGTAGGGAGACCGATAGTGGTAACTTTCCCAGTCTACAGGGGCGGGGAAGTATCCACCATTTGTGCCGATAAGCCCAGTAAAGTATAACCACCATTTAAGGATTATGCTTGAATTGCCGTCGTGCCCAGTCAAGCCGGCATAGTGTTAAGGACTGATGTCAGTCATGAGTGTCTGATTCCAGTTGCTACATTCATAGACCTCATGCATATTCATAGACTACTTACCATCAGTTGTGTGCAAGGTCACTTATTGTGCAAGTATAAAAAATAAACATAAAAAATAACAATAATGGTAATAGCTGTATTGCCAGATTGATAGGCCATGTTTGCATTAATTGATTATTTTAATCACTTGGAAAAATATTTTGAAATTTTAAACTGGTGCTGTAAATTTTATAAATACCTTCATTCTCGTTGTCCACCAGACGTTCCTCTTTCTTTCTGTACATAGGATCCAACTTTGCCAACTCTTCATCGCCCTGTAAATTTAGAAATAAGCATACAAGGCATTTTTACAACAACCAATGTCTACTGGAACCATAGTAACGCTCACCATAATTTCTTCGTTCCCTTCGTTTCCCTCATCGCCGTACACCATCGCTTTTATTAACACAATAGATGGTGTAGTATCGATGCTCATATTGGCGAGTTTCCCCGAAGATGCACTTACTAATTCAAAACGGCAACAAGAACGTAAATAAACTATATACGTATGATATTACCAATCGCGATTAAGACTGTAAATGCTGAGGAATACAAAAATAATTCACGAACTTTTTGCAATCTGTTCTGTCAAGTATAGTAGCAATCAATCATTTTTTTTTTCTTAATTTATAAGGACATTGTACTGAGTGTATTAGTCCTAAACACGATATTTATTAATAACTGCGTTATTATTTTAGGTTCACAGTTAACAGAGTTGAGGATCAACAAATTTCAAGTATTACAAAATTTGATGCATTCGTAGGAGTCATTCGTGGCAATATCAATTAATATTAATAAAAAACAACGCAAAAAATATACTGCAAGATATATATATATATATAGGGTCAAATTATCGCTTTCCATAGTTATTCATATTGTAGCCCAAGATAACACCAATTTTTACGCTACTTTTTTAAGTCTTACGACATTCCTTTTATACCATCTATGTTTGACTTGAAAGCAAAGCAAAGCTCGCTTTTCACAGAATTTAGTTTAAAATGAAAACCATAGAGCAACGGCAGGTCGAACTACTTTCAAAGCGCTTACAGCGGCAAGTCAGATATTTCAAGGACGGCACGTTAAATTATTTTAAGCATCCTAAAATCCATTTCAAAGGCAGAAGGTTTACTTAAGATTCAAAAAAGAGAGACTTATAGCTAATAATAGACCTAGAGCGAGTAATAAATCAGTTATGAGCACAAATATTTTAGAATATTGGAGAGTGAATTGTTCCAGTTATGAGCGCGCAGGGAGTTGGAAACTTTAACTTCATGGAGCCGCGCTAACATCTTTATTTTGGAACTAGTATTAGCTATATGGTCTGTGGAACTAGTAAAACTAGTTAGTAATGGCAATCGCAAATCGCAATGGCAAATGCCAACATCACGTTTGTATAGATTAATTTGAAAAAATAAGAGAGTGTTTATTTTATTTAAAGATTTTAGCTTTTATCTGGATGCGATGAATCAAACACTAAACACAAAAACAGAAAACGGTTTGGTTAGTATAATACGTCACAATACGTGAGGTATTAGTAAACGGCACAGTATACAGACAACATACATTATGAGATGATAGGCGAAACATGCTATGGCCACCGGGTCGAGGCCATCCCCTAGCGCCACCTCACCGGACCTCGACCGCTCGGCCTCCCCTTATGCATAAAATTTTCAGTATGCATGGCGAAGAAGGAGGAGCCGAGATCCCGAGGCCTGGGACCAGGGCGGCCTGCCCCACCCGGTAGACTTCACCATGACCCTGGTCATTTAATTATTTTTTTATATTTTTTTATTATATAATATGCTAAAATTTTTAGTATAAACTGTCAGATTCATACATTATTTTCGTGATGAAACATCTGATGCTAGCATTTTATGCTAGTAATATAGTATCTCTTATTTAGAGATATATTAGTCATACTAATATTAGAATTTAGTTACTTTTATTTTTGTATAATATAAATAGTCCTTTTTATTTTATTTAAATTAAATAATCTATTTGTTTTAAAGCAGATGTGTAGTTTTATTGGTTTTGATCAGTTTAAATGAGCTTTCGTCAAAATGAGCTCATTATACCTAAGACGTATTTATCAAGCAAAAGTTGTGACTTACTCTCATTCCGAATTGCGCTCAGAGCGCTTAGAACAATTATGACACTGACCGTCGTTCCGAATCAAATATCTTTTTAAATCTTAAATTGGATGCTCAGAGCGTGATATCAATTTGGAATGGTCGAAATCACATTTTCATTCATAAAATGTTAGTTTTTTTTTTAAATGTATGGAAGATAAATTGCGGATTCCATATCTTTGAGTATGAATACTAACAAATATACATCTCTCGGTTTATTCATCTTTAAATCTTTTAAAATAAATTGCCGTGTTACAGACATTTTTTTTCCACTTCCTACTTTAATATTAATTATAGATTTGTTTTAGAAGTAACATACAAACAGTATAAACGAATTACAATATTCAATAATTTAAAAGAAAACCTAATATTAAATAAACTTGAAAATGGCGCGCGACATAATGACAAAAAACTGACAGCGCTCAGAGCGATCTACCTCGATATGAGCAGTCTAAGCGCGAGAAATGATGTCGTTCGTGACGTCACACAGCCTTGGCAAAACAGTTTAAGCGCGTATCGGAACACCTTAAAGCGTGCTTAGGTTACTATTATCGCGTATCGGAACGATAGTTAAATTAAAGGACATGGGGCACTGTAGTATGGAAACCATACCCACGGCGGACACGAACAAAATATAGCACAATGTGTTGGTATATGACTCTGAGTTACTATGAACTTAGTCGCATTATTGTGGGTTACGGGAATCTTGTAAAAAATAAAGAAATATATTGATATAAAAATCAATAAGATTTCGACATTTTGTAGCATTCTTGTCAGATAACAGTTTCTAAAAGCACTATTATAACACTAAAAAATAATAAAGGGAAAATAAATAAAATAGAATAGAATAAAATAAAAGTAAATTATTATTTATACCATTATATGTATATATGAATTATTCAAATTCATCCAAATCTATAATAACATTATCTAAGAATAAAGCAGGCGTGTCTATAGCTTCTTGATGTCTGGCCCAAGACAGAAAATAAACAATGCTTGCAATATGTGCACAACTCCCGACAGTGCGGCGGCCGTGTATACATGAGCAGTAGTATGCTTCGATACTTTGTCTCCCGTTTTGTGTTGGGTTTAACATAATATATGTATAATATTGTTTCAGGCGGATATGTCGTGACTGGATTCGTCCTCTGATCAATATATTATTATTAATTAATTGTTGGTGTCGATACATTTCTATAGTGTAGACACCGTTTGGTCGCATGTGCTCGTGACAATATGACCTGGCGAGTTTCAGGTGATATGATCCCAACGTGAAAAGTATTATCTTCGAAGGTCAGCTGTGGAAAATCTACAAAATCAGGATTGTTTCCATCTAGGGGCTCGAATGCTACTCTTTGTCTGTTTAAATTATTTGTTATAACGTATTCTGCCAACTCATTTTCTCTATTAATATTATAATTAATAATATTTATAAACTGCTCGGCGTACATATTATCTTCGTATTGCTGACGAGTAGCATTAATAATTGCCGCTGTTATTTTAAAATCGGTCATCATATTCGGCAATGCAATGTTAAAATAGGTATGTCGGAATATTTTAAAATCTTTCTTAAATCGACCAAAAATGACGTATTGTTGTCGTTATTTAGAGGGTTTGTAATGCTACATACGAGTGTACCTATCATTAACACTATTTATAATAAGGTAAACCAACCCAAGTCAAGTAATTTTGACGTTTTAGGGTATTTGTCGTTAAATCGTGTGCTGTTAAATGAAGTTTACACTGTATATAGAAAAAAACATTCGTTTAGTTGTGTATTTTTTATTTTAATAAAAACATCATAACTTTATTCTCCCATCGATTAAAAAAAAAATGTTTACATATAATGAAAGGCCACATTATTTTCTTTAATTTAAAACCATTTTGGTTAATGTCCGCCACTTTTCGCTAAGCGGGTCATATTTGCCCATTGTCCTTTGTTAGTGGCAATATTGTTTCTTTAAGGCCGCGTTCGTTTTAAGAAATGTTAGCATGAAAATACCACTTTTTTTTAGCACAAGTCGTTCGTTTAATGAAAATTCTAACATTTGATGCTAATTTCGTATGTCAGTACCGTGTTGAAAGGAGGGTTATTGATGTTACCTTTTGACAGATGTCAAATGGATCGTTTACCATTTTTATATACTTTATAGTTTTCTATTATATTTGTTAAAAAGGTATATTAAACGATTTTATGTAATAAATTCAAAGACCATAATAATATCACGTGTATTGGATGCCATGGTATGATAAAACATGAACGAAAACACTTGTCAAAAAGTAGCATCACCGCCGTTTTATTTAAGAAATGTTAGCATTGTTAAAAAAAGTGGTATTTCTTAACAAAAACGACATTTCGCGCTGGTTTATGTAGTTGCTACGAAATGTTGGAAATGCTATAACACGAACGCGGCCTATGGGCTGTCATAGCCGTGATTGCGGCTGATCGCTCAAGTCACAGACTATGAAGAGTACAGACGACCGACTAGCCAATAACGAGGACGACCCTATACTTCCCAAGTCATATGACAGTTGTTTTTTTTTTTTAAACTTGTGTCAGGCATAGACCTTATTACCGATTCATTCTCAGAATAATTTGCAATTGCCTCTCCTAAAATTAAAAAAAAAAATACTTTCCCTATACCCTGCCCTGCTGAGCAAAGCAGTTACCAAAGTAAAGGTATTTTGAAAGAAAACAAGTGTATTATTTAAAATATTTATTCTTTTTTGATGCGTTAAGAATGCTTTTTCTTGCATTCTTGGTAATTTCTTAATTTTGTAGCCTATATATATATATATATCCGTGCCTTTTAAAATTCAGTTAATTACACCAATTAAATATTGCTAACCTTATGGAGAGCTCCAAAAATAGATTTACAACAAGCTCTCTATGCTCATTACATTTAACGAAATCAAAAGTGTGTTGACTTATTATTTTGTCCTTATTTTTTTTTATTATATTGTTGTCATGTGCATTTAGCGCTAACCACTCATTTGACTCCGTTAAAATTACTCCAAACCTGCGGATCATCAGATGGGTAATGAAGCTTTGTCATATTTTTTGTGCCTTTGCGTTCATGCTCTCTGATCCATCCGTGAGTGCTACTTTTAAATCGCTGCGGAAATGTATACACTTAAGCTTTTCTAAAATTTTCTTCACTACCCAACCCGTTGAGTAAGCACGTGAGGGAACCGCCAGTCTTTGCCCCCTTGCTTGTTGTAATATTCCTTCCACCTCATTCACTTGACGATGATGAGGCAGCCTGTTTTTATTTTCAACAGATAAAGATTGAATATTGATTATACAACGTGTTACAAAATACCTCGTAAAGCCGAAAGGAGGTTAAATAAGGGGCTTATAACAAGTCCATTCACAATATTTAAGAACCGTAGTAACCCTGTATAACATACCCCCAAAAATATAAAATATATTATTTTCACTTTTGCAACCCTATTTCAGTAAAATTAAAGAGTAAACTACGCAGAATGTACTTATATTTCTATCTAATTCGCAGAACAACAAAAAAATTAAAAGATCTAACCTAACGAAACAACCTGAAATGGCTTGTGTGACAATTCGCACCATTCCTCGGTGTTATTGATGCGAAAACCGATTTAACACGCTGTTTCATCTCGGCAACCGTTGGGCAATCGGAGAAATACACTCTGTCCTTCACATAGCCCTACAAAAAGAAGTCCAAAGGTGTGAGGTCCGGAGAACGAGCAGGCCATAGCACCGGTCACCCGCGGCCGATCCATCCTCGCGTAAAGCGAACGTTAAGATGTTCTCGTACTTTGCGAGCAAAATGTGCCGGAGCTCCATCATGCTGAAACACCATGTTTCTTTGGTTCTCAAAGTAATCCCAGTCAGCCACAGGAAAGTCGTCAATCGCCTCTTCGAATTCCGTTTGTAAAAACGTTAGATAGTTGCTACCGTTCAGACGTGATGGCATAATGACGGGACCGATGACATGCCCTCATAAAGGCCAGCCCAAACGTGATCGTTATGCATATTTGAAAGTCCTGACCTCGTGAATGTTGCCTCGTCCGTTCAAAGAGCATAGTTTACGTAATTAGGGTTTTCCTTAAACTGCCTGAGGTATCACTAGCAGAAGTTACTCCTGGGTGCAAAATCAGCTTCTGTACGGCGATAGTGATAAGGGTGACGATTGTCGTCACGAAGAATTTCCCAAACTGCAATATGGTTTATACCGAATCTCGTTCCGTCGCTGTTTAGTGGGGGGTCTACCATCGCTAAATCGTTGCCGATACAGTTCGCGAGCACGAATTAAATTGCTATCTTCATGGCCTACGCATAACATCATATCGTAATATTCCGATTTAGAACGCATATGTTGGAAAAAAAACTCGAAACAGTTGTGGGATATCGATTAGAAGATTTGAAATTGACAACATATTTTTTTTTCCAACTTGTACATTTTTTGAAGTCAGTTCTCGAGTATAAGATAAAAAAAATATCCTTGTATGGAGGTAGCAAACATTTATAAATGAAAAATAGTAAAACTATTAAAGTAGACTATTATTAGGACCATCTTATGGCAGGTAGCGAGGCGACAAGACAGCTGTCCATACAACAAAAACAAAATGCATGACACTATCCGGTCCCACACCAACCAAAACCACGACCATCTCATGGCAGGTAGCGAGGCGACAAGATAGCTGTCCATACAACAAAAACAAAATGTATGACACTATCCGGTCCCACGCCAACCCAAACCCATGACCATCTCATGGCAGGTAGCGAGGCGACAAGATAGCTGTCCATACAACAAAAACAAAATGCATGACACCATCCGGTCCCACACCAACCAAAACCACGACCATCTCATGGCAGGTAGCGAGGCGACAAGATAGCTGTCCATACAACAAAAACAAAATGCATGACACCATCCGGTCCCAAACCAACCAAAACCACGACTATCTCATGGCAGGTAGCAAGGCGACAGGATAGCTGTCCATACAACAAAAACAAAATGCATGACACTATCCGGTCCCACACCAACCAAAACCACGACCATCTTATGGCAGGTAGCGAGGCGACAAGATAGCTGCCCATACAACAAAACAAAATGCATGACACCATCCGGTCCCACACCAACCAAAACCACGACCATCTCATGGCAGGTAGCGAGGCGACAAGATAGCTGTCCATACAACAAAAACAAAATGCATGACACCATCCGGTCCCACACCAACCAAAACCACGACTATCTCATGGCAGGTAGCGAGGCGACAGGATAGCTGTCCATACAACAAAAACAAAATGCATGACACTATCCGGTCCCACACCAACCAAAACCACGACCATCTCATGGCAGGTAGCGAGGCGACAAGATAGCTGTCCATACAACAAAACAAAATGCATGACACTATCCGGTCCCACACCAACCCAAACCCATGACCATCTCATGGCAGGTAGCGAGGCGACCAGATAGCTGTCCATACAACAAAACAAAATGCATGACACTATCCGGTCCCACACCAACCCAAACCCATGACCATCTCATGGCAGGTAGCGAGGCGACCAGATAGCTGTCCATACAACAAAACAAAATGCTACGCAAGACAGCTAAATCTAAACCTTAACTATAGAAATCTTAAACAATTATTAACACACGCCTAACATAGGCAGGAACTGTAATCAACAAGGTGGTGTATCTATGTAACAAAATATTATCCAAGCCAAGTTAGACACACTCCTAGAAAATTTACGTTTTTATGTTTCATGTTTAAGAGACCTACTTGACCACAAATACTCCCAAAGATGCGCGAATTAAACAACCTAATACTATTTAGTGCTGTCCAACAAAAACAGTAACAACAAATATAAATAAACTATGCTATGACAGGCGTAGCACGGACTTGTACGAGCAAGAAAATTGGCACAACTTATATTTCCAAAATATTTTTAAATCAAATTTAATCCCTAATCTAATCTTAAATATTTCAAACTAAAATAAATAAAATATTACCTTTATATTAATTTTCTACTCTCACAATACTGTTACTTGTTGTCATCGAATAAAAGAAAGTCCGCAGTCATTTGTCACTAACAAATGCAAAATAAATAAATGTATAAAAATAAATATTTATAATTATATGATTTATAACTTTGCTCTTAAGAAAGCACCCTATCCACCACTAACAAGGATAAAATACAACCTAGGCCTAAGAATCCAATAAAATTAATCAAATAAAAAAGTTAAGTTTCACTACAACCATATCACTCTGGTCAGAAACCATGCCCAAAAGAAGCAGATTCACATTCAGCATACTTAGCCTCATCATGACAAATGACAAGCTCCTCGATGTCCAGCGCACCAAACTATTGTGTCCCGACCAGGAATCAAACCCGGCACCCTCAAGTCCAAATCCACGGACAACCCCTAGACCACGGGGTCGAAAGTTAAATCAAAAAGGTTAAAACAAAATTAAATAAATGCAGTACTTTACTCAAACTTACAAAATGCCTTTAAGCGCTATAGGCAAACCATGTCGCTGGGCATCGCAGTAAGGTAAGTGGATGCCCCATCCTAGAACTAAAGTTGTTGTACAAGTTGGAAGTACCAGGTTGAGAAACTTCCAGAGTCATAAGGCTACTCCAAATCCAATCACAAGTCTCAACAATTTTTGAATTACGAGCCACTTCAGCATAGTTTTGGACAGATGGTGACATACTGTGTACCTGATTCCCAGAACCCATCGAGGCGCTATTATTATTAGGAGCACCCCCGCCCATGCCAGAATTTCTTTGCTCCTTCCGAAGCTATAAAAACAAATACAATGGTGGTTTACAGAAGGAAATGAGTGAAAACAATAAATAAAGAAAACTATACAAAAGTACCCACTAACAACTTTAAAGGACTTACTAGCAAAACTAATAGTATAGTAAAGTCCATGCCATGCTCCCAGATCCAACCCAACTCAGTAAATAACTGCATCATCAGGATCCTAACAAATTTGCCCCTATTAGATGCTGGCAAGATAACTACAAACATAGTTACACAATGGCCTACCTTATCAACTTAATAAGTTTTCACTACTAGCCAACGAGACCCTGTGCTTATTACACCCCTAGCAGTGATAATAGTAATTTACACAATAAGGCTAAACTAAAACAATATCAACCAAAAATATAAAGCTTATACTTATAGTAAATTACTTAAACATATAAACTTAAACAGTAAAAGCAAAAAGTATTATTTACTACAATATTTAAACATACTAGGTACATTAAATTAAAATACTAACAACTAAAGTTAGTATATTAGACTACTTATTAAAACATTATTTAACTAAATCTACTAAGTACCACCAATTAAAGCAAATCAAAATGAAAGTACTTAGTACAATATTTACCAAATAATATTGCTAACTATTATATAACTAACTAGCATTAGTGCAGGGCAAACAAAATCTACTTACAAATCAAATAAATTATCATAGTCTATCTACTAAATAAATTACAGCTATATTTATCTACTAAATAAATTATAATTAAATAACTTACAACTAAATTTACTAGATCCACAAAAAATAACTTAGCATTAACTAAGGCAAATTTGCACAATTAAGCATTATATAAGATTTTTTCTCTAAATTATAATAAAACAAACTAAGCGCAGCGCAGTAAGTATAAGTATAAAAACAAAGCAAATACTAAAAAATACAACTATGCTGAAAGTAATCTATAAGGTAATATAAAGACTAACTACAGTATGTACAATCCATTAAATATATAAAACTATAACTCAATTTAAACAAAACAAACTTTATTTTCCGTTAACAATTAACCAAAACAGCCAAAATTCAAACAAGCTAACTTTATTTTTACAGTAATTTCTTTCATGCAAGTTGTTTTGTTATTTACATAATATGTACATTCTTTTTGCTAATAAATACTTACAACAAAACCTAACATTATTAAAACTAAAGAACCATGCAAATAATAAAAAAAATGAATAAGTTTTACAACGGCCAAGTACAATCGTCAATTACTTTACAACTACAGTTTCAAACAAGCAAAACAAAATCGAATCAAACAAAGTTATCAAAATTACAAACTTTAAACAACAAAATATTGAGCAAAAATGTCAAACCACGTTCTGCTACCAAATGTTAAGGAGTTTGGGAACGGCAAGCTTGTGCCCGCACCAAATCAAACAAACCCATCTGTGGTCAGGCCATTTATTGCTCAAAACAATCAATCTTACTACTAGGACATGCACAAAACATAAACCTGACTTTGTCGCTTGCTGGGAAGACCACTGCTCCGGCTGCAGGCTGACCCAACTTCAGGTGGACACCAAATGGCCTACAAAAACCACACAAGCACCGGGCCACAACGACGGTGAGAGCTCCACCGCCACAATCGCCGAACTGGGCCTAGCCTCAGCTTCAGCCGAATGCCCTGGCAGTGGACGCTCCTCACCATTCCTCCAAGGCACGAGTCAGAGCTCCACTACCACATTCGCCGAACTGGGCAAGACCCCAGCTCCAGCCGAATGCCCTGGCAATGGACGCTCCTCACACCATTCCTCCAATCCTCGGCCACAGTCCATGCTCCCCAATACACCATAATTGGGGCCAATTCAAACAAATCACAAAATTTAGCCGGCCGGCCCCATGCTGCCAAACGTCAAAGTGCCTTTTTTTATTCGGCCGAGCCAAAGCGACAAGTCGTACAGCCAAGCGGCAGAAACCAAAATAAAAACAAAATATAATTCTAAACATATTTTAAAAGCCGCAGAATACAAGGGCGGGTGGTGTAGGTAAGGTACCCCAATCTCTAGGCACGCACACAACCCGCAAAATGGGCGGCTTACCTGCCAACATACGTACCACTGCAGAACCTAAAAGCATACCATTGAGCAGCTCACCTGCAATCATACTTTGAAAACAATTACCTAGGTACCAGTGCCATACCCTGGCTCTGCAATCTCACTAGGGAACTAACGAAAGTGCAGAACCAGGCAAGCTCCAGGAACCTTTTGACCTCACAAAGCAGAACCTTACCAACCAACTACATTAACCATTTACCTTTTAACCTTACAAACCTGTTACCAACCATTACAATACCAACCTTTACCTTTTACCATTTTACCACAAATAGACCAGTTATAAATTAAATATCACAAGACAAATAAAAATAAAGACTTAAATATTTAAACCTACCTTGTGCGTCGCCTACAGCTCCACCTTCGCCAGTAACGTTAGCATCGCCAGTTGCAGAACCATCAAAACCTAAAACACACGAAAGTTTAGTTCCAAGAATCGAAAAGCAGTCTTTAAACTGTTGTACAAAAAGTTTAGCTTTTTAACCTACCAGTCATTTCCAAATTAGAGTCATCTTCGCCAAAGTTAGTGTCATCGTTATTAGTACCATCATCGTCATCATCCCACAAGGTTTCATTGACAAATTCTGGTTCCATTTTAGGTGCTACCGCATTTTCTTCTTCATCGGGAATAGTTACAAATTCGTCTTTGGTTGAACCAGACGGTCCAGCTTCCAAGGGATCGACACATTTTCGTTTTGCAGGTCCAGATTGAGAAGATGAGGAATTATTTGATGCTATCGATGGTCTATTTGGTCTCTTATCGGCTATTGGAGTTGAGGAGGGCTTAGAATCTAAATCAGTCATTACAGATTGCCTTTGTTGTGACGACCTAGGGCCAGGCCTTGACGACTGCTTTGGTTTGGTTGGAGAGGAAGTTTCTTCATTTTGATTTCCGGTCAGACCTTTAACCTGAAGTTGTTGCGCTGTACTAATAAAGGATGCTAATTCCTCTTGTTTAACATTAACTTCGCCTTGATACATAAATTGTAACAAGTCCCTTAAAGTCGAATGACTAACGTCTTTTAAAAACACTGAAAAGAAAAAATAAAAATTAGAATACAATAATCAGGATACATAAATATTCAAGAAATTGTATGACCGTCTCACGCAATAGTCAACTTACCTATTGGATGTTGAGTTGGGTTCATCTTGAACATTTCTTGAAAATAAGGAGAACATACTGATAAAACTAATTTGTGTGCCTGTAATAGTCTGCCCTCGGCAGCTAAAGTCACATCCACCAAGTCTCCACGCGACAGAAGGCCATTAAAGCCTGCCGACATGTTTGCGTGGAAATTGTTCCAGCATAGCGAGAACTGTTCGTCAGACGCCATATTGGCGAGATTTATTTATTAACACCTGAAAAAAGATAAGAAACATTTAAAACTCGTGATACACGAAATTAAACTATGAAAGTTACAATCATATCTTACAGAGATTAACAGAATAAAAATAATTTTCAACTTACCTATCCTATAATTTTGTACTTTAATTCCACTTAAGAAACATTTAAAATAAATGTATCAATGTTACTCAAATGTCGAATACTTGTTTATCGCACGTCCTCCTCGCTACAGTGTTGTTCACGTTATGATGACGAGTGGCGAAGTGCGCTGTCGCGTCACTAGGCTAAATATCATGTTCACAAACGACATTTTATTAAATATTACTTATATAAAGACTTTTTTGTAGTAAATATTTTATAATATGCATAAAGATGTTTTATAATATCCATATTTTGAATAAAATATTAAATATAACATCAGTAAATAACTTTTTTTGTAAAAAATATTATACACATTGTAAATGTCAAAATTTGTAGGAGTAACTGATCAACTATTTGCTTTGGTTATTTTTTTTATTATTTACACATCATAGAATAGACCAAACTTACCTTTTTCAATGGGCTATTTGACAATGCGAAAAATAAAGTGTCAATTACTGTTATCAGTATACATTAAGAGTTTAAAAATGGGTATTTAATAATTATAGTTGAAATTAATGATTAATTTATTTAAAAATCCGTAATTAAAAATGCATTTTTTAAATGTTTGTCACGTGCCACAAAACGCTCCTGGTTGGTCGAGTTTATGATGACGTCACCTGCTTGTAAACACAGATTCTACGTCTTGTAAACCGCATAGATAATACAGTTCTCCCAAAGTGATAATGCGCATAGAAATCTTCGTCACTGTTCGGCAACGGTCGTATTCCCCGAGCGTCGGAAGACGATATGTATATAGAGTGGTTAAGTGCATTTTCTTCATGCATAATTTAGTAGAATTATGTGTTTTGTGCTAAAAGAGATAAATATTGATTTATCAGTAACGAAACTTGATTCGATAATTCCATGTAAGTAAATAGCGAGGAAAACCACACGATTGCGAATATGCTACAATATTTGTTGGATTGATTTACTTCGAAAATTTTATAGTACTTTTCAAGTGTCTTACTGAAGCTGATGTAACGATGGAAGAAAAGAAGGTTTAAATAACACAAGGTTTATATTAGAAGAAAAAAAAATGGTTTTCAAACACAGGTTTACATTAAAATCTTAGAAATCCAATCATTAAAATCTCAGTTCAAAAGTATTTACAGCACTGATCATTCCAGAATAATATTACAATTACAAAAGAAATTAATCAGAATCAGGGAGGATCTCTATTCCTGACATCGTAGATTCATCAGAACTTTCATTATGCTCTTGTTCATTTTCACTTTCCCCACTGCTATCACCTGTGTAAATAATCATTTCGTCGGAAAAACTATCGATTCTTGGTTCAAATTTTCTATATTCATCTTCGCATTTAACAGCATGATCACAAACTTTTTTCCATTCTTCTGGTCCTATATTATAGATTTTTTCTAATATAGCATCTTTAACTGATGTGACAGTCATTGCAATATTTTTTTTGGGACCAAATATTTTCAATAGGGTTAAAATCGGGATGATATGGTGGCAATCTTATAATTTTATGCCCATGTTCCTCCATTATACGGTCAATGGCAAATTCTGTGTATTTTTCTTTATGTCTTTTTATAATTTCATACAAATCGGGTTTCAGTTTCTTTGGGTCATGTGGAATGTTGTGTTGTTGTAACCAAGCTATCATTTGTGGTTTAGATGTGTTTGAGTTTGGTGGTTTCATAGACAGCTTATTATGATATGGGGCGTTGTCAATTACACTATTAGGAGGCAAGTTGGGAATCAATTGATTGCGTAGCCAAGTTTGATAACGTTCCGCGTTTATTTCTTTATGATAGTCACCTTCTGAGTCGACACATTTATGTAACATTAGAGCCCCTGGGACGAAGCCTTTTTCATTGCCTGCGTGTACAATAATTATTCGCTCTCCTTTGGAAATGGGTTGTTTGATACCTTTTTTGCTGCTATCTTGCCAAGTTTTACCCTTAGTATGTGATGTATGCACGTATGACTCGTCCATAAACACTATGTTTCTACCAGAATTCCTCAGCTGTTGTATTTCTCTGAGATATTTGATCCTTTTTAAACGTATATCATGCTTTTCCACAAGTAACCGTCTGTTATTATCAGTTTTCAGAAACCTAAATCCCATTTCTTTCAAGATCAGCCTTACAGTCTCCGCACAGCCTTTGAAATTAATAGCTTCGATCAACTTTTTTCTCAAATTATTTACAGTTGGGAGTTCTTTGAGCGTCAACTGAAAATTGTATATCATATTACGAATAAGACAGTAGTCGAAATCATCAAGTCCCACCCGAAATCTACTTTTAGGTTTTCCTTTTTTCGGTGAGGAAAATTTCATTGATTGATTCTGTTTTTTTTCGTTTAAGATATTACTCAAAGTTCGTCGTGAAATTCCTGTAGCTTTTGTAACACGGTCCTGATTTTTTTTTAAATAACCATCATGGTCTCTTTTGAAAACATTGGCTTCATTTAAGAAATAAAGGTACACATTAAATACCATTTGTCGTGCTTGTGACTTAAGCGGCTTTCCACGTTTAAATTTATCCATTCTAGAAGAATTCGTCTGAAAGAAAATGGTATGGGCAGAGTTAGGCATATTTTTATTTATTTGTTGTATTATTGCATTATGTACTTGTACGAGAAGCAGGGAAACAAAACCCTTCAGTCCCGACTTCCCGTACTGGATGCGAATGGCGCACCGCTAAAATTATGATATCTAACTTACGTGTGTGGCTGCTTCCGCGACGAGTTCCCCGGGTACCCAGGGGATCCAAATGTTCGTTCTCCAAGGCACAATACACACGCATATGAAATATAAACAACTCACAAATCGATTAAACTTCGACAACAAAGTTTTATTTATTTATTTATTTATTTATAATAGGGTAGCCAACAGTGCTAACATCACACACTTATTTGTACTTAACACTAAATCAGAAGTTAGATGTTGCACCTATTATAGGCGACCACCACATTACCACAGTAGCTTTTATTGCCTATAAGAAATAACAAAATTATAAAATTTTCAATAAGTATACAAAAACTAAATATTATTCGAAAAACTAATTCTGAAACAATTTTTAAATGAAGACGACAGATTGGTAAAAAAGATTGAATTGACAAAATGTCTTGCAAAAACTAGAATTGTTCCTAATACTACGTAATACTTACGAATACCTTTTTTTTTTTTTAATTTTATTTTAATTTTACTTTATTACTTGAAGTAGGTAATATTTTAGTTATTTTCGTTACTTTTTTATTATTTCTAAAAGGAATTGTATGTTTATTATATATATATGTCGTCTTCACAAGACTTTTTCTTTTTGGTACACAAAACAGTCGTCCACTGACCTGTACACACTGACTCGACAAGAAGTGCCCTTAGGCATCAATATCGAACAGTACTAAGTAGTATACTTTATAATATTATTTATTCCTATATCTATTTGTTTATTTATGCATGTGTATCTTTCTATTAAATTTATATAACCCTAAATCTGATTTTTTAAATGTTTTTCTAGTACTTAATATGTATTTAATGTAGGTATTTTTAATTTTTTAATATTAAAAAAACGTGATAAATGTTAGTACGTTTTCCTATTTTACAAAATAAACTATTTAAAGTTGAATAAGATAATTAAAGTTGAAATTAAATTCACCTTTGAAAACAAAACCAAGAACGGTGTGTAATTATATAATTCCACTCAGAGAGAACACATGCAGTCACCGACCGCCCGAATTGTTTTCGATTGTGTACACATGATATTGACTTCTATTTCTTTCGAACAAGGTGCAAAATGCAAGTGCAATGTTTAGGCTCTTACGATTCAATGATTCGGGTGTTTCCGGGAATACGACAATTAGCGAAGATCTGTATGTGCATTATTAATTTGGGAATACTGTACACTATTACACGCATAAATAATACTTTGTGTGATTTATTTTCAATATTTTACAAATTCTGTCAAGTACTTTTACCATGAACAAAGATTTTGTAAAAGCAGACAGCAGAAACCTGCCCCAAGTCGACGCAATCATAGTCGGATTATTTTTCAAAAATGATTCCGACTTTTATGCCTCAGAGCTAAAAAATGTGAAGACAGCAAAGTAAGTATAGTAACACTTTAGTGGTAACTTAAATTATATCATAAGAAAGTGAAATAATGATGAACTTCCACAAGCAAGGACTTTTATAGGTTATAAATGTTAAGTTAGTTTGGCGCAGTTTCGTGAACATAAACGATAATTTGTTTACTTTTGCAGGTCTGCAAGGGAAACATATGGAGATGATGCCATTGGAAATGTGCAGCTGCGTCGCGAGCCAGATCTTTGCACATTAAACTGTAAGATTTGTCCTAAGCACAAGGTGGGGAGCAGCTCTTACAATGTCACTATGGTGATAGACGAGAATAAGGGTGAAATTGTTAGCTGTCAGTGCTTGGACTGTGCAGCTTCAGCTGGTGGCTGTAAACATGCAGTGGCATTCCTCATGTGGACCCATCGTCGCACAGAGGAACCTTCTTGCACTGAGGTGGAATGTTTCTGGAAAAAACCAAGGCTCTCAAGAGTAGGTACAACCTTGAAATATGTGACTGTGGAACAGTTGTGTAAGCAAGCTCCTCAATGTGAAACCAATAATAGCCTCTAGGATCTTTAGTAGAGATCATGGGAGCAAAAGCCCCAGAGATGCCTGCCATGAAAAAAAGGGCGGAAGATTAGAATCCTCAGTGATAAAAACCGTGCAAAATATACTGAAAAAGAGAGTGAAGCCCTGCGGAAGTGAAAGTACCAAAAATAAATACATTTGTATGGCAACATTTCAGAAAAGTACCAAGCTCAAATTCAACTGCAAATGTTTGTTACCAAAATGAGGAAAGGTTACTTTTGTGTGGCTCACCCTGACTGAAGATTCAAAAAAAGTGGATGTGATTGTAGTTGACTATGACAATGAATATGTGAGTAATTTGTTAATAAATGTTGCATCTTTTTGGAAAGCAAATATTTTTCCACTGTTAATTCGTAGTGTTACAGTACCTAATTAAAAATATTTTAGGTAGTAATATAAGTTCATAATAAATAAATTTATTCTTATGTTATTAAAAACTTTAAAATATCAATAAGTGCTTATTATGGCTATGTTTATCCTCAATTACCATATAGTATAATATTCAGGGGTAATAGTGTAAATATTCAAACTACCTTTATGTTACAGAAAAAATGTATAAGAACAATTTATAATAAATACACTACTATGTCCCTCCGTAATACATTCAGAGATGAAAAGCTTCTCACTGTAATTTGTATATACATATTAGAATGTTATCTGTTTGTAATGAAACAAAGATAATTTTATAGAGAGGGACAATGTTCTTAGCTATGGCTTCACCGTACTGGTTGGAAGGCAGGGGATTGAACTGCAGTGTTAAATGTTACATCAAAAAACATGAATTAGTAATAAATATAAATATGATCTCTGTATACCTCAAATAAATAATACAATGTACCAAAAAAGTACATATATAATTGCAATAAAAATGTTTAATCATTTGTCATTAAGGTTAAAAACCCTAAATGGTAATACATTTAAGTACACATTAAAAACCTGGCTTTTATCTAAGCTATATTATAATTTAAGTGAATATTATAGTGATTACTAGTGTAATATTGTGTGTTCATGTTATATAAAGTTCAAAAAGTAATCTTTGAGTTATTATTCTGTTTTTAAATAGTTTTAAAGTATTTTTGTTATTAGTCTGTTTTTGAATAGTTTGTAGACCCACAAACTATTCATAAACAGACCAATAATAATATAACCTTGTCTACCTACAAGCTATTTAAAAGCAGATTACCTACTCAAATTATTGTATGTTCGAAAAGGATAGCTGTTGTAAGGTTTACTACTACCACAATGTAACCAAAAACTGTGGACATTGAATAATATACACAGTTTTGACAATAAAATATATTTTATTCTATTAATTGTAGCTACATTAATAGAATATATTTTATTGTCAAAACTAATAACGAAGGAAAAATAAAATTTATACTAAAGGTTTTCAAATGTTTTATTTAATAAATTATAAAAATTCCAATATAAACAGAATGCGTAACTAAGTGATTGGATACATATATGACATCCCAGAAAGGTGTGGCAAAAATGCATTTCAGAAGCATTGACTGCTATTTTTTAATTCATTTAATCCATAAGCACACCCACATACCAAATGAACATATATTAATGTGTTTGAAAAAAAATAAATTAGTTTTTCTGAACTTAAAGATAATGACAGTATCATATAACAGTAAATTATTCTTGAAAAATATTCCAATTATAGCTAGCTTTTTACGCCTTTTTATTGTTAACTTAAATAAACAATCTATCAGAGAGACTTTGCCGATTTCATTTCGACACAACTATCACAATGTAAGTTGTATTATTGATTGCCTGGAAATTGACATACAAAAGCCTTCCAAAGCCCTTTTTCAAGCATTAACTTGGTCAGATTATAAGAAAGGTAATACTGTAAAGTATTTGATGTCATGTACGCCTAATGGTCTCATCAATTATATTTCTCCTGGTTTTGGGGGAAGAGCAAGTGATGTCTCTATTGTGGAAAATTGCAACTTTCTAGATTATCTAGATCCAGGTACTAGGTAGTCAGTCATAGACCTTATTGCCGATTCAGTCTCAGAATAATTTGCAATTGCCCCTCTAAAATTTAAAAAAAAAATACTTTCCCTATACCCTGCCCTGCTGAGCAAAGCAGTTACCAAAGTAAAGGTATTTTGAAAGAAAACAAGTGTATTATTTAAAATATTTATTCTTTTTTGATGCGTTAAGAATGCTTTTTCTTGCATTCTTGGTAATTTCTTATTTTGTAGCCTATATATATATATATCCGTGCCTTTTAAAATTCAGTTAATTACACCAATTAAATATTGCTAACCTTATGGTGAGCTCCAAAAATAGATTTACAACAAGCTCTCTATGCTCATTACATTTAACGAAATCAAAAGTACTTATTATTTTGTCCTTATTTTTTTTTATTATATTGTTGTCATGTGCATTTAGCGCTAACCACTCATTTGACTCCGTTAAAATTACTCCAAACCTGCGGATCATCAGATGGGTAATGAAGCTTTGTCATATTTTTTGTGCCTTTGCGTTCATGCTCTCTGATCCATCCGTGAGTGCTACTTTTAAATCGCTGCGGAAATGTATACACTTAAGCTTTTCTAAAATTTTCTTCACTACCCAACCCGTTGAGTAAGCACGTGAGGGAACCGCCAGTCTTTGCCCCCTTGCTTGTTGTAATATTCCTTCCACCTCATTCACTTGACGATGATGAGGCAGCCTGTTTTTATTTTCAACAGATAAAGATTGAATATTGATTATACAACGTGTTACAAAATACCTCGTAAAGCCGAAAGGAGGTTAAATAAGGGGCTTATAACGAGTCCATTCACAATATTTAAGAACCGTAGTAACCCTGTATAACATACCCCCAAAAATATAAAATATATTATTTTCACTTTTGCAACCCTATTTCAGTAAAATTAAAGAGTAAACTACGCAGAATGTACTTACATTTCTATCTAATTCGCAGAACAAAAAAATTAAAAGATCTAACCTAACGAAACAACCTGAAATGGCTTGTGTGACAATTCGCACCATTCCTCGGTGTTATTGATGCGAAAACCGATTTAACACGCTGTTTCATCTCGGCAACCGTTGGGCAATCGGAGAAATACACTCTGTCCTTCACATAACCCTACAAAAAGAAGTCCAAGGGTGTGAGGTCCGGAGAACGAGCAGGCCATAGCACCGGTCACCCGCGGCCGATCCATCCTCGCGTAAAGCGAACGTTAAGATGTTCTCGTACTTTGCGAGCAAAATGTGCCGGAGCTCCATCATGCTGAAACACCATGTTTCTTTGGTTCTCAAAGTAATCCCAGTCAGCCACAGGAAAGTCGTCAATCGCCTCTTCGAATTCCGTTTGTAAAAACGTTAGATAGTTGCTACCGTTCAGACGTGATGGCATAATAACGGGACCGATGACATGCCCTCATAAAGGCCAGCCCAAACGTGATCGTTATGCATATTTGAAAGTCCTGACCTCGTGAATGTTGCCTCGTCCGTTCAAAGAGCATAGTTTACGTAATTAGGGTTTTCCTTAAACTGCCTGAGGTATCACTAGCAGAAGTTACTTCTGGGTGCAAAATCAGCTTCTGTACGGCGATAGTGATAAGGGTGACGATTGTCGTCACGAAGAATTTCCCAAACTGCAATATGGTTTATACCGAATCTCGTTCCGTCGCTGTTTAGTGGGGGGTCTACCATCGCTAAATCGTTGCCGATACAGTTCGCGAGCACGAATTAAATTGCTATCCTCATGGCCTACGCATAACATCATATCGTAATATTCCGATTTAGAAAGCATATGTTGGAAAAAAAACTCGAAACAGTTGTGGGATATCGATTAGAAGATTTGAAATTGACAACATATTTTTTTTTCCAACTTGTACATTTTTTGAAGTCAGTTCTCGAGTATAAGATAAAAAAAATATCCTTGTATGGAGGTAGCAAACATTTATAAATGAAAAATAGTAAAACTATTAAAGTAGACTATTATTAGGTAAAATAGGTACGTAGGCCTTTCTGTTAAATAATCTTTGTTCCCTGACATGACAGCTTATTGGTTGACAATATTTTTGGCCTAGATAATTAATTATATTTTTACAGGGTATTTTGTAACACGTTGTATTGTCAGCCTCATCATCCTCACAATTAAATGATGTTGCATGAAATTTTATCACGTTAGTGATTAGCAATTATTTAAATGTGCACTTGAAAGTGTGGCAATTAGGGTTATTATTTCGATAATTATAGGCTCTCATTTGCCTAAAAAAATATCAATTGGGTCCGTATTGAAATATCTGGGCCTGATATATACAGGGTTACAGAAAAAGTCGTGCTAGATCCGTTCAGGGCGTGGAGTACCCATCAGTTCTGACTTATTTCTCTATGAAACACCCTACCCTAAATTTTCGAGATTTTCGACTTTTAATTTTTTTATTGAAAATTGCCGATTTTTGGGCTACTAAAATTAATTTTGTGTGCCTTATTATTATTATTATTGCATTTTTACATGTGTAATAAGATGCTTTAGGAAGTCAATCATTAAAATAGTGCATAAGTTAATTGAATAGGCCGTAGTAGACAAGTGAAAGTTAAGAAATTACAAAAATAATTAGCAACTTTTTTTTTTCTCTAAGGGATATCTAAAAAAAATACTATGGCAGTTGTTCGGCAGATGTATTTTAAAATATCTACGTATCATAAGCTATCTAACGAGGTATAACAATCTAGAATTTGTATTACATTTCGTGGAAAAAAAGTAGTTGGGACGCTTCAGGTAGTAGTTCTAACGGACCCGAACCTATTGTTTGTGAGCGAGACAAGTGATGATTTATGCAGGTGTAAGTGAAAGAAAAAATGTGTAGAGACTGATTAGGGCTGGGAATACAATACAGGATATTGTTTTGGTTGGTTTTCTGCTTTTGTTCTTCGTACATAGAAGATGTGATATCGTTTTGCTCTTTTTCTCGACTTGGCTGTGATTCTGGACTATTTCTTCTGATTTGTGACTACTGTGCTTGTTAACCGGACTCTGATTTGTACTTGTGATACGGAAGTGTGAATATGACGTCCTACACACCTGAGGAATATGCTGATATGCTTATTTGTTATGGATACTGCGATTGTGTGTCTGCGCAAGCTCGCAACGAATACATAACTCGCTACCCCGGTCGCCGCCGACTACTTCCACTAATATTGTTGCCCGTGATCTGGGACTTTCGCAATGGAGAGTATGGTTTACAGTGCATACTGCTGGCCTATCATTACTCGCGGTACACGTTATTGAAGAAGGAGACCCCGCGAGAAGGTTGGACTTCTGCAGATTCATGCTAAATGCTGACGTAGAAGAACCAGATTTTCTAAGAAATATCTTGTGGACAGATGAATCCAAATTTGATAAAGATGGCATAACTATCACAACGCCCATTACTGGGCCCCAAAAGAACGAAGGAATCCCAATAAGAAAAGAGTGAAGCGAAGATTCAGCGTGAATGTGTGGATGGGCATTATCTCCAATCATTTGATTGGACCTTACTTTCTCCCGGACAATCTAAATGGGGAAAGCTACGAAAACGTGGCTGGACACAAATTATCCAAACAAATGGATAGGACGAGGTGGGCCGTTGCCATGGCCAGCAAGAAGTCCGGACCTAACCCCCATGGATTTTCATGTGTGGGGGCGCATGAAAAGTCTTGTCAACAGCGAGCCAAATCCAGTTTCGTCTGTGGAAGAATTAAGAGAAAGGATTGTGGATGCAGCAAATCAAATGAGGACAACGTTGGCAACTGGAGTATTGGGTTCATGGTAATCTACACGAGTACGGTAGTAGTGAAGACTGGTCTCCTAGAAGGATGCGACAATGTGTTAGAAACAGAGGCGGCCATGTTGAACATGAACTGTAGAGTAAGAAAAAGTTGTGTGAAAACCTGATTTAATAAATAACATTTCTTGCTTACCTATTGTTTAATTTACTTTTAAGGGCTAAGTATTAACTTTCTTTCCCACTGTCGCCTATCAAACTAAGTTTTTGCCACGAAATGTAATACAAATTCTAGATTGTTATACCTCGTTAGATAGCTTATGATACGTAGATATTTTAAAATACATCTGCCGAACAACTGCCATAATATTTTTTTAGATATCCCTTAGAGAAAAAAACTTGCTAATTATTTTTGTAATTTCTTAACTTTCACTTGTCTACTACGGCCTATTCAATTAACTTATGCACTATTTTAATGATTAACGTCCTAAAGCATCTTATTACACATGTAAAAATGCAATAATAATAAGGCACACAAAATAAACAAAATTAATTTTAGTAGCCCAAAAATCGGCAATTTTCAATAAAAAAACTAAAAGTCGAAAATCTCGAGAAGGGATAAATTTAGGGTAGGGTGTTTCATAGAGAAATAAGTCAGAACTGATGGGTACTCCACGCCCTGAACGGATCTAGCACGACTTTTCCTGTAACCCTGTATATATTTTTTTTGTTGATAAAGTGCCACACCTTCATATAACTGTTTAATGTTAGTATACATTTTTTATAGTCGGTACTGATACTTCCCGGCCTTTACTATTAATAAATTTTAGTGTTTTGAATTTTTTAACTGCTTCTTGCCAGAAACTGTAGTGTTTGGAGCCATCCACCACTGTTGCACGTATTTTGTAGTATTTTCAGTGTGCTGCTCACGGGTCGTCCATCAACATAGTGTGCTGTAATAGAAAAATGATTATTATTATTGTTCAGTGACACACATTTTTCATTCTTGTTTAAGTGGCTCTAGTCTTTTTAGAATACAACATCAAGTGTGGTCACAAAGCTATGTAAGAGGTGTATGTCGTAGGTGTATATTATCTATGCTTATATTAGATATACTACTTGTGATTAATTTTATTACATGCATTTGAAAAACTGACAAGTTATAATTAAATTAATCCTAAACCTGAAAGAATCTGCTAGCAGAATATTAGGAGATAGATTTAAAACAACCAGAACTAAGTACAACAAAGTACAAAGGCAGACGTAAAGCCGTTAGAAATTTTATGACGTTCAGATCTACAGGACAATGAGAGCTGTAAGCTAACATATGCATACATATTAACCCATCCGGCGCCCATAACGACACGTATGCATGATCAGTAAACAAACTGTAACGACCCATTACACATATGTAAGTTTTCGTTATTTATACACACTTAAAAAGATAATTTAGCTATAAATATTAACTATATATATGTAACAAATATTTTAAAGTTTTTTTTAAACTTGACAAATGTCTTAGAAATACCGCGTTTTTTCATGTTTCGATTAAACATTGAATATTTTTTTTAAATGGGATTTGCTAAACGGGATATTGGTTATTATAAAGGATTTTTTAATAATAGTTTTAAAATATAATATAATTTAACACTTTGATTGATTTGGCTGCTCGTATCATGGGAATGTTTACGATGATGCGGACGACAAGGTTCTAAGTTTGAAACAATGAATTATATTTGTTAACTGCATCGAAGTAGAGATAATTTCGGAACTTACTCCGCAAGATCTTATGACTATGCAAAAATAATAAAGATTATTTATAGACGGCTTTTTTTTAAAGTTGTCTATTTAAATATTAGTTTTAAATTATCAAATAAGGCACCGACAAAGCTTTTTCTTAGTAACATTTAAAAATGTCTCCTTATAATATATGTATGAATATATATATGTATATGAATTTTTTTCGTCAATTTAAAGGATTAAGCGAACCGACCCAAACAAAGGATTCGGCCATTTTATATAAAAACAAAGGATTATATTTGACTTTGTATTTCTGCATTCTATAACACTTATTCTTAAAATTTCTGGAAATTAACTGCTTTTTAAAATAATTTAAAAGGTTATTTAGGTACCTATGCTATTTTAAAAACAAAGGATTATTTATGACTCTGAATTTCGGCATCCTATAATATTTAGTCTTTTATGTCTTTAGTCTAATGTTATTCATTTGTAATTTATTTTAGGTACGTACGTCAGTAGTTTTAATGACAATTTTAAAACCAAGATGGTATTAGTGAAACAGGAACCGCGACGGCTTAGCTTGCTTTCCGAGGCACTTTATATGTACTATGAGAAATGTATGTAAGAAAAGAAATTCACAAAGATACATGCCAGAATGTTCAAACCGCAAACCTTTTTGCATTTTAAGTTTTTATTTTTTATTTTGTGTTCTTATAACCTAAGGTCTTTTTTTTTCGACCTGCATTATCATACAGACAAGACAAAGTTAAGCCAATCCACAACATCTCGCCATGTGCCCAGTAATTTGTAGACTCATTTAAAAAAGCCAAAATATGTCTGTTCCATTTACAAAAAATAGTTCTTTCCTGATTCGCTTTACATTTATAAATAGAAATATGTAGGTAGTGAATACTAACAAAAATTTGCACTGTATGACAGGGCAGCCGCCATCGTTTTGCTAGGCACTCTTACGCAATTTTTCACCTGGAAATTAAAATAAAAAAATCATTATTACTTGTTAAAAGAATGAAATAAATATATATGTAAATAAGGTAATTATCATACATCATATATATCATACATGTTTAGAATACGGACCAACAATAAACATACCTTTATATTTTTAATTCTTTCCGGGATGTGTAACATTATACACATAGGTGACAATTTTTAACTTCTAAATCAAACTTTTCCGTGATGGTAACGAATGTGTAAGTTCAATTATCAAATCTGAAACATTTTAATAAATTATTATTATTTATTTTTGTTACGGTCATAGAAAGCTGAGAATAAAACGAAACAAAAGGAAAGTTAAGTTAATCAAATTATAACTGAAAATCAATAACAAGTTTTAATATTATTCAGTTGATGGTGGCAACCAGCATTGTTCTTAATATGCATTTTATATGAAAGAAAAGTACTTAAAGCCAAAAATGTAATAAATATTATTGAATAAAATACTGAGTCGCTAGTCAAACTAAACCTCCTGTGTTCTAATTCTAAAATTTATTGTCTTAAATAAATATCAGTTAAGTCCAATAATTTGTTTAATTTATTTGTGGGTTTAGGTGTTTAGTAAAGTTGGCTAAATGTGAATCCGCTTCTTATAGTTGTTTTATTTTTTAACTATATTTTACATTTTATTAACTCTTATTTTTGTGACAAATAAAAACTGATTTTATTTTATTTATAAAATAAAACAACTTGCAAGTTGACAATCTGACTTAGTATCTACTTAAATCGAAAACTTTTTTAAAAATATAATATAAATAGTACCTGAAGTAGTTGCAGTTTTATAATATGTGGGACATAGTGCCTTTTTCTGGATTAGTTAGTTCATCTAAGGAAACATCACCTGTAATTCAAATATTGTATTATTAGGTATGTTATTTATAAAAGTGTTGGTGGCCCGGTTGTAAGAATGTTTTCCTTCAAAAACCTGAACCCCGGCCATTAAAATATACACCTTTATTACGTACATTTGTCAAGAGATAGAAAGTAAGACAGATTTCTTAACATTTGATGAATTCACCATGCGAGTGTAGAGAGAGGAGAAGAATGATGTCTCGGGTTTGCAATTGACTGAGGCTGGTTTACAAAAACTTTCTCACCAATTTGCTCCTTTCCCTACCAGACCAAGACTGATCCATTAAGCTGCCTTGGAAGCTAGTTTTTGTAATTTACACTACCACCCACTGTTCCTGTGGATAAAAAAACCTAATTAAGCTATTGGTCTTGGTTCCTCTAATGCCAACTTGAGGGACCCTTAATGAATTATCATGAAAAAATACATCAGGCCCTTGCCAACCGGTCTGACCAGCTGCAGCGTGGCGAATGTAGGCTAAATTCTTCATTTATTTATTCATTCATTTCTACAGCACATTACAGAACATAAAGGTTAGTATATAATGAATATGGTTAGTAGAATGGTGGATGGTGAGCGTATTATCGCGCAATAGAAAAAAAAGGAGGCCTCCTTTTCTTAAACCAGCCAATTGTCGGTCGCAAGCCCGAGACACCATTCTTCTCATCTCTTACCCACACACGAAGGACCCGGCACCCGCACGGTGAATCCATGGAATGCTTAGAAATTTGTCTTCTCTTGAGTTTATACATTGGCCAAATTAGGAAACATACTTTATTACTGTTAGGTGTCAAAGAAAAGGAGAAAAAACAAGAAATACAACCAAAAGATATAGAAATTCAATTCAATTCAACAAAAAACAATAACACAAATAAAATTACAGATATCCAATATTGAATTAAATTAAATTAAAAATTTAAAAAAACTAAAGATTATTCAATTAAAAAGAGTTCTAAATTAAATAATTATTGGCTGCCCTAACTACAGCTAAGTGTACCCTAACAGTGAGTGAGATGTGATGTAGCCCTGTAGAATTACAGATTATCTGCATCCGAAGTACAGATTAATACTAATACTTTCATATCTATATTAGACATCGACGAGCTTGCCACTTGTCATGATTGGCCTATAGTAATGTTGGCTAAATGTGAATCCGCTTATTTATAAGCGTGGTTTCTGACCACCCCGAAAGGGAAACGGTCGTGATGATACTTAACTTTTTTATATATTTGTCTATTTTCTTTATTCAGGAGACATACAGATCCCATCCCAACCGTCTGCATGGTTCAATTATTATCATCATAATTTATTTATCTTATATAGCATTCATGATGTTCCGGAAGGGTCATCTCCAACAGTAAAGGACTCTGTGTTATATGGGCCTCTAACTCAAGTTAACAAGCTTTAGATCATACCAAATCTTACAAGTTCTACCTAGGTAGGTATTTTAGTAACTTACCAATGGCCAGTGATAGCTGGCCACTGGCAATTGCATCCGTGCTGAACAATGACGGGTACGCATTGGCCAGTATTCGACCATTCCCAGAAACAAATCTCTCAAAATGTTTGTTACACATAAACAAGTTAGCAAGCTTATCTAAAGAGCAGAGATAAGAAGAATTTAGGCACAATAACCACTTTTGGAGTCTTTTCTCAGATTTATGAAACTTGTGCGTCCTATCGCAAACTTACATAACCTCCAAGCACTTATAATAAATTTTACAAAGAAAACTGTACTTACGGGCGCGATAGGAAAACTGTATTACAAAACGTAGAGCGGATAAGCACAACGTGACTTCACTTGATCAACACAAGAACTGTAATTACAGATTTATAGTAATATGACTGTAATGGCGACACACATAAAATGGCGGACGCGGACTGACGCGGACGCCGGCGAATGACAAACGAGCATCCGTTCGAAAAGCCATAAAACTTAAATTCAAAAACGAAAAATGAAAAGTCATACATCCTAAGAAGTGTCAAACGTACTTTTTTCTAAGGCTACGATTCAAAGTTCTAAGTCAAACTAGTATGGCTCAAGTGGCTGCCTCGTCTCGGGCATTCGTACGAAAAAATCGCAAAGCTGTGAGCTAGCCAAATATATTTATTTCGAAATCGACTTAGCGCTGTAAGATTTACTTTATTTCGCTTTGAAAGGCGTCTGAATAGCGTTTTCATTTATTTAAGTAAAATTTAGCAAAAAAGCGCGCTTTGCTTTCTACGCCAATACGCAATTATTGTTTACGAATATATTAAATTTGGGAACACTATTTAGTTTTGGCAAGTGGCGGAGATTTCTGCGATTGCGCGAGTTCGAAGTACTCTTTGGCTTTGAGTATTATGTTCTTCCTTGGTTTCTTGAAGTGTTCTGTGGTTCTATCAGGATCCTCGGTGTTATTTTGCTTTTAAAAGTACCTAGTCTAATAAAAGAAAATAGCACTTTATCGAAGAAATATCACTGGCTCAGGTAAGTCTACTATTTAATAATCTATATATAGTTAAACATTAATTTTGGGCGATTTTCTATAATCTGTTATTATTATCCTTCAGATGTTTCAGCTTACCCAAAATTATTGTAGTCGCTCCCAATTGACATGACTTTGGAAGATCCATTTTTCGTTGTAAAAGAGTAAGTAAATAGCAAGGTGATTGAACTTAACTGGATTGTTTGTAAATAATTGCGACCTGTATGTACCTACTAAAGTATTTTATTTTCCTACTTAGTTATAGCAACTATAGTATTAAAGGCAAGTAGGTTCTCATGATTTAGGTATTACAAATTCACTAGAATATATACTATATTTGTATGCGTGTTTTCCTAACATTGGTATATAATATATATAGTACCAGTTACTCATGTAACTTACCTAGTAAGTTTATCAGTTACTTTGGTTGTTAAGACTTTATTGTCAAATAAATAACCAAATTAACTTATATTAAGTTAACAATTCAATAATTGTTAATAATAATTTGAGATAAAACAAACTCAAATTATTTAATCTACAGGAAGGTTTTTTTAGACAGTAAGGTTGTTAACGAAACATTCCATAACTTTTAGAGATATTCTGAACAGCAGTGATAGATTTTGGAAAAAAATGCACAGTCAAATTGGGTAAATGGTAATTTTACATAAATTATTTTTTTGTTGCCAACCAATCCTGTTTCTTTTAAGGGTCAACAGTGTCTGGACCAATTAAAGTATAGAAATATTTAATGCTTATTCCAACCCAGACTTGCTAGGGACCCTATCTGTAACCCTTGTACTAACCAATGGAAGTGCGGCCGACCCCTTCCATCAGACTGCATAAATTAAACTCCACTGCCTGGGATTAGGTTCATTTGTAATTTGGAAATTGTTAAACCTCACTTTTTAAACCTTGTTAACTTAATTTTGTTTGGAACCTCACTTTTATACCTCCCAGTAGTGAAACCTAAATTATCTAAAGTATCCTAATTTTAATTGCATTTAAATTAAATAAATATTTCCACACAGGTCACACTAGTTTCCGTGGTAAGCTACGAGGTTTGTGTTACGGAAACTAGATGGTTGATAAACTACATATTATACTTTTTTTTTTGAAAATATATACATATCATACATATAAACACCCAGACCGAGACAAATTATACAATGTACGACATGCCCCTGGTGGGAATAGAACCCACGACCTCCCGAGTTCACGGCAACATTTGTTACCACGGAGGCAGTCTGTATAAAATCTGTATACTTGTTTTTTTTCCTGACCCCTAAGGAGGGTAAACAAACTTTCAGTGGCCCCCGATAACAGGGACCTCCTTGGATTGTGAAATAAAAATCTGTCTGATGGTCAGTAGCTAGTCGTTGGTATATTTTTGTGTATTTTACCGTAATTTTCTATTTAATTTACCGTTAATATCCATTGCTAAATATATTTTTTACAATCTGAATTCTTGTTTTATTTCCCGACCCCTAAGGAGGGAAAAAAATATATGTTTCAGTGGCAATTACTCATGAATATTTTGAGTAGATTAAGTTTTTCTTTACAAAATGTATGGGTAATGTTTTTCTCTATATCTGAAATTTCTAGTACTCAAACCTTCCTCAAGTTGATCCTTATAAAAAAAAGTTCATGTGTAAAATTATCATTTTCTTGCTGAGTGTATTTTTTTCCAAGTCCTGTGTTATGTCCTTGGAATAAGGTACCTGCCCTTACTGTACCATCTCAAAAATCCATCCTGTATAATATATAGGTACTTGAAAATAAATCAAGAAAATGGTATAAACTTGACAAAACTATTTGATCATTGTTATAGACTTGTTTTTCTGTAAGTTTAAGATAAACTATAAAATAATACATAAATATAGGTACTATACCTAGCTTAATAATAAAATGATTTATTTAATAGCTTCAATAATTTACTTGCATGTAGATTAAGTAGTGTGTTTGGCTGTACTTGTGATAACTAGTGTTCCATTAATTTACTCAATTAAGGGGGTTGTATCCCTCCCCAAGTAGCATAACAGAGTCACAAATACTAATCATATTATCTGCTTACCAACATAAAAACTTACCAATATTGCTTAAACCAATCCCTAAAGGTCGATTCTACTATTATGTTAAACACAGACACACAGTGGTAAATTAAATATGTATACGCAAATACGTTATAAAACAAGTGGACAATTGCATATCTATATATATATATATATTGCATATTACCTTAAGATGTACCAAGAGCAGCTCAAAAAAGGGATATATGTTTTTGTGACTGAGCATAATTAATATAATTTTGAAAAATATTGTTGGACTTTTGATTAAATATGACTTGTAGTCATACAAGTAGTCAGAAGAAGAATGAAACTGAAATAGACATTGTATGTATAATGGTACCGCTTTTGTGCTAGATGACAATAATCAAACACCTCTCACTCTTGGATTACAAGCTGGCAGCTATATTCTCCAGAATATCCGCCAGTAATGGTGGTTCTTGTATATATCGTCATGATCGTAGAACAGTGTCGGATTTAAAAAAATACCCATAATTTTGCATATATATTTATATATAGTTTTATATTGTTTGTGGTCTGTAATTTATAGTGCAAATATTAGAAAGGGTTCCAAAATGAAATCTAGAAGGTTTGCACTTATTATGAGACTTAAAAAGTGACAAAAAAACAGTCGAAATGACAGTTGAATGGCCGCCATGAAAATTTTTGCCAACACTCAAGCCATTCAACATTCTACTAAGATTCTTGATGCAAGAATTCCATTCCAGAACAGCCTGGGCTTTCTCATAGTCCACAAAAGCGAGACACAGTGGCAGATCATACTCTTTGGTTTTCTGCACTATCTGCTGCAAAGTGTGAATGTGGTCTACAGTACTGAAATCGCAAACCGAAACCCAGCCTGCTCTGGGGGCTGGAAATTATCCATTGTCTGGGAAAAACGAATTGTGATCACCCTTGAAAACAAAAACAAAAAACTTGGCCGAGGAGTGATATGGGCTTATAATTCTTCAAAAGGCAGGTGTTTCCTTTTTTAAAGAACATGACCAATAACATGGTGAATAACTAAAATAGTAAAATGGTTTTGTAAGTTATTGGGGAACAGGATTTCCACCTGCTCTCAGAAGCTCTGCTGTAACTCCATCATGACCAGGCTTATTCAGTTTCTTACTTTACACTTACTTTCAGGGCGAAGAAGAGGAGGCAAAGTTTGACCCAATGTATAAAAAAAAAGAAGAACCGCTAGTGGGACTTGAGTATGAAGGTATTTATACATTTTACAGCAACAGTTATGATAATTACGGTTAAAACCATTTAGAACATCATTTAGTTAGAAAAACTACTGGCTATATTGACTAAAATCATGTCAAAAAGATCAAATATAAGATAGAAGGCATGGTCATTATTTTCATACAAATAAAATGTTATGTTTGTACCCCATACATTGTCATTCTTGATAAAAGTTATTCTATTAAAATTAACGTTCCGTGAGCCTTAAATAACATTTGGTAACAAATTTTAACGATTACTTTTAATTTGGTTTAAGATGAAGATATCATGGGTGATGACTTTGAGGATAGTTTCAATATGCTCATATTCATGAGAAGTAGAATCGGAACCTGAATTTGTGACAGATTCAGATGAGGAAGAACTTCGCTACTCGCCAGATGACATGGCAGTCTCTGATACATCTTCAGACATACAAGAACTGGGTAATGACACATTTGTATATGACCTGAGTGAAAATAAGTTGTCGATTCTCCCTCGGTCCCCAAAATTACAAACAAATGAAAATGTGGATCCTTAAAATTGTATTATTATTAAAATAAATAGTTTTTACTAGTAGTTGTTGGATCAAACTTATTGATGTATGTAGGAATTAGGTTCAAATAATAATAATGAATGTATGTCTTTTGTTTCCAATAATTATAATAATGTTTCTACCTACTTTTATCTACAACCAAAGGGCATAATTTAAAAATAAAGTAACAGTATATACTACTACATACTACCTCGTTTAGTGATATAGAAATCCTGAAAACAAACTAAATTAGTTCTGAAATTATTATGATCCTGAAAGGGTTAAGATCTCATTCACTACTAAATTTACTTTACAGTTAAAGGTCACAGCACACATATCAACCCGGAAAGGGATCGTCACCATATCAACTTGAGCCATTTAGTATTGATTGTATGAAACTCCCTACTGCAATGCAGACTAATCGGAATCATAACATAATCGTCTCGACTCTGGACAACCTCAGTGGCCTAATTCAGGCCTAATTTGCGTGTCGGTTCGAAATATTGGAATGGAAAGCGACAGATCTCCATAGAAAACTGTCAGATTCATTCGAGCAAATCAACCGGACATGCATGTCGAAGTCGCGAGAATCGGGGCCCAGAACCGTGATCAACTTACAGCGTCGTCGTCCCAGCGCTTACGTCTCTCCGTACCGTCATCTTCAAGCCATAATCGCGGCGTCTCGACTAGTTGTAGCTGAGTTGACGCAGGGAGCTGATGATCCGCTTGATATGTGTGCTATGATCTTACATTATATTTTATGTATTTTATAGATTATATGTATAATTAAGTATATTATTCGCACCCCTGAATCAAAACGGTTTTTGCTCAAAAATCGATTAACCACATTATTGGATTTCTCGAGCTGTAGATTAAAATTAATTATATAACTTCAAAGTAACCGCATTTTTATCAGGTTTACAACAAATTTAATGGTTACCCCTTATAATCATCAGTACTGTCAGAATAAACAGGTCCATCGCTTTAATTTCAGGTTGCCTTTCTGGTACAAATTTATGAGCCATTGCTTTAGCTAAATAAATGCTATCAACAATATGTTGAGTTCTTTTCATCCAACCAGTCTGACTTTTCCACCAAAGATTTTAGATTATTATTTATGTAGACTTTAAGTTTAATGTGATTTAAATATATAAAATGTATTTTTTCACTTCTTATTTACTAAGACTTAATTATTTGTTATTAATTTCAGAGAAAGATAGAAAGATGTGTATTTGTTTTGTTAAATTAGGTTTATTTTTAATTTGTTATTTTAAATTACAAAGTAGGTATTTATTTGAAAGAGTATTTACAAAATATATAATAATAATATTTTAAAATTAATTAATAATATTTTAAAATTAATTAATTTTATAATAATAATATTTTAAAATATATAATAATAATATTTGAAAGAGTATTTACAAAATAAATAATAATAATATTTTAAATTCAATGTCTTCGATAAATAATATATAATCTTAACATTAGATATACAGTAGGTAATAGAATTAAGTTAATTGTGATTTAAATATATGAAAATATTTTTTGGCTGTGTTTATTAGGTACAGGTATTATTTGATGTTAATCCAGAGTATCTTATTCGTTTTATTTAGATTAATGTTTATTTTAAAATTTGCTATTTCTACAATTAGGGCATGGTTTCGGTTCGGTTCTTTGAATATGAATAGATTATTATTAATAAATTTGACTATTTTATAGATTATTTAAATTCGTTTGTGATTTTATTTATATTGCTATTAATAAATTAGTGATTATTAAATACTCGTAATATAATATATCGAATACAAAGGTAATTTGCATTTTTTTTTAATCCTCACCCCTAGCCCTCTACTGCTGAGCTGCGTTCGTTTTTGTAACCCCGCGTAGGGTTCTGTTATTGTCATTCTTCTGAAATAGTAATAGTATTTCAAAAGCTCGTAAATCGTTCGTGAATGTCGAATAACTCGAATAATTACACTGATGACGTCAGAACCCTACGCAAAGTTAGAAAAACGAACGCGCCTCTGGAGATAGGATTTCCAAAACAGGAAAACACATTTCACGGAAATTTTGTCCTAAACTCGCCACTAGACAGATTGCGAGAGTGACTTCAATTTATATCGTATCTACAAGCTGGTATTAGTGGAACCGGGACCAATACGACTTAACGTACCTACGTAAGAACAGTGGATTTCTCATTGCGTGTAATATAATTTATATTGTGTCCAAACGAAATAGACTTTAAATATGTAAAATTTTAGTTTGATAATTTTCTTTGGAAAGAAAATTCACATTTCTAACAAAATTACATATTTGAGGGCCATTAATTTATAATACGCAAGACGATTTTTGACAATTGTGAGTTTTTTCTAGGGTTCCTTAAGGACATTTTATAGAATACTTCAGTCGCAATTTCGTATTTTTTTCATAATAGTGTTAATAACCGAGTTGGTGATTATCAAATTCCAAGTGTTGCAGAATATGATGCTTATTTCAGAGTAATTCGCGGCAATATCGCCCAAACACTTCGGGTACCTATATTGGAAAATACCTATATAGCGGGAAAAACGCAAACTGCAACTTCTGCCTCTATTGACAAATTAATACCCTGTATTCTTCGATGAGCCAATCCTCAGAGCTATTTAACGTGATCGTTCCAGACCGCCTAGTAGCCCTATTATGTTTCTTAAGCGCAAACGTTATATAATGGAATAAGTTAACTATATACAGTGTAAACTCTATATAACAACACTGAAGGGTCTGTGCATTTTATGGCGTTATAGAGTTGTTAAATTAAGAGAAGAAAAATCAGAATTGGAAGACAAGCTGAACCAACCAAAGGCAATTGATTTCGACGCTCGAGGGAGTTTGTCGTTAAATCGAGTGACGTTACATGGAGTTTACACTGTATATATCACGCTATTAAAGTTTATATTTGCACGGCCTCTGTTGACAGCGTGTCGAGTGTTAGAGTTGAAAATTGTGACGTTATAATTATGACGCAACCTCTGAAGTAAATAACGTTTTCGACTAACAGAAAAAACCGAGCCTGGTTTATATCTTTCCAAGAATAGGCCCCATACACTGTCTCCATCTAATGCTTGGTAGAATTATTATTAAAACTTTTAAAGTTTTGCTAGTGGACGTTGGATGGCGCAAAATTAGGGTAACAAATATTTTTTCTGTGTCTGACTTGTCGCTCTAGGGGCTATTTTTCACTTTAATTCGCTTTGAAAGTCGTTCGACTTGGGGTTGCTCTATGGTTTTCGTACTTTTAAGCAAAATTCCATAAAAACCGAGCTTTGCTTTCAAGTCGAATCCGGAAAAAGTAATATAATTAAAATGTAGGTAACGGGAAATATTTGGGTTTAAAATAAAAAAACATAAATTCATAGAAACATTAAATTTATTAATATCACAATCACTTATTTATATATTTTATTTACCACGTGAATATAAAATTAAAACACTCCCCAAAAGGATAAGGTAAAAAATGTAGGTCTTTTTCTTCTTACCTGTTTGTAATATTAGGTGTTAAATAATGGTTTATACATACCTACATTTATTTAATTTATTCGGAGTGTTTTATATCTACATCATAGTAAATAAGATATTTAGTAAACCTAAAATAATGGAGTGACATTTACTTTTATCTTAGTGAAGTTTCGATTCTCACATATCCTTGGTACTGCACAAGAACATATTTAACTAATATAAAATACAATCAAAATTTGAGATTTAAATAGTTATCTTTTATTAATTCGATGTTTTTGGACTTTTGACAGATTCAATATTTGAGCAGTTCTCACGAAAAGGTAATTCAGCCTTATAAATAAATACTTAAATATCTAAAAAAAAAAATGAATATTTATTAGTAGTACTTATGACAATAGATTTTAATTATAATTCAAATCATTTGTAGCACAACCATTATAGACCGATATTTATCTGTAAGGAATTATAACTGACACTAAGCTACAATAATATATATTGTGGGTTTGAAACATGTAGTCAACTATTACGTTGGTCGAGATACCTCAGTATATGCCTGCTTTTTGGACCTGAGCCGCGCATTTGATCTGGTGAATTATAATATTCTCTGGAACAAACTGAGCGAGGCTCAGGTTCCCAAGCAACTGGTGGATCTGTTGAGATATTGGTATGGAAACCAAACGAACTCTGTAAAGTGGGGTGACTCGACGTCTAGTAATTATAAACTAGAATGCGGTGTCCGCCAAGGGGGGGCGACTTCGCCGGATCTCTTCAATATCTATGTTAATGATCTGATAGTGGGGCTGAGGAAAACTGGAGTAGGATGTCATCTAGGATATATTTGTGTAAACAGCTGGAGCTATGCTGATGACATGGTTTTACTCAGCCCCTCTATCGGTGGCCTCAGAAAACTACTTTCGGTCTGTGAGCATTATGCTAATGATCATGGACTGAAATATAATGTTCTCAAAACTGAAATGATGGTATTTAGGGCTGGAAGGGGTCCGGCTATGGTGCCAGAAGTAAAATTGAATGGTTCAGTGGTTCAGGTTGTAGAAAAATTTAAATATCTAGGACACGTGATGACTCCCGACCTAAAAGATGACATGGACATCGAGAGGGAGAGGAGAGCTCTGGCCGTCCGGTGTAACATGCTCGCGCGTAGGTTTGGCAAGTGTAGTAAAGATGTCAAGCTGACGCTGTTTAAAACATACTGTCAATGTATGTACACTTGCCAACTATGGGTCAGTTACCATAGGAAATCATACAGTGCCATGAGGGTACAGTACAATGATGCGTTCCGTATCCTCATGCGCCGACCGAGGTACTGCAGTGCATCGGGCATGTTCGCTGAGGCGAGGGTACCAGACTTCTTCGCGGTGCTCCGAAACCGTGTCACATCTTTCTGGGAGCGGCTACGCTCTTCAACAAATCGCATTATGAGAGCGGTTTGCGACGGGATCCCCAGTAAAATACACTCACATTGGCTGTCTGTTCAGCAGAGCCCGAACCGTAAGTGAACTTTAGTCGATGTTTGGCAAATATTTTATATTGTTTTTTTATGTATTTTTATATTTTATAATTGTAATACCTGTACTGTAAATTTAATTGATATGGGTGTATACCTGAAATAAAACTTCATTTATTTATTTATTTTTATTTTAAGTTATATGGACAAGGGCAATAATCAACAATTACCCATTTATTCTTAAAACACATATTAAATAAAGCGAACAAAAGACAAAAATAAATGTTTAAAACTTAAAAGCTTATTCTACTTATCAGCCAGATGTGTGAGGACAGTAAGTGGTGGACGACCAAATTATCCAACAATCCAGATCATCATAACGTGATGGATAATTTGACTAATTTTGCTCATTTTCCCAATACATCTCTGGTAATTTTCATAAAGTTACAAAAATACACTTAGATATTTACAACAAAAATTATAACAAATTAAATAAAGTATAAAAATAGAAAAAAAAAATTTTTGGAATTTAAAAGGATTATTCGACTTATCAACCAGAAATTTGCGAGGAAAGTGAGTGGTGGGAGAGGAAAATTTCCAACAATAGTATCCAGATCATCATGGCATGTATGGATATTTTCACTCATTTTGCTCATTTGCTTAACACATCTCTGGTATTTTTCCTAGAGTTACAAAAATACACTTAGAAATTTACAACATAAATTATAATATATTAAAAGGGGTTTGTATCCCTCTCGCTCGCACTATACAATATTTTCACGCCAGATCCCTTGCGGGGTAGGCAGAGACAATTGAGCGCCATTTAACACGATCACGACATACCTCTTTCGCTTCGTCGACATTCATTAACCTCTTCATACATGCCCTTTGGTTACCAAGGCTTTTTAATGCACCTTCTATCAGTGTTTTATCTATTTGATCGTGATATGTGAGTTTCGGTCTGCCAGGGCCTCTTGCATCCACAACTTTTCCGCATTTTGACGTTACGTATGCGGTCCGCCAAAGTGACGCCGCATATCCGACGCAAAGACTGAGTATTCTGAGTGTACTTTTGAGAAATTAAACTTTCGCGCACATTCATAATAGTTTTTATAATTTTAACGGGTCTACGCGATTTACCTTAGAGACATATTTCTCCCGACGTTTCACCCAAGTTGCATTGGCCGTGGTCACGGGTCGACTGGCGCTGCGCGGTGTAGTCTCGTACATACTGGGCGGTAAATGTAAAACTACCCACCTATCACTTAAAGTTTTTAGAAATCACGAGACACGACACTTACAATATCCTTAGCGACACCGTGCGATTTATCCCGGCGTCGGAACCTATTGATTACTGGATTCCACAATGAAGATAACTTATAACCCCCCCTCTCGATTGAAATTTTAGTGTTTCTTTATTTCGATCGCTTCACGTACTATTCTAGGGTAATAGTGACGATCGACGGAGTATCTTTGGGTCATGTAGCTCAATGGTTTGTACCTCAACGGCTCCTCCACTCAACATTTCCTCCAGCTGTCAAACGAAAATTATGTTCCTGTAATAGTTATGATTAAAGTTAAAAATAGAGCCGAGCCGACAGTTTTATTTTGTAGCCTTAACCTGGCACATTACACGAGATTTTAAATTTTAATCGTTCTCAATGGGTCAAACTAACGTTTTATCACGATAGATGGCGCATGATAGGTGGTTCCTAATATAACTGTCAGTTGCATGGAAATCTTGTATTTTTATTACAAAATTTATTATTTTCTGGATATTAAGCCGAAGTGAGCAGCTTTTAGGTAAACAAATCGAGATTTCTAAGCAAAATCAAAGATGTGGTGATCTCAAAATTGCTGTTCTATTAATTAAATCTATTTTCTTTTTAAAGACGGTGTGCGCTTTCTTACTTCGTCTTTTAAGATAGGTAACGTTAATTTAAAATACATTTTTCTGTTATAAAATTGAAAAACTACAAAACATTTTTAAAAAGATGCGATTAAAGTGTAAAACAAGGTACTAATGCCGCTAGCGACATCTACAAAAAGCTTCGCCTGATACACCCCATTACAGAGACTTAATTTTCGTTTGACAGCTGGAAGAAAATGTTGAGTGGAGGAGCCGTTGAGGTAATGTCTTAAAATACGGGTGTACATGTTTTTAGAGATAACACTGTCTTGTAACATCTTAGAAAATATTGGATTGTGAGAGCGAGATGGATGCAAACGCGTTAAATACTGTTATACTAATACATAGAAAATCGGCACAACATTACATCTACAAATTATATACAATACTGACTTGTCATCAAAATTGGTTAGTCTCAGTTTAAAGACCTAGCCTGAGATCGATAAAGCGTTTCTATGCTTTCTCTTACAAAATCACAATTAAAATTATAGTAATTACATCACAAATTTTTATCCCTCCGTTGCAATCAGTCTACTATCCCATTCAGTCCACTTTTCCGATCGGTCTGCATGTCTAAACGGTCTACTTTACCGATCGGTCTGCATGTCTTAAACGGTCTACTTTACCGATCGGTCTGCATGTCTAAACGGTCTACTTTACCGATCGGTCTGCATGTCTAAACGGTCTACTTTACCGATCGGTCTGCATGTCTAAACGGTCTACTTTACCGATCGGTCTGCATGTCTAAACGGTCTACTTTACCGATCGGTCTGCATGTCTAAACGGTCTACTTTTCCAATCGGTCTGCATGTCTAAACGGTCTACTTTACCGATCGGTCTGCATGTCTAAACGGTCTACTTTACCGATCGGTCTGCATGTCTAAACGGTCTACTTTACCGATCGGTCTGCATGTCTAAACGGTCTACTTTTCCAATCGGTCTGCATGTCTAAACGGTCTACTTTACCGATCGGTCTGCATGTCTAAACGGTCTACTTTACCGATCGGTCTGCATGTCTAAACGGTCTACTTTACCGATCGGTCTGCATGTCTAAACGGTCTACTTTACCGATCGGTCTACATGTCTGAACGGTCCATTCCCCCCATTGGTCTACTATAACATAATGCGGCAGTTTGGCGAAGAGCAAATGAGTTAAAAACGAAAGTGACCGAAGAAGGCAGAATTAAAAAAATATTATCAGCCATTACATATCATATCAGTCTACATATTTATAAGAGTTGTGGACAAATTAGGAAAGTAGACGCTTTAGGAAGTAAGATTTAGTAAAGCAGACTGTTTGGGAAAGTAGACAACCCTTTGGGATTTCTATACAGCAGCCCTATTCTGTTACATTAGGCAATGAATCCCAAAAAAAAACGTTTTAAGGCTTTTCAACCCTTATAATAATAAATAAGAATAAGAAAATATATGTTGAGTTTATCATTTTCTTCAATTAATGATATTTTAATAGTAAATAACAATGAAAAAAATATATAAATACAGTGTACACTCTATATAACGACACTGAAGGGACTGTGCATGTTATGGCGTTATATAGAGTTGTCGTTAAATGGAGAGAAGAAAAATCAGAATTGGAAGACAAACTAAACAAATCATAGCCAATTGATTTCGACGCTTTAGGGAGTTTGTCGATAACTCGAGTGACGTTACATGAGAGTTTATATTGTATATAAAAAATATTTATAAACGATTTTAATCCTCACCGAGATTTTTTTTTAGAAATGTTAGCTTTGGTAAAAAAAGTGGTATTTCTTAACAAAAACGACATTTCACGCTGGTTTATGAAGTTGCTACGAAATGTTGGAAATGCTATAAAACGAACCGCCGAGAATATTGGGCGAGCGAGAGGAATGCAAATGCGTTAAAACCTCTTAAGCGCCAACGTTATATAATGTTATCCGTAAACGATATACAGTGTAAACTAAAGCGTAGAAATCAATTGGCTTTGGTTGGTTTAGCTTGTCTTTCAATTCTGATTTTTCTTCTCTCCATTTAACGACAACTCTTTATATCGCCATAAAATTCACAGTCCCTTCAGTGTCGTGCGATATTAAAAGTGAGAATTGTATATTTATATGCGAACTTTATTGTAAACAACAGAATTTACCAGTAACGTTTGTGCCTAAGGTAATGGAATACGGCTGCAGTTTTAAGTACATAAAGTTGACACTATTGGTAGATACATCCTAGAAAATCTGAATAAGCAGTCCTAGACTCAAAAAATAAATAAATCTATCTCAAGATCCGTCCCTTACTTAAGTACGACTTGTCTAATTCGTTGTTTCATGATTTGACTTTAACGTAAAATAAAAACTGAAATTAAAAAGAGGTCTATACTAAATTGTCATTAAATATACTATATGGATTTATCCACACTACCTATAGAACTTTATTATATAGGTAGGTCAGACCTACATTGAACATTTAAATGACAATGGTAGCCGTAACCGTGACAGTAGTAGTAACCAATTTTAAATCGTTAAAGGTCCTAAATGGTGACTCGAAATTAAAAAACGATAATAGAATCCCCAACCTGATTTTTACTCCACACTTACACCCGTATTCTAAAACGTTACCAAAATGGCTCCTCCACTCGACATTTAAAATAAAAATATCGGCTCGGCTTTTTAACTTTAATTGTAACTACTACAGCTTCATTTTCTTTTGACATCTGGAAGTCTTAGAGTACGGGTGTTAGTTTGTCGATTTTTTTTTCCTTTCTACAATAAGGCGTCTGGTTTTCGCCTTACGGATTTTTTATAGTGTCATCTATTTAGTGGCATTTGCATGATTAAGTCTAATGGATTGACATGAGGACCATCAAAATCGGCCTAAGCGTTTGATCTCCATCTTCCCATTGCAGAAAGGATGTTTAAAATAATCTATGATCAATATTCTTATATACGCCACGTGCTAATTCGTAAGCATAAGTTAAACAAGAGATAATCAGCCATATTGGAACCGGCCACTAGTCTTTAGGAGACCATTGAGGAGTGACAAGTAATACTTGAGTGTGGGTCGGATCTTGAAATCGATTATTAAAAGGGGCTTTCTCCATATCATAAATCTTATTTTTAAATATTACAATTAAATTGGAATTAAGGTTTAAAGACTGGTAATTTTTGGAGTTTTTCTTTGACGGCTTCTGTAGAGTTGTTGCTAATGAGAAGAGTGTGGGAGAAGCCCATTGTCACATGGGTCAGATTCAAGCCCTCCATTCGGATTACCTCCTTTGGCTTCGAAGAAGACTTGTTCAATTCACCAATACCCTACAAATAATATTATTAATTTAAACAGATTTAATTTTATTTAAGTAATTAATAAATAAGCCACAAAATAACCATCAGTAACAATAGGTGATATTAAATTTTGACATCTCAAACTCCGTAGGTATCTACAGCAGCTATAATGTTATGCATATTTATAATTTTGTTATTTTTATTATTTTATTGTTTCTCTTTCCAAATGATGGTTATCATGTACTGTTCCAGATTCACCAATATGTACTATAAAATGATATTGTTTTATATCAATATTGTAAAAATTGACGCGTAAAAGTGCAGAATACATCTCTTTTTGTTTGTTGAATTGAATAGGATCTGATGTGTATTAGATTTTAACGATCAAACCCCGTAGGAACACATCTGTGATAAATTTTGACGTCTTAAATCCAGTAGGATCCCATCTATTATACATTTTAAAGTCTTAAAACTCTGTTGAATCTCATCTGTTTTAGATTTTAATGTCTTAAACTCCATGGGATCACATGTGTAATAGATTTAAACACCCTAAACCCCATAGAATCACATGTGTATTACATTTTGACGTCTTAAACCCTGTACGATCACATGTGATATGGCTGTGAGGTGACAAGTCACGGTCAGATGTTGATGTCATATTAGCCTTTGTCCATCTTTTGTGTGTACTTAGGGGAGTACAAAGGCAAATTTCTGACAAATTTCATCAAAAGTAATCCAGTAACATAACCGTGAAAGAAGGCCATACAAACAAAGGTTTTTTTGTTGATATTAATAACCATTAAAATGTTAAACAATGATTATTTGAATCATCTTTTGGGAAAAGGCTGTTAGTAAGTTGTTATAGTTACCAGTTCTCCATAGGTCGGCGAGGTGCCCCACACCACTAGAGTATCATCTGCTGCCACTACAATGGATGTATTGCTTGCACCCAGGGTTCTAACAAACCAACCTGACAAAAGGAATTAGCTTAAACTACATAATTTAAACTCATTTATCAGGAACGCAGCCAAAATCTCACGGATAAAGCGTGCAGGCGGCCGATGTATGAATTAATGCCCGCATAAGCTATGCCCCGGCCAATCTGTCTGGTCATGATGCATTTAGATTTAATATATTTTCATAAGAGAAAATCTACATGGGAGCCAATTTATCCTCCTAGAGATCAATTAGGAGCGTAAATAATAAAAGTACACAAAATGAAGTTTGACAGCTAATTTGGGATATTTTTGTATTACTTGTAAAGTAAAAGTAAAGTATCATGACAACCGTTTCCCTTCAGGGGTGGTCAGAAACCACGCTTATAAATAAATTTATAATATTATAACTTATAAAGTTATAAACAAGATTAATATGTAAAATATATCAATTACCCATTGGTATAGTAGCAACGTAATATTAATTTTGTTATTCGTTAAATGAGTTACTACCTGACAATACCTCATTTAAAACGTGACCTTTTAGTTAATAATATATTACCTGTGAGTTCTTGGACTAATTTAGGATACATATTGGCCTCGCTGCTTCTTTTATTTTGGCCGAATAAGTAAAGGCTACCTGTAATAAAAAAAAACTTGTAAATTTCCAAAACGTTAGATATAATTATTATATTTTATTTCTGTTAATTATTGTGAATACATGACGTACGTATTATAGTAAATTAAAAAAATACCATATTAGAACGCGTTTCTTAAACCCTACAAAGGTCGGTTCAAACCCCCCCCGGCATGTACTAATGACAAATACACTTTGCGTATGTACATTTGTCATAGATTTACAACACCACCGTTCCCGTGCCTCGGAGAGCACGTAAAGCCGTCGGTCCCGGTTCCACTTATACCAACTTGTGGAGTCGGTAATAAATTGTCATTAAAAAAAATTACATCATATCCTCCCAAGCCATGTGGCCAGCGTAGGCCAAATTCTCCAGATATATGTTCTGGAAGGCCCATCTCCAGCAGTGGCGGTCTAGGACGCTGTGTTCTAAGGGCTGTAATTAATGAATTATTATTTAATTATAGCAAATTAAAAAAGATCGTATATAAAGATATATATAGATAGATATATATACCTAGTTGTAATTTACTATAAAAAATACGATGATACAGTATAATTTTGCCAAAAAGCACCAATTTGCATAAATAATTAGATTTAGGTTTTACTTACCCTGGGGGTGGCCATCCCTTATGGGGTGAAGAATGAATCAATGAAAAAATCGACTTATTTTGTGAGCAAATGTATTTTTTTCCAATAATAACATATAAAAGTTTTTCATCGATATTTATTTTAAAAATTATAGTCTGTAGACCCAAAACAAAATCGGTGGTGTTTGGCAGAATTATTTATCTATCTGAGTACAGCACTAATTCCACAGTGATCAAATCAATAGCGGATCGAATCAATCTGTTCCAAGTCGGTCGGATTATTTTGTTCAAATAGAGCGTAGACCCTTTACAAGGGCAGACGTCAGCTTGTTGTGAAACCTAAAATTCCGCGCTAGAGATATCCTAACCTAACCGCGATAAGCTAAATAAAATCATGTACTTAGTTGTCTGAAAGGTTTGACAAGCATAGCAGTGTACCTTTGTGCAACAAGTTTATATTAAAAATACATTGTTTTTCATACCAATTTCATTGATAGCCAAGCTGAAGGCGGCACCGGCGAAGATCGCGCGTACACCGCGGTTTTGTGTTCCGAAGAGCTTGATGAGCCGCGGTACGAACTCGTCCTTCGGAAGAGAGTGACCGAGTCGACCGAATCCACCAAATCCCCAGCTATATGCTCGGCCTTTTGAATCATATGCCACCTAAACCGACAAATCATTCATTAGCGTAAGTTTTGGAAAAGCAAATTTTAGTAGTTTTTAGTAAGTTTTCGCTGCACATTGCACCTTACTAGACAAAAATTACAAGGGTATAAGCTGCGTGGAGTTAAGAGCGCTGACGTCCCAACAAAGGACAAACTTTAAGTCATCATAATCCTTTAGGGTTTAAATTCACACCTCCACTACTGAAATCTAATGTTTATATAATTGTATAAAGATAAAGATTGAGAATGCTTATTTTTCTTAGAGAAATAAGCTCAATAAAATGTTCTCGTGTCATAATGATTTCTTTTTTATTTGAAAGTTAATATATTGTTTTCATAATCTGTAATTCATTTTATGTATTTTATTATAATAATTGTTAAAAACTTTTTTTACATTGAGAATATATAGTATCGATTCCGCCGATATAATTGGAGAATTATGTACACTTTGAAATCCAGTGTTTTATCTATAATAAAGTACCTGATCATAATAAAGAACCTAATGAATATAGTTTAAATTAAAAAAAAAAAGTACTTACTGTATGATTGTTTCCACACACAACTTCAATGATATCAGCATCTTTGATCGCAGTTACCCGCCCGTCCTTCAGCTTCTCAACAAACGTATCAATCAGCTTCGGAGATGTCACGAAATGAAACGCAAACTTGCTCGACGTTACAAAGTATTTTCTATCCGAGTTGTGCCCTAAATATTATAACAAAAATTTAGACTAAACTTCATTCAATGCCCACAAGATAAAGTATTTGATTAGCAACAATAATCAACTGCTTAATTATTTGGACAAACAAATACAGTGTAAACTCTATGTAATGGCACTCGATTTAAAGCGTCTTTGGTTGGTTTAGCCTGTCTTTAAATTTAGATTTTTCTTCTCTCCATTTAACGACAACTCTCTATAACGCCATAATATGCACATTACCTTCAGTGTCGTTATATAGAGTTTACACTGTATTTGGATGCATTTTTTTTCACAATGGTAAGTTATAACAGTTTATCAAATAGGTAAAATTCATAAAAAGGTGAGCTATTTTTATTAATATTAATTTCATTCATTATACATAAATAATAATAATACAAATACAATAATAAAAATACCTACATTTACCTAAAAAGTGTGCACATTAGAATGGAACTAAGAATAACAATGTTTAATGATTGATAAACTGTATGCGGATTTCAAAAATGGAAGCAACTGACAGACATCAGCCGCACACCAATAGTTTTGTTTACTAGACATACAAATAGTCATTTTGACTGACCAATATATTTATTTGCTTACAAAACTACAAAGTTGTGCTAAACAAGAAGTATCAACACGACCGTTTCCCTTTCAGAGTGGTCAAAACCACGTTCGGATTCACATTTAGCTAACTTTACTAAAGGCCAATCATGACAAGTGGCAAGCTCCAGCTTACCAAACTCGAGAATTTCACAAATAAATTAAATATATTTATATTATTAAATATTTTTGTGTCCCGACCAGGAATCAAACCCGGTATTTCCACGGACTTAACCGCTAGACCACGGAGGCAGTTACATGACAAGCAATTTAATTGATGATAAAGATACCTGAGATGCACATATTAGCACTAATATAATTATATTTTGGTGACCTTTAAATTTTGGTGTATATTTATTAAATTCAATACATGACTTACAGCCAGTCTAGAACGTATTTTTGGTACTTAATTATTACTTAAGTAAATATAAACCTGTTAATTTTAAACGTAAGTAATAATTATATTTTGGTGACCTTTAAATTTTGGTGTATATTTATTAAATTCAATACATGACTTACAGCCAGTTTTTAGAACGTATTTTTGATACCTAAACTTCAAGAAACTGGCTGTATATTGATTATAGCAAGATGTATATAAAATTAGTTTTACATGAATCAATAGCAGCAATGTTATTTTTACAAATATTGACTCGCGGTAAATGTTAAATATTTTTATTATATGTTATTCTCATATTATTTATTTATTTTGCAAAACAAAATGATAAATTCGTCGCCCGAGTTTAATACAAGCAGGTAAGTGTTCCTTGAGTCTTATGATGACCAGCTAACTACATGGGTAAAGCATGGTCAAATAGTTATTTATAAACAGCTACTCACCAAGTTGACCATGCTCTGGATGGCCGAAAGAATACAGGCGGGAATTAACGTCCAAGATGATAGAGAATTCCGCTCCACAGGCGACACGCATAATAGGAGCCCTGCTGTAATTAAATATTTATATACCTCGTTTGTAAGAATGCTTTCCTTAAAATCCAAAAATACATTTTTCCTCCCTACATTTGTCATAGATGTACCTATAGACCTATAGAGCATGTTAAGTCGATGGCCTGGTTTCACTAATACAACTTGTGGAATTGTTATTGTTATTAAAATTGACATCAGACCCTCACAAACCCGTCTGGCCAGCGTGGTAAGTGAAGGCCAAATTCTTCAAAAAGGCCCATTAGTAGCAGTGAAGGTCTTATGCCCGTTTTCACCACTGATCCCTAAACAGTCCCCTATGTAGGAATCACATAAGCTACATGATCCCTTAAATCGGCCACCTACCTAAATTTATTTTCACCATGCTAACTGAAGTGTCAATCTGACATCTTGTGTATAAAGCATTCTCCATTTCGCTTTGTGAATTTCTTGTGTTTTTTATTATTATTATTAACTGCATTAAGAGCTTCGAAGAATTCATTAATTTCATCTTCCATTTTGCATAATTCATATTAAAACACAGCCGTCACTTAGCGCTTGGGGGGCCGATTTTTGAGCCCATAAAGTTAAGGGATTCCTTATGGCCTTAGGAGGTAAGTGTTGGTGAAAACGAAATATGTGTTAGTTGTAAATTTTCTTAAGGGTCACCTAAAACTTAGGGAATAATGGTGAAAACGGGCATTACATTCTGTGTTCTATGGCTGCTTTAAAAGATTTAGAGGAATGTTAACCCTTTAAATACCACAGGTTTGACATATAGATTACTGCTCCTACAGAGTTTTTTAGAGAATTTACTTAAAACGTTTAAACTTACCGGTATTTGATCTTTGTTGGTTCGAGTAATTGCTCCGTGGCCACGCTACCAATCCCGCACTGACCAAAGCGATTATCGCCGCATGCGTATACCACGCCCGTATCTAACAAAAATAATATATGACTGTATGAAACAAAATTAAATACTCTATATTGTCATAATTATTTGTAAATCTACACCGTAATTCCTTGTGTTGTGAGAGAGCAACCACGCTTCTAAGGACTGGCAGCCGCATTCCAAAGCCCAAACATTAGATAGTAAAAAAGGTCGATTTAGGCCGAGGTACGATTGGGGAAAACGTAAAGTAAATATTGTCCGCGGGGCATTTATAACCATTTTAACAACACTTATGTTCATTGAAATAAGCTTATATATATTTATATAAATTTTTTTATGGCATTCATTTAATAATTATGGTAATAAATATATATATATCAATTATTGGAATGAAAGCATGTGAAACATTATTTTAAAACGATAATACCAATTATGCACTGATAGTTTCAGCTATTTAAGGAATTTCATTATAAACGGTGCTTAATTAACAGAATAGGGCTTCAGTTAGCAAACTTTACTACAGACCTATTATGACAAGTGGCAAGACATGCATACCAGACTTGAGAAGTTTAAAAAACAAAGCAGATTAATCGACCAGTATTCCATTACTTAAGCGCAAATGTTAGATTGTCAAAATAGTGAATTCTGTTATTTACTACCACTTTTAGGCCGAGTTTTACCGATCATAGCCGACCTTACGTCAAAATAGCGTTTTCCAATTTTCAAGGTAACCCATGGGGTTGTAACTTCAAAACCATTGGGAAAACGTGAATTAAATACTTAAATTGTCCGCGGCGAATTTATAAAGTTAACAACATTTATAATAATTAAACTAAGATTATATATTTACATTCAACATAGTTTTATAACACACATTAGGTAATAAATCAAAAATATGACAAATACTAAAATAAATATATAATAGTTTTTTTTTTAAATGAACACATCATATCGTTATTTTGGTAGAGTCTATAGTGGAAACCTTTATACGGGAATACCAATTTTAATAGTGTTTTACACTGACAGTTCCGTTATTTAAGGGATTCCACTATATAACGTTGGCGCTTAAGTAACAGAATAGGGCTACAGGAATCGAACCTACTACAGTGGCAGTCTTAATAATTAATTCATTGTATTAAAATTATGCTTCATGACAGGTGACGTCAATTCAATCACTATGTTGGTGCACAAATAACAAGTAAAATAACAACGAAATCTAGGAAGCAAGCTGATGGCAAAATACTAGCAGCTTAGCATATTCCAGAGGCCTACTTTCAGCACTGCAGAGATACAGGCTGATTATGATGAAAGTCAAACGGAAGTGTTGTAGAGTTTTTTGATATTTAAATCTGTGGTGAATATATTATTTTAAATCTAAGTCTTTTATTTCTATATATTTAAAAAGGCTTGGTGTTAACCTACCTGTGAGAAATAGGGTGTGGTGTTTCCCTACCGCGGCGGTCAGTATATATATCCCTTTTAGTGCTGGGATTTCCACCGGCTCATATCTGATTTGCTTATCCCCCAATCCCAATTGACCACAGTTATTTCGGCCTACAAGTAAAAAAGATAAATATTAGTCAATGCATAAACAAGTCTTATGATTTAGTGAGATTCATAGGTTTTACCTACCAAAAGCATAAGCAGCCCCAGTTGAGGTTATTAGAATGGAGTGGGCCGCGGAGCAGCTACTTACTGCCAGCCGGAACTGGAACAATATTAACACAAAGGTAAACTAGGGTAAGAATTTGGCTATTAGCAAGCAACCTTGTAACCTTGCAACACACGTTTATTTAATAAAATAGTATGGATATTAAAGTTTGCATGAGCAAATAATTTCAGTTAGTGAGCACTGCCTTCTGGAAAAGAAATATAAATAGGAAGACAATATCCTTATTTATATAACTATAATTACATAAGTTAATAATAAGAAGATATAATACATTTTGCAGTCACACCTTCATTATTTATATTTTTGTTTATCCTGCCCATCACCTTACATGATCCCCAAGGTTAGCTGGTAAAGAATGCCTTATGGCGTTATAGCTCGCCTATGTACTAGGTTTTTAAGTGCAATAAAGTATTTAAATAAAATAAATAAATTAATATGTAATACCGATAAAAACTTTAAACGCCATTAAAAACCATAATGATTGGCCACTTGATATAGCTTTTAACAAAGGAAAATATTTTTAAGTTGGCCACTAAATATGTTATGGATTTCTATACTGCCACCTCGATTTTTTAGCAATGCATATAAATAGCGGTGCACCCGCTAAGCGCACTGTGGAGTGACATAAATTAAATGGGGAGATTGTCTTACATTTTTTATTTGACAAAACACTATGTACATAGGCAGATATCAATAGCTCTGGCCGGAAAATATGTAGCTAGAAACCGATTTTGTTCCTGAAGCTCCACCCTTTTCCATAACAGTTTAAATTAAATTACTATTGTTATTACTGTATCATACATTATATAACTTGCTTATTATGCCTTCCTTCTGTCTTATAATTAACTACAATTTGTTTAAGTATTGACCCTAAAGATCTCCTTATGTTTTTTAATTATATAAATTCATTTGGCCATAATAAAATAAGTCGTGAATAGCTAGACTTACGTGCCGCCATCTATAACATTCTCATTCGCCGGACTTTAGTCTACAGCCAACTTTGGAATGCTACATGCAATCATATCTCTGTGACAACGTCTAAGTACCTAAGACTATTTATGTCCAGTTAGGATTATATTTATATTAAAAAATAAAAAGAACAAAACCATTAATATTAACAAAAATGAATCAAATAATATAGCGAAGTAATACTGTTGTGAACCCAAGACTTTGGTTAGCAATCCGCCTTGCAAGTGCGCGCATTGCGTAACAGTATTGTAAAGCTAAAAAAAAATATGCTTTTACCACGTAAATACGTACGAGTACGATATCATATATATTAATCTCTCTCTGCCCATTATTTCCTATATGAATAGAAAATACTGTTTTATTTCCAAGATACATAAAACATTCGGAAACCGCCGTGCGGGAACTCTGTACTATGGACATGTTACAAGTAGTCCTCGCTAATAGAACCCCTATATATGACATTATATACCTACTTACTAACTTTTTATTCTAATTTTTATTGTTTTGTATTAACTTTATTATTTCATTGATTTTATGAATGTTGAGTTTTGATTTATTTTATTATTATTATTTATTTGTCTTTTCTTTCATTTTATATTAATTTTATACTGTATATAACTATTGTTAACTTTAAAGCTTTATTAATATTAATATTTGTATAGAAAATTTAAAAATATATAGGATTATTAACAATCCATTTTTAATTAAAATGTATGTATTAATTATAAGATGGACTGCATGGTAAATTGGGCTTTACTGTTAAGCCATGTAATGTTTTATTAATAAATAAATAAATGACTTAGAGCAGACAGTACTTAATACCATGTCTTTTACATGTCTCAGAATGTCTTTCGATATTTAAATTTAATGTTTACCTCGATATCGGTGAACCTGTGAAAAGTGTACAGGTTCGGATGTTGGCCACTTGTTGTTCCTCGCCTCCCCACCATCTCCCAAGCGACCTTCCCAGCGATGAGAAGAGCTCCAGGAGGCTTTTCAAAAGGTTTACAAACACTCTATAAATAAAAAAAAACATATCAATATGCATAATCTATACTAACCACATTGAGGCCGAAAGAACAGCAGCCCTATTCTGTTACTTAGTCGCAAACGTTATTATTGGATTTCGTTATTTACGTCAGAGATTGCGTCATAATTACAAAATACTATTCAATTCTCAACTCTATAAGCACTCGAACTTGAAAGCGGCCGTGCAAATATCAACTTTAATAGCGTGATATCTACGAGGGGCGTTCAAAATATTCTCGGTATTGATACGTTACAACCTCTTTTATATATATATTTGTTACTGGCCGCTAAGATTCATCCATTGACATTAAAAAAAAGTAAAATTGGAACCGAGATGTTCTTTTGTTTTTCTGCAATTGCCGAACAAACATGAACACCATGAGCGAATTAACAATTTTAACGAAATTAGAGCACCGATCCGTCATAAAATTCTTGACAAAACAGGGTAAAAATCAAAAAACCATAAAAGAGGAAATGGATTGTGTTTACCGTGAGTCTGCTCCTTCTTTATCTACTATTCAAAAATGGTCAAGCGAATTTAAGCGTGGAAGGGAGAGTATTGAAGATGACCCTAGACCTGGCCGGCCTGTAGTGGCTACCTCACAAGAAAATATTGATAAAGTGGAAAAACTTATATTGGAAGACGGCCGAGTGAAGGTAAAATCTATAGCTCAAGTAACCAATCTCTCTATTGGTACCGTACATGACATTATACATGACCATCTTAATATGTCAAAAGTAAGTGCAAGATGGGTTCCGCGAATGCTGACGCTTCTTCAAAAGGATATGCGTGTGGCTTGCTGTTCAGATTTTATCGACCTGTGTGGTGAAAATCCCGATGAGGTGCTGCAAAAAATAGTTACTGGAGATGAAACCTGGGTTCATCATTATGACCCAGAGAGCAAACAGGAGTCCATGCAGTGGCACATTAAGGGTTCAGCTCATCCCAAGAAGTTCAAGGTAATCCCGTCAGCTGGCAAGGTCATGGCCACAATATTTTGGGATTGTGAAGGAGTTTTGCTTATCGATTATAAAGAAAAAGGTGTAAATATCACAGGGCAGTACTACGCTAACGTTATACGTCAATTAAGAGATGCGATCAAAGAAAAGAGGCGAGGAAAGTTAACCAAAGGTGTTCTGCTTCTGCATGACAACGCCCCTGTCCATACTGCTCATATTGCCAAGGCAGCTATTGTTGAATGTGGGTTTGAAACTGTTACTCATCCACCCTATAGTCCGGACTTAGCCCCAAGCGACTTCTTTTTGTTTCCCAATCTTAAAAAGGATCTGCGTGGAAATAAATTTTCTGACGATGAAGCGTTGAAGACGGCCGTGGAGGAGCATTTTTACACCAAAGATAAAAAATATTTTTATGAGGGATTAAAAAAAATAATTGATCGATCTTATAAGTGTATGAACATAGGGGGGGAGTATATTGAAAAATAAAAATATCAAACTTTTCGTACTTGTTTGTTTTTATCCACATACCGAGAATATTTTGAACGCCCCTCGTACGAGTATATAGTTAACGGATTCTATTATATAACGTTTGCGCTTAAGTAACAAAATAGGGCTACAGAAAACCTTAAGTTTACATAATTCATTTTTGTACTACTTTTGGTGTTGTTGGTACGTTTGACTTAAAAGCAAATAAAGCAAAGCTTGCTTTTTTACCGAATATTGTATGAAAACCGTAGAGAATCGCCAAGTCAAACGACTTTAAAACGAAATAGAGTGAAAAAAGCGAGACTTCAACACGAACTTGCTTTTGCTTCGCCGTCAGCAGCTTCGAAACCAATTTTGCCGCTACTCTTTTCATAGCCAAATCACCTCTCATGCCCACCTCTTCCGCAATTTCTCGGATAGTCACACGACGGTCCCGCATCACCACAGCGTTCACTTTGGCAATGACATGGTCAATTCGGCGTGTTAATAGCCGACCAGAGCGTGGCTCGCTTTCCACTGATGTGCGACCGTCTTTAAACCGGTTGAACCACTCCCTAATCTGTGTGATGCCCATAGCATCGTCACCGAAAGCCGTCTGAATCTTCCGAATGTTTCGACCTGGCTGTCTCGCCCAGTTTCAGAAACTACGTCACTTGAACACGGCTCGACAACTACTGACGCTATCTACAGGCGGGAAAAAATTCACGCAATCGCACGAAGGTTCAATGTCGGCTAATGCAAGCCCGCTTGATTCAAATCCATCAATTTTCAAAATGAAATGAAATCGTTTATTTGCTAGGATACACGGTACATAGTATGTTATATAAATATAAATAAAATTGTTTCTCATGTTCCACCAGAATATGGCATGCAAATGTTTAAGGAGTTTAAATAAAAAATAAAGTCGGATACTTTTCTAACAGACCTCGTATATAACTGAATACAATTTCGAATTATTAGCAACTCATCCCTGACTGCATCTGCATCTGAGATGATAAATAATGATGGATTATGAGATTGCCCAAAACCAGACCCCAACTTTTTGCAGCGTGCCTCTACTAAATACAATTCAATCATCTTAACAATTAATTGTTTTTTCTTAAATTTAATTACTACATCTCTTTTACCCCAGCATTAAAATATAATTTAATTAAGTAGTCAATTGGTTAAAATTTATGTATGAAATAGTTACAAAGCTCTATTTATAAGATTAGGTTCTTTATTATGGTATCGAAACCATGTAATTATTTATGTAAAAAAAGTTTTTGTCAATTGTCGTTATGCTAGGGTAAAATAAATAACATTAATTACAGATTATAAAAACACAATATATTAACTATCAAATAAAAAAGAAATCATTATGGCACGAGAATATTTTATTGGACCCATTTCTCTTAGAAAAATGGGCATTCTCATTAATTGTATTTATTAAGATTGTAAAACTGATATAAAATCCTTACCGCTGGCAACCGGGGCATAGGTTCCTCGGTGCTTGGGGTCGGGGAGGAGGAGGAAGTAGCAGGTTCCTTACTGGTGTTATCACTATGTGTGTCCGTGGAGGATTCCCTGGGAAAACAAATAATATAAGAAATTTGTGCACCATTAACGAAAATAAATTTGGCAGGTCATTGTTTTATAGGTTTCATCATTGCTGTGGACTGGCATAGTCATTTTCCTAAAGAAACAAAGATGTAAAGTTAGATTTTTTTAGAAACCAGCACAGTTTAACCTGACCAAGGGCTATCATCCATTGAGAAATATCGAGGGTTGCCATTAATTCTTTTTTTTTAAGATTACGAATAATATTTCTGCGCATTTTACCAGTTTTGTTGTTCATAGGATTTAATATTTTATTCATATTATTTAGTATCTCTGTTTAAATTATTAAGATTGTTTTGTAGTTTATACTCTGCGCTTTAGTATTTTATTATAATAATATATTTTATACATGGTTTATTTTAAATATACTGGTAACCCTTAATTGTCAAAACCAAATCGAAATGGAGTCTTGGCTGTTGACTAGCAGAATTATTATTAATTTTATTCTCTGTTTACAGGAATGGAAAGATAAATTTATGTTTTTAAATTGTGCAACGTAAATCGAGAAACGTGTGTGATATGTGTGATCAAAAAATATAATACAATAAGTGCTCCAAATGTCTATTTAAAAGTGTTTCAATTTTAATAAATCAAGAATTTTTAGACTAAGGTATGTGAAAGTCGTTAGAGAGAACTCCAGGAAATAAATAAATTAAAAATATTATTTGTGTTTATTTTAGTTACAAGATTTTAGTTACGTATCTATTCCGCCATTTTAATAATTGATGTACTATTAATTTTGATCAACAAATTTATACTTTTATTGATTTTTTTCATAGTAACTATCGAAATTTATAAATTGATTAATTATTAAGGATGCTTTAATCAACAAAAAGTATAAAAATAAATCACATAAAGAATTTTAAAATTTGCCGCCAATTCTAGTTCGGTGGGAACTACTAAAACTGGAACATTTTTCTTGTTTGGAGTTAGGCTTCTTCTTGTATTATGTTCTAATTGCTCAAGTGTGTGAAACGAGGTCATACATACATACAGGAAAATAATATAATACTTACACTTCCTCAGCAGGTGGAAAATCTGTAGACGTGGAAGCCGCTGAACGTATTAATGGTGGCCTTCTGTAATAATAATTTTGAATGAACTTTTCCACTACAACTTTTAACAATTACACTTAAAGAAAAAACATATGAAAATACTTAAGAAATCATATCTTGGTGATACATACTTTTTTCCCACCAAATTCTCCTTTGTAGTATTTTTGTCCTGGCTGTCTATTTTCGCCAGCTTCACACTGGAAAGAGAAAATTTAGATCTTATTATTATTTATCTATTTCTAAAACTGAAACAGTAAATAAGAAGCACGAAACTATTACTATGTATTTTAGGGAAAGAGAATCAAACCTCAAATTTACAGTGGGAACAGAAACCAACAAAGCCCGTGTCTATTGTGATTATAAAATATACTATTATAGTTTTAGAAAAACACTTAAATTTTCTCAGGAGACTCCTCTTCAATATTTGCGGACCGTTTTAATGAAGATCTACAGGGAAAAGATAAAAATAAATTAAACAAAATTAAATTTTGTTTTATTTCATCACAATTGTGTGGCTCCAGGGGTGGTCACTAACCATGCTTTAAAGAAGTGGAATCATATTTAGCGAACACCATAGCTCCATGTCTAAATCCACTGACTCAACTACTAGGTCACAGAGGCAATTTTATTTCATAATATACATATATGCCATAGCTCTCCCAGCCTATGATCCCTCCTTCCAATAACCAGTGGCCCAGTGGTATTGCTTCTTTAATCAAAACGGTATTTTTTTCCAAATAGTGTTTTCATTTCTGTCAGTTTTATCCTTAGAGATGATTGACCTTTGCCGAGAGAGCTTAATAGTGGATGACATTGTATGTTATGATTGGATTGCATGCCATCATTCTACCACCACCGCAAAGACAAGCTGTCTGGCTTGGCATGCTTGAAAACACACTTGGAGATGTGTATATACAGACTCAGTGTAGTGGCTCTCTTAGCCTATGGGCCATTTACTATCTTCTCGGTATGTTTTATTAACTCCCAAGGATTTGTTTTTATAATATTTGTGTTTACATTAAAATTAACGTCTAAACTGAAGCTGTTTCAATGAAGTGTGTAAAACCATACTGACAAGGGACTGATGGCAGTTATCAGTGGCTCCCATCTTGGACTCGATTTTGCTTAATTTATATCACAAAAAGTATTACAAAATAAGGTAGTACCCCACCAGAAGAAAGGCATTATTGCGCAGACTGTACACAGTCGTAAATTGAATGGACACACGCGCGGGAATAACGTGACTGAAGAGAAGCAAATTCATGCGAATGTATTACTCAGAGCCGACGAGAGTGTGATATAATTAAAGAATTTTGTTACCTTTGTCAGTTAAAAAATACCAAATAGTCATACATCTCACTCTTGTTCCCGATGTGCATTATCTGCCGATTACAGTATATGTATTCCAGTAATAATATTAATAATCAAACCTCATTTTTGTCATTTGTCAGTAACCAACATGGCCCGTGTCTATTGTGATTATAAAATATACTATTATAGTGTTAAAAAAACACTTACATTTTGTTTGGAGACTCCTCTGGAACATTCGCAGACCGTTTTAATCTACAGGGGAAAGAGATAATGTTAATGTTGTTTAATTTCATCACAATCCTGTAGCTTAATGGGTTGGCACTAACCACGCTTTAAAGAAGTGGAATCATATTTAGCAAACACCATAGCTCCATGTCTAAATCCACTGACTCAACTACTAGGCCACAGAGGCAATTTTATTTCATAATATACATATACGCCATAGCTCTCCCAGCCTATGATCCCTCCTTCCAATAACCAGTGGCCCAGTGGTATTGCTTCTTTAATCAAAACGGTATTTTTTTCCAAATAGTGTTTTCATTTCTGTCAGTTTTATCCTTAGAGATGATTGACCTTTGCCGAGAGAGCTTAATAGTGGATGACATTGACATTGTATGTTATGGATGGATTGCATGCCTTCATTCTACCACCACCGCAAAGACAAGCTGTCTGGCTTGGCATGCTTGAAAACACACTTGGAGATGTGTATATACAGACTCAGTGTAGTGGGCCATTTACTATCTTCTCGGTATGTTTTATTAACTCCCAAGGATTTATTTTTATAACATTTGTGTTTACATTGAAATTAAAGTCTAAAGTGAAGCTGTTTCAATGAAGTGTGTAAATCCATACTGACAGTAGAAAGGCATTATTGCGCAGACTGTACACAGTCGTAAATTGAATGGAGACACGCGCGGTATAACGTGACTGAAGAGAAGCAAAATCATGCAAATGATTACTCAGAGCCGACAAACGTATGATATGATTAAATAATTTTGTTACCTCTGTCAGATAAAAAATCACTCTTGTTCCCGATGTGCATTATCGGTTGATTACAGTATATTCCAGTAATAATATTAATAATCAAACCTTATTTTTGTCATTTGTCAGTAACCAACACTATTGTGTCTATTGTAAATTATCATCACGACCGTTTCCCTTTCAGGGTGGTCAAAAACCAATAAGCGGATTCACATTTAGCCAGCTTTACTATAGGCCAATCATGACAAGTAGCAAGCTCGTCGATGTCTCCAGCGTACCAAACTCAAGAAATATCAAAAATTAATTAAATGTATTTAATTACATTAATAAATATTTGTGTCCCGACCAGGAATCGAACCCGGTACCTCCGATTCTAAATCCACAGACTTAACCAGTAGTGTCTATTGTGATTATAAAATATACTATTATGGTTTTAGAAAAACACTTACGTTTTCTCAGGAGCATCCTCTTCAATATTTGTGGACTGTTTTAATGGAGACCTACAGGCAAAAGATAAAATTAAATTAAATTTTGTTTTATTTCATCACAATTATGTCGCTTGAGGGGTAGTCACTGACCATGCTTTAAAGAAATGGAATCACATTTAGCCAACTTGCCAATCATGACATGTGGCAAGCTTTTCAATGTCTCTAATTGTGTCTTGACCAAATCACATCAAACATCATAGCTTCATGTCTAAATCCACTGACCAAGGATTTAATTTTATAACATTTGTGTTTAAATTAAAGTCTAAACTGAAGCTGTTTCAGTTAAGTGTGAAAAACCATACTGACAAGGGACTGATGGCAGTTATCAGTGGCTCCTTCCTATCTTGGACTCGATTTTGCTTAATTTATATCACAAAAAGTATTATAAAATGCAGTAGTACCCCACCAGTAGAAAGGCATTATTGCGCAGACTGTACACAGTCGTAAATTGAATGGACACACGCGCGGGAATAACGTGACTGAAGAGAAGCAAATTCATGCGAATGTATTACTCAGAGCCGACGAGAGTGTGATATGATTAAATAATTTTGTTACCTCTGTCAGATAAAAAATACCAGATAGCCATACATCTTACTCTTGTTCCCGATGTGCATTATCGGTCGATTACAGTATATTCCAGTAATAATATTAATAATCAAACCTTATTTTTGTCATTTGTCAGTAACCAACACTATTGTCTATTGTAAATTATCATCGCAAACGTTTCCCTTTCAGGGTGGTCAAAAACCAATAAGCGGATTCACATTTAGCCAGCTTTACTATAGGCCAATCATGACAAGTAGCAAGCTCGTCGATGTCTCCAGCGTACCAAACTCAAGAAATATCACAAATTAAAAATTAATTTAATGTATTTAATTACATTAATAAATATTTTGTGTCCCGACCAGGAATCGAACCCGGTACCTCCGATTCTAAATCCACAGACTTAACCAGTAGTGTCTATTGTGATTATAAAATATACTATTATAGCTTTAGAAAAAAATACTTACATTTTGTTTGGAGACTCCTCTGGAACATTCACAGACCGTTTTAATCTACAGGGGAAAGAGATAATGTTGTTTAATTTCATCACAATCATGTCGCTTAATGGGCGGTCACCAACCATGCTTTAAAGAAGTGGAATAATATTTAGCAAACACTATAGCTCCGTGTCTAAATCCACCGACTCAACTACTAGACCACAGAGGCAGTTTTATTTCATAATGTTATAGGTGGATTACACATAATATGTACAGTGGCCAAGCAGTAAAGTTGACTAATTTGAGTACCTGGCCTCATTCTTCCACCACCGCAGAGACAAGCTGTCTGGCTTGGCATGCTTGAAAACACACTTGGAGATGTATAAATACAGATCAATGTAGTGGCTCTCTCAGCCTATTGGCCATTTACTATCTACTCGGTTTGTTTAATCAACTCCCAAAAATGCTAAACACAGACTACTAACAGGTAGTAACAACAGCACATTCTTAACTAGGCAGTAAATGACACAAGAAAAATGCAGCACATACACGTTCAGTACCCATGTCACTGTGAACAGACAGCAAATGTCTACATTACCACTGCTACTCTGAACCAATGGGGACAGTGCCTCCATGGAGGGATTAACGAGGTGGTCTGTCCATCGAAGTTAGAGTTTGTCACCTGCAAACTAGTTGGTTTGAGGGTAGGCACCCAAAAGAGAACACGAGGCCCTGAGCATGGGTGTCCTAGTTTTTCAACACGTGTTGCTTCACTTACGACCACTCAACTACGAAAATAAGAACTCTGTCCAAAAGAATAATCGATTTGCAAAGGTGTTTAATAAAAACATAAAAATGACGCAAATCGAAAATCCGTAAAATATTATTTTTAAATGTAAATTTAACTTAAATATTGTTGAAGCCATTAAATACTATACACCTATTAAATACTAATAAGATAATTTTACTAATAAAATATGATAGAAAAAGGTACAAACCCGGGTGTCGCCATTTGTAACGGTCACTTTTTTAGTGATTTTAAAAGATCTTATTTAAGTACAATAACCGCGTAAACTATGTAATGTTAATAAAAAATGAAAATAAAAGAGTATTTTGATTATAGATACAAATGTTTTAGGAAGATACCGGCTTTTCTTGATCTCAAACTTCTTTTTTCTTCTTTACCCGTACTTCACTCTAGCAAATAACAGCAGCAAATGAGCGAGAGACGAAACGAACGAAATGAAGAATTTCCTTTGTGACAATCTTTCATTAAAATTCCACTTTTTTCTTAATTTAATGTTGTTAATTGTACATTATTTTTTTATCTTCAGTGGCGCTAATAGAGTTCATTAATAAAAAGCAATGTACAATAAGATATTGTTCAATGTCTATGGGATAGAATTGTCCATAGAAATATTAATTTAGCAACACTGGTTGTGCCACCTCTCCACAATCGGCAAGTTGTCGTTGACTGATTTTCCGGCACCCATCAACCACGTGCGCATAATCTGAGCATGGGTGTCCTAGTTTTTAATGTTGTTAATTGTACATTTTTTTTTATTTTTTTTATTTTCAGTGGTGCTAATAGAGTTTAGTAATAAAAAGCAATGTACAACAAGATATTGTTTAATGTCTATGGGATAGACTTGTCCATAGAAATATTAATTTAGCAACACTGTTCATGCTACCTCTTCACAATCGGCAAGTTGTCGGTCGTTGATGGACTTTCCGGCACTCATCAACCGTGCACGCGCATAATGTGTGACAAAGTAATGTACAGATAACAGCTAACAAATAAAACAGTTACTACCTAAATCGTGTTCAACTTCGGCCGCGTTAATTTTATAGCATTTCCAACATTTCGTTGCAACTTCATAAACCAGCGTGAAATGACGTTTTTGTTAAGAAATTCCACTTTTTTTTAACAATGCTAACATTTCTTGGCTTATAGTAAAGTTGGCTAAATGTGAATCCGCTTATTTATAAGCGTGGTTTCTGACTACACCGAAAGGGAAACGGTCGTGATAATACTTTTTTCTTTGCTAACATTTCTTAAAAAAACGAGCGGTGAGGCTACTTTTTGACAAGTAGCAAATAGTAACAAATCAATTGACAATGTATTCTATGTATTATTATTATTTTTTAGGTTAAATTTAGATTTTGTTGTAATATAGTTTATTTAATATTGTAATACTTTTATATTGTTTGTATATTACTTCGAATTGACAATGTATTATGGTCTTTGAATTTATTACTTATAAAATAATATAAACTATAAAGTATACAACAATGTAAACAAACCATTTCTTATGTTAAATGACATCTGTCAAAAAGTAACATCAATAACCCTCCTTTTAACACGGTACTGACATACTAAATTAGCATCAAATTTATTTATTTATTTATTAAGGAAAACTATTGACTTGTGAATTAACACAAGTATAGATACAAAAATAGAAACAGAAAGTCATTTACAAGTTTTCACTAGTAGTGTTAGAATAATACATATTATGAACGATAAAAGCATCTACAAACTATCACTTCATGCAATAAACTAATAACTGTACAATAACAAGAACTATTATCGTTTAAAGAACATTAAGTTAAACGCATTTCTCACTGCCATCACCTTGTCATGAAAGATATCAACGTCAGTTTCATCAATGAATGCATTAAGAGTATTACAAGCTCTAATTAAAAATGTATTTTGTCTGTAGTTAGTGCTCGCCATTGGTATGCGAAAAGTGGGCTTGTACCGATTGGTCCGCACTGGTGTAATTATGTCCAGCCGGGACAGCAACGAAGGGCAGTCTACTGCTCCCCCGATCAGTTTGACCAGGAATACCAAGTCAGCAACCTCACGACGCTTATATAATGGTAACAGATGTAAACGTTGACGAATGAATCTGTGATTTAAGTCACGAGTCTGTGATTTAATACGGAAATTGATATAGGCAACAGAGCGTTTCCGAATTTGTTCGATGCGGTTAATGTGAACCATGTAGTTAGGAATCCACACCTGTGAAGCGTAGTCCAAATGACTTCTAACATATGTGCAATACGAAATCTTAATGGTTTTGATGTTTTTAAATTCCTTAGAGGCACGCATAATAAAATCTAAAGCTTTGGACGCTTTGCTAATAATACTATCAACATGCTGATCGAAAAGCAACTTTCTATCATGGATATCCCCAAGGTCTCTGACACTGTCCATCGTTCCAAGATTCAAGCCTTAAAGTGAGTATACAATTTTTATAAGATTTCGTTTTCTGCTGAAGGTTGTGTGTAAGCACTTTGATACATTTAGATCCAACAAGTTTTGTTTACAGTATATGTCAAGACGATGCAAGTCATCTTGAAGTGCTTCAGCATCCTTTACACTTTCAATGTGTCTAAATATTTTCATGTCGTCTGCAAAACAGAGGACATTTGAGTTTAGAAAACATTTATCAATGTCAGAGACGAACATAACATATAGTAAGGGGCCCAGAAGAGTTCCCTGAGGAACTCCACTAGGCACCTGAGTCAAACCTGAAATATAATTGCTTATCACCACAGCCTGCGTCCTATTATCCAAGTATGATGTAAACCACCTGAGTAGGTCACCCCTGATACCTAAATGAAGCAGCTTTTGAAGTAAGATTCTGTGATCGACTCTATCAAAGGCCTTACTGTAATCTGTATAGATAATATCAGTGTGAAGGCCTCTGTCCATATTGGCTGTTAACTGCTCGTTCAGTAGCACTAGATTTGATACAGTTGAACGGTTATTTAGGAAGCCATGCAGTGTAGGCGAAAATGAATTCTTTAAAGCATCATAGTCCTGTTCATGAACGATTTTCTCAAGCACTTTTCAGTAATACACAATTTGGATATCGGCCTGTAGTTTTCAACCAAAGATTTAGTGCCTTTTTTATGTATAGGTGTAACAAATGCTGACTTCCACAGGTTTGGTACAGCACCCACAGTCAGAGACTTTTGAAAGAGTAACGATAATGGTGTTGCCAGCTCATCTGCACAGGTTTTTAGAAAAATGGCAGGTATGAGGTCCGGACCAGCAGATTTGGAAACATCAAGGGCCTTTAATTTTTTGACAATTGATAGAGTGAGAATGTATATCGGATACGCTACAATGTTATAACTTTCATTAAACGAACGACTTGTGCTAAAAAAGTGGTATTTTCATGCTAACATTTCTTAAAACGAACGCGGCCTTTGTGCTCTAAGCAAACTTTATTCTATTGATTCCGTATTCGATATAGTAATCAAAGCGTGATTCTATTTCTAAATTACGGTTTAAAGTGAATGTAAACCTAGGACCAAGAATCATAATTGTGATATTTGGTCCTAGATGTAAACGCTACTTGAACACCTGTCAAAGCGAAATACAATAAAATAACCGTAGTACATGGGGGGGAAGAGGGATATCTTATCTAAGATCTTGTAGTAATAAATCAATTTTAAAAATAAATATACCCGACTGTAATCATAAGTCTTTATTATATTCATTCTAAGCTCTCTGAGCGAATAAGGAATAGTAACAAAGTAAGCCCTCAACATGATCGTGATCGCGCATAATCGTCGATTGTGTAGAGGGGCGATTAGAATTTTGAAATTTGTGAGCATGAGCAATCCGAATAGGTAAGCTCATTAGTACTCGCTCTAGCACTTTTGAAAGCTATAACTTTGTATTTTTCTTCTAGGGAATATATTTATTTCGAAATCGACTTAGCGCTGTAAGATTTACTTTATTTCGCTTTGAAAGGCGTCTGAATAGCGTTTTCATTTATTTAAGTAAAATTTAGCAAAAAAGCGCGCTTAGCTTTCTACGCCAATACGCAATTATTGTTTACGAATATATTAAATTTGGGAACACTATTTAGTTTTGGCAAGTGGCGGAGATTTCTGCGATTGCGCGAGTTCGAAGTACTCTTTGGCTTTGAGTATTATGTTCTTCCTTGGTTTCTTGAAGTGTTCTGTGGTTCTATCAGGATCCTCGGTGTTATTTTGCTTTTAAAAGTACCTAGTCTAATAAAAGAAAATAGCACTTTATCGAAGAAATATCACTGGCTCAGGTAAGTCTACTATTTAATAATCTATATATAGTTAAACATTAATTTTGGGCGATTTTCTATAATCTGTTATTATTATCCTTCAGATGTTTCAGCTTACCCAAAATTATTGTAGTCGCTCCCAATTGACATGACTTTGGAAGATCCATTTTTCGTTGTAAAAGAGTAAGTAAATAGCAAGGTGATTGAACTTAACTGGATTGTTTGTAAATAATTGCGACCTGTATGTACCTACTAAAGTATTTTATTTTCCTACTTAGTTATAGCAACTATAGTATTAAAGGCAAGTAGGTTCTCATGATTTAGGTATTACAAATTCACTAGAATATATACTATATTTGTATGCGTGTTTTCCTAACATTGGTATATAATATATATAGTACCAGTTACTCATGTAACTTACCTAGTAAGTTTATCAGTTACTTTGGTTGTTAAGACTTTATTGTCAAATAAATAACCAAATTAACTTATATTAAGTTAACAATTCAATAATTGTTAATAATAATTTGAGATAAAACAAACTCAAATTATTTAATCTACAGGAAGGTTTTTTTAGACAGTAAGGTTGTTAACGAAACATTCCATAACTTTTAGAGATATTCTGAACAGCAGTGATAGATTTTGGAAAAAAATGCACAGTCAAATTGGGTAAATGGTAATTTTACATAAATTATTTTTTTGTTGCCAACCAATCCTGTTTCTTTTAAGGGTCAACAGTGTCTGGACCAATTAAGGCTTGAGTATAAAAATATTTAATGCTTATTCCAACCCAGACTTGCTAGGGACCCTATCTGTAACCCTTGTACTAACCAATGGAAGTGCGGCCGACCCCTTCCATCAGACTGCATAAATTAAACTCCACTGCCTGGGATTAGGTTCATTTGATATTTTGAAATTGTTAAACCTCACTTTTTAAACCTTGTTAACTTAATTTTGTTTGGAACCTCACTTTTATACCTCCCAGTAGTGAAACCTAAATTATCTAAAGTATCCTAATTTTAATTGCATTTAAATTAAATAAATATTTCCACACAGGTCACACTAGTTTCCGTGGTAAGCTACGAGGTTTGTGTTACGGAAACTAGATGGTTGATAAACTACATATTATACTTTTTTTTTTGAAAATATATACATATCATACATATAAACACCCAGACCGAGACAAATTATACAATGTACGACATGCCCCTGGTGGGAATAGAACCCACGACCTCCCGAGTTCACGGCAACATTTGTTACCACGGAGGCAGTCTGTATAAAATCTGTATACTTGTTTTTTTTCCTGACCCCTAAGGAGGGTAAACAAACTTTCAGTGGCCCCCGATAACAGGGACCTCCTTGGATTGTGAAATAAAAATCTGTCTGATGGTCAGTAGCTAGTCGTTGGTATATTTTTGTGTATTTTACCGTAATTTTCTATTTAATTTACCGTTAATATCCATTGCTAAATATATTTTTTACAATCTGAATTCTTGTTTTATTTCCCGACCCCTAAGGAGGGAAAAAAATATATGTTTCAGTGGCAATTACTCATGAATATTTTGAGTAGATTAAGTTTTTCTTTACAAAATGTATGGGTAATGTTTTTCTCTATATCTGAAATTTCTAGTACTCAAACCTTCCTCAAGTTGATCCTTATAAAAAAAAGTTCATGTGTAAAATTATCATTTTCTTGCTGAGTGTATTTTTTTCCAAGTCCTGTGTTATGTCCTTGGAATAAGGTACCTGCCCTTACTGTACCATCTCAAAAATCCATCCTGTATAATATATAGGTACTTGAAAATAAATCAAGAAAATGGTATAAACTTGACAAAACTATTTGATCATTGTTATAGACTTGTTTTTCTGTAAGTTTAAGATAAACTATAAAATAATACATAAATATAGGTACTATACCTAGCTTAATAATAAAATGATTTATTTAATAGCTTCAATAATTTACTTGCATGTAGATTAAGTAGTGTGTTTGGCTGTACTTGTGATAACTAGTGTTCCATTAATTTACTCAATTAAGGGGGTTGTATCCCTCCCCAAGTAGCATAACAGAGTCACAAATACTAATCATATTATCTGCTTACCAACATAAAAACTTACCAATATTGCTTAAACCAATCCCTAAAGGTCGATTCTACTATTATGTTAAACACAGACACACAGTGGTAAATTAAATATGTATACGGAAATACGTTATAAAACAAGTGGACAATTGCATATCTATATATATATATATATATATATATTGCATATTACCTTAAGATGTACCAAGAGCAGCTCAAAAAAGGGATATATGTTTTTGTGACTGAGCATAATTAATATAATTTTGAAAAATATTGTTGGACTTTTGATTAAATATGACTTGTAGTCATACAAGTAGTCAGAAGAAGAATGAAACTGAAATAGACATTGTATGTATAATGGTACCGCTTTTGTGCTAGATGACAATAATAAAACACCTCTCACTCTTGGATTACAAGCTGGCAGCTATATTCTCCAGAATATCCGCCAGTAATGGTGGTTCTTGTATATATATATATAAGAAATTTCGATTATACAGCACTACTAAAAAATTATTAAATTTAAAATTCAATTTTATGTGTTTAAAAAGTACCTAACACTAATGTCATTTTTACAAAGAACAAAGTAAATCTTCAAAAATTATGCATCACAAAGAAAAAACCAATTTTGTGCAGTGAATTTAATATTGATATGTTTAATAATAAATTAGGGTTTCTGAATGCCTTCTGTGTCATTTTAACTCAAAACTTAAGATCAATCAACCAACATGATTGTGTAGTAAGTCCTGTATTGCAATCATGGGCATTTGTTACGGGTACACACTGTCCGATCACACTTCTCAATTATTGGTTTGTCCAGCAAACAAACACTCTGCTGAACTTTTGTACCGTAATGAGAAGAGATTACTATTAGATGTTTATGAAAATTTCAATCCCAATGAGGCACTTGACCTTTTTACCAATTATTTCTCACATTTTAACAATTTGTGTTTCCCATTTAAAAAAATAAAATGGTTGTTGACAAAGAAAAAGGATATAATCAACTGCTACATACATATCTTCACGCCAGATCCCTTGCGAGGTAGGCAGAGACAATTAAGCCTCACTTGACACGATCACGACATACCTCTTTCGCTTCGTCATTCGTCGACATTTATCAACCTCTTCATACATGCCCTTTTGTTACAAAGGATTTTTAATGCACATTCAGCCAGTGTTTTATTTATTTGATCGTGATATAAGTATATCGTCTTGGTCTGCCAGTGCCTCTTTCTCTATTTTTGTCCCTATGCTCTTTTATACCTACTCTTTTCCGTATTTCGACGTTACGTATGCGGTCCGCCAAAGTGAAGCCGCATATCCAAGGCAACGATCTCATTTCTGATGCATTAACCCTACCAGCTTATCACTGACATTTCGACTGCCGATTAGTAATCCCTGCATTCACTCTTCTTTCTACATCCCTATCGTACTTTCCATACGCAGTGAAAACACTGCCCAGATATATAATTTCAGAGTCTTTCTAGAGTTTCATCATCAATCTTTGTCGTCACGGTTGTCATCCTTCTTCTTTCAAACACTAAATAATCAACTGCTGTAAGAGAAAAAGATATTATTTACATGTTTTTATAATCAAGCCCTCACTTGCTAATAAAATAGCTTTAAAAACATGCAAATAGGCTACAAGAATAATACGAGTACATAGTCCCAAAATGATTATCAAATTCATAATTCGCATAATAAATCTAATGCTACATGGCAAGTGATTATTAATAACGAATAAAATTTACCCCGCGTATCTATTTCCAAAATACAACATAATACGCTACAAGTATATTAACTAAGTCATTTAACATAGCTAACCACATGAATAATTATTTCATTGACAAAGTAGAATTAATTTCAAAGACCCTTGAAAATGTAAATTTTACAATATTATGTAAATTTGTAAAATAACGTAAATCAACCTGCAAATAAATATTTTTGAATTTAAATTGATCGCTTCATCAATCAAGTATTACTTAGTGAACAGAAAGTAAGAAGAGTGAGTTTTTACACATATTTTTTTTTAAATACTGACCACGATTTTTCGCGTCCACCTGATGGTAAGCGGTACGCGATATTATCTGCACATCTGTACATTTAGTTTGCGCAAAATAAACATTGATAATCTCTATCTATTAAATATATTTTTGTATAGATACGGAGAATATCAATAATAAAGAGGTATAACAAATCACTAGAGATTCACACTACTTTATACATAAGACACTACAATAATTTATTTACAAAAAAATATTTGCATTTGTTATTTGTGCCTTTTAATTGTTTTTTCACACAAGCATTTTATTTTTATATTGCAAATTATTTCAAATACTCTTATTTACTTCTACCCTAATATTTATATTATAATGTTTAAAATAAATATTTTATTTTATAGCTACTGAGTAATTATTTGAACAACATAACTATTGTCTATTTTTATTATTAGAGGTATATTTTTTGTTTCGTTTTTGGAGTGTTTGTAATGAGTTTCGTTTATCACGCATGAAAATCCTAATGTTTGCTTTCCTTTGTTTGGTATTTCTATAAATATTTTTTAAAATATTTTACTTTATAGAAACCAAACATGACATACCTATACCATATTTAGTTTTATCATGCCTATTATACTATTAGATCGTTCGCACATTTGATACTTTCATACAACAAATACACTTTTTGCTGCAACTTCAACTCACACACGGGAGTTAGGGAATGGCTTAAAAAATGGGAAGAACTAAAGTCAGTTTCTACCACTGTTACCAACAATAGATAAACATGCGTATTTGCCAGATTTTAACACATTAGTTATAAACTTATTAAGCTAACTGGGTCGCAGATACAAAAGTCTTCCAAGTTCATAGTATCTAGTAGGTTAGTTGGCACCTTAACAACTGAAGGTTGGACTATAAAATATCGTATCCAATGTGCGGCCGTCCCTAATGGCAGTGCGCCATACGCTATAGACTTAGAGACTTATATAGGCGACATTTCTAAAATGTAAGTTCTAAAGTCCGAAAATACTTATGATAAAAGTATGATGACATTGGCATCGCAAGCTGTGAGCAGGGACCATGAGCCGATGCCGCATACTTGACTATGAAAATGAACATAAGTCGCATGGTTTAGCTCCGTTTTTTGCCTACAAAAGCTGGTTTGCTTGTCAAAATCATTAAAGTTACTACCACCCGGCCATATTAGACGTTTACTTTACCCGAATTAGAGGATAATAATGTACTGTTAACATCGGCAGAGTAGACAACAATTACTAAGGCTAAAATTATTCGAGCATTCAACCTCAAGGTAGTCACATTATCTTGGTTTTGACTGTTGATTCCTCACGGGTTGAGCAAACATCTAAAAGGTTGTAAAGCACAAATGTTGGCGCGTTTCCTGCACACCGGCTTTATAGTTCTTTTTATTCATTGGAATCTAGTTTTATGTGTTACGTTTGTTACATTTCAGTGAAGTTTTCAAGGCCTTGAACAAGATTCGTGGCCTATATCTTCGTTGGCAAGAAGTAGTAACGAACCCTACCGTTCCTGTCAGCCCTGAGATAGATTGGATCACCACAGAACTAAGAAATGCAATACGCAGCATCGAATGGGATTTGGAAGATTTAGAAGATACTATTAATATCCTTTTTTATATCTGCTTATAGTGTAGCATTTATTATAATTTAAACAATTTTTCATTTAATTAATTTACTATAATATAGCACAAATAAATAATGAAAGAAATATACAATTCAACCCACGAACACGCATAGTATATGTTTTGTGGTATGTTGTATAATTAACTTGCTTATGTTAATTATTGCTTCATTATTATCCTTGTGATGGCTAATATTACCTTTATTACTAATTTTCTATACATATGTATCATGTGATTTTATTATCTATAATAATTTTTAAGACTTACTCTATTGTTATATTAAGTCCTTAATATTTTTTATAAGCATCGTAGAAAATAAATCATCCAAGTTCAAAATAGACAATAAGGAGTCGACGATACGCAGAAGTTTTATAGAGAGTACAAGACAAGAAATACAGGTAATATTTTTAATTTTTACTTGAAAATATTTTGTATAGAAATACCATTTGTATAATAATTACGTCTTTAATACAGTAGTTGAGTAGTCGCCACCCATACGGTAGAATTTTGCTAGTATATGCTTATCAGCCTGTGTGTTTTATGTCCTACAAGTTCTAAAGTATTCCAGATAAATTATGAACATCTTTATTAGTGGAGATCTAGGACTGTGTATTCTAGAGGATATAATGATGATGACCAGACAGACATTCCGCGCTGGGAAATTTATTATTATTACTATAACTTTACTATAGCTGCATAGTCAAACCTAGACCTCCACTCCAACCCAGGCTTATTCAACATCCCAACCTAGACGACACCGCTGCCTGTCCGCGTACCAAACATTCGGGAGTATAACGTAAAAAAATTTCGTTTTAGGTAATAAAAAACAAAATGCATCTCAATAGAAACCGCCAAATTGACGGTGCCTCCCGTCAGCCCCTTTTGGGAGACGAAAGTCCGCCGCCTTTTGGACCTCCGATGTGGTCATCGTCGAAGTATTCGAAGCTTGCAAACACCGAAAGCCCTCGAAGGTTTAGCGGCGGATACGACAGCGACATACAAACGATGCAGGACAGAATACTGATGAACCAAAATGAGCAGCTTGAAGTGATCAGCAAGACTGTTGGCAACTTGAATGCGGTGTCCAGACAAATTGGTCTGGAGCTCGATGAACATACTGTGTAAGTATTTATGATAGTACTTAGGTTTATATGGTACAGCAAGCCTGGTGATCATCCGTTCCTTGCAATAATAAAGCTAAATTATGTCCTTAAAAGATTTATTTTTCTTCTATTTTTATCAGTGAATTTGACACTAATATCCATGTCAGCCCTATTGTAAGATCCCGACAGCTTACAACCCACGAAAATAATAATTATACTTATAAATAATAATATTAATAATTATAAACATCTTTGTGGTGTTATGGTGGTGTGCGTATGAAGAGTGTATTTCTCGGATCGATAAAGTCCGAAACGAGGCAATCCGTCGGAGAACCAAAGTTACCAATATAGCCTTAAAAAATTGTAAGCCGAAGTGGCAATGGGCTGGACATGTCTGTCGTAGAACAGATGAACGATGGAGTAGACGGGTTCTAGAGGACACCACGTACGGAAAGACACAGAGTGGGACGACCCCCGCCAGATGGACTGATGACCTGAAGAAGGTCGCTGGTGGGGGTTGGATGAGGGTGAGGGCGAGCGTTGGGAGAGGCTTATATATCCAGCAGTGGTGAGACACAGGCTAATGATGATGGTTCAAATAAATAGCTATTTTTCAATGAATATTTATTTTTGTCAAGAATGCTGGACGATTTGAATACGGAGTTGGAAAATGCAGATTCAAAGTTAGATACGACAATAAAGAAGGTGGCCAAAGTTTTACACATGAATAATGGTAAGTCCTCAATATTTTTTTTTTGTTAATTTATTTTATTAAGGTTTTTTCTCTTTTAATTTCCAGACCGACGCCAATGGTGGGCCATTGGGATCCTACTAGGCGTACTATTTATCGTCGTCATACTATTCATAATACTGTAAATATGTATTAAAATTAAAACTATTCAACTCGAGTGCCTAATACATGAACAAATCATTTTAGGCACTGTATATTAAATATGGTATGATATAGTATTTAATTCCAGTTTCTTTTTTAAAATTCTATATTCAATCATAAATTGTTAATTCTAGTCTAATAGGATAATTTAACAAATCTAATTGTAATATTATTTAAGTTATCATTAATGCCTTATTATGTAACTCCAAACAGCTTTTTGTAAACCATTTATTATGTATACTATTAGATGCTATTTATTAGCCTTGTACCAGCTGTTGGGTTGTTATGGAACACTATGATCCGACGACAGGAGAATATAGATATCAGAATAGCATGATCACTGGTCGTGGTTCTGGGGTTGTAGACGTTTGTAAAATTACACAAATTTTGCAGTGTGTTAAGAATAACAACTTCTGTAAAGATGTTTTAGAGATCCCATCCCAAGACGTTTTTTTTTTTCAATCTTTCTTTCAAATTATATTTGCAACAATGAAAAAACACCTTAAAAGACAATGGTTTTAATGTTAATAAAGATGTACCGCAGTGTAACCATTTTAAGTAGTAATACTTGTATATTGTTTTGTATTTAGCAGGGATATTTACGCAATTATGTCAAGTTATTTTAAAAATTGTTGTCTTTTTGTTTTAACTGTTTGTCTGTTGTTACTTTTATTATATTTTTAACTATATTATATAAAAATATAGGGGAGGGGGTCACCACCCTCAGCAGTGAGGAGAACGACGCAAGGAGGAGTATATAAAAAAAATAACGTACCTTGACCAAGCAGTGCCTGTACATTTTTGTCGTTTGTTAAAGTTTGGGAACCACTGGTTTCTTTGTTTACATTTTGTCTCAGGGCTCGATGAATGCCGTACAAAATTAATATATCAATGGGCCGGAAGGTATATTTTAAGTATTCTTGGGTCGGATCAAAAGTGACAGTTGTTATATAGAAAAAAACTTTTGACGTTTGGAAACACGAGCTTATGCTTACTACACCCGTATTCGTAGACGTTTCCTCAACGGCTTTTCCACTTTATTTTTGAGTTCTCTTCTCCCGGTGGTTGATGAATGAGGTGATAGGGAAGGCAAAGGGTCTAGCCCATACAGCCAAGTCTGACGTAATATATCTTTCTTTTTTATGAGTTAATGAGGTCATCATCAAATTCCTGATGTTTCAGAATTTGATGCTTTTTTTGGAGTCACTCGCGGCATTATAGCTGAAACACGTCGGGTAAAATATGGGAGTTAACAGCGCGGGAAAGCCGCAAAAAATAAACTGCAACTTGTGCCCCATATTCAAAATCCACGTACCCGCTGTATTAATTCTGACAAATAAATAAACAAAAATAGCCAGAAAAAAAACTTAAATCGGAAATATTTCAAATGGTAACAATTATGCTCTTCGAGGTTTGGAGAGTTTGCAACTAAGCATACCGAAGCGAGGATCCCTTGATCCAACCCGTTTGACATCTGGAAGGAGTGGTTGAGTGGAGGAACCGTTGAGGAAACGTCTGTTAGATTCGATAGGTAAAGTATAAGCGCGCTTCATAGATACCAATAGATGAATATAAATGGATGGTATAGGTAAAGTATAAGCGCGCTTCATAGATACCTACCAATAGATGAATGGAAATGGATGGTATAGGCAAAGTATAAGCGCGCTTCATAGATACCTACCAATAGATGAATGGGAATGGATGGTATAGGCAAAGTATAAGCGCGCTTCATAGATACCTACCAATAGATGAATGGAAATGGATGGTATAGGCAAAGTATAAGCGCGCTTCATAGATACCTACCAATAGATGAATGGAAATGGATGGTATAGGCAAAGTATAAGCGCGCTTCATAGATACCTACCAATGGGGTGTATCAGGCAAAGCTTTTTGTAGATGTCGCCAGCGGTACCAAACCTTATTAACACCTATGGCGGATCATTTTTTAAATGTTTTTGTAGTTTTTTTATTTTTATAACAGAAAAGTACTTATATTAACTTAACGTTACCTACCTTAAAAGACGAATTAAGAAAACTAACACCGTCTTTAAAAAGAAAATAGGTTGAATTAATAGAACGGCAATTTAGAGATCACTATATCTTTGATTTCGATTAGAAATCTCTATATTTGCACTTAAAAGCTGCTCACACTGCACAATATCCAGAAAATAATGAATTTCGTAATAAAAATAAAAGATTTCTATGCAACTGAATGTTATATTAGGTACCATCTATCATGCGCCATCTATCGTGATAAAAAGTTAGTGATACACCCCATAGATGAATGGAAATGTATGGTATAGGCAAAGTATAAGCGCGCTTCATAGATACCTACCAATAGATGAATGGAAATGGATGGTATAGGCAAAGTATAATTGTGCTTCATAGATACCAGCCTTAGATTGTATGACTCGTTATAGCCAATATCTATTTAATATAATTTAGTCGTAAGGTCGATATTATATTGTAGCTATTAAGTTATACAATTCCATGTTAGTACTTTATGTCAGTACATTATTTTCAATATTACTTCTTACCATCGTAAGGCGCGATTTATACAGAAACGGCGTAAGGTGAAGGCGCGGCGCAGGCATCTTGCCGCTTCAAACCGTTTCAATACAAAATGTAGGTAGGCGACACGTTGTGAATTCTCGAGTTTGGTACGCTGGAGATCTCGAAGAGCTTGCCACTTGTCATCACGATAAAGTCACCCTGTGTGACTCGTTGTGACGTTCGCCTCTTTGGTATAATTTAAATCGCGTCCGTGCCTTATCTGTTTCACGCCTGCTCTGCGCATTCACCTTACGCCGTTTCTATATAATTCGGGCCTAAGTCTATCCACCAGAAAAGTGCGAGAAAATAGCGGCAAAAAAAACCTTAATATATTAGTATAACTCTATGATGACGTGATATGATAGCATTGGTTGATATATTTCTTAGATATCTACATAGCGGTTACGACCGTAGATTTAGAAGCGATGGTGCTGGATTTAATTCCGGAAGGAGAACACAAAATATATTTGATTAATTTGTATAATACAAATGAGAATGTCCATTTTTCTTAGGGAAATGGGCCCAATAAAATGTTCTCGTGTTTTTATTTGACAGTAAATATGTATATTGTGGTTTCATAATCTGTCATTAATTTTATTTGTTTGACTCTAGCATAACAATTGACAAATACATTTTTTTTACGTTAATAATTATATCGATATTAGTATCGATTCCGCCGATATAATTGGAGAATTATGAACACTTTGTAATCCAGTGTTTATCTATAATAAAGTACCTGATCATAATAAAGAACCTAATCGTATAAATAGTGCTTTGTAACTATTTCATCATAAATTTTAACCAATTGACTATTTATATAAATATTTTTAAATTAAAAGAGATGTTGTAATTAAAAAAAAATAATCACAATTAATTGTTATGATTATTGAATTGTATTTTGTTGAGGCACGATGCAAAAAAGTTGGGGCCTGGTTTTGGGCAATATGTTTTGATGATATGCCTTTTGTAATGATAGGCCTATAGTAAAGTTGGCTAAGTGTGAACCCGCTAATTAAGAAAAGCTTGTATTCTGACCACCTCAAGGGTTTACGGTAACACATATCTGGTGGATAAGTATTTTATTGTGTCAAAATTATAATTGAATTTAAAAAAAAAAAACTATATATAAACGGTTTATTTTTGATTTCAATGTAATTTTGATATACAACAGATGTTTATAAAACGTTTGATGTTTCTTTTTAATCATTAGTGTATATAAAAAATCGCTTGTTTATAAGAATTATTATTATTATTATTTTTTTATACTAGCACGACATGTGACCCTACGCCCACCTGATGGTAAGTGGCGCGCAGGGTCCATGAATGTTAGCAACTGGAATCAGACCCTTATATCCGACATCAGTCCCTAACACTATGCCGGCTTGACTAGATGCCTTTTCACACTTCGCTTGAAGGACTCCAGGTTATAGGAAAGTGGAAACACAGAGGCTGGAAGAGCATTCCACATCTTTATTGTGCGACAGATGTATGAGTCACCAAATTTATAGGTACGCGAAGGGATAGTGACTACGGTATGTGGGTGCATATTCTGACCTGTGCGTGTGGTTCGGTTGCGGAATGGGGAGGAAGGAATTAGGTTATAGAGCTCTTCAGAGCACTCACCATAGTATAGCCCGTAGAACACGCTCAGAGAAGCTACATCTCGGCGAAGCTGCAGGGATTCGAGAGTTCCAGATATAGTGGCATCGTCCACAATTCGAACAGCTCGCCTTTGTAGGACATTGAGAGCATCTGTGAGGTACTTGGCTGAACCATCCCAAAGGTGTGAACAGTATTCCACGCATGATCTGATCTGTGCTTTGTACAGCAACAGTCTGATTGATGGCGGGAAAAACCGCTTCACCTTGTTCAGTATTCCGAGCTTTTTTGACGCTGTTTTGGTGATGCTCTCAATGTAGTTCCGGTGGTTAAGGTCTGAGCGTATTTCCACCCCGAGGATGCTGAAGCTGGGCTGTAGATCCAGCGTGGTGCCCTGAAGAGTGGGGGGAGGAGAGAAGGGGGACTTCTTGGCCGTCAGCGCGCATGCCTGGGTCTTGTTGGCATTGAACTGGACAAGATTTTGGACACCCCACAAATATATTTTGTGAAGGGTGTCGTCCAGTTCTGCCGTCATAATACACCGTGATTCCTCTAGTTGGCTACCTCCCAAAGCTCGGGGACTTAGATACCTCCCGTGGGCCGTGCTGTCGTCTGCATAACAATGAATGTTGCCCAGAGACAACATATCATTGATATGCAGAAGAAAGAGTGTTGGTGATAACCAGAGCCCTGCGGTACGCCAGCGTTCACTGACATGAGATCAGACGCATTCCCGTCCACAAGGACACGAATGCTGCGCTCATGCAGGAAGCCAGCTATCCAGTCCACCAGCCGTGGGGGCAGACCATATGCCGGCAACTTGGAAAGCAAAGCCTTGTGCCAAACCCTATCGAAGGCCTTGGAGATGTCCAGACTGACCGCCAATGATTCACCAAATTTATCCATTGCCTCACCCCAGACATTGTATACGAATGCCAGAAGATCACCCGTTGAGCGCTTTGGACGGAATCCATATTGGCGGTCATGGATTACGGAGTGATCTTCTAGATATTTAACGAGTTGGGCATGGAATATAAATGTCTATGTAGTATAATGGGATATATCACTTCCTTTTTATTATTTTTATTTATTATGGCGCATAGATCGTATAAATCACAACTGTACATGGAAACATTTTTTTCCAAAAAATATATATCTTGATATTATGCCTCAGTTGTACAGCTTTAGAGTGCCCATATCGACTATGTTTTTCAATCAATATTAAAGATGTTGTGATCTCAAACTTAACGTTCTATTTAAAGACACTTTCCGCTTATCTAATTCGTCTTTTAAGGCCATACGTTAAATTAAAAAAAAAAAATGTGCAAGATGCCGTCAAAATGTGTTATGTGATAAACCCCATTTAAATTAGATTTTTAAAATTTAAATAATATAATGCAAACTTGTGTTACTAATAAAAAAAGAGAAACACATAATTTTGTGATATATAAAAGGCCAAAAATAATAATTCTTATAAATTACAATATTATAAATAGCATTTAATAACGTTAGTTCTGTAGCAACACTGTATTTTAAAAAAATGGCATTACTATATAGGTTCATTTATACACCATGATTTTTTGAAATGGGCGTGTATGGCTACTATTTAAACTAAGGGGAAAACTGCCTCCGTGGATTTAGACTCGGAGGTACCGGGTTCGATTCCTGATCGGAACACAATAATTCTTCTAGTCGTGCTATATTCAAGAATGGGGTTTACAAACACTATCTTTAACTTAAACTGATTTGTTACTAGTATTGTATTGCCACTCTCTTTATTCACATTTCCACAACGTTTCTCGTATATTATTAAGAGAAAGAGATAGCATGTACATAGAGGTCCGCTTGCCAGTTCCTCGCAGTAATTTTGTATGATTAATCTAGTTGAATTATTAATCGTAGAATCAGAATAAATAATTTTATATTTTTAATGCTAAATATGTAATAGCAAGTAATACACAGCTTATCAATGTTCTTAGTAGAATGTTAAGATTTAAGATATTTAAATTATTTTTTAGTAATAAGAAGCATTTACTAGTTTGTATACAATATTAAGCCAAGTATTTTATCCGTTTAATAATACATGATACCAATTAAGTTACAGATTGTATTTTTTTTTAATGCATAAAACTATAACCTCGATAGCTTGTCTAACGAAATGTTCAACGCTGCAAGAGTAAGGCTACGATACGATGTAATTGTTTATTTTAAAATTTAAATTGACTGAACGTCAGTCGAAATGTCAGTCGCAAAGCTCGACTCGCTATACACAATGCCATGCTAGTACCAACACTTATGTATGAAAGCGAGACGTGGATATATCAGAATACACATGAGAGTTAATGCAGTAGAAATGAGGTCGTTGCGTCGGATATGCGGCGTAACTTTAACGGACCGCATGCGTAATGATGAAATACGCAAAAAGGTAGGTATGAAAGCATAGGGTCAAAAATAAGAAAAGGCATGCTCCTATGGTTCGGGCATGTAGAAAGGATGAGCGAAGAAAGATTGACGAACTAGATATATATTGCGAAAGTAGTGGGTAAAAGAGGCTCTGGCAGGCCAAGACTCACCTATCACGATTAGAAAGGTGCATTAAACCATCGAAACAAAAGTGCATGTATGAGGTTGATTTGGCACGCAATATGTTTATGTATGTTTATTTGTGTATATATATATATATATCTATGTATGTGTTCATAATCTCTCACCATCCCAAAGGTTATTTGTCAGAGAATGCCTATAGGCATTAATTAAACTTGCCTCTAATTTTAAGTCTTGGTGCAATAAAGAATTTAAAATTAATAAAAAATGTTGAAGAAGCGAAAGAGGTATGTCGTGATCGTGACAAGTGCAGTACCCTGCAAGGGATTTGGCATGAAGTGATGTATGTAATTGAACATAATTCGTTAGGCAACTATAGCTGATACTTTTTTTTTTAATAGATATATTTCGATAACTTGATCGGTGAAGTTTGTTCTACGGCTCTTACGATCGGTTGAAGAGAAGGATAATTATAATCATCCTAGATCAACATCTTGATATACGCCACAGGTTTCGCAGTTAACTTGTTACGTTGGCTATTTTAGCTAATGACATGCCTCAGGTATGTCAAAAGATATCAAGCCTTTCTGCAACTGGTCGTTAAGACTATTCCAAACTTATTACTCAGACTTAGTGAAATAGACTTATTGTTTTTACTGTGTAGTAGTTATCAATAATAATAAATATAAATAATAAATATTTCCAGACAGGTCACACAGCGCCATCTAGTTTCCGTAGTAAGCTACGAGGCTTGTGTTACGGAAACTAGATGGTTGATAAACTACATATTATACTGTTTTTTTTTTTGTAAATATATACATATTATACATATAAACACCCAGACCGAGACAAATTATACAATGTACAACTTACCCCCGGTGGGAATCGAACCCACGACCTCCCGAGTTCACGGCAACGTTTGTTACCACTAGACCACGAAGGCGGTCAAATATATATATATATTTATAATATGTATTTCATATATGTATTATATATTAGGTTACGTCAAGTTAACTTATTCTCTTTATGTAATTATTTTTGCACCTACTCCTAGATTTATTTTTGATCTCTCTCTTGTCCCAAAGGTCGACTGTCAGAGAATGCCGAGGCATTAAGTTTCGCCTTTTGTACTATTGTGCAATAAAGTTTATAAATAAAATAGTTAAGAACGTTTAAAGCTTTTGCATCTCTCTCGCTCGCTTGTGCGACAAGCTTGTGCTTGTGCGACAAGCTTGTGCTTGTGCGACAAGCTTGTGCTTGTGCGACAAGCTTGTGCTTGTGCGACAAGCTTGTGCTTGTGCGACAAGCTTGTGCTTGTGCGACAAGCTTGTGCTTGTGCGACAAGCTTGTGCTTGTGCGACAAGCTTGTGCTTGTGCGACAAGCTTGTGCTTGTGCGACAAGCTTGTGTTTGTGCTCGTACAGCATTTATAAATGTTTTTCAAGTCTTACACGCGAATTCTAAGAGGTCCTTAACATTTTCTTCCATTAAAATTAAGTTTCTATAAAAGTTACGATTAAAGTTAAAAATAGAGCCGAGCCGACAGTTTTATTTCGAGGGTCAGCCGTAAGCTGGTATATTAGACGCCATTTTTATCTCTCAATTACAGAGACTTAAATTTCGTTTGTCTTAGAATACGGGTGTGTCTGTACTTTGAGAAATGTAGTCAAAAACATTTAAAAAATGATGCGACATAGGTGTAGAACAAGGTACCATCGCCGCTAGCGACATCTACAAAAAGCGTTGCCTGATACACCCCATTACGTATGTTATGACTATTTAATGTTTTCATGTTGTATCATATATAAACGTATACAATATTACCTGTCTATTATTTGATTCCAGTTCCCTAACACCGAAAGTCTGTTGCAGAAATGATAATTAAAATATTTCATGATCAACATTTTGATACTTGATGATTGGTAGTTAGCTTGTCATTATGGTTATTTCAGCCAATGACGTGCCTCATAGGCATTGGGGGTTAAGGTTGCGTTCCCAGTAGACAAATTGTTCGCCGCCGACTGAGTTAGCGGCGTATCAATTTAATACGCCCTTTTAATATTTGAAATGAACTGCCTCCGTGGTCCAGTGGTTAAGTCCGTTGATTTAGCCTCGGTGGTACCGGTTTTTTTTTTTTTTTTTAAAGACGGTGAATCGATATATCATCAATGATACGCCCCCTGCCTGAAGGGCCAACGCGGGTGGGGGTCGCATGCCCGACACCCCAAGGCCCCTACGGACTAAAACCCTATAAACCTTCTCTCTCGCACTGTTGGCCCTGCGTGCCTTAACAGCTAAGTCTGAGTCGTGGCTACGGAGTTCCTGATCGGGACACAATAATATTTATTAATTTAAATAAATAAATTTGATTTGTGACATTTCTCAAGTTTGGTACGCTGGAGACATCGACGAGCTTGCAACTTATCATGACTGGCCTATAGTAAAGTTGGATAAATATGAATCCGCTTATTTATAAACGTGGACCCGGCATCGATCGATCGGCATTATCGCTCTTCATTACCTCTAAAATTGGGAATGTAAACGATTCATAGGGAGCCTATAGACAGAGACCTACAAAACCCAGATATACACAAACCTGGGACCCTGCCACAGACTATATAGCTAAGACCCTTCTGTGGTATAATTTTTTTTGAGTGAATAGATAACCACTGATCTTGCATTAAGCAATCTTTCAAAGAAGTTAGTTACTTTGTTAGCCTTATCCACAGCCCAAAGAATTCAGACTTTGGCAGCAATTAAAGTTGCTGACATTAATTTATCTTTAAACAACAACATTTTTTTTAGTTTTTATTCTAGCAAGACATGTGACCTTGCGCCCACCTGATGGTAAGTGGCGTGCATGGACCATGAATGTTAGCAACTGGAATCAGATACTTATGTCCGACATCAGCCCCTAACATTATGCCGGCTTTATACTTACATCTGATATACAAAAAACTTCAGTGGCAACCAAGACTGGAATCGCTGTATGTGTGCCATATTTTGTAAATACACAAATTTGCCATGCAAGAACTTTGGTTACATACATGGAGAAAACCAAGGATATTAGGGGGGACATTCCTTATTTAATTCTTACAACTAAAAAGCCCTCTAAAGAAGTGGGTTCACATTTTATAGATAATAGACATAGACTTAAATTAATGGTACCTGTAGGCGGACGGGTTGTCCGCGCGGGGGGAGAGTGGTTCGCGCCCGCGCATCTTTTTTATGTAGTACCTACTATAAATATTTATTATTAAGCTTCGAGAGTAATCGTCTCCGCCAACAAACTGTGGTTACAGTTTGGCGGGCTATTTAATAAGTTATATGTATTGGAAAGTAAATATAATTGAAATTTTATTTTTTAATAATTTATATTTAGCCAACTTTACTATCGTCCCATCATAAGTGACAAGCTCATCGATGTTTCTAGCGTATCAGAGACGAAAAATATCACAAATTATTATATACCGACCAGAAATCGTACCCAGTACCTCCGCGTCTGAATCCACGGAGGCAAGTAAGAATGCTTTTGTAAAAACCCTTCTATTGTAAGTACTGTGGCATGGAAATAGAATAAATAGGAAATTACATATAAACATAGAAATAGGAATATTGAACGTCATTTATTACTCTATGCATATAAATAACAAACATGCTAGTGGTCCTAGTCTGCTTCTTTAAGCGCAAATACTAATTTGTAAAAATAGTGGTAAAAGTAAAAATTAAGGATCATCACGATCGTTTCTCTTTCGGGGTGGTCAGAAACCACGCTTATTAATAAGCGGATTCATACATTTAGCCTTAACTATAAGTCAATCATGACAAGTAGCAAGCTCGTCGATGTCTCCAGCGTACCAAACTCGAGAAATATCACAAATAAATTAAATATTATGTAAATAAATACATTTACATTAATTAATATTTTTGTGTCCCGACCAGGAATCGACCCGGTACCTCCGAGTCTAAATTCACGGACTTAACCGCTAGACCACGGAGGCAGTGCGGTATGCTTTATTTATTATTTTCACGTTCGAGTTTTAGTCTGGAAAAAGCAACCGGATGACTATTGGTATTTGAGTTCTTTTAAAATTTCATCCGAAATGTACGGACGGTTTGCGCAAACGAAATTATATAAAATCTAAAAATAAAATCAATAATAATTAATAAAGGGTCTAACTATGATATGAATCAATGTCATCCGTTTATATTTAGATCCCATTTTTTAAAAATAATTTGCCATCAGATACGATTCCAACCTCGTCCACGATATCGCACAAAGTAGGCTACAACATCAAGATTTTGTGATGGCATATGGATAGCGTCCAATATTATCAACTTTCCATTTTACAATTTGACCCCCCCACCCCCTTTTTTGAATCCGTCCATTTTGGCTTACGAGGTACTATACAAAAAAGTTTCCAAATTGCCTCAGGAACTTAAATACCAAGAGTCATCCGGCTGAAATTACGCACCTAACTATAATCTTTGATTGATTCTTTAAAAAAAATCATTATATTTGTTAACGTTTGGAAACCACTGGCTTCTTTGTTTTTGTTTTGCCTCAGAGCCCAATTACGTATACGTATTTAAAAAAAATAAAACACAGTTACGATTAAATAAAACATTTACTAATATGATATTTTTAAACATACAATAATAATAATAATACGTCATAAATATATTTTAAAATAGAATTAAATAGTTTTTGCTGTCCAGGCAATATGGATTAATAATGAGGATAGTTCGAGTTGTTCTGAATGTCCGTTTCTTAGTATTACGCTTCTGTAGCCCCTTCGTATGCACTTGAGTGGGTATGTGGCTTGGCCTATAAAGTTCGGATCCCCAAACATGTCTTCGTCTTGAACCGTGAACCGAATCAGCGCCAGTTCAGGGTTGCGCACAGTGAATTCGCAAATCTCGTTCCAAATCGGGTTTATGCCATTGTCAGCTGAAATAGATAAACCAAGGTTAGAATTTGAAAGGAAATCGTCTTACACGTGTACACAAGTTCTACCCGTGTAGTCTAGCGTTTAAACGTGGTTTTAATTCATGGTAAAGAATAAAATTAAAAAAAAAAATCGTGTCTGGTACGGTGGAGACGACACTTTTGCCGGATATAATAGGGAATATGCATGTCTAGTAACGTATAAAAAACTAGTTTTGTTAGTTCCTTGCAGATTCCTTTCTCAGTCAGATTAAACATTAGCAGGTCACTGGAATCTGCTAAGCTGGTGGTCTTCTGCTAACAGCTTACTTATTGGACCAATTTGCTGCTTAGTCTTCCACTAGCAGGAGTAGAATCATTCAAAATAATTAAATCAATGACGTCTCATAAATACCTGTAATAGGTTTACGTGAATAAAGATATTTTGAGTTTGACTTTAATATTTTTAATTTATAGATAGTATTTATTTTATATAAAGAGTTATTCCTAAGAAGCCATATGTCGGAAGTTACAACAAGTTTTGGCTTGCCCATACAAACTGTTAAATTTAAGATAGCCAATTTGTATGGAGAAGGGGCCGTCCATTAAATACCACTAAATAGGGGAGGGGGGTGTAGTAAAATATCACGTATATATGATTGATTATACATAATAGGTTTAAGTTTTCTTTTAAACATCAATTAATTAAAAAGTGATATTACACTGTTGATGAATATCTTCAAGACAAGAACGCAACGCATGGGTGGACCCATTTATTATTTAAATTAATTGTGTTTATATAGCATAGCTTATTATAATAATAATTGTTTATTTCCAATAAAATCCTATGTACATGTTTTTCTATTGGAGACCCAGACTAGGAAGGCCGGTATTGTGGGGTCTCAATTACACTAAATCTATAATTTACATAACTTCAAATTAAAGTGAAAATTAAATCAAAATTAAAAATTTTATTTAAATTAAATTCTAAATACAATAAATAAAAATACATTGAAGATATTAATGAAAGGTTAATAAATACACTATATGAATATAATATAAAGAATAACTATAGTAAATAAATAAATATTATAGTATGACAGTTGCGTTTTTACAGCAGCTATAATGTGTAATTTTTTTTTAATTAGATTTTTTATATATTTGTTTTGCATTAGCTTCTAGAATGACAACGACTCTTTACAGCAGCTATAATGTTAAGTGACATTTATATTTTTTATAGTTGTATATTATTTGATAAGATGTCAATTCCTATTTACAGCAGCTTTAATTATAAGTATAGTTTTGTGTGTAAATCTGTATAAAACATGTAGGTTTTTTGAAAATATTAGCCTAATATATTGTATGCTTATTGTAAATTTGACGTGTAAAAGTGCAAAATTAATTTTTTTTGGCCTATGCCTAATTACAGAAAATAAACGAATTGAATTATACTTTATACATGTAATTAAACATAATATACACCTGATTTTGGGTAGGGGGATTTTTGTTAGTCTTAAACATCACCACGTATCACCAAGATGGAGGAGGGGGTTAAAAGATTTTAAAAATAAACCACGTGATTAATGGACGGCCCCTAATATAGTTTCCTAAGAAATGTTGTTTGTTTCTATCAATAGAATAACATATTAGTCTAAGACCATACAAAATCACGCAGAATAATACCTATACATTTTAAAAGAATATATTTATATCTAAAATGCTGATGTTTTATAAGGCTAATTATTTTTTTATTGAAAAAAAAAGGTAATGTATCATCACGACCTTACGAGTGGTCAGAAACCACGCATTTTTTCATAACTCTACTGTAGGCTCATCATGACAAGTGGCAAGTTTGTCAACGAGTGTTTATTAGCGTACCAAACTCAAGAAATATCACAAGTAAATAAAAAAAAAAGTTTTCTTTCGAGTCATGATATAATTTCTAAGTTTTAGCGGTTTCCGGCCAAGAACCTCCCTATACAGAGTGGAAATGTTGCCAGTCTTCTTGCAACTTGTATTTTTTTTTAAGTAGTTAGTAATTATTATATCTAAATTATATCTATAAAGGCAATTTCAAATATAGTGCATATTCCATATTGAACTATGCTTTTCAAGAAGTTTAGATTGAGATTCAGTTAAGACAAGATCGGTTAAAACTGATTGCCAATAAGATTGGGAACCTTGTTGTCAATGATATTCTTTGAAAATATGTCTGGCATATTTGCATAGAATAAATTATTATAACAATAGATACTAATATTTATGAATCTAGCACGAGTATAAGTTTTACATTTATCGCGCTATCTAAGAAACTAGGACAGACAATGTAGAACATTTTATTATGTTCAAACAAACAAGTCAAAGTCAAGTCAAAATTATCACATAAACCTATTACATGCATTTATGAAACGTCATTTAATTATTTTTAATGATTCTACTTCTGCTAGTAGAGGACTAAGCAGCAAAGTGGTCTAATAAGTAAGCTGTTAGCAGAAGACCAGCAGCTTAGCAGATTCCAGTGACCTGTTAATGTTTAATCTGACTGAGAAAGGAATCTGCAAGGAAAACTCAGCTATATCAGATTTACAAAATAAAACATATACAGAACTGCACCACAACGATCAATTAATAACCTTTTAAATTTAGTTATCAGTACCTATGAGTTTACAATACCTGGTACAGCAGTAACTCACCAGTAAAGTATATATAAAGAAGTTGACTAAATGTGTGATCTTTAACCGAAAAATGTGGTTTCTGACCACATTACTTTACTTTTACGAGTACTATGAAATTTTATTTCTTTTGTACTTGTGTCTAACGTGTCTTTGGGTTGTACATATTATTATACAAAGCGAAGTCAAGGTGCGTAGCGTTTCTATGCGCAATAATTTAACATAAATAATACATAGATAGACGCGGTGGTGGCTCGGTTGTAAGAACGCGTTCCTTAAATCCTACAAAGGTCGGTTCAAACCCACCCGGCATGTACCAATGAGAAATACGCCTTTCTTACGTACATTTGTCAAAGATTTACAACACCACCGTTCCCGTGCTTTGGAGAGCACGTTAAGCCGTCGGGCACAGTTCCACTAATGCCAACTTGTGGAATTATTAATAAATTGCCATTTTAAATTGACATTAGATCCTCGATAACCCGCCTGTAGTGTAGGCCAAATTCTCCGGATATGGAACGCCCATCTCCAGCAGTGGAGGTCTAGGATGCTGTGTTCTAGGGGCTGTAATAAATGAATGAAATGAATATATATAGATGATGCGTTGACTTACCTATTATTTTTGTGGTATGTTTGGATCCAGAGTCGTAGTCGGCTCCGAAGATTTCTATCTCCACGTAGGGGCTGGCGGTGCCTCGACCCGACTTCTTGCAGAGGTGGCGCGCTCCGATCACACGCAATATGATGTTCATAGGCGACACCTTGTTCTCGATGCTCTTCTTGTCCGCAGGGTTGTAGCCTTCTTCAAACAAGAAGTTGGGTTTCAGTACGAAGCCGCAGCCGCCGTTCTCTCGGAACTTAGCCATGTTGATCTGCATCGCTTTGTCCGGAGTTTGGTAGTTAAGCGCGACCATCTGCGAGCCGCAGTTCCAGAAGGGTACAGGATTGTAGTTGGAGGAGTCGATGCGTTGGCCCTTGGGATACACGCGGCTGAGTTGCGTCGCGTGATAGTTGAGGAAGAACGCGGTTTCCTGTTGGCACATGAGTTTGTCGGCTTTCGTTTCGGGGAAAGAGGACATTTCGTGAAAGTCGAGTTTGCGGTTCGGATCGTGCGTGAAGGTGACGGAGCGGCAGTAGATGATGAGGTCGGAGATCTGTTTGGCGACTCTGAAGGCTCGTTCCATTTTCTTGTGTTGGAGGGATCTCTCGGAGGCAGAGTGCGCGGCCTCCTTGATGGCGGCGAGCCACTCGAGCGCGGTGTGTCGTGCTGGCGTGGCCATGCTGAAGGGGGCCAGCATGCCGGGACTCTGCACGCGCAGCAGCCAGCGCGCCAGGCCGCTGTCCGAGCCCACCACGAGCTCCACCACGGCGCCCAGCACGTCCACCACCCCCTTCTGAAGAGAACCCAGCGCCGCGTTCTCTCCTTCTATGCAGTTCTAAAACAAAAATAATTTTATAATCGTCATCATTAATATCCTTATTTGCAACAAAAACAATTTCATGTAATTATTATTATATTATTGTTCATTTGCAGCAACAACATACTATTTCATGAAAGTAGTATTATATTATTGTTCATTTGCAGCAACAACATACTATTTCATGAAAGTAGTATTATATTATTGTTCATTTGCAGCAACAACATACTATTTCATGAAAGTAGTATTATATTATTGTTTATTTGCAGCAACAACATACTATTTCATGAAAGTAGTATTATATTATTGTTCATTTGCAGCAACAACATACTATTTCATGAAAGTAGTATTATATTATTGTTCATTTGCAGCAACAACATCCTATTTCATGTAAGTATTATTACATTTTGTAGTTATCCTGTTTAAGTTAGTTTGTGTTGTGTAGTTATCTACTTAGAAACTAAGCTTAATTATATTATGTAACCCTAATCCTGTGAAAACTTTAAATTACCCACATTTTATTTTATCAATGTGTTAGTTGTTTTGTATAAGTTAGCAGCAAGTTTTCCTTAACCAATAAATAAACAAAATAAATAATTAACTATATATTACTGAAACGATTATCTCGCCACGCTGACCGGACGAGTTGCACTAAATGATAATACTAACTGTTAAATCGTTGATATGCGGTGTTTCAACTTCGTGCACGTAGTTGGCGGGGAACCAATGGTGTCGTTTCCCGCCGTAGTCTCCGCGCCACCAACCCTCGTCCGGTTTGTCAACGTTCGTTATGATGGCGTGCTTACAAAACGACAGCTCGTCTTCTTGCTGACCCCGATAATCGTATAAAGCCATCACTGTAATCTGAAATACATATTTCATATTAAAAAATATGCATAAAGTTTGAAATATAACTAAACTAACAATACTAAAGAAAAATATTTTTGAAAAGTATAGTATCATCTCGACGCTTCTTTAAGGTTGAATGCGAGAAAAAAGTGAATATTGAAAGAAGAAGTGACGATAAAGATTGATGATGAAACTCTAGAACAAGTAAATAAAATTATATATCGGGGCAATGTTTTCACTGCGGATAGGAAGAACGATAGGTTGAAAGAAGAGTGAACGCGGAAAATAGTGCTAACGGTGCCCTGGAATGTTTTCACTGCGGATAGGAAGTACGATAGGTTGAAAGAAGAGTGAACGCGGAAAATAGTGTTAACGGTGCCCTCGAATGTTTTCACTGCGAATAGGAAGTACGATAGGTTGAAAGAAGAGTGAACGCGGAAAATAGTGTTAACGGTGCCTTGGAATGTTGTTACTGCGGATAGGAAGGACGATAGGTTGAAAGAAGAGTGAACGCGGTGTTAACGGTGCCCTGGAATCACTGATCGCCAGTCGAAATGTCAGTGACAAAAGCTCGACTCGCCATAAACAGTGTCACGCTAATACCAACACTTATGTATGGAAGCGGGACGTGGATATGTTAGAATACGCATGAGAGTAGAGTTAATGCAGTAGAAATGAGGTGTTTGCGCCGGATATGCGGCGTACCTTTGACGGACCGCATACGTAATGAAGGAATACGCAAAAGGGTAGGTATAAAAGAAAGGATAGGGACATTCCAAGTGGTAACAAACGTTGCCGTGAACTCGGGAGGTCGTGGGTTCGATTCCCACCGGGGGCAAGTTGTACATTGTATAATTTGTCTCGGTCTGGGTGTTTATATGTATAATATGTATATATTTACAAAAAAAAAATGTATAATATGTAGTTTATCAACCATCTAGTTTCCGTAACACAAGCCTCTTAGCTTACCACGGAAACTAGATGGCGCTGTGTGACCTGTCTGGAAATATTTATTTATTTATTTATTATTCCACAAATTTCACAAGTTAAGACAAGTAGGTAGCTCGTTTTATGAAAAAAATATATTAAACATTTAGACAAGTGGCAAGATCGTTGTTATATCAGAAAAGAGAAATTTAAAAAATAAATTTATATCATTTGTTATTCGATCCAGGAAAATTTAGTACGGCTTCGTTCACTTCAGGACACATACACTTTTTAAACGAAGCCACTTAAGTGCATCCGTGGTCTAACGGTTAAGTCCGTGGATTTAGACTCGGAGGTACCGGGTTCGATTTCTGGTCGGGACAAAAAAACGTTTATTCATGTAAATAAATACATTTAATTTATTTGTGATATTTCTCGAGTTTGGTACGCTGGAGACATCGACGAGCTTGCCACTTGTCATGATTGGCCTATAGTAAAGTTGACTAAATGTGAGTCCGCTTATTTATAAGCGTGGTTTCTGACCACCCCGAAAGGGAAACGGTCGTGATGATGATACTACACTTAAGTGAACGATAAATTACCAGCCCTTAAACTAAAAATATAAAAAAACTAATGATTTGTAACAAATTATAAGTAACTAACCTTTGAAGTGAAAGATGTAGGATCCATGTAACCCGGTGTTCCATAAACGGAACTATCGTCAGGTTCCTAAAATATACAATATACCTATTTATTTTACAAGATATATTTATTTTAGAGATTGCCCTTCTAGAACCAATTTTAGGAGAATATGGCGTACACTCTCCACGTTGGCCAAACGGGTTGGTGAGGGTTTGATATAAATTTGATAAAGAATATATCAACTATTCCACAAGTTGGAACCAAGACACGGCTTTAAGTCATTACATCATCATTACAGCCCCTGGAACACACAGTCCTAGACCCAGGCTTACAGTCGCCAAGCTGGCCAGACGGCTTGGCGAGGATCTGATGTAAATTTTTGATGACAATTTATTAACGATTCCACTAGTTGGTATTTAGTGAAACCGGGACGGCTTAACGTGCTCTCCGAGGCACGGGAACGGTGGAGTTTGAACCGACCTTGTGGGATGTTAAAGGAAAGCGTTCTTACAACCGAGCCACCACCGCGTACAAGTACTCTCCGTAAATTCGTTTAATCATCATCATCATCAGCCTGTGTCTCTCCACTGCTGGATGTAGGCCTCCCCCAAGGCTCGCCACTTCACACGATCTTCTGCCACCCTCATCCATCCCCCACCAGCGACCTTCCTCAGGTCATCTGTCCACCTGGCAGGGGGTCGTCCCACTCTGCGTCTTCCAGTACGTGGTCTCCACTCCAGAACCCGTCTACGTTCATCGGTTCTGCGGCATAGGTGTCCAGCCCATTGCCACTTCAGCTTGCTAATTTTAAAAGCTATATCGGTAACTTTGGTTCTTTGACGGATGTCAACGTTACTGACTTTATCTTTTAGTGAAATTCGTTAAATACCAACCACTAATACCAATATCTGGAATCGTTAATAAATTGTCATAATAAAATAATATCATATCCTAGCCAAGCCGTCTGGCCAGCGTGGCGAGTGTAGGCCAAATTCTCCAGATATATGTTCTAAAAGGCCCATCTCTGACAGTGGTAACTGTAATGATGATCCACAGAAAACATGTCCGTACAAAATCTGTTATTGGTTTTAAAAATTAACTAAAATCAATACTGGCTGCATGCCTGAATTCACCTTGCTCACATTACTATGCACGGCTGGAAAGTTATTATTATTATTATGAACATATGTGTGTGTGTATTCATGCAATATGTGTGTATGTGTTAAATGGGTGGTTGTATTTAGTACATCTGTGTCCGTGACGTGCTTTTCACCCGAGGCGGAGGCTGAAAATCGGCACTATATCTCTAGGTTGTATACATGTGCTGGTAGGCTAAAAAAATTTCGCCTAACCTTTTTTTTTATGTTTAGTTTTTTAATTTGTATTATGCTATGTGTATGGTTTGGCTCCAAATAAATGTATATTTCTTTCTTGCCTTCAAAAGCGCAGGAACGACTCCACTTTTAGACGCTAGTGTATGTTTTATACTAACCGAAACAATTCTCCTTACTATTTCCTCGCTGATTGGGAACCAGAGTTTGATTTTCTTGTACAAAGGGTGCACCTCGTAGTATGAGACGAGCTCAAGCAAACTCTCGAACTTTACCGTTCCGATGGTGTACAACCTTCCTTCCTGCTTTATTCGACAATGTTTTATCTCCTTCTCAGTTCTGTAGATAAGCATAAGAAAACAAAATTAACCCCGAAGAATTTTCAATTGTTTGCCCGCAGAAAACAGAGTCCTATCCCCTACTAAAGTTGGACCCCATACAGGTCACTTTTTTGTTAGTTGTTCTACATTTCTCCGGGTTAGAGCGAAAACCAACTAACTTATTTTTTAGTAAATTCACTTTTATACACCAGTCGTTAAAAAAATCTGCTTTTTCCAGTGATAAAATCGACTAAGTACTGTGACGCTTAGTTTCGAAGATAGTGGGTCTTAAAAGCAGTTCAAAGAACGGTTTTAGCCGAAAGCGCAAGTTCAAAAGTAATTAAATGTGCATAATATAAATTGTAAAATTAGCTCGCCGTAGGTATTTATTAAGTAAAATTTACTTGAATTGTAGTAGGTAAAAGAATAGATCCAAACAGTTATTTGCTATCAGATATGCTGGAACAAAATACTTGAAAAACTCCTTTGTGCTAAGATCATGCCTAAACTACAATGAAAATTTCGGTGATATTGATCTGTTCAGTGTTAGTGTTGCTAGGTTAAAAAAAGAAATTAATATTAAATTATCTAAATGAATCATAATTGAAATGCTTGGAGAACTTTTTATTTATTACTTCTTTCAAATTTTTTTTATTTTCTATTATTTTACTATATATATGTATATTATTTAGTTATATTTGTTATATAGGTATTGTTTTTAAGCTTATTCCTATTATTATTATATTTTTGCATTTAAATCTATGTTTAATATTTAAGTGGAAACTTTGCTGGATTGTGTAACTTTCAGAATTGTAGTAATTATGATCTGTATGTTTCCTGAATAAATAAAAATAAAATAATAATATTTTTGTGCAAAAATGGCTAACTTAGTTTTTATTCTAACACGGCGATTTGTATTTTAAGGATTCGATGGTATCCATAGCTTCTTTAGAAGTATTTGTGTTTGAAATTAATATTGTGTCAAAATATAAGTTTAATTTTTAATTCCAGCCCCTAGAACACAGCGTCCTAGACCCCCACTGTAGGAGATAGACCTTCCAGAACATATATCTGGAGAATTAGGCTTTCATTCTGGATTTTTAAAATTAAAACGTGTTAATTATTAAATTTGTCGGTAAAACTCCTGTTTAAACCATGTCCTATGTTGAACAGCTAACAAAGGAGTTACAAAACTTTGATATAATGAAACGCACGTTTTTTGCACGGAGCAGCCGAAACTACTGTATTTTTACCTGACTGCGCAACGCAAAAATGAGAAAGAATGTATAAGAGCCTTGGCTGGGATAAACCAAAGAGAAAGCTGCAAACCTATGTATATACAATTTAAATTACTAACTCTGACAGCCTTATATATTTACGAGGCATGTAATTTAGTTAAAGAACACAATTATTATTATAAAATAAAAGATCATCCTCGCAAATGGACGAAATAGATTCGAAGTGTACCATTACATACCAATAAAAACGGCATTTTGTAATAGTGTATATAATATGGCTGCTATATTGTTTAATAAGCTACCGGATGACCTCAAAAACAACAAAACAACAACATTTAAACAAAATTGTATGACCTTTTGGCAAAAAAGGCTTATTATAATTGATAAGTACTAACAAGATGCATTAAATTGTTTTTTTTTTCTTTTTTTTAAATTTTTTTTCTTATTATTGCTTGATATTGTTGATATTTTATTTTTTAACCTGAAGGGAAATGTTTATATTTATATTTTTAATTATTTTTTGGTTTGTTTTTTGTTACCTCATTTTGTTTTCATGTTTTATATATTTATATTTATTTATTAATAACTTCAAAATATTGTTAATATTTATATACCTAAGAGGTGGTCGACTTTTGTAGCTCACAACCACCTGTTAGAACCTAAATAAATGTACCAAAAGTTAATGAATAAATTATTGAATTTGATGATTTTGATTTTTCTTATAAGGATTGTGTTTGTTAGCCAATGTATGTATGTTTGTTCCTTTGTGGCACACTGAAGAACAAACGAATGGTCAGATTTTGTTGATTCTCGCGTCAATCGATTCGTTTTTACTTGTTAATACGGATTAAAATAAGAGTGTTCCAGTACAGGAATATGTAGAAATCCGTTTATTTTTATGGTAATGCATATTTTTTTGAACTTAAGCATTTTAACATGTCCAAAGATTTGCTGAATAGATGTAAAACATATGAAAATACAGTGTAAACTCCATGTAACATCACTCAATTTTACAACAAACTCCCTAAAGCGTCGAAATAAATTAGCTTTGGTTGGTTTAGCTCGTCTTCCAATTTAGATTTTTCTTCTCTCCATTTAACGACAACTCTCTATACCGCTATAAAATGCACAGTCCCTTCAGTGTCGTTATATAGAGTTTACACTGTATATTGTATGGAAATGTAATGGAACCGAGATTGAAGATGATTTACCCACATGTTGGAACACACGTGTTCTAGAATGGAAACAACTGTTAGTAGTGGATTAACGAAAGTGGAGAGACACAGGCTGACGAATTTACCTAAAACTGATAGCAAAAGATCCTTGTTCCTTTTCGCTCGGCCTCACAAGAAAAGCACCGTCAGTGGCGACTTTTCTTAGTAGTTCTTCAGCTTGGGTTCTTGTACAATGAGACCGATACCACTCCTTGCCTTCGTGCTTGTTTGGTTGAGGCACTGGCTCTCGAAGAGTTATCAGGAATTCCTAAAGAACAAACACACTTTAATAGTTTAAAAAGTAGAGCATTTATAGTCATCATCATAACACAGAATCATTGGACAGGGTAAATACCATTAGCGATCTTGGGATTGTATTGGACTCCAAACTGCATATTAACTTTCATATAGATAAAATTCTATATAAGGCGCGATGGTGGCTCGGTTGTACGAACGCGTTCCTTTAATCCTACAAAGGTCGGTTCAAACCCCCCCGGCATGTACCAATGAGAAATACACTTTTCTTACGTACATTTGTCAAAGATTTACAACACCCTATCCCGTGCCTCGGAGAGCACATTAAGCCGTCGGTCCCGGTTCCAGGTAGGTGTCCCCTAGACCTCCACTGTTGGAGATAGGCCTTCCAGAACATATATCTGGAGCATTTGGCCTACACTCGCCACGCTGGCCAGACGGCTTGGCGAGGATATGATGTAATTTTTTTAAGGCAATTTATTAACGATTACACAAGTTGGTATTAGTGGAAGCGGAACCGACGGCTTAACGTACTCCCCGAGACACGGGAACGGTGGTGTTGTAAATCAATGACAAATGTACGTAAGAAAAATGTATTTCTCATTGGTACATGCCGGGTGGGTTTGAACCGACCTTTGTAGGATTAAGGAAACGAATTCTTACAACCGAGCCACCACCGCGCCCAACAGAACAACCTTTACCTATGCAAAAAATTCCTTTTTAAAAGTATATAACGATTGATTGGTTGACCTCGCGGCTGCTGACCACCTGCAGGTTGTGAAATAATGTAACTAAAAAATTCAGACTAGTTTACATTAAGTGTCTATGTATTTTTTAAATTTATTCAGAGGCAATATTTACCTGACTCCGCAATGGATGCTGCCTGTAATGTGTGATGAGGCTGTATAGGCTATCAAAACACATCGTATCGATGAGGTAGAACTTGGTGATTCCTCTTTCTTGCTTCACTTTTATCCTGCAATGGCTGACTTTTCCTTGTCTCCAAAACGAGAGGCAGTAGTCGCCTACGAAAGTAACGCTTTCTCGTACTAGAAATGTTCCATCCCCCAAGTGGGAGTGAGAACGGAGGAGTTCTTCAGCTTCTTGTCTGTTTCCTGCTAACTTCCCATGAAACCAGCACTCGGCAAAATGCAGCTCGTCTTGGGGAACTTCACCATTATTGTTCTCCGGCTCGCCATCACTCTCAGTATCGACATCCCCCTGAGCGACATAATTCTCCGTATAGTACAACTTGTTCTCTGTTAAAACAAACGCATGTGGATTCCACTCCTTATCAATAGGATCCTCCAAATATAATATCCCGTTCTTGATAGAATTCCTTAAATCCAAATCCCGGCCTTCTTCTTGGCGGATAGCGAAAGAAGTTTCTTCGGCATCTTCAGGTAACTTTTTGTGTTTTAGGATAATCTTTCTTTTGAGATCGTTGGGCGAAGGGAGTTTGGTTTCGTGTTTGTCGAAGGGTTGTACTACTAGGGCGTCTCCGAAGACGTCTAGAAAGGCGCGCGCCATTCGACGTTGTTGAGGGAGTGAGCAGTTGTCTTCTATAGATAGTATGAGAGGGTATTCAGAGGTGACGAAGGCGTGTTCCTTGATAGTTCGGAGCACGTCCATGAACCTGAAGTTTTAATATATTCCAAATCAGAAATATTACGAAGTTGAATTATGAATATATTTCAAATACTAAATATACGACTTTATTTACTATTCATGCCATTCGTCATTTTTCTGGCAAATCCCTGGTAGATAAGCTACATTCAGTAACATCAGTACATTTCTCACATTTTTTTAGCTTTATTACATCATAATTTACCAGGGATTTGCGAGGAAAATGAGAAGACCAATAGCAACACCACGTGATGTGATAATATATAACGTTATATTGATGCTCATTTTCCGAGGACATCTATATCAGGATAGAAAAATCTCAAAGTGTTATCTCTGTCATTTCTAGGCCACAGTAGAATTGCAAGACTTTTACTGTTTTTACATTTTTTAAAAATACTAATTGGAAAAATAAAATGGGCAATTGAACCTGATTTTAGTGGTAAGCGTGTGTCCGTGGTATATAAAAGGCGAGCCATCAGGTCCGTCCCAGCAGTCCAACTCGATACATCGGCAGCCAGCTCGCAAACACCGCACGTATGCTTCCACCGACGATTCGCTCGAAAACTGGTCGCCGGTCAGGTATCTAAGGAATAAGATAGAAGCTTTGTCTATTTGACTCGCCTGCACATCTATATTATTGATCCGATTTTGATTAAAATTGGAAGCCGACACGAACAACGCTGTTCTAAACAGCTAGTAAAATATGTGGACACATCATCAAGGTCAGTTTCAGTGGAGTGAAGACAAGTGATAATATGCAATTAAAAATTTAAAAATCTCTCTACTAACCAAGGGTTGACTTGGTTACAAATCTGAAACACTATCCATGGCTTATGTCTCTCATATAAATTATGCCTCGACTGCCTCCGTGGTCTTGGTGGATTTAGACTCGGATGTACTGGTTTCGAGTCCTGGTCGGCACACAATCAAATGTATTCTTTTAAATAAATAAATTTGATTACTATTTAATTTATTTGTGATATATCTCGAGTTTAGTACGCTAGAGACATCGACGAGCTTGCCACTTGTTATGATTGGCCTATAGTAAGGTTGGCTAATTGTGAATACGCTTCTTTATAAGCGTGGTTTATGACACAGCAACGGATACTGTACTATATAAATTATAACCGAATTGAAAAATATTAATAATAAAATGTAACTGCTCGGGATATTTTGAATGTTGCCTTAACGCGCTTTTAAGTCTAGTTTTTAAAATAAAACCATAAAATCACGAGTCACGGCGAACCCGATGATATTATCTTATAAAATAATGACAATAGTAATATATGTATATTATCTTGCGGTGAGATAAGATCTTTGGCCATGGACAACTAATTAGTTATATTTTATATTTTTGTTCTCTAGCTTGCGAAATAAGAGTGAATAAAATAATAAGTCATTGACTATATAACAGTTGACACACAGATGGCATTGAATTAAATATAAAAAAATACAAAAAAATATATCCGGTTCTAGATGTTAGTGCTAGTTTTTCAATAGTTAGGTATAGATTCACGTGAGTCATCACCATCGTTATAATATTAATATTCTTTGACGGGTCAGAAGCCCAATATATCTCCTCTTTCCGAATCATGCTCAGAGCGCTTCGAATGAATATGATACTGTAGCGTCCCATCTACGCTGATTTTTATATTATTATTTTTTTATATGAAAATGTATTTTGATAGATTTTAGACTTTGACAATGTTGACATTATACAAACAACTATCGTAATAAAATACGCATATTTTATTTACTAGTTTTAGATCTTCTATAATTGGTGACCCGTCTGAGCACGCGAAGAAATATTAAATATGGAAGAATCTACATCTACTTCGCCATCAGAAATTAACAAACTTACGATGAAAGTTCCGATTTTCTGGCGAACGAACCCTTCTCTATGGTTCAAACAAATTGAATCGCAATTCTTACTATGTGGAGTAAAGAGTGAAGAGACAAAGTTTCACTATTTAGTAGCTCAAGTGGAGAGCGAAATATTAAACCAAGTTAGTGATGTCATTGCCAACCCACCGAGATCAACCCCGTATTCTGCACTAAAAGCACAACTATTGGACGTATTTGGAGACACTGATGAAAGCAAAATAAACAAATTATTTACAATAATGACCTTGGGTGACAAACGTCCCAGCCAGCTTCTACGGGAAATGAAAGACTTAGCTGGAAACAAAATTCAAGAGGATGTATTGAAAACTTTATGGTTACAACGGCTTCCCCGTAGCACTCATTCTATTTTAGCTATTAGCTCGCATAGATTAGACGAACTTGGTAAGCTGGCGGACAAAATCCACCAGGTTAATGTTTATGGTGCAGACGCTATTGCATCATCATCGTCATCATTTCCTACTGATACGCAGGTAAAACCTTTTGATATTACCGAACTACATACCTGTATCAAGGATCTGACAACGAAAGTCGACGCTATACAATCAAAACAATGGAATTGTCCCGATACTTCTCGTCGTACTTCACATCCCATTATCGTTCGAAAGAACCAGAAAGTATGTTGGTATCATCGCACATTCAAGAATTTAGCTCGCAAATGCATTAAACCATGCTCATTCCCCCAGGAAAACTAGAACCCCGGCAATACAACGCGGCAGTAATGTCCGGGCAAGTTGCACCACCACCCATCTCGAGCCGCCTTTATATCTCTGACAAGATCTCCGGCATGCGTTTTCTAATCGACACCGGCGCTGACATCTCAGTGGTACCGAAGACGTTAAAACACTCCAAGAAACCCTGTGATATTAAACTATATGCAGCGAATGGTTCTGTCATAAATACTTTTGGTAGTCAAATTATTGAATTAGATTTTGGATTGCAAAAAAGTTTTTCTTGGCCATTTATCATCGCTGAGGTCACAAAGCCTATAATTGGAGCAGATTTCCTTAAGAAATATGGCCTCATGGTTGACATTCAAAATAGTCGCCTTGTTGACAACGGAACCTTATATACATCATTTGGAAACATATTTAAGGGTCCTGTCACAAAAATTTCAACTATAAATACAACATCAGAAATTCACCCAATATTAACTGAATTTCTTGAAATTACCAAACCTTTTGACACATCGCAATCTATCAAACATTCAACAACGCATCATATCATAACTACCGGTCCTCCCGTAGCTTTCAAACCTAGACGGTTATCAGCTGATAAGTACGCGATAGCTAAGAAAGAATTCCAATTTATGATTGATGCTGGTTTGTGCAGGCCTTCTAAAAGTTGTTGGGCGAGTCCTCTGCACATGGTGCCTAAAAAGAACGGCGATTGGCGACCATGCGGAGACTACCACAAGTTGAACAGCACTACCGTACCCGATAAGTATCCACTGCCACATATTCAAGACCTGGCCAACGGACTTAACGGAGCTAAGGTATTTTCAAAAATAGATTTAATTAGAGCCTACAACCAAATACCTGTTGAAAAGTCAGATATTCCAAAAACTGCAGTCATCACTCCATTCGGATTATTTGAATTTATGAGAATGCCGTTTGGATTATGCAACGCTGCACAGACATTCCAACGTTTTATACATGAAGTTACTCGTGGTTTGGATTTTTGTTTTTGCTATTTAGATGACATTTTAATTTATTCATCATCCAAGGAACAACATTTAAAACACTTACGTACGCTATTTGCACGTTTTCAAGAATACGGAGTTAAAATAAACGTCGCTAAATGTATATTTTCTGAAAAACAAATTGATTTTCTAGGATTTTTAATTAACTCTGACGGTATTTTACCTACTACAGAAAGAGTGACAGCTATTAAAGAATTTAAAGAACCATCAACAGTACAGGAATTACGGAGATTTTTAGCTATGACTAACTTTTATAGACGTTTTTTGCCTAAAGCAGTTGATGCTCAAATAATTTTGTCAAAATATTTACAAGGAGCTAAGAAGCAGGATAAAACCCCGATAATTTTGTCAAACAATGAGAAAGTAGCTTTCAATAAAATTAAAAATGATCTTCAAAACGCTACACTTCTCTCGCATCCTAAATCTGGCATTCCTTTAGCATTGATGGTAGACGCGTCTGAGATTGCAATCGGTGGCGCAGTTCAACAACATGACAATGGCAGGTGGCGTCCTCTAGGTTTCTTTTCTAAAAGACTAGACAGTGCACAAAAGAAATACAGTGCTTTTGATAGAGAGCTTTTAGCTGCTTATTCAGCTATCAAACATTTTAAATATCTTTTAGAAGGACGAGATTTTACTTTATTTACCGATCATAAACCATTAACGTTTGCATTAACCAAAAATTCGGATAATTATTCGCCAAGGCAAACTCGTCATCTCGATTTCATCTCTCAATTTACCACAAATATTAAACATGTTTCGGGAACAGACAATGTGGTAGCTGATTTTTTATCACGCATCGAGAGTATTACCTTACCGGACTATATTGAACATTCAGATTTTGCAGCTCAACAAGAGACTGATAATGATCTTAAACTATTTTTAAATTCAAAAACAACATCTTTAAAATTAGCGAAAATGAAATTTGCTGAAACAGATATATTTTGTGATGTATCAACAAACACAATACGGCCTTTTGTTCCTCAGATATATCGCAGAGTAATTTTCGACAAGTTTCACGGAATTTCACATCCTTCAGGAAAGAAAACTTGTAAACTTATTCAAACTAGATTTGTCTGGCCACACATGCATAAAGATATTAAACTTTGGTCTAAATCATGCCTAGCCTGTCAAAAATGTAAGGTTTTTCGACACACGTCACGCCATTTTCAAACTTTATCGTACCAGGTGACAGATTTAGTCAAGTGAACATAGATTTGATTGGTCCATTACCTCCGAGTCATGGTTATCGTTATTGCCTTACCATGATCGATCGCTTCACTAGGTGGACCGAAGCAACACCATTGGTAGATATTACGGCTGAGAGCGTCGCAAAGGCATTTATTCATTCATGGATTTCTAGATTTGGTTGTCCGTCAAAAATCATAACTGACAGAGGTAGACAATTCGAGAGCGTCTTATTTAATGAATTATCATCTCTATTAGGAGTTCATCATTCACCGACCACAGCTTATCATCCCCAAGCTAATGGGCTAATCGAGCGATGGCACAGGACATTAAAAAGTGCTATAATGTGCCACGCTACTGAGCGCTGGGTCGATGTTTTGCCACTTATTTTACTTGGCTTACGATGCACATACAAAGATGACGTTAAAGCCACACCGAGTGAATTAGTGTATGGACAAACACTAAGATTACCAGGTGAAATGATTTCGGACACTAGAAACACTCATCTAGATCAATCCGAATTTGTCAAATTACTTAAAACTAAAATGCAAGCAATAGCACCGGTTTCCACAGCACATCATACCAAACAAAATATTTTTGTGCACAAGGATCTGAAGACCTGTTCACACGTATTTATAAGACATGATGCTGTTAGAAAGCCATTACAACCACCATACGACGGACCATATTTGGTGATCGATCGATGTAACAAGTGGTTTAAAGTTGAAATTAAAGGAAGTTTTGTTAATGTTTCGGCTGACAGAGCATACATGTTGCTGGAGCCCGACCCTAGCTCAGTTCCCTCCACTTCCAGGAGCCATATGATACCTTCGGGCAGTGCTGTCTGTACTGATAACGTTAATCACTGGAGGGGGAGTAATGTAGCGTCCCATCTACGCTGATTTTTATATTATTATTTTTTTATATGAAAATGTATTTTGATAGATTTTAGACTTTGACAATGTTGACATTATACAAACAACTATCGTAATAAAATACGCATATTTTATTTACTAGTTTTAGATCTTCTATAATACTAACAGTCGTTCCGAATCAAATATCAAGATATCGATGGTCAGAGCGTGATTTCAATTCAGAACGGTCTAAATTACAATTTTATTCATACGCTAATATTAAAAAAAAAAAAAATTACACTCGTAGAAAATAAATTGCGGATCCCACATCTTTGAGTATGAATACTAAAAAACACCCCTCTCTCGGCTTTTTCAGCTTTATATGTGCAACGTTTAATATTATTAACTTATTTTGGTCTTCTAAAATAACTTGCCGTGTTAAAGACATTTTTATTCACTTGCTACTTGAATACTAATTATAAATTTGTTTTAGAAGTAATATACAATCAGTATAAACGAATTACAATATTGAATAATTAAAAACATAATATTAAATAAACTTGAAAATGGCGCGCGACATAATGACAAACAACTGACAGCGCTCAGAGCGATCTACCTCGATATCGTGAGCAGTATGAGCGCGAGGAATAATGTCATTTGTGACGTCACAAAGCTTTAAGCGTGCTTAGGTTACTATTATCGTGTCTCGGAACAAGGGGTAAAAGGTTGGCAATTTAGCTAAAAAAATAATTTGTGTCAAATTTGGGGTATATCGCGGTCACATGCTTGCTATTTTATCGCCCGAACTAAAATAGACACTGCCATCTGATGTTGATTTCATTTAATTAGAGAGCAAACCCTCTCAAATTCGTTTGGCCAGCGTGGCATAGAGTAGGGTTAATTCGAATAAATATGTCATGGAAGGCTCGTCAGCAGTACAGAGTGTTCTAAAGGCTGTAATAATGATTATTGAATAAACGAGTATGTAAACTTACGTATTGTGCGATGATGAGATCCAATAATGTGATAATGGCCGCGTCATATCTTGTGTAACTTTGTCATGTTTGCTGTCCCATAAAGAGTTCTGTCTCGAAAATAACATCTCGATAAACTGAAATTATAACGTGTAGGTAAATATATTGATCACGAGTCAAACTTTCTTCTTATGTTTCGTTCTGACATCCTTTCCTTGTTGGAGCAAAGACACGCTGCTCCGTTGCGTTCCATATATGTACATATACTCGTAATAATAATTCGACGTATTGCGACGCAGTTTTCTTAGTCGTCGCAGTGTCTCAATAAGGATTCCCCAGTCTTTATTCAACAAAGATCGTAGCAAAAAAAAAGACTGGGCAAGAAGTCAAGTGGTATGAGAATCCAATCGGTACAGCATGTCTTAGTATAAAAGTCAATAAACGTTAGTATTATTATAGCCTCAAAACACTAATAAGTTTGAGACATTGGCTACAATTATTGCTCAGTTGACTATCAGACAAAAATATTCTTTTAGTCGAACATAGATGGCGCTATTATAGTTGCATATGATTTTAACCTTAAAAACACTAGCCATGCAGGTTGACATTAGCTCTTTGTATTACTCAGAAGATGCATTTTTTTTTTTCATATCTCTTGAAAGTTTTGTTATAGCCACTCTTAATTTCTTTATTGTTTGGAAAAACTAAAGGTAATTTATAAGTGCACGTCGCACACGACCATAATCGGCTATGACTGTTTTATACTAATTGCTTCTGTACCTATTGGCATAGCGTTCGTTCTCATAGCGTTTGGCTTCTTGTCCTGTCTTGTTATATATTTAATGTCTTTGGCAACTGCCTAAACTCCTCATGTTATCGCATGAAAATCTGTCCATAAATTTTCCTAATGTAATCAAGGGAGATGAAATGAAGAGAAGAGCTTCTGTTTATTCTATTAGAGATGGATATTCCTCACTGAGACGGTACGACGACGACGTTAAACAACAGCGATGCGTTATGACATCGTACGTTTTTTTAGTATGTATGCATAGTAACGTTTTTTAATATAATATATTTTGAAGTTACTTTTAAATTTGCAGACCTTATGTTTCTTAACGTAACAGTTAAATTGACAAATTAGTGGATTCCATAAGGAACAATTACTGTCAGTTTTATTGTCAGAAATGCGCAAGCTAAGTCGAAATTTCTTCTGCCGTTATTTATATGATTCCTTTATATATACATATTTATATATATATATACGTTTGCGCTTAAGGAAACATAATTTAAATAATGATGTAGGTACTTACTTCTTTTAACGTGAAGTAAGGTTCGTGTATATCCCTTTGCGGGTCTCGTAGGTAATCTCTGATGAACTGTGAGGCCAACGATTCCTCATTCCCCATCGGATCGTGCTGTTCCGTCACTAGAAACTTCTGGAATTGTCGCAAATTGATCGTCGTCGCATTCTCACAATAGTAGGAATACTTTTCAAAAACTTCGTGAACATTCTGAAATAATTACTAATACTAAAGTTTTACTCATCACAGCCCCTAGAAGACAAGAGTGCCATGCCTCTACTGATAAATATGCTAATGTATGTGCAATCTGTATAATTCAGGCATTCTATACATTGCCAAGGCATGGGGCGTCTGGGCAATGTATAAAATGACATTAATGTTTTTTGTCCATAAAATACTTTGACTAGGTATTCTATACAATGCCCAACCTGAACCTGGGAACGAACATACGAGTATAGTCTATAATGATATGACGTCCTCTGACCTCACACCCATATATCTGTCTGCTTAACTACTGGAGCGATTTTAAATAAATTTGGCAGATATATTGCATGGAACCCTACATTCTTCTCTCTTCTTCTACTCTTATTCTTACACTCAAAAATATTTCAGCGGGGTGCACAATCGTCCGAAAACGAATCGTCTAAATTACGTAGACGTAAATTACGTCTGTCAGAAATGTCAAAAACTAGGCGGAATGCCCAAGATCTTGACATTTCTGACAAACGTAATCGATCTTAGACGTTGCGTTTTCGGACGATAGTGCACTTGCCTCACCCCGCTGAAATATTTTTGAGTGTAAGAATTACATATTATTATATTATCTATGTACGAGTATGTATTAGTTACATTTTTTTATAATGAGTCTACGCTAATTGTAACTTATGATATATTTATATATTTTTTATTATAAAACAATATAAATTATAATAATAAAAATATTATAAACGAAACCTAATAAAAATAAACTATAAATAAGAAAATTATTGTTAACTTTAATAAAGTTAACTTTGTGCAAACATTTAGGTGTTTTATTTCAAATTCAAATTCAAAATCATTTATTTGTTTAGACACAGGTTAATATTATAAACAACAGATTTAGGTTATAAAGGTGCACCAGTGCTCTGCCCATAGGGCGTACAAATATTAGTAATTGTGGATAGCATTTAAATTTTAATACAGACACGTGAACAAAAATTGAGATACAATAAAAAAATATAAATGACAATATTATTCATGTCTAAAATTTAATATTAATAAATTAAAAGTTAAGCAAAATGTCATGTAATTATATTTTTGTCTGTAAAAAAGTCATTGATTGTGTAGTATGTCTTGTCAATTAGTATATATTTAAGTCTTCTCTTCATTTCTCCTAACTCTAGCTTCTGTAGTCTCAACGGTATTTTATTATATATTTTTGCCGTCATGATTAAAGCACTTTTATGTAACAAAGCTTTCTTGCTAACTAATGGGTATATTATATTTTGATGACGTTTACTTCTGAGACGGTTTTGGTATAGTCCAGGATTCGTTTTTACGAATAAAACTGATTTATAGATGTGCAGACTAGGGAACGTCAATAATTTTAATGATTTGAAATATGGCTTGCAACTGTCCGTACTAGGTATTTTGCAGATTGCTCGTATACACTTTTTTGTGCTTTAAATATTATTTCCCGATCAGTACAGTTACCCCAGAAAATAATTCCGTACCGTAATGTAGATGAGACATAACCATGGTATGATGAAAGCAGCACCTTTTGGTTGACAACCTTAGACAGCATGTGTAAGGCATATGAATATTGGTTTAGTTTTTTACATACTACATCTGTTTGTGATCTCCAGGATAGATCATTATCAATTTGTAACCCGAGAAATTTTATCGTTTTTATTTCGTCAATATGTTTACCTAAATAATTTATGTCTATATTATTTATTAATTGTTTTCTTTGTTGAAAATACATTATTTTCGTCTTGTCAAGATTAATAATAAGATTATTTGAGTTTAACCAGTCTATTATCTTTACAATACTTCCATTTATTTCTTTTTCAAAAACGTTTTTGTTTATACCCGTAAACATGACTGTGCTGTCGTCGGCGAAGAGCACCATGGGATGTGTTATTGCTTTAGGTAAGTCATTTATATATAAAAGAAATAAAAGAGGACCCAATATACTACCCTGTGGCACTCCATATTGTACATTTCTTGGTTTAGACGTATACACGCATTCTGTTTTTGATTTTGGACATATTTTTGTAATTTGAGTTATTTGTACTCTATTTTCTAAATATGATTTTAGAAATTTAAATGCAATACCTCGTATCCCATATTTATCTAGCTTATTAAGTAGTATGTCATGATCTACGTAGTCAAAAGCTTTTGTCATATCCATATACAAAGAAGCTACTGGTGTTTTATTGTTAATATTGGTCATAGTTCTGTGCAAAAATTCATATATTGCACTGTTAATATTCATTTTTTTCCTAAAACCTTTTTGTTCGTTAGCTAGTATATTATATTTTTCTAGATATGAGTTTAATCTGTAATATATAACCTTTTCTATGATTTTAGAGAATATTGTTATTAGTGCTATCGGTCTATAATTTGACATACATTGTTTATTTTCCTTTTTAAATAAAGGTTTAATTATTGTTTTTTTTAATTTTTCAGGGAAAATTCCATCATTTATGCATTTATTAATGATGTCACATAATGGTAGGGATATAATGTCAGCCACAAATTTAATGACTGTCGTTGAGATGTTATCGTAGCCAGTGCTTTTAGTATTTTTAAGCTCTTTAATAATTTTAATAATGTCAATTGGTATAATAGGATTAAAAAATAATGAATTAGAATAATTAGATGTCAATTTGTTATTATAATTTTTCGAGTTTTTTGTACGACTAGATATTTGGTCAACAAAAAAGTTATTAAAAGCTTCCGCTATGTCATTAGGTTTATTTAAAACATGTCCATTATAGTTAATTTGTTGAATGTTATCTTTTGGTACTCTAGTCTTGTAATTATTATATTTATCCGTCTATTTAATAAATAAAGACCAAAATCTATTTATTTTAAACATTGCCGGTGGACCAACAGGTATGTTATACAATGCCTAGGCAAAGTATGTAACGGATAAAAAAATATATATTATTTCATACATTCCCCGGACGTCCCAGGTATTGTATAGAATGCCGGAACTAAACATATTGCCGGTATCATATATAAATATAAAATGTGTCTCATAAATTTATGCTAAAAGGGTCATCTTTAACAATGGGCTTTTAAGACTTTCTCAGAGCTGTATTGAGGATGAATTATTATTAGGTATTATTATTACTTACGTCTTCATCAAACATCAAGTTATGGTACATAAGTGAAAAGTCGTCAAATCCAATTTCTCCCTTCTTCCCTGTATCAACCTCTTGGAATATATCTCTCAGTCTGTTGGTCGAAATCTTGCAGTTTACTCTTGGAAGAAATGTTTTTAACTCTTTAACTGTTATTCTGAAATTAAATACACAGTTTAACAAACTTTATCCAATGTCTCTTTACTAATACAGACCGGGCTTAATACTTATTTTGCAAATACTAATATAAATGCTGTTACAAATGTTCAATAGCGGGTTATTAATATTTCATAGTTGAATATGAAGACAAAAACAATTTTAATTCATCTTAAAATCATTCAAAAGTTTTCAGGCAAATAGCATAATACATAGTGATAGGTAATTTGCAATGATAATGAGAGACGTTTTCAGATGGAATTAGCCCACCTGGTGCTTACATTATAGTTCAAGACGTATCTTCATAAAAAATCTATGTCTATTTAGGCGACCTCTTCTCTTTTTTAACTACCTCCGAATAGTAGGTAAATATGTTAATGTAGATTCTATTGGGCTGACAACCGATACTTCAAGCATCTCCAGAATATCGCTAACGGCAGTCTAGCCACGAGATATTTTTTTTAGTGTTACTGCCTTAAGGAGACCGCCCAGTTCAAAATTAGATTACTTTTTATACCAGGTTCAATTCTCATTCATTTATTTTTATTTTTAAAACGCCACAGACACAGACAGCAAGTTTGTCATAATATGCCTACATTTCGTTCTACTACAGTAGTACTTATATATATATTATATTATTATTATTTGTTTTATAAATTTGTAACCTGAAAAAATAATAATAATAATTATCTGACATATGTATATAATTTCTGTACATCATAATTATTAAGCATTTAGAATGTAAACCGACACGGCCTCTTTACAGCCACGATCTTATTTAAGTAGTTTCTAAGTTAGTTAGTTTTACTTGCTTGTAGCAATAATGTTGTGCATAACATACATAAATATGGATTATTGCCTGTTTACGGTCAAACCATTATTACCACTTTGATAAGTACATATGTGTAATTGTATTGATTTTATTAGTTCTGACTATATCCAAGTTGTTTTAAGAGAACCAATGGAAATAAACTATTTTGATTTTAATTTATAAATAGCCGTGAAATGTGTTTAATGTAATTTCAAGTTACAAAACATAATTTAACATTCTTTAACCAATAATTGTTTGTTGTCTGTAAGATTCTGTCCCTTTTGTAGCAACAAGTAATATGTTCTATAAAGAAAAGGGACGGCCTCGAGCTTGTCATAATGGGCCTACAGTTCAGCCTGCTACACTACAGTATAAATAGCAAGTGAAATGTGTTTGTCAATGTAATTTCAAGTCAATAAATATAATTCAACCCTTAAACCAATAATTATTTGATAACTGCCACATTCTGTTAAAAGTATCATGTTCCTAAAAAAACAAGAATCGGGATCAAGCTTGTTATAATGAGTCTGCAGTCGGAGATCTACGGTATATCGGTAAATAAGCGGTGAAATGTGTTTATCAATGTAATTTTAACAATTACAAACATTTAAAAAATGAAAACATAACAGGTGTCAAAATTCCTAAACCTTTATTTTTTAAACATTATTTTGGTGTTTTCAGAAAGTTTTCTAAAAGCAACATGTTCTGAAAACAAAACAAAAAAACAAGGATCGGAATGATGGTCGAGTTTGGGCATGTGCTGGTATGCGGTGGTCATGTCTGGCTGATTAATTCTGAACATGCTTTCCTTATGTGTTATTCGAAAGCTGATTACATGCACGATACTAAAAGGAAAGGCAAAGTGAGAAAAGATCTACATTTTATCTGGAAAATCTAAGGCTAATCATAAACGTGCACACGTTTTGGATGAATTTCAATTTCGCTAAAGGGTAAATCCTTAGCCTATTAGTAGTAGGTGAAGTAGTAGTGGGGCGTTGTAAAGACACTTTCTAATAACCGTTATTAGATTTGTGCGAACTAAAACCTATTAAGTGGTACATACTTGTTGCAACTCTTTCCCGTTTTATTTGCAAATTAGTTCTGTTTCATAATAAAATGTGTAACCTTTTTTGTAAATGAAATACTCGTAGTGCATTATGTTATGTATATATATATAAATGAATGTCTGTGTGTATGTATCCCTATGCATTTCAAATCTACTTGATCGATGGGAATGAAACTTTGGGAATATGTTGTGTGAACATCGGTGAAGGTTTCTGACAGTTGTCCGATAGGTGGCGCGCATTAGCGCTCATTTGTGGAGCATACCGACCGAGGGTACATTCATTGACTGTCAGGCGGTACGAAGTTCGCCGGGTCAGCTAGTTTAATATAAAGTAAATATAGTTCATTTCCAAATTATAAAGTACCTACTTAAATTACATATAACTTTAACGAACTATTATGTTAACAATTTTCTTTCGTATTTTAATCTACACCCGCAATTAATTTACTCAAAAAAACGTATTTTATAAGTGTATTCATTGTCGTTTTCTTACCGTTTTAAAACCAGCTGCAACTTTAACGAACTGTTTACGAAAATAGTTTTTGATCTCCGGAAAACGGTAGAGTTTAGATATTCTATATAAAATTCGACAACGATCAACCACTATAGCTTATCGACAATCAGTAGCCATATTACATCACGTCGTTATGAAATGATACTATATATTGGATATTTTTACAACTCTGGTGGATACTCAGCCTTAGCCTCGCTAAAAGTGTTTATTTATTCAAAAACGTACAAAGTTACAACATGGAACATAAATCGTTACGAATAGTGAAATATGGACAATTTATACGTTATCCAATACATATCTACTAGTATTATAATTGCGATAGGAGCCATAATTTGTCTTTCGATTTATCTCGCTTACACTACTGATTTAGATTAGGTAAAGTTTTGAAGTTTTTTTAGTTATAACCCTGAGATATGAAGCTTTATTTTAAACAATATTTGCTTTTATTTTTTTAGATGTCGATTAGTGAACTCTTATAATACACACATATTCTTATGCCAGGAACCTTTCGGGGTAGGCCACGGAAGATTGAGCGTTGTTGTTGATCTCCTCATTGATATTCATCAACATTTTTATGTCCTTTAATTTGATAGACTATTTATTGCATATTTCAGACATATAGGTGATAGGTGAGCCTTGGTTTGCTAGGGCCAGCCTCTCTTACCTACGACTTTCACATTATACGTTTGGTTCATCAACTCAACCCTTTATATGCCCGAACCAATAGACCAAGGCTTTCCTTATTCTTTTCCCTATATTATGATACGTGCCCTATATTACTTCGCGTTACGTATGGGGTCTGTAACGGGTAAAAATGACGCTGCATATTATGAATAATTAAAAGACATAACACCGCGTCTTGTCGTCTCCTCCGGTGACAAGAGAGCTGGCTCTTTCTTCGCCCAAAGAAACAGTATTGCAATTCAGTGGGGAAATGCAGCCAGCGTTCTTGCCACCATTCCACGCGGACGGGACTTATATCCCTATCCTTAATATTTATTTTATATTATATTTTCTAAATATTTTTTTCTAATAAATAATAATATAATCATTTTTTAAATCTAAACAACTACTTAATAGAGTAAAGCTTCATGATGGCGTGATAAGATGTTAATGAACTGTTATTGGTGAATAATATTCTCGCTCATGTTTATATCACAGCTCTGATGGAGAGCATGTCATAGTAAAGTAGAATATATAAAAGTGACAAAATGAGTATGAATAAATGGCCCCTTTATCTCTTTTAGTATTCATAGGTACCTACCTACTCGTTTCTAGTAAATATACATGAAGTTATCAGATGTTTTATACTTGATAAGGTATTAAGTAATTCGGAGCATTTAATTGTATTTTTAATTAATGAGTAATTTTATTTTAGAGAAAAAAACCCTGTTACCAACAATTACAACAAATATTTAACTTATTCCTGTATAACAAATTGCACCCATCGTTACGTTATCGTTATCTCTCCAAATTCCCTAAGGTTGATTGTTAAAAAATGCTTGGTCATTACTATGAAAGTATGACTATAACTCCTGGTTTCTGAAAGGTTGAATGAATTAATGATTAACTTTATATAAGGCACGTAATTTGCTCAACTAACAAAGTGACAAGCTAACTAGCAATTACCTGACGTTTATTCTTTATTCTTAGTGTATTACCGTACATTCACACCGGAATTTGGTTAAGTCAATATAATTTAAACAAAATTATACACAATACTCATATATATTTAACGTTAAAATATCTGTCTTAATGTGTAAAAGTGCAATGTGAAGACAAGGAACATAACTGGTAGTGTCACAGGAACATCAACACAATAACAATGGTTATTTTAACCAAAAATATAGGTAATAGGTTTAACCAAATACTTTATTATACTTTACTTTTAGAAATCCTGATTGTCTTTTGATATGTTTAACGTATGCTTAGGATGCACGTCATTGGCTGAAATAACTAAATTGACCAATCACGTGGCGTACTCGTATATTAAAATGATGATTATGCATAATTTAGATTATCCTTAATGCAACCGGCAATTCAAAAGTATGAAGAAATGTCAAGATGTTTGGCTACGTCATTATAATACTAGGATTGCTTATTTAAAGTTATGACACATATAGATTTAGGAAGCTAAACTAATCATTACTCTATGTTCTATAATTTTATGTTTTTAAATATTTTACACTATTATAGTATTCCTAACGTCTATTATCAAAAATTTAGGCGCTTTATTGGTCACCTCGATTTGACCCATGTTACTAGGTCTTAACTGGAGTCAATAACACCTTAGGAAATAGCCTTTAACTAACTAAAGTGATGTGAAGAAGGAACTGTAGTTAGAAAGATTGGCAAACGGATGTTACAAGTGGTTCAATAAATCCAAGTGCTATTATCTTATATTCGATTATCTCAACACTATCCAACCACTTAGCCCTTCCAACGAAAATTAGGGCTGCATTTATATTTTTGACAATTATATAACGAATTCACAAGTTATGAATATTAGTGAAACTTGACCGACGGCTTAATGAGGTATCCGAGGCACGGCTAGTGTGGTATTATAACTGTATAGCAAATTTTATTATAAGTATAAAAGTGTATATTTATATAAATTTTTTACATAACGATTCCCACCCCTAAACCCAGCATACTACTTCCTAGAAATTTGACGTTTTATCGAACTTACCACTTTGATCTCTAATATCTGGCATTTGGTTAGGAATTCAAAATTTAAATTTATATCAAATTTAGGCTTGTGTATTTGTGTTTTGAATTTACTGATTAATTTGTTGTCACGCCATTAGATTTTTCTTTGACATCGTATCGGTCTGTTCACAATATGGAACATTTAAAATATCACCAGTACCACTGTGGCACCAACGCTGCAGAAACAGCTTGGAGGATTAATGGGGAAGCTACTGTAAAAAAAACACGCTACTTTTTTGGTTCAAACGTATTCGTTCTGGTAATTTTGACCTACAGAACAAACCCCGTGGACGACCGAAGACCCTTGTTCACAAAGAATAATTAAAGGTGATCGTGGAAGCAGATCCATTACAAAACCAGGTCAGAATTAGAGGCACGCTTCGGTGTAGGTGACAAAACAGATTCACTTGAAAGTTATTGGAAAAGTGAAGTAAAACGAGAAATGGGGTATGAATTGAGTGAAGCACACCAACAAGCTGTGTTACATTACTCAACCGTCACAATAGAGGAAATTTTCAATCGTATTGTTACTTCCTGAAAATGGGTCCTGTACGATAAATTTAACGCTCATTACAGTGGTTGAACACAGGAGAACCGGCTGAATCCTATCTCAAGCGAAAGTTGACTTAGAAAAAGGTACTGGTGAGTCTGATAGACCAGTGCTGGTGTCATTTACTACAGCTTCTTTAAGATCTGGCAAAACGCTTACGGCAACTGTATTGTTAACAATTGCAAACTCGCTATTCAATAACCGAGACTTGTCAATTGCTCTAGCTCGCTGCTGCTTCAGGACAAAGCTAGACCCTACACTTCACGACAGACAGTCGCTTAATTAGATGAGCTACGATTGGAATGTCTCCGACACCCACCATACTCCCCAGACGATGCTCCACCTATTTTCGACAATTTCCGGTAACGAAAAAAATACAATTCCGATGGGGCAGTCCAAACTGCCTTCAAATTATTTTATTGATTCTCGCTCAATCAATGAAGTACCTTTAAAATGGCGAAAGTGCATAGAAAATAATGGTACATACCTTGATTAATTAAATATATATTTACATTTTTTTTTCGTTTTTCTTTTTCCATATAAAACGACTATTATTATTAGACGACATATTATTATTATATTATTGTGAATGAGACCAGTGGATGTATAGCTAATAAAACTGTCTTCTATTCATTTTAAAGCCATCATAACAATGTAGGTTTTAATAAATACTATTACTTATTTAATAAAACTATACGAGTAATGTAAAATAGTAAACCAAATTGTATTTTCTTTATTGCATATTAATATTTGTTGTAAATCGGCATAATGTCGGTACTACATGACTGTTGCATCCATTTGTATTAGCATGTTACTAACCAACAGAATACTACATAAGTTTGTTCTAAATTTTAAGTTCTAAGTAGGTAAAAAAAATTATAATTTAGTCAAAATTAAATATTATGATATCTAATAAAAGAATAACCCGTAATATACATTTTCTTGTGTAATTATTAAAAATATAAATATTGTTGCACATATTTTTTTTGTGGGTAAATTTTAAATAAAAAATTTAAATAGCAGTAAGCATAGTTAAGTAGAATAATTAAAGTTAGCGAAATTCTCTAGAAATGTGTTCTAGAACCTTCAGCATAATTCTCCATATTCTTGGGAATGTAATAATGATAATAAGATAGGCAAATTCTATATTGCACTGAAAATAAAATAGTTTACAGACGAATTTAATATCTAACAGATGACATTTAGAAGTGACCAGGAATTGTTGGAAAGATATTCATTGAAAAACTACTTATGACTAAAAATAAAGCTTAAAACTTATACAGATATCGCCAGGTTAGAGCGAAAACCAACAAACTATTGTTTTTAGTAAATTGACTTTACACCAGTCGTTTAAAAACCTTCTGCTTTTTCCAGTGATAATATCGACTAAGCACTGTGACGCTTAGTTTCAAAGATAGTGGGTCTTAAAAGCAATTGAACGAACGGTTTTAGCCGAAAACGCAAATTATAAAGTAATTAAATGTGCATAATATTTTTGTGCAAAAATGCCTAACATAGTTGGTTTTTGTTCTAAAACGGCGATATACATTATAACTATTATATATTAATTATTCATCATGATTATCAGCCTGTATAGCTATCCACTGCTTGTAGGCCTCCCCCAAGGCTCGCCACTGCATGCGGTCTTTTGCAACCCTCATCCATCTCCCGCCAGCGACCTTCAGGTCATCCGTCCATCTGGCGAAGCGTTATCCCGTACGTGGTCTCCACTCTAGAACCTGTTTGCCCCATCGGCGTCGGTTCTGATGCAGATGTGTCCGACCCTTTGTCACTTCAGCTTGCTAATTTTGAAACTTTGGTTCTATGACGAACATCGACATTTCGAATTCAATCCATCAGAGAAATACTAAGCATAGTATAATAAATTGCAAGCAAGACTGGCAGTTATTTTTGGTAATATATTACCTTGCTTTACAAAGGGTTAATGTTGCCTGTATCTTAGGGACTTTTTTATTTACAGATAGTTTATAATTTTTTTAGGTTCAACCCTGGGTTTATCTCTGCCGAATTTTATCAAAATCGCTTAAGTAATATAGGCGTAAAGGCGACATAAACAGACAAAGTTATATGGCTGCAGGGTCACATGTCATGGTCATATAGCCTATATATGTCCGTCCTAGGGTACCAAGAAACAGTTCTGTCATATTTCATCAAAATCAGTCAAGTTACATAGGCGTGAAGACGAGAGAAACATATATACATACTGGCAAACACCCAGACTTTACACTTTTAATATTTTATGGATTTTATTTCTACCATTTTTTTTTTAAAAACACATCGTTATTAAAAACCGGTATGATAATAAAATCAAAAGGTAAAGTTTACTCTTGATCGACTTTGACATACTTTAACTTCGACACAGGAGCCCTGAGTTAACACGAGTATTGAGACCCAATAGTTTTTAGAACGGCCATACTTACACAAACCTGGCTCTTCATAACTTTGGATATGTTGATTATCTTCACACAAGATAAATAAATAGCTTATGTAAAAAAAAAATATTTACTTTCCAATCACCATTTCCCATGCACCTAGAATACAGAGGTCTAGAGCTCCAGTTCTGAATAGTTCATCTTTTTTCACCACCCTGGCTGCATGAGTTGGCGAATCTCATATAATATCTATTAAAAATAAAATAAAGTTGCTTATGGTAAAACTTACTTTTCATGTGAGTTCTGTATACTATAAAATTCCTTCCGCAGCCATCTCTCAATTTGTAAAGGGTAGGGTGTGTTGAGTGCTTCTTCTATAAGAAATTGTAAGCCTTTCACCCACGCCTCGGCTTCCTTGTCTGTTAATGCTGCAACAAAAAAAAACATGTAGGATACAGGTACAGATAGCTAAAAGTATGCTGTTGCCCTATTCTGCTGTTAACCACAACTGTTAAAGTAAAAAATTAGGTATCATTACGACAGTAATCCCTTATTCTTTTATTCAAATTTAGCCAACTGTACTATACACCCAATTGATATAATAGTGAATTCCTTTATTTACTGACAGTGTTATTATTAGAAATGCATGATATTAAAAAATATTATAAAACTTCAATAACTGTCGACATTGGCAGTGTCTATTATATTAAGGATTCATTTGTATAATATTTGCACTTAGAAATAGTATTAGCCAATGGACCACTTAAGCATGAATTTTCTTTTTGCAGAACTATCTACTCACTCTAGGCCTTCTCATAGTGATACTAAGCATACAAAATTACTTTTAGATCCAGGCCTGTGAGATATAGCAGAAACTACAAAAATGGTTGCTAACTAACGATTGAACGAGTTGAAGTATCAAAATTTTCGAGTATGAAATCAAGTGAGGTAGATACTTACTATTACAGCGGACATATTTGTTAGAAATTTTAGCAGGTGTAACAATATTTAGGGATAAAAAATAATACTTGGCAGCTTTTCAAGAAAACAGGTATTATATATATGTATGTATATATATATTGATTATATCTGTATGCCAACTTATAGAATATTATTTTATAAAGTGTTTTAATAAATTGTTGTGAAAGCCTATTATGAAATTGTGACTACAAATATATAGTACTCACAGAAATCTTACACAACACGATCTTAATAAAATCATACACCATGTTGTTAATATTAAGGTATTATACTTTATAAGTACCTATAAAGTATACCTAATGGCTAGTTAATTGTTCACTACCAAAGAGGAGAAAAAATAAATAATAAAAAACTATTATTACCAATAAGCAACCCTAAGCATTACTATTAAATTCTAACACAGCACAGCTATATTACAGAGCAAAAAAATACTATTAAAATAACAGTAATTTTACATTGCACAGCTATATTACAATCTAACCTAAATACATGCAAAGCTAATGCAGTCTTAGCAAAATAATTTTGATTGATGATGATTAAATTTAATTCCAATTGTAGTTGTAATTTTTTTCATTGCAAATATCATTGTTCTAATTTATCCCCAGGGTTTGGCAGTCAGAAAATATCTACAGGCATTAAGTCTACCTCTATTAATATGCAACAAACTTTTACATTAATCATAATTTACCAGCAAAGGAAGCAGAGCGCAGCTTGAACTCCGTCCCATAGTAGATGGTAAAACATTTAGTATGCTCCAGTCGCTTACTTTCTTCAGGCCATCTGTCGAAATCTTTAGAAGACTTCCCGATTCTTAGCTCCTTTATATCTCTGATCTCCAAAGAACTCTCAAACGATTGCCTCGGTAGTGTACCACTCCTGTACCAGATCACCTGCAGAGTCTCTCGTCTCACCGCTAGTGTCTTGCGCTCCGCACGTTTTCGTGGATAAAACTTCAAAACATTAGATCCGCGTTCAATGTAGGATATCAACTGATCAGCCTCATGTATGAGCCTGTCGTTTGCAATGTTGAAGCATAGGGAATTACTCATTTTAAAAAGTTTTTATTCATTCATCGAAATACTATTACACTGTCATTATTTTAAAGGAGAACGAATTATTTCCTAATTTCATTCGTAACAGTGTTCGGCAGGAAACTCATCCACAACCTATTTTAAATGCAATAAAATAATACTAATTGAAACCAGCAAACAATATGGTACGATCTCTTGTAAAAATGTATTGTAGTTTCTGACACGAATTCGTTCGTGTGCTTTAAACAACTCGAATATTAAAAGTTTACAACTTTATGTTCGCACAACACCACTCGTCGGCTAACAAACTTGAACTGATTCCGCTTCTCCGCTCCGCCACCACCACGAAAATCTTTGCCACTTGTTGATGCAGCCGGAGATCGAAACAAACGTCAAGTCGTCAAGTGACTTAACGAAAGTGTTTATGTAGATAGTTAACAAACACTGTTAACATTTTTGATGATAATAATTTATTTACAAAAATAGTTAATGGTATGAAAAAAATAGAAGGCAATAACAAAGAAACAAAACACATATTTATTTTTTTAGTCTCTACATTAAATAAATTAAGGCGTTCTTAAAGTGCATACGACATAAACGTCAAACTTATTTTCAATCTGAAAAAGGCATGTAAACTGCTCATAGAGCCATGGTTTTAAAAACTTTACCAAATAAAATATTTATATCAGAATATTCATTTATGATATGACTTTCCTTTTGAAGGTCGAGTGGGGTTGTAAAAGCAGAATAAGGTTTACTAAGATTGTCATTGGCGAAATTTCGACCCATCGACCCCGTTATCTACGAGTATATCCGCGTGTAAAATCACGGATGACCGATATATAAACATTTGTTGATCTATGCGATGATAAAAGCAGGCGCGGCCTTGTTCCCTGGCATGGCCAATAGGATTCAATGGCGGATGGTTAAACAATAAAATAAGAGAATTTAAAATGTTATTAACTAAAGCGATATTATTAAATATGTTGTATTTGTTTTTTATACAACGGATGATTTGGTAAGATATGCTTTTTATATGTATTACTTATAATATCGGTTTTGTTCGGGGCATCTACTCTAAAATAACTTACTGCTAAACCCGGGTTTTTCTGACTTCTGATGTTGGGTGATTAAATATTTATTTTGTTTATAAATTTGTTATAGCTGAGTTTTCCTTGCTACATTGGCTAAGTTGATGGTCTTCTGATCATTGGACCACTGTAGGTTCGTCAAAGCAGTATGGAGATGGCGTTATTCCTTTTTTTTTGCAGAGTTTCAGCGGGTAATATTTTTTGTTGGGCGCCCCGTAACTGTTATGTTAACAATGACCTAGGGGTCTACTACAACTGTCCTCCAGGAGTGCTTCTCATCTGGAAGTGGTCTCTCGTTGAGCGGCAGTGCGCAAGACGTAGCTGTTTTCGGCCCGGTGGAAGATACGTCTAGTAGGACTGACAACAAATTTCTTAATAGTGGCCACCTATCTCCAAATCTCGAGCTATGACAAAATTCGTAAACAACCAATATTTTTCATTTCTGCGTTCATTGTATAGAGTGTATCCAGACCGGCAGCTACGCTTTACGATGTCCAAAGCTCAGCGGGGTTCCATAATATGACACTCGTGTTTCTGCAAAACTAGGTATACTTAACTAATTACACTTTGTTACTTTCAAATTATGGCCAGTCATTCAGGACACATCCATCACGGATTATTTCGGTGTACACACACTAATAAATAATAGTGATATAAAGGAATAGCAAAGTAGGTATGTCACTTTGTTTCGCTAAGGTAATACTTACAATAATAGTCATATTTAAAGTCTTTATAAAAAAAACACTCACGAATGATATCAGTCTCTAACACTATGCCGAATTGACTAGATGCTTTTTCACACTTGCTTGAAGGACTCCAGGTTATAGGAAAGTAGAAACACAGAGGCTGGAAGAGCATTCCGCATATTTACTGTGCGACAGATGTATGAGTCCCCAAATTTAGACGTACGCGGAGGGATGGTGTCTACGGATGTGCATATTCTGACCTGTGCGTGTGGTTCGGTTGCGGAATGGAAAGGAAGGGATTAGGTTACAGAGCTCTTCTAAGCACTCACCATAGTATAGCCGGTAGAACATACTCATAGAAGCCACATCTCGGCGAAGCTACAGGGATTCGAGAGTTTCCCAGATATAGTGGCTTCGTTCACGGTTCGAACAGCTCGCCTATGTAGGACATTGAGAGAATCTGTGAGGTATTTAGCGGAACCATCCCAAAGGTGAGAACAGTATACTACGCATTATTTGATCTGTGATTTGTTTTACCATGTTGCAAGCTTGTCATTATTCTAAGATGCAAGCAATACATATAAATGAGATGCCGGGTCAATCGATGCAGGCAACGACTATTAACTTTCAAATTTTGAAACATCGATTTATCATAATTCATTTTTCATGAGTTTATTACGGTAGTCTTGGGCTGACCTGCACCCATAATAACCTTACCTATCACATTCTCAGTGTGATTATTTGCCTCGATACGAGTAGGTACTCTTTCACGAATTCGCACGAGTACTCGTAACATTTACGACCTGTAGCAGTAAGTAAAGTACACACACGGAGGAACTTAGACGTTTGGTTTTCTCTTGTGTATTATGGACCCACGCCGCTAGCATGCACATTCTACACGGCAACCGTGTCCCGGATTACGGGTATAGCGTTCGAAGCTAAGCTACGTAAGAAACTTTCCGAGCCGACCACGCGTGTTTCTTTACGTCACCCAAAAACGAATTTACATGTAGCTTGTTCTTCGGTTGCATTCAACATGTAAATTATCCTATATTTTATATAATGAGCGGGCATCGAGCAAATTTTTATATGTAAGAGAATGTAGTTTTTAAAATTGTAACAACAACAACAACAACAATCAGGGTTGTCCAGGCCTGGATGATGAATGTGCCTGGGTTGGGGATGGGGATATTCCCCCGTTTTCCCCGGCAGGATCTCAGCAGACAATCACCCGCCGGCAACTCAATACACACTTGATGCAGGGCGCCGTTACTAGACTCAGTGCCCGTGTGGCTCACGAACCTAGGGGGTTTAGGTTTGACAACTTAGCTCTCCTCCAGGAGCATTTCTCGAGGAAGTGGTCTTCCGTTAGGGGGCCGTGAGCGAGACGGTGCGACGTTCTGGAGATGCTTGATGTGTCCGTTGTCAGCCCGATAGAACATATAGGCCGTCAACAAATTCCTCAATAGTAGGCATCTCCAGATCTCGAGCTATGAAGGAGTTACGCACGAACCACGGCGCTCGGGAGACCACTCTGAGCGATATGTTCTGCTGACTTTGGATCCCTTAGTTTTGTCCGTGTTGGTCTTGGCCACAGGTGATGCCAGGCTGGCGCAGCATAAGTGAGGCGAGAACGGATAAACGGATAGATACGAATTTTTAACCTGAGCGGCAAACTGGAATTCATAACAGGACGTAACATGGCTCGGTCAGCCTCCGCCTAATTGATGGCATGGCAGGCTAAAATTATAATTATTGCATGCATCTGTAATCGAGTAGTAAAACTTTTTTGTCTAATGGTCAACTGAGTATTATATAGAGTCAATGTCAATCTTACGATTACTGTTTTTAAGGTATCTGAGTCATATATGATCGAGAAGCGAAACTATTTATATATAAGTATTGGTTTAATTAACATTTACTTACGAAGTAGTAGGTTCGAAGAAGAATATTATTTATTACTATTGTGAGTGACACAACGAAATAAACATTTTAAAAATGCAAGTTCAACGTCAGGAAATATTTTAAAAATAATTTTTACATTTAGACATATATTTACCTTCATAGGTATACATAATTTTAGACAGAGCAAAGTAGCAATAACATTTAATAAATATCCTCTATTATGCTAAAACAAATATAGAGAATAAGACAAATTTCAAGCATTCTTCATACAACCCAACCAAATACTGTATGATTCCGTTAATGCCGTAGGAAGCTCTTTCGATAAATGTATTGACGGCAGACCTGCTTAGGCCCAATTCTTGCAAAAAGTGGAGCATAGAATTTGCTGGAACTCTCGTACCAACTTCCACTGCGTAAAGTCTTATCATTAATCTTATCTCCTAAAAAGTTGATGACACATTCAAACAATTGAAATCAAAACAATGACACATTGTACACCCCGACTTGAAAAATCTTTTAAAATATTGGTATGTGCGTTTGAGGTGAATGCAAAAGTGTTAAGCCCTCTTAATACTTTATTAATAGGTATCTATTTCAAATTCCACCTTAATGATATTCTAGTTTGGAGACAAAATCCTTGGATTACCTCATACAAAGCTATGAAGATGATAAAAATGCTATGCTCGCAGTAATAGAGCAAGGTAAGAGGAATCATTCCTAAATATAATATTCTCATGATGTTTCTCTTCGCTGTAAGACCGACTTTTTTTTGCTTTGTTTTTTATTAGGACTAGTGCGAACGGGTGATATTTGTTGCGATTACTATTTCGTCACTTTCATCCAGTCCAAAGAGTACTAATACTCGTATATGGTTACCATAACCAGGTTACGGTACGGTTATTTATATGGTTATATGGTACGGAGTTGCACGTACGTTACGCTACAATCATGGATAAATATTTTTTTAGATGAAACATCAGGCGATGATATCGAACTTTATCAGGATTTTTATGATGAATTTGACAATCAATTGGTAGTTGAAGAATCTATGAACATAATTTTCTTCGGTCCTGCCAGCGAGTTTCTTCGAATAGACTCTGAAACTATGCTTCAAATATTATCTTTAACAAAAAAACAATCGATACCAATTTCCAAAGCTTTGCTGGCATGGGATGTAATTACTGGTAATGTTTTATTTAGATACAGATTCAACAGCGCTTAAAATTAACAAATGTCGACAAGTTTCTTAATTAATTGATAATCAAATAATAAAACTATATACATGTGACATCCAATCATAAGAAACCTGGGGCCGCTGCAGAGTCAGCAGCACGCCTTAAACGCAACGATCATCATAAATGATCACTTGACAAAACGATGTATCCGTGGTCTGAGGAGGCTCTGGCGTTCTCTCATGAGCTCGGGGAAAAACTCCGTTTGGCGACGTCAAATCAAAACAAAGGGCCACCCCTTTGAGTAGAGAATATTTTCTTCAAAGGGTCAGCCTCGCCGTTCTACGAAGGAATGCACATGTCCTCAGCAAACTACGCCTATTATAATTTTATTTTTTATTTTTTTAGTTTGTAGTGTTATTTATTTTATTTATAATTTAGTTTATTTGTTTTGGGTATGATTTTTCTTCTATTTATTACTTTGTAAATATTTTTTAAAATAAAATATTGTGCGAGTTTATTGTCAAGAAAACAAAAATTGCAAGAAGATACGTTTTTTTTCTAGACTATAATATTTTTTACGTAAGCTATACAAGGTCTACGCATGCTTTTTTTTATCGACTCGAGCGAGGTGAATGACGTGCCGATAGGGACAATCTGTGTTTGATAGCTCGAAGGGATAGTTAAGTAAAGGAGCTGTTTAGGAAATATCTTAGTACATTTGTAATAAAGTAAAGTATCATCACGACCGTTTCAAAATGGTCAGAAACCACGCTTATAAATAAGCGGATTCACATTTAGCCAACTGTACTATAGGCCTATCATGACAAGTGGCAAGCTCGTCGATGTCTCCAGCGTACCAAACTCGAGAAATATCACAAATTAATTAAATGTATTTACATTAATAAATCTTTTTTTGAGTCGACCAGGAATTAAACCCGGTACCTCCGAGTCTAATACCACGGACTTTACCGCTAGACCACGGAGGTATTAATACATTTGTATACAAGTTTTTAATTTACATTTTAGACGGTAAAACCTCTGCATATCTACAGAGCATAGAGTTTGAGGCTTTCGATACATTACTGAATTTAGTACCAGAAGAGGACCTTTATCATGTCAACTTTGGAGATTTATCCGTTTTACGATACTTTGCGAATAACCTAAACAAACTTCGAAAACGTAAAGTAAGTTATTGTAGATATCTAGTGGTGCCGAATTTTAATATTATAAATAACTTTATTATAAATAACGTGGATGGAACAAACTTCCATTGTCAATCAGACTGGCACCGTCGCGTCGTTGAACATATTTAGGCATCTACTACTTACTTTCTTAAAAAGCAAAATGAGATATAATTTCTAAACTTAACATGGATTGTTATTTATGTAAGTATTGTATATAAGTATATTTATGTATTATGTGTATGTATTTATAATGTGTATATTTAAGTATATATTTATTGCTATTATTAGTTATTATACATTTTTCCTTTTAACTCTGCATCCCACAATATCTTTTGTCGTCCTCCCAAAGGTTAGCTGTTAGAGAATACCTTTGAGGTATTAATCTATTCTATGTACTATATTTTATTTTAGTTATTAATGTGCAATAAAGATTTTTTTTTATTATTGCTGATGATTTTTACTTTACTTTACTTTATATTCGAAGTAAATTAATATATGTATATTAAATATAAATTAAAAGCTACGCTTAAAGCTAGTTTGGTACGACGGAGATATCGACGAGCTTGCCACTTGTCATGTTTGGCCTAATGTGAATCCGCCTTCCTTCTTTATGAGCGTGGTTTCTGACCACACCGGAAGGGAAACGGTAAAGATGATGATACGAATATTATTTTTTGCTATCACTTAAAAAGATTAAAATGGTAAGTATACAAATTGTATTTAGCTTAATTTTATTTGTAATTAGTTTTTTTAACCTATTTTATTTTATTATTTTTTTATCCACTTCGAATAAGGACAACGCCCCTTTACAGCTGCATCCAACCTTAGTTTATGTTCTGTTCCTTGCTTTCTCGTATCCGGCCATTTTTCTGTGTCATTGTATTAATTATATTGCATATAACAAAAGTGTAAACTTTGACAAATCCAAGTGGTCCCAGAAACAAGGTCCCTACCTAAAATAACACTTAAATATTATTAAAAAAAAAAGTTACAACAGTAACTTCCGATGGTGTTTATCTTATTTACATTTAACGATATTTTGCTACATCTAATTAATACCCTTACTTTAACATAAATAAATAAATTGTCAAAAAGTGATAATTGTAAAAGTAATAACTGAAAAGTTAAGGGCGATATGGTTGAATGTATGGCGTCGCTACGCCACTGTGCAGTTCCGTCTAATGCAGTCGGACTGGACTATGTTTAGTTTTCTCTAAATGGCTCCATGATTTTTAGGTCGGAGTCTTGGTCTCAGCTTATAGAAGATATTTTGGCGACTCCTGGATAACAAATTCGACGAATATTAACGATTTAGGTTATTTCATCTGTGGGTTTCCCACAACAGACTTAATGAAGATTCCTCCATCTGTTTTTAAGGATATCGATATAGATGTTCTAAATAAGGTGAAATTTTGCAATCCAGATCAAGGGATAGTAAGTAAAATAAATATATTCTTAAACCAACGCATTGAAAGGATTCCCATTTTTATTATTATGTATGACAAAATTGCAGTCTCCATTCCTCAACCGAACCACACACACAGGTCAGAATATGCACCCACATACCGTAGTCACCATCCTTTCGTGTACGTATAAATTGGAGACATCTGTCGCACAATAAAGATGTGGCATGCTCTACCAATCTCTGTGTTTCCACTTTTCTATAACCTGGAGTCTTTCAAACGAAGTGTGACAGAACATCTAGTCAAGCCGGCATAGTGTTAGGGACTGATGTCAGTGATGAGCGACTTAGCAGTGGCTAACTGGAAGTGGTTGCGCACGCAAGGTCACATGTCGTGCTAGTACCAAAAAATAAAAATATACATACCGCAATCTAGTCTACTGGGTTTGATTCCTGGTCGTTGTTATTCCGAACATCATATGTTATTCTCAAGTCTACATGTAATCGAAGAGTATGAATACGCAGTAATACTTGTGATCAAATCTTAAGATCATGGACTGAGTATAGCAGGACGGAAGATAAAGTTGGTGCCAAAAGAAATCCAGCTAAATCTTTGCACCACTTCTTCCAGAAGCTTCGAGGACGGCGTTAATGGAATTATACAATATTTGGTTAAAAAAAGGAGGCCTGCTTTGTAAACCCGCCTATAGTCGGACGCAACGCACGGTGAATTTCACTTCTCTTAGTAATGTTGGCCAAATGTAAACCCCTTTTTTTTACTAGCACGGTACGTGACCTTGTGCCTACCTGATGGTAAGTGGCGGGCAAGGTCTATGAATGTTAGCAACTGGAATCAAGACATTCATGATTGACATCAGTCCCTTAGACTATACCGGCTTGACTGGGCACGATCATGATCAGATCAGGCGATCACGAAACGCTTTTGGGTTTATCGGCACGAACGGTCGCGGTGGGCAAATTAAATATATTTGTTGTTCTCGTTGATAGTCTGTGCTTAAATATCGTAAGCTTGCCATAGTATATTTTTTTCTTAAAAAAAGATTTGTTATAGGATTACTATAGTGATAATGTAGTTTATTATAGGTTTATATTGCGTTTGCGCTTAAAGAAACAGAATTTGGCTACTGACGCTTAAATTAAGATTATTTTATAGGCTTTATACGAAATTGCTGTACACAACCAAGCTTATGGCAAGCCGTACTCTTGGACCGCTCATGAAATTAGTAAATTGGGGTATCTATTCACTTGTAAGTATATATATATGAAGCCAATAATCCGACGCTGGAAAAGGCAATTTGCGTCATTTGCCAATATTATTTATTAATTACAATATTTCATTGCGCTTAAAAACCTACATAGGCGAGCTATAACGCTAAGCCACTTGTAAACCTTGGTTAATGAAAGTTGATGGGTAGGATAAAATTATCAAAATTACTTATTGACATATAGCACACAAATATACATATAAACTATACATACAATACATATGAACATTATACGCTGCCTTTAGACGCAGAGGTCCCGGGTTCGATTCCTGGTCGGGACACAATATAAAATTTAATTTATTTGTAATATTTCTCGGGTTTGGCATGACATCGACGATCTTGCCACTTGAGGCTATGTGCCTATAGTAAAGTTGGCTAATAATGAATCCGTTTCTTTAAAGCGTGGTTTCTGACCACCTAGGTCTTAAAGATACTTACTGTAAATAAATAGATATCCAAAATGAGAAAAAAAAATGTCACGTCGAGAGAGATACATTTTGTTTCTCAATAAATAATGAAATCTTACACGCTATTATGAATAATCAACGCAGATTTAAGTAGGTATACTTCAAAATCACCCAACATGGCGCTTAGTAATTATTGCCTTTCATGCGTCGGATTATATACATTACTTTACTTTACTTTAAATTTAAAAACTCTGTTAAGTTTTTTAAACATAATAGTGTTAGTAAACATAGTAGTCTCTTATAATAGTTTTTATAATCCAACGGATCTTTACGTGATTTACCTTAAGAGACTTCCCCCGGCGTTTAGGTCAAGTTGTGTTGGCCGTGGTCACGGGTCGGCTGGAAGTAAGCGGTGCAGCGGTGTAGACTTCGTTCATAATGGACAGTCAATGTAAACCTACCCACTAATAAAAAATTTCGCGACATACAACACTCACAATATCCTCGGCTATACGAGTATCAGGCGATATATCGCGGCGTCGAAACCTAATAATTACTGGATTCCACGATAAACATAGCTAAAGCCCTCTCGTTTTAAATTTTTGTGTTTCTTTATTTTGATCGCTTCACGTACTATTCTAGCGTGTCGTCGGGAGAAGTACATGACCCGTTAAATTAAACTATTATAATTTCTGTGTCTGTAGATATTCCTTCAGATGAAATAAGTTCTCTTCAAATTCAATCTGTTCACGGAATCACGAAGCAAGTCATAGCAGACTTGCAGGAATACAAATTGGGTCGATTCAGCAGGCAACAGATACTGCGAATGGATGTGGAAACACGAAGGACATACATCCTCAAAACCCAGCACCAGTACAGTTTAGATGTGGATATTGTCATCCGCTCAAAGGCTAATAAAATCAAACCATTCTATTTTTTTTAAATTATTAATAAAGTAATCTTTAAAAGATAATAATCAAGCATGCATTTCCATCTTCATTAAACATCGTTTTACTGTATGTAAGCAGCCTCTCGACAACTTGCAGTTGCAATTAGTAACACCATTCGATTTTATGTCTTGGTAAAACTATTTAGTTAACACTTCAATGTACAAAGACAAAGGCGGGCTTTAACGCGAGCCATTCTATTATAGCTAACCATTAGGACAACTTTAAACACTTAACTGAAAAGGAGGTGTACACATATAGAAATTATGAGTATTATATAATATACTAAATATTATATATAATATACTAAATAACAATACATAAATAATAATTATATATACATACATATAAATTAATAATATACTTACAACCGTTGAGATAAGAAATAAGAATAAACCATTCTTTTGAATGGTAATCTAGTAGATGCTTGTCTTATATTTTGTGGTAGATTAATCCACAAATTTAGGCAATAACTAACTACGAATTCGAAACAAAACTAGAATTATGGAAAGGAGCAGCAAGAAGAGAGTTGGGAAGGAAGAAGATATTTGTGAGAGAAAGGCAAACTTGTCCTTGAGGTATTTCAGTGTCGCAGGCTCGTTTAAAACTGAATAAAGAAGACAAAGGATACTAAGATTCCTGCGACAATAAATTGGCAGCCACTTTACGTGTATATGAACCGAATACAAGCATTAGATAACCGGTCCATCTTGTTGAGCAACACCTCTGAGAAATCGACACTATATACGTCACCATAGTCAAGGAGAGGTAGAAGGAGGCTTTGGACAAGGGTAATTTTAGCATATCTCTAGCATACCAATCTCGAGAAATATCACAAATTAAATAAATTATTAATTCCGGAACCGGAAATGGAACCCTCGAGTATATTGTTTCTATTAGGTACATCCAAACACAGCATATATTTGCCGAGAATCGGTATATCTATAAAACCATTGTAATAAATATACTATAAATATACTTACTTTACTTTTACCTATAAATTTACTTTTAAATTAATTACTGTTTCACTAATACCAACCTCTGCAGCCTTATTCCGTTACTTAGTCGGAAACGTTATTAGTGGATTTCATTATTTACGTCAGAGATTGCGTTATAATTACAAAATATTATTCAATACTCAACTCCATAAGCGCTCGACCTTGACAGCGTCCGTGCAAATATCAACTTTAATAGCGTGATATACTTATATATAGTTAACAGTTCTCAGCAGTGGAGGTCTAGAACCTAGGAGCAGTGATGTTTTTTTTTATATTAGTAATGGTAGTCTACTTCTAAGGGAAAACTTTTGGAGAGGGGCTGAAATAGTCGAACCTAGATTTCTGAGCTACACGGGCGCTATTATAACTACCAGTAAAGCGCTCAGCACTAAGTGTGCACAAATGCCCATATCAGAACCTGGACGACTATCTGTCTGTATATTGTTAATGCAAATTGCAAGACGTTATGCTTCTATGGAAATGCTGCAATAATACTTACTATATTAAGCAACGGATATTTCGCACGTGCCCTGTGTTTGTACGTGAAATAAAACAATTGAAACTCGCAAAATACTCAGAAGTTCGATTGTTCGCTGTGATTTATACTATTTTCAGTCCTAATATAGCTACACGATTGGAAGTTGAAATTAAACTTGATATTTGTTTGCTGCATTCATTCTATTTTAGAAACCGATTATTTAAATTTGCAATCCTTGCAATTTTTGCATACTACTTGTTTTGTTTATACTGTACAGCACATGTGATATCGCGCCCACCTAGTTATCGGTACGCGGGATCCATGAATGAAAGCAACTGACACCAGCCACTACGACTGACATCAGCCTCTACCACTATGACGGCCTGACCAGATGATTTTTCACACTTTGCTTGAAGGACTCCAGAATATACACTGGTTGGGAGAGCATTCCACATCTTCAGCGTGTACCAGCTGTAAGAGTCTCCAAATTTATGAGTGCGCTACGTACGATAAGTGGCTGAATATTTTGGCCTGTGCCTTTGGTTCGGTTGCGGAATAGAGAAGAAGGGATAACATTATGGAGATCTTTAGAACACTCACTTTACTATTTATGTCTGACATTCATGCCTTCTCAATATCAACACGTCGATAAAAACTCATCACTCAAGTATTAGTATGTACTGTAATAATTAACAAATATTTAAAAGGAAACTTGTCTAAGAAGGCTGGCAATTATTGCTGCCAACGTATTAAAGCCGCTATACTCGTACTTACAGAAGGGAAACGTTGCCAGACAATTTGCCATGGGACGTCTCTAGATGACATTATGTTGGTATTTGTATTTAGGAATAGATAGTATTTTTTGAATTTATATTTAATTTATTTTTTAAGTAATATTATTATTATAAACAATAAAATTATAAAAAAACTTATTATTTTAGTTTATAATTCGTCACTACTGCTAGAGCCAGAAATGACACTATCATACAATTCTGGCTCAAAATCCTCGTCGTCTTCATCCTCTCCCTCGTGAAGAACTCTTTTTAATCTGTTTAAATCCACACGTTCAATATCAGCCTTGAAATATCTATAAAAAAAACAAGTAAATCATTTTTCATTAAACGGTGTCTCTTTGCTGAATCTATATTGCCGCGCCCCGAGATCGCCATTGCACGCGATCTGTTGCCACCCGCATCCTGCTCCTACCAGCGAGCCAAAGAAATATCCAACAATAGTATTACTTCAAGCAGCTGGCACATCTCTGGTAGATAAGCAGCCTTAGTATATATAAATAATGATCCAAACGAAAATTTCGATAAATCAAAAAGTGCATAATAAAAGTGTCACGGTTTATAAGATTTACTCACTTTTTGATACACTTCATGAATGGGTAGGTAAATTTGCTGCTGAGGAGATGGTAGATGTTGCTCATGCCAGTACAATTGGTCCATTGAGCATCGGGGGCAGCCAGCAGCCCGACCATCTGACCATCACAAATTAACGGCGCTCCAAACATACCCTGAAAACAACCAGAATTATATAAAATACCTCATCTACACTCGCCGAGCTTTTTGTTGTACTGAGCACAACAAGAAGCCATTGCAAATTTCACCTTTTAAGGTCCAAGAATGGAACCAATTGATATTCTATTGATGACTGATGTCAGCAGCATCTCCAGCATAAATGGTTCTAGGAGATGTGATGAATATAACATTAGAAAGACTGTATAAAGGTTAGTCAACATAAAAAAAAATGTTGAAATATGAACGAATGTGCTTTGCATATGAATTCTCATAATGCCTAAATGATGCGCATTGAATCGGTTTTCAGATAATAACTAGTGGTTTACTAATTAACGTATGCAGGTTTTCTTGGGTACGCAAGAAACACGCTTGCGCTTGCCACTTACTCGTATCATGTTGTAAAGTTAGGTAAAATAAAAACAGCCTTCCTCAAGGCTTGCTATTTCACACCTTGTTTTACCTCAGCCCCTACCAGCGTACAGGTCATCTATTCATCTGGCTGGAGTCGTGTAGCCCAATCTGGGCTAGCAAGAGCTAGATCACCGATATGATAGCAAGACATGTACCCATGAAATATCTCTAAAACTGGGTACCTCTATTTCGATGTGGCACAGACGATTTATTTTCTCTGAGAAAGTTATACGCGATATTGATAAATAAGTCTTATATATACAGTGGTTTGTTACAACCTCTGTATACATTTTTGGATACATGTTGGTTCACAAGATCTATAACCATTCCAAAATTTTAAGTAGTTCTCGAGATAGTAGTTTGCGGCCAGACACTAAAGTGTCACATGGTTTCCTTACTACTATTTAAAACAAATATATATTTTTATTTAGAGAAAGAGTCTTGCGAGACACTTACGCAAGAACATTATTAGGACTGCAAGACCAAGACCGAGACCGAAACCAGCTGTTCTGATTCAAGGCCAAGACTAGGCTGGAGTTGTCTCCACTTCGAGTATTTACTTGTCACTGGTCTTCGCTCTAGAATCTATCTTGAACAAACTTGTACGGCCCATTGCCAGTTCAGCGTACGATATAATTTTGAAGGCTATGCCGGTAACTTTGGTTCTCTAACGGATTATGACATTTCGAACTCTAACTATTAGAGAATTACTGAGCATAGCTCTCTCCACAGCTCGACTCATCTAAAAGCATGATCGAATGTATTAATTTACTTTTTAAATCTGTAGTGGCCTGGCCACGTCATTATATTGTATTTATTAAGAAAAAGTAAATGTCAAAATGTATTTATCATTTTTTTTATCAAATTAGACGTCAAATTAGTAAATAAATAAATTGAAAGTAAGATTTCTGTTTTGCCTATATTTTACTATCTTATCGCGTAAAAGTTATTTATTTTAAAATAATAGCTATGTGCAGTGTTGTGTATAGGTGCATCCAGAGTCTCGGATAAGTCGCAGGTATATTTCTAAGGCAGCACAGTATATAACATTTAGGTAAAATTGTTTTTTGTAACTTTGTTACAACTTACGTGACAAGGTTGAGCTATTCGGTCCGGCTGAAAGAAATAAAATATTTGTTTTAAGGTTATCCTAAATATTAATGAGGTGAAGGGCTATGATCCTCAAGGACCAGCCTAATTATAATCTACGTATGTATTTACTAGAATTTGGATAATTGCAGATGTAAGACACATAAGTATATACTTTTTGAGTAAGCAATTATGCGTGTATTCTTTTCTATTCCAATCAATGTAGAACGTCAGAACGTTACAACTTTAGCAATGCTTGTGAAACGTATGCATGTTTACAAGTAAAGACAACAGGCCAATGTTATGATAGCCCTAAACACGAATGAAAACTAGAGAAAGAGATAGAATTATAAATTACTGCGATATAAAAGAGAAAGACTTTCTCGTCGTTGGGGTTGATGTGCTAGACTAGTAACGTCTATCTAGAACAATCTAGATATATGACAACTTTTGCCCGGGATCGCCATCGAGCTACGGTACGATATTTTTATGACCAGGAAAACATAAGTTAGGAGGAAATACGTTGTCTTTAGAATGAGGTTAGCTGCAGTTTGAATCGCTTGCTGGCAAATTGCACATGCGCATTGTAAGTTGCATTCCACGTTCCGTATAAACATGGTGAAATTTTCCTGAAACTTGCAACAGGGTGCAGTTTTCGCGGCACCGTTACCAGGAATACATGAGTTATAAGGAAACGTTTTCAGTTGCCTCATTGCACCATGCTTCATCCCTTCTCGTGCCTTGCGTGCGCCGCGCACATTTTTATCAATGAATCACATGCAGTTGCTATAGTAAAAAACTTCCAAAATGTTCTTATTTATCTGAAAAATCTTATTATTTATTAAATAAACACTTTTGTTAATAATAATAACTGTCAAATATAAATTATAATTAATTGTTTACTGCAATTTTGCCACTAAATTAAAAGATATATTTTTTTCATGCAACATTGATATTAATGTTTTCTCTCTTTCTTGTCATCAGCAAAATTTGTCGTGAATAAATATATACTTATATATGTGTATTCCTCGCATTTTGGTACTAGGAATACAGGTGTAACTTGGTGGAATCTGAATCCACGTCATTAGACGTGACGTAGCATCGCCAAGAGTGAAGCCTCATTTGGTCCTTGCTAGTAATTTAGTCCAGTAACAATTAAGTGAAGATTTTTGTTACAGCCAGTAAATGCATGTAACGAAAAAAAAACTATATTTGATAAACACCTACATATATATTATGCATTGTTTTATATACAAAAGAGATTGCTCAAATTTATTGATTTTTTTAATTTAACTTCAACATCTGACTTACCCCAGCATTAAAATATAATTTAATTACATAGTCAATTGGTTAAGATTAATGTATGAAATAGTTACAAAACATTATTTATACGATTAGGTTCTTTATTATGATCAGGTACTTTATTACAGATAAAACACTGGATTTCAAATTGGCGGGATAGAAAGTATGTAATTATTAAGGTAACAAAAAGTTTTTGTCAATTGTCGTTATGCTAGGGTAAAATATATAAAATATTTATTACAGATTATGACAACACAATGTATTAACTATGAAATGAAAAAGAAATCATTAAGACATGAGAACATTTTATTAAGCCCATTTCTCTAAGAAAAATGGGAATTCTCGTTTATCCACAAAGTTGTTTTTTATTAAAAACATATATACCGTCCGTTATTTGTAGCCGTGGTCTACGCTCCAGTAAGCTCAGCCCCACAGCAGGAACTGGAGAATTTTTGGAACCAGGTCAGGACAGTTCTAGATTTGGCAGTTGGGAACGAAAATATAATTTTATGTGGCGACTTGAATGGATGGGTGGGGACACGTCGTGCAGATTACGAAACGGTCCTAGGTGATTTTGGAGATAGGAGAGTAAATGATGCAGGTAAGCTTATTCTTGACGTGTGCTTAGAAAAGAATATTTTTGTATCTAACACAATGTTCGCTCACAAAGATATTCACATGTATACGAGAACGATGAATAGTGAAAAGAGTATGATTGATTTAATAATAGTTGATGAAAGACTGCGAACACAGATTCTGGATACCAGGGCGTATCGTGGACCGGAATTGGGAACGGACCACTACCTAGTAATTACTAGGATTAGTGGTCTGTTCACAACATGGCGCCACCGGCGATCAGGTAGCAATCTGTCAGCAGTAGAAAGAATAAAGGGTGAAAAGTTACAAGATGACAGTATGAAAGAGGAGTATATGAAACGCGTCAAAGATAAACTTATCAACTTGAAAGATGTGAGCAAAGATGTAGAGGAGTGCTGGAAGTACCTAAAAAATGGTATGGTAGAATCTGCAAAAGAAGTATGTGGAGTAGCAAAAAAGCGAGCAACCAAAGGAGACGCGTGGTGGGATGATGAGGTTAAAGATTCGGTAGAAAGAAAGAAGAAAGCTTGGATAGATTACGTTGCTTCGCTAAATATGAATGAAAGTATGAAAAGAGAAAAAAAGAAGATGTACCATCGCTGCAGGAATGAGACAAAATCTTTGATTAAGGAGAAGCGTGAAAGATGCAAGGAAATAGGTGAAAATAAGATGACGAGCAACTTCAAGGAGAACTCCAAACTTTTCTGGAGGGAAGTTAGGAAGGCCAAAGGTGGCTTGTCATCTTGTCGAATGAATAGAGTTAAATCAAAGAGCGGTAACATTCTTGCAAACACAAATGAGGTGTTACAGCGATGGAGTGAATATTTTAGCGAGATGTATGCTAGTGGAACTCCTAACGACGTTACGACGGGTACTTTACCTCCAGAGCCACCCACAAATACAACGTCCACATTTAAGGAGGAAATAAGTCTGCAAGAATTGCAATCAGCAATTAGAAGCCTAAAATGTGGCAAAGCAGCGGGAAAAGATCGAGTGCTCGCCGAAATGATTAAATACGGAGGTATACCGGTCTGGAACGCTTTCCATCTGCTGTGCAACCTTTGCTGGCAGGAGGGAAGAGTACCGGAGGACTGGCAGCAATCAGTCATCGTTCCTTTATACAAAGGTAAAGGATCTAGATTGGACTGTGCCAACTACCGAGCGATTAGTTTGATCAGTTTGGCGAGCAAGATGTATGGCAAGATTCTCACGAAACGACTGCAAGAGAAGACTGAAGATCTTTTATGGGAGGCACAAGGAGGCTTTAGACCTGGAAGAGGATGTATTGATCAAGTCTTCTCGCTCCGCAATATCACAGAGAAGTTTTTGGCCTTAAACCAGAAGGTTTTCTGTGCTTTTGTGGATTTGGAGAAGGCTTTTGATAGAGTTGTAAGAAAGAAGCTTTGGGACATATTGCCGGAGTATGGAGTGGAGGACAAACTGCTACAGGCTATACAATCCCTGTACAAGGGCTGTAAAGCTTGTGTGCGGGTGGAAGGAGGTATGTCGCCTTGCTTTGAATCCCAAATGGGCGTCAAACAGGGCTGTGTGCTTTCGGCCAGATTATTCACTCTATATCTCGACAAATGCCTAAAAAGAGTGAGAGAGAGTGACTGTGGGATAAAGATGAGTGATCTAGTGATGAACTGCCTGCTTTATGCAGATGATGCTGTTCTAATGGCATCATCCGAACAACAACTGCAATCACTAGTCACGGAAATGAAAGAGGGATGTGCAGAAAAAGGACTCCGTTTGAATGCGAGAAAAACCAAGGTGCTAGTGTTTGAAAGAAGAAGGACGACAACCGTGACGATAAAGATTGATGATGAAACTCTAGAACAAGTAAATGAAATTATATATCTGGGCAGTGTTTTCACTGCGGATGGGAAGTATGATAGGGATGTTGAAAGAAGAGTGAACGCGGGAAATAGTGTTAACGGTGCCCTGGGGTCACTGATCGCCAGTCGAAATGTCAGTGACAAAGCCCGACTCGCCATACACAATGCCATGCTGGTACCAACACTTATGTATGGAAGTGAGACGTGGATATGTCAGAGCACGCATGAGAGTAGAGTTAATGCAGTGGAAATGAGGTCGTTGCGTCGGATATGCGGTGTTACTTTAACGGACCGCATACGTAATGACGAAATACGCAAAAAGGTGGGTATGAAAGAAAGCATAGGGACAAAAATAAGGAAAGGCATGCTCCGATGGTTCGGGCATGTTGAAAGGATGACTGAAGAGAGATTGACGAACCAGATATATAATGCGAAAGTTGTGGGTGAAAGAGGCCCTGGCAGACCAAGACTCACTTATCACGATCAAATAAATAAAACAATAGCTGCCGGTGCAATAAAAAGCCATCGAAACAAAAGGGCATGTATGAAGAGGTTGATGAATGTCGAAGAAGCGAAAGAGGTATGTCGAGATCGTGACAAATGGCGCTCAATTGTCTCTGCCTACCCCGCAAGGGACCTGGCGTGAAGATATGTATGTATGTATGTATACCGTCTGTCTGGTAACTAATATATTTGTCGTCATATTTGGTGTCGTCTTCAGTGTAAATAAAAGGGTAAATTAAATAAAAATACTTATAATTGTTCCATCTTGGTCAAGTCTTAGTAAAAAGTCGTCTGTCAATGTCATATTCTGTCAGTCAAAAAGGAGGTTATAGTCTGTCAAAAGAGGTCGGGCGCGCCGCTACATTCCCACCTCCAGCATTGGAAGTCAATGCGAAGTATAGGAAGCAAGCGTCTTTGAGTCAGTCCAGTAAAATGAATTAGAAATAGGCCAGTCTATATATCTTCTAACAACTTCTGACATGCGTGCACACATGACGGCGGCCTGCAGTTCCAACCTGGGAATGCTTAAAGTCTTGACAGGCGCTACTCGCGCTCGAGTCATAACCAGGTTGAAAAGCCACGTGTTGTCGACAGTCTTGACACGTATATATGCAGCGCACGCAAAAGCTTTAGAGCTGGCGTCACAAAATAAATGAAGCTCGGCTGGTTCGTCAGTGATTACCCTAGAAGACATAAGCCAGCGAGGAATATTAAAGTCACGTTTCCTATAAAGCTGAGTTAGCCATAATTTCCATCTGTCAAAATGGCTTGTCTCTATTTCATCGTCCCAACCAGTCTGAGACTTCCAGATGTCTTGAAATAGAATGCGTGCAGTAATCGTCACATAAAGAAGAAAACCCAGTGGGTCGAATACTGACATTATAACTTTAAGAGTTTCACGTTTAGTCGGTCGTTTAGCTCCAGATTTTAATTCGTCAGTAATCTTAATAAGCTTTAATAAAAAAGTAAAACAGTCAGTCTCTGGGTCCCAATTTACGCCAAGAACACGCTCTACCTTATTGTCGTCTACGTCAGATAAAAATTTGACACCTCCGGCTGCAATTTTATCTGCAGGTAAGTGTTTAAGTACGTCCTTAGAGCTAGAAATTATATTCGTCAAATTCCATAGAAACCTTTGGGCCTGTCGATACGTCGTTCTATGTCATTGAGAAAAGAGGTCTAAAGTCTTAAAATAATAAAAACTGCGCCGCAACATCCCCACCTCCAGCATTGCAACTCAATGCTCAACATGGGGAGCGGACGTCAAGTCTACATAGTTTGGTCACTGGTCTTGTATAGCATCGTCTTTGCCCCGTCAGGTCTGGGGTCGTCATAACGTCAGCTACACGGACATGTCCGTCTTTACCCGGGTAGGTCTTTGTTATGATGCCACGCAACCACATGTTACGTGGCATTTGATTATCAGCTATTATCACAATGTCATCAGTTTTCAGTGGCTCGGTGATACGAAACCACTTGTCTCGTCTAGTCAAAGTCGGAAGATATTCGCGGATCCACCTACGCCAAACAAGGTCTGAAAGCCTTTGCGCCTCTCGCCAGTTGCGTTTCAGCAAGTCATTGTCATCGAAAGTGCCAAAAGGGCAGTCAATTTTGTCAGTTTTGAGTAATAAAAAGTTATTAGGGGTCAGTGGCAGGTCGTCAAAATTGTCAATAGGCACATAGGTCAGGGGACGGCTGTTGATCATGAACTCTGCTTCGGCAAGGACTGTTTGCAGAGTTTGATCGCTGGGAATTCGTTCCTTTAATATCACCTTTAACGCCGTCTTCACAGAACGAACCAGTCGCTCCCAGCAGCCTCCCATGTGGGGTGAGTTTGGGGGAATAAACCTAAAATAAATTTGTTTAATACCTACAAAACGAAGTATCTCGTCGCAGTCAATAGCTTGAACAGAAGATTTCAGCTCTTTATCGGCTCCTTTGAACGTAGTCGCATTGTCGCAGTAAATTTCAGACGGGCAGCCACGTCGAGCGATAAAACGTCGGATTGCCATTATAGCACTGCTTGTAGTTAAGTCACTTACCACTTCAATATGGAGAGCTCTGACCGTTAGACATGTGAACAGAGCTCTATACCGTTTCTCGTGGCGTCTACCAACCTTGACTGTGATTGGTCCAAAATAGTCAAGACCTGTAAATTTGAATGCGCGTCCGTCAGGCTTCAGTCTTGCTATTGGTAATTGTCCCATAAGGGGTGGCACGGGTTTGGCACGTCGGTTTTTGCAGTATTGACAGTTATAAAATACGCTTTTAACAGCGTTACGTCCGTGCATAATCCAAAACCGTTGTCTTAAATTATTTAAAACTAATTCCCTACCATTATGGTTGGCGTCTTTGTGATATTGTTGAATTAATAGCTGCACAAAACGACATTTAGGATGGAGAATAATCGGATGTTTGATGTCGTCACTAACAACCGCAGCGTCGATTCTTCCTCCGACACGGAGAAGTTTATCTAAGTCTAAATAAGGTGTAAAGAACTACCTTTGTCGATAGGCAATGATTTAGATAGTGCGTCAATTTCAGCAGAAAAATAAATATGCTGACTTTGTCTCATCAATAATAGTTCAGCAGAAGCTAATTCGTACGAATGTAACTCATTTTTGTATCTTGTCGTCATTCTAATGTTGTGAAGAAAGCGTAAGAGCCACGCAGTACTTTGTGTGAGTCGTCAATAAGAAGAAAAACGAGTAAAGCCAGGAAGGGAAACAGACACATTTGTAGTCAGCAAACAAACGTGTTTTACTTCAACGTCGTCAGGGTCAAGTGAAAGTCGTACACTTTCATCAGGAAAATTAGAAGTACGAAGAAAGTCTGGTCCAGTAAGCCAGCAGTTTATATCGCTATTACTTACGGCAATGTCTCTGGTGGCTTTGTCAGCAGGATTCAAATCCGTCGGAACCCACCTCCAGTGAGAAACGTCTGTCAGTTCTGTTACCTCACTGATGCGATGGGCTACGAAGGGCTTGAATCGTGGACGATGCCACTATATCTGGAACTCTCGAATCCCTGCAGCTTCGCCGAGATGTAGCTTCTCTGAGCGTGTTTTACCGGCTATACTCTGGTGAATGCTCGGAAGAGCTGTATCACCTAATCCCTCCCTCTCCATTCCGCAGCCGAACCACATGCAGGGTCAGAATATGCACCCACATAACGTTGTCACCATACTTCTGTCGCACAATAAAGATGTGGAATGCTCTTCCAGCCTCTGTCTTTCCACTTTCCTATAACTTGGAGTCCTTCAAGCGTAACGTGGAAAAGCAACTAGTCAAGCTGGCTAGTCTTAGGGACTGATATCAGTCATAAGTGTCTGAATTCAGTTGCTAACATTCATGAACCTTGCATGCCACTTCCCATCAGGTGACATATCACGCAGTATATATTTTTTTAAAGAAAACATTCCTCGTATTTAAAAATATTGTGACATCGCAGCGCACAAAACAAACAGATCTTTTGAATAATTTACGTGACTTTTTTGGAGGTTCGCTTGGTAGTAACAAAAATAATTTTAGGCAATACCACACTTAATGTGTTGTGATGTTACAAAGATGGTGTGATAGTGGTATACCGTTTTTGGATATTATCATTTATTACAAAATATCAATCCATTTTTTATGGAAAACAGTTTTATACGAGGTACGAAATTAATAAAATCTTGATCATTTCCTATTTTATTTGACTCAACACATATTAGTTTTTCCAACTAGAAACTTTACTCGAAATTGGAAGTCATAATGCATATGAGGATTTTTGTAAATTATAGAACTCGTAATTTACTATCGAACTATCGAACCAATTTTAGATTCGAAACGACTATACTCGTATAAAGATATCCTATAATTAACGGACAATGTAAATATCAACTGCTATTAGAGTTGATTCGTTTTAAATTTTGTAACGTAAGCTCGGGTTAAAACTGACAGTAAATAAAATAAACCGCTATTTTTACAATCTGACGTTTGCGCTTGAAGGAATAGAATCCCGCTGCAGTATTATTATCTTTTGTGTGATGCTGCGTACTTTTGTCTGACTATAGCTTATATGTCTTCAAGCTGGCCTTAATGGTAAAGGGGAATTCGAAGATCTACTGACAAATTGGTTAAGATTTAAAAACCTTATTGCCCTCATTTATTGTAATACTTTATTGCACAAAAATTTAAAATTAATGCCGGTTAGGCATTTTCTAACAACTGACCTATGGGAAAGTGAGAAATCATTGGCAGGGTGCAAATAAATAAATATAATACAATACTTAGTACATATATAACATACCAGTACTTCACTATTACAAAAAATGTCATGGTATACTATTTGTGATCTTAATATTTTTGATGTATGTATTATTAGTATTTAGTGTATTATAGTATTTCATATTGTAGTTTAGATAGTATTGCATATTTATTACATAATCATATTTCTCTAATTGCACATACCTTACGTCTTTAATGTTCTACAGTGTCCCTAAGGTTGGCTGTATGAGAATGTCTATCGACATTAAGTCCGACCCTTGTATATATTGTGCAATAAAATTTTAATAAATAAATATACTCTCTCAAGTTTAAGGAGTAAGCACAATTTAGTTAAAAATAAACAAAATATATTTGTCGTAGCATGGCTAATTCGTTCGCAGAAATAATTGCCATTCGTCAGTTGTTTGGTATTTAGGTAACTTATTGAATAGAGCTCATAGTGGTCAATAATTTATCGCAGTTTGTGGCATTCTGAACTTAACTAAATACTGCCCTCTAGACTAAATGGCTATCTGTAGATGCTGTAAATGAGGCATGAGATGTACATATACTAGAGTAAGTAGGTACGTTTTTCAACTTCACCGTATTGATCGTATGGCTGGTCACACAGACGAGGATCGCAGAAATCAAAGTCGGTATCCCATCGCTTGTTTACAAGAGTAGTGCTGGTAACCGTTATTTTACTCGGGGTTTTGAACCCCGTTCTGTATTTTCAGTGTACACTGCGTGTTATCTGCTTTAAAGCTTGAGTTCAGTTTACAGAAAACACAGTGTTTAATGTAAATAAAAAACTCAGGGTTATTTGGAACTGTGATGTGAGTGTTGCTTTAGGAATCTCATACTAAGTTCACCGAACTAAATGACGGATCTCGTACCTGGGCATTTTTCAAAAAATAAGTACATTTTTCAAAAAATAAGTACATTTTTATATTTTATAAGTATATTAATTCTGTTTAGGGATTTAAACTAAATTGTCAGATAAATAATTCCTACAAGATTACAATTTAAGTAAATAACATATTATTATTAAGTTTTAAATCATATTATTATCTGGCTATTAACCCGCCTAAGTACATTTTTTTGTGTAATAAAGTATTCAAAATACAAATAGAGATAGGAACGCTGGCAATTATTTCTGCCAACGTATTAGCCTCGCTATACAGAGAGGAAATGTTGCCAGTCTTCTTGGGACTATCTCTGATGGGCGTCTTTTTTTTTCATTTATAGTTATTTTTTTTATAATATATGACAATAGTTTTTCATATCATTATAGCCCCAAGAACACAGCGTCCTAGACCTCCTGTGGAGATGGGCCCTCCAGAACATATATCTGGAGAATTCGGCCTACACTCGCAACAGTTAATTAACGATTCCACAAGTTGGTATTAGTGGAACCGGGACCGACGGCTTAACGTGCTCTCCGAGGCACGTGAACGGTGGTGGAAATCTATGACAAATGTACGTAAGAAAAGTGGATTTCTTATTGGTACATGCCGGGTGGGTTTGAACCGACCTTTGTAGGATTTAAGGAACGCGTTCTTACGACCGAGCCATCACCGCGTTTTCCATATAATAGCATATAACTTATAAACGTACGTCTTTAACACAGATTCCTGCAGCGGCTTCATAATATTTGCCATATCCCATGTTTTCGAGGAACTTTTGAAACTTGATCGCAAGTGCCTCACACCACATCTCTTTTTTGACAACATCGAGAAACTGTATTCGTAAATTTCTTTGAAGTAAAAATTTAAACTCTGGGTATATTATATCCTAAAAAAATATAAATAAATTAGTGTTTACACATGCATGTGAATAAGTTATTAAGACCGTAGACCGTAGGTACCGGGTTCGATTCTTGTAGCCCTATTCTGTTGCTTAGTCGCAAACGTTATTAGTGGATTTCGTTATTTCCGTCAGAGATTGCGTCATAATTACAAAATATTATTCAATTGTCAACTCTATAAGCGCTCGACCTTGAAGGCGGCCGTGCAAATATCAACTTTAATAGCGTGATATATATAACGTTTGCGACTACTAACAAAACAGCAGAACGCATAAGACCACAAAACTATACAACTATTTAAATGAATTTTCCGTCAAAGGCATGTCAATAAATTCAGACATTTTTGTATTAAATTTAATGGTTGTAGTCTAGTTATAATCACAGGTAGTTTATTGTATAAAATATAGTTTTCAACGCCAAACTTTTACTCAACCTGGTTTGCCTTATTTAGATTTGAACTTATTTAGAACTTAGTCAAACTAGGGATTTTTGGAAGGTCATTAGCTTTCGCATGAATCTCCTGTAAGCAGCTACGAGAATGTACATACAGAGACTTGATTCTCATAATCTTGGCATCAATAAAATATTTTCATGGTTCTGTCTTTAAAATTAAACAATATTCTAAACTATCTCTTTTGTTGTATGAAAACTTTTCGAATATCTGCCGCGTTACCCCATATTGTTATAACGCAGGCAATTATAGAATGAACACAGGCGTTGTATGCTGTTTTTAAGGTGACAAATTCAACCAAATGTTTTAGCTTACTTAAGGTATAATATATTTTTTAATAGTCGTAAACAAAAAAATATAATCTTTAGCTGTAAAAACATACCCCCTTATAAAAGTAATGATGTCCTGCTGTGAAGCATTCTTGTTTTAACCCTAAATCGGAAGCCTTTGTTTCAAAGTTGACGGCGATAGATCGTACGGGCACTTCAGTAAAGGCGTCAGATATAGCTTTGTTTAACAACAACAGCGCGACTGTTTTCTGAAGTAAATAGCTACGACTGGCCATTTCAATTGGCACTGAAAAGAAGATACAGACCAAAGTGTTAAGACATCCAACAGGATCCTACAACAATTTATCCAATCCACATTCATTCACGAATCGTCTATGGATCGCGAGTAGTTTCGTGATCCACCACTAGAGGCGCCCATGTTGGCACCAGTACAAAATATACGCTCGGCCCGTGCGGTTCGAAAATCACCGCGATTTTAGTGTGAAAGCTCGCCAGCCGGGTTGGATTCTAAATCGTGCCTAAAACAGTTCCGAGAAAGTGAAGTATGAGAAGAAAGCGTGCCCGCAGTAAAAACCTGGCTTTTTTCCCGTGGTATGTCCTTTTGTCTTGTCCACTTGTTGGTTCTAGCAGATCCTTGCCATTTGCTTTAGTGACTCATTTCAGTGGTTCACTGGGTAACGATGCGGCTGATGAACTGGCCAGAAGGGGGTCATCTACAATACCGATAGGCCCAGGTCCGACAATCCCCCTACCATTCCAATTCATGCGAAGCTGGCTTCGCCAAAGAACTGATAAACTGCACGAGCAGATGTGGGCATCGACCACAGACTGCAGACAGTCCAGGGAGGCCCTTCCCAAACCAGACAGGCGCCTCACACGACATCTCCTGGGCCTTGACAGAGCCAGGCTTCGAATAGTGGTAGGGGTCTTGACAAACATCTCCATACTCTGAACATTACAGATAGCCCACTGTGTAGAGGATGCATGGCGGAGGAGGAGACGGCCGCGCATGTCCTCATGGAGTGCGTTAGTGTGGCTGCGCCTAGACTGAGGTTCCTTCAGACTGCGAGGACTCTTCCGGAGGTCTGCAGGAACGTAACGGGTCTCCTGGCCTTCCTGGAGGAGATCGGATGGCTCCGCTGAAGGAGTAAAGGTCACGCACAATGGTCGAATGGAGACTAAGTGCGGAAAAGCTACCGAAATCACAATCACAATCACAATAGTGACTCATTTTCTAGACAAAGTAGCAGAGTAGACCGCCTGACCGATGGCTGGACCCGTGTTACCCAGTACGGACCACAAAGAGATCAAATATAAGATAGAGCGGGCATTGGTTGTTATTTTCATACAAAATGTTTGTTACAATTTATTTACACAATCTATTTTGTTCTTTTCTTGTCGAAGAAGAACGCATTTTACACTTCCATAGCACGGGGGTCGGGTTATTGTCCGTGAAACAATAAAATCAATTTGAAAAGTGCACGTCGAAAACTACCATAACCGGCAATGCATTGTCATAGACTAGTTAATTCTAAGACGATTGCTTTAATTGTCACACCGTTTCGATTCTTGCCTCGTCATGTTATATATTTAATATCTCTGGTACTGAGAGACAAATGGGCCACGGCACACTTAGGAATAATAATAAAATAATCGTCAGCTGTGGATTTTAGATGACTGTAACTTTTACAATTAATTTCCAATAAAAAGTACTTATCACAAATCCAGCCGGTTTTGATTTATTATTTTAATTTTATTTAGGTTCCAATAATTATTATCGGACAGCATCCACCATTTTGGTGAATGTTCAACTTTTACATATGCATATTTGCCGAATTTGAACATGCAAGGAAAATTTAACAGAAGTACATATAAACACGAATATCATTCTTGAGGCCGGTAATTGAATCCTTCCTGCCATTCGGAAATTTGTATAGAAAATGAGAGAACGCCATTAAGTAAGAATTCAGTTCCCGCCTCTTAGGCATCCATCAATTTATCTTGCGAGTCATGTGCAAGATAGCTATTTTGTGTATGTAATAGTAATAAATTATTTCTTATATATCAAACTAGCTGACCCGGCGAACTTCGTACCGCCTAACAGTCATTGAATGTCGTGTTATTTATTAGCTGAACTGAATTTATAATTTTATATGGTTCTGTTTGTAGGTATTTCCTAACGATTCTGCATGTGTTTAGTATTGTGGCTTTCTGTAATGAGATGTATGTGTGTGGGAATAAATCTAGTAAAATAAGTGATTGCTGTAGGTTTCTAGGGATTACACCTGTAGATGACAGGACTATTGGTACTATATATTATTATTATAGGAGGAACTACAGTATTTGGGGCGTTTGACCGAATTGCAGATCTAGGAGGGCTTTATTACGTGTACAACTTTATCATCATGGTGATGTTTGATGTTGCGCCTACATATACATACATACACGTGGGATGCAGAATTTTTGTAACTTGTATTCGTATTCCTCGTCTTGCGTGGCGGTACGTGGTGCCAACGACGACATTGATGGATCTGATATCCGGCGTGTTTGAAAACGGGTTAATGCAGCATACACCAGCCGTCAACACCGCTTTTCTTGACACCAGAGTTCCAGAACACATCCCCCGATAACGAGAGCTAAAATATACCTGAAAATTAGTTTTTATTTTAGTACTCGATAGGAATCAAGTTATTACGCTCCCTGGCACGAAGATAGAACACGAATCAGCAATATTTACTATAACTTTTTTTAATGAATTCATATGTATATATTTCTCCCAACGTTTTAGCCAACTTGGTAAATCGCGAAAAGACCCGTATAATATTATATTGTTTGTTATATACTCCTACATTGTGACTGTTTGTTACCATAATAACACAAAATAAATAATATTATGAAATAGATTTGTGCGTGAAAGTTAATAAAGTTCAATATACACTATTTAAAAATTTTATCTTTCTGTATTATCGATAGAAAAAAAAGTGTCATCAATATGATCCCTTCTGTCGTGGTCAGAAACCATGATTTACAGAAGAAGCAGGTTCACATTTAGGCCAACTTTACTACGGCCATCATGACAAGTGGCAAGCTAGTCTATATCTCTACCGTACCAAACTCGACAAATGTGACAAATAAATTATTGTGTCCCGACCAGTGAATTAACTCGGTATCTCCGCGTCTATCCGTGGTCCACGGACGCTAGACTATAGAGGTAGTCAAATTAAATAAAAATACTTATGAAACTAATATTTGCGTTTATAGATAGATATTTAAATATGATACTTTGCAGTGACTTATAAAATACGATTTATATCTACATACTTACCATAAATGGTGTTGAATTTGGAAGAGGTTTGTATGGCTGCCTTCCATTTACGCTGAAAATAATAATTGTACCTGAAAAAGAAATCTACAATATTGTTTAAAACTTTTTAGCCATTGCAGCATCACGAGGTTCAAATTATTTTTTCCGAAATTTCGGTCAAATTGCATCGAACCCGGTCACATAAGTCCATGCAATTTTACAGAAACGTCGGAAGAAAAGTTTAAATACGTACAAATTATAAAAATTGTATATTTTCTCAAGTTTGCCATTAAAACAGTACGTTGCTCTAAATCTGTACAAAACTAATAATAATTGATTGGTTTCAATTGTTTTGAAAACAAAGTGAAAATAATTAAAAGAGAAAGAAAAGTATTTTTATAGGTACTGATAACTTTGGGAAATAATGTTAAAGTATTGCAGTTAAAACATTGTATTATTATTGTATGTATAATTATTTTTACTATTTTATCGTGTAAAGCAGGCTACTGGAACCCTATGAAACTTTTAGTTTAGTTATAGTTTAAGTTATTTTTTTATATATTATTTTTTCGAATTAAAATAATATATCGTCATGATCGTAGAACAGTGTCGGATTTAAAAAAATACCCATAATTTTGCATATATATTTATATATAGTTTTATATTGTTTGTGGTCTGTAATTTATAGTGCAAATATTAGAAAGGGTTCCAAAATGAAATCTAGAAGGTTTGCACTTATTATGAGACTTAAAAAGTGACAAAAAAACAGTCGAAATGACAGTTGAATGGCCGCCATGAAAATTTTAAATATAGCAGATCCGTCACTGTTCTACGATCATGACGATATATTAAATATAAATTAAAAGCTACTTAAATAATAAAATTAAAAATAATCTAAACTATAAATAAAAAATATCCTCCAACATAATCCCAAGGAGACTGGCAACATTTCCCCTCTGTATAACTAGGCTAATATGTTGGCAGAAATAATTGCCAGCCTTTCTGTCAGCCGCTTTGACAACTCCTTGGCCAAGCGCCTCGTTGACGGTCCCCATGGACCCATCGTTATTTTATTTATTAAGTTAAAATTTAAATTTCGTTACCTCGCTCTCAAGATCAAAATTACTTTATTCACGTAAACCTATTACAGGCAATTATGACACGTCATTATATAAATTTATATGTGCATTTTACTCTTGCTAGTGAAAGACTAAGCAGCAAAATGTTCCAAAGTGTAAGCTGTTAGCAAAAGAATAGCTTAGCAGTAGTAACCTGTTAATGTTTAATCTAACTGAAAAAGGAATCTGCAAGGAAAACTGAGCTAAACGACGAAACTAAATAGAATTACACAACAATGATCAATTAATAAACTTACAAATTCACCTATGAGATTACAATACGTGAGACAGCGTTACCAGTCATGTCAGAATTAAGAAACCCGAAAGCCATTTTAGCGGCTAATTAATACCACTGCTAATTTAAGAACAATAAATAACTTATTCGGCTTTGGTTCCAGGCCCCCACAGCAGCACCAGCCATCCCCCGCTCAACCAGACCTTTAGAGTGCGGACCGGGACCCAACAAACGTGCCATCACTGCAATGACCTCCAAAGGCGACCACCGGCCACCCCACACGAACCTGAACACTGCCAATAGGCTTCGAGACACACAAATATCAACATAACAATTAGATCTACATGTCCTCCTGGAATTTCGTTAACAAACTAATACCTATAATAATAACCTAATAAAATAAAGAGTAATACATACATAACAGTAACTAATATGTTATAAAAATTATAATGTTCTCAGCAAGTACTTTTCATAGAATCTGGCTCACATATTTTTAAAATGCTTACTTTTAAATGAAGCCATGATCTCCGTTTTTATTTCAATTTTAAATTAATTAAATAAATAAACGTTGCCACACACTAGATAACCACCTGCACCCAACCTTAACTTTTCATTATATCCGGCAACCGAATATTCGGCCCTTTATCGCGTTACATGACGTGACCAGTTTGATTTGAAATTATTATTACCAACTAATGCAGAAAATATATTTGCCACTTGTTAATTTCGAGTATTATACTAATTCATAAAATAAACATTTTTGTCGAGTGATTATTAAAATAAACTGTGTCTATAACGTAGTGTGGTATCATTTTTCTCGTATAAAATAATGAGAATGTTTTGAATATTACTATAATTGTTATCCGGCATCCGAACGGATACTGAGTTACTATCCGGTATCCGGCCGGATAGTAAAAATAAGGCCGGATATCTGATAGTTACCGGATATCCGTTGCATCTCTAGTTAAAACATAAGTATTTTGAATGAACATGGCAGAAGTATGCGATCTCAGTATGTTTTCGTAGCTGATAAATCCTTTTGCAACTAGTCAATACATCAACATGTGTATTTTACACGTACGTGAAATTGGTATTATTTAATCAATAAAGTTGTCATGCAGTCTCACAAATGCAACCATTCGTTGCACCCTATCCGTACATTCACCAGGAAAACATGACATAGTGGAAGGTATGCTATGACGTCACAAATTCCAACCCTCCCACAAATCGATCAACTGGGGTTATTCCTGACCTGTAGAAAAATATTCTCTTTACACCTTGTAACCAAGGTTGTCTATATTAACCTAAAAATGTGACGGAAGCTTTATTTGTCTGTCTGTATGTACGTATGATGTATATATATTTATCTCACCTATATTACTGAGCAGATTTTAATGGAATTTGGTAGAGATGTTCTTCTGATTGTCCTCGGAGACCAGGGACTTATCACCACGAAATGTGATCCAACAGCAACCTGCGGTATATACTTTTTTTTTGTTGACGAATTTCTTCTATACAAGCAAAGACGGGTTAAACAGCTAGTTTTCTAAAATACTTAGTGTGTACAATTGTTATGGAAACTGGGTTAGAAATTCAAAGATCGCGCTTAATATCGGCTAATACCTATCAATGTGCTTCGACATAATTCTGTAAAAGAAAATGGTTGTTTTACAACTATTGTAAATAACCAGCTTAATAAGACAAATCATAGTCAACTTATGCTGGATCTCCGATGGTATCAATAAGATATCGACATTATTATAAGTCACGTGACAAACAAACAAAGTAAAAAACCGAACACAAATTTCCTGGCATAAAATAAAGATATAGGGGAAAGTCGGGTAGCTCGGGTAGGCAGGACATTTAAATTTCTAAGAAACTAGACGTGTTGCGTTCTAGAGTATATGAAAATGCAGTTAAATTGCGGCGTGGGCACCAAGTAAGTTTGTCATACACGAGTGTTTTGTTCTAGTAAAAAAAAACGTCGCTCCTATTAAACTTTATTTATATGCAAAATAACATTCAAAGAAACTTGGATTCAGTGCCAACATTAAAAATAAATACTAGGCCCGTGAACATTGTGCGTAAATACTCGTAGACGCATCCGATTTTAGTTTTAATTCTATTTTTTATGGCTAAAATGTGGTTATAGGCCAACATTGATCACTCACTATGACCGGACGTCATTTCTTGTGACGCCAATAAAATAGGGCTAAATTATTCTCAATATATATTTGTTAAAAGATGTAATATGATTATATATAGTTAAAGAAGTTTCAAAATTTAATATAAGTATAAAAAGTGTTGATTGTTTTTTTTTTTTAAAGTCATTTACGTGTACTATCTTCCGCTACTTTTGATATCTTATTAATGCCAACAAAAACACTGGATTAGTAAAACATTCGCAACATGTCTAGCTGATTGTAGACTGATTTTGAAAAGTGATTTTAATTGCTTGGCAGCTTTATCATCGAACGATGGTAGCTGGTTAGCCTAAACTAAGATAAAAGGCTAACGTGAGAAAAATGTATATTCCTCTAATTCGGTTAAATAATAAATAAAAGTGTGGCAGAATGGGTAATAATTATTGCCAAGGTACCTCGTATCGAGATAGTAATGTCATGATTTAGTTTAACGACATTGTATTCGTGAGGACTGATCACGGTGAGCGTAATGTATTAACACTTTTTTAAATTAAATACCTGAAATTCCTGACGGTCAAAGTTAGGGATGCAATCGGAATCAAATTGCAGACTAGTTGTTGTCTCTTTTGCACTCGCTGCTTTAGAATTGCATCTTTCATTTCGTAGATTTCGTAAGGTCATATACGAGTATGTATTTTAGTTTTGAAATGAAATGAAATGAAATGAAATGAAATGAAATGAAATATTTATTTAGGCAGATAAAAAACAATTAACAATAATGAAATTTGTTGGCCCCCACACTAGTGTTTTGTCCTGCAGGGGCCCTGAAGGTAATTCCAGATAGTTTCTACCACTAGACAAAGTTAGTAGGTTAAAAGTAAAGGTAAACTACAACTAATCTTAAAACTACTGTGTGTGTAATATATATAATACAATATAACATTAATATAATACAATATAATATAATATAGTATAATATAATATAATATAATACAACATAATATAACATAATATAATATAATACAATATAATATAATATAACATAATATAATACAATATAAAATACAATGAGTCCTTGATTAAATAATTTATTTATTTAGTGGCCAGTAACATCCTTTCAGTTTCGTCGTAGTCTAGTTTTAATAAATATTGCCTAATAATACGTTTTGCCTCACGAGCCGCAGCATTAGCTAGGTCCTTGTTAAAAACATCTAGTAGCTTATTGTAGATAAAAGGAAAAGCAAAATTGTTAAATCGTGTTGCGAATGCGGTTCTACACACAGAATTTTATGAAATTCTTACGATTAAAACTGTATATTTTATATTACAAGGGATATTGTTTCCGTACAAATCTTGTGGCCTTAATATTTACCCAACATAAGATTTCCAATACGACACAAAAACCTACAAAAAATAATTAGATTACTTTAAGTTTTGGATTACCGTCAAATCATTATAACACATTTCTAAATGCGGGAATGATAGAAGTCGTCAGGCCATAATGCTGACCTAGTGCAGTTTAATAAATTATTTATATATTTATGACTAAAACGCTTTTTTGGGGCCACCGTATTGTACCAAAACTCTGATGGTCTAAAAACATACGTCTATGACTTAAATTGTAGCACCAGGAGCACATAACTAAGGAGGAGATACGCGCGACTAAGGGCGGTTTAAACACAACCGTTCCGGTATAAAACCGCGCGGTTTATAAGACAAACTCGCATCTTCTACGACTCTGCTAGTATCTGTGTGACAAGACAGCGATAATAAGTGGTCATTTTTTGAAATATATTTTTTAAATATACCCTTTTACTTCTAGTACTTGCTCGTTACATTGTTTAAGTTGAATTTGGTTTTGTGAAGTTCGATATTGTTTCATCAAAAATGAGAATACAAACAACAACAAAAATGTGCCTCATCGTTCTCGTAGCAATATTTTTTTCATTTTAATTATAAATAACAATTGGGTACATTAAGTACACTCTGTTACGTCAGATTACAAATTAATTATTTTCCTAATTATGGTATGATTGCGAATAAATGTAAGCAAAGCAGAATAAAAAGACAGCCTTCGGCGGAATAAGCGGATTCACATTTTACTATATCACAACTTTACTATAGGCCAATCATGACAAGTGGCAAGCTCGTCGATGTCTCCAGTGTACCAAACTAGAGAAATATCACAAATAAATTAAATATAATAATAATAATAAATATTTCCAGACAGGTCACACAGCGCCATCTAGTTTCCGTGGTAAGCCACGAGGCTTGTTACGGAAACTAGATGGTTGATAAACTACATATTATACTTTTTTTTTTGTAAATATATACATATTATACATATAAACACCCAGACCGAGACAAATTATACAATGTACAACTTGCCCCCGGTGGGAATCGCACCCACGACCTCCCGAGTTCACGGCAACGTTTGTTACCACTAGACCACGGAGGCGGTCAATGTATTTAATGTGATGTAATGTAGTGTATGTAATGAATTAAATGTATTTATTTACATTAATTAATATTTTTGTGTCCCGACCAGGAATCGACCCGGTACCTCCAAGTCCAAATCCACGGACTTAACCGCTAGAACACGAAGACAAATTGCGAAGTGGTCAGAACTACGGTTTTAAAGAAGCATCCTAAATCATATCCAACAAGTACATTTAAGGTTTATTTTCTATTTGTTTCTCTTCTCAATCACCAAAATAGATCTAGCCCATACAGCCAAGTTTAATAATGTATTTATTTATTATTAATATTTATTAATGGTTTAAAATTTTAGTGTTTTGTTTAATTATTTATTTTGTTTTTTTTTTAAATCATTGTACCTTACTTCCTTTATTTATTTAAAACTTTTTGCTCGATGTAAGTACAAAGGCGGACGGACCTACGCGGTGAACCTTATACTCATATGTATCTTTCTAATAATGAGGTTATTATTTTTGAATGGTCGTTGCCTGTTAATTTAGTATAGTCTAGTTTCATTTGATATTCATATCATGGTTTGCATAAAAAATCTTAGTACAATATTATTGGAAGTCCGCCATATTGGATTTAAATTTAGGTCATTTTATTAATCGTAGTCTTCTCAGTAGTTTGCTCAATAGTTTGAAAATAACTGCTTTAAAATTCATACAAAATATGACCCGAACATTAAATTTATATATATATTTTATTTTAAACGCCTAAAATACTAGAGGCATGAGGGCGAATCAAACAGATAGATATATGGTCTTGGGGTCACATTAAACTTTATCAGAATCAGTTCAGTATAGGCGTGAAGGCGAAACAAATATACATATAGACACAGACAAAAAACTTCTTTTACATTTATAATATTAGTATGGATAAGTTTTAGCGAAACAACAAAGAGTTATTTTACTTCAATATAAAGTATTTATTTATCGACAACAAGTAACTTTGGCCTATGATAAATAATTAAAAAATTATATAATTGATATGCCCATCATTTTGGTATGTTTATTTCACATCTGTTAATTAAATAATGGTTTAATATCATACAATTTATATATGTTTCGTTATTCGCAAAACAATCATATTTATAGAATATAAGTTGTAAAAGCAAAATAATAACTGAACTAAACATAATAGTAACTTAAAATATCTCATAAAATATGCCTTTCGTCCAAGTCCAGATGTGAAGGCGAATTCAACAAAAATATAAACAAATATATGGCCATGTAATCACATGTCATGGTCATAACGCAGCCAATGTGCGTCCAAGGAATAATTCTGCCAAATTTTATCAAAATGTGTTTCGTAATATAGGAGTAAAAGCGAATTAAACATCTATACACATACATACAGACACACAGACAAAGCTTCTTTCACATTTAAATGTTAAGTGTTCAAGATCATAGTAACATAACACTTTATATCCACGATATTGTTAATGTTTGAAAAGTGATAAATGAAAACTCATTACAAGTCGAGCACTGAAATAGTGCACAATAACATTTTGAATAAACTAAATAAGACATTTAATCAAGTTTTATTATTCAACGATTTGGTGAACACGATAGTTTTGTGTCTAGATTCAGTAATGTACGAGTATAGGGTGTCTAGTTGGGGTGAAAGTTGCGAGGGTTTCATTCTAGACTTGTGAGAGTAAAAGAGAAAACAAACCGACTATGTGTGATCACTGAACATGATGTGCTTCGCGTGCAAATTATAAATTTAATATAAATGTTTCATTACGCTGCATAAATTATTTTATTTATATTGCGTCAGTTCAATCTTGGATTTCTTAAGAAAGAAAGTTCTCGTATATGCAAATATAACATAAATACTCTGAAAGTCCAGTATAATATTAGATCGGTTTTAATATAGAGTCGCATAAGATATTCTATCCGATTAGGTTGACAATATGAAAGACCAAATACTTACGATGTCACGAATTTGCATGATAGTTCACTGGAAAACAAGGTTTGCTTTACGCATCTAAAATTAAGGCAAAATTCCAACTTTATCTTCAGATAGACATGCTACTGAAAATTATGCTTATTAGAAACGAGTATCTCTTGCTAACATCTGCGATCCTGGTAAATCGGTTGTCATGGTAACACCAGACGCGCATCAGTCGTTTCTACCTACAGGTGTGTGTGTATACATACATATGTTGTCACACTAAAGGGTGGAATATAGGGTTATCACTTTTTTTTTACTACTTTGGTAATATAAATTAGAAGTAGGTAAATGATTATTTCTTCAGATCAAATAGTAATAATTGCATCCTTGGTCTGGCGGTTAAATTCGTGAATTAAAACGCGGATGTTCGTCGAAAATTTCAGGTCGAGAAATTGATTATTACTCAAGTAAACTTGACTACATGTGAAATTTAAAAAAAAAGTTAGGTTTGTAACCGTCCCGAAAGGGATACGTGATGGAAAAATAATATGCCAATAAAGAAACATATTTTAACAAAAGCTATTTTGGGGTAACATTTACTATCCATTCAATTATTATTACAACAGTAATATTCCTGGGAAAGGCAAATTATATTATTAATAAAAGAACAATTTCTATATAAAGGTTGAAATACGAAAAACATAACCCTAGATTAATAATTGTACTGCCTAGTTAGGATGAAAGCTGAGAAGGCTAAATTGCACAACTTGTGAGTGCAAAAGAGAAAACCTCCTGACTCTGAACATGATTGTGTTAGCGGAAGATATATTCTGATGAATTTTAAAATTCGGTAAATGATTAAAATAAGATGCGGTGGTGGTTAGAATTAATCTCCAACCTCCAAAAATTGCGAATTCGTTAAGAAATAGTCCAAAATCACCAGGCCCTCGCTTATTCATCAGGCCCGCTGTTGGCCCTATGGTGCCAGTTCTATCCAATACCTGTACATTGCCGTCGGGAGCAACATGTCATACAGTTTTTGTATGATCTTGTTATAGCTGTCTTCAATTAAACTAGTCCCGACAATACCTTATTACATTTGTAGACTTTTTGTTAACGTACTTATTGCGTGAATCCAGTATTTAATATGCTTTTTGACAGATTCATCAATATATATCGCATGTGACATATCTATTGCTTAAGAACCAGGACCTATATCTACATAATTTAAAATTAAATGTCAAAGGAACAGAAAATCTGAAGATCCTTTTTTACTGTTAGAATTTCACATTAATTAGGCTAGTTTAAAAAAATCAACTCTTTTTCAGGAATAAGCCTTCGGAAAACTGCAAACTGAAAGAGCTAGATTCTAGATCTGTGAGAGTAAAAGAGATAACGTATCGACTATCTGTGATACCTGCCCTGTAGCTAAATTCTGTTTTTTTAGAGACAAAAAATACTTTAACGAGCGGACACTGTTAATGTCAATCGCTATTAAAGTTGATATTGCGGATAATAATTTATAATTTTCATGTAAGGTAGTTTATGCTTCGCTTGGCATATGCATTTCTAACGATAAAAATATTTTGAATGAAGAACTCCGTATTTTATAATTTACTATTTCGTATACAGAAACAGACTACGGCCACCAGTGTACGCCCATAGAAATTTAATCAATACTCGTACTACCTCTTGCTTCCTTATGTATTCCTGGTAATGGAATGGGAAAGTTGAGTTAGGTCGAATCTATAAATCTAGCCTGACGGCAGGTTGTGCTACACTAGGAGCTCATAAATAGAAAGGATATGCGTGGTGTAGGGCGGGTTTAGACAAAACCGTTGCGGTCGAAAACCGCGCGATTCAATCGCACCATAATACTTTTTACTTTTCGGGACAAGGGAACGATAAAAAACGTATATTTCAGCATAATATTTATATTAATTAAAATATATCAATAATAATAATACTCCATATTGCTGGTTTACAGACGAGCCCGATCTAGGCGTATTAACCGATCGATTGCGTCTTCGGCAAGATTGAGGCATTCTTTGAATTTATTCGCAAGATGATTTCGAATGCTTTTAAACATATGAGATGTCTGATTGCCGATGAGATACGTTAAAACCATCATTTTGCTATCAAATATTCGTGTCGTAAATACAAGACAGCATTTTTTTAATTTTATGTGATCACGACACATTTTAAAATATAATTCTTAAATATATGTTATATACTCGTATAACCTTTTATTTAGATATACTTACAATTTTAATACTTTTCCATAAATATTGTTTAGGAAAACATCGTTTTCTTTCTATTACATAAAACATTTATTACTGGAATGTGCGTTAGTATATACATTTATATTAAAAAAATAAAAGCTCGTTTAAAACAATCTCCATTAGCCTCAATACACTCCTTTAAAAGTTTTGTCCAGTTACCAATTGAAACACGCACTTTCTCCATGGGAAAATTCGTTACTGTCAATCTTATAGAATGTTTTAGAGACTCCAAATTATCATGGCGTTTAGGGCATGCCAAACTCTACTAAAATACACCATAATTCAGAATCAATGGACTAAGATCGAGTCTAAATGAAGGTCTGTCTTCAGCTCTTTCCAATTTCTTTAAAGCCACGCTACCTCCATTTGAATATTTTTTTTTAGAATGAAGGTGTATCGCGACAAGCTTTTATATCATATTCTCATAAATTGGGTGTGGAATCAAAGTATGGGTTGGACTTCAAATAAAGTATATGAAAAAATATTATTAGATATGTTTTAAGCCTGTTCATTTCATGCGTTTTTGTTGCTTGGTTGTTTGTTGCTTAATAATTTAGTATAGTCTAGTTTTAAACCACGTCGTTTGATATCCATATCATGGGGTGCTTAAAAACATAGTTCAACATCTCTGGAGCAATATTGGATTTAGAGGTTCATTTTATTATTTGTATTTTTCTCAGCAAACCTTTTTATATCATAACCATATAACCACGACGGTGCATAAAAACATAATTAAAAATAACAATGCATTGTAATCCAAACTAAACATTCTGACCACCCCGAAAGGGAAACGGTCGTGATGATACTTTACTTTACTTTTACTTCTATAATTTACGAGATTTAACCCGAACAAACAAACATAGCAAGTTACATAAACGCTTAATAAAGACCTACCTAGTAAATACTATGATGAAATAAAAATCGCTGCTTATTATTAATTATTCATTATAATACTGCCTTTCCTATTATTACGTGTTCTTCTTCAGGATAATTATACGTAATTTGTAACCTTGCCGCTGCTTTAATTTTACTCACCGCTCTCCAAACATAAATTATAATTTTAGCAGTTTAAACCGCACGGTCGCAATACGGACCGTTTTCTTCAGTAACACGCAGTCTGAAATTTCTGTAATTCTCGATATGAAATGGAACGCTAGGAGTAAAGAGGATAACAACAGGTCCGTCTGACTTATACACTGTATAGTGTATATGGATATTTATGTACACAGTAAAGTTATAAAATCTAGGTTCTACATGACTACATTGAGCTCAGATGCATTGCCCGGGCACCGGCATCAACTTACTAACACCAGGAATGCATAAACTGCAAGAGCTTCTGTTAAACGTAGGACTCCAAAAGTACGCGTATGTGTACATGGCTATACAGTAGTTCTTTATCACTTAATAATGTAACAAATGCCTGCAATAGGTCTACTTCTATAAGTCTACTTTGACTATTTTGACTTTGTGAAACTAAGGTATTCAATTCTGAATTAATTGGCTTATACTCGTAGACATGTTAAATGTCGGCTATGGTATAATAATAGAGGTTTTTGGAACCTGCTTGCAACACCATTTTCTGAACCATAGACCCTTTTGTCATATATCATTGTTTTATTTTTCACTTTATTTTATATTTTTATTAACTTTTATAATTGTGACAAATAAAAACTGATTTTATTTTATTTACGTTACCATGACATAATATGTTTATACATATTAGATAGACCGGAACTAGGATATTTGTATCTTCTAATAAAAATATGTTATAAAATATGTTTGGTATTTTTTATTTATAGTAAAATAAAGTCACGACCTTATCCTTTACAGGATGGTCAGAAATGCCCTCTTTTATAAGGAGTGAGCATTTAGCTAACTTTACTATATGCCCATCATGACAAGTGCCTGTCGATATCTTTAGCGTACCAAACTGTGTGTCCCAGAATTCGAACCCGATACTTCCGAGTCTATATCCACGGACTTAACCGCTAGACCACGGAGGCAGTTTTTTTACCATAATAATTATAGTGTAATTCAGAAACACCAATCATCCATAATCCTAATCTTAATATTTAAAATAAAGTCGGGTTTGTTAGAACACTTATAACTTGAGAATGGCTAGACCTATTTTCATGGTTTTTGATTTGTTGGATTCGTCTCCGTCTCGAATAGCAGTATAACATTGAAAACTTGTTAAAAAACTAAAATTAATGACAAAACATTTACCCATACAAAATGTTCGTGGCGTATTCATTTGTTTATATATTAAGCGTCTTAGCTTTTAAATAATACTACGGATATTTGTAAATAAATGTTTTTGAACTTTAACAAAGAATTCTAATATCAATAACTGTCAAAAAAAACGTAAGTTTGGTTTAAATAGCATAAGAATTATAATATTCTGATTTACTGTTTTTAACTACATAGGTATTTCTTTTATTTATTTATTTAAAACTTTTTGCACTTAATACCTAATGCCGCTTTCTTACTCGGTCAATCTTAGAGACATTACAAACATTGTAGTTGGGAGGTAGATGCAAATATTTTATCAGGAAATAAGATAATTAAAATTGTACTAAAACTAAATCTAATACAAATATAAAACATAAATAACTATAAATATGTATAATAATACTAAATACAAATAAATAATAATACATACATACATAAATGAACATATACAATATTATTTACAGTTGTTAGAAACCATTCAAGAGTTGCGTGAAGACCATTCTTTTAAATAGCATTCTGTTGGGCGTTTGTCAAATATCTAAAGGTAGGTTGTTCCACAGTTGTCAAAAAAAGTCCGATCTCCTTTATACTACTGTAACTAACTGTGACCAAACGATCATTAATAAATAAAATACGGTACTTAATAAAAACTATTCACGCTTACGAGGGATAAACGATTCTGCATCCCATTTACATGCTTATTTCCACTAGTTTTAGTGTTGATTTATAAATATATATATACTTTGGACATTTTTTTATTATTTATCTATTTTTGATTCTATTTAACTTGTATATCTTTTAAGTTTATAAGTATGTTTTTTTTTTAATAAATAAAAAATATTAAAAATCCGTCTCTCTCGCACAATCCATTAATTACAAACGATTTTTAAATTTGGGTACCTTTTTATAAATTAAGTATATCAACTTACTACTTCCAGACATTTTCGAGATATATTAATCATAATATATATAATAATAAAAAAAAAAATAAGGTCGCTGGCGGGTTATGATGAGAGTTGCAAAAGACCGCGTGAAGTGGCGAGCCCTGGGGGACGCCTATCTCTAGCAGTGGAGAGACACAGGTTAAGATGATGATGATTAATCATATATTTAAAAAAAGCCTCTTAAATAGTTCTATTTCTGGTTAGGGTATTTATCGTCATACACAAGTTGTTAAAAACTTCTAAATAATTACCTACTTATTGTGTTTTTCTTTCTTTATATTATATAGGTGGTAGGCGGACTGATGGTGGTAATTTAAAAGTACACAAGTCCTCCGTTCGTGCCGATAAAGTGTATCCGCACATTTCGGGATCAGGCTTGAATTGCCGTCAAGCCGGCATGGTGTTAGGGACTGATGTCAGTCACGATTGTCTGATTCCAGTTGCTAACATTCATAGACCTCGCGCGCCACTTACTATCAGGTGGGCGGAACGTTACATGTCGTGATAGTAAAAAAAAAATGTATAACTGAATTACTTATTTTTAAGAATAAATTAATGTTTCCTTTCATTAAAATTTTATATAACCTATATTTATAGTACTTTCCCTCTAACCACGGCCTCTAATATATAACGTAATAATAGGATTTTTTAAAAGTCACGAATTAAACATGTATTTGAGAATCGCCTCTGACTGAATTTCGAACCAATATTAGGAAATAACGTTCTCTCTTTTACGCTTCTAGGTTTAGAATGTAGCCTTTTCAGCTGCTTTCCAGTACTAGGCATTTCATTAATGTTAGAAGAGTGCAACAATATATATATATATGAATGAGTTACTACAATCGACTCTTTCTTATGTTAGACTTAAATAAAAATTTCACATACATCCAGGTTTATATTTTAACGAGATGTTATCTCTCTTGCACTTCTAGGTTCGAAATCTAGCCTTTGCATTTGCATTCATTACTACTACACATATTGGTGAGCACCAAAGCAGAAATGGAAGCAGAATCACAGATGTGTTAATGTTAATTTTTGATAATTGTTCCGTGTTTATTTGCAGTCATAGTTTAAAGCTCAGCGGTGGTGGCTCGGTTGTAAGTACGCTTTCCTTAATATCCTACAAAGGTCGGTTCAAATCCCCAATGAACCAATGAGAAAAACACTTTTTTTTTGTCATGGATTTACACCACCACCGTTCCCGTGCCTCTTAGAGCACGTTAAGCCGTCCGGTCCCGGTTCCACTAATATCAACATGTGGAATCGTTTAAACTGTCATAATAAATAAAAATTGAAATCAGATCCTCGCTAACCCGTCTGGCCAGCGTAGCGAGTGTAGGCCAAATTGTCCAGATATATGTTCTGGAATAGCCCATCTTCAACAGGCCTAGGACGCTGTGTTCGCTGCAATAAAAAAATAATCCCTCTGGTGTCAGAGGAGCGGAAACCGTTAAAATTGCAACCGCAAGAAAGTTCACGAAATCAGTTTTAAATAAACGATTTTAATGGATGAGTGTAATGTGAGCTATTAATAAACTTAAAATTCCAGGCCATGTACATTATAATATTAATTAATTAGAACTTGTGATTTTAAGTCTGTTCCACTGTATTTTGTTACTATATAAAAGGTATAAAATATGTCTAAAGAATACAAAATGGGGTTATTTAATAAACATGTATAATTTAAGAATTGCTCCTGACTGAATTTCGTACACCAGCTCAGTTTCACACATAAACGAGATGTTCTCTCTTTTGCACTTCTAGGTTTAGAATCTAGCCTTTTCAGCTTCGCCCCTACTGGATACCACATTTATAACTAAAGGTGTGTATAAACAAACATGTTTCATGAATGAGTTACTATCATCGACTCTGTCTTGGACGTATATTACGGACAGGCTAAAATTTATTATGCGTTCTTATGCTTTTTAGTCAGATTTTTCTATGCAGTTAGGCTGGCCAGATACTCCGTTTTTTTTTTTGGGTTATTGCGTAACAAAAATTTACGAACGCGTAAATAAAATTACTTTATTCAAACACAGGATTGATAAAACATTTGCAACATGTCCAGCTGAACGTAGAATGATCCTAAAAAGCGATTTCAGTCAGAAGTATCTTCACGACCGTTTTCTCTTTCGGGGTAGTCAGAAGCCAAGCTTATAAAGAAGCGGATTCACATTTAGCCAACTTTACTATAGACCATTCATGACAAAAGGCAAGCTCGTCGATGTCTCTAGCGTACCAAACTCGAGAGTATCATCATCATCACGACCGTTTCCCTTCCGGGGTGGTCAGAAACCACGCTTATGAATAAGCGGATTTACATTTAGCCACCTTTACTATAGGCCAATCATGACAAGTGGCAAGCTCGTCGATGTCTCCAGCGTACCAAACTCAAGAATGCTCATAAATAAATTAAATATTATTTAAAAATATTTAAATTAATAAATATTATTGTGTTCCGACCAGGAATCAAACATGATTCCTCTCAGTCAAAATCCACGGGTTTAACCGCTAGGCCACTAAAGCAAATAGCGAAATCAATTGCTTAAAAACGACGGTACCATGTGAAGCCTACACTAAGATAAATATGATAAAAATAGATTTTTGATTGGCCTAAATAATATTATTTTATAGCATGTATTCAATATTTGGTTCATGCCGTATATGAATTGTTTAGTTTTTTAAAAATGTTACGAGTATACGAGGGGCGTTCAAAATATTCTCGGTATTGATACGTTACAACCTCTTTTATATATATATTTGTTACTGGCCGCTAAGATTCATCCATTGACATTAAAAAAAAGTAAAATTGGAACCGAGATGTTCTTTTGTTTTTCTGCAATTGCCGAACAAACATGAACACCATGAGCGAATTAACAATTTTAACGAAATTAGAGCACCGATCCGTCATAAAATTCTTGACAAAACAGGGTAAAAATCAAAAAACCATAAAAGAGGAAATGGATTGTGTTTACCGTGAGTCTGCTCCTTCTTTATCTACTATTCAAAAATGGTCAAGCGAATTTAAGCGTGGAAGGGAGAGTATTGAAGATGACCCTAGACCTGGCCGGCCTGTAGTGGCTACCTCACAAGAAAATATTGATAAAGTGGAAAAACTTATATTGGAAGACGGCCGAGTGAAGGTAAAATCTATAGCTCAAGTAACCAATCTCTCTATTGGTACCGTACATGACATTATACATGACCATCTTAATATGTCAAAAGTAAGTGCAAGATGGGTTCCGCGAATGCTGACGCTTCTTCAAAAGGATATGCGTGTGGCTTGCTGTTCAGATTTTATCGACCTGTGTGGTGAAAATCCCGATGAGGTGCTGCAAAAAATAGTTACTGGAGATGAAACCTGGGTTCATCATTATGACCCAGAGAGCAAACAGGAGTCCATGCAGTGGCACATTAAGGGTTCAGCTCATCCCAAGAAGTTCAAGGTAATCCCGTCAGCTGGCAAGGTCATGGCCACAATATTTTGGGATTGTGAAGGAGTTTTGCTTATCGATTATAAAGAAAAAGGTGTAAATATCACAGGGCAGTACTACGCTAACGTTATACGTCAATTAAGAGATGCGATCAAAGAAAAGAGGCGAGGAAAGTTAACCAGACAACGCCCCTGTCCATACTGCTCATATTGCCAAGGCAGCTATTGTTGAATGTGGGTTTGAAACTGTTACTCATCCACCCTATAGTCCGGACTTAGCCCCAAGCGACTTCTTTTTGTTTCCCAATCTTAAAAAGGATCTGCGTGGAAATAAATTTTCTGACGATGAAGCGTTGAAGACGGCCGTGGAGGAGCATTTTTACACCAAAGATAAAAAATATTTTTATGAGGGATTAAAAAAAATAATTGATCGATCTTATAAGTGTATGAACATAGGGGGGGAGTATATTGAAAAATAAAAATATCAATATCGTACTCGTAACTGTATATATTACAAATAAATAACGTTACCATACAAATGTTGCGGCTACAATATTTATCCTACATTAAGATTTTCAATACGACACAAATAAAAAAAAAACTACTTAGGTTACTTTTATGTTTAATTATTATTTGCATTGCCGTCAAACCTTATAAAAGAAGATTCTGTAGAGTACTGCATGTGTAGCTAGTTCTGGAGTGTTTCTGCACTTTAGAGGAATACTATAAGTATTCTAAGAAACACAAAGGCTTTTGCGAAGTAAAGCTACTAAAGAAGCAACGCTGAGTACTTTATTTCTAAACCAGATGTTGAAAAATTTTGCATGCTTATGGCGAAATATGTGAACCTTTTAATGTTAATAAGTATATAAAATATTGTTTGTTACCATGTTTCCTGCAATATATTTTATATCATTTCATTTCAAACCATTACATCCCACTGTTAAATGCGGAAATGATAGAAGGCGTCAGGCCTACCTAATCTAACATGCTAACCTAGTGCGGTTTAATAATTTATTTGTATATTTCTTGTAAGAACATTTTTTGGGGCCACCGTATTGTACCAAAACTTGGATAGTCTGAAAAACATACGTCTATGGCTTACTTATAATGGCCTTACGTAGCACCAGGAGCACATAACTAGGGAGGAGATACGCGCAACTAAGGGCGGTTTAGACACAACCGTTCCGGTTTAAAACCGCGCGTTTCAACCGCACCACAAGACATACAGGTAATGTAATACTAGGGACCAGAGAACCGTAATAACGAATATGTCATTACAATACTTAAAATAATTATAAATTTAAAATTGACATTGACATTCTGAAAGCCCTTTATGCTGTTTTACATCCGCTTTAAGCTGACTAATTGCGTCTTGGGCAATATCGGAACGCTTGCAGTTTAAAAACTGCGAGATATCTGATTGCTGATGATATATGAGATACATAATACAACCACTACAGTATGTCATGTCATTTTTTAAATTAATATCCGAAATTATTATGAATGTACTTAATATACTCGTATATGTTTAGTAGTCTCTGCTAATGTTTTTAAATCTGTTCATTCTATTTGATTCGTTAAATGATAATTTAGTAGTCTAGTTTCACATTACGTTGGTTGATATCCATATCATAGAGTGCATAAAAAAACATAGTCAACCATATTTCTAATTCCGCCATATTGCATTTACAGTTACGTCATTTGTATTCTTCTTAGCAAATCCTTATATTTGATAACTATATAATAAAAACATAGTCAACCATCTTTGGGAGTCCGCAATATTGGATTTAGAATGTGGTCTTTTTTTTGGTTATATTTTCAGCCAACCATACAATTTGATAAACTATCATGGGGGTGCATATAACATATTTAAAATATATATATATATATATATTATTTAATTATATTTTGTAACGTAAACTAACGTGTACCTATATATAATTTAAGCTCAATAATAGTTTAAGATTAACTGCTTATAATTAAGTTACATAATTTGACCCCAACATACAAAATTTTAAAGTTAAATGAAAGCTTTTAAAAAAATACCTACCTAGTCAAGAACTCACTGTCACATGAAATATAGCAGCTTACAATTAAGTAGTTATTCTAACACTGCATTCTAATATTGCTTTTTTTTCTTACCTGAACATACTTCTGCTGCACCCGCTTAATGCATTTACGGCATTAAGCTCGTCCATGTACCTGTACTTGTTTTGGTTTTGTACATTAAATAATTTATTATTATTATACTTAAACGTAATGTAAAACCTCGCCGCTACTTTAATTCCACTCACCGCGGCTTCAAAAGTACAAACCGCGCGGTTACAATACCGGCCGATTTCTTCAGAAAAATACAGTCTGATATTTCCGTAAATCTCGATATGAATGAAATGAAATGCAACGCTAGGAGTGAAGAAGATAACAACAGGTTCGTTTGACGTATGCATTGTATGTGTGAGTATTTTTAATACTTCAAAAATACGCGCATAGACATGGCTATATGGGTGCTATATTATATGCATAAACTATATACGAGTAGTAACCATGACCTTATTTTCAGCTCAAGAGATTTTCCCGGGGACCTGCATCAATTTCAACTACCAGGAATGCATAAACTACTCGAGCTTCTGTTAAAATTGGTTCACCAGTAATACACGTAGGCTATATAGGTGTGTTATTCATAAACTATATAGTAACATGGCCTCATTTCAGCTCCAGATATTTTCCCGGGGACCTGAATTAATTTCTAACACCAGGAATTCATAAACTGGTAAGTATAACCTTCTGTTGAAAGTTTATCTACAATACTAATGGGTATGTTGGGGTGCAAGCATTTTAGCTCAGAGATTTTCCCAGGAACTTGCGTAAAATTTCAACGGAAATCATAAGTTGGTGGAGACTCCTGAAACTTATCTAGTACTTCATCACTTTTTAACGATTTTTCTTATAATGCAAACATATTTTGATAATATATATACGCATCAATATCTAAAATACAGAATCTAAGTACTCTTAAGTACATAAGATGATAGTAATACCAAGACTTTTTATATTGAAATAATTGGCTTATCTAAAATTTGGCCATAGAATAATATATACTCGTAGGTATATGACTAAACTAACCCTGAAATTTTCCAAGGGCCAATTTTACTGTTTGCTATTAAAACTGAGATCAGTTAAACTAAGTTCTGCAATGTGTAACCGAGTTCAATTTCGATCTACTAAAAACACAAGTTTTATTAATAATAGTAATAAAATTCTTTATTGCACACTAAATATAAAAAATAAAAATGAAGGTATTACGAAAAAAAAAATATTTTATAAAACGTATTAATTACTATTGTTTTAAAGAAACTTATGTTTTGTCAGACAAGTAAAGAATGTTAAAAATAAGCTAAACGCCATTCATAAAGTAAACTGAGTTTTATTTGAGTTATGTTCATTTTAATTGGTTAAACGGAAGAAAAAGCTCTAAACTCGTTTTATCGTTTTTAAAAATTGATCCTAAAACAAGTAACAACAAGGACTTGTAAACTATTACATATTCAGTTTTATAAAATTTTCCATTATTAATTTTTTAATACATGTGACCTTGCACCCACCTGATGGTAAGTAGCGCGCAAGGTCCATGAATGTGTTAGCAACTTGAATCCGATACTCATGACTGACTCTATGCTGGCTTGACTGGACATGACAGCAATTCAAGCCTGATACCGAAACGTGTGGATACATTTTACTAGGTTTATCGGCACGAACGGTGGATACTAGCCCGCCCCGGGCAGTCTAATAAACTTAGTTGATTTAGAATTTTGTGTTTTTAGACAAATACCATTCAAATACATTAATTATCATTTATATAATAACTACCAACCTACGAGTACATCATATGTACGAAGTATTGACCGCATATTTTTTTTTTAGAGCACTTCTCTTAAAATTAAATATCGGGAACTCAACAATTATTATAATATTATTACAGCCCCTAAAACATAATACGGGCCTTTTTCTCCAGTGAAATAAAGTCTGAAATTTCCTTAATTTTCGATATGAATGAAATGCAACGCTAAGAGTGAAAAGGATAACAACAGGTTTGTTTGACGTATGCGCTGTAGATATGGATATTTAAGTATTTAGTAGAGATAAAGGTATAAAATCTAGGTTCAACATGGCTACATTGAGCTCAGATGCATTGCCCGGGCACCGGCATTAACCTCCTCTTACCAGGAATGCATAAACTGAAACCGCTTTATCTACATGGCTATATAGGGGTGCTAAATGCACATGTAGCATGACCTCATTTTAGCTCAAGAGATTTTCCCGGGGACCTGCATTAATTTCCAATACCAGGAATGCATAAACTGATACAACCTTCTAAGGGATGATACAACGTTAAAAAATTACGAGTATCTACAATACACACATGGGTGAGTGCAAGCATTTCAGCTCAGAGATTTTCCAGGTAGTCAAAAGAAATAGTCCACAAACTCCTTTCTACAATGCATGCATAGTTATATTTTAGGGATGTACCCATCAATATCAAAAAGATGATGATACCAAGGCATTTTATACTAAATTAAAATTAATTGGCTTGACACATGTTACTGTGACATAATATGTATATGATAGACCTGAACCTGAAAATGGAAATAAAATTATTATTGTGTATTTTTGTTATCATGTATATAATAATTTATATATATATATATATATTAACCTATAGTCGGTCGCAAGCCCGATTTTTTGTTTTTATATAAATATTTTTCCCTATATTATAACATTTAAATACAACATTATTCTGCCACACTATAAAATAGTATATATACATATATCGAAATTAGAAAGAGTTAGATTTCCTTTCAGTAAATTTTGCTATCATTAATATTTAAAGTTGATGGCCTATGTTTTCCATCCTGCAAATATACCCATATATACTAGAAATAATTATATATATTAATGTATTAGTATTTAGTTTCTTATATATTATGTGTATGTAAAGATATGTAATTATGTATGGTTAGTTGTTAAATAATATTTTTCATTTTATATTTCAGCACCTAGTTTAAAAAAAAAAAATTTAAAGTTGTCCCAATAATTGGCTATGATAAAATTAAATCCCGCCCTTGTCCTTGTGCAATAGAATAATAAATAAATAAATACTTTCCTCAAACCATGGCCTTTAATTTATAACGTAATATATAATTTTAAAGAAATGTTAAATATTTTTTTTATAGAAATTTAATACATTAAAAATACAAAATAGATTTGGTAAATATATTTTGATGGTCGCTCTGTGACTGAATTTCGCACACACATTGTATCATCCAGAAACAAAATGTTCTCTCTTTTTCACTTCTAGAATTTGGATGTAGCCTTTCCAGCTGGTTTTCCGTACTAGGCATTTCATTCATATTAGAAGGGTACAACAAGATATATTATGAATGAGTTTCTGCCATCGACTCTTTCTTTTCCACACACACACACGCAGGTTTATACGTAAGCGAGATGTTATCTCTGTTACACTTCTAGGATTGACATCTGGCCTATGCAGTTTCATTCCCTACTACTTCCTACATTTCCTCACGACGCGGACAAGTTGAATCACAGTATGTGTGTTTATGTTTATTTTTGTTACTTGTTCCATTTTTATTTGCAGTTGTAGGTTAAAAATTGTATCTTTTATTTGCATCATAGCGATTATAAGGAAATATTTTTATTAAATATAACACGAAATAAGTTATAAATAAGATTAATAAATAAAACTAAAAATCAGTACAATGATTTAAATAATAATAAAAATTAAGCCAATAAAAATATATAAACTAAATTAAAAATGAAGTCAAATCTAAACTATATATAAAAATATTCACCCATGACTTGATCATGTGGCAGTGTGCCAACAACACTTGCAGCATTCCCTGCACAGCGATGCTGATTTGCTGCGCGAAAAAACTGCCAGCCCTCTTGTCACATACAGCGTTAACCGTGTGTATGTGTGTGTATGTATTATTATGTATGTATGTATTATTCATGTATTTTTTTATAAGTACTTTATGATTTATACTAAATATTTTCTTTAATTAGGCATATTATAATTATTAACTTCGGAGTATATTGCACATTAATAGATTGTATACGTGTACCCGTAGTCCCCACGTTGCCAGAGGAGTAGTTTAAATTACAATCGCACGTAACTCGCGAATAAACAAAAACAAAACTTGAAATGAGCGTGTTACGGGTTATATACATTATAATATTAATTAATAGTTATATTTCTAATATTTAACTTGAGATTTTAATTCTATTCTGTATTTTTTAATAAAAAAAATATTATAACTATATACTATCATATTAAAAAAAATATAGGTAATAAATATTTGTAGAATCAAGCTTTCATTTAAATGCTGTAACAAGAAATTTAATTTAAGTGAACATGACTTTGGCTAAATGCAAATTAAGTAATTTAAAATGGTCGTGTGGAAACTCTTATTATATTTAATTTAAATTAAACTTATTAACTTTTTACATTACACAATTTACGAGTAACTGAAATAAAAGCTTGTTAGAAATACAATTTGATTTTTTTTCTTATAATAAAGGTAAATTATGGGTTTGATTTTAGTATCATCACGTCATACTTACGGTTTAAAATAAGTGGAATTAATTTTATTCAACAAGTTATTGTTTTTGTAGTTAGAACATAAAATATACATACAAGTATACTCATATATATGTGTATAGTTGTATCTGGACATTTTTCTAAGTCTGTTCATTTTATTTTATGCGCCGTTGCCTGTTAATTTAGTACAGTCTAGTTTAACATCACGTTGGCTGATATCCATATCATGGGGTGCATTTAAAAACATATAGTTCACAATCCTTGGAAGTCTATATATTGCATTTAGAGTGATGTTATTTCATTATTTATACTCTTGTTAGTAAACCATTTCATTTGATAACCTATTATGGGGATTTTTTGATATGAAATTCAACGCTAAGACTGAAAATTATACTAGTTTGACAACAGTTTTATAATACTCGTATAAGATCAACATGGCTACCATTGAGCTCAGATGCGTTGCCCGGGCACCGGCATCGACTTGTAATACCAGGAATTCATAAAGCGCAATAGCTTCTATTGAATGAAGGACTCCAAAAGTACTTATATATTTTACATGGCTATATAGATAAGTGTGCTACTCACTATATGCATAAATTATATAGTAACATGGCCTCATTTCAGCTCAAGAGATTTTCCCGGGGACCTGCATCAATTTTTAATACCAGGAATGCATAAACTGGTAAGAATAGCGTTCTGTCAAAAGTGTATCTACTACATATTATGTAAGGGTGCAAGCATGTTAGCATCACACATAAACAAGATGTTAACTCTTTTGCACTTCTAGGTTTGAAATCTAGCCTTTGCAGTTTCATACACTACTTTTATACCTGTAATCCGGGGGGGTCAGGGGAGCGGAAACACGTTCAAATTGCAATCGGATGAAACTTAACCAAATCAGTTTTAAATTTAAGATTCTAATGTACAAATAAAAATAGTAAGCTGTTAAAAAACTTACAATGAGCGTGTTTCAGGTCTTTGTTGCAATATAATTAAAAAAATATATATATATTTAAGTTATTTGTTAATAGTTTGAAAACTAAATGATATTGAAAAATATACAAAGTTAATAAAACAAAGTTTGAGGATAAGGCATTAAAAAAATGTAATACTTGTAGATGCCAAATAAATTATTAAAAAATTGTTATTATAGGATAAATGTCTTAAAATTAAATGCGCCTGGTCCGAATTAGAAAATTCACGGCCTATTGTAAACTTGTTAATTCGAGACTTTAAAACGCTCTGTACTTTGCTTTATTGCCAACAGATCCCGATAAATCTAATTGGAATCAGTATGTAATGATAAATCGGGATAATTTATTTATGATATTTTTCGATTTAATATGCTGGAGTAACCTATCACTCCATTCCAGAATGATGAAATAATTAATTGCTTACAAACTATACCATTATACTCGTATTATACAAATATTATATTTTGGACTTTGAAAGACCCGTCAAGAAATATTATAATATCAGGCTCAGCTGGTGGTGGCAACATATGTATGCTGTGTTCGACTTGAAAGCAAAGCAAAGCAAAGGTCACTTTTTTACCGAATTTTGCTTAAAGTATATGAAAATCATAGACCAATGACTTTCAAAGCGAAATAATATAAAAAAGCACTTAAAGCGGCAAGTCAAACGGGGATAAAGGAATAAAAATAGTTTTTCGGTGCACCACATAGATGGCGCTGGGATAGTTTTGTATTAATTAATTTATTATTTTAAAAAAATATTCACTGGGATCCAATAAATCTTATGTGAATCACGTAGCTCTATTAAAAAAATTTTTTTTTTCGGAAATATTAATATTTTATTTTACACCATCACTGCAACAAGGAATGAACATAATACCAAGGAAGAAGGGTGTGGTGCAAGCATTTATTCGTAGATGGCGCTGGACTAATTTAGTAAAAAAAAACATTTTTTTAAACTGTGTAATCACTGGGAACCATTAAAACTATTTAAAAATAGTTTGAAGACCAACATTTGATTATCCATTTTTTTCTTTTGGCGATGAAACCCCAAGGCTTGTTATTTATTTAAATACTTTACTGCACACAAATAAAAATTAGTGTACATAGGCAAGTTTAATGCCAGTTAGGCATTTTTAACAACTGGGCTTCTTATTTATTTAAATACTTTATTGCACAAAAACTTTAAATTAGTGTACTCGTACATAGGCAAGTTTAATGCCAGTTAGGCATTTTTAACAACTGGGCTTCTTATTTATTTAAATACTTTATTGCACAAACACTTTAAATTAGTGTACATAGGCAAGTTTAATGCCAGTTAGGCATTTTTAACAACTGGGCTTCTTATTTATTTAAATACTTTATTGCACAAAAACTTTAAATTAGTGTACATAGGTAAGTTTAATGCCAGTTAGGCATTTTTAACAACTGGGCTTCTTATTTATTTAAATACTTTATTGCACAAAAACTTAAGATTAGTGTACATAGGCAAGTTTAATGCCAGTTAGGCATTTTTAAACAACTGGGCTTGTTATTTATTTTATTTATTTAAATACTTTATTGCACAAAAACTTAAAGTTAGTGTACATAGGCTAGTTTAATGCCAGTTAGGTATTTTCTTAACAACTGGGCTTGTTATTTATTTTATTTATTTAAATACTTTATTGCACTAAAACTTTAAATTAGTGTACATAGACGAGTTTAATGACAGTTAGGCATTTTTTAACAACTGGGCTTGTTATTTATTTTATTTATTTAAATACTTTATTGCACTAAAACTTTAAATTAGTGTACATAGACGAGTTTAATGACAGTTAGGCATTTTTTAACAACTGGGCTTGTTATTTTTTTAGGTTTTTTTTTGTTTTCATTAAAGTTCATTATTTGCAATTCAAAACTTTAAAGTTCTGGTTCAATATTGGTGAGATTCTATTTCAAACAGTATTAAAGCTGAATATGTCTCGCAAAATATGGTCTTCGTACAAAAAAAACTCACCTTAAATTCAATGTCAAAACCAAGTCTGTAAAGTAGTCATGTCGTACTCATATAATAATATCATATATCCCATGGGTTAGACTCAAAGGATTTGCAAAATCTTGACCGAATGGTCAAGTAGTCTTGGCGTGAAGACAAAACAAACAAAAAAAAGACGAATTTTGACCATGTTAGTCACATGTCATGGTCAGATGATGACGTCGTATGTAAAAGCAAACATACACACACGCATGCATGCAAACATAAGCAAACAGACACATACAAAGCTTCTTTCATATTTATAACATTATAACAGGTATTCACGATACATGAGTGAGATTTAAACAAGTTTTATGGTGAACACGAGAGTTTCAGGTCTTGATGCAGTATAGGCTGCGTACTAGGGTTTCAATCTAGAATTATGAGAGTAAAAGAGAGAACATGCCGACTTTGTGTTACCACTGAACATGATGTGCTTCTTCAGCCAAAGACCTATTCATTCGAAATTTTATATTAGGTTAAATGCCGACGATACTAGAATATTTGTTAAATATCTCTGAAAATATGTTTAAACGCTTCTTGAAGACAAATTTCTAAGCATACCATGGATTCGCCATGCATAAGCATACCATGGGTGCCGGGTCCATGGTGTGGGGGTAAGAGATGAGAAGAATAGTGTCTCGGGCTTGCGGCCGACAATAGGCTGGTTTAAAAAAGGAGGCCTCCTTTTTATTTTATTGCGCTATAATACGCTCACCATCCACAATTCTACTCCTCTCCCAACCCAACCAAATACTGTATGATTCTGTTAATGCAGTCTTGGAAACTCTTTTCATAAACGTATTGACGGCAGACCTGCTTAGGCCCAATTCTTTCAGGAAGTGGTGCAAAGATTTTTTGGAACTCCTCTCGCACCAACTTCTACTGCGTAACGCTGAGTCTTGAACCCGTTTCTGATCATTTCTTTTGTGATATTTAGAGTTTAAAGCTATTTGGAATACAAAAGCGCAATATTATAGAGTTATTATTAATAAATTTGCTTCTTATGTCGCATTTAAATTTTACGATTTAATTTTTTCTATAAATTATATTAAAAGATCGGAAAATAGCTTCTCTGAAGGCTCCGTGAGTAAACAGAAAATATTGTGTTGTCTTATTCACAGCACTTGTAGAGGTCAGGTAAACTCTTTCATCTTATGCAGCCTGGGTACTTATTTGGCACGATAGTTCTCGGGATACTAAAGTTGGAACAACGCATTAATATTAGATGGGAGTATCTCTTGCTAACATCTGCAATCCTGGTAAAGAAAGAAAGAAAGAAAGAAAGAAAGAAATACGTTTATTCATCGCAATACAGATACAATTTACACAATTAAGATTAGGATATGCAGCACAACGCGCCCCGACAGGCACCCAACAGTACTCCAGGATATAGCCGCGCATAGGATATGGGGTGGCACGGACCATGAATTAATATTAAAATATGGAATTGGCCGCCTCCACATCCACTGCCACATCCCGAGCACCACCAGGCAACCATCGAGGCGCGCTGCACTACAATTCACACCGTAATTCCTGCAGCGATGAACGGGCCCTAAGCTCAGCATGTGTCGCGAGTCACAATAGTTGTATCCGCGACGCTGTTCTTCCGCTAGTACCCAATAAAATAAAATATATATTTTTAAATAAATAATAAATAACAAATATATACTTACATATAACCATACGAATACTTATCTACATAAAACATAAATACAAATATACAAATTGAAATATACAATATACACAGTAAAATTAGTACATTTCACCCAAAAATGCATTTAAATTATATAAAACAAGGAAGATAAATAAATAAAATAAAATACTCAATTTGTTGAATATGACCACAATCAAAGCAAACACACCTATGTTTCTTTATTCGTTAGGGCAACGACTTTTGAATCGCTAATAAATATTGCCTGAGTTTGTTTTTAAAAGCATATTTTGATGTTAGAAGACGAAGTGGTGGAGGAATATTATTCCAACACTTCGTTGCCTGATAACGAAAACTGCCGCGAAAGGCTACACATCTGTGATGCTGGGTAATGAAAATTGGTCCTGGTGCACAAATTCTCGGAAGGTATCTTTTATCCCGGGGATACCGGACTAACTTATTCCAAAGATAGCATGGCGTTTCCTTATTCACAACATCGAACATCAAACTTGCCAGATGCAGATCCCTACGAGTGGACATCTTAAGCAGATTAGCATTGTTAATAAATGGAGTTACATGTGAACGAGGGGGAACGTTGAAACAAAACCGTATGCAGGCATTCTGAACTCTCTGGATTATCCGTTGAGTTTTTCCAAATAAACACGGACCATATACGATATCACCATAGTTAAGCCTAGACAAGACTAAGGATTCACATAACTTAACACGCAGATCCACGCATAGAAACTGACGAATTTTATATAAGGTCTTAAGTTTAAAAAAACAGTTTTTCACGACATTGGCCACATGCCTTTCAAAGCGAAGATTTTCGTCAACCAAAATACCCAGGTTCCGCGCCTCGGAGACCCGATCGATAGCTTGACCATTTATAATTATGGCGGGCTCACAAGCGATAATCCTTTTAACCTGCTTCTTAGAACCCAAAACCATGAATTGCGACTTTTTTGGATTCAAGACTAAACAGTTCTTAGAAGACCAATCAGCCACTCTAAATAAATCCTCATTAATGAGCCCAACAGTATCAACGACATTATCAGGGTGACACGACAAGTATAGTTGTAGATCATCAGCATATATGTGATAAGAACAATGCTTGAGGCAACTAATTATGTCAGCACTATAGACAATGAATAATAGAGGCCCCAGAATAGAACCCTGGTAAATCGGTTGTCATGGTAATATCAGACGCGCATCAGTCGTTTACCTACGGGTGTGTACTTTTACGTATGTTGTCGCTTTAAAGGGTCTGATAGTATAGAAGGGTTTTACTAACAAACATATTACAATTATTATGTCTATTGGAAGAAAATGTTTATTTTGCAAATAACACATATTAACACAAGCTATTTTTTACAAATCAACTTTCATCGATATTTTAAAACCACTGGACTTTATACGTCATTGGTAATGCATAACCTATGAATAATTAAGTTTAATGAATTCCTTAACCTAAAGTTACGTCTTTTCGCATAAGAGGTCGCATGTCGATGTCGGATGATGACGTCATAAAGCCAATGAGTCTTCAGTGATTCTGATCTATATAGCCTGTAAAGTTTGAACAAACGCCGATAATTAGTTTTGCGTAAAAGAGCAACAACCAACAAGTTAAATTATATCATAATTTATCAAAAACGGGAGTCCAAGGGCCGCAAACTGAATCTTTCCTTAGTGGCGTTTGCTCACCTTTAATGGCCTCGTTTCTATACAAATTAATGTTTCATCAATGCATGCTCGGACACGCCTATTGACACAATTTTAGTATTATAGCTACATTATACAATTTTAAAAAAAAATACGAGTAATCACTTTAGATCAGATTATAATGCACCTGCACAACTTTATGCGATCCTGGTACTATTTTCATCTTTTTTTTTTTCTAATTTATGGTCCATGAATTAATTATTATATAAATACATCGATATCATTATTTTGAGGATAAATATCAAGAGATTTATCGTGAAAGCAGTTTGTGTACAAACAACATTCAACTCTGCCTTTAGTTTTAGCACGGCTTACTGCGTATCTTATATATACATTATAGAATCGAACATCGAACATTTTGAAGACTTTCTGATTCATTGCGTCAAATGCCAAATTAAATGCACCGATGTTCTGCGTTAAGACGCAATGTATTGATGGAACTGAATTTTGTTGATTTGGGATTGCCGAACAGTTACAAAGTTACCCTCATGGTTCAATTTTGAATACGAGAACTTCCTGTTCAAATCTGCCACCCTGGTTTATCTGTTGCCATGGATACATCAGACGCGCAGTTGGCTGCACACATAAAACGGACGACGGACGGCCCGGTTGCACCAAAATTACGGATTCGCATTTAGTGTATTTTAGTCATATTAATCCAGGGTAACAAAAAATAATTACAGAAAGCTCAGCGAAAGTCTGAGCCGCGTTTTTAATAATTACTTAAATTGCGTGTCATCGTTAGAGTTATAAAATAAACGCAATTTTTATTAAAATATAGAACCCGAGTAAATGACCGGCTATCAGTGGCGTACTACTGGAGATCGTATACTTCTAAGGCGGTCTTTTGGGCCCACGGGCCATAGGCTATAGGTATAGATAGAGATAAATGGCTAATTACAATGACTAGGTACTTATAGGAACCAATGTTTTTACACTCTGGATATCGGGAAAAAATATAATATCGGAAATATTTGTTCTTTCTTACATTTACATATTTCAGGCCCGAGTGACCTATAGGTAATGGGTAATTGAGTGACATACTGACATTCTTATAATGACAGCAATCATATTTGACGGGTAAAAAATTTTGGATGTGACGTGATAGTGCGATATAAAACTAAAAAAGTAGACAGCTTGTCACGAAAGACTGTGCTATAACTGGATTATTATTTCTAGTAATAATTATTATATAATTAAAGTTATATACTTTTTTTTATTTATTGTTTTCCTCGAACGAAATATCATTACAATAAGATTTACCAATAGATTTTATTTCAATTTACATTACTGGTAGAATTTGGCCTACCCTCGCCACGCTGCGCGCTGGCCAAACGGTCAAGAAACAAAATATTAGTAAATGCACTAAGTACTATTATATATTTTCCCTAAATACAAGAATATTATAATAAAATACATTAAAAAACTAATTATAAATAAAACTAAACTAAAAATACCTATGAATTTAAAACTATTCTGTAAAATAAACTAAGGGCTTACCAACAGGGAGGGTATCTAAAACGCTCGCCGCATTAAATATTCTGTTTAGGTAGTTATGGCATTTGGGATCGCATCACTTTGAAAAATTCGTTTACCCAGCTCTTTTATGAATTTGTGGGTATCAAGTGAATATATTTGAATTTATATTTGAAAGTAACTCCACAGTTTATTCCACACAAATATAAATATACTAATAAGTATAAAAGGCACCTACGTATTTAAGTTTGACAACACCACATTCAACCCTCAAATAGGTGCCTAGCTAGGGTAAAAGCTGCAAGAGCTAGATTCTAGATCTGTGAGAGCAAAAGAGATGATATCTCGACTATGTGTGAACCTGACACAGACAGAGGCTATTCTTGGTAACTAATGTTTCGCCTTTGTACTTTATTACAACTAAGTTTTAAATAATTAAAAAAATATTATTGTTATATACATACGAATTTGACTTTTTATCGAATTTGCCACTTTGCCACAATTTTAAAAATAGGCTTGTTCATTTTTTTTTAAATATCACTACGATTAATTTGTCTCCACGCCATTAATTTTTTTTTTGATATCGTTCTGTTCACAATATGGAAAATTTAAAATATTGTGTTCTTTGCGAATACGAGTGATTCGAAGGATGATGTGTGTGTGAATGTGTATGAGAAAGCTCCTGTAAAAAAAAAATGGAACGTTTTTAATTCCAAAGTTTTCGTTCTGGTAATTTTGACCTACAGAACAAACCTTGTAGACGATCGGAGACCCTTGTTGATAACAATGAATTAAAAATGATCGTGGAATCCATCGCAAACCACGCCGGAGTTCGACAGGCTTCGGTGTAAGTGACAAAAAAAATTTTGATTCACTTGAATCAAATTGAAAAAGTGAAAAAGCTCGAGCAATAGGTATCGCAAGAATTGAGTGAAGCACACCAACAAACACGCATTGAGTACTGCGTTACATTACTCAACCGCACAATAACGAATGAATTTTTAATCGTATTGTTCCTTGTGATGAAAAATCGATCCTGTACGACAATCGGAAACGCTTTTCACAGTGGTTGAACCCAGGAGAAACGACTAAATCCTGTCCCAAGCGAAAGTTGACTCAGAAAAAGGTATTGGTGAGTGTTTGATGGATCAGTGCTGGTGTCACTCACTACAGCTTCTTAATATCTAGCTCAGGGTTGCACAGACTTATTAATACTAGGGGCCACTCGGCCAAATCATGAACTGATAGCGGGCCGGCCGCCAGAAGTAGGTATAGGTAGTTAAAGACAATAAAGAATTGATAAAAATTTATTAAAATTAAAAAAGAAATTATTAATTTGAAGCGTGGCACTGCATAGTGCTTACAATCTTTTTTATATTTGGCTCAAATTTACTTGTAGCAACACGTAAAACTGCTTCCAAACTTTCATTTGCAAGGCGGTTTCGATTTTTTGTTTTATTATTATTTAGTATTGAAAAAGTTTGTTCACATATATAGGTAGAACCAAATAAGCTGGCACATTTCAGAGCGTTTATGCGCAACTCTTCGTACATATTTTTATCAATGCAGCGGTAAAAGTTCAGCAAGTCTCCTTCGTTGAATTTGTTGCGTAAATCTTGGTCATTTTGAATGTCGATAATTTCTAACTGCATTGACTCTGGCGCATTTTCAACTGAAATAGTGAAAGGATTGCTGAATATGTCCAACAGAGGTTTCACTTTTTTAAACTCCGAAAATCTGTCTTCAAAAGATTGAATCAAAATATCTAGCTTTTCTACATAACTGAAATTAATCGCAGTTTTGTTGAATTTTTCAGCCATTTTCTTATAATTCGGAAAATGATTATAATTTCCAGAATTCAATTGTGATCTGAAAAGTGTCAGCTTGCATTGAAAGGATGTTACATGAGCATAGAGCTGGGATATCAGTTGATTTTTGCCTTGAAGCCGTGTGTTCAAGACATTCAAATGATTTGTAATGTCAACTAAATAAGCTAAATCACACAACCAATCAGGATTTTTAAGTTCCGGGACATCCCTTTGCTTTTCCGCCAGAAATATTCCAATTTCTTCTATTAAATTTAGAAATCGTTCCAGTGTCAATCCACGACTTAGCCACCTTACTTCTGTATAATACAGTAAATCTCCGTATTCGCTTTCGATGTCATCAAGGAATTGTTTGAATTGTCTGTGATTGAGTCCTCGTGATTTTATGAAATTTACAGTCGAAACTACTACTTTCATTACATTTTGAAATTCATTTTTTTTAGAACAGAGGGCTTCCTGGTGTATAATGCAGTGAAACTGCATGAGATCTTCAGTGTTTATGTTTTTTTCTTGCAGGTGCTTTTTCAGCAAAGTAACTAGCCCGGAATTGATACCAATCATGGAAGGAGCACCGTCAGTCGCAACTCCCGATAACTTAGATAAGTCCAAATCAGTTTTTGAACACTCGTCCAAAAGTCCATTGAGTATATCAACTCCTTTGGTTTGACCTTTCAATGAACACATTCCTAATAACTCTTCGAAGACTTCAAAATCTTGAGTAACACCTCGTATGAATATGAGAAGTTGAGCTGTGGAACTAATATCAGTCGATTCGTCGAGTGCTAATGAAAAAAATTCCATGATCTTAGTTTTTTCAATTAATTGTTCCGCAATATTACCTGACAAGGACATAATTCGTCTTTGGATAGTCATACGATTCAGTTGAATTTTCTCAAACTTTTTTGCTGCTTCTGGACACATTTTCTTAGCGGCAATTTCCATGCATTCTTTTACAAAATCGCCATCATTGAAGGGGCGACTTCGCTTTGCTATCATTCGAGAAATTTCATAACTAACTTCTGTAGCCGTTTCTGAATCTTGAATGTGTTTTGTAAACATAGCTTGCTGACCAATAAGCTCCCGTTTTAAAGACAACATTTTTTGCTTTCTTAATTCGCCTGTAAACTTGGTAAAAGAAGGATGCTGCGTTTCATAGTGCCTTTTTACATTATAATCCTTTGCAATCGCAACAGAATTCTTGCAAATTAAACAAACGACTTTGTTATGCGACCATACAAAAAAGTATTTCTCAGTCCAAATTTCTTGAAACTGCCGATTTTCATCTTTAACCTTACGTTTTTTACTAGGTCCTGGCTTCTCCATGTTGCGTTCTAATCCTGGCTAGGATTAACACAGCACCTAAAAACAATTACAGTACCCACTTAAATTACCTATCCTTTTTTAAATTATCAAAAATAATTGATTAAATATTATTTCTCAGAAATTTTAAGATTTTTATACAGATTTTATCTGAAATAATGACGTAATTATTACAGTTAGAGAAATTCTTATAAAAATAGTAATTTCTTTGTTTATTTTAATATTTAGCCAACATTAAAGCTAAATTTGATTAAAATTGATTAAATAGGTAGGGAAACACTTATTAATAACAGAGTTTTACTTACGTTTTCACAACACAATTATACACGGCACTTGACGGGTTAACACTGCAACAGGAAATCTACGTTGAATGTGGATCAAAATATATGACACCGGCTAGTCGAGTTAAAATCTACACTAGAACTATTGCCTCCCAAAAACACTAATAAACTGCACTTATTCTCAATCACTTATTACTTCGCTTTGTATTTTCGCGCTTATTTCTTTCTGTTGTTGACACTTCACTCAAATGGAAAGCGAACTGTTCGGCCGCTGCGGTTAACGTGATTTTTATACCGCGCAAACGACTCTGGAAGCTTCGTGTAGATACGCGAGCAATCGGGAATACGGGACTATATCTATCTCGCTTGCTCACCGCGCTAGAAAATTCTTGATTTCTATAGCGAGCGATGTTACTTGACTTAGCAATTTTGGGCGCTAGATTCAAATTACTTTCACAGCGAGTTTCACATTACTTTTCGAACATATTTTTTTTTTGTTTTATTCTGGAATAGAATTCAATATTTTTCGAATGCACGAGAGTATTATTTTTGCTGTCGGCGGGCCACCAGTATTCGACCCACGGGCCGCATGCGGCCCGCGGGCCGCGGTCTGTGCATCCATGATCTAGCTAGACGAATACAGCAGATCTGTATTGTCAACAATTGCAAATCATTCTTTTCGCAATTTGGTCAATTTCTTGCAGAGAAAAAAAATCAATTCCGATGGGACAGTCCAATAACCCTTTAAAGATTTTATTGATCCTCGCTCTTACAGTTTTTTCAGCAATGGCGAAAATGCATAGCTAATAATGGTAAAAACTCGTACTGCGATTGATTAAATAAATAATTAATTTTTTTCTTTTTACTTTTTCCATATACTCGTAAAACGTCAATTTCATATGTATGTAATACAAACTATGGTTTTTATTCGTACTTTTTTTACACAGATTCTAGAAACTAGCCTTTATTTAGATTGTATTCATAAATTTATTTTTTCCGAAATCAAGAATCAATCACTCGTTGAAAAATTATAGCTGTAGTTTAGGATACCTCGATTGGTATTTATAACGGGAAAGCTCTTTCTACTTCATGTATTCCTGGTTAGAGAATTTGAAGTTTGTTCTGAAATGCACTTGTTGAATAGTATGTGGACGACTATTTCCGTGAGTAAAATGAAGCTAAAAGCTTCTCATAAAATCGTAAAAGCAGACAGACTGTAACTTATTTAACTGGTTTAGTATGAAAAAAAACCTTTGTACAACTCATGGATAAAATAAAATAGACATTAATTAATATGAATTCTTGTCCTCGGCTTTATAGTATTATATTTATTTCATATACATGTATTTTAGCTGTAAGTTTTCCTTATAAATAAAAGAAAAAAAATATATATTTCATCATTCTGTGATCTATTTTATAATATTATATATATATTTATAATATAATATTAAACACTGATTATTATTCAAAACAAAATTATTGCCTGGAACACGGAGCAAATTGAAGGCTGTACGGTGCATCCTTTTGCTGACTTTTGTATGCACTCCACATAAAAGTCGTGCACTACCTCACAGTAACCGTTGTCTCTTTCTAATATCTGAACTCCTGGTAAACTCGTTACAACGGATATATCAGACGCGCATCGGCTGAATGCACAGGATGCTTGATTGCATTGCACGTAAAGCATTTATTTCATTAAAGCATCTATTTTCCTTACAAGTCGCAATGGAACGGTAAATTTACGAAGGTTTACGAAATAGCATCACCTGCCATACATTTCTGTAAAAAGTTCGGTGAAAATATCGATTTTAGTTCCCCACAATTTTTTCCTGTTAATGTATTCATGGGGAAAAGAATGTACGAAATGCATTTTCTGATATACACAGTGCCTCTCCCGCGATGCAACTATGTAGTCCCTGTGAAAATTATTGATTATATTTCCTAAAACCTTCTTCCTGTTTATGTATTCCTGGTAGAGGAAAAGTAAGCAATGCACTTTTAGCTATAAATATAGCTGCTCCCGTGATGCATTTCTGTATGTAAAGGAAAGGGTCCAGTGCAGATTATTACCAAATTTATTTTCCAAAACTTTCTTCCTGTTTATGTGTCCCTGGTGATAGAAAAAAGCAAAGCACTTTGTTGAATCGTACACTAATAACAATTATTATTCTTGTTGCCATGGATACTACTATATATTTATACCATAGATAATACTACACTCGTATCTAAATGGATCATGTATTTTGTCGTGTTCGACTTGGCTTTTTTGTACAGGCGTTGGAGTAGCTTTGCTTAACGCTTTTGAGTTTATGCCGACGCACGTCGAATAACCAAAGCCAAGGATGCGGGTTGCATAGGGAATGACGTCACCGAAATTACAGCGAACGCTTTTTTTCTGGAAAGTGTTAATAGAAGCAAATTGACAAAAATGTTATTAAATTTAACAGCCTTGTTTTCATTACTTTTTTTTCTGATACACCCCATTACTTTATAAAGTGAAGACAGACGAAAACTTGTACCGTTTGACTAGAGTGTAAACGCCGATCGAGAAAGCGTTTAGCGAACGGTGTGTCCCGCTTACACAGTTGCAAGTAGACAAATAAAAAAATAGAATTAGGGAAAGTTTAATTTTATGTCATATTAAATATTAACTTTGTATTAATTTAAAACACGTTCTATATTTTATTATTTAATAATTATTTAGTAAACTTTAAAATATACTACATATATAGGTTTACCAGACGCTTTGTAGATGGCACCAATTTTATCCACTCCATCTATTAGCTAAATACACCGAATGTTTTGTATTTATTTCTATTACGGTAATAAAGGCGATTTTCTCCCGTCGACGATTAAATGTCAACAGTATTTAACTAATCCAAAGTGTTTTTGAAACTTAAAGCACAACACGCTCATTTGTAGATGGCATTCAAAATAGCGATATACATATTATTGTAAAAAAGTTTAATAAAATTATTTTCTGTTTATGTATTCCTGGTGATAGAAATGTAAGCAATGCACTTTCAGTCGAATACCTGGTTGCGCATAGAATGCGCTTTGTCATTGATTATTATAAAACAAAACATTATCAACCAATCATTACTACCAATGATACTATGGCCACGATTTAATTTGCTATATTTCAATTTTGAAAAGTAAGCATTATTGGTTTATAAAATTTAATAGCGTCATACTTCTATAAGTTATGATATCCTAGCAATATTATTCATCTTAAACTGATCTTTATCATAGGTAGTTTGCTTAATATAAAAATATCTATGTAAAAATTGTAAGTGATAATTTAAAAATAAAAATAAAATTATTGACACCAATTTTTAACATCCTATATACATAAATTACTAACTAGGAAATAATATCATTTATTTATTTATAATTTATTGAGCTAGGACAAGCTAACAGAACTGTTAGTAAGTGCACTGGTTTCTGCACTAGATAATTCTGTCAAGGCACAGAAACCAGATTGATCAGGGAAGGTGTAGTTTTCTTGATCCTAGTTTTGCAACATTCGAATGTAGTTGATAATATATATTAAGTAAGTTATATTTAAAATATTTGTTAATTTATAAATACCTACCTACCTACTACGAACACGCCTTTTAATCCAAAAAAACCTTTGTTAAAAGCATAATCTAGGCATTTTCTGAAATGCTCTAAAATATTATTTGTAATCTTCTCTATCATTATGTAGTCCTAGTAATATTGTTTATCTTAAAATCAATCTTTCTTAAAGTTTGGTGGTCCATGGGTTTGAGCAGTTGAGATTGCCTAAGATTATAATATAATTTATTAAATAATAGGATCATTCTTTCATGGACTTAAAAAATATACGTACGTGTATAAGTGGAGCGTCAACTATGAACGGCTCGTTGTAACATCCTCCAACTTATGTAATCCTAGTAATATTGTTCATCTTAAAATTCAATCTTTCTCCAAGTTTGGTGGTCCATGGGTAACAAACACCTTTAATGAAAATTCTAACATTTGATGCTAATTTCATATGTCAGTACTTTTACTTTTTGACAGATGTCATTAAAATACGAAATGGTTTGTTTACATTGTTATATACTTTATAGTTTTCTATTATATTTGTTAAAAAGGTATTTATGATAAAACATGAACGAAAATACTTGTCAAAAAGTAGCCTCACCGCTCGTTTTATTTAAGAAATGTTAGCATTGTTAAAAAAAGTGGTATTTCTTAACAAAAACGACATTTTCCGCTGGTTTATGAAGTTGCTACGAGATGTTGGAAATGCTATAAAACGAACGCGGGGATAGTACGTACACGCCTAAGTATTAAGACAAACATACTTATGAGTAATGCAATTTAAATAGGCATAAACTAAGCAATACTGCTCAAAAATAGTTTAATTAATCATCTCAAAAACGATGTTTCTTATTTGGTGGTCCAAGGGGTGAGAATTTAAGGTCATAAGGTTACACAGCCTCACCAATCATTTATACAAAATTTATAAAGCAATTATAAAATATGAACCAATCACTTTTTCAGATGCTCGGAAATATTATTTATTAGATATTATAAGACCCTAGTCAGTAATATCGTCCATTCTAAAATCGATAGGACATATAATTTATTGTTCCGTGATTGCTTAGGATATCTTTCCGAGAATAGAGAAATTAGACACATGCAGATTCAAGATTAAAAGTAATACTCAATTTAAAATTAATACAATGAGAAGTATCCCACAGATAATCCACCAGTTTTATTAAATTATTATTACTTGCTGATCGAAACCTTCACAAAGTATTATTTAAATATTATAATAAAATGCATATTTCTCATAGTTCGTGGTGCATTGGTCGATATTGAGAAAACAAGGGATGAGGGAGGATGCACGCTTTGCTCTCTGTTGTGAGTATCTCTTGCTAATGTCTGCGCTCCTGGTGAATTCGTCGTCATGGTTACATCTAAAGCGCTTCAGTAAAGCATTGATGGTTGTTAGGACTTTTGTGTTACAGTTTTTTAATATATTCTTGTACTAAACCTAATATTGACAACTTCATCATATATTTATTTCTTATAGTTTAATGGTCAGTCAATTATTATCGCTTTCTTGAGAACATTTCTTATTTGTATATACACACATCAAAAGTGTCTAGGGATCAACATATATTTTTGCAATAACTTTTCTCCTGATTGATATTCATTAAATTTTTTTTTAAGGATTGATCAAATAAAATGTTTTCGTTTGTCTACAGTAACGATAAACCAAGTCACCTTTGCATTAGTAAAAAAAATTGCCATTTTCCTAATAAAGGGATTTTTGACATATGAACCACTAACATTAAAGTTCGAAAAAAAGACTGAAATAACAGTTTTTTTTTTTAATTTTATTGGGTAACTTAAACAATTAATAATCCGTGTTTCTACCGCGAACACTAACAACACAAGAACATCGGTTTGGCATACTCAAAATGAGTTCATCCAAATCACGCTGTGGAATGGCCGCCCATGTTCGTTGCAACAACAAAAAAAGGTCTTCTTGCGACTGGATACCCTCCATATTCGGCAGAGCTCTTCTCTGAAGAATATCCCATGCATGCTCAATCGGGTTCAAGTCTGGCGACTGAGCAGGCCAGGGCAGGACATTGATGTTAGCTGCGGCGAGAGTCTGTCTTACAACTCTTGCGGTGTGCGGTCGTGCATTATCATGCATTAACTGAAATAAGGGACCGATATGCACTTGTAGAGGAACGATGACGTCTGATACAACCGTCTCAGCATAAATTTGAGCGTTGAGGTTGCCTCTGATCCAAATCAACTCAGTTCTTTCGCCGATCGAAATACCCGCCTATACCATGATGGTTCCACCACTATAAGGATGGACTTCCTGGCAGGATTTTAATCGCTGTTGGCGTCCAGGGGTTCTCCAGTGTCGTATACGTCTTGTATCCGGCCTCATACCAAAACGAGACTCATCAGAAAAGCACACGAAACGCCATTGTTCTTCTGTCCAATTTCTGTGTTCAAGAGCCCATTGATATCGAGTCCTACGATTGTGCATTGCTATAGGTGGTACCCGTAGCGGTCTTCGGGAATGAAGGTTCACTTCATGCAAGCGGTTTCTGACTGTTTGGTCGCTAATTAAGTTCCCTGAAGAGCGATGAAGGCTCACGGCTAACATCATGGCGGTTATTGTTGGAGTTCTTCGAGCTGTGATTTGAATGTATCGGTCTTGTCTCCGTGTGGTGCAGCGATACCGTCCTCCATGGCGCTCAGCCACGGTACCAGTGGTTCGGTAACGTGTCCAAAGTCGACTGATAACACTCTGACTTGTATTCAGAGCTAAAGCCACAGTACGTTGCCGGGAACCAGCTTCTATCATTCCCACGGCTCTGATCATTTCTTCCCTGCTTAAATGACGTCGCCGCTCCATAATAACGTTGGTTTTAATCAGTAGTAGGGAAACAGTAGCACTAATAATGTCTTCAATGCGTCTTATGTTTTTATAGGGAAAATATTGACAGCTGATTTTCATCTTTTACTCGAATTTGATTGACAGTTCCTGTTTTAAATTATGAAATGCACCAAAAAGGATCCATATAAAGCCACATCTCAATCACAAGAAATCCGCATAAACATGCTTGATCCCTAGACTTTTTTGATGTGTGTATGTTTATCAATTACTCAAAAATATTTTAATAGGCATTTGTGATTATTTGTAAAAGTGCAATAAAATATCTACATTATGAAAAAAACTTTCTTTTAGTTTCGTGTTCCATGGGTCGATATTGAGAAAACAAGAGATGAGGCACGCTTTGCTCTCCGTTATGAGTATCTCTTGCTAATGTCTGCGCTCCTGGTGAATCCGTCGTCATGGTTACATCAAACGAACATCAGTAAAGCGTTGATGGTTGTTAGGATATTTGTGTAATAATTTGTTAATAGATTCTTGTAACTAACATTGACAACTTCACCATACATTTTATTTCTTATAGTTTAATGGTCACTCAATTAATATCGCTCTCTTAAGATTTTTTAAAATTGTTTGTTTATTCATCAATTACGCAGAAATATTTTAATAGGCAAAGTGAGATATAATAAAAAAGCAAAAATATATTAACAGTCTAAGAATAGTCCGAAAGGAAGAAGATATAGTAACAAACTAGCCTTGTTAAGAAGTTACATGTAATAAAATTTTGAAGAACTCATATGCAAGGCTTTGTAGCAGTATTATCGATGACAACTAAAAATAAAACATATTTACACCAATTGTGTAATATTTAATATCAAAAGCTGTACAATTGGGGATTTGTCGAAGCAATGTTTATTGCGTGAGAATCCCCCATTACGGTTATGAATATCTCCTGTTACTATCTGCTATCCTGGTGAATCCGTTGCCATGGAGACATGGCACGCGTCTGGATGGTTACTACGAAATCCCGTAGATTCGAACTTCGGTCAGACGCCTATTTTGATTTTTTCATTTGAAAATAACGTTTAATAACTTTTATATTACATGTGCCAAATTATAAATTTGGACACTCGCACATCTGCCGCACGCCGAAGTCAAAGATCTTTCAGCCTTGTGTTTCCACTTTCCTATGACTTGGAGTCCTTTATTCGAAGTGTAAGAAAGCATTAAGCCACAGGAAACTGGTGTAATACATCATTATAAATCCAGTTGCTAACATTCCTGGACCTCGTGCGCCGCTTACCCATTGCTCAGGACCCTGGATTTTACGTGACAGAGTTTGGTTAGACAATTGATTATGCAAGTTAATACGAGTAGGTCTTTAATTTTGTTTACTTAACACATCTATAATATGATGCTCAATAAGTAAATCGTGATCATGACGGGCATAAAAAAAATATTCTTTATTTACTTGCAATTAAAAAACGTAGGTATATGAAATATATTATGCAAGTAATATAGATATATATGAAGAAGTGCATATATCCGTTATAAAGACACTACTGTTCATTTATGTATTCCTGGTAAAAGGATTCAAAGTCCCGGGAAAAATATCTTAGCTCGAATGCAGCAGTGTTACCTATAATGTTTTATTATAACTCTATACAGTGATATAAATATGAAAATATATAACCATGTCTAGTTTATCTAAAGTTTCTAAAGGCACGATTCCACAAAAATAGTGTGCGGTAAATTTACTTTAAAACATTGTGCAAAAGTCCAGCACAATAGCTGGTATCGCATTTAGCCTCTGTCTGCACCAACAATGCTGTGTGTAACTTTTCTAAGCGCACGAATATTCACTGAGTAGGATTTTCTTCCTTTCTATTCGTTATTGAGAGCAAAATAATCTTGCATTTTCTCATTACCACAATTGAAACTTTGAGCCAACTCTTGAGCGGCGTCGTATTTTTTGTTTCTATTTTATAATCATTGTGACTGGACTGATATGCCATAGAATAGGATAAGTTCCAATCGCTTGAATAAATTTGGTATTTTTCTTATTCGTCCAATCTTTTAGCAAATTAACGGGCTCTTGCCACCATTAAGGTTCCAGCTATTCTGGAACCCACTGGATTAGTCCGCGATGATGGCAAGAGACCTGATAGTATGACTCTGATCCCCTGGGAGCGGGGACGGCTTTAGTGTGGGATGTCACTTGTGTCGACACTTTGGCTTTGTCACACCTTAGGGCAACAGCGCTAAAAGCTGGAGCCACAGCTGAAAACAGAGTCTTACAAGCAGCGCAAATACGAGTACGTATCTATAATGAAAGACTACGTGTTTGTGCCGTTTACTGTAGAGACTTTAGGCCCGTGGGGTCCAAGCGCTAAAACATTTCAACCCTTGTCTAATTGTCTGCTCTTGTGACAAGAGGGCTGCTTCTGTCCTCGCCCAGCCTTCTTGCCACCATGCCGAGCGGATACGATTTATATTTAAATTAGGTTTTGGAAGTAGTTTTTTTGGTTTTTTTATTTTTTTATTTATAAAATTATTTTTAATTTAATATAGGTACTAAGGAGAGGAAAATATTTGAAAATTTAATTTTAAAATATTTTTATTTGTTACTTTAATAGATCCAGGTAAATTATTATATAGTATTTTTTTTTACGTTAATTATTAAATAGTTTAGATCCGATATAATCAGATAATTATTTACATGCTGTGATCTATAATATATTAGGTAATATATTCTTATAATAAAAAAAAATTAACAAATAAATGTTTTTGCTTTGATATCGGAAGGAAGACTAAGTTCGCAAAGACTGAGTTTGTACCATGTACACAGTTGTGCGCGAACATTACAAGTACAATGTTCGCGCACAATTCTCGCGTTATTGTGTGCTTGAGTGAGTCGACTAAAACAAACAGCACTTTGTCGCACAATTCAGCACACTCGTGGAATCACGCCATTAGAGTTTTAGTTTGAAAATTGATGTGTTCCTGGTATTACAATTCTATGGAATGCTATACAATACATATATCGAGGCTTGAGTGCAGCTGTAGTACTATTATTTTATTTCAAATCTAAATTCAGGCATTTTATAAATATTACGTTAATGTAAATTATTATTTATTAAATTACTAAATTAGTTTAAATAAAATTAATCGTACCTCTGTACGAGTAAGACTGAATACCGCAACGCAGATTTTTTTAAAATAATGATTCTATAGGCAAACCTTGAATTCAGAGAGACACGCTTACTAATAATCTAATATCTAATAAATAAATAGTTAGTAGTAAATTTACTTTGTAGATTATTATTTAAATAGTGCAATAATAAACATACTCGGATACAGACATTATGCGTGTTTATATTAGTCGCATAATTAATTAGTATAAATTTATATCGTACCTACTAGTACTTATGTAAATTAAAAGATTTTATGATCACATGTTTCGCAGTGCCTAGTGTGGATATCACTGTAACACATCTCGGTTCTAGGTTTACCAGTATGTGTCAAAAAATATAATAGTAAAATTTTAATTTTTGAAAAGTATTTACAATAAATATATTTTGTCAAGCTTGATGATACATGCGAGCGGAGTTGGCTCGGTTGTTCTGCAAGAACGCTTTCCTTAGCATCCTAAAGGAAGATTTAAACCCCGGCATGAACCAATGACAAATACACTTTTCTTACGTACATTTGACATAGATTTACAACACCACGTTTCCCGTACCTCGGAGAGTACGTTAAGCCGTCGGGCACAGTTCCACTAATACCAACTTGTGGAATCGTGAATAAATTGTCATTATCATGACATCAGAACCTCGGCCACCCGTCCGGTCAGAGTGGCCAGTGTAGGAAATTCTGAAATTTCGGGAACGTCCATCTCCAACAGTAGAGGTTTGTGACTTTTGTGTTTTAGGGGCTGTGATGATGAAGATGATACATTACTTCAGGTCGAAGACATGGCTTACTATTTAGGGAAGCTACGATAGCTAAATTCTAGACTTTCGAGTGGAAAATAAATAATATCTAGACTAGTGTGTTACCATACCGGCTATAAATTGAATGATGCATGTTTTAAATGTGACTATCTGTAGCTTGAAGTTGGCATTCTGTATTAAATTTACTTGCGAGTATCTCTTGCTAAGAACTGCGATCCTGGTAAATCGGTTGTCATGACAACATCAGACGCGCATCAGTTGTTTGACTACGGCTGTGTGTTCGTAACATAAACATAGCCAAAGGTTTTACTAAAAACATATTTTACTACGAAGGTATGAAATTTATAAGAAGAAAATGTTTATTTCTTCAGATCAAATAGTAATCCAGCAATAAAACACATTTTAACACAACTATTTTGGCATAATATTTTACTACCTGAATTTATTATTGAGTTAAAACTATATAAATATTAATAATATATTTTATCGTTAGAAGGATAAATTCTATATAAAAACAACAATACTTCTAGATTATTGATTGAACTTGCCAGGGGTGAAAGCTGCGATGGCTAATCCTGGACTTGTGACTGAAAGAGAAAACATCCCGACTATGTGTGACAACTCAACGTAATGTTTGCTTTTTCAAAGCGGTCTAAAACTGCCAGCTGAAAGGGCTAGATTCTAGACCTGTAAGAGCAAAAAAGATAACGTATCGACTATGTGTATACCGGATAGCAAAAATAAGTTTTTTTGGACGCAAAAATGAATAATTTGACAAACTGACACTGTCAAGGTCCATCGTTATTAAAGTTGATAATCGTATATTATATTGTAATTTTGATTGGTTACATGGGACAAGCACATGCGTTTGTATAAATACAATAATAAATACAGGAATTACTATTTAAATAAGTTATGGTGCGTATAAAGCTTGCTTGACCTACGTTGCGCGAATCGATATTTAACCAAGAAAAACCTTCTAACTTATGTATTCCTGGTAATGAAATAGGAATATTGTGTTAGGTCGAATGCATGAATAACGGTTCAAATACACCAGGAGCACATAACTAGGGAGGAGATACGCGCAGAGCTAGTTTATACACAACCGTTGCGGTTTTAAACTGCGCGGTTTACCGAACCATTAGAGAATCTCGTATTTACTACTAGGATCAGAGTACAAGAACACGTTAAAAAAACTTGTATTATTTGTATATAGAATAATACTTAAATTTTATTTAAATTTCAATTTGTCAATGACCTCATTAAAACCCTGTATGGTGTTTTTAGACGAGCTATTAACCGATCGATTGCGTCTTGGGCAACATTAAGACAATCTTGGAATTTATTCGCAGGACGCATTAGACCGTTTGCAGCTTTTAAATATGTGAGATCTCTGATTGCCGATAAGAGACTTTATAACCACCACTATGCTAGCATGTCATAAATGCAGTACAGCGATTTTATGTGGTCATCTATATATTGTAAACATATTTGATATTCCTATAAATTATGTAGGTACTTGATTTTGTTAATATTTTTATGTGTTTAGTTTTGAGAAAACTGTTTTTATAATGTAAATATTGTAATGGGAATATAAATAGAAAAAAAAAGATTTAGTAAATTGTTGAATGATGTACAGTTATCGTAGCAATACGTCTATATAGTGCCAGCGGATAAGTTTACATGCTTTTTTATTATTTAATCCCTTAGAATCCGACCCACGCTTTAATAATTTTGCTAAAGGACGACATACCTTATCATAACTACATAGCTGTATTTTTATAAACAAGAGACTATTTAAAATTCGTATAATGCTATCCCATGCTTGCTATTTTGTCGCCAAAACCAAACCTTAATATAATGACCTTTTTAGACGTATATATAGGCTGGTCTATCTAGGGGCTGGACATGTTTCTCAGTCCGTTCATTTCATTTAATGCGTCATATTACCTATCAATTCAGTACTGACTTGTCACACCACCCTCATGTTCGACTTGTCGCTGTAAGCGCTTTGTTTATTTTATTTCGCTTCGTTTATTATATAATTAGTTCGACTTGTGTTTCATTCACTTAAAGCGATAAATTCAGTATAGAAGGCAAGCTTTGCTTTGCTTTTAAGTCAAACACGGCATATCATTTGACATCAAAACATGGGATGAAAAAAAATATTGGATTTAGAGTGAGGTCTATTTATTTTTCGTATCATCAAACCATTTTACTTGATAACCATATCATGAGGGTGCATTAAGAATACTATCTTTTTTAAATAATAATGGATTGTAATATAAACTAAGTGTGTATGGAAAGTTTCAGCTCAATAGTTTAAAAATAAGTGCTAATAATTAAGTTACAAGATTTAACTGTTAAAAAATCGCATCTTACAGCTTCTAATATTACCTTTACTATTGATATATTTTCTTCCTTTGGTCATACTCGTATTTAACGCAATATGTGACCTACTCGCTACATTACGAGTAATTCCACTCACCGCAGCTACAAACATAAATTATATTTAGGCAGTACAAACCGCGCGATCGCAATACGGTCAGTTTTCTTAACAGTCTAAATTTTCCGAATTCTCGATATGAAATGCAACGCTAGGAGTAAAGAGAATAACAACAGGACCGTTTGACGTATGCTCTGTTTGTATGGATATTTATGTATTTAGTAGACAGTAAAGTTATAGAATGTAGGTTCTACATGACAACATTGAGCTCAGGCATTGCCCGGGCACCGGCATCAACTTCTAACACCAGGAATGCATAAACTACTACAGCTTCTGTTATAAGTAGGACTCAAAAAATAGGCGTACCTATTATAATAGTATACTACTATATACTAGTTCTACGAGTAAGTATATCACAAAAAAATACAAGTAACAAATCCTTGTAATGGTTTACGAGAATAAATATATTTTTACTTTGACGTTGTGAATCCAACTCAATTTATGTTAATTAATACTAAATTAAATGGCTTATTTTATATTATTAATAAAAAATATAAAATAAAAGTTCGTAATCCTTTGAAAATCGCTCTCCAATTGAATTTCGCAAACCAATGTTAGTATCACACATAAACGAGTATTCTCTCTTTTATACTTCTAGGGTTAGAATGTAGCCTTTCCAGCTGCTTTCCCGTACTGGGCATTTCGTTCATTGTAGAAGGGTGCCACAAGATATATAGTGAATGAGCTACTACGATCGACTCTTTCTTATGTTAGACTAAAATAAAAATTTCACATACATCCAGGTTTATATTTAAACGAGATGTTATCTCTCTTGCACTTCTAGGTTTTAAATCTAGCCTTTGCAGTTTTAAACACTACTACTTCACTTTTACACAACAACGACATATTGGTGAGCACCAAATTAGAAATGCAAGCAGAATCACATTGTTGATATTCATTTTTGTTCCATTTTAATTTGCAGTTGTCGGTTAAAAAAATAATCTTTTATTCCCATGTTCTTCATATATGGTTAATACAATAAATATAGAAAAATACCTAAATAATATGTAGTAATTAAGAGAGATATCAATCCTTACTATATCCTAAAAAATGTCTCTACGCTGTGAGCGAGATTAATTAATAATAACACTTCTCAGCCTTTCGGTATTTGTTACGATTGATATCACGAATTTTGTTTAGTTTTTAGGATAATGTTTTTTTTAGGTAATCTATTTTTATTTATTATAAGAGTATTATTGTAATTTTATGTAAGTTAAGTACTTTATGACTTATTACCAAATGTTTACTTTAATTAGGAATATCATGCAATAGCTTCTGTAGAAGAAGGACTCCAAAAGTACTTGTTTTCGTCTTTTCTTTTACATGGTTATATAGGGGTGCTATATGCATAAACTTTACAGCATGGAAACTATTAACGATAAAAATATTTTGAAATTATAATCTATAATAAAAATAAAGAAGTACGTTTTTTATTATATTTATTCAGAAACATCTTAATCTTAGGTGCAGATAAGTTTCCCTAAAAATATCGCCACTCATACTGAGCCTATAGACCAATGAATGACATATGCTTTTTTGACAATTACACGCGGTAGGAATGTCCTCATTTTAGCTTAAGAGATTTTTCCGGGGACCTGCATCAATTTCTAATACCAGGAATGCATAAACTGCTACGAGCTTCTGTAAATAGCGGTTCTCCAAAAATGCGTGTATATTGTATGTACGTTCATGGCTATATTGGTGTGATTCATAAACAATATGTTGAGCTCCAGGGATTTTCCCGGGGACCTGCATCAATTTCTAATACTAGGAATGCATAAACTGGTGAGTAAAACGTTCTGTTAAAAGTGTACCTACTACACATGGGTATGTAGGGGTGCTAGTGTTGGTGCAAGTGTAAGTATCACACATAAACAAGATGTTATCTCTTTTGCACTTTAGGGTTTGAAATTTAGCCTTTACAGTTTTAAACACAACTTTCCATTTTTATACCCGTAATCCGGGATATAAAAGTGGTATGTAGTGAGGGGAGCAGAAACCCGTTCAAATTACAATCGGATGTTTTTTTCAGTGAAATTAAGTCTGAAATTTCCTTAGCTCTCGATATAAAACGCAACGCTAGGAGTGAAAAGGATAACAATATCGATTTAGTGAAAACGAGAGTCTTGTGTCTGGGTTCAGTCGAGACTTATGAGAGTAAAAGAGAAAACATGCCGACTTTGTGTTAGCACTAAACATGATGTGTTTCATCAGCCAAAGACCTATACATTCAAAAGTTTAAATTTGAATAACTGCCAATAATACTAGATTATTTTTTAAAAATCCCTAAAAAAATTTTTAAACGCTCCTTTGGAATACAAAAGCGCTATATTATAGCTTTATTATTAATTAATTTGCCCCATTAGTAGCATTTAAATTTTGCGATTAAGATTAGGACCTATAAATTATATTAAAGAACTTAAGAATAGCTCCACCGAAGGCTCCTTTGGTTTATGCAATCCTGGTAATATATATTACATGAACGTCGAAAGTTATTGTTTTCTGCGAGATCTTACTTATAAAGCTTACATGCATATCTTCACGCCGAATCCCTTGCGGGGTAGGCTGAGACAACTGAGCGCCACTTGTGACGATCATGACATACCTCTTTCGCTTCTTCAACATTCATCAACCTCTTCATACATGCCATTTTGTTTCGATGGCTCTTTAATGCACCTTCAGCTATTGTTTTATTTATCTGATCGTGATTGGCGAGTCTTGGTCTGCCAGGGCCTCTTTTACCCACAACTTTCGCATTATATATCTGGTTCATCAATCTCTCTTCGCTCATCCTTTCAACATGCCCGAACCATCGGAGCATGCCTTTCCTTATGTTTGTCTCTACGCTTTCTTTCATACCTACCTTTGTGCGTATTTCATCATTATCTATGCGGTCCGTTAAAATTACGCCGCATATCCGACGCAACAAACCCCATTTCTACTGCATTAACTCTACTCTCATTCGTATTCTGACTTATCCACGTCTCGCTTCCATACATAAGTGTTGGTACCAGCGTGTTGGTACATTGTGTAAAGCGAGTTGTTATAAAGCTTAAATGAAATTATTTTATATTACGTTTTACATCGGATAAACCTTGCATGCATTACCGTTAAACCATAATATATAGAAATTATAGATAGAAGGCGCCATGCCATAATCTACACCTAGAGCGGTTTAATAAATTATTGGCATATTTCTGGCTAGAAGTTTTGAGGCCACCGTGGTCAAAAAACCACAACTTGGATGGTCTCAAAAACATACTTCTATGCCTTAAATTGTACAGGAGTATACCAGGAGCACATAACTAATGAGGACGAACGAAAAACTTGGGGAGAGTTTTGAAACAACCGTTGCGGCTGAAAACCGCATGAAATGCAACGCTAGGAGTAAAGAGGATAACAATAACAATATAGTGAAAACGAGAGTCTTGTGTCTGGATTCAGTACAGACTGTCTAGGGTTTCAGTCGAGACTTATAAGAGTAAAAGAGAAAACATTCCGACTTTGTGTTAGCACTGAACATGATGTGCTTCATCAGCCAAAGACCTATTCGAAAGTTTAAATTAGGTTAACTGCCGGTAATACTAGATTATTAATATTTTTTTCCTGAAAATATTTTTAAACGCTTCTTAAATACTAAAGCGCAATATTATAAAGTTAATATTAATTAATTAGCCCCATTAGTAGCATTTAAATTTTGCGATTTTGATTAGGACATATAAGTTATCTTAAAGAACCGGAGAATAGCTCCTTTGGTTTATGCAATCCTGGTAAAATATATTACATTAAAGTCTTACTAAAGTTACTGTTTTCTGTGAGAACTTACTGCTCGCTTAATGCATTGTTAAGTAAGAATTTCTGGTCCTCCGGAAAAGCATTTGAGCTCAAACGATAGCTGTGCATACAATGTATTTATGTTAGCTTACTATAAACAATTTATGTTATAATAACATAAAACAAAGAGCTTGTTGTCATAGATACATTAGGTAGTTGCATCGAAGCTTTTACGAAAATAAATATATAATTGAATATTTGCAAGTAATTATTTAGTTATTTTTCAAAGCACTTGATCATAAAATAGGTGTTATAACACTGGTTTTATATCCTTTGTGCCTCATAGAAATAATTTTATTACTGAATTTTACTTTTGTTTCATTAAAAAAAAACTGCATCTCCAAAATCTAATGATAATAACCAATAATTATGCATGTTTTATTTTATTAAGGAAAAGTCACCAGGTATTGTTTGTTGTATTCCAAAAACAAATGATTTGTGATCGTTTTTAATAAATGTTAATTTAATTATTTATTCTTACAAGTGTGTCGAAAAACGTAGATACGTGTGCATAAATTTGGCACCACCACTACTTCTGCTCAGGTTTGCAATTCTGCCTCGACAAAGAGAGAATATCTCTGCTCTGTATGTTATCGGACGATGTTTTAAATATGTATTAAATTATTTAGCTTAAATGATTTTTATTTAATATGACGTTTTACATCGGACAAACCTTGGGTTTCTTAGCAGTATCAACGTTAATAATTATGCAGCTAAAACAAATATAAATTAAATATATGCAGCATAATATTAATCTGTTTTAATACAGAGTCGCAAAAAAAATGTTCCTTCAGATTGGTTTGGTAACCGTCGAAAGATCAAGTCAAGAATTGGCTTGTGATAACCCTTTCTACCTTATGCATTCCTGGTAATATAGTGGAAAAATTATGTGAGGTCGCTTTTCCGGTTATTTTAGAGGTAATGTATTCTTGAAAATGTAACAGAAAATGTTTACAAAATAAATATTATTATTATAGCCCACATATGTAGTTCTTATTTGGCCCACTTTTGCCACATCGGCGAGTGTAGGCAAAGTCTCAAGTAAATATGATAATGTATTTTTTTACTTTCTAACTATAAGTATATTAATAAGAGAAAGTAATAACATTTATGTAGAGTTCCCAGTAGACAGTTTCCGCAGACTCTTTTTTTACACATTAGTTCAATAATTTCACTAAGATACCCTAATAATAATATACCTCGAAAGAAAAGTGTTTTCCATACGAGTACAAAACATGGATTAATATTTGTTATCCAAGATTACACTCATAAATGTTACATGGCAATCCCCAAGACTTCACAGCACATTAAACAAGATCGTTTATTACGCGATTTAAATGAAATAAAAGCTTATTGCGAGATTTACAATTAAAATATATATTATTTTTTTGAGAATAAAGGTACCTAATTCTCGCGACAAGCTTTTATATCATATACTCGTAAATTGTTTTATTATATAGAAGATAAAAAGTATTATTTATTTATTGAAACTTAATTGCACAAAGTACAAGCCTTTACAGCAGCTACACATTTTATTTGACAAGTATATCATAGGAATGCATAAAAATTATACCACTTTAAAATAAAATGCATTGTAATCCAAACTAATCGTGTTTGTAAAATTTCAGCTTAATACTTTGTGAATAACTTCTTATTTGACCCGAACAAATATTGCAAGTTAAATAAGAACTTTAAACAAACCGCGCGGTCGCAATACGGGTCGTTTTCTTTAGTGAAATTAGGTCTGAAATTTCCTTAACTCTCGATGAAACGCAACGCTAGGGGTGAAGAGGATAACAATAACGATTTAGTGAAAGCGAGAGTCTTTTGTATGGATTCAGTATAGGGTTTCACTCTAGACTTACGGGAGTAAAAGAGAAAACATCCCGACTTTGTGTTAGCACTGAACATGATGTGCTTCATTAGCCAAAGACCTATACTGCATTTTACTTTTCTTAAATTAAAAAAAAACTGTATTCTCCAAAATACGAGATAAATACATGCATAAATAAATATTTATGCATGTATAATTTTATTTATTCTTGTAAACAATATGATCAATTTATTTAAAAAAAAACTTATAGTTGATTGTACGTCAGTTTTTTCAGTGCATTCTATAGTGGAAAAGTCACCAGGTATTGTTGTATTTTCAAAAACAAATGATTTGTGATCGTTTTAAATAAAAGTTAATTTAATTATTAATCCTTACAATTGTATCGAAAAACGTCGTTAGATACATGTGTGCATAAATTTGGCACCACCACCACTTCGGCTCAGGTTAGCGATCCTGCCTATATAGTTATGATCAACTTTTTACACTAATAGATCTTCAGGTTATAGACACGAATAGGCTCTCTAGTTGGGATGGAAGCTGAAATAGCTAAATTGTGGATTTGCAAGTGAAAAAGAGAGAATATCACGGCTATGTATGTTATCAGACCATGTTTCATATATGTATTTAATTACTAACCTTAAATAAATATATTTAATATTACGATTTAAATCGGAAAAACCTTGCATGCATTACATTACCGTTAAATCATTATATTTCACTGTTCAAATACGGGAATGATAGAAGGCGCCAGGCCATAATCTACGCCTAGAGCGGTTCAATAAATTATTTGCATATTTCTGAATAGAATTTTTGAGGCCACCGTGGTCAAAAACCACAACTTGGATGGTCTAAAAAACATACTTCTATGCCTAAAATTGTACAGGGGTATACCAGGAGCACATAACTAAGGAGGAGGAACGCAAAACTTAGGGAGAGTTTAGAAACAACCGCATGAAACGCATCGCTAGGAGTAAAGAGGATAACAATATAGTGAAAACGAGAGTCTTGCAATGATGTTAATACACTAGATTCGCAGCGATGCGTTGTAAGCGTGTCGCTTTAAATATGTCCACAGACATAATTCGCGCCAGTGTACATCTTGGTTCCGACGGTGCAACACGCGACACAAAAGTTATAAATATGGTGAAATGCACAGTGAAATCCTGTGATTCTCGTTCACAAACGCATCACAAAAAAAGTGGCATTACATTTCACAGGTAAGTTTTAATTTAGCTTGTTTAATTACCGTAATAAGACTTTAAAAATAAAAATGTTTTATCACGCCATATTTTATATATATATGATCGCTGGCTCGAGGCAAATGCTGTGCAAACTGGACCATATACCTTTTACCCCATTAATGTTTGACAATGTGTCACTTCCTTTTTGTCAGCATGTGAAAAACCTAGGACTTCACATAAGCAGTGATCTCTCCTGGAATCACCACGTCTCCGAAATTTGTAAGAAAGTTCATGGCAGCATGCATTCGTTGAAACGCTTACAATATTTTATTCCTTTTAAGGCAAAGTTAATGCTAGTCAGTTCGCTGCTTCTTCCCATAATAGACTATGCAGATATCTGCTATCCCGACGTCACTGAAGAGCTACTGAACAAACTCGATCGTCTGCTCAATTTATGCATCCGCTATGTATACGGCTTGCGTAAATATGATCATATCTCTCATTTTCGTAATCAGTTGAAATGGCTCAATATCCGCTTTCGAAGATCTACCCATCTCCTCGTGTCTCTGTATGGTATCCTGAACAACCCTCATGCGCCTGCATATCTTAAATCCCGTTTTGAATACATGTGTGATACTCACAACCTTCCACTTCGCTCTTTACATAACAACCAACTTAAAATCCCATCCCACTCCTCTAGCAGATATTCAGATTCGTATACTGTGTCTGCAGCCCGCCAGTGGAACGGGCTACCTCTCGCTATTAGACACGCACCGTCTGTCCACGTTTTTAAGCGCTTGGTCACTGCTTTATTTCTAGACAAACAGGAGTCGTCATCAGGCTAAAAATATATATTTGGCATAATATATATGTGTATATACGTTTATTTATAGGTATATGTGTAATTTATGTAACAGTGTAAGTATCTATTAGTTGTAATGTGTGTAGTATATTCTATATTGTTAAACTTGATATCAGCACTACCCTTAATCTCACACTCTCCCAAAGGTTAGATGTTAGAAAATGCCTTGTAGGCATTAATCTTCGCCTTTGTACACTTATTTTGTGCAATAAAGAATTTAATAATAATAATGGCCTGTGATACCAATAAATGATTTATTATTTTCCCTAAAAGTGGGGAATATTAAAAAATTATCATGTGATTTAAAAAATGAAAAATTTTACTTTTAATTACATGTGGCAGTTCTTGTATTCAATATTTTCGTGTCGTGTCGAATATACCTTTAACATGAGTACTCCGGCATATATTTAAGTTGGCGCTGGTATACAAAATAAAACCTTTACAACCTAAATTACAAACAATACTAATTTGGTTTTCGATTAAGTAATAACATACAAGTATAATAGTGATAACAAAAAAGACCTTAGTACAATGCTTGGTAACAGTTATTATAGTTTTTAAATTTTGTATTTGCGCCAACTTGAAAAAAGATGCTATTTAACACATACATAAGGCATTCTAGATATCAGTATATTGACATTTTACTTACATGAGCCTCATCAAGACCTTTCATACGAGTACCATCATTACAAGTACATTTAGAGTTATACAACGATATAATTTTGACATGTAAAATGTCAATTTTGTTATTCACTAACCTTTACCACAAACAAAGGAAGTTAAATTAAAAAATATTTAAATTTCAGTTTTGTGACCGCGATGTTAGTAACAATGTGTACAAGACTATGTAATGAAGTTAAAAAAAGTTCGTAAAAAAACGAAAAAATTAGTTCAAATTCATTTAATTATTCATTCAAAGGGTAATTTGAATTAATTTCTGGTATCACACGTAAGTAAAAGAGCGCAACATTGCTGTCTTTTTCTTTTTAACAACTTATTCGTAAGATTATGTAAAGTGTAAGTGAGACAAATATATTAACATTGTCAACGCTTTTATTTTCGAAGCTACGACTCAATTAGTGGCAACTGACACGCTTTTGGTGGTACGGAAATGTTCGATTTGCGTCTCTATATATAAATCTCATTGGAGTCTTGTGTCTGGATTAAGTATAGACTGTCTAGCGTTTCAGTCGAGACTTATGAGAGTAAATGAGAAAACATTCCGACTTTGTGTTAGCACTGAACATGATGTGTTTCATCAGCCAAAGACCTATACATTCGAAAGTTTAAATTAGATTATCTGCCGGTAATACTAGATTATTAATTTATTTTTCCTGTAAGTATTTTTAAACGCTGAAAGCTATAAGGAATACAAAAGCGCAATATTATAGAGTTATTATTAATTAATTTGCCCCATTAGTAGCATTTAAATTTTGCGATTAAGATTAGGACCTATAAATTATCTTAAAGAACCGGAGAACAGCTCTACTGAAGGCTCCTTTGGTTTATGCCATCCTGGTAATATATATTACATGAAAGTATTACTAAACGTGCGAGAACTTACTTATAAAGCTTAAATGAATTTATTTAATATTACGTTTTACATCGGACAAACCTTGCATGTATTACTTTACCGTTCAACCATTATATTTCGCTGTTAAAACAAGGGAATGATAGAAGGCGCCAGGCCATAATCTACGCCTAGAGCGGTTTAATAAATTATTTGCATATTTCTGACTAGAATTTTAGGCCACCGAGGTCCAAAAAGCAAAACTTGGATGGTCTAAAAAACGTACTTCTGTGTCTTAAATTGTATAGGAGTATACCAGGAGCACATAACTAAGCAGGAGGAACGCAAAGCTTAGGGAGACTTTAGAAACAACGGTTGCAGTTGAAAACCGCGCGGTTTAACCGGCCCATAATACATCCTCGTATCTACTACTAGGGACAAGAGAACGTTAATTATCGTATGTTTCAGCGTAATTATATAATATTAATAATAATAGGTCAATCAATTCCTGAAAATCCTATTTGATATTGTCGTGTTTTCAGACGATGTCGACTATTTACAGATCGAATGCGTCTTGGGAAACATTGATGCATTCTAAGAATTTATTTCCAACACGCATTAAAAAGATTGCTTGTTAAGTTTTAAAAATATGAATGTATAATGTGAATTCGGAAAAGGGAAAACCGACGCAACGGAGGAAATTGTTGAAAGATGTACAGATGCACAGTCTAAACTGAACTGCACCGCCTAACTCTATGTTCCCGTAGCAATACTAAGCGTACCTGCCTAGAGCCCGAGGATAAGTTTTATAAGGAATGCTACCCAAGTATAACATTGCTAAAGGACGATAAGGTAGTGTAACCTGCCCTTTGCAGTTACAAGATTATCCAACGCCTGCGGTTGGATGTAGTTGCTTTTAATTGTTACGGAGAGGATTCTACGGAACTCCTTTTTTTATTAAAAATGCATAAAACTTTTTTATACTATATATTTTAGAAATAATTACATATCTAGAAAAACTAAACACTTATCTATGCGGGACACTATTACGCGGTAGACTTTAACTAATAATTATTTTAATTCTAATCCTTATAAAAATACTCGCTCTGTCGACCTCTCGGTCCGAGCTCCCTCGATCTTCTTTTTTTTTCTTTTAAAACAAAAACCTATCAACCCTGTCATTGTCGTATATTGACAATACTATTCTTTCTTAAAATGCCAAAAAAACTCTGTAACCTACATGTACCCGTTACATTAGTTATTATACATAACTGTTTACTTTTTCATTATTACTTTTATAAACAATCAATAAAATAAAATAACGTTTAAATTAACATGACGTTGGCTAAATGCAAATCCGGTTCTTTGAAAGAGTGGTTCGCGCAGGCGATACGTTCGTGATGATACTTATTTTATAAACTTCAATTTTATCATACCCAACAATTTAATTTATTTGTTTATTACACGATTTATATGAAATAAAAGCTTATTGCGAGATTTACAATTTAAATATATTAAAATAATGAAAGTAATTCTCGTGACAAGCTTTTATATCATATACTCGTAAATTGTTTTATTATAAAGTAGATAAAAAGTATTACTTATTTATTTAAACTTAATTGCACAAAGTACAAGCCTTTACAGTAGCTAGACATCCTAAGACGGTCAAACCTTCGAGACAACGAGAGCAATAAGAACATAAGGTAGGTGCAATACTTAATTAATTACGTGTGAATTTTGTACAGTCTAGTTTTACACCACGTCATTTGATATCCATATCAAACATTGTTCACCATATCTGGTAGTCCGCCATATTGTATTCAGAGTGAGGTCATTACATTATTCGTATTCACCTCAGGAAACCATTTTATTTGATAACTATATCATGGGAATGCATAAAAAATATACCACTTTAAAATAAAATGCATTGTAATCCAAACTAATCGTGTATGTAAAATTTCAGCTCAATAGTTTGTGAATAACTTGCTTATAAGTTAGAGGATTTAACCCGAACAAACATTGCAAGTTAAATAAGAACTTTAAACAAACCGCGCTCTAGCAATACGGGTCGTTTTCTTCAGTGAAATTAAGTCTGAAATTTCCTTACATTAACAGGTCACTGGAATTTGCTAAGCTGCTGTCTTCTGCTAACAGCTTACTTATTGGATCACTTTGCTGCTTAGTCTTCTACTAGCAGGAGTTAAAATAATTAAATTAATGACGTTTCATAAATGCCTGTAATAGGTTTACGTGAATAAAGATATTTTGACTTTGACTTTGACCTTAACTCTCGATATGAAACGCAACGCTAGGAGTGAAGACAATAACAATAACAATTTAGTGAAAACGAGAGTCTTCTCTCTGTATTCAGTATACACTATCTAGGGTTTCAGTCTAGACTTATGAGAGTAAAAGAGAAAAAATCCCGACTTTGTGTTAGCACTGAACATGATGTGCTTTATCAGACAAAGACTGCCGGTAATACTACATTATTTATTTATTTACTCTGAAAGTATTTTTAAACGCTTCTTAAAGCTATTTGAAATACAAAAGCGCAATATACTCGTAATAGAGTTAATATTAATTAATTTGCCCCATTAGTAGTATTTAAATTTTTCGATTAAGATTAGGAGAATAGCTCCACTGAAGTATAAGTAGTTACATGGGAACTTGTCAGCGTTACATTAGGATGACTACTTAAATTAAAACCAATGACTTTTTGCAGGTCACTTTACTCAGTTCTTGATAATTGTCGCACACTCGCCAACTTTGCTCGCTTCAAAACAAAAAAAAAGTTTACATTACCTCGTCTCCAAGGGTCCTCTACAACATTAGTTTAAGCACTTCCTACCCATCTCTTATAGTTTCATAGGAACCCGTCAGAGTTATATCAGGATGACTACTTAAATTTCTCCAATGACTTTCTTGCAGGTCATTATACTCAGTTATTTAAAAAACAACTATACTACATTAATAACTGCCTCTGTGGTCTAGCGGTTAAGTCCATGGATTTAGGATCGGAGGAACCGGGTTTGTTTCCTGGTCGGGACAAAATAAATTATTATATTTATTTGTGATATTTCTCGAGTTTGGTACACTAGAGACATCGACAAACTGCCACTTGTCATAATGCACCGATAGTAAAGTTGGCTAAATGTAAATCAGCTTTATTTGAAAAAAAGCGTAGTTTCTGACGTTCTATATTTTATTATTTAATAATTATTTAGTATACTTTAAAATATACTACATATATAGGTTTACCAGACGCTTTGTAGATGGCACTAATTTTATCCACTCCATCTATTAGCTGAATACACCGAATGTTTTGCATTTATTTCTATTTCGATAATAAAGGCGATTTTCTCCCGTCAACGATTGAGTGTCAACAGTATTTAACTAATCCAAACTGTATTTGAAACTCAAAGCACAACACGCACGGCATTGAAGCTCATTTGTAGATGGCATTTATAATAGCGATATATTTCTGTAAAAAAGTTTAGTAATAATATTTTCTGTTTATGTATTCCTGGTGATAGAAATGTAAGCAATGCACTTTCAGTCGAATACCTGGCTGCGCATAGAATGAATGCGCTTTGTCATTGATTATTATAAAACAAAACATTATCAACCAATCATTACTACCAATGATACTATGGCCACGCCTATTGACCTGGATTTAATATAGCAAACCAATTTTGAAAAGTAAGCATTTTTGGTTTATAAAATAGCGTCATACTTCTATAAGTTATGATATCCTAGTAATATTATTCATCTTAAAACTGATCTTTGTCATACGTAGTTTGCTTAATATAAAAATATCTATGTAAAAATTTGTAAGTGAACATTTAGTATATTTTATATTTAAAAAAATATAACTTCAATGAAATTGCAAATAGAGAACCTAAAATTTAACATTACATTAGGAACTAAAATAATCCGTAAATAATAAAATAAAAATTTAATACTTAAAAATATTTACATAATAAACTATGTACGATTTATTATATGCCCTTAACCTATGTAACAACTAAATTGTGATGTACGTACATATATTTATTTATGCAATAAATATTTTTTTATTTTTAAATAATTATTAAGTAAGTTATATTTCAAATATTTGTTAATTTATAAATACCTACGTACCTACCTACTACGAACACGCCTTTTATTCCAAAAAAATAATTACATTTGTTAAAAGCATAATGCTCTAAAATATTATTTGTAGTCTTCTCTATCATTATGTAGTCCTAGTAATATTATTTATCTTAAAATCAATCTTTCTTAAAGTTCGGTGGTCCATGGATTGCCTAAGATTATAATATAATTTAATAAATACAAATGACTACGATAATAGGATCATTCTTTCATTAATACTCGTACGTGCGTGCCTATTGTCTTAAAAAATATACGTATGTGTATAAGTAGAGCGTCAACTATGAACGGCTCGCTGTAACATCCTCTAACTTATGTAATCCTATTAATATTGTTCATCTTAAAATTCAATCTTTCTCCAAGTTTGGTGGTCCATGGGTGACACATTCTGCCTTCGTTCGCTTGATAATCAACTTATCTGTTAAATTATATGAATAATTTATATTTAATTTTTTTTTTTAAATTAAATAATTAAATTATATATAAACACTGATAATAATTAAGTCTTAGTTTGTTCATTTACGAATCATAGTAGTACACGCCTAAGTAATGTAACCTACCTTTGCAGTCCACAAGATAATCCAACGCCGGCCGGTTGGATGTACGAGTAGTTGCTTTTAATTGTTATGGAGAGGATTCTATGGAACTCCTTTTTTTATTAAAAATGCTTAATTTTTTTTTATACTTTATATTTTCGATATTACTAATACACATTTACAAAAACTAATACCTTTCCTACGAGGGCACTATTACGCGGTAGATTTTAACCGTAATTAATATTTTAATCCTAATATTTATAAAAATACTCGCTCTGTCGACCTCTCGGTCCGAGCTCCCATTCTTCTTTTTTTTTTCATAACAAAAACCCATCAACTATGTCATTGTCGTATATTGACAATACTATTCTTTATTAAAATGCAAATAAAACTCCGTAACTTACATGTTACAGTATTAAGACAAACATACTTATGAGTAATGCAATTTAAATAGGCATAAACTAGACTAAGACATATGCAATTTCAACTGCTTAAAAATAGTTTAATTAATCATCTCTAAAACGATATTTCTTATTTGGTGGTCCAAGGGGTGAGAATTTAAGGTCATAAGGTTACACGGCCTCGCCAATCACTTATACAAAATTTATAAAGCAATTATAAAATATGAACTAATCACTCTTTCTTCTTAATAATAAAATGCATCTTTCTCATAGTTTCGTGGTCCATTGGTCGATATTGAGAAAACAAGGGATGAGGGAGGATGCACGCTTTGCTCTCTGTTATGAGTATCTCTTGCTAATGTCTGCGCTCCTGGTGAATCCGTCGTCATGGTTACATCTAAAGCGCTTCAGTAAAGCATTGATGGTTGTTAGGACTTTTGTGTTACAGTTTTTTAATAGATTCTTGTACTAAACCTAATATTGACAACTTAATCATGTATTTATTTCTTATAGTTTAATGGTCAGTCAACTATTATCGCTTTTTTGAGAACATTTTTTATTTGTTTGTATGTTTACCAATTACTCAGAAATATATTAATAGGCATTTATGATTATTTGTCTTTTAAAAAGTGCAAAAAAATATAAACATGAAAAAAACTTACTTTTCGTTTCGTGTTCCATGGGTCGATATTGAGAAAACAAGGGATGAGGGAGGATGCACGCTTTGCTCTCTGTTATGAGTATCTCTTGCTAATGTCTGCGCTCCTGGTGAATCCGTCGTTATGGTTACATCAAACGCGCATCAGTAAAGCATTGATGGTTGTTAGGATATTTATGTAACAGTTTGTTAATAGATTCTTGTACTAAACTAACATTGACAACTTCACATACATTTTATTTCTTATAGTTTAATGGTCACTCAATTAATATAGCTCTCTTAGGATTTTTTTTAAATTGTTTGTTTATTCACCAATTACGCAGAAATATTTTAATAGTCAAAACGAGATATAATAAAAAAAGCAAAAATATATAAAAATATATTAACAGTACAAGAATAGTCCGAAAGGATGGAGATACGAGTATAGTAACAAACTAGCCCTGTTAAGAAGTTACATGTAATAAATTAAGATAATGAAAAGGTCTATAACTTTTGTTTATATATTTATTGTTTATATATATAACCTAAAATATAACAAGTTTAAAATATATATATATATATATATATATATATATAATTATAATTAAAATATACCTTTTTTGTGAGATTAGTGAAAACTTTACCTTTTCTGTTACAAAAGCGATGTATTTTTTATAAAAAAAATATATATTTTTTATTTAAATAAAAAAACTTATTCTGAAAGCAGTTATTGCAATCCAATTTTAACTAATATTAGGTAATTAATTAGGACTTATAATCAAAAAAATGAGTACAATTTCTATTATACATTTAAAACTCTTCTCGCAAAATGTTCAAGAGGCTGGCGGGCATAATGCCGCTAGACATTCTCTGACAGCCAACTTTTGAGAGAATAAATAAATAAATTAGGCCATAGGTTTAGCAAACAAGAAGTAATAATAGTAAAATAATTTATTGTCAGAAAATAATACACATGGATTTATTTGATTGCAATTGTGTGAACAATATAGGGTGATGTGGTTGTGACACCTATACTAGGTTGCTATGCGGGTTATGGGTTAAATGTTAAATGTTACAACAATAAATTATGTATAAACTTAATATAACTTTATTTACTAAATTCCCAACAAACAACATGAAATGACCGCCTCCGTGGTCTAGTGGTAACAAACGTTGCCGTGAACTCGGGAGGTCGTGGGTTCGATTCCCACCGGGGGCAAGTTGTACATTGTATAATTTGTCTCGGTCTGGGTGTTTATATGTATAATATGTATATATTTACAAAAAAAAAAAAAATTATAATATGTAGTTTATCAACCATCTACACACATCAAAAGTGTCTAGGGATCAACATATATTTTTGCAATAACTTTTCTCCTGATTGATATTCATTAAAATTTTCTTTAAGGATTGATCAAATAAAATGTTTTCGTTTGTCTACAGTAACGATAAACCAAGTCACCTTTGCATTAGTAAAAAAATTGCCATTTTCCTAATAAAGGGATTTTTGACATTTGAACCACTAACAGTTTTTTTTTTAATTTTATTGGGTAACTTAAACAATTAATAATCCGTGTTTCTACCGCGAACACTAACAACACAAGAACATCGGTTTGGCATACTCAAAATGAGTTTATCCAAATCACGCTGTGGAATGGCCGCCCATGTTCGTTGCAACAACAAAAAAAGGTCTTCTTGCGACTGGATACCCTCCATATTCGGCAGAGCTCTTCTCTGAAGAATATCCCATGCATGCTCAATCGGGTTCAAGTCTGGCGACTGAGCAGGCCAGGGCAGGACATTGATGTTAGCTGCGGCGAGAGTCTGTCTTACAACTCTTGCGGTGTGCGGTCGTGCATTATCATGCATTAACTGAAATAAGGGACCGATATGCACTTGTAGAGGAACGATGACGTCTGATACAACCGTCTCAGCATAAATTTGAGCGTTGAGGTTGCCTCTGATCCAAATCAACTCAGTTCTTCCGCCGATCGAAATACCCGCCCATACCATGATGGTTCCACCACTATAAGGATGGACTTCCTGGCAGGATTTTAATCGCTGTTGGCGTCCAGGGGTTCTCCAGTGTCGTATACGTCTTGTATCCGGCCTCATACCAAAACGAGACTCATCAGAAAAGCACACGAAACGCCATTGTTCTTCTGTCCAATTTCTGTGTTCAAGAGCCCATTGATATCGAGTCCTACGATTGTGCATTGCTATAGGTGGTACCCGTAGCGGTCTTCGGGAATGAAGGTTCACTTCATGCAAGCGGTTTCTGACTGTTTGGTCGCTAATTAAGTTCCCTGAAGAGCGATGAAGGCTCACGGCTAACATCATGGCGGTTATTGTTGGAGTTCTTCGAGCTGTGATTTGAATGTATCGGTCTTGTCTCCGTGTGGTGCAGCGATACCGTCCTCCATGGCGCTCAGCCACGGTACCAGTGGTTCGGTAACGTGTCCAAAGTCGACTGATAACACTCTGACTTGTATTCAGAGCTAAAGCCACAGTACGTTGCCGGGAACCAGCTTCTATCATTCCCACGGCTCTGATCATTTCTTCCCTGCTTAAATGACGTCGCCGCTCCATAATAACGTTGGTTTTAATCAGTAGTAGGGAAACAGTAGCACTAATAATGTCTTCAATGCGTCTTATGTTTTTATAGGGAAAATATTGACAGCTGATTTTCATCTTTTACTCGAATTTGATTGACAGTTCCTGTTTTAAATTATGAAATGCACCAAAAAGGATCCATATAAATTTATAAAATCATAAATTTATTACAAAGCCACATCTCAATCACAAGAAATCCGCATAAACATGCTTGATCCCTAGACTTTTTTGATGTGTGTAGTTTCCGTAACACAAGCCTCGTAGCTTACCACGGAAACTAGATGGCGCTATGTGACCTGTCTGGAAATATTTATTATTATTATTATTATAAAGAAAAAGAGTTAATTATAGATTTGATAAATATAACAAAACACAAAAAAAACAAGAAAATATCATAATAAAATGGGCTGTCAGCAAGAGAATTTTACTATAAAACAAAAAAAAAAAACGGTCAGCGTGACTATGCAATCACCCAAAAAATTTTGAAGAACTCATAAACAAGGCTTTGTATCAGAATTATCGATGACAACTTAAAATAAAACATATTAATAATTAATATCAAAAGCTGTACAATTGGGGATTTGTCGAAGCAATGTTTATTGCGTGAGAATCCCTCATTACCATTATGAATATCTCCTGTTACTATCTGCTATCCTGGTGAATCCGTTGTCATGGACACATCTGGCACGCGTCTGGACGGTTACTACGAAATCTCGTAGATTCAATCTTCGGTTAGACGCGTATTTTAATTTTTTCATTTGAAAATAACGTTTAAAAAATTTTATATTACGCGACATGTGCCAACGTTTTAATTTGGTCACTAGCACATCTGCCGCACGCTGAAAATAAAGATCTTTCAGCCTTGTGTTTCCACTTTCCTATAACTTGGATTCCTTTTTAAGCGAAGTGTAAGAAAGCATTAAGCCACAGGGAACTGGTGTAAGTCATCATTATAATTCCAGTTGCTAACATTCCTGGACATTCGTGCGCCGCTTACCATTAAATGGGCCTCAGGACCCTGGATTTTACGTGACAGAGCTTGGTTAGACAATTGATTATGCAAGGTAATATGAGTGGGTTTTTAATTTTGTTTATTTAACACATCTATATTATGATGCTCAATAAGTAAATCGTTATCATGTCGGACATAAAAAGTTTATTCTTTATTTACTTGCAATTAAAAAACGTATATATTAAATATATTATGCAAGTAATATAGATAGATGTATATGAAGAAGTTCATATATCCGTTATAAAGACACTACTGTTCGTTTATGTATTCCTGGTAAAAGGATTCAAAGTCCCAGGCAAAATATCTGAGATCGAATGCAGCAGTGTTACCTATAGTATTTTAATATACCTCTATATAGTGATATAAATATGAATATATAGAACCATGTCTGGTTTATCTAAAGGCACGATTCCACAAAAATAGTGTGCGGTAAATTTACTTTAAAACATTGTGCAAAAGTCCAGCACAATAGCTGGTATCGCATTTAGCCTCTGTCTCCACCAACAATGCTGTGTGTAACTTTTCTAAGCGCACGAATATTCACTGAGTAGGATTTTCTGCCAACGACGATCGTTAATATGGACGTGCAGCAACATTTTCTTCCTTTCTATTCGTTATTGAGTTAAAATAATCTTGCCTTTTCTCATTACCTCAGTAAAGCACAACTGAAACTTTGAGCCAACTCTTGAGCGGCGTCGTATTTATTGTTTCTATTTTATAAACACAGTGACTGGACTGATATGCCATAAAATAGGCAAGTTTCAATCGCTTAAATAAATTTTTATTCGTCCAATATATTAGGAAATTAATGGGCTCTTGCCACCATTGAGGTTCCAGCTATTCTGGAACCCACTGGATTAGTCCGCGATAATGGCAAGAGACCTGATAGTATGACTATGTTCCCGTGGGAGCGGGGACGGGCCTTAGTGTGGGATGCCACTTGTGTCGACAATTTGACTTTGTCACACCTTAGGGCAACAGCGCTAAAAGCGGGAGCAGCAGCATTTTTTACGTTAATCATTAAATAGTTAAGATCCATCCGATATAATCAGATAATTATTTACATCCTGTGATTTATCTATAATCTATTAGGTAATATATTCTTATAATAAAAAAATCAAAAAAAGTTAATGTTTTCGCTTTGGTAGCAGAAGGAAGACTGAGTTCGCGAAGACTGAGTTTGTACCATGTACACAGTTGTGCGCGAACATTACTACAAGTACAATGTTTGCGCACAATTCTCGCGTTATTGTGTGCTTGAGTGAGTCGACTAAAACAAACAGCACTTTGTCGCACAATTCAGCACACTCGTGGAATCACGCCATTAGAGTTTTAGTTTGAAAATTGATGTGTTCCTGGTAATACAATTCTATGGAATGCTATACAATACATATATCGAGGCTTGAGTGCAGCTGTAGTACTATTATTTTATTTTAAATCTAAATTCAGGCATTTTATAAATGTTACGTTAATGTAAATTGTTATTTATTAAATTACTAAATTAGTTACAATTAAATTAATCGTAGCTCTGTACGAGTAAGACTGAATACCGCAACGCAGATATTTTTTTTACAATGATTCTATAGGCAAACCCAGGATTCAGAGAGACACGCTTACTGTCTTTACTTCTGATAAATAAATATTTAGTAGTAAATTTACGTTGTAGATTACTTTAGGGTTTGAAATCTAGCCTTTACAGTTTCAAACACAACTTACCATTTTTATACCCGCAATCCGGGAGCAGAAACCGGAAAAATTACAATCGGATGTTTTCTTCAGTGAAATTAGGTCTGAAATTTCCTTAGCTCTCGATATAAAACGCAACGCTAGAAGTGAAAAGGATAACAATATCGATTTAGTGAAAACGAGAGTCTTGTGTCTGGATTCAGTACAGACTGTTTAGGGTTTCAGTCGAGACTTATAAGAGTAAAAGAGAAAACATCCCGACTTTGTGTTAGCACTGAACATGATGTGTTTCATCAGCCAAAGACCTATACATTTAATAGATTAAAGATTAACTGCCAGTAATACTAGATTATTTATAATTTTTTTCTGAAAATATTTGTAAACGCTTCTTAAAGCTATTTGGAATACAAAAGCGCAATATTATAGATTTATTATTAATTAATTTGCCCCATTAGTAGCATAAAAAAATTACGATTTTGATTAGGACCTATAAATTATCTTAAAGAACCGGAGAATAGCTCCACTAAAGGCTCCTTTGGTTTATGCAATCCTGGTAACATGAAAGTCTTACTAAAGTTATTGTTTTCTCCGAGAACTTACTGCTCGCTTAATGCATTGCTAATGTAAGAATTTCTGGTCCTCGGGAAAAGCATTTCAGCTCCAACTATAGCATGTGCATACAATGTATTATTATGTTAGCTTACTATAAACAATTTATGTTATAACAACATAAAACAAAGATCTTGTTATCATAGATACATTAGGTAATTGCATCGATGCTTTTACGAAAATAAATATATAATTGAATATTTGAAAATGTTTTTCAAATCACTTGCTCGTAAAATAGGTATCTCCTCCCTAGTTATGTGCTCCTGGTGTATTTGAACCGTTATTCATGCATTCGACCTAACACAATATTCCTATTTCATTACCAGGAATACATAAGTTAGAAGGTTTTTCTTGGTTAAATATCGATTCGCGCAACGTAGGTCAAGTCTGTTTCTTTATACGCACCATAACTTATTTAAATAGTAATTCCTGTATTTATTATTGTATTTATACAAACGCATGTGCTTGTCCCAAGGATAACTAATCAAAATTACAATATAATATACGAATATCAACTTTAATAACGATGGACCTTGACAGTGTCAGTTTGTCAAATTATTCATTTTTGCGTCCAAAAAAACTTATTTTGGCTATCCGGTATACACATAGTCGAGACGTTATCTCTTTTACTCTCACAGGTCTAGAATCTAGCCCTTTCAGCTGGCCGTTTTACACCGCTTTGAAAAAGCAAACACCACGTTGAGTTGTCACACATAGTCGGGATGTTTTCTCTTTTACTCTCACAAGTCCAGGATTAGCCATCGCAGCTTTCACCCCTGGCAAGTTCAATCAATAATCTAGAAGTATGTTTTTCGTGTGATCAAGGTTATTTTTTTTCAAGTATTGTTGTTTTTATATAGAATTTATCCTTCTAACGATAAAATATATTTTTTATATTAATATTTATATAGTTTTAACTCAATAATAAATTCAGGTAGTAAAATATTATGCCAAAATAGTTGTGTTAAAATGTGTTTTATTGCTGGATTACTATTTGATCTGAAGAAATAAACATTTTCTTGTTATAAATTTCATACCTTCGTAGTAAAATATGTTTTTAGTAAAACCTTTGGCTATGTTTATGTTACGAACACACAGCCGTAGTCAAACAACTGATGCGCGTCTGATGTTGTCATGACAACCGATTTACCAGGATCGCAGTTCTTAGCAAGAGATACTCGCAAGTAAATTTAATACAGAATGCCAACTTCAAGCTACAGATAGTCACATTTAAAACATGCAACATTCAATTTATAGCCGGTATGGTAACACACTAGTCTAGATATTATTTATTTTCCACTCGAAAGTCTAGAATTTAGCTATCGCAGCTTCCCTAAATAGTAAGCCATGTATTCGACCTGAAGTAATGTATCATCTTCATCATCACAGCCCCTAAAACACAAAAGTCACAAACCTCTACTGTTGGAGATGGACGTTCCCGAAATTTCTGAATTTCCTACACTGGCCACTCTGACCGGACGGGTGGCCGAGGTTCTGATGTCATGATAATGACAATTTATTCACGATTCCACAAGTTGGTATTAGTGGAACTGTGCCCGACGGCTTAACGTGCTCTCCGAGGTACGGGAAACGTGGTGTTGTAAATCTATGTCAAATGTACGTAAGAAAAGTGTATTTGTCATTGGTTCATGCCGGGGTTTAAATCTTCCTTTAGGATGCTAAGGAAAGCGTTCTTGCAGAACAACCGAGCCAACTCCGCTCGCATGTATCATCAAGCTTGACAAAATATATTTATTGTAAATACTTTTCAAAAATTAAAATTTTACTATTATATTTTTTGACACATACTGGTAAACCTAGAACCGAGATGTGTTACAGTGATATCCACACTAGGCACTGCGAAACATGTGATCATAAAATCTTTTAATTTACATAAGTACTAGTAGGTACGATATAAATTTATAGTATGCGACTAATATAAACACGCATAATGTCTGTACGAGTATGTTTGGCTCCGCTAGTGTAACCTGCAAATTCATAGCATTATTTATTATTGCACTATTTAAATAATAATCTACAAAGTAAATTTACTACTAACTATTTATTTATTAGATATTAGATTATTAGTAAGCGTGTCTCTCTGAATTCAAGGTTTGCCTATAGAATCATTATTTTTTAAAAATCTGCGTTGCAGGATTCAGTCTTACTCGTACAGAGGTACGATTAATTTTATTTAAACTAATTTAGTAATTTAATAAATAATAATTTACATTAACGTAATATTTATAAAATGCCTGAATTTAGATTTGAAATAAAATAATAGTACTACAGCTGCACTCAAGCCTCGATATATGTATTGTATAGCATTCCATAGAATTGTAATACCAGGAACACATCAATTTTCAAACTAAAACTCTAATGGCGTGATTCCACGAGTGTGCTGAATTGTGCGACAAAGTGCTGTTTGTTTTAGTCGACTCACTCAAGCACACAATAACGCGAGAATTGTGCGCGAACATTGTACTTGTAATGTTCGCGCATAACTGTGTACATGGTACAAACTCAGTCTTTGCGAACTTAGTCTTCCTTCCGATATCAAAGCAAAAACATTTATTTGTTTAATTTTTTTTATTATAAGAATATATTACCTAATAGATTATAGATCACAGCATGTAAATAATTATCTGATTATATCGGATAGATCTAAACTATTTAATAATTAACGTAAAAAAATAATTACTATATAATAATTTACCTGACTTTATTAAAGTAACAAATAAAAATATTTTAAAATTTAATTTTTAAAATGGCTCCTTTGTTAAATTAAATACCTATATTAAATTAAAAATATTTTTTATAAATAAAAAAAAAAACCTGCTTACAAAACTTAATTTAAATATAAATCGTATTCGCTTAGCATGGTGGCTAGAAGGCTGGCTGAATCGCTATGCTTATTGTCTGGGCGTGGACACAACCAGCCCTCTTGTCACCAGAGCAGACAATTAGACGAGGGGTGATGTTTTTTAAAAACCACTTGGACCCCATGGGCCTAAAGTCTTTACAGCAAACGGCACAAACACGTAGTCTTTCACTATAGATACGTACTCGTATTTGCGCCGCTTGTGAGACTCTCCTTTCAGCTGTGGCTCCCGCTTTTAGCGCTGTTGCCCTAAGATGTGACAAAGCCAAAGTGTCGACACAAGTGGCATCCCACACTAAGGCCGTCCCCGCTCCCAGGGGATCAGAGTCATACTATCAGGTCTCTTGCCATCATCGCGGACTAATCCAGTGGGTTCCAGAATAGCTGGAACCTTAATGGTGGCAAGAGCCCGTTAATTTCCTAAAAGATTGGACGAATAAGAAAAATACCAAATTTATTCAAGCGATTGGAACTTATCCTATTCTATGGCATATCAGTCCAGTCACAATGATTATAAAATAGAAACAAAAAATAAGACGCCGCTCAAGAGTTGGCTCAAAGTTTCAATTGTGGCTCTACTGAGGTAATGAGAAAATGCAAGATTATTTTGCCTCAATAACGGATAGAAAGGAAGAAAATGTTGCTGCGCGTCCATATTAACGATCGTCGTCGGCAGAAAATCCTACTCAGTGAATATTCGTGCGCTTAGAAAAGTTACACACAGCATTGCTGGTGGAGACAGAGGCTAAATGCGATACCAGCTATTGTGCTGTACTTTTGCACAATGTTTTAAAGTAAATTTACTGCACACTATTTTTGTGGAATCGTGCCTTTAGACAAACTAGACATGGTTCTATATATTCATATTTATATCACTGTATAGAGTTATAATAAAAACACTCTAGGTAACATGCTGCATTCGAGCTCAGATATTTTGCCCGGGACTTTGAATCCTTTTACCAGGAATACATAAATGAACAGTAGTGTCTTTATAACGGATATATGCACTTCTTCATATACATCTATATTACTTGCATAATATATTTTATATACGTTTTTTAATTGCAAGTAAATAAAGAAAAAACTTTTTGTGCCCGACATGATAACGATTTACTTATTGAGCATCATATTATAAGTGTTAAATAAACAAAATTAAAAACCCACTCATATTACCTTGCATAATCAATTGTCTAACCAAACTCTGTCACGTAAAAGCCCGAAACTCTAATTTTATATATTTTATACTGAGGACGACATGTGATCTACGGTCATGGGGCCCACCTAATGGTAAGCGGCGCACGAGGTCCAGGAATGTTAGCAACTGGAATTATAATGATGACTTTCACCAGTTCCCTTTGGTTTTCTTACACTTCGCTTAAAGGACTCCAAGTTATAGGAAAGTGGAAACACAAGGCTGAAAGAGCTCTATCTTAAGCGTGCGGCAGATGTGCGAGTGTCCAAATTTATACGTTGGCACATGTCACGTAATATAAAAGTTTTTAAACGTTATTTTCAAATGAAAAAATTAAAATACGCGTCTGACCGAAGTTCTAATCTACGGGATTTCGTAGTAACCATCCAGACGCGTGCCAGATGTGTCCATAGCAACGGATTCACCAGGATAGCAGTAACAGGAGATATTCATAACGGTAATGAGGGATTCTCACGCAATAAACATTGCTTCGACAAATCACCAATTGTACAGCTTTTGATATTGAATACACAATTATTGAAAATATGTTTTTTATTTTAAGTTGTCATCGATAATTCTGCGACAAAGCCTTGTTTATGAATTCCTCAAAAGTTTTTGGGTGATTGCATAGTGACGCTGACCGTCAGTAGTTTTTTTGTATTGTTTTAATGTAAAATTACCTCTTGCTGACAACCTGTTTTATTATGAAATTTTCTTGTTATTTCGTGTTTTGTTATATTTATCAAATCTGTAATTAACTCTTTTTTTCTTTATTTATGTTGTTTGTTGTGAATTTGTTAAATTAATAAAGTTATATTAAGTTTATAAATAATTTATTGTTGTAACATTTAACACGTTAGTTTAGGTGTTACAACCACATTACTATATTGTTCACACAATTGCAATCAAATAAGTTCATGTGCATTATTTTCTGACAATAAATATATATATACTTAAAGACAAATTATCTGGCTAAGCCAAAGGTTTAGCAAACAAGAAGTAATAATAGTAAAATAATTTATTGTCAGAAAATAATGCACATGAACTTATTTGATTGCAATTGTGTGAACAATATAGTAATGTGGTTGTAACACCTAAACTAACGTGTTAAATGTTACAACAATAAATTATTTATAAACTTAATATAACTTTATTAATTTAACAAATTCACAACAAACAACATAAATAAAGAAAAAAAGAGTTAATTACAGATTTGATAAATATAACAAAACACGAAATAACAAGAAAATTTCATAATAAAACAGGTTGTCAGCAAGAGGTAATTTTACATTAAAACAATACAAAAAAACTACTGACGGTCAGCGTCACTATGCAATCACCCAAAAACTTTTGAGGAATTCATAAACAAGGCTTTGTCGCAGAATTATCGATGACAACTTAAAATAAAAAACATATTTTCAATAATTGTGTATTCAATATCAAAAGCTGTACAATTGGTGATTTGTCGAAGCAATGTTTATTGCGTGAGAATCCCTCATTACCGTTATGAATATCTCCTGTTACTGCTATCCTGGTGAATCCGTTGCTATGGACACATCTGGCACGCGTCTGGATGGTTACTACGAAATCCCGTAGATTAGAACTTCGGTCAGACGCGTATTTTAATTTTTTCATTTGAAAATAACGTTTAAAAACTTTTATATTACGTGACATGTGCCAACGTATAAATTTGGACACTCGCACATCTGCCGCACGCTTAAGATAGAGCTCTTTCAGCCTTGTGTTTCCACTTTCCTATAACTTGGAGTCCTTTAAGCGAAGTGTAAGAAAACCAAAGGGAACTGGTGAAAGTCATCATTATAATTCCAGTTGCTAACATTCCTGGACCTCGTGCGCCGCTTACCATTAGGTGGGCCCCATGACCGTAGATCACATGTCGTCCTCAGTATAAAATATATAAAATTAGAGTTTCGGGCTTTTACGTGACAGAGTTTGGTTAGACAATTGATTATGCAAGGTAATATGAGTGGGTTTTTAATTTTGTTTATTTAACACTTATAATATGATGCTCAATAAGTAAATCGTTATCATGTCGGGCACAAAAAGTTTTTTCTTTATTTACTTGCAATTAAAAAACGTATATAAAATATATTATGCAAGTAATATAGATGTATATGAAGAAGTGCATATATCCGTTATAAAGACACTACTGTTCATTTATGTATTCCTGGTAAAAGGATTCAAAGTCCCGGGCAAAATATCTGAGCTCGAATGCAGCATGTTACCTAGAGTGTTTTTATTATAACTCTATACAGTGATATAAATATGAATATATAGAACCATGTCTAGTTTGTCTAAAGGCACGATTCCACAAAAATAGTGTGCAGTAAATTTACTTTAAAACATTGTGCAAAAGTACAGCACAATAGCTGGTATCGCATTTAGCCTCTGTCTCCACCAGCAATGCTGTGTGTAACTTTTCTAAGCGCACGAATATTCACTGAGTAGGATTTTCTGCCGACGACGATCGTTAATATGGACGCGCAGCAACATTTTCTTCCTTTCTATCCGTTATTGAGGCAAAATAATCTTGCATTTTCTCATTACCTCAGTAGAGCCACAATTGAAACTTTGAGCCAACTCTTGAGCGGCGTCTTATTTTTTGTTTCTATTTTATAATCATTGTGACTGGACTGATATGCCATAGAATAGGATAAGTTCCAATCGCTTGAATAAATTTGGTATTTTTCTTATTCGTCCAATCTTTTAGGAAATTAACGGGCTCTTGCCACCATTAAGGTTCCAGCTATTCTGGAACCCACTGGATTAGTCCGCGATGATGGCAAGAGACCTGATAGTATGACTCTGATCCCCTGGGAGCGGGGACGGCCTTAGTGTGGGATGCCACTTGTGTCGACACTTTGGCTTTGTCACATCTTAGGGCAACAGCGCTAAAAGCGGGAGCCACAGCTGAAAGGAGAGTCTCACAAGCGGCGCAAATACGAGTACGTATCTATAGTGAAAGACTACGTGTTTGTGCCGTTTGCTGTAAAGACTTTAGGCCCATGGGGTCCAAGTGGTTTTTAAAAAACATCACCCCTCGTCTAATTGTCTGCTCTGGTGACAAGAGGGCTGGTTGTGTCCACGCCCAGACAATAAGCATAGCGATTCAGCCAGCCTTCTAGCCACCATGCTAAGCGAATACGATTTATATTTAAATTAAGTTTTGTAAGCAGGTTTTTTTTTTTATTTATAAAAAATATTTTTAATTTAATATAGGTATTTAATTTAACAAAGGAGCCATTTTAAAAATTAAATTTTAAAATATTTTTATTTGTTACTTTAATAAAGTCAGGTAAATTATTATATAGTAATTATTTTTTTACGTTAATTATTAAATAGTTTAGATCTATCCGATATAATCAGATAATTATTTACATGCTGTGATCTATAATCTATTAGGTAATATATTCTTATAATAAAAAAAATTAAACAAATAAATGTTTTTGCTTTGATATCGGAAGGAAGACTAAGTTCGCAAAGACTGAGTTTGTACCATGTACACAGTTATGCGCGAACATTACAAGTACAATGTTCGCGCACAATTCTCGCGTTATTGTGTGCTTGAGTGAGTCGACTAAAACAAACAGCACTTTGTCGCACAATTCAGCACACTCGTGGAATCACGCCATTAGAGTTTTAGTTTGAAAATTGATGTGTTCCTGGTATTACAATTCTATGGAATGCTATACAATACATATATCGAGGCTTGAGTGCAGCTGTAGTACTATTATTTTATTTCAAATCTAAATTCAGGCATTTTATAAATATTACGTTAATGTAAATTATTATTTATTAAATTACTAAATTAGTTTAAATAAAATTAATCGTACCTCTGTACGAGTAAGACTGAATCCTGCAACGCAGATTTTTAAAAAATAATGATTCTATAGGCAAACCTTGAATTCAGAGAGACACGCTTACTAATAATCTAATATCTAATAAATAAATAGTTAGTAGTAAATTTACTTTGTAGATTATTATTTAAATAGTGCAATAATAAATAATGCTATGAATTTGCAGGTTACACTAGCGGAGCCAAACATACTCGTACAGACATTATGCGTGTTTATATTAGTCGCATACTATAAATTTATATCGTACCTACTAGTACTTATGTAAATTAAAAGATTTTATGATCACATGTTTCGCAGTGCCTAGTGTGGATATCACTGTAACACATCTCGGTTCTAGGTTTACCAGTATGTGTCAAAAAATATAATAGTAAAATTTTAATTTTTGAAAAGTATTTACAATAAATATATTTTGTCAAGCTTGATGATACATGCGAGCGGAGTTGGCTCGGTTGTTCTGCAAGAACGCTTTCCTTAGCATCCTAAAGGAAGATTTAAACCCCGGCATGAACCAATGACAAATACACTTTTCTTACGTACATTTGACATAGATTTACAACACCACGTTTCCCGTACCTCGGAGAGCACGTTAAGCCGTCGGGCACAGTTCCACTAATACCAACTTGTGGAATCGTGAATAAATTGTCATTATCATGACATCAGAACCTCGGCCACCCGTCCGGTCAGAGTGGCCAGTGTAGGAAATTCAGAAATTTCGGGAACGTCCATCTCCAACAGTAGAGGTTTGTGACTTTTGTGTTTTAGGGGCTGTGATGATGAAGATGATACATTACTTCAGGTCGAATACATGGCTTACTATTTAGGGAAGCTGCGATAGCTAAATTCTAGACTTTCGAGTGGAAAATAAATAATATCTAGACTAGTGTGTTACCATACCGGCTATAAATTGAATGTTGCATGTTTTAAATGTGACTATCTGTAGCTTGAAGTTGGCATTCTGTATTAAATTTACTTGCGAGTATCTCTTGCTAAGAACTGCGATCCTGGTAAATCGGTTGTCATGACAACATCAGACGCGCATCAGTTGTTTGACTACGGCTGTGTGTTCGTAACATAAACATAGCCAAAGGTTTTACTAAAAACATATTTTACTACGAAGGTATGAAATTTATAACAAGAAAATGTTTATTTCTTCAGATCAAATAGTAATCCAGCAATAAAACACATTTTAACACAACTATTTTGGCATAATATTTTACTACCTGAATTTATTATTGAGTTAAAACTATATAAATATTAATATAAAAAATATATTTTATCGTTAGAAGGATAAATTCTATATAAAAACAACAATACTTGAAAAAAAATAACCTTGATCACACGAAAAACATACTTCTAGATTATTGATTGAACTTGCCAGGGGTGAAAGCTGCGATGGCTAATCCTGGACTTGTGAGAGTAAAAGAGAAAACATCCCGACTATGTGTGACAACTCAACGTGGTGTTTGCTTTTTCAAAGCGGTGTAAAACGGCCAGCTGAAAGGGCTAGATTCTAGACCTGTGAGAGTAAAAGAGATAACGTCTCGACTATGTGTATACCGGATAGCCAAAATAAGTTTTTTTGGACGCAAAAATGAATAATTTGACAAACTGACACTGTCAAGGTCCATCGTTATTAAAGTTGATATTCGTATATTATATTGTAATTTTGATTAGTTATCCTTGGGACAAGCACATGCGTTTGTATAAATACAATAATAAATACAGGAATTACTATTTAAATAAGTTATGGTGCGTATAAAGAAACAGACTTGACCTACGTTGCGCGAATCGATATTTAACCAAGAAAAACCTTCTAACTTATGTATTCCTGGTAATGAAATAGGAATATTGTGTTAGGTCGAATGCATGAATAACGGTTCAAATACACCAGGAGCACATAACTAGGGAGGAGATACCTATTTTACGAGCAACTTTTAACACGTTAGTTTAGGTGTTACAACCACATTACTATATTGTTCACACAATTGCAATCAAATAAGTTCATGTGCATTATTTTCTGACAATAAATTATTTTACTATTATTACTTCTTGTTTGCTAAACCTTTGGCTTAGCCAGATAATTTGTCTTTAAGTATATATATATATATATATATATATATATATATATATATATATATATATATATATATATATATATATATATATATATATATATATATACATAATGCTCTTTATTGTCTCAAAAGTTGGCTGTCAGGGAATGTCTAGCGGCATTATGCCCGCCTGCCCCTTTGACATTTTGCGCTAAGGTTTCTAAATGTATGATAGATTAAATAGGCCTAATTAATTCCCTAATAATAATTAAAATTGGATTGCAATAACTGCTTTCAGCATAAGTTTTTTTTATTTACTTATAAAAAATACAGCGCTTTTGTAACATAAAAAGTAAAGTTTTCATCAATCTCACAAAAAATATATATTTTAATTATACTAATACCTATGTATTATATATACATAGGTATATATATTAAACTCGTTATTTTTTCCCCTGGTATATTAGGTTATATATACTCGTATATAAACAATAAATATATAAACAAAAGTTATAGACTTTTCATTATGTTAATTTATTACATGTAACTTCCTAACAGGGCTAGTTGGTTGCACTATATCTCCTTCCTTTCGAACTATTTTTATACTGTTAATATATTTTTATATATTTTTGCTTTTTCTATTATATCTCACTTTGCCTATTAAATTATTTCTGCGTAATTGACGTATAAACAATTAAAAAATGTTCTCAACAGAGCAATATTAATTGACTGACCATTAAACTATAAGAAATAAAATACATGGTGAAGTTGTCAATATTAATTTAGTACAAGAATCTATTACAAAACTGAACACAAAAGTCCTAACAACCATGCTTTCAATGCTTTACTGAAGCGCTTTAGATGTAACCATGACGGCGGATTCACCAGGAGCGCAGACATTAGCAAGAGATACTCATAACAGAGAGCAAAGCGTGCATCCTCCCTCATCCCTTGTTTTCTCAATATCGACCCATGAACCACGAAACTACAAGATTTTTTTTTTTTCATAATGTATTTTTTTTAGATTTTTTTGCACTTTACAATAAAGTTTTTTTTTCATAATTTTTAATTTTTTTATATTTATTTTGCACTTTTTAATAGACAACTAATCACAAATGCCTATTAAAATATTTCGGAGTAATTTATAAATGTACAAACAAATAAAAAATGATCTCAAGAAAGCGATAATAATTGACTGAGCATTAAACTATAAGAAATAAATATATGATGAAGTTGTCAATATTGGGTTTAGTACAAGAATCTATTAAAAAACTGTAACACAAAAGTCCTAACAACCATCAATGCTTTACTGAAGCGCTTTAGATGTAAACATGACGGCGGATTCACCAGGAGTGCAGACATTAGCAAGTGATACTCGTACACATAACTGAGACCAAAGCGTGCATCCTCCCTCATCTCTTATTTTCACATTATCGACCAATGGACCACGAACCTATCAAGATGCATTTTATTATTCTATTTTTGAGCAGTTGAATAATTGTTTACTTTATGCCTATTTAAATTGCATTACTCATTAGTATGTTTGTCTTAATACTTAGGCATGTACAGTATTCCCAAATTAATAATGCACATACAGATCTTCGCTAATTGTCGTATTCCCGGAAACACCCGAATCATTGAATCGTAAGAGCCTAAACATTGCACTTGCATTTTGCACCTTATTTGAAAGAAATAGAAGTCAATATCATGTGTACACATTCGAAAACAATTCGGGCGGTCGGTGACTGCATGTGTTCTCTCTGAGTGGAATTATATAGAGCTGATATTACACACCGTTCTTGGTTTTGTTTTCAAAGGTGAATTTAATTTCAACTTTAATTATCTTATTCAACTTTAAATAGTTTATTTTGTAAAATAGGAAAACGTACTAACATTTTTCACGTTTTTTTAATATTAAAAAATTAAAATACCTACATTAAATACATATTAAGTACTAGAAAAAACATTTAAAAAATCAGATTTAGGGTTATATAAATTTAATAGAAAGATACACATGCATAAATAAACAAATAGATATAGGAATAAATAATATTATAAAGTATACTAGTACTGTTCGATATTGATGCCTAAGGGCACTTCTTGTCGAGTCAGTGTGTACAGGTCAGTGGACGACTGTTTTGTGTACCAAAAAGAAAAAGTCTTGTCAAGACGACAGATTGGTAAAAAAGATTGAATTGACAAAATGTCTTGCAAAAACTAGAATTGTTACGACGTAAAACTTTGTTGTCGTCTAAGTTTAATCGATTTGTGAGTTGTTTATATTTCATATGCGTGTGTATTGTGGCTTGGAGAACGAACATTTGGATCCCCTGGGTACCCGGGGAACTCGTCGCGGAAGCAGCCACACACGTAAGTTAAATATCATAATTTTAGCGGTGCGCCATTCGCATCCAGTACGGGAAGTCGGGACTGAAGGGTTTTGTTTCCCTGCTTCTCGTACAAGTACATAATGCAATAATACAACAAATAAATAAAAATATGCCTAACTCTGCCCATACCATTTTCTTTCAGACGAATTCTTCTAGAATGGATAAATTTAAATGTGGAAAGCCGCTTAAGTCACAAGCACGACAAATGGTATTTAATGTGTACCTTTATTTCTTAAATGAAGCCAATGTTTTCAAAAGAGACCATGATGGTTATTTAAAAAAAATTCAGGACCGTGTTACAAAAGCTACAGGAATTTCACGACGAACTTTGAGTAATATCTTAAACGAAAAAAAACAGAATCAATCAATGAAATTTTCCTCACCGAAAAAAAGAAAACCTAAAAGTAGATTTCGGGTGGGACTTGATGATTTCGACTACTGTCTTATTCGTAATATGATATACAATTTTCAGTTGACGCTCAAAGAACTCCCAACTGTAAATAATTTGAGAAAAAAGTTGATCGAACCTATGTTTGTTTCAAAGGCTGTGCGGAGACTTTAAGGCTGATCTTGAAAGAAATGGGATTTAGGTTTCTGAAAACTGATAATAACAGACGGTTACTTGTGGAAAAGCATGATATACGTTTAAAAAGGATCAAATATCTCAGAGAAATACAACAGCTGAGGAATTCTGGTAGAAACATAGTGTTTATGGACGAGTCATACGTGCATACATCACATACTAAGGGTAAAACTTGGCAAGATAGCAGCAAAAAAGGTATCAAACAACCCATTTCCAAAGGAGAGCGAATAATTATTGTACACGCAGGCAATGAAAAAGGCTTCGTCCCAGGGGCTCTAATGTTACATAAATGTGTCGACTCAGAAGGTGACTATCATAAAGAAATAAACGCGGAACGTTATCAAACTTGGCTACGCAATCAATTGATTCCCAACTTGCCTCCTAATAGTGTGTTGGTAATTGACAACGCCCCATATCATAATAAGCTGTCTATGAAACCACCAAACTCAAACACATCTAAACCACAAATGATAGCTTGGTTACAACAACACAACATTCCACATGACCCAAAGAAACTGAAACCCGATTTGTATGAAATTATAAAAAGACATAAAGAAAAATACACAGAATTTGCCATTGACCGTATAATGGAGGAACATGGGCATAAAATTATAAGATTGCCACCATATCATCCCGATTTTAACCCTATTGAAAATATTTGGTCGCAAATAAAGCAACACGTAGCCAAAAAAAATATTGCAATGACTGTCACATCAGTTAAAGATGCTATATTAGAAAAAATCTATAATATAGGACCAGAAGAATGGAAAAAAGTTTGTGATCATGCTGTTAAATGCGAAGATGAATATAGAAAATTTGAACCAAGAATCGATAGTTTTTCCGACGAAATGATTATTTACACAGGTGATAGCAGTGGGGAAAGTGAAAATGAACAAGAGCATAATGAAAGTTCTGATGAATCTACGATGTCAGGAATAGAGATCCTCCCTGATTCTGATTAATTTCTTTTGTAATTGTAATATTATTCTGGAATGATCAGTGCTGTAAATACTTTTGAACTGAGATTTTAATGATTAGATTTCTAAGATTTTAATGTAAACCTGTGTTTGAAAACCATTTTTTTTTCTTCTAATATAAACCTTGTGTTATTTAAACCTTCTTTTCTTCCATCGTTACATCAGCTTCAGTAAGACACTTGAAAAGTACTATAAAATTTTCGAAGTAAATCAATCCAACAAATATTGTAGCATATTCGCAATCGTGTGGTTTTCCTCGCTATTTACTTACATGGAATTATCGAATCAAGTTTCGTTACTGATAAATAAATATTTATCTCTTTTAGCACAAAACACATAATTCTACTAAATTATGCATGAAGAAAATGCACTTAACCACTCTATATACATATCGTCTTCCGACGCTCGGGGAATACGACCGTTGCCGAACAGTGACGAAGATTTCTATGCGCATTATCACTTTGGGAGAACTGTACGTACTATGAATCTTAAATGAAAAAACTCAGATCTAATTATTATCAGTGTTTACCCTAATTAATTATTTATATAATTTAACAGATATTATGATATCAAGCGAACGAACATAGAATGTCAAGTCAACCCATGGACCACCCAAACTTGGAGAAAGATTGATTTTAAAATGAACAATATTACTAGTTAGAGGATCTTACAACGAGCCGTTAAGACTTGACGCTCCACTAATGTACTCGAACGTATATTTTTTTAGCCAATAGGCACGTACGAGTATTATTGATGAATGATAATCGTAGGCACTTTTATTAATTAAATTATATTATAATCTTAGTCAATCTCAACTGCTCAAACCCATGGACCACCGAAACCGAACTTATAAAGATTGATTTTAAGATAAATAATATTACTAGGACTACATAATGATAGAGGAGATTGCAAACAATAAATATTGTATTATAGAGCATTTCGGAAATGCTTAGTTTATGATTTTAATAAGTGTAAATATTTTTTGGGTCAAAAGGCGTGTCCCTAGTAGGTATTAAAAAGTAAGAAATATTTTAGATTGGTGAAGTACATAATGATTTATTTTGTAAGTGATTGTAAGTTACACTTTTATTTTATCATTTACATAATAAGTTTTTAATGTAAATAAGCTAAGAATATCATCACGACCGTATGTATTCCTTCCGATGTAGTCAGAAACTCCACTTATTTTTAATGAAGCGGATTCACATTTATCCAACTTTACTATGTGCCTAACATGACAAGTGGCAGCTCGTCGATGTCTCTAGCGTACCAAACTCGAGAAACATCACAAATAAATGTATTAATTTATTGTGTCTCGACCAGGAATCGAACCCGGTTCCTTCGATCCTAAATCCACGGACTTAACCGCTAGACCACAGAGGCAGTTCTTAATATAGTATAGTTTAAAAAAAAAATGGTTTTTTATTTGCAATTTATTTTCAGATTTTCACTTACAATTTTTTTTAATATTTTGATCTGAAGAATACCTATGACAAAGATCAGTTTTAAGATGAATAATATTGCTAGGATATCATAACTTATAGAAGTATGACTCTTTTTTATGAACCAAAAATGCTTACTTGAAACTTTTCAAAATTACTTTATTATTTTGAATCTGTGTCAATAGGCGTGGCCATAGTATTCATTGGTAGTAATGATTGGTGATAATGTTTTGTTTTGGAATTATCGATGACAAAGCACATTCAATGCGCAAACAAGTATTCTACGACTGAAAGTGCATTGCTTGCATTTTTATCACCAGGAATAGATGAACAAGAAATATTTTTCCCAACCTTTTTACGGATATATGAGTACATCGCATGAGGGACACTATTTTGAATGCCATTTACAAATGAGGTCCAATGCAAAAAAGATTGAGTTTCAAAGATACTTTGGTTTAGTTATAAGTAGTTGATGGTCAATCGTCGACGGGATAAAATGTATGTTCCTTTGTCACTTGATTCACATAGATTTTATTAGGTCACCAGACATTGGCACTGAAGCCTATTGGGTCTGAGTTGTGTATGGGGACATTCCCCCGTTTTCCCGGGCAAGATCTTAGCGGGTAACCACCCGCTGGTAATTCATGCTTTTGATGCTGAGCGAGAACTGATAATTACAAAAGTAGTTCAGCGCCATCTACTCGTATGTGCGTGTACCAAACCCTTTTCCCTCGGTGTGCCTTGCTTGACGCAGTGATGGCGTTGAATACAATATAAAATAAATATGGGAAAATAGAATCTTGTTCTACAAAACAATTTTTTAAATAGAAAGAACGCTGTTAAATTTAATTTATATTTTCACTACTGATTCCAATTAGTTTCATCGGGATCCGTTGCCAATAAACGAAAGTACTCTTACAGCGTCTTAAAGTCTAAGCCTATTGTAGGCAGCCATTTTTCCAATTTGAACCAGGCGTATGTTATTCCTGCTACTCACATGGCTAGAAAAAGCTATAAGTTTAAGATATGTTGCGACTTTTTTCAATAATAATAAATTTATGACATTTTTGTTTACTAAGTATGACTTTGGCATGTAATTGCGGTGTTGTACATATATTTCAATTTAGTTAATGCCTAATATTATATAAAACTGCAAAGGCTAGATTCAAACCTATAGAAGTGCAAAAGAGATAACATCTTGTTTATGTGTGCAACATGCTTGCACCCCTCATACAAGCCCCTGGTAAAAGTGTACACTTACCAGTTTATGTATTCCTAGTATTATAAATTGATGCACGTGCCGGGGAAAATCCATTGAGCTGAAATGAGGGGCCATGTTACTTTTAACGAAAGCTCGTAGCAGTTTATGCATTCCTGGTATTAGAAATTGATGCAAGTCCCCGGGAAAATCCATGGAGCTGAAATGTGGCCATGTTTAGTGTTACAGCACCCCTATATAGCCAGCCATGCACTACTTTTAACGAAAGCTCGTAGCAGTTTATGCATTCCTGGTATTAGAAATTGATGCAAGTCCCCGGGAAAATCTCTTGAGCTGAAATGAGGCCATGTTAGTGTCATACGTCAAACGGGCCTGTTGTTATCCTCTTCACTCCTAGCGTTCCATTTGATATCGAAAGTTACAGAAGTTTCAGACTGGGTTTTACTGAAGAAAACAGCCGGTATTGCGACCGCGCGGATTGCACTTAAAATATATAATTTATGTTTGAGCCTCGGTTAGTGAAATTAAACTAGCAACAAGGTTACAATTACGATGCGTTGATTTTTTAAGTGACATGTAATATTCACTATATAGGTCATTATTAAAAAGGTTTTCTTTAACATGCAATGTTTGTTTGTTCGGGTCAAATCATGTAACGTAATTATAAGTTTTTTCATGCAATCCAATTAGGTTATCAAATGAAATGAAAAACATGACCAGAGACAACTAAACGTACTTGTATATATATTATATGTTTTAGCTAAAAAAACAACATAAAATGAATTTGTTGGATAAAATTCGATTCCATTTATATAAAAACCGTGGTTTAAACCACCCCCAAGTAATACAGTCGTGATGATACTGTTAATGTACTTAAAATATTATATTGTAATCAGAACATTATAATTCTACTGATATTTTAACTAAAATTGCATATATATATTTTTTTTAATATTTAGTATTTAATATTTTACGTGCTACTCTGATTAAAGCCTGCGAGGCACACACACGTTCATAATTTATCTTTATTCATCTAAACATATCATATATATTTTTCACATATAATTATTTAGTGATATAGCCATGTACTCGTACATTTCGCGTATTTTTCGAGTCTTACTTTTAACAGAAGCTGTAGCAGTTTATGCTTTCCTGGTGTTAAAAGTTGATGCCGGTGCCCGGGCAAGGCCTGAGCTCAATGTAATCCTGTAGAACCTAGATTTTATAACTTTCTACTAAATACATAAATATCCATACATACAGTACATACGTCAAACGAACATGTTGTTATCCTCTTCACTTCTAGCGTTGCATTTCATATTAAGAATTACAGAAACTTCAGACTATCACTGAAAAAAACTGCCCGTATTGCGACCGCGCGGTATGCACTGCCTAAATATAATTTATGTTTGGAGACGCGGTGAGTAGCGACGAGGTCACACATTGTGGTAAATATGTCAATATTAGAAGCTGCAAGCTGCGATTTGTTAAGTGACAGAATTATTATTGACAATTGGATTTTTTGTTTATTTTGAATTATGTAACCTAATTATAAGCAGTTATTTAAAAACCTTTGGGCCGAAACCATGCATGCTCATATTAAATCCATTATTATTGTAAAAAATAGTATTTATTATCAAATAAAATGGTTTGGTAAGAAGAATACGAAATAAAAAATTACCTCACTCTAAATATTCATATATGGATATCAAACGACGTAGTATGAAATTAGACTGAACTAAATTGACAGGCGACAATGACGCATTAACTGAAATAAACCATAGACATAGGATCGTCGCGTCGTCGCTTAAAGACGAACGAAGCGTGCGAGTGAGACCTCGAGGATAACCACAATAGCGTGTGCTAGAAAGAGTGAGCATGAAAACAACCGATACGCCAAATTATTTTTTGACGTTCAGCGCCTATCAACCGGTTCACTTTAGCGTTCTGCATATTTTTCGCGATTATTAAGTATTTTCCAGTAATAAAGTGAATATATTGTGAAATACGAGTATGGTGTCGTGTTCCTTTACTAACTGTGAAGTGACGGCGCGGAATAACGCAAAGAAGTGTACTTTTCACAGGTAATTCTTCAATACTATACCAATGTTTTTTTGGATGTTTAACGCTCTATGTGACAAAAAAATCAGTTGAGATTGTGAAATACATGTGGTATTATCTTTTTAAATGCCAATAACTAAATTTTCAACAGTAAATAAAGATATTTTGTGTACGTGAATAAATGATACACCTACACTTAGTGCTTGACTAAACTGTCATTTTTTATCGATAATTATCGACATTTTGTAGTCGCGTGATGAAATATTAATTAATAACAACATGAGAATGGTTGAAAAAGGAAGGAAATATGTCGCAACTCACTGAAATAATATATTAAAGCCGATCTGAGTCACGAGGGTGAAATGGGGTTAACTTTTAAGGGTAAATAGTTTTTTACAATTTTAAATTAAACCAGACCTTTTATCAAAAAATGTTTAATGTAAAAGTTGTAGGTAATAAAAAAGTCTATAAGTTTTGTATAAACAATTTTATCACATAACCTAAAATTTTTTTTATATGGGAATTTTCAAATGTTATACTCGTATATGCAAATAGTGGTTTGGATACTAGCATCCGTCCTTAAGTTAGGCAGCACGGTGGTGGCGCGAAATTAAAATATTTTTAGTTAAAGCTGGCAATAAAGCTGATTTTCTTTAGAAAATTTCTATAGAAACCGAGTACTAAATGGAAACGAAAAACTAAATAAAACATGAATATTTACTATTTAATTCTTTAATAACTTCCCTTAAAGTTAAAAAGCGCTTTGTAGTCCTTTTGAACTTAGCTCTTAAATTTCTTATGAGCTTATTTTTTTCCAAAATCTTTCTTTTAAGATGTGTATTACAGTGCAGAAGTTTCTGTTTTCTTGGAGTTAATACTTCAGTTGAAGGACATTGGGTCTTCTGATGTTGGTGGAGTGCGTTCTCTAGATGGAAACGTAGTGTCCTTATCCACATAGGAAGACCCCTTAGCGTAATGCTAGTAGTATGTCTTATGGATATTATTAGTCAAAAGTGGTGTTGTTTTGTTTAATAATGTGCTACAATCATCGATGTCTATAGATAGGCCTATCCAATACAAAACACAGTCCAAAAACGTGCCGCTTGCGACGTGTACCTACAAACTTTGGGGATAAATTCTCAAGCTATGATAATGTCACATGCAATATTTATCGGAAATTCTTTCGCAATGCATACTAAAAGACTAGTTTCCCTCAATATTATTGTTAGGTAAGCGCGCTCTACGCTTGCTAGCTCGCGACTGTTGGTGCAGCTACATGACTTCGATTGGTTTTGCAGGAACGTTTTTATATCAGTGATGGCCTATCTATATACATCGGTGGCTACAATGTGAATTATTATGGAAAACGATAAATTTGACACGGTATATGGGGCTAAAGTGACAGTTATTTTTTGCGGTTTTCCCGCGCTGTCAACTCTCATATATCCGACGTATTTGCGCGATAAAGTCGCGAGTGGCTCCGAAGAGCATCAAATTCTGCAACATCTGGAATTTGATGACGGCCTCATTAACTCATAAAGTTTTATTATTGAAATATGTTTTTTTAAGCCTAAAATATGAAAGTAAATGACGAGGAGTGATTATTTAAATATAGAAAAGTAAAGTAAAGTATCATCACGACCGTTTCCCTTTCGGGGTGGTCAGGAACCACGCCTATAAATAAGCGGATTTACATTTAGCCAACTTTACTATAGGCCAATCATGACAAGTGGTAAGCTCGTCGATGTCTCCAGCGTACCAAACTCGAGAAATATCACAAATAAATTAAATGTATTTATTTATATTAATATATATTTTTGTGTCTCGACCAGGAATCGAACCCGGTACCTCCGAGTCTAAATCCACGGACTTAACCGCTAGACCACGGAGGTAATATTTAAATGTATTGCTGCAAAATGTATCGATATTACTATGGAACATCTCTAAATTTTACTCACACTAGAATAATTACGCACACTAAAATAATTAACTTTTTGGCGTGTTTTGCAATTTGCTTTGTTGATCTTGTTAGTATTCTATATCTATGAAATAAACAGACTTAGAAACATGTCAAGCCCCTAGCAATGGCTTCGATGTACGTCTAAAAAGGTCGTTCTACAAGGTTTGGTTCGGTGACAAATTAGCGACCATAGCGTATAATAAATAATTATTTGTTTTGCGAAAATGAATCGTCATACTTTTGACAAACCCATCAAAGAATATTATATCGTACTGGCGGCTGTTAGTTTAAAACATATAGTTTTAAATAAAATAAAAATAAGGTATTGTATGGTGCACATAGATGACGCTGAATTATTATTGTATTTAATTACTTAAGATTTTTTTTTAATAATATTAATTGGGCTCATTAAAGTATATGTAATCTTTGTGATTCACGTGGCTCACTATCTATTTAAAAAACAGTGTTAACCCAGTTCGATTTATATATTCGATTATGGAACACCATTTTTGACAAGTTTCATATATATTATTCTATCACTTTAATTGGCTTGCGCTAACAGCCCGCGCTGGGTTGATCGGTGCTTCTCAACTACGAATTCACCTAGAAGAAGAAGACAAATTTCTAAGCATTCCATGGATTCACCGTGCGGGTGCCGGGTCCATCGTGTGTGGGTATGAGATGAGAAGAATGGTGTCTCGGGCTTGCGACCGACAATTGGCTGGTTTAAGAAAAGGAGGCCTCCTTTTTTTTCTATTGCGCGATAATACGCTCACCATCCACCATTTTACTTCTCTCCCTACCCAACCAAATACTGTATGATTCCGTTAATGCCGTCTTGGAAGCTCGATACTTGTTCTGCAGTCACGTAAAATCAGCCGCGCTGATTATGCAAAGGGTCTTTGCTTTTATTTATTTATTTTATTTTAAATACTTTATTTCGCAAAAAAAAAATACACAGGAGGGATTAATGGCCAGGCATATTTTAAAGGTTTTATTTTCAAACGACAGAATCAAATTACGTGTATGGGATTTCGTAGTTACCGTCCAGACGCGCGTCAGATGTCTCCATAACAACGGATTCACCAGGGTAGCAGGTACTAACAGGAGATACTCGAAACTGTAATGGGGGATTCTCACGCAATAGAAATTATTGCTTTGAAAAATTTATTTTAAATACACATAGTGTGGATAAACTATATGGGTGCTAAACTAAATTTAAACTAAGTTTTATGGAATCTACAGATCGACTCGTTTTTATTTATTTTTTGTTGTTATTTATCAGTAAATATATTAAATAAATTAATTAATATTAAGTTTATTGTTGTAACGTTTAACACGGAAGAAACCCAACATCCGTGCGGGATGGCAATCTCTTGTAGGTCTCACAACCACATCATTCTATATTGTTCACCTAATTTCAATCAATTACGAGTATTCTTTGGTGACAATAAATTAAATTATTATAATAACTTCTAATTTGCTGAACATTTAGCTTAACCACTTAAATTGTCTTTTGTATATCCCTCACAACACAAATGGTTTCATTATCCCTGGCGGGGAAATGTTAGAGTATGTACTGGTTCTAGGTATCTTGTTTATTTATTATTTTTTGCGGGGGGTTGGTTTGCGTTGAATATTACAGCTGCTAGTGGAAAAATAAGACTGAAGGACCAGTGGATTCTTCAAATCCACAGCGGTATCTGTTCAAAAATGCTGTTCACGTTCACACCGTCAAACAAGGGAAATGGATGGAAGAAATGAGACAGCGCGGAAGACAGTATGGTGGAACTGCTGTCTCTAAGGAAAAAGAAGGCATGCAACTTACTTGGTGAGATCCGGTCATCAGCTCAGCAGGTCGCAGGCCAAAGTCCACTCCACGAAACAGAGTTCACAGCACTATTTTAAAGATACACTTATCGCGGCGAAAAACACTCACAGCTGTTTTATAAAGTCTAGATAATTAGTAAGTGATATTTAGCACAAATAAAGCGGGGCGGTGCGGGTTTAATATAATAAAATTAAATTATAGACGCGTGCGCATCACCGTGTTGCGATACCAACGACTTGGGAAGGTAGATAGGATAAATGTTTGACAGGTGCGTTCGGAAATTTGCATTATGATGATAATAAAAATAAATCGCGTCAACATACTCCCCGCCTTGAAAATACTGAAGTATTTTCGAAACACAAAACAAAATAAGAAGCGGTAGAAGTTAAGGCTAAAAGTAATGTTGAAAATATAAGCGGGTATAATATAGTAAAAGATAAAATAAAAATACTAGACTAAAATATACATACATATAAAGTGTTATTGTGAAGGAAGCGGACAAAGTATAGCGTTTAAATTTGCCTGACAATGAGCGACGCGGTTGCTAACAACAATGTTCCAGCGGTGGGGAGAAGAATGTATCCACGAAAGAGTAATTGTAGAATCAGAAAAGGCGTAAATGTTAGAAATTGAATAGCGAGGGTTAAATATTTATAAATAAGTCGAACTAACTTTGACATAAGCACAGCGGCGCATAGCTCCAGACGAGCTAGCGAGACAATCTTGGCTGGAGCTACCTTAGATTTAGCGCAAACAAGGTGGGAGGTGACGTTATTACCGTCAGCACTAGCCACGTGCAGGTAAACTACACATCCGTAGGCTTTCAAACTGGCATCAGCGAAGGCAACCAAATTTACAGTAGAACCGGCTACAACACCAAGATGTCGCGGAATTTTTATATTAGATAAAAGCGGTAGTTCCTCTCTAAACATTTCATACATATTAATAATTTTATTAGGCGGAACATCATCCCATCCAATATTTTGCAGCCAAAGTTCTTTTATAAGTAACTTAGCATACAAAATTATCGGAGCGGCCAACCCTAACACGTCCCACAGACGTGCTACAGTAGATAAAATGGAACGTTTAGTACAAATATTACTAACATCGTTGCTTTCGTATGTGAATATATCATTAGCGTGATTCCACTTAAGACCTAGAACCTTAAGATAAGTATCTTTGTCAAAATCGACACATTGTGATAAGCACAACGATTCTGGCAAACGTGACGTAACCTGAGTGGAATTGCTAGCCCATTTTAATAAATCAAATCCACTCGATTTAAATAAAGAAATTAAATCAGTGGCGACAGTGACAGCTTCATCCTCACTCATCACGGACATGGCGAAATCGTCCATATAAAATTGTGATTCCACTAACTGAGCAGCCTGAGGAAACTTATCTTGCTCGTCTTGAGCTAACTGTCGGATCGTGCGCATTGCTAAGAATGGACTACATTTGAGGCCAAAAGCCACGCGGTTAAAAACAAAAGTGCGAATAGGTTCGGTAGTATCAAATCGAAATAAAATCTTTTGATACTTACGATGTTGTTCGGATACTAATATTTGTAAGTACATTTGTTTAATATCGGCGGTAAGCGCTGTTTTAAATAATCTAAAGTTAAGCAATATTTTAAATAAATCAGTTTGTAAATTTAAACCTGCGTGAAGAGTGTCATTTAAAGATATATTATTATGAGTTTTACAACTCGCGTCCAACACCAAACGTACTTTAGTTGTAGTTTTGTCATTCCGAATAACCGGATGGTGTGGAATATAATAGCCAGTGCGATCATCAAGTTCTACTTGTGATAAATAACCTTCCTTACAATAGTTAGTAATTATTTCATTATAATTACGGCGGAGTTCAGGTGAACGATCCAGTTTACGTTCTAAGAAACTAAATCGCTTGCAAGCGGTTGCATAAAAAATTCCTAATTTTTCTGGATCCTCACAAAACGGCAAGGATACACAATATCGACCCGTCTCCGTCCTACATACAGATTTGGAGAATAAATTCTCGCATTCAGTTTCGTCTGGGCTGAGAAATTTAGTTTCTGGAATTTCTTCTAATTCCCAAAATTTATTTAAATCTATATTTACGTTTGCGTCGGAAACTGAACAGAACGTAGACGAGTTAGCTTCAGTGAAGCGCGAGTTCGGGGTAGACCCCATAAACACATAACCAAAGATGGTCTCAATCGCTGGCGGAGCGGAAGAAGTGGCCGAAATGCGACCATTCATTAATAAATATGGGAACAATTGAGCACCTATGATTAAGTCAATCTCGCCTGGAATATTCCAGGTGGGATCGGCGAGCGTAATGTCTGGAAGACAATTAAGTATAGCGGGTTCAATAAAAACAGCGGGTAATTTTTCGGTTATTTGGTCGATAACCAGCGCATTAATATCAAAATTATCCTGCGATATTCTAGACTTGACGTTAAGAACAACGTAGCCACGAATAGGTCGCGAGGAAACACCTACACCCTTAATAAATGAATTCTGTAATTGTATAATATTTAAATTGAGCCGTCTACAACAGTCCGTAGTTATAATATTGTCCTGTGAGCCGTTATCTAATAAAGATCTAATTAGTAAACGGTTACCGGAACTAGATTTGGCAAAAACTTGCGCGGTAGATAGTAGTACGACAGAGGACTGAGCGGGGCGGCGAGCGGAGGTAAGTACGGTTGTAGGTTCAATTCCGAGTACGGGAGCGGGAGCGGACGAGACTGCGCGAGCGGACGAGTATGCGCGAGCGCTATGGGCGACCGAGTCGTGCGGCTGATCGGGAGACGGCATGGTTTGTATAGTGTTCAAGGCGGCGCGGGCGGCGGACGGGGACGCGGTAGATTGCGCGTGTTCGGTGCGAGCGCTCGGAACGCCTACTGCAAGATGCAGCAATGTATGATGACATTTTCTACAATGCCGACAGGTATTGGAAGATTTACAAAAATATGTTGTATGTTTAAAACTCAGACAGTTTAAACACCCGCGGTTGTTTTTTATAAATTCAATTTTATTTATGCAAGGTAAAGATTTAAATTGCGTACATTCAAATGAGCGGAAATGATCATCTGTATTGCAAAATTTACAAAGGTCATTGACCTCGGTTTTAGCAACAAACGAACGCGTAGATTGTTTATTGTTGGTTTGTTTATTTGTTTGACCAACAGTAGCGGGAACAAAAGGATAAGTACTCGAGCGAAGATTGGAAGTACGTTCCAAAATCTTTACTTGAGTTTTTGTAAATTCGACAAACTCTTTTAATGAAGGAATTTCTTTGTCACGTACATTCATTTCGAACAGCTGAGCGGTTTGCGTGTCGACTTTTTTAAGTGCTAAAAACAATAATATAAAATCCTTTAAATCAGGTATTTGCAACTGTTCTAGTGCTTGTACCGAAGAAGAAAAACATTCAATAAATTGATTTAAACTAACTATATTTTGCGTGCATGATTTTAAATCAAAAATAGTGTTAAGGTAATAAGTACCTAAACTACGCTTGTCTTGATATTTTGAAACTAGGCTTTCCCATAATGATAGGTAGTTATCACCGTTCGGAATGACACCGGCAGTCAATAACAAAGCGTTGTGGGTAAGTTTGCCCATTAGGTACTGAACGCGCTGAGAATCATTTAACTGGGGATTATTATGAATATTAGATTTAAATGATTCATAAAACACTGACCAATTCTCCATTTTTCCATCAAACGATGGTAAAACAATCGGCGGCAACTTTATAACACTTTTTGTGTTTTCAGTACAGTCAGCAGAAAAAATCTTCGATTTATTTTCTATGTTATTCTTGTCATATTTAGAACGAACTCGCATTATGTAGGAGAATAAGTCATCAAATGCAGAACAAACATCAAAGTCCGGAACAAAATCGTCGATGGATTTCATACATAACTCGTTCATTTTATCCACAACTTCCATAAACTCTGAACGCAATCGATCTATCGTTTCTGACTCGGCGAGAAACTTCTCACACATACGAGTATCACTCAATCCAACCTTTTGAGACGTTTCGTAAACACGATTAAGTCTAGCGAACATGGCTGATCTTTTACTCTCCAACAGTTTAATTTGTTTATCCATGTTGAAGAAATGTAAATGTTATCAAATGTTAAATATAAATAGTTGAAATGAAAGAATAAAAAAATTAAAAAGAAAAAAATGTTAAAAATATTAATGAATTTTATGTCTGACTGTACTTTTGAAGTTATATTTTGCGGTGATAAAAAAAAATGAACTCTTCGATTATAAGTCGTGTGATGAGTTTAATAATTGTAAATAAATGTATAAATATGTATAGATATAATATGGGTAAATAAAAATATATATTCACAAACTTCTTATGTAGGTAGATAGAAGTTTGGGCGGGTTTTAAACTAAAATGGGTATGTAAGCGGGAAAATTATAGATTTCATAGAAATAAGAACATTACTTCTAGGCGGTTATAGATAAATATTATAATAAATAAACAAAAATACGTGCATCCGGCTCGTATGGAACCAAACTTTTTGGCGGGGAAATGTTAGAGTATGTACTGGTTTTAGGTATCTTGTTTATTTATTATTTTTTGCGGGGGGTTGGTTTGCGTTGAATATTACAGCTGCTAGTGGAAAAATAAGACTGAAGGACCAGTGGATTCTTGAAATCCACAGCGGTATCTGTTCAAAAATGCTGTTCACGTTCACACCGTCAAACAAGGGAAATGGATGGAAGAAATGAGACAGCGCGGAAGACAGTATGGTGGAACTGCTGTCTCTAAGGAAAAAGAAGGCATGCAACTTACTTGGTGAGATCCGGTCATCAGCTCAGCAGGTCGCAGGCCAAAGTCCACTCCACGAAACAGAGTTCACAGCACTATTTTAAAGATACACTTATCGCGGCGAAAAACACTCACAGCTGTTTTATAAAGTCTAGATAATTAGTAAGTGATATTTAGCACAAATAAAGCGGGGCGGTGCGGGTTTAATATAATAAAATTAAATTATAGACGCGTGCGCATCACCGTGTTGCGATACCAACGACTTGGGAAGGTAGATAGGATAAATGTTTGACAGGTGCGTTCGGAAATTTGCATTATGATGATAATAAAAATAAATCGCGTCAACAATCCCAAAGGTTGGTTGCTAGAGTATGCCTAGCGGCATTAAGCCCGCCTCTTGTACATAGTGCAATAAAGTTTTAAATATATATATATATATATATATATAGTATTGTAATATATATATATATAGTCCTGTTATTAAAATAATCCTCGATTGCGTAATAGCATTTTTCCATTATATTTTATTTTTATTTATTTTAAAATTTAATGTCATATCTTTTAGAATCTGGTAGTTCATTGTAAAGTTTTGGGGCTAAACCAAAGAAGCTTTTGTCAAGTAAAGCAGTAGTGTTACTCTTTAGTCTAACTATTTGGTTGGTTTGTCGATGTAGCTGTTTGCACGCTGCGCGTCTTTTGCATTAAACGTATATTCTATAGAATGATCGGAGCAAAATTTTTTTGGTCTGAAACCACCTTAACATTAATAATAAAAACGAACGAGTTTTTATATAAAATTTTTCGATAATCATCATAACTTGAATCTCGTTCCAAAATATAATACTTCGTCTCAGATAAAAATATTAATTTATGCCTATTAACTGTTCTAAACAATTAGTTCTGACAAGACTGCCTCCGTCTTGATATATTTTAATTATACTTACAAATATACCTATATATTTTTAAATATTGAAAAATAAATATGTAGGTATATTATATTTATTTCAATATCTAATAATATATATATTTGTAAGTATTATATATAATTTTAGGTATACTCGTATATAGATATTTTCATTACCTTTATTATTTACATGTAACTTATAACAGGGCTAATTTGTTGAAAATTGAAATAAATATTTTTTTCCTCTTAACTCGTTTTATATTAATTTATGTAGGTTGCACTATATCGCCTTTCTTTTCGGAGTATTCTTATGCTGTTAATATATCATATTTTTTTTCTTTTTTAAAATATATCTCACTTAACTATTTAAATATTTCTGCATAATTAATGAATATAGAAACAAATAAAAACTGCTCTCAAGAGTACGTTATTAATTGACTGAAGTAGTGTATTATTGGGCATTCTGCCCCACCTTTCGTTCACATCGCTGTCGCGATGCTCACTTCAGGTGTGTTGAATGCCCAATAATACGGATGCGACAATATTAACATTAATGTCATTGTATGAATCCAAACTGATTATTCTGTGAAACACGTAACAAGTAAAAAAATATATATTCATACTTGGTTATGATAATTTTATAATCATCACACAATCATTCATCATCATCATTACAGCCCCTAGAACATAGCGTCCTAGACCTCCACTGCTGGAGATGGGCCTTCCAGAACATATATCTGGAGAATTTGGCCTACACTCGCCACGCTGGCCAGACGGATTGGCGAGGAATCATCATTATTATTCATTAAATAGAAAATAAAGGTAAACTTACCTACGTCCACAATTGCAAATTGAGAATAATCGTCAATGTGTGTTTCCTCATAAATTTCTATAAAGCTATAGTGAAACTAAAATAACATTAAATATTAATTATTCACAAATGGTCTGTCACAGTATGTGACAGATATGCGGGTGTCAAATTTATACGTTCGCACTGGTTCGTAATAGTCGTATAAAGGTTTCATTTTCAAACGAAAATAATCAATAAAGTGTCTGACCGAAGTTAGAATCTACGGGGTTTTGTAGTAACCGTCCAGATGCGCGCTAGATGTGTCCATGGCAACGGATTCACCAGGATAGCAGATACAAACAGGAGATATTCATAAAGGTAATGGGAGTTTCTCACGCAATAAACATTGCTCCGGTAAATCCAGAATTGTACAGCTTTTAATATTGAATATTACCAAATTATTGGATTGGAAGTGATTAAGATAATATTATTTTATATTTATTTGTCACCGATAATTTTGCTACGAAGCCTTTGGTTTTGTAATTTTCTAACAACCTACCTTTGGGATTGTGGAAAAACTATGTAGGTATGGTTGCAATATTATTTATTTTATGTTGTTATGTATCAGTTACTGCCGGCACCCCTTCGGTTCTTGAACCGTCTGGGATCTCTCGCAGTGATGGTAAAAGACCCGATGGATTAAATTTGGTGCCGTGATCCAAGGGGCGAGCATTGGTGTGGGACGCTACTTGTGTGACAACCTTGCTCGGTCTATGTCCAGGGCACATCTGTCAGGGCTGGGGTGGCTGCGGACTCGGCTAAAAAGGCCAAATGTCGCAAATACGTATTTGTGCCCTTTGGTTTTGAGACAATGGGACCGTAGTATGATGTTTGAATCTCTGATGACCTGAGTACAAGTGACGTGGGTCACCAGGTTCAGACCTGAGTATAAGTGACGTGGGTCACCAGGTTCAGACCTGAGTATAAGTGACGTGGGTCACCAGGTTCAGACCTGAGTACAAGTGACGTGGGTCACCAGGTTCTGACCTGAGTACAAGTGACGTGGGTCACCAGGTTCAGACCTGAGTACAAGTGACGTGGGTCACCAGGTTCAGACCTGAGTACAAGTGACGTGGGTCACCAGGTTCTGACCTGAGTACAAGTGACGTGGGTCACCAGGTTCAGACCTGAGTACAAGTGACGTGGGTCACCAGGTTCAGACCTGAGTACAAGTGACGTGGGTCACCAGGTTCAGACCTGAGTACAAGTGACGTGGGTCACCAGGTTCAGACCTGAGTACAAGTGACGTGGGTCACCAGGTTCTGACCTGAGTACAAGTGACGTGGGTCACCAGGTTCAGACCTGAGTACAAGTGACGTGGGTCACCAGGTTCAGACCTGAGTACAAGTGACGTGGGTCACCAGGTTCAGACCTGAGTACAAGTGACGTGGGTCACCAGGTTCAGACCTGAGTACAAGTGACGTGGGTCACCAGGTTCAGACCTGAGTACAAGTGACGTGGGTCACCAGGTTCAGACCTGAGTACAAGTGACGTGGGTCACCAGGTTCAGACCTGAGTATAAGTGACGTGGGTCACCAGGTTCAGACCTGAGTATAAGTGACGTGGCTCACCAGGTTCACATAAAAGGTGATGCTGTTAGTTTGACAGTTCAAATGTGATTCTTGTCGTTTATTTGGTTCCTACAAACTGGGAATATTTACCATCGTCACTTAATCTAACATTTTGATGGTGTAAAATATTTGGTATGTTAAAGAAAGTGTTATAAAGTAAAAAAGTATTATCACGACCTGCCGGGGTGGTCAGAAATCACACTTTTTTAAGAATGAATTAATATATATACAGAGAAATATCACAAATAAATTCAATAAATTTGTGTACCGACTAGGAATCGATACCGGTACCTCTAAATTCACGGACTTAACCGCTAGAATACAGTTTGATAAACATAAAGGTTCCGTAAGTGTTATGGGTCACGTGGGTCATAGGATTAACTTTGGAGATGATCCCGTACGAGTCTCTGATGAGCATGCTGGAGCGGACAGGGAAGGAGTGAGAGAGATTGGTAGTTCAGGTACATACGGTTTGATGGCTAACATGGTTAATGGGATTGATCATGAAGAACTTGAACATGCTAAATGAGCATATAATGCAATACTCGAGTCATTTTATGGATTGTTAATGGATTGCTTTCAATAATTAAATTAAAAAGAAAATTTAAAATTATTAAAATAACTATTGCCTTAAATTAATTAAAAACATTGTCATTATAATAAAATTAAATAATAAAATTATAATAGTAATTTTAAATATTGTTATATGTCATATATGTAGGAACGTAATTTGGAGAAAAATAAACTTCAAGAAACGGAACGCAGGAGAGGGGAGAGAGGGAGAGGAAGGTGTGTGAAGTTAAAGATGTAAAACGGAGAAAAGTTGATTAAAATATAGTTAAAGTGTTTTCAAGCGAAATTATTGTTTTATTAAGCCCCGATTTCCCACAATTTTGGGGGCTCGTCCGGGATCGGGCAAAACAATATCGCAAAACGATGGAAAACAAAGGTGCAGCGGGTTCGGAGGCGAAACACGAGGTGCAAGGAAGTCTATTCGGCTTTCAAGATGTAATTATGAAGTTCAGTGGCGACGACAAGACATATTCATCAGTGAAATGGGCGCAGGATATACAGGATAACGCTGAGATATTTGGATGGACGGCGCAGCAAAAGTTGATTATTGCACGTAGGTCACTGATAGGTACCGCAGAGCTTTGGCTAAGATCTGAGAAGACATTTAGGAGCTATGAAGAACTACAAACGGCGTTACAGAAGGAATTTCCCGATTATTTTAATAGCAAAGAAATGCACGAAGTCATGGCAGCGCGGCATAAGCGTAAGGAGGAGACTTGCTATCAATATATGTTAACCATGAAGGAGTTAGGTAAACGTGCAAAGTTTCCAGACTATGTGGCCATACAATACATTGTAGACGGCATCAGAGATCACGAATATAACAAGGTAATGTTGTACGGCATCACATCCTACGCAGCTTTCAAAGAAAAGTTAGCAATTTACGAAAGCATAAAGAACAATAGTAAGAAACGTGAAGATTTGGGTGCGAAGTCGGAATGTAAAAGCAGGGATAAAGTGGTGAAACATTGTTTTAAGTGCGGTGAGAAAGATCATTTGGCAGCTTCCTGCAAGAAAGGGGTGAAATGTTTTAGGTGCAATTTATATGGACATATTGGTTCAGAATGTAAGGTTATGCAGCAAGGTAAAAATGGCGGCTTCGTCGGGAACGACAACAAGAAATCAATGTGCGCGAGGTTGGTATCTCCGGACAGTGTAGGCGACGCAAGCGCCAGTTCGTGCGCTACGGCTGAGGACTGCAACGCAACGGTTTTATCGTGCGAGGTTGGCAATGCTGTGCGGATGACAGATGACAAATGTCAAAATGTTATGAACGTAAATAATAACCTAAAAGTAAACAAGTCGATTAAAATGTTAAAAATAAGTGGAATAAACGTTGAAACTTTAATAGATTCGGGCAGCGACCTTAATTTAATTTAAGAGGAACTATTTTCACAGTTGAATATTTGTGACATTAGGCAATATAATAAGGAAACAGTCATATTGTCGGGACTGGCTTCCTCCAGAGTTTGTGCTGTCGGAAATTTTAATGTGGAACTGGAAATCGATGGATGGTGCATAAGTATGTGTTTCTACATTGTGCCACAAGGTGCAATACCCTACCAGGTAATTCTAGGGCAACCATTTTTGTGTAATACTATAACAATATTTGACAAGGGAATGGTCAACATCATACCATCTAGTAGTGATAATCTATACCTGTCTTGTTTATTAAGTGAAGTAGGGCAACCAGAGTGTATGATGAATCCATCAGTTCAGTCGTTAGTTGAGGGATATAACCCAATTAAAATAAAGGAGGCACCGATAAAATTGAAGATAGTTTTGAAAGATGAAATTCCTATAGTTCAACGTCCCCGAAGATTTGCTCTGAAGGAAGAAGAGATAGTTAAAGATCAGATTAATAACTGGCTACAGAATGGTATAATAAGGCCTAGTTTTTCTGAATATAGTAGTCCATTAGTTTTAGTTAAAAAGAAGGATGGTAGTACAAGAGTGTGCGTAGATTATAGAAAGATTAACCAAAAAATTACAAAAGATGAATACCCATTACCAGTGATCGATGATCACATTGATAAGTTGAGTAGGGCGTTAGTATTTAGTACTTTAGATTTATGTCATTATTCCGTCGGCAGATGATGATGAGGGAACCCAGAGGTTAAAAATGGTTTTAGATGTAGCTTCTGAGTATGGACTTGAGATCAACTGGAAGAAGACCCAGCTGTTGCAGCGAAGAGTAGAGTATCTAGGTCATGTCATTGAGAATGGAACAGTGAAACCTTCCACAGAGAAGACTGAAGCGGTTATGAAGTTTCCGGAGCCAAAAACCATAAAACAAGTACACAGCTTTGTTGGATTAACATCATATTTTCGTAAGTACATTCAAAATTATGCTTTGATAGCAAAACCTCTCACTGACCTGTTGAAAAAAGAAACAAATTTTTATTTTGGAGAAGAACAAAGAAGAGCATTTCAGAGTTTAAAAGTTAAGTTAAGTAGCGAACCAGTATTAAAGATTTTTGAAGTAGGATTAAACACAGAATTACACACAGATGCGTCGAAATATGGTTATGCAGCTATTTTATTACAGAGGGACAGCGATGATGGTAAAATGCATCCAGTACATTACATGAGTAGGAAGACAAATGAAGTTGAGCAGAGAAATTATAATAGTTATGAACTAGAAGCGTTGGCAGTAATAGAGGGTGTTCGGAAATTCAGGAAGTATTTGTTCGGCATTCATTTTAAAATTGTAACTGATTGTTCAGCTTTTCAGAAGACATTATACAAGAAGAAGATTTCAGCGAAGGTAGCAAGATGGATATAATTTTTACAAGATTTTGATTATGAAGTGGAGCATAGAGCAGGAAAGAAAATGCAGCATACTGATTCATTAAGTAGAAATCCTTACATTGGTGTGATTCAAACAGAATTACATGCAAGAATAAGTAAGGCACAGAAGGAAGATGATACACTGAATGTTATAAGAGAAATACTAAAAGAAAAAGAGTACAAAGATTATTACATAGAAAACGATTTGATTTACAAAGGAATAGATAAGAAGTTAGTATTACCTGAGATTATGGATTTAGAAATTATTAGAAAAGCACATGATATAGGACATTTTGGAATAAAGAAGACCATGGAAGTATTAGAAAGAGACTATTACATCAAAGACTTAAATAAGAAGATAAATAAAATAATTTTAGCATGTGTTCCATGCATTTTAGCTAGTAAGAAGGAGGGTAAGCAGGAGGGATTTTTATATCCAATAGGAAAAGGTGAGTTACCATTTGAGACGTTACATTGTGATCATTTAGGTCCATTGGATGCTACGAAGAAGATGTATAATTATATTCTCACAGTGATTGATGGCTATACTAAATTTGTTTGGATATACCCTACCAAGACATTGACATCAAAAGAAACTGTAGAAAAACTTAAAATACATCAGAAAGATTATGGAAACCCAAGTAGAATCATAACAGATAGAGGTACAGCTTTTACAGGAAAAGAATTTGTTGAGTATTGTCAAGAAGGAATTGAACAGCATAAGATCACCACAGGTATGCCTAGAGGAAATGGACAGGCTGAGCGAATGAATAGGATAACTATATCAGTGTTAACTAAGATGTGCATCGAAGAACCTACGCATTGGTACAAATTTGTAAGTAGACTTCAAAGAGCGATCAATAGTACTTATCAAAGGTCAATTAAGACTTCACCTTTTGAACTATTGACAGGAACCAGGTTGAGACAGAGAGAAGACATGCAAATTATAGATTGGTTAGACGAAGAAAGCAGACAAGACTACCATGACAAGCATGATACACTAAGAAGAGAAGCAAAAGAACAAATTTTGAAAATACAAGAGGAGAACAGACGAACCTATAATAGAAAAAGAAAAGAAGCACAAAACTATGACATAGGAGATATTGTGGCTATTCAGAGAACACAGTACGGAAATGCCATGAAGTTAAAACCAAAGTTTTTAGGACCATATAAAATATCACAAAAAGTAGGTAAAGATCGGTATTATGTAGAAAAAATTGATAATAATAAAGAAGGACCTAAACAGACTACTACAGGTGTAGATTTCATGAAAAAGTGGCCATGATGTACCTAACCCAGGTTGTTGTAATTATATTTGTTGTGACTATACATAGTCAGTACCTACATAAAAGTCGCATTTAACTAAGTTGTACGTTGCGATCATTAAGATCAGTAATGCTGTCAAGTTGAAGTAAAAATAAATACCTAGTCTTAAGGATGTGTAAAATATTATGTTCTTAAAGTTGTCATATTTAAAATAATAAGTTACTATTTAGTTAAGGAGTTTGTTTTTTTTTGTTTAAAGTAGTAGTTAATTTTGAAGATTTATATTTTTGTAAGAGGAAGATTTTTTTTGTTTAGTTTTAGTTTTCATAAGCGGTATGGAAGATGATAGAATGAATGTTTTTTTTTTAGGTTGATTTAAAAATAAACATGGTGTCAATTAGGCACACTGTCCACTTCTATAGTAAGATCTCATTTTACTGAGACTGTTGAGGAAAAATTTTGTTGAATAGTTCTATGAGTAATTGTTGACTTTATTACATATTATTTCAGTAGGTGATAGCAAGTCATGTAAGACGTACTCAGTATTGTAAATTCTGTAGGATATGGTCCGATAGTTCAGGTAAAACCATATTATATTGTACATTGTTTAAAGCCTTCAGCCTGAGGTCAGACTGATAGCAGAATGGCCGAGTTGTAGGAACGTAATTTGGAGAAAAATAAACTTCAAGAAACGGAACGCAGGAGAGGGGAGAGAGGGAGAGGAAGGTGTGTGAAGTTAAAGATGTAAAACGGAGAAAAGTTGATTAAAATATAGTTAAAGTGTTTTCAAGCGAAATTATTGTTTTATTAAGCCCCGATTTCCCACATATATATTGTAACATTAATGTTTAATATTTATGTATAAGACCACATTATTATTTTGTAAACAGTATTCTGGAAAATAAAGATACTTTAATATTCAATTTGCACTTAAAGTGATCACAAGAGTGAAAGGAATTTAGGTGGTATGGTAAAGAAGAGAATTTTTTAAAATAATAGAGCATTTTAATTGATAAGAGTGGCGTGGTTAATAGGATTAACTTTGCACGTGATTCTATATGACTCGACAGGTTTGACAGAATCCCTGATGAGCATAGTACAGCGGACGGTGAAGGAGTGAGAGAAGCAAGCATTGTTGTTGCAGAAAGCAGTCTGGAAGCTCAGGTACAGGCGGTAGTGGGTCTTGTCGGTCTTCTCCCGGAGTCGCAACTCGATCCGACCCGGCAACCGAGAGCCGCGGGAAGACGAGTTCACGAACTCAAACACCTACGTTAAAATTGATTGTTAAATAAACTCATGTGTAATGGAGAGCCAGTAACATGTCATGTTTATTTCTGTAAATTTTTAATCAATAGCGATATCGCAAGTCTAAGTATTAGTATATGAAAAGTAGATATATTTATTGTGTAAATAATTAATTATTTATGAATAATTTACAGCAATAAACTTGAAATGGTACTCGCCTATAATATGTTGCACTATACTTAAAAATAAGTGTGAAGGGTGGCTTAGCTATCGTTAAACTACAATGTAACTATCATAATATTATAAATGTGACAGGAAACGTCGTAACCCCTCTAATCAATGCACATTTATCATTATATGTAGTTAATGTCCTAAACAATGCGGGCCACATCATGCAACCCTGGGGTACACCTGTATTGACTAATATCAGCTCAAAGGCTAACCGTTTACTAGAACGAGGAATCTACACCTAAAAGAAGGCGATATTCCAGTCTATTAGGTCTCTAGTGGACCATTATACCAGCAATTTGGAAAGTGCTTCGTGCCTAACTAATCAAAGGCCTTGGACATGTCCAGGTAGAGTGCGAAACATATCAAACAAGTGCCTATGCTAATGTGTAAAGTATGTCAGCCATATTAAATACTATATATTGTAGAAGCTAGCCGTGAAATTACAAAACTGAGAGGTGGTACTTAAAATGATTTAAAGAAAGATATAACAAAACATAATGTATAAGTTTTTATTTTGTGAGTTAGTTGTGTATATTACCTCCCTGGTGACGTCCTTGGAGGCCTCGTCCCTCACACAGACGCTCCAGTGTTGTGGCGCCCCGTCCGTGAACTTGCTCTCCGCATTCTCCAGAGTCACTCCGAAGTAGATGATCAACCTCCCACATTTCCTAAGGTAGGTGCAATACTAAATAAATTTGAAGAGTTTTAGTGCAGATAACATATACATCATTATTAATAATTACATACTAATACATACATATAACCTACATAAATAAAATATTAACAATACAATATAATATATACACAATACTATACCTACTAATGATAAATCACAGTCTGATTAACGATAAAGATAAAGTCGCGCGATAAAGATGTGGAATGCTCTTTCAGTCTGTGTGTTTCCTCCGCTTTCCCATAACCCGGAGTGTGCAAAAACATTTAGTCGAGCCGGCATAGTGTTAGAGACTGATGTCAGTCGTCAGGGTTTGATGAACGTCACATTACTGGTAGTACTTACCTGTTAACGAAGATGTTATTGTAGATAATAAGATTTTTTGGTTCGCGAAATTTGAGTTCCGGGTGTTGGACTTGGAACTCTTGGCAAACATTCTTAGCAATGTTTAGCAACTTGATGCAATGGTTGTTGGTGTCGGCTATGTAGAGATATTTGCCGTCCGGGGTGATGGCGAGCCCGGACGGCTCGTTGAAGGTAGCGGGTTCGGTGGTCTCGATGAGGTTGGGATGGAGGGTGGCGACTTTGTGCGCGGGGTGGATCGCGGAGATGGTCTTGATGCGGTGGTTGTAGGTGTCGGCTAGATACACCGTGCGGGAGGACGAGCAGTGCGCCACCGCCAGCGGGTGCTGGAACTTGGCGTCCATTCCTACGTCGTCCACGTCGCCGAACGCAAACAGATTCTGTAAAACATCTTTGTTTAATTTAAGGGCTCTATGACATATTGCGAGGTTTGTTATTGTTTGCATCAACATGAAATTATATATTATTAGAAAATTAAATTACTATTTATCGAAAAATATCTACATTATCTCCTCGCCAAGCCGTCTGACCAGCGTGGCGAGGTTAGGCTAAATTCTCCAAATATATGTTTTGTAAGGCCCATCTCCAGCAGTGGAGGTCTAGGACGCTGTGTTCTAGGGCCTTCCCCAAAGGGAAAAGCCTACGACCTTCCGCCACTCTCATCCCTCCCCTACGAGTGACCTTAATAGGTTATCCATCCATCCGGCGGTGGGTCGCCCACTCTTCGTTTTCCCGTAAGTGATGTCCACTCTAGTGCCAGATACATAATAATTATTTTAGACAGAAATATTGATTTTAGCTGAGTGTATGATGTAGTGCCCAAACAATGAGGTGTGGAGGTAACTTACAATATACTCCTATATATTTTTACCAGAGATATATGGAAAGAAACAATATTTTATGTACCTTTATTTGTTTTTACGGGTATATAAAAAAATGAGATGCAATATTGTGTTTTTCAGTTAGTTAGTTGTGAGTTGGACTTACGAGTGGGTTTTTATCTCCTCCAGCGAGAGTGGAGACAGCGCCGGTGGAGAGAGACAGTCTCCTCACTGACGAGCTCTCGGAGTCTGCGATGATGAGCTCGGGGTTGGTACCTGCGGGGATGTACCGATCTTACTACTGCAGAACCGACCAACGATGGAGCTGACATAAGGAATATGGAGACAACAGTTTGACGTAAGGAATATGGAGACAACAGTTTGACGTAAGGAATATGGAGACAACAGTTTGACGTAAGGAATATGGAGACACCAGTTTGACGTAAGGAATATGGAGACAACAGTTTGACGTAAGGAATATGGAGACAACAGTGTGACGTAAGGAATATGGAGAAACCAGTTTGACGTAAGGAATATGGAGACACCAGTTTGACGTAAGGAATATGGAGACACCAGTTTGACGTAAGGAATATGGAGACACCAGTTTGACGTAAGGAATATGGAGACACCAGTTTGACGTAATGAATATGGAGACAACAGTTTGACGTAAGGAATATGGAGACAACAGTTTGACGTAAGGAATATGGAGACAACAGTGTGACGTAAGGAATATGGAGACAACAGTTTGACGTAAGGAATATGGAGACAACAGTTTGACGTAAGGAATATGGAGACAACAGTTTGACGTAAGGAATATGGAGACACCAGTTTGACGTAAGGAATATGGAGACACCAGTTTGACGTAAGGAATATGGAGACACCAGTTTGACGTAAGGAATATGGAGACAACAGATTGACGTAAGGAATATGGAGACAACAGTTTGACGTAAGGAATATGGAGACAACAGTTTGACGTAAGGAATATGGAGACAACAGTTTGACGTAAGGAATATGGAGACAACAGTTTGACGTAAGGAATATGGAGACACCAGTTTGACGTAAGGAATATGGAGACACCAGTTTGACGTAAGGAATATGGAGACACCAGTTTGACGTAAGGAATATGGAGACAACAGTTTGACGTAAGGAATATGGAGACAACAGTTTGACGTAAGGAATATGGAGACAACAGTTTGACGTAAGGAATATGTGTGTGTTTCAGGAGTCAAAATTGAGAATATGATAGACGTATTTTCGATAACACAGCACTCGAGCTATATTTTATGAACTATAAAATATTTACTTCAAATAAAAAGTAATACTAATAAACAGTAAGGACAGTAGCTACACTCACCAGTATGGAGCGCCAGTCCCGAGGGTTGTGCGAAGGCGGCTGCGGCAGGATAGTTACTGTTCCGGGCCGCCCCCACCCCGGAGCCCGCCACACATACACAGGTACCTACAGATGTCACAATTGTAACCAAATCATGCTTTTATCACCCCGCCGCACCGATTTGAAAAACGACGTTTTGTCTTTAAATAGGTCTTTTCTGTATTAGAATTTAACAGGTTTGAATTTAGAACAATCATTATACGAGTATAATGATTGAGAGGGACGCGCAGGCAGCGCGTGACGAGAAGCGCCGACGCCGCCTGCATTTAAAAAACAAGAGAGCAGTTTTAGCACCAACCAAATCATAGAGGGAGATCTTACAGTGTAAAACCGCAAACCATTTTTTCTCGCACAAGGACTTCAAAAATCCTTCGCTTCCATCTAGATTAGAAAAATAGCGCCCTCGTCGTAATATGTATGGTTGAGCTTCTAGGAGTGGACTGTATATTTTTAATTAAGAAGAATTATAATAGCTCGGTGGTTTTACTGCATCTAATTCTGTGTTGCCTACGTTTAGGGCTATCCCTGATTCACATCTAAGCTAGGAGATGATGAACGTGCTGAAATAAGTAGACAAAGGCATACGACTTGGGGGAAAAAAGATAGGTACTCACAGATCTCGAAGCACACTATTTCCAGCTTGGCCAAGCACTGCACTTTACACAAAACTTCAATTATTATTATTATATAGTCTTTTGGTTGGATACACGTATTTTCGCCATGCAAGCTCGGGCATGCGAAAACGTCAGTTTTTCACAGCTAGACACGACTAGCTCGCATCGCGGTCGCGCAGATACAACAGTGACGTTAGTAGATGTCACTTTTGGTGTAGGGAAAGAATAAGCAACTTGAGGAATCTGGATAGGATACCAAGCCGTAACAATGTATATATGCTACAATCTACTATTACACAATAATACAATATAAACAACAAAATATTATAGAACTTAACATTACGACATAATTTAAAGGTAAAAATAGATAAAATATTTAGTTTTTTTTTTTTAATTAGTTTGTTGAATCCTTTAACCGACATTAACACATGAAGAAAACTGATAAATTTTATAACTTAGTGTTTGGTTTACTATATTGTTACAATTTTGATTTTATATTTATATATTCAATGAACAGTCACCAAAAGGTACGATCATATTTATAATGTTACTAGAACTAACACATGGTTATTGCCCTTTTCATTACAGCATGCATTAAAAATAACGTATTAATACATCAAAACTATTGTACAGATAAATTTATAAACATTATGTCAACTTTATGATATACGAGTGTTTGACTTGAAAAATCTTTGAAAATGTTGGATTGTGCGAGCGAGAGGGATGCAAAACTGTAAAACCCTCTTAAGAATATTAGCAAACGACTATTAGAAATTATTATATTAAAAATATTTCTAATAGTATAATGTTAATATTCTACTTCTGTTCTGATTGTATGTATTCATACTGTTAAGGATCAGTGTCCTCTCCAGATTCCTCAAGTTGACATCTTGATAAACTGACAACGTTTCGTATGCCCGAGCTTGTATGGCGAACATCAGTAAATCCAACCAAAGGAATTAATAATAATAAGTGAAGTTTTGTGTAAAGTGCAGTGCTTGGCCAAGCTGGAAATCTGTGTTCCCCCAAGGCGTATGCATGTGTCTACTGGTTTCAGCAGGTTCAGCATCTCCTAGCTTAGAATCAGAGACAGCCCTAAACGTAAGCTAAATAAAATTAGATGCAATTGCTGTACCACATACCTTCTGCGTACTTCTTATACTCCCACCAGATGGTGGTGTCGAGGAACACTGCCCACACCTGGTGAGAGCCCGCGCAGGCCACCAGCAGGACTCTCCGGTCTGCACTCTCTACCGAGGACGAACACATTGGCATCACATAGTCCTTCAACTCAAAGTGAAACTTCAAGTTTGGATAGGTACCCCACGTGGGTACTACTGATTATGCTTCGTTTCCTTGTTTATGCTTCTTTAAAAATTTCGTAGATCAATATAAATTAATAATTTTATTTATTATTTAAAAAAACTTGATGGAATTATTTATTATTGTTTAATAGTTGTACTAGCTTGTTCTCTTATTTGTATTGGTAGTGACTTTATGTTTGTATTTAAATTGTATTATTATAGAGATTGATGAATGTTGAAGAAGCGAAAGAGGTATGTCGAGATCGTGACAAATGGCGCTCAATTGTCCCTGCCTACCCCGCAATGGATCTGACGTGAAGATATGTATATATGTACTATTAACTTAATCCTATCAGTAAAAATTTGTAAGGCTTCAAGATACAATACTCCCATAGTATTATTGTATTATAGATTTTCCATAAATATCAGCCATGGTTTATAAATACATAATTTATTGTTATAACACTTGTTGTAACATTATACCTTTTTTACTCGCTATATGTGAATAATTCGCTGGTAAACATGGTATCACCTATAACGTTAAAAATGTGGAGTTGATTGTATTTAAAGCAAATGGTGGATCTGATGTGGTTCCCCTTCATTGTATCAATGGTCAGCAGTTAGTCAGAGTTGACAAGTTTAAGTAAAAGGATGATTCGGATATTGAATGACAGAGGAGAGCATTGTCCGTCATAGGCAACATGTTATCTAGAAGATTGTTTAGGTGTGCGAGGGACGCTAAACTGACACTTTTTAACAATTTTTGTCAAATATTTTACACATGTCAGCTGTGGATAAAATATACAAAAAGATATCATAATGGCATCCGTGTTCATTACAACAATTGCTTTAGACAGCTCTTCGGTCTAAAACGATCATGGCGCTTCTGGCATGTTCTTTGAATCCAGAGTAAACACATTCGATGCTATTATAAGACAAAGAGTTGCGACATTCCTTGCCCGTCTTCGCACATCCGAGAACAAGATCATACACAATCTGTATGACATGTTGCTCCCGACGGCAATGCGTTACCTCCGTGATCGGGTACTGCTGTGGGGCCCTGGGACCGAGCCCGAACACGTTAAATTTATTGTTCTTAAATTAGCAGAGGTTTGCGTTTGTCGGCTTTCGGGTTACACATAGTCAGTAGCTTATCTTAATTCTGCCATACCTGGTAGGGTACCCACTGTACCAGGTATTCTAATCTCATAGGTACTCATAGGTTTTTTTTTTTCATTACAGCCCCTAGAACACAGTGTCCTAGACCGCTGGAGATGGGCCTTCCAGAACATATATCTGGAGAATTTGGCCTACACTCGCCACGCTGGCCAGACGGCTTGGATCATAGGTAAATCACTGTAAATCTGAGTTTTCCATGCAGATTCCTTTCTCAGTCAGATTAAACATTAACAGGTCACTGGAATCTGCTAAGCTGTTAGTCTTCTGCTAACAGCTTACTCCTTGGACCAACTCGCTGTTTAGTCTTCCACTAACAGGAAACGAATCATTCAAATTATTTTAATTTATGACGTGTCACAAATTCACCAGAAATTTTTGTAAAAGAAAACAGTAAAACAATTATCAAATAATATAAACATACCTGTTGAATTTTGTTCATTAGTGCCTGGCAGAGTGGGGGGAAGGGGAGCTCCGGGAGGGGGAGGGGGAGCTCCGGGAGGTGGAGGGGGGGCGGTGGGGACATTAGGGGCGGTAGGGATGCTGGGGGCAGTGGGAACAATGGGGACAGTGGGGACCATAGGGGCACGAATTGTCATGTCCATGTCGGGGGTGACGAACAGCACCAAGTCCCACGGAGAACTCAGAGATTGAAGTCCCAAACACTTGCCACCTTAAAGATATAATTTTAGGTTAGATTTTCTTTAAGGCGTCTCAATAAAATGGCCTAAAAAAATAAAAATTAATAAAATAAGGAAATATGTAGTTGAATTTAAAAAAAACATTAAAACTACTCTAAATCGGTAAATTATTGTAACTTAGAGTCGGACAAGATAAGGTACAGCCCCATTCTGTTACCAAGTCGCAAACGTTATTAGTAGATTTCGTTATTTTCGTCAGAGGTTGCGTCATAATTATAAAATATTATTCAATTCTCAACTCTATAAGCGCTCGACCTTGACAGCGGCCGTGCTAATATCAACTTTAATAGCGTGATAGTTAACGGATTCCATTATATAACGTTTGCGCTTAAATAACATAATAGGGCTGCTGGAGTATCAATTAGCACCTTTAAGAAAATACCTTAATAAAATGAAATCATTTAACGAAACCCGGCTAGATTGTGCAACAATTTGTGTAAAAAAAACGTATTTAACATTTGGCAAAAGCAATAAATAATTACAGAAATATAGCAATACAATAATGGACCATTATATCCTATTGTTTCTTAAACTTTAAAGCATTCGAAAGGATTTAATGGTACCCCATGTCTATCTATATCTGCTATGGTATCTTAGGATCACTAAAATTTTTTGAATTCTTTTAGGCCCTGCTATGAAATCGTAAAGTCTTCTGAGACATTATATGGTATCCTAATGTCTTGTAACTTATCATGATGGTGTGCCCCCGTATAGTTACCGAGGTCCCACATGGCGGTCTTCTCCCCGTTCCCGGCCAGCGTGTCCACAGTTCCCTCGTCCAGATGCACCGTCCTGACGGCATGGTTCCCCGGGTCGCACACCGCCACCACGTTACTGGCGAGCCAGCACACTCCTTGCGGGGAATCGAACATGGCGTCCGTGAAGTCTGGAACCGAACGCACCATCCATTTAACCCGGCCAACACTTACTACGAGTAGGTTGGCATCAATAATATAATTGCCGATAAGCCTATATCAAGCACTGATGTATAAAGTTCATAAAATTGTCAGTTATCATCAGAGTCAATTTCTACTAGCCACTTGTCCAGTTTGTTTTTAAAAGTGTTTACAGACTTCAATATGTCTTCTGGTATTTTGTCCTTAGATTATGATGAAATAAAAGTAAAGTATTATCACGACCGTTTCCCTTTCGGGGTGGTCAGAAACCACGCATATAAATAAGCGGATTCACATTTAGCCAACTTTCTATAGGCCAATCATGACAAGTGGGAGCTCGTCGATGTCTCCAGCGTACCAAAGGAGAGAAATATCACAAATAAATTAAATATTAATTAAATGTATTTATTTACATTAATAAATTTTTTTTTTGTGTCCCGACCAGGAATCGAATTCGGTACCTCCTAGTCTAAATCCACGGACTTAACCGCTAGACCACGGAAAACTTAGATTGAATTAGTTTAGTTCCAAGAACAATGGCGGGCACCCATATAAGAATTTACTTCATTTAAAAAGGGATCTGGAATAACTGCGGAATAAGTTCCTGTCAAATCAAAAGGAACATACTTCTTTATGATTCAGCCCTCAATCCCCACCGAGCCATGGTTCTCCCAAATTACCAATAACGTTTACTATCTGCCGCCTTTTTCTCTTGCCAAACTCAGGATCAGGGACTCATCAATTTGCGAATGTGGGCTGGGTGAGGGAGATGTCATTCAAATTTTCTTCTCCTGTTAGCTCTATGACAGAACTACCCTTCTATCCTCCCTCTATATAAGTTTTCCTACCTGTATGACCTCACTCCTCTCCTAATCCCATTATGTTTGCTATTCTTACCTTCAACTTCTTCCACAACTCAAATGATACCAAGCTCTAAATCAAAAATTTATTAAATCTATTTTCAAGACGATTGAAATTTTATCAGCTAAGTCAAAGTCAAATCCTATTACAGGCATTTGCGACACAATATTTAAATGATTCTACTCCTGTTAGTGTGAAAGAGTAAAGGGTTCCGAACAGTAAGTTGTTAACAGAAGGCTACCAGTTTAGCAGATTCTAGTGACCTGGAATAGTTAGGTAATAACAGCCCCTGGAACTGCACTGTTGGAGATGAGACTACCAGATATATCTAGAGAATCTGCCGCGCCATTATTGCTCTTTCGTTATAATTATACCTCAAATTAAAACGGTTCCTGTAACACCTAAAGCCATGGATTGAAAGAAATATTTTTTTAGAAAGAGTTATTTCTAACTCACGCACAAATTATGCGTCTAACTGTCTGACGAAGAGGATACCAAAGAAATACAACAGGTTGTTTTCGCATGTTGATATATTCAATCTGTCAAAAATACAACTTAAATCTAAAATATTGGACTCTATACTATAGTGCACATACATACACACCTACATTCATTTCCATACACCAACATACTTCTACACACATCATTCCAAATCAGTACATTTTTATTTTATATTTAGAGTGAGCCTTTTGTTTTAATAATGTTTTTTTTTTTTTTATAAGTTTAGTAAGGAAAAGGTAATTTCGTAAATGGCTATGTGTTTAGATATAAGTTTAACTGTTTATATAAGATAGTCAATAATGCTGTGAAATTTAAATAAATAAATAAATAAAACAAAGGTACGTACTTCCATCCTTGAACCCCGGCTCCACTCCGCCCACCAGCTTGAGGATGGTCCCGGAGCAGTCTGCCAGCACCAGCCGATGGTGTCCGGTGTCCGAGATCACGATGTACGGCTCCTCCGGTCTTCCTCGGTAGAACGGATTCAACGCCAACTACAACACTCACATACATGCTGACAGATCTGGTGCCCTCGCGAACAAGTAACTCTCGCTCGCACTATCGAATATGTTCCAAGAATCTGAGTGTACTTCTGAAAAATATAGTCTATCAGCTTTCTACGAAAAATAACTGACATTATGGACTTATTTGTACTTTTCTATACCTCATTTTAGACAAAAACATTTATAACTATTTACCTCTGTTTGTCAACTAGATTAAAAATATTGGATTGTGCGAGAGGGATGCAAGCCTTAAATATTAGATTATGCGAGAGGGATGCAAGCCTCAAATATTGGATTATGCGAGAGGGATGCAAGCCTCAAATATTGGATTATGATAGAGGGATGCAAGCCTCAAATATTGGATTATGATAGAGGGATGCAAGCCTCAAATATTAGATTATGCGAGAGGGATGCAAGCCTCAAATATTGGATTATGCGAGAGGGATGCAAGCCTCAAATATTGGATTATGATAGAGGGATGCAAGCCTCAAATATTGGATTATGATAGAGGGATGCAAGCCTCAAATATTAGATTATGCGAGAGGGATGCAAGCCTCAAATATTGGATTATGCGAGAGGGATGCAAGCCTCAAATATTGGATTATGCGAGAGGGATGCAAGCCTCAAATATTGGATTATGCGAGAGGGATGCAAGCCTCAAATATTAGATTATGCGAGAGGGATGCAAGCCTCAAATATTGGATTATGCGAGAGGGATGCAAGCCTCAAATATTGGATTATGCGAGAGGGATGCAAGCCTCAAATATTGGATTATGCGAGAGGGATGCAAGCCTCAAATATTGGATTATGCGAGAGGGATGCAAGCCTCAAATATTGGATTATGCGAGAGGGATGCAAGCCTCAAATATTGGATTATGCGAGAGGGATACAAGCCTCTTTAACAAACCAAAAAAAAAATGGTTGAACCAATGAGATATACACTTGCAGTAAGACCTAATATTTACTCTTTACCTTTTTGTTATATTTTTATACTTTGACACTAATCATTTGTCAAGTATTTATCACGAGATATCAAGAAGCCCAGTCCCGGTTCTACTAATACCAACTTGTGGAATTGTTAAGAGGTTGTTAAGGTTTTAAGCTTAAGATTTGCATTTCTCTCGCTCGCACACTCCAACAGAGACTTTAGACATATTTTTACTTACATATACTTATCTAGAAAAAGAATAGAATCAAAAATATGATTCTATTTAGAATTTTATTGACATATCATCATCATAGCCCCGAGGATTCCTAGACTGATGTTGGGTTTTGGAGATTCCTTTTGTCACATATTGTTCAGAATTGTAAGACTATGTCATATTATTATGTGACAATAAATAGATTTTGATTTTAACATGCTCCCCGAGGCGAGGGCACGGTGGTGTTGTAAATCTATGACATGTATTTCTCATTGCTAAATGCCGGGGAGAGAACTGCTACATTTTTGTATTTGGACCGACTTCTTGCAACCGAGTGACCACCAATAGAGGTTACCTTGCTGGGATAACAGAGCACGTTGTCTTCTCTGGCGGCCACGTAGGAGTTCATGCTGACCGGCAGCTTGGTGTGAGCCAGCTCAATCTCGAAGTATGCCATGGCCGCCCTCACATACATCTCCAGGGTCGCGCGGTGCCCCTCCCCCACCAGGACAAACAGCGGCTTGTTACCCGGACCTACACACAACCTTATTATATACTTTATTGCACACAATACAGTAAGCATTTCCGACTAGATAAAGGCAAGTGCGATGGAAACTAATAGAGAATATTAGACGTCAATACATATTTATGTATTTAAAACTTTATTGCACTTTGTATATACAAAGGGCAGGCTCAATGTCGCTAGGGATTCTCTGACAGCCAACCTTTGGGATAATGCATGACATCACAGTCATATATATCCAGCAGAGGAGAGACACAGAGTGATGATGATGATGATATACTTATAAATAATTACTTATATTATGTTTAAAACACGAGATTAGGTAATCATAACTTTATTGAGCTGTGTAGCATGTTCTGAACCAATTTACATTCAGTATTGAACTACCTACTTGTATTTACATTTTATAAATAAAAACCAATCAAGTACCCACATCTACATATATGACATACCTCCCCCATAGGTTCAGCATATCAATAATAAAATCAATACAAATGCACTACTGGTAAAGAATCTACATTTAAAATTAAACTAAAATTAAAACATATAATGAGTCCTGCTATATGGAGTCTTTTTCTTGCTGACTCTAGTTTTAAACTTTCCTCCAGCATATGTCACTTCCGAGTCCCCGGGGATTCCCAACATCTCAGCCCATTGATCAGCACTTGGGATCTGCACAACGTCATCAAAATCCTGTTCGTGACTATTATCATCAACTGGTTGTTCATGATCATTTATGTTCTCTCTCTCTTCATCTTGGATATCCATAGTGGTAGATGTTTCAATCCTACTCTCCTCCCTCCCCTCATTGGATTCCTGTGCTGATGTCTTAACCAGTTGATCAATGTTTCTATTCACCATTGTACCATCATTAGTTTTAATCCTGTAGCTGGAAGGTCCCTGTTTTTCAACCACTGTACCAGGCATCCATCTTGAGCCTCTGCTAAAATTCCTATACATCACCTTCTGTCCCACATCAGTTTCCCTATGCTTCTTTTGAGCATTATTAATAATTTGTTCCTCTATTTTCTTGTGTTTTAAATTGTCTGGATGAATAGTATCTAAAAGTGTCCTTAGCTGTCGGTTCATTAACATTTCCGAGGGACTTTTGTGTGTAGATGAGCATGGTGTCACTCGAAGTCCCAATAACATGTCTGGAATCTTAATGTCCCAAGGTACATTATTCATTTTCCGTAATTTGTCTTTCACCGTCTGCACCATTCTTTCTGCTAGGCCATTGGTGGCTGGATGGTATGGTGCAGTGGTGATGTGTCTTATTTTATTTGATGCCAAAAAATCATTCATCTCGTTAGACACAAATGGAGTGCCATTATCAGACACCAATGTTTCGCATAAACCATGTGTAGCAAACATCATTCTAAGGTGTTTCTTTACAGTGTTTGTTGTCATATCATTAACTATACAGACTTCTGGCCATCTAGAGTATGCGTCCACAACAATTAAAAAGTTCTTGTTTTCAAATGGACCGGCAAAATCAATATGTATCCGTGACCATGGTCTCACCGGAGTCACCCAATTGTGACTTGTCTTGGGTGGCATATGTCTATTTTCCAAGCATCTTGTGCAGCCACTAATCAACTTCTCAATATCTTCATTCATGTGTGGCCACCAAATATAGCTCCTAGCTAGTGCTTTAGTATGTACTATTCCACTATGTGTATTGTGTAACACACGTAATGTCACGTCTTGTACGGTTTTCGGTACCACTACACGACAACCTAACAGCAAGCAACCATCCTGTAATGATAATTCTGTTCTATGTAGCCAGAAGCTACGAAGCTCAATATCTGTGACCTTAGAAGGCCAACCCCGTTGTACATAATTAGTTACTCGAGATAGAATGCTGTCTTTTCTAGTTTCTATTGCGATTTGTTCTGCATCAAATGGAAAGTCTTCTGGTTTTTCTGCCATCAATAGTATGTCACCTAGTTCTTGTTCAGGCTGTTCACGCACTGGTTGGGGCCAACGACTTAATCCATCTGCGTTTCCAATTTGAACCCCAGGTAAGTATTTAATATCATAACTGTGTGAAGTTAAAGCTATCGCTATCCTTGTCAATCTAGGTGACAACATGTTGGGCATCGGCCTTTTCGGATCAAAAATACCAAGTAACGGCTTATGATCAGTAATTATGGTAAAGTGTCTTCCCATCAGATAGTTATGAAACTTCTGGATACCGAACATGATAGATGTAGCCTCCTTATCCAGCTGTGAATAACGACGTTCATGGGTATGTAACGTTCTTGAGCCCATTGCAATAGGCCGTTCTTGGCCATCATCCATAACATGTGATAAAACTGCCCCAACACCATACTCTGAACTGTCACAAGTAAGTGTAATGGGTTTCTTTAAATCATAATGTACTAGGGTTGTATCAAATGAAAGTAAGTGTTTGGCAGTATCAAAAGAATTCTGCTCCGTCATAGTCCACTGCCAATTATGTGTTTTATCAAGCAGTCTATGCAATGGCTCCAATATTGTAGCTTTATGTGGTATGAATCTCTCATAAAAATTGTATAAGCCAAGGAAAGCTTGTAATTCTCTGACATTTTTAGGTGCTGGTGTTAACATTATTGATTCCACTTTACTAGCAGCTGGATGAATGCCTGATCCATCTATAACATAACCCAAAAATTCAACCTTTTCCTTGGCAAACTTACATTTAAGTTTGTTAAGGCGTAACCCAGCCTTTTCAATGCGTTCTAAGACTGAATCAAGTCTTTCTTGCATTTCTATAACAGTGCGTCCACAGATAATGATGTCATCAATAAGAACCGCTACTCCAGCTATTCCCGCAAGCAACGATGTCATCAATCGTTGAAAAATGCCTGGACAAGCTTTCACTCCAAAGGCGAGCCTGTGTACAGTGTACAGGCCCTTGCAAGTGTTTAATGTTAAAAGTCTGGCAGTGTTATCATCAACAACGACTTGTGTATATGCCCTGTCCAAGTCGAGCGTTGTAAAATATTTGCCTCCGGCAACTGTGGCAAACACCTCATTAGCAGTTGGCATAGGATAGGTATCCGACTCTGTAGCCTGATTAACCGTACTGCGATAGTCCCCACATAGGCGTATCTCTCCCGACTTCTTTACAATTGGCACAACCGGTGTTGCCCACTCCGAAAAGGATATTGAATGTAATACCCCCTCTCGTACTAAACGGTCAATCTCTTGTTCAACTCTGTCTTTAATGGCATAAGGCACAGGACGGGCCTTAATAAATTTAGGTCTAGCATCCGGCTGAAGATGTATTGCCACTGGTCGTCCACGGTACTTGCCAAGGCCATCTCTGAATACTTGAGAATGTTTATGGATTATATTATTCATGTCAGGTTCGTGGATGTAGTTAACATTCAGGGAAATGTTAAGCGGTGCCAACCAATCACGACCCAGCAAATTGGGACCTGTTCCCTTAGCCACTATAAGTGTAAGACTACATTGCACATTCTTGTAGCAGACGTGTACTATGATATCTCCGAGCAGCTCGACTGGTGTGGCGGTCCAGGTGCGTAGAGTGAAGGCAGCGCGGCGCAGCGAGCGACGGCGTGCACTACACAGTGCCTGCCAGGTACATTCGTTAATGAGGGAGAAACTCGCTCCCGTGTCCACCTGCATTTTCACCGGAGTGCCATCCAGCAGTAATGTTACCTCGTATGGCGGCACTCGGCTTTGACTGTCCACATTATATATGCCATTCAGTTGTATTTCCTGATTGTCCTCAGTGTAATTGACATTTCTATTGTTTTTGCTTTTCTTTTTGGCTATGCACACTTTTTCTATGTGTCCCTTCTTGTGACAATAATGACACTCAGTGTTGACAAACCGGCATTCTCCTCCATGGCGGTCGCCGCAGCGGTAACAAAGGCGAACGTTCGTTCTCTGTTGCACGGCATTAATATCCATGGGCTCCCCTGCAGGGTGGGAAAGGGAATGACCGGGCTCCGGGTTGGCAGCTCGGGGCTCCGCTCCGGTGCCTAGTATCATGCGCATGTCCTTTCCTGCACTTTCCGATGACAACATAGCATCTACTACGTCTTGATAAACAAGGTGATCACGTTTTAACAGCTCATACTGTAATTTACTGTCTGTCATACCACACACAAGCCTATCACGCAACATTCGTTCCAAGTCTGTAAAATTGCAACTGGAACACAATTTACGAAGTTGCGCAATATATTGAGAAGCTGATTCCCCTGATTGTTGATCACGTTTGTAAAATTTAAAAGACATAGATATTTCATTAGGCTTTGGACTATAATGTTTTGTTAAAATATAAATAATTTCACCAAATGTCACATCATTAGATTTTCTTGGCGTAATTAATGCCAAAAATGTCTCAAACACTTCTGCACCAACTAAAGTGTAGAAATTTGCACGTTTCGCGTCATCACAGTCTATACCATTCGCTTCAAAACAGTAATTTAACCGATCTATATAATTGTCCCAACTGTCCACTTGTGGATTAAACTCACAAAATTTCACTAATTTTTTAGCCATTTTTATCACTTAATTTTCACTTCGTCGCCACTATTATGTTTAAAACACGAGATTAGGTAATCATAACTTTATTGAGCTGTGTAGCATGTTCTGAACCAATTTACATTCAGTATTGAACTACCTACTTGTATTTACATTTTATAAATAAAAACCAATCAAGTACCCACATCTACATATATGACAACTTACAAACAAATAAAACTACAAGCCATCAAAAACATAACAAAAACAAGTCTCGCAACTCAGTTCTTCTCCCGTAAAAAGTTGTGAGATCCATGTAATACTGAGTTGGTTAATTTATTTAGTCCCTACTTAAGGGACCTTCTGTCTTTTACCTAATTAGCTAACCTAACAACATCTTATAGTGACCATATTAATATTCAAAATATTTTATATTACCTAATATGAGCAGAGTGGGCCAGCACTTGATCCCGAGAGCCTCCCACATGGAACTGGTGGGATCGTTGACCACGGGATGGGTGATCCCATACCTCTCCACCGCCGCTTGGATATTGGTCAACTTCTTCTCATTGTCAAACTTAGCACAGTGCACTCCAATCTGAGGACAATTCATATTTAGTTATCTACAGCACATTATTTAATATAATAGAAATAAATATCTGAAGACAGGAAGGCTGGCAATTATTTCTGCCAACATATTGCCTCGCTATACAGACAGAAAATGTTGTCCGTCTTTTTTGGGACTAACTGTCGAATGTCTTTAGAAATTTAAGCAAAATTTGTTAAAAGAAAGCATTACTCTTTGGTTTGCTTTCAAGTCAAACGCCACACATACAGAGTGGATTTTTGGGACGGGTCAGGTACCTTGGCCATTATTGTTACAGGAAAACATCCCTACGAGACCATCCATAACTTTGAGATATATTCTGAACTGCATTCACAGATTTTGGGAAAAATGTACAATCAGCAAAAAAATGATAAATTTACACAAATCGAAAAAAAAATATGCCAATCGATCCTGTTTCCTATAATTATCAAAAGTCTGGACCGACTGAGATTTTGGGTACTAGAAATGACAGAAATCGCAAAATACTTTTCCTATACATTTTGTACAGAAAATAGATTAATCAACTCAAAATATTTGTTGTCCTAAAAGATCCAATTTCGTACTGCCATCAAAAGACTCTTACATCTGTCGCACGCTGAAGATGTGGAATGCTCTCTGAGCCAGTGTGTTTTCCCATTCTTATAACCTGGAGTCCTTTAAGCTAAGTGTGAAAAAGCATCTTGCTAGGCCGGCATAGTGGTAGACTGATGTTGGTCATAGTGACCTCTTACCATTAGGTGCGCGCGATGTCACATAAGTATAAAAATAAAACTTTTTAAGTCCAACAGAAGGTTGTGTACAGAAACGACTGTAGGTAAGTCACAAGACTTAGATGCTGGCACCTTTAATAAAACAGGTGTTACATCTTCAAAGTTCAGTGTCGAAAGTCTTCTGTCAAAAATATATACTTATATACCACGACAACTCCATCTTCTATAGAAAATAGTTTCTCCAAATGTGCAAGGTCTGGTAACACATGGTAACAGTTGATGCAGGAGTACGTCCAGAAGTCCAGCACCACTATCTTGGAGGAACAATGCTGGACCAGGCTCAGCGGTTCCAATACATTCACCCATTCTAAATCTGGAAAATTTAATTAATTACATACACTAATTATCAAAATTAAATAGTAGTATTTATTTTTATTTAGTTTAGTTTGCTTTTTTCGAATCTAGTAACACTGTATCTCCAACAGCTTTAGTTTTTTGCTATGTTCGTAATAATTAAATAAATTTAACATTCAAATATTTTATTGCATGTCACAAAGTATTTTACAAAATAGTACAATTACATATATGTCATCCGTAGGGGTGTAGCCAATAATAACATTATAATTACTATATAGCAATTTTCAAACTATTAACATGCTTAACATTTAAAAAAATATAAAAAAACGACAGGACTTCGGGAAGGATGAAAATAACTACTGCATATACCTTATGTTAAGAGTTTATTTTGCATGAATTAATTTAATGTGTAGTAACATTTTTCTAGTAAAATATCCTTTAGGTTATTTACAAAAGTATTTTGGTTAGCTTCTTGTCAAGAATCTATCTTGCAATTTATTGTATATACTTGGAGATATAGCACACTTGTAGGGATGTTGTGTATTTTTAAATTTGTTTTTGGTCAGAGTAACCCGTATATGAAACAAGATTCATACCGATGTGACTTATCTGAACATTTAGTATAAAATCAATTTACTTAAAAGCAAAGCTCACTTTTTACCAAACTTTGCTTAAAGTGTATGAAAACCATAAAGCAATGCAAAGTCAAAAGATGTTTAAAGCGAAAAAAAACACTTAAAGGGACAAGTCAAAAACAGGGTTTGAGTTACAGCTAACTGCATGTTACTAAAATAATTTAAATAATAAAAATAATTTGTTTTTGTTTTCAAGATAGATATCATAATTTAATAAGAACATTTATTTTATTTTCATTTACTAATAAAATAAATGTATTTAGTTGCTAATCCATTTACGCATTATTTATAAACTAAACATTACCACATTAAAATTTTGGTATGTTAGTAAGGATAGGGTAATCATGCTTAACTTCAGCATGGGGTCACCTCGCAAAGTGTTACTTACTACACTCTATCGTACAGAATTGTTTAGCATGTTATAAAAATATGTACTTATATCACAATAAATATATTTGATTAGATTTGAGATAAGAAAAATGGTGTCTCAGGCTTGCAACCGACTATAGGCTGGTTTACAAATGCCACCTTTTTTAATTTTATTCCGAAAAAAGACGGTCACCATCCACCATTCTGCTCCTCTCCTTAGCCAAGCCCAGTAGCCAGATGTAGAGAAGCAACAGTACACCAGCACTTGTAACTCTGCTGTTTGTGACACTAAATTGATGATATCATAATTTATTGTTAAAAGCTTACGTTTTTTAAAATCAATTATCGGCGACTCATTTTGCCAGACCTTTCTAATGTGGGCATTTAAAATATTTTCCTTTTCAGCATCAGTGGTCTGTTTCTGCCTAAATACCTGGGTAAGCTCAGTGCAACTATGTGCAATATAATCCAATGGACTTGTATCCATTTTACACGCAAACTAATGATACGCAAAATTACCTAACTAAATTATGAATTATTAATATGTTGCACAGAGCATAATACACAAGAAACATAATCACAGATTATATAGGAAAAACATAATTTTTTTTTTTTTTGTTTAAATTTACCCATATGGGAAGGCAAAGGAACTTGTCCATACAGCCTCGTCAATCGTAATGATTTTTTTTTTTTTAGGAAAAACATAATACAGATAATGTTGATTGTTGTGGAATCAGGAATATGACATTTTTTTTTTTTTTGGTTCTCTTCTCCCGATGGATGATGAATGAGATGATAGGGAAGGCAAAGGGTCTAGCCCATACAGCCAAGTCTGACGTAATATATCTTTCTTTTTCATGAATTAATGAGGTCATCATCAAATTCCAGATGCTGTAGAAGTTGATGCTTTTATTGGAGTCACTCGCGGAACCATCCACTGCTCAAACACGTCGGGTAAAATATGGGAGTTGACAGCGCGGGAAAACCGCAAAAAATAAACTGCAACTTGTGCCCCATATTTAAAGTCCAATTTATCGTTTTCCATAATTATTCACATTGTAGCACATTATTAAACAAAACAACACCACTCTTGACCAATAATAACCACAGTAAACTAATTTACAAAACAAAAACTTGCACTTGACATGGCCGCGCAAAATGGCGCGAGACTCCAGGAATATGACATATGTGATTATTTTATGACATTATGTTTTCTTAATATATTTTAATGTCCATTGGATTCAATTGTAATGTTTTATGTTTTCCCTGAGTTTGACTTGTCGCTTAATGCGCATTTTTTTCACTTTATTTCGCTTTGAAAGTAGTTCGACTTGGCGTTTGTATATGGTTTCATACAAAAATCGGTAAAAAAGCAACTATTATTTCCGTAGATTTCCGTAACTTGCAAATGTAATGCACTTGGATTGTCATCATCATTGAGCTTGATTCGGAATAAGGCGATTGTTTTTGTTTCCAATGCTTAATCACGTGTTCTTAATCATCATTGCAGATACATTAACATAATACATTGCGCGATATCGTTAAATTAAATACAAGCCTAATACGAAATAACACGCAATGTACATTAATAGTACATATCCCTTTGATAAAGAATAACATATGCGTTTTTTTGACTTTTGTGTTTGGGAAATCCTATTGTTTATTGTTATTTATTATTTTTTATTAAATCCGTCTAATTATGTCCAATAATGGATGCAATGTTTGATATTTGTTATCTTACTTCTGATCCTAACAATTTAGAGCCTGATGATATTCCCCAAACTAAAGAAGATGTCTGGGTTTTAGGGAAAAAGTACAGTGCCATTCAGGGTAAATATTGTTCCATTACACTTATACCTACAAACCTTGCTACTAATGCAGGTTCAATAAAACACAAATTAACAACGCATTATTTTTTAAATATTTTTTTGTTCATAACATTAACACAAACTTAGAGATTGATGACAAAAGATTTAACTTAAGCATTTTATTGTTTGTTCTACAATCTAAGAATTCACCGTGAAGAGGTGATGAATGCTGACCCTGGCTTGATACCGACAATGGGCTGGTTTTTAAAAGGAACCCTCTTTTTATTGTGCAATAACATGCTCCACTGTTTTCCTCTGTTCTCTACTCAACAAAATACTATGATACTCCCAATGCTGCCTTGGGAGCTGTGCTGGAATTCCTCTTGCACAAACTTCTGCATAAATCTGAGTCAGTCCAAGTGCCTAGGGATTGTGATATAAGCTTGGTTCAATTTTATATTATTTATCTGTTTTTTATAGAACTGGAGCGTATTCGGAGAGACATAACATCTGTGATATGGTGTACGTATAGGAAGGGGTTTGTCCCTATTGGGGATGATGGCCTGACATCAGATAAGGGATGGGGGTGTATGCTGCGATGTGGTCAGATGGTACTTGGAGTGGCCCTTGTCAGGATCCACTTGGCCTCGGACTGGGTTTGGAGCCCGGAGACACGGTACAAATAACTTTGTTTTACCAATACTAAGCAATTTGTTGTGTTTTTGATGTCTTATGGAATCACAAACTCACTAGCAACCTAGTACATTTTAAAATGTCATTCATTTAATACAATAATTGATTGGGTGCTGTCGTATTCTGATTGAGACTAGAGTTTTCTAAAAAAGGAGATGTTTATTTCCTAAATACAGACAAGGAATAACTAATTTGAACAAAAAAAAACATTAACTAAATGGATAATTGCTTATCCTCACTGGATCCAGCTGGAATTATGTTGATAGTAAATGAGTATATTAAATGTCACATTATATTGCAGTGTTGCATTGTATGGTTTAGTCTGAATTTATTGACGAAAATGTAACTGACATTTTGATTTAATTATATTAAACTAGCTGTTTTACCCGGCTATGCCCATGTAACATTATGGTCAGTAAAAAATCCTACAGTTGGTTGTATGTCGTACTCAATTGTTACATTATACGAGGGGCGTTCAAAATATTCTCGGTATTGATACGTTACAACCTCTTTTATATATATATTTGTTACTGGCCGCTAAGATTCATCCATTGACATTAAAAAAAAGTAAAATTGGAACCGAGATGTTCTTTTGTTTTTCTGCAATTGCCGAACAAACATGAACACCATTAGCGAATTAACAATTTTAACGAAATTAGAGCACCGATCCGTCATAAAATTCTTGACAAAACAGGGTAAAAATCAAAAAACCATAAAAGAGGAAATGGATTGTGTTTACCGTGAGTCTGCTCCTTCTTTATCTACTATTCAAAAATGGTCAAGCGAATTTAAGCGTGGAAGGGAGAGTATTGAAGATGACCCTAGATCTGGCCGGCCTGTAGTGGCTACCTCACAAGAAAATATTGATAAAGTGGAAAAACTTATATTGGAAGACGGCCGAGTGAAGGTAAAATCTATAGCTCAAGTAACCAATCTCTCTATTGGTACCGTACATGACATTATACATGACCATCTTAATATGTCAAAAGTAAGTGCAAGATGGGTTCCGCGAATGCTGACGCTTCTTCAAAAGGATATGCATGTAGCTTGCTGTTCAGATTTTATCGACCTGTGTGGTGAAAATCCCGATGAGGTGCTGCAAAAAATAGTTACTGGAGATGAAACCTGGGTTCATCATTATGACCCAGAGAGCAAACAGGAGTCCATGCAGTGGCACATTAAGGGTTCAGCTCATCCCAAGAAGTTCAAGGTAATCCCGTCAGCTGGCAAGGTCATGGCTACAATATTTTGGGATTGTGAAGGAGTTTTGCTTATCGATTATAAAGAAAAAGGTGTAAATATCACAGGGCAGTACTACGCTAACGTTATACGTCAATTAAGAGATGCGATCAAAGAAAAGAGGCGAGGAAAGTTAACCAAAGGTGTTCTGCTTCTGCATGACAACGCCCCTGTCCATACTGCTCATATTGCCAAGGCAGCTATTGTTGAATGTGGGTTTGAAACTGTTACTCATCCACCCTATAGTCCGGACTTAGCCCCAAGCGACTTCTTTTTGTTTCCCAATCTTAAAAAGGATCTGCGTGGAAATAAATTTTCTGACGATGAAGCGTTGAAGACGGCCGTGGAGGAGCATTTTTACACCAAAGATAAAAAATATTTTTATGAGGGATTAAAAATAATAATTGATCGATCTTATAAGTGTATTAACATAGGGGGGGAGTATATTGAAAAATAAAAATATCAAACTTTTCGTACTTGTTTGTTTTTATCCACATACCGAGAATATTTTGAACGCCCCTCGTATGTACCTAAATTTCAAAGATCTTCTTTGCCTAATTTTATGGAAATTGGTCAAATAGTGGCAGCAGAGTGTATTTTTGATGAAGAAGAATTATAATAGCTGGGTGTTTTAATTGTATCTAATTTTGTGTTGCCTATGGTTTGGGCTATCCCTGATTCACATCTAAGTTGATGATGATTTGGGGGAAAAAAGTTAGGTACTCACAGATCTCTAAGCACACTATTCCAGCTTGGCCAAGCACTGTACTTTACACAAAACTTCAATTATTATTATTATTTTGTCTTTTGGTTGGATTCACTTATTTGCACCATGGAAGCTCGGGCATGCGAAATGTGAGTTTATCAAAGCTAGCGACAACTAGGTCGCATCGCGGTCACGCAATCACAACAATGACGTTAGTTGTTGCCACTTTTTGGTCTAGGGAAAGAATAAGCAACTTGAGAAGTCTGGATAGGATACCAAGCCGTAATAATACAAATAAATAGTTGTGCAGTAACATGTTGTAAAATTTCTGCCAAATTCCAGAACACATATTTATTGTTTTTCCAGAGATCCAACGTATCTCAAAATAGTCCAAAGGTTTGAGGAAAGGAAGCAGGCTCCGTACTCCATCCACCAGGTGGCACTTATGGGGGCCTCGGAGGGAAAGGAGGTGGGACAGTGGTTCGGACCCAATACCATAGCACAAGTACTCAAGTAAGGAATACTACCAAATGTAACATCAGGTGTTGTATAGAGAGGAAACAAAGGTGTCACAGGCATGTAACTTTGAACAAGCTGGCTTTAGGGGCCCCTTTTTATTATGGATTGCATTCTGTGGCCTGTGGTGCTTAGTCTTTTTACTGTGCTTTTTCTCGTTAAGCGATTTAATATACATTAACCAATCAGCTTTTCCCTTTTAATGATTTCTTCTGGATTATAGAAATAATCAAATAATTTCAGTTAGTGAGCTAGAAAATAAATTCTGGACTCCAGACTTCCTAATTTAGACACAATAAAACTATACTTACATAAGTCAATAATACAGTGTATTCACATCCTTATGAAGCACTTGTTTTACTATAACCAGCCTCTCGGAAACTGTATATTGCCGTAGCAACTATTAACACTATTTGTATATTAAAACCATAGCTGGGCACCGTTAATCAAATAGTTAACTTCGTTAATCGTTAATCCGCTACAAAAAAAGTTAGCTTCGTTAAAGGTTAAAGCGTTACATGTCGGAAGAATTAACGGAAGTTAACGTTAATCGTTAATCCGTTAATATGTTTAAAATTGCATTTTTATATCGTTGCGTTAGTGAACTTATAAAACCTGTTGGTTTAGGTTCTGTAAGTTAACAGGTTAATATATTATATTGTCAGAATGAGTTCTCTTTTTTGTCTTGCCTCGGTTAGAGCCCGCCTTAACAATCTCTTCAAACTGTACGTATTGTGACTCATGTACCCTTCTTACATGTTGTTTCAAATTATTCAGGCTTGATACATGAACTTTTATTTTGGTGTCTTTTGGCAAGGCAACGCATTCAAGCAAAAAGTATTTGCTGGCCCGATCTGGAAACAAATTCCACATACTCAGTCAAATGTGGCCAAGGATTCTCATCAGGACCGCTGAAATCCGATTCCATGTCTTCCATGATATAGTTTTAATTACACTTTTCTATCTAACTAATTACACTGCACTCTTATTTATTAACACGCAAATTATCACTGACAGTAATTTATAATAACAACAAACACAACACTCGTCACTCTAAGCACTGGCGCTAGTACTTCGCAGTTTTCTTACTCGCACGCGCCGGCAAAATATATCTAGTTTTGTTTTTGTCTGACGCGCCGCCGCGCCCGGCACTTGACGTTTCATACTTGTCTGAACCGGTTTTTCGCGCCACACCGCGGTGACGTGCGGTAAATAGTGGCATTAGATTAACGATTAACGGACTTTTGCATATTAACGGAAGTTAACGTGTCCGTTAACATTTTTAAAAGTTAACCCGTTAATCAAAATGTTAACTTCGTTAATTAACGATTAACGGATTAACGAGTTAATGCCCAGCTATGATTAAAACTATGTATACAATCAAATTAAGAGTTGGTAAATATTGAAACAAAAACTATCTGAACAAATTGTGGCACCAACTTGACTAAATTATCAAACTACCTTCATTATAGTTTTTGTACGCTGTTTACCCTAGAAACCTTGTTGTTACAGTTATGACACAGAATGTTTTTTGGTTAAGTAATTTCATATAATACTTAGGTACCAAAGCTGATTTTTGTCTCTCCTGGAAAGTTATTATTAGTGATAATTAGGTTCACATATGCCTATATCAAGCACTGCTGTAAATTTCATGTAGAATTTGAAGTTGCTTGTTGCATATACAAGGAGTCGTCTAGATAACTCAATGTTAACTCACTTTTCATTTTAATTATTTTTTATTTCCATTATTATTTTTTGCTTTATTCAGAAAGTTGGTGGTGTATGACAAATGGAGTTCCCTGGTGCTGCACGTGGCTCTCGACAATACTGTAGTTAAGGAAGATATTTGTAAGTATTTTATTACTTTTTAATAAATCTGATAAGCTGCTGGTCTTCTGGTAACAGCTTAGCTGTTTCGTCTTCCACTAGCAGGAGTAAAATCATTTAAAATAATGACTGATCACAAATGCTTTAACCAAATTTTAGGGATCGTACAGCATTTGGTTGGGTAGGGAGGAGTGCAGGATAGGGAGGAGTGCAGGATAGGGAGGGTCTTGTTGCATAATTAGAAGAGGTGGCCTACTTTACATAAGCCTTAAACAGTTGTAAGACCGAGACATTAAACATCTGTTCTCTCTCCGACACACAATGTACCCGGCACCCGCACGATCAATGCTAACAAATTTGTCTGTTCTCCTTTTATTCCGAAACAAGAAGCCGACCATCCAGCATTCCGCTCCATTCCCTACCCAAGCCAATACTGCATGATTCTATCTTGGAAGCTTGTTATAATATATATTTTAAATTATAATTATTTCTAGAATAGAAAGCTCATTGACTTCTCAAAAGTACACTTAGATTCGAAAAATCTTTGGATTTGTTAGATTGTGTGAGCGAGAAGGATACAAAGTGTTAAATGCTCTTAAAATATAGAAGTACCACTGAGCTAAATCAGTATTTTTTTGTATTAAACACATAAGTTTATTAATTTTCAGTGTCACAATGTTTAGTAAAGAATGACAATTCAGAAATATCTTCTAGTGATGAGGTATCGGACTGGCTGCCTCTCTTACTGATAGTCCCTCTCAGACTAGGACTTAGTGAAATTAACCCTGTATACTTTGATGGACTAAAGGTAGGTGTTCATTATTATATAGTTCATCTTTTGTTTATGCAAGTCCGATCACATCTCTGAGTGACATGCTAACTTAAAGTGTCTACCAATTCGTTGTCGCAGGAACCTCAGATTTTTCTGCTTGTTCTTCTCTGTTCTTAATGAGCCTTTGAAACCGAAATCCCTCAAGGACAAGTTTGCCTATCTCTCGTCACTTTATAACAGGTCTCTTCTCTCGGCTCACAATTTTATATGCTGCAAACTGTAATCAGTTGTTTTATTTCAGTTGTGCTTCTACTGCCCACAATCTATTGGAGTTATCGGGGGGAAACCGAACCAGGCTCTCTATCTGATAGGGTGTGTGGGAGACCAGGTCATCTACCTCGACCCACACACTACACAGAGGGTAGGACCTATTGAGGTGAGGAAATCATATACACAAAAAAAAACACTTATTATGGTTCAATAAAAAAATTACAATAACATAAATGCAATTATTGGACCAGACTTTAAATTCTAAAACAAACAATAAACATTAAAACAATACAAATTAAATAAATTATAATCAAATTCATTTAATACCTAAATTCTAAATTTTTTTTGCGAGGGTAGTGTGCAAGTAAACAAGTTTAATTCTCGTAATATTTAATAATTCAATAAAGTGGTGAAATAGTGCTAAGTTTGACCTTTATTTGACCAATTAAGCATATTAATAGTTCAATTATATGCATTAACATTTAATTTTACCTTACTGCACAAATCCTGCTGACTTCTGTTTTTTTTTTTTCAATTATTTATATAACCTGCAAACAAATACAATGGCAACTGCTGATAAGATCGAGGAAACCCAACACGCTTTGGAACGACAGCTGGCCAAAAGAATGGCTGATTTTGAGGTTCAGCTTGCAGTGGTCAAGGAGAACCCGCTGAACATGGGACTGGAGGCACTCGTACGGGAGTATCAGGATTTCAAATCATTTTCGGTGGAAATGTTCGCCTTGCTTAGGCAACAGATATCTCAGTTACAGTCCACCGTTGACCATCTAGAAACCCGCAACCGAGAGGACTGCCTGCTGCTTAAGGGTGTTCCAGAGAAACCCGGCGAGAATGTTTCCCAGACCATAATGGAATTGCTAAGAGACAAACTTAGTATTACAGATTTTTCTGACCAAAGCTTTCGAGCCTGCTATCGTTTCGGAAGGTACAGTGAAAGGGGTACTACTAGGGCTATACTGGTGCGATTCTTCGATTACAGGCTGCGCCAACTAGTATGGCACAACAAGACCAAGCTCAAGGGCACATCTTTCAGCTGCGCGGAGTTTCTCATTAAAAGTAGGCAACAGCTGTTTATGGAGGCGCGGAAGGTATTTGGTGTACGCAATAGCTGGACTCAAGATGGCAGTGTCATGATAAAGCTTCCCGATGGCTCCAGGCATAAAATTTTACATCAGGTTGACCTTGCTGCCTTCTCTGCGGCCCTACCCAGGACAGACCCAGCGCCACCACAGGGTGAGCAGCCAGTGCACAGGGAGCGTCACAGAAGAGCTGTCGTGTGTTATAATTGTAGTGACTTTGCGTTATTGTTTTGTTGTCTAGTTGTCCACAATAAGATAGTTGTCCGGGCCGCCCTTTGTCCAATAAGTTATACATGCTATAAAATAATCTTATATAGCAGGAATAGTGGTCTGTGTTGCCACTATTCTTGGTCTTTGTTAACTCCTTACCACTGGGTGGGATGCAAGTCACATGTTTGCTGGAAGTATGGGTTTTTTTAATTTTATTTTTTTTTATTTATTTTTTGTTTTCATTTAATGATAGTTAGTGAGTTATTGCCTTGTTTGCGACTATTCCACACATGTACTGGCCATGAGAATACCTTTTCTATTTACAATGTTTTATTTACAGTTTTTATATGTTCAGTATTATGTTGCTAGTGTAAAGGGTTGCTCGCATGACGGGGCCGGGGCAGGCTGGCAGGCTACCGGTGCAGTCAAGTTGGTGACAATTGGTGCAGTATAGTAACCCATATTGGCAGTACAGACTATAGACATAATTGTTTTTAATAAGGGTGGACCTATACTGGCAAATTGGAACCGGGAAGCCCTTATCTGCGTGTAGGCACCCATGACGGGACAAGCAGGTGACAGTGAAGTGTGGCCCGGACAGCAGGTTTGGTTGAAGGAGACTGATGTTGTGCTAAGTGATGGTGCCAGATGTTGTAACAGTATGTAATAGAATGTTTGTGTGCCTTATTTTCAAGTCTGCATAAGGGTACGGACTAATGTTAGACATCAATGACCAGTGTCGGTTGCTCCGATTCTTGGCGCTCACAATCAGGTACTGCTGACTCCAGAAAGCAAGTTTAATTTAACTTTAGTGATTAACATTTAAATACAATTAAGTTTATTCGGATTACATCACAAAACTATTAAATTAATCTCAATTTAGCTATATAACATGAAACTTTAATGGTGTAAGTATGCATTCTAGGTAATCATGTAGCATAATTGTATTGGTATATCAGATTCACTATAGTTTTGGGGCACCTGTACAACTTTTTCTGGCACTCTCATTTGGAGACACAAATACATTTTATATACTTAATACATGACTGCGCATTGTGTAATGCATAATATCTCACCTCAGGTTACTGTTAGTATTAAAGAGTGTATGCATTTGCATGATAGTTTGGCATTGTGTTGTGTTATAGCAGGTTTTCCTTTATTAATGTAACTAAAGGGCAGACGGCGATAGTCACGGACAAATTAATTAATAAATTAATGAAATTGGTTCGCGATCCGGTACATATTAAAATTGTTTATTCGATCAAATTTCTACTCGCTTTGGCACCTTTGACAGCAATAGGTCTGTCTCTTTCTTAAATTAATATTTGTCTGACAGAGGAATTATTTATAGTTTTGAAACTGTTCTAATGTCGAGAGCTTAATGTGACATTATTGTTTTATGTTGGCAACTATTTCACCTTTTGGGTGCAAGTAACGTTTGGTTTTTGCAAATGGTTAACGTTTTGTAACATTATTCATGAGTCTCTTGTTTGTGAATGTCGCCGTCGTCGTCGCTCACATGGGAGGCGGCGTCCGTCACGGTGGTGATCATACAAAAATACCTATTTTAATACCAGCTTCAGGCCCCCCAGTTCGCCGCCGCCACCTATGTGATTAAACGTTGCCATTAGTCTAAGGATTAAGCGGTAAATTGTGGAACCGCGTTGTAATGGACTACTCAGCCAGCAGGACTTGCAGTTTTATTTAAAGATATATATATTTTTATCTTTATATATTGTATTAACATAGTTATTATTATTATTATTTATTATTTGGTTTATATATTTAAAATATTATTTATATTTTAAATAGTATATTATTATAATTATGAACTATTCTAGTGATGATGATGGTTCCTTTTACTCCATAGCAAGTAGTACATCTTCTGGCTCATTTTACGATATAATCGGTTTGGATGCTTTGTTAAAAAATGAGTTCTCACTCCACAAAAAGAACTTTAATCTTTGTCATATCAATGCGCAGAGTGTTCCGGCACATTATTCGGATCTCCTTGATACCTTTTCTTCTCCAGATGTAGTGGATGCAATACTCATTTCAGAGTCATGGCTTAAACCTACGTTACCCTCTACTTCTTACTCTCTTCCCGGCTACATTTTAATTCGGAACGATCGCACCGGTTTAAGGGCGGGTGGTGTTGCCATCTACCTGCGTGCTGATCTTCCGTATAAAGTTGTTGACTCCTCACCCAATCAGTACTCGGCATCTGCGGAGTATCTGTTTATTGAGGTAAATTTTGCAGGATCTCAGGTGCTAGTCGGTGTGGTTTACTGTCCTCCCACTTTAAATTATTTTGCTGACCTCGAAGGCGCTCTTGAGGAGGTAGTACCATTTTACAACCATCATGTCATCATGGGAGATTTCAATACGTGCCTTCTAGATGACCGTGAGCCTGGCAAATCAAGGGCATCTAAACTCCTGAATATCATCTCTTCAATTAATCTATCTGTGTTGCCCTCTGGGCCTACTCACCATCTTTCCACATCGGATACACTCCTTGACCTGATCCTTACGTCACGCCCAGATATTGTTGCCAGCCACGGTCAACTACTTGCTCCCTTCTCCCACCACGATCTCGTTTATGCCTCGTATAAAGTAAAACCGCCAAAGTATCGGCCACCTACAATGTTGATACGCCACTATTGTCGCATGAATGTTGAAAAACTGCGGGAGGACACGGCGCGTATCGATTGGACTGTCATACTCAAAGCCACCAATTTACAATTTATTGTCGACACTTTTAATCATGAGGTGTTAAAACTGTACGACGCTCATGCTCCGCTTCGATCCACTAAACTAAAGCGAGCACCGGCGCCGTGGATCAATGATGAGGTTCGAATGGCAATGAGGCAACGAGATCGTGCATCCCGAAAATTTAGACGGACCCGGTGTGATGATGACTGGTCTGTATATAAGGTTGCGCGTAATCGCTGCAATCAGGTGTGTAGAATTGCCAAGCGTCACCATTTCTTTGATAATATAAACAACAAATCACCTTCTAAAATCTGGCAATTCTTTAATTCATTGGGGTTGGGTCGCTGTCGTGACCAGGTTAACCTAGGTTCCGTGACACCTGATCAGCTAAATGCTCATTTCTCCTCGGCTCCAGTTCTGGACAATCTCACTAAATCCAAAACCATTGCTGAGATTGCGGAGATTTCTATGCCTGCCATTGTTGAGCCGTTCGTCTTTGCAGAGGTGTCTAAGGATGAGGTCTTTAAGACGATTAATTCAATAACTTCAAAATCAACAGGATGTGACTCCATTAGTCGTGTTATGATCGTTACAATTATTGACCTTCTCCTACCTATTATCACACATATAATTAATGTATCCCTTACCTCTGGCCAATTTCCTTCCCAATGGCGAAAAGCTTTTATTATCCCACTGCCCAAGATTTCATCACCTACACTGCCATCCCACTTCCGTCCCATTTCTATATTACCTTTCTTGTCTAAAGTCCTTGAGTCCGTCGTTCATCAACAATTATCCTATTTCCTTTATTCTAATGATCTCCTTAATCCCTTTCAGTCTGGCTTTCGTCCCGGTCATAGCACAACATCAGCTTTACTTAAAGTAACTGAAGATATCCGATGTGGCATGGAAGATTCCAAGGTTACAGTCCTTGTACTGATCGACTTCACAAATGCTTTTAACACAGTAGATCCTGATTTACTTGTCTCTATCTTGTCTCGTCTAAAGATCTCACCTGCGGCCCTCGAATGGTTCTCTAGTTATCTCCACGGTCGTCAGCAGAGGGTTCAAGCTGATCAGATGTCGTCGGGGTGGTGTGACCTGGCTACTGGTGTCCCGCAAGGTGGCATCCTCTCTCCATTACTGTTTTCTGTATTTATCAATGCTATCACCTTGTCCCTTCACTGTCACTACCACCTGTATGCTGATGATTTGCAGCTTTATGTGCAGACTGACATCACCACACTTAGTAGTGCAATAGCTTGGCTTAACTCAGATCTTTGTAACATACACTCCTGGTCATCACGTTTTGGGGTCGTTGTCAACCCGAACAAATGTCAAGCAATTATAATAGGGAGTGCTAGGCTCTTAAGAAAGGTTGACTTAATAAATATTGACCCTGTTCGATTTGACAACATCCCAATTCCATTTAGTCGCGATGTAAAGAATCTGGGTGTACACCTAGATTCTAATCTTAGCTGGACAACTCAAGTCTCCAACACGAGTCGTAAATTATTTGCTTCACTGCACTCTCTCAATAAATTCAAACATTTTCTGCCGTTAAAAGCTAAAATTACCCTAGCGCAAAGCCTTCTCCTTCCCCTTCTCGACTATGGTGACGTGTGTAGTGTCGATATATCAGAGGTGTTGCTCAATAAGATGGACAGGTTACTCAACTCCTGTATCAGGTTTATCTTCGGCCTTCGCAAATATGACCACATCTCTGAGTATCGAACAAAATTAAAGTGGCTACCAATTCGCTGTCGCAGGAATCTTCGAATTCTCTGTTTACTATTTTCTATACTTAACGAGCCTGTGACACCGAAATACCTCAAGAGTAAATTTGCCTATCTCTCTTCATTCCATGATAAGTCTCTTCGCTCTTCTCATAACTCTATTCTCTCCATTCCCTCTCACCATACTGGATTTATGGCCAACTCATTTGCTGTTGTCGCCGCAAATCTGTGGAATGAACTACCGGTAGAAATCCGACAAGCATCCAACCGAAAAATGTTTAAAAAAATGGTGTCATCGTATTATTTAAATGGTTCATAAGTTATTTAATGGTATCATATGTAGTATATGTATTATTAGTATTTAATATATCATAGTTATTAGTATGTATTTAGTAGTATCATTGTATTTCCATATATATAGATTTATTTATTATTATTATAAATATTTGCACCTACCTTACATTTGAAATGGTCCCCATTGTCCCTAAGGTTGGCTGTCAGATAATGTCTAGCGGCATTAAGTCCGCCCCTTGTATAACGTGCAATAAAGTTTTAAATAAATAAAAATAAATAAATAAATTATAAAAACGTTATAAAAATAAAATATCATATCCTGCAACCAAAAAATAAAGTAACTAATAGGAAAAAGAGGTGCAACTCTTCTTCTTTTTTATAACTAGTAAAACGAATACTGGCAATGGCCACTAAGGCATTTGTGCCAACATCACGTTTGTATAGATTAGTAAATTGCGTATACGTACTGGTTAAAGGTTTGACTGGACACAACAAATCACAAACACTAAAACAGAAAATGGAGATTGTAGCAACTTGTGGAATTGTTAATAAATTGACATCAACACGTTTGGCCATCGTGGCGGGTGTCGGCCATCTTCTCTATGTATGTTCTGTCAATGTTTTAAACGTCTAGTTACTATATTGTTTCCTAATATACAGGAGTTAACCTCATATAAATAGTATATATTTGTGTATGTAATAAGTTTTATATTCATATGTATTAAGTTAAGTATCTTGTAATTTGTTTATTAAAATTTGTACCCTGTCCTATGATTTCTCACTTGCCCAAACGTCAGTCAGCAAATGCCTAATCAACATTAAACTTGCATAGTACACTAATTTAAGTTTTTTAAATAAAGGTCCATCTCCACTAGCGGAGGCCTTTGTAGGTAGATTCTGTGTTTTAGGGTCTGTATCTATTTATATAATACTTCCAGAACAAGGAGACGGATGAGCAGAAGGAGATGGACTGCACATATCACTGTAGATATGCTTCTCGAATACCTATGCTCGCCATGGATCCTTCTGTCGCTGTGGTCAGTATTCATACTAATACCTATGCTCGCCATGGATCCTTCTGTCGCTGTGGTCAGTATTCATACTAATACCTATGCTCGCCATGGATCCTTCTGTCGCTGTGGTCAGTATTCATACTAATACCTATGCTCGCCATGGATCCTTCTGTCGCTGTGGTCAGTATTCATACTAATACCTATGCTCGCCATGGATCCTTCTGTCGCTGTGGTCAGTATTCATACTAATACCTATGCTCGCCATGGATCCTTCTGTCGCTGTGGTCAGTATTCATACTAATACCTATGCTCGCCATGGATCCTTCTGTCGCTGTGGTCAGTATTCATACTAATACCTATGCTCGCCATGGATCCTTCTGTCGCTGTGGTCAGTATTCATACTAATACCTATGCTCGCCATGGATCCTTCTGTCGCTGTGGTCAGTATTCATACTTCTTTTTTTTTTTTTCTCCTTTGATTACTGCATTTGTGGCAATCTGTACAGGTACAATGGGCCACTCTTTTGTTTGATATGTCTATCTGTATTGATGTCAGTATTGGAGGGGAACCCATTGGCTCCTTCCTCAGTCTCTGCTAAATCTGGCACCAAGGCCAGGGACATTTTCGCTCATACTAATCATTTAAAAGTAAAACCAGCTGTAGTTGCCAGACGGTGGTCGAAGCTGATTTTAGTACAATATAAGATAACCGGTTACCGGTACCGGGTTCGATTCCTGGTCGAGACACAAAAATATTTATCAATGTAAATGTATTTATTTACATAACATTTAATTTATTTGTGATATTTCTCGAGCTTGCCACTTGTCATGATTGGCCTATAGTAAGGTTGGCTAAATGTGAATCCGCTTATTTATAAGCTTGGTTTCTGACCACCCCGAAAGGGAAACGGTCGTGATAATACTTTACTATAAGATAACTGGGGATAATGCAGGATTAAGGGACTACCCAATATTAGGTCGTCTAATCCACTGGACTACAGAAATCTTCCACTTGTCCAGTTTGTTTTTAAAAGTGTTTACAGTTGGGGACTTCAATATGTCATGTCTTCTGGTATTTTGTTCCACATATTTACAACTCTGTTATTCATAAAGTGTTATTTCACATTTGTATTGGTGGATTTTCTCATCGATTTCATTCCGTGATCACGACGGGGAAATATCAGTGTTTAACCTAAATATTTTGGCTAGGTGAGGGCAGTGATACCTGCCTGATAGAATTTTAAATGTCTCAATTATATCTCCCCTCATTCTGCGGTCTCTGAGACTTGTCAGCTTTAGATATCTAAGTCTCTGGTCATAGGACTTCTTCCTTGAGCAGTGTGGAAGTTTGGTTTCTCGCCTTTGTACGCTTTCAAGAATTTCATATTTAAAAACCATATTCCAAAAATTGTAATTCCACCTTGTATAGTGTACCTAACCGTTTCTTTCCAGTGTTTCCTGTGCCCAAGCCGGAGTGACTTCGACGAGTTGTGCAAGACTTTCGAGGGCCTGATGAGGGAGAGCCAACCTCTGTTCGAGCTGTGTGACCAGAGACCTTCCCATTGGGGACCTCTACACCAGCAGGACCTCGGCACTCTCCTCGCCGGTATGAAGGACACTCACACTCTTAGACAAACTCAAGGCTGAAGCTATTTATGTTATTTTCCGATAATTATCTATTTATTAAGAAAAAAAATACAGACATTAAGGTTGATAGTAAGCGATGAGCTTTACCTAATTCTTTTTCCATTTCTTACTAACATATTGAGTGTTAATTTCACTCAACTTCGATAGCTGATATGACGATCCCAGTCAAACCTCAAGGCAAGTAATCTGACCCACCGACCTGGTGTTCTCCAACGACTGCTGCAAATGCAGATAGAAGTCCTGGGTTAGCCCGTGTTTCAGCTTTCTTCAGGTAAACTTAAATCTGCTAAGCTGCTGGTCTTCTGCTAACAACTTACTCCTTGGACCACTTTGCTGCTTAGTCTTCCACTTAGAAATAATTAAATTAATGACGTTTCATAAATGCCTGTAATAGGTTTACGTGAATAAAGATAATTTGACTTTGACTTTACTCGTATTTATAATAAAAATTAAATGACCTATTGTTTTTTATTGTTGTCAATTTCAATTCAGTAAGCAAGATTTAAAACTGCTTGCGAATCCTTAAAAAGTCTAATGAAATTTAATAATAATAATAATAAAACTTGTATCTGATTAATATTAGTTAGAGAACACATTTTTAAACAAAAATTACAAATCAGATTTTCAAAGAAACAGCAATTCTGAAAAAAATAATCTTTAATCAATATTAAAGATTATTTTTTTCAGAATGCAGAAAAAATAATTTATCTTAACGTTAATTGAAACCATTAATGTCTTTAAAGGTTTGGACAGTTTACATTAAAGAATAGCTATTTCGAGGATCTGACAGCTGGAGGGAATACTCAAGTGGAGGACCTGTCGAGGGAAGTCGGGTTGGTATCAGTGGAACCGGGATTCATGGCTTAACTTAAGTCAGTACAGCATTCAAAGGCTTTAGCACGGACTTGTCAAGTCTAAGTATGTTTTGTAAATTGGGTATCACAAATAAATTGTGTCTCGACCAGGAATCGAAACCGGTACCTCCGCGTCCAACCAAATCCATGGACTTTATAGGTTATAAATGTAACATAGAATTTTCTTTATTCAATATTTAGGTAAACCTAATAAAAAAATAAACTAACACTAAATAAATATTGTCCTCAAGTGATAGTCCCATGAAGACTGGCAACATTTCCCCTCTGTATAGCGAGGCTTATACGTTGGCAGAAATAATTGCCAGCCTTCCTGGCTCCAGATTTCTCCGTCAATTCCTTGGCCAGTCGCTTGGCTGAGTATCTAACCATTAACTATATAGTATATTGTTTCAGATTTCGAGGAGGTGGACAGACAGTTTGATGATTCTGATGATGAATTTGAAATCCTGTGAGAAATTATTTTTGTTTGGAATCATATAGTATTCAAAGATATACTACGTTTTGGTTTACATTAAGACGGAAATGTTTTAGTGCCTTTACTTATCTATCTGACATTCCTTCTCTCAAAAAAAATCAATGCAATTATTTTTCTAGTCACAAAAATCTGTCAATAACTATTTATATCTTGCCTTATTACATCACTATAATTATCATAAATGATCTATATTTATTTATCTATTCATTCATAATTATTTTAAAACTCATATCGTATCTCTAGATTTAAATTGATTTAACTAAAACTTTCGCTTTTTGAGTTACTACATTGGTATATTGTATGTATGTATGTTGTATATATGTACTTCACAACCTTCGATTGTTCCAGCAATGGGGAGACAAGACCCCTCATAAAAAGTATTATAAATATTTGTTTTATCGATTTTCATTTGACTTTGCCCTCATTTATACAGATTTAGTTTGATTTCATATTACTTCATTATATTGACATACGAGGGGCGTTCAAAATATTCTCGGTATGTGGATAAAAACAAACAAGTACGAAAAGTTTGATATTTTTATTTTTCAATATACTCCCCCCCTATGTTCATACACTTATAAGATCGATCAATTATTTTTTTTAATCCCTCATAAAAATATTTTTTTTCTTTGGTGTAAAAATGCTCCTCCACGGCCGTCTTCAACGCTTCATCGTCAGAAAATTTATTTCCACGCAGATCCTTTTTAAGATTGGGAAACAAAAAGAAGTCGCTTGGGGCTATGTCCGGACTATAGGGTGGATGAGTAACAGTTTCAAACCCACATTCAACAATAGCTGCCTTGGCAATATGAGCAGTATGGACAGGGGCGTTGTCATGCAGAAGCAGAACACCTTTGGTTAACTTTCCTCGCCTCTTTTCTTTGATCGCATCTCTTAATTGACGTATAACGTTAGCGTAGTACTGCCCTGTGATATTTACACCTTTTTCTTTATAATCGATAAGCAAAACTCCTTCACAATCCCAAAATATTGTGGCCATGACCTTGCCAGCTGACGGGATTACCTTGAACTTCTTGGGATGAGCTGAACCCTTAATGTGCCACTGCATGGACTCCTGTTTGCTCTCTGGGTCATAATGATGAACCCAGGTTTCATCTCCAGTAACTATTTTTTGCAGCACCTCATCGGGATTTTCACCACACAGGTCGATAAAATCTGAACAGCAAGCCACACGCATATCCTTTTGAAGAAGCGTCAGCATTCGCGGAACCCATCTTGCACTTACTTTTGACATATTAAGATGGTCATGTATAATGTCATGTACGGTACCAATAGAGAGATTGGTTACTTGAGCTATAGATTTTACCTTCACTCGGCCGTCTTCCAATATAAGTTTTTCCACTTTATCAATATTTTCTTGTGAGGTAGCCACTACAGGCCGGCCAGGTCTAGGGTCATCTTCATTACTCTCCCTTCCACGCTTAAATTCGCTTGACCATTTTTGAATAGTAGATAAAGAAGGAGCAGACTCACGGTAAACACAATCCATTTCCTCTTTTATGGTTTTTTGATTTTTACCCTGTTTTGTCAAGAATTTTATGACGGATCGGTGCTCTAATTTCGTTAAAATTGTTAATTCGCTCATGGTGTTCATGTTTGTTCGGCAATTGCAGAAAAACAAAAGAACATCTCGGTTCCAATTTTACTTTTTTTTAATGTCAATGGATGAATCTTAGCGGCCAGTAACAAATATATATATAAAAGAGGTTGTAACGTATCAATACCGAGAATATTTTGAACGCCCCTCGTACAACGGTGCACTTCATTATGGTATTAACTGACTTAACCTATTTTATTTATATTCATTGTATTTATAAAATGGTTCAGTGAAAGTGTGCTCTGCAGCAGCACTGTCCTTATGCTGACCTGGATATCTACTTGTCACAGTAGCACTGTCCTTATGCTGACCTGGATATCTACTTGTCACAGCAGCACTGTCATTATGCTGACCTGGATATCTACTTGTCACAGCAGCACTGTCCTTATGCTGACCTGGATATCTACTTGTCACAGCAGCACTGTCCTTATGCTGACCTGGATATCTACTTGTCACAGCAGCACTGTCCTTATGCTGACCTGGATATCTACTTGTCACAGTAGCACTGTCCTTATGCTGACCTGGATATCTACTTGTCACAGCAACACTGTCCTTATGCTGACCTGGATATCTACTTGTCACAGCAGCACTGTCCTTATGCTGACCTGGATATCTACTTGTCACAGCAGCACTGTCCTTATGCTGACCTGGATATCTACTTGTCACAGCAGCACTGTCCTTATGCTGACCTGGATATCTACTTGTCGCAGCAGCACTGTCCTTATGCTGACCTGGATATCTACTTGTCGCAGCAGCACTGTCCTTATGCTGACCTGGATATCTACTTGTCGCAGCAGCACTGTCCTTATACTGACCTGGATATCTACTTGTCACAGCAGCACTGTCCTTATGCTGACCTGGATATCTACTTGTCACAGCATCACATTTTATTTTCCTCTTTTTACCATTTTTTTTCTGTAATTGAGAAATAAACGTTTTCCTTCTTTCTTTTAACAACATTTATATTCATTAAAATAAGTTTATACATTAATTATTAAATCAAAATTATAGTAAATACCTAAAAATATTTTTATATACATATATTATATAAAAATAGTAGTTTTTTTTTTAAACGGATCCAAACGTGATATACTGTCCTGAAATGTAAATACCAACTTGCGCGCCACTTACCATCAGGTGCAAATGTTAGCAACCGGAATCAGACATGACTGCCATCGGTCCCTAACACTATGCCGGCTTCACTGGGCCTGACGGCAATTCGAGCCTGATACCGAAACGTGTGGATAGAGTCTATAGGGTTAATCGGGACGAATGGTGGACACTTCCTCGCCCCGGGAGACTTAAAATTACCACCATCAGTCCGCCTACCACCTTACTTTGAAGGAGAACTAATATTGTAAGCTTGTCGCGGTAATATTAATATAAAAATAACACAGCTTGAAACAAGAGTTACCTAGAAGTGACAGAATGAAGAAAGCTAAATAATCATGTAGGTAGATATCATTTGTAATTTAAAGATTGATATTTTAGTAGATATATAAAATTATAGTTAGATTTTTCTAAGTGCGCCTATGACAGTCAAATATTGTTTGAATATAAACATGATGACATTGGCTTCAATTACTCAGTTGACTATAAAAAGTTCCTCTAGTCGATCATAGATGGCGCTATTATAGTTGCACACAATTGTAATCTTAAAAACACCAGCCATAAGGTTGACATTGGCTCCATGCATTGCTCAGTAGATTTTTAACCGTTATCTATAAAAAAATTACTTTGGTTATTGTACGTTATTGTAGGTGAGGTAAAAAATAATGTAACATAATTAACAAACATTTTGTATGTAAATGTCGTTTTTTTTTTAAATTGATACCCTTAACTTTTTTCTGTCCTATCGCTATTTCATGAGTATTTACAGATATAGTGCATATAGTATTTCAACGGGAAAACTCTGGTCTCAATCGGAATACGACGGCACCCGAACTGTCAATCAATTATTGTATTAGATGAGTAACATTTTCATATCCATTAATATCGAACTTTAGTTATTTAGTGTCAAATGGTAGTAAAGCTAAATAATAATAGTAAACTATTATAAATAAACCAATTCTTGTTCCTCAAAGAGTTGCTCAGAAAGTTAAACGGTATGAAAATATATAACAATAATTGTGTAACTCAGTGGAACTTTTCAGTCTAGGAGGAACAAGTAATGATATAAGGGTATAGATTTTTTTTAAAACCGTATTTTTGTCCTCGTCGGTCTAGACTTAAGACAGCTAACTATGTGCGTGATAATAATTAACTCACTATATTATATATTTGTATGTAAAATAGTGTTTCTACCAAAGAATGCTGATTATATATTTTGAATATGTCCAAGTGTTTCATTTCATCCTTGAATTTCAATCAAACCCAGTGACGGATTTACCCTGAGGCCCAGGCCTAGGGCGGCCAGATTTAGAGTCTGGCTGCACTACGCGGTGGAGGCTATACCGCATCGTATAACAATAAACTTTCCTAGAATCCCTTAAAATAGACAATTATGTTGGTAAATAATAAAGTAAATTCATTATGTAGTCTATGGTGGATGCAGAATGGGGCGGCCGATGGCTTGGGGCCTAGGGCGGCCGAGACTGCAAACCCGCCCCTGGTCAAACCAAACCTGGTTCTAATAGGTGCTAGGCGGACTGATGGTAATAAATTGCCCCAGTCTGCCAGGGCGGGGAAGTATCCGCCGTTTGTGCCGATAAATCCAGTAAGGTGCCGAATTGCCGTGATGTCCAGTCAAGCCGGCATAGTGGAGACCCTGGTGTCTGATTCCAGTTGCTAACATTCATGGACCTCGCGCGCCACTTGTTATGTGCTATTATTAAAGAAAAAACTCAAATAAAAATAACTACTAAGGGCCGGTAACTGAATCGATCCTTAGTAGCATTTGTTCACTTAAATACAAATAATAGTATGAGAACACAGCTATTAGGATCGGCTCTTAAGAAGCCACTAAAGTAGGTAAATGATGAATCACTGTCCCTTAAGTTTCATCATCATCACCACAGCCCCTAGAACGAGTCCTGGACCTCATTGTTGGAGATGAGCCTTCCAGAAATTTCAGGAGAATTTGGGCTATACTCGCTACCCTTCCACGTTAAGTATGCTACGATTCCAGAAGTTGGTGTTAGTGGAACCGGGCTTACTGGGCTCTCCGGGCACGGCAACGGTGGTATTATAAATCTATGACGTCTGTACGGGTATCGGAAAATTTTTTTTATTTCTAGTACCTACAGACTCCGCTTTAAGCAGTGGAAGTTGGTTCGAGAAGAATTCTAGCAAAATATTTGCACCACTTACTGAAAGAATTGGGCCTAGGCAGGTCTGACGGAGATATATTATTGGAAAGAGCTTCTAAGACGGTTAACGAGTGGAATGCGAGGCATCTTCTGTAAACCAGCCTATTGGCGGTCGCAAGCACGAGACACCATTCTTCTCATCTCTTACCCACACACGATGGACTTAGCACCATGAATCCATGGATTTCTTAAAAAAATGTCTTCTTCATTGGTACATGCCGGGGTTCGAACTTTTAGGATTTTAAGGAAAGCATTCTTACAATATAGCCACCACCGTCTTTGCGTTTATGAGACCTATGCTTAGTCTAAAATACAAATACGTCAATACGAAGTCCACTCTTTCACTATTTTAAATGAAAAAAAAAAGTAAAAAATATGATTAATATACACTATTGGCACTCGTAATTGTATTTTAGACCTTAGCACTAATGTCTAATTTCAGTTTTATTTTGCACAAATGTATAAAAACCCTCTTTAATAATATAGATTACGCAAAACGTGAATACTAGGTATACTTAAAATTACTGTATCTTTAAATTGCTACTATCGAAAATAGTAGTTTCAAAATAATACTTGTCATCAAATCATTGAAAAAAATATCTTTCTGGTTAGGAATCATACCCGGAAATTTTGACAAATGGTTGATTCCTCCAGGTTCCTAAAGTTTGAAACACTTTGCGACTAAGCTCGTGTAATAATGTTTTAGTTTATAAAACTTAATATTTTAGGCTTAAGCAATTTTGTAAGGATTGCTTTGTTTTTGTCATGCTTCTGTTTGCGTATTCAATTTTATAAAATATTTGATTCGGATACGCGATCGACATGTCAAAAATCTTTTTTTTACATTGGAAACAATAAGTAAAATTAGTGTACAATTTCAAATCTGTAACTAGGGTGGCGATAAACATTATTAAAATAGTGTACAATTTCAAATCTGTAACTAGGGTGGCGATAAACATTATTAAAATAGTGTACAATTTCAAATCTGTAACTAGGGTGGCGATAAACATTATTAAAATAGTGTACAATTTCAAATCTGTAACTAGGGTGGCGATAAACATTATTAAAATAGTGTACAATTTCAAATCTGTAACTAGGGTGGCGATAAACATTATTAAAATAGTGTACAATTTCAAATCTGTAACTAGGGTGGCGATAAACATTATTAAAATAGTGTACAATTTCAAATCTGTAACTAGGGTGGCGATAAACATTATTAAAATAGTGTACAATTTCAAATCTGTAACTAGGGTGGCGATAAACATTATTAAAATAGTGTACAATTTCAAATCTGTAACTAGGGTGGCGATAAACATTATTAAAATAGTGTACAATTTCAAATCTGTAACTAGGGGGTGGTAAACAATAAAACTTCAAAATTATTATAATATATTTATTATTTTTTGGTTTATATTTCATAACGAATAACATTGAACGTAGCGGAGTACATAAAGCACGAGCCAACATCAAAACAAGGAAAAGCTTCGAAAATTTCATTTTGGTCACATAATTTCTAATTAATTCATTTTGAGTATTACGTTCATCTGTTGGCACTAATACAAATCTAAAACTAAGTACCGGCAGATAAAAAGAATACTGAATAGCTGTGCGATAAGGATTTCATATATTTTTTTAATTAGTAATAAAGTTTCATCATCTAATTGATGTATTATTATAGTATAGTATCATTACGACGTTATCCTTTCTGTGTGGTCAGAAACCACGCTACAAAGAAGCGGATTTACATTTAGCTAATTTTCTATAGCCCCATCATGAAATGTGGCGCGCTCGTCGATGTTTTTAGTGTACCAAACTCAGGAATAATATTACAGTATTAAATAAATGGCCAGGTATTGTATCCGATACTCCCGCGACTAAATCTACGGTGTTAACCGGCAGACTGCAGAGGCAGTTGTTGTTACCTTTATTTAAACAAAATAACACCGCCTGTGGTCTGTTTCATGTATTATAGTTTCGTATTTTTTTCCATCATAGCTTTTTCACTGAATAAAATAAGTAGGTACTTCCTATTATTTAATTTCTATCTAATATATTATATATATTAATATATAATATAAAAGTATATGTGTATATGTTGTGTTTAAGTTTTATGTATTTTGTTTTTTTTTCACAGACCTAAATGCACCTATAATATTAGCACCTGCCTCACATAACAAATGCTCTAAATTCGGCATTAAGTCCGCCTGTGTACCTAGTCCATAAAGTTTTTAAATAAATAAATGAAAATAAAATCATGTTTTTGTGCCATTCCATTTCCGGCCAGCGCTCTTTTTATCTGCCTTTACATATAATAAAAAAATATTGTTAATAAAAAATACAAATTGTACTAAGATAACAAACAACGCATAGTTATGATATGTTAATATGAAACTTGACTAGTGCTGTGCTTTACAAAGGGGACGAGCAGCACACTACAGGGATCGTGTTCAACTTGACGCCATGGGCCATGCCGTACCTCAGGCAGGGAGGGGCAGGTCTAAGGGGGGCCCCTTAGAAGAGCTTTTTGTGATAGATTGATGGTCAAGTAATAAAGCTATTTCTGTTTTTTATATATTTTTTTAAATTATTACCTCCACTGCTCATGTGCTAAAAACAACAATCAAAACAATATAATCTTTTGTATGTCCCCCCCCCCCCCCCCAAACAATACAAAGAGAAGACAGATCAAATAGAGTTCACGTAACGTTGGAACGCTGTAATCCCTTTCAAGATGTGATTTTAGGGTAAATAAGACGAACCAAAGCATCGAGTTGAACAGAAATTGTTGGCAAATATAACATTAATATAATAAGAGAAATTCTCATCACGAAAATAATTTCCCAAGATTTTATGTTAATTTAAGAGACCAATTATATTTCCTAACTACAAATAGGATAAACTTATAAAAAAGTTTAATTTCAAGGATTAAAGTTAATATACACAACATTTATTCCATAATCCAATTACATAATGTAGTAAATTGAATACAATATGGCGCCCATGGCTTTGAGCCATAGACAAAGTTTATAATAAAATAGTTGCGGGTTTATAACGCGCCCATATGAATTACATACAATATCTACAAGCAATATAACATACCGATATTACTAAATATGTTTCCAAATATACCATCTTATGTGAAGTACGTTTATTTTGAGTGCCGGCTGTCAAAATTATTGAATAATATAAAATGAAAGTAATAGATATATGTATTTATCTAAATAGGTGACTAAATGTATACCGGAGTAAATATTACAAAGTTCACATCACAACCATTCATAAATTCCAAAATTTAAAAAAATACAATATTCATTCAAAAATATGTTTTTTTTTGTATTTACAGGTAAATGGACAATTAGAAAATATGAAATTACAAATACCGTTAGATATCCAACTATTGACACTTTAAGGGTTACCACTTCAATTTTCCTTTGAAGAGGAATGGACATGTAACATACAGTAAGAAAATATAATAATACAAAATTACTACCGTCTAAAGTTATTACAGAAGACAGAATCTGGCTAATGAAAGTAGATAATCCAATTATTTTAAAACTTTCAAATGGCAACACTAATGTGACTATTATTCAATATAGCTGTTGTCAAACATTTGCTTTGAATTGTTTTGTTGTTAAATCCTCATTTTTAGTAGCAAGTAGTGTGAATAATTGGCAAGGTGTCAACAATTGGGTATCTTACCCTTCTAAAGTTTGGAAATGCCAACAATTTTAGATTAAAATGCATTCGCTAAGATGATCTAATTGTATATAATAGTTATAAATTCCTTTACTGTTACCAAACAGACACCTGTCCAATTTAAAAACCTTTCAATTACCAATGAAACTTAGTTTTTGTTACTTAAAAGCAAGTGCAAGGTTTTTAAACTGGATATAAGTCATCCCTTAGTCGTTCTGTGCCGCCTTGGTGTTGCATAAACTGAAGTTAAGAACCAGGACTGTAATATTATCTACGGATCCCCTGTAGTAAGCTTGCAAGGTCAGGCTTTTGGCTCCAAAGTCGGGTTCATCGAGTCGTTCTTTAATGAATTTGACGGCTTCTTCATTAGTAAATGTGTCCCAAAGCCCATCGGAGGCGAGCAGGAGGAAGGCGGGTTTGTGGTCTCCAAGCTGGAAGGAGAGGATGTCGGGGTCTGCGATGACGAACCTCTTGTCCTTGAGAGGATAGTCCCCCATGGCTCGGGAGGTGGCGAGGATGCCGGCCACTCTCCACACTCCGTTGAATGCAATATATCCTCCGGCTGCTTCTATTCGCTTTTGCTCTCGGACCTGCAATTGATTTACAATTTATTAAATCCTACAGTTTTAGATTCTCTAGAGCAACGTTGCCCCAAGCCTGTTGGCCAAATTACGAACATTTTTTAAATAAATATCACCACACATACAATTTTGTTTACAATACTAGCTGGTTGACCTAGACGTGGTCCATGATATTGTTGTAAGAAGAATAAATTTTATTGAGATTGGTGTTAGTGATTGTGATTACTGTAGCTTCCCCGCACTCAGTCTCCATGGGACCATAAAAGTACTATGAGAGACACTATCATCATCTCAGGGTTCCGAGGAACAATAACGCAAAATTTTATCAAAATTGGATCAATAAGTCGAGGGAAACATACATTAAAAAATAAATTAGTGCCAGCAGAATTTAATTTCAAATGACCGTTACAAAAGTTGAACAATCTTGGTCTTGAGTTAGGTTAAGGGAAGATGAAAAACTAGGGAAGTGTTAGTTAATAAATGTCTCATAATTTGTGAGGTATCTGTGCATCATTACAATGTGATGTTTTTAATTGAATTTAAAGCAAATTTGAAGGCAATTCAAATCATACATACTTTACAATCTGTAACTGTAATGGCCAGTTGCAGAAAGGCTGATTTATCTATTGACAGATTTAATGAAGCACGTCATTGGCTTATATAACTAGTGACACGCTAACTACCAATTATGTGGCCAATATCAAAATATAGATTATTTTGATTATCCTTTCTGCAACTGGGTATAAGTCTCACCAAAGAGCTATGAGTGTACATACGTACTTACATTCACATGTTTCTTATTGATTATAGAAATGAGCATACCTGTTGAGGTTTGTGGTCAAAGGAGACCGGGATGGCATTTCCCCGAGAGTCACACATCACTCCACGAGAGTCCCCCACATTGGCCACTATTAAGTTTCCTTCTTCCATGATAGCTATGAGTGCTGTGGTACCTAGAAATATATTTTATTCAGTGGCAAACTTTTTAACACATTCATCATCATCAGGTACTGCAATCATACTTTTAGTGATAATCATGCAAATCCTGTGCTGGATGCTGTTACACTGGCAAACATTATTTAATTAAAATGTTTTAAATAATACACATCATAAACCCCACTCCCTATTTGGAAGAATAAATAAAATAATAAGGAAGAAGACTAATTTCTAAGTAACAGCCCCTAGAATACAGAGTCCTAGACCTCCACTGTTGGAGATGGGTCTTCCAGAAATTTGTGGAGAATTTGGCCTACACTCGCCACAATTTGTCATTTTGACAAATTGACAATAATAATAACATATTTATTCTCGTATATAGTATTAATATATTGATAATGATGAAATGGATGAAACCTAAAATTTTAAAACTGAAAAACACTGTTGACTCTAATCATCCAAGTAGCTATGTGTAGCATGCCGTGTATACTGCCCTTGGGTTGCAATTCCGACCTTATGAATTATTGTAAATTTGTGCTTGATATGTATTAATTGTAACCTGCTAGTGTACCTTAAATAATAAATAAATAAATTTCTAATTATTCCATGGCAAATCCAAGCCAGAGCCGGTTCCATTGTATGTGGGATGAGATGAGAAGATGGTGTCTCAGACCTGTGATTGACAAAAGGCTGGTTTACGCAGGAGACCTCCTTTTAAAGTTCATGATTATTCTCGTAAGGCTCATGTGCTCATGGCTAAATAACAAAGTGACACCACAAACTACCGATCACCTGATGTATATAATCATAGCCCCTAGAACACATAGTCCATACCTCCACTATTGGGTCTCCCTATTGGGTGTAAATGTTTGATATGTTGTTGAAGCTGGGTATTACAAATAAATAATGTCATTACCAGCCACATTCATGGATCTCTTGGCAGCTTCTACAAGCAGTCGGTCAGCTGCCAGTACCTCGTCAGTCAACAACTTGCCGTAGTCTATCTTCCCTTTCTTCAGATAACTGGTCAGGGGGACTTGGACATTCTTCACAGGCTTGGGGTTCGGCCTTACTTCTCTGGTGATGATTGGACGAGCTTTCAATATTTGTGCAAGGAGTTCTGGATCAGTCACCTCTTTCTTTAGGGAGTCATCAGCAGTGCTCGCTGACTTCTTGAAAGTTATCTTCCTCTCCACTGTGGCACTCGGCTCAGGATCCTTGGGACTGATGTCTTCAGGGCTATCCTTGGGCAGACTCACCACTTTTCCATCTTTAAAATTATTAAGCTCCACAATTTTATTATGCAAGTTTTGTATGAGATGATCTCTGGCATAATTAGCAGCAAAATCTCCGCCGTGACCGTCGAATATGGCGAACAGAGACACTCCGGTGTTGTTTATATCCTCACTGATGATGAATCTGTCTTCCATGTGCATCCGTCTGCCTTTAATGGCATAGGCTGCACTGTGCACTCCTTTTAGCTCCCAGCTCTGCTTATCATCATGACTTTCCATGAGTTTCATCCTCTGCACCGCGCTCAAAGGGCTCATGGCCTGCGACAGTCTGCTTAATAGTGTCCGGCTCCATAACTCTATATTTTGAAGATATATGAAGAATAACACGACTCCAAATATAAACACTACAACTTCGGATCGTAGAACATAAAGACGCACCATTTTCCAGAAATAGCTCACAGGACTATATGGGACACTGCCCGTGATTCGGGAGAAGAGTTTGGTGAATGAGAGATATGTTTGGTACAGGACTCGGTCCTCCAGCTCGTCTTCCATGACCTCTTAGGAATTGCAATGGTTTTACAGCACAAAAACTCCCTCAATAACTATTTTGCGATAAAACACGTAAAAATCACACACTTTTGTATATTTTTGCAATTGGCCATAGACAACTAAAAACTTGTTTTAAATATTGACATTTAAATGACATTTTTGCAACTTAAAAAAATACGTTCATTTTAATACAATTTTGTCTATGCCAGCCAAATAACGACTCTACCGAGTACAGAATAACCGTAAACCATAAATTTTGCACTAATTTAGCCTATACGATCGCTCGCTTATGTGCCTAGTAATACAGAACTATTGTAGTGGCGTATTTTTATCTAAAATAGCATTACATTATTGGAAAATTTAATGAAAAAACTACTACCACTGTATTTGCGTTTAATGTCACACTAGGCATAATTAAAATGTAATATAGCTCAGGTAAAAGTGTGGAAACGAAATGAAACAGCGCGGTAGTATAATTTATAAAATTGTATTAAAAACCGAATATACATTCAAGTCGATACAAAAGTCACAGTTTAGAATAACATGGTCCTAATTACTGAAAACTATCAGAGATACTGCACCGAAAACATGTTGGCAACAACAAATTATATCTCGTGCTCCTTCCTACTACCCAACTACTGTACTGTATTGGCTTTCTCTGTACATTGTGTTATTTAAACAAAGGTTTGTAATAACTTTACAATGCAACATTTAAACTACACTTAGGATAGTTGGGTACATTCTACACTAGCACTTGTGGGCAAAGGTTTGTTGTATAGAATATAGGTAATTTAATTTATACATAAAACGTGATTATCAGATAGACAACTGAGATTTCTAAGGGCAGCTTGCGACAACGTTATCCAACATTTACTTAGGCCCCGCCTTAGCTCGCTTCAAGCCTTCTCGATCAACTTCCTAGGAAATGCTATAACGAATACTTTAGACACTATTTTCACAACAGAAGACAAATTTATAAGCATTCCACGTGTTTGGGTAAGCGATAAGAAGAATGGTGTCTCGGGCTTTATGATGTCTAAAATATTCGTAATTTTATTTTCTAGAAAGCTGATTAACTACATTTTTTTATGTAAACAATCTAATAAAAAAATCTATGATAATGTTGGCGTGTGTGAGCGAGAACGATGCAGATTATATAAGGAAGTCCTTCGCGCCATTTTGCGCGGACATGTCAAGTGCAAGTTTTTGTTTTGTAAATTAATTTACTGTGGATATTATTAGTGACTCCAAGAAAAGCATCAAATTCTGCAGCATCTGGAATTTGACGATGACCTCATTAACTCATGAAAAAAAAGAAAGATATATTACGTCAGACTTGGCTGTATGGGCTAGACCCTTTGCCTTCCCTATCATCTCATACATCATTCATCGGGAGAAGAGAACCAAAAAAAAAGCAGAGTATATAAACCTTTTAAAAAATAACTTTATATTTTGACATGTTACTTGACTCTCTTTAGACTCCTATCACTATGTTGTACCCCTCATTCCCTCCCCTTAACGTGTGACGTAATTTGAGGGAGGCCCCTAAGACATATATCTAGGAATCTTAGAACGCAAGCTAAAATGATCAAATAATTAAGTACAAATTAAAAATAAATAAACATATAGTTTAGTAAAACTATAATAAAAACAATAAACAAAACATAATTAAAGGAATGCTATTTAAGGTAGATGGTGCCAACTATTGGCCAAACCCAACATTCAACCTATGATTTTGTTTACTTGAGTATACATTTTGATGGAACGAAATTATTTTCGTTACTCTCAGAATTATATAAGCAAATCCAAAGATAATGGGTTTGTCCGTATAAGTGTGTCGTTGGCCTAAAGTTAATAAACATCTGAAAATAAAAACTATAACACATCATGCTGAGAACTATGAACCATGCTTAAACTTTACTTAGCATACCCGTATGCTTACGTCAAGCCCTTATCCACCTTTTAATTTAAATGGTGGATTATATTGTTTTAATGTTATACTATTAACTACAAATAAAGGACATGACAATTACTATGTACCCCTATTTCCTTGTTCATGTCCGCAAACTTATTATTTTGAGACTTATTTCATATTAAATTAGTTGCAACATTGTTAGGATTTTACATTATTATATTGGTGGCAGGCGATAAATTTTGAAGAACAGTTGCCAATTATGCTGACGTCAGAACTCGACTGACGCAAGTCACTACGTATAATTTGGTATAATTATAATCTAGAAACAGATTACAGTTTGTTTCAAACGTTCTAGTCAACATTTAGGCTGCGTTCGTTTTATAGCATTTCCAACATCTACTAGCAACTTCATCAATCAGCACGAAATATCGTTTTTGTTAAGAAATACCACTTTTTTAACAATGCTAACATTTCTTAAAAAAAACGAGCGGTGAGGCTACTTTTTGACAAGTATGACAGGTAACAAATAATAACAAATCAATTGACAATGTAATATGGTCTTTAAATTTATTACATAAAATCGTTTAAATACATTTTAAACAAACATAATATAAACTATAAAGTATTCAACAATGTAAACAAAACCATTTCTAATGTTAAATGACATTTGTCAAAAAGTAACATCAATAACCCTCCTTTCAACACGGTACTGGCATACGAAATTAGCATCAAATGTTACAATTTTCATTAAACGAACGACTTGTGCTCAAAAAAGTGGTATTTTCATGCTTACATTTCTTAAAACGAACGCGGCCTAAATATACAATTTAAAATACACGTTACGGCCAGAAACACCTCCAGTGTGACATTAAATTTATTCATAGCTTAATTCAGAATTCTTACCTAACCTAGTACTAGAGAAATCTGATTTTTGTTTAGGGTAGAATAAAAGTGATAAAACACATTTATCACTTGTCCACGGGAAGTATAGAATGGAATAGCATAGCTCTGTGTGCCTACATTCATCAAAAAAAGGATAATTAATAGCCGATATCAGTGGCGTAACGACGGGGCTACAGCGGGGGTATCTATGTACGGGTATCAGTGGCGTAACGACGGGGCTACAGCGGGGGTATCTATGTACGGGTATCAGTGGCGTAACGACGGGGCTACAGCGGGGGTATCTATGTACGGGTATCAGTGGCGTAACGACGGGGCTACAGCGGGGGTATCTATGTACGGGTATCAGTGGCGTATCGACGGGGCTACAGCGGGGGTATCTATGTACGGGTATCAGTGGCGTATCGACGGGGCTACAGCGGGGGAATCTATGTACGGGTATCAGTGGCGTATCGACGGGGCTACAGCGGGGGTATCTATGTACGGGTATCAGTGGCGTATCGACGGGGCTACAGCGGGGGTATCTATGTACGGGTATCAGTGGCGTATCGACGGGGCTACAGCGGGGGTATCTATGTACGGGTATCAGTGGCGTAACGACGGGGCTACAGCGGGGGTATCTATGTACGGGTATCAGTGGCGTATCGACGGGGCTACAGCGGGGGTATCTATGTACGGGTATCAGTGGCGTATCGACGGGGCTACAGCGGGGGTATCTATGTACGGGTATCAGTGGCGTAACGACGGGGCTACAGCGGGGGTATCTATGTACGGGTATCAGTGGCGTATCGACGAGGCTACAGCGGGGGTATCTATGTACGGGTATCAGTGGCGTATCGACGGGGCTACAGCGGGGGTATCTATGTACGGGTATCAGTGGCGTATCGACGGGGCTACAGCGGGGGTGTCTATGTACGGGTATCAGTGGCGTATCGACGGGGCTACAGCGGGGGCATCTATGTACGGGTATCAGTGGCGTATCGACGGGGCTACAGCGGGGGTATCTATGTACGGGTATCAGTGGCGTATCGACGGGGCTACAGCGGGGGTATCTATGTACGGGTATCAGTGGCGTATCGACGGGGCTACAGCGGGGGTATCTATGTACGGGTATCAGTGGCGTATCGACGGGGCTACAGCGGGGGTATCTATGTACGGGTATCAGTGGCGTAACGACGGGGCTACAGCGGGGGTATCTATGTACGGGTATCAGTGGCGTATCGACGGGGCTACAGCGGGGGTATCTATGTACGGGTATCAGTGGCGTATCGACGGGGCTACAGCGGGGGTATCTATGTACGGGTATCAGTGGCGTAACGACGGGGCTACAGCGGGGGTATCTATGTACGGGTATACAGCGGGGGTATCTATGTACGGGTATACAGCGGGGGTATCTATGTACGGGTATACAGCGGGGGTATCTATGTACGGGTATACAGCGGGGGTATCTATGTACGGGTATACAGCGGGGGTATCTATGTACGGGTATACAGCGGGGGTATCTATGTACGGGTATACAGCGGGGGTATCTATGTACGGGTATACAGCGGGGGTATCTATGTACGGGTATACAGCGGGGGTATCTATGTACGGGTATACAGCGGGGGTATCTATGTACGGGTATACAGCGGGGGTATCTATGTACGGGTATACGTCATTCGCTTCGTCGACAATTTGTTTCGTAGTCTCTTTACTGCACCTTCGGCCAGGGTTTTATTGATTTGGTATTGGTCTGCCAGGGCAAAAGAGTTACCCACATCTTTCGCATTATATGTATATCTGGTTGTTCACTAATCATTACAATATGCCCGAACCATCCTTTGCTTATATATAGTAGATTCACATTGCAACTGGAAACTTCATGTTGATAGCGTTTGTAATCGGTTAAACAGATATGTGTTTGCCCTTCGCAAAATTAGAAAAACTTCAACTTTGCAAATAGCTATGTCGGCATATTACGGATATGCATGCTCAGTCCTTAGGTACGGCCTAATACTTTGGGGAAACTCGGTGGACATAAACAGAGTCTTTATAACACAGAAGAAGTGTATTAGGGCCTTATGTGGTGTGTCTCCCTTTGACTCATGTAAGCCAATATTTATTAAATTAAAAATTCTTACTCTTCCCTGCATGTACATATATGAAATAGCCGTGTTTGTTAAAGCTCACTTTTCCTACTTTAACACAGCTAAAGAACTAATGCCAAGAACTACACGGAATGTAGATAGGCTGATTCAACTGACAATTCCGAAAAGTAGAGTATACCAAAATAATTCATATAGCATGGCAATAAAAGTCTACAATCACATTCCGGAAAATATTAAACAGCTACCAATTCGACGGTTTAAAAAAATACTCCGAAAGTGGTTAAATGAACGGTGTTATTACTCCGTAAATGACTTCCTAAATGGTAGAAAAGAAAATTATGTACCTGACTATTAATAACGCAATACAATTGACATCTAGAATAATTATTTAATGAATTATATTTGACATTATAACCTATTGGACCAATAATTATTATTTATGATTTATAAGACTGTGCCAATGTTTCTAATTTTGTAATTTAATTTTTATAATAGTTGTATAAAGTTTTGCATGCCGCACTGGCGAAACATGTGAGTTGTCTATAAAACTGAGACCATACTCGAATCTGTAACCACGTGTTTTTTAGCAAATAAAATATTTCATTTCATTTCATTTCATTTCATTTCATTTCATTTCATTTCATTTACCATATTTCTAGGCATTATTATTTGTAAATTTCAGAGGCTTTTAGGTTTTTTTATATCGACAAGGCAAACAATTCGGTCTCTATTCCACACTAGGGGTACTGGTCCTTTGAAAAACATGTGACAAGTTGCTTATAAATAAAATCTTTAATAAATGTAAAATTGTCGGAATAGCCGAAGAGATTTCTTCAAAAATATCAGACTAGGGGTACGTTAATATCTATTATTAAAGAAACATACATTATTAAACTATACTGGCCTAAATATTCAACAGGTTAAACGCTTTTGCACCCCTCTCGTTCGCACAATCCAATATTTATCACCTTTCTGTGTCCTTTTGGAAAATGCAGTCTATCACCTTACTAGGAAATTAAATAAATAAATATTTCCAGACAGGTCACACAGCGCCATCTAGTTTCCGTGGTAAGCTACGAGGCTTGTGTTACGGAAACTAGATGGTTGATAAACTACATATTATACTTTTTTTTTTGGAAATATATACATATACATATAAACACCCAGACCGAGACAAATTATACAATGTACAACTTGCCCCCGGTGGGAATCGAACCCACGACCTCCCGAGTTCAAGGCAACAATTGTTACCACTAGACCACGGAGGCGGTCTTCACAATTAAACTGAGGACATTTTCACTTTCATACCTTATTTTAGATAGAGAAAAATAGCTAAACATTTAGAACGCAAATATATGATTATATATGTCAAAAATGTCCGTATTTTTATTACTTATCAAGTTGATAGACTACCACCCGCATTCTAAAACGTTTGCTCAACGGATCCTCCACTCAACATTTCCTTCCAGCTGTCAAACGGAGGGACCCCTCAGCACGTCAGCCATAAAGTGTCAAACATATTCAAATCAGATTTCGTAACAAAATTATAAATATTGTTTATGACAGATGAATATTCATAATATGAAAGAGACAGGCTTATGGATGTCAAAAGTGGTAGAGCGTGTAGTGATTCTGACAAAATGAATATTCAGAATACTAGAACGAAATCGTCAATGTTGCCAGTAAAAGAAACTTATCTTACCGGAAATATTTAAAATGGTAACATTTATGTCTTTCGAGATTTGAGGAGTTTACAACTAACCTCCGTATTCTAAAACATTTCCTCAGCGGCTCCTCCACTCAACATTACCTTCCAGCTGTCAAACGTGACGTCTAATATACCAGCTTACAGCTGACCTTTAAACTAAAACTGTCGGCTCGGCTCTACTTTTAAGTTTAATCGTAACTATTACAGAAACATAATTTTCGTTAGACAGCTGGAAGGAAATGTTGAGTGGAGGAGCCGTTGAGGAAACGTCTTAGAATACGGGTATAAGAATACCAATTTGGAGGATCGCTTGAGGAATCCCGTTTGACATCTGGAAGGAATGGCTGAGTGGAGCCGTTCCGGAATATATTGGATTGTGCGAGTGGGATGCCCTCGTAAATAAATTTAAAAATAAGAAATTGTAACCATGGCAACAACATGGCGGGGTTCAAATTAATGAATATCTTAAATAAATAAATCCATAGATTTACATCTAAAAATGGCACTTATAGCCGTGTATTAAAACAGTAATCCATTTTCAATCAGTGCGAACATTAAATGTGTGTGAGAAATGCCACGCTTTGACCGCAGTTAGATCACCTCTGCTTCCCTATCTCTGTGGGTATCCCTAACCGTATATTACGTTTGTAACACGTGCAAAATCTGAAATAAATTTTAGATGTACAGTAAATATTTTTCTGAAATGTTAATTCGGTTTTGGTGAAATTAAGGCTAATAGTTGTAGCTTCAAGCGTACACATCAAAACAAAACATTATTGTAACATTTAAGAATTGTAATTATCATGTATGAATTTACAATAATATTAAAATTATAAAAGCTACTGACAATGTTAAAGGCTATAAAATTAATACTCAACTTACTTTGTTACCATCCAACGGCAGTAAACTACTGTCAAATAATAATTTGTTTCATTTTAATTGAAATCTTAATCACCACGTGTGTTAACAAAGGACGCATCAACAACTGAAAAAATATTTTCACACAACTAGTCGAATATAAATTTACTACTACAACAGAACGAGCTCTGCTGCTCTTGTACCGGCTCACTTTATCCTACCCCTCTCTTCCCAACCTTCAGTCGTTTTTGGCGGGCATTTCAAATACCTGTATGCTGTGAAATTTTGTAAATTTTTTTTTTGAATACGTAACATTATTTTGTTATTTTTTATTCTATAAAAAATATATATATAAATATGCAAAAAAATTGAAAATTATGAAAAATACTTTAATTTTTTTTTTTCGGTTTTTCTTAATTTTAAGCTACTAAATAACAATGAATAATTAAAATCGATATACCATTTGAAAGTAGACATCACGACGAAAAAAATAAGATCTAGTACAACATCAGAAACCAAAAAAAAATCAATAAAGTTGTTCACCAAAGATAAGGGTGTTTTTTCGGAAAAATGGTGAAATCTCGAAAAATATTAATATTCCATGATTGAAAAAATTCATGCTTATTGTGTGCAAATAATTACGTATTTTCACAAAGTTTCATTTAAATTAAATAATTTCCACGCGAGAAAAAAATAAAAAACAGAAAAATCGGTTTTTCGTCATTTTCTCGAAAACTTTGACGTTATGTCGAAAAATATATATAATAAAAATTTAGATTTTTTTATTATCTACAACTTTTGTATGAAATACTTTTCTCTAGGAGGTCTCGTTCCGCCACAAATAACGAAAAACGGTTTTCATCCCTTAAATAGCACCCCATTTCACTACTTCCCTTAATCTCAAGTTCGAAAGTTTTTTTTTTCATTGTTTATGACCTCAACTATATATTTCAGCCAGCTGTTGCCTGCTACTAATTTTTTCATCTCAAAAAGGTAATGGCCCCAGCCTATTGGTCCAAACTCGGGTTTCTTAAGAGTACGGTAATTAAACACCTAAAACCATTTTTTTGGGTAATGTAATATTGGTCTAATAAATACTAGTATTTGTCATAGATTTACAACACCGCCGTTCCTACGCTACGCTTGAAGAACACGTTAAGCCGTCGGTCCCTGTTCAACTAATACCAACTTGTGAAATCGTTAATACAATCATAATTAAAGATAAAGTATTAGGTAATTACTACTTGCAAGTAGCAATAACTTATACGAGTAATAACATGCATTCGTGCTAGTAATTTCGGCTATATAGATCTTTGTTTGTTTTTTTATTTTATATATTTTTCTATTACTTATGTTTCATTTATATTTCTTGTCAAAATTTGTAAAGTGTTGTTTGAGTACCTACATATTATTACTAATACTTGTTGTTACACTTAATTACTTTTATTTATTGTATGATTCTTAAGTTGTAAAACGGGATCCGTATACAAATGCTATTGTTATTTCATATCTCATTGTTTTTGTAATGATTTTACTGTATCTTATTTATTTATTTTTTCATTAGGTATAGCTGTTAGCTGTGTGTGAAAATTTGTAAGGTTTTAAGAATAGATATTTTTTGTATACATAATATTGTAAAGGCTGTAAATAAATAAATATAAAATAAAGTTGGCAATCTGCATTAAATTTAGGTGCGAGTATCTCTTGAAAACATCTGCGATCCTGGTGTATCGGTTGTCATGGCAACATCAGACGCGCATTAGTCGTTTGAACTACAAGTGTGTGTGTGTACGTACAAGTATGTTGTCAATTTAAAGGTTTCACTAAAAAGAATTTACTACTTAGTACTATTACTACTACTATTATTTTTGACTACTAATACTACTACTATTATTTTTATTTTTTCAGGTCAAATATACACATTTTAACACATGCTATTTTAGCATAACAATCTATTTACCTATTCAATTTAGTTAAAATAAGAGCAATTTTAAAAGTAAAATTCAAGAGAAAAGCATTGGAAAGAAATAACTTTTTCTAATTGTCGACTAGGGAGGAGATAGAGAGGTTTTTTTTTTCTATAAATTATTTAAAGTAAAGTAAAGTATCATCACGACCGTTTCCCTTTCGGGGTGGTCAGAAACCACACTTATAAAGAAGTGAATTCACATTTGGCCAACTTAACTATAGGCCAATCATGATGTGGCAAGCTCGTCGATGTCTCAAGCGTACCAAACTCGAGAAATATCACAAATAAATTAAATATTAATTAAATGTATTCAGAAATCGAACCCATCGATACAAAACAAAATTTAGTAAATTGTCGAAAGATGTAGGTACAGTTTATACTGCACTGCACCGCGCCGTGGCTCGTCGATCTCGTAGCAATACTACTACTACTACTAATACGTGATTATTTTTATATTGTGCCAGCGGACACGTTTACCTATTTTAATTTTATAACTTATTTAAAATACCTAATAACCATAATCATATATTACTTAAAGTCCGTCAGGATTTCAAACCACGCTACTATAATTTTGCTAAAGGATAACTACAATAAGGTATATAACTACGAGTACATGCCTAAGCTAAGTTAAAATACTATAAAATAAACTTTAAATGAACGTGACGTTGGCTAAACTTCCGGTTATTTGAAAGCGTGGTTGCTGAACCAGGGATACGGTCGTGGTGATACTATTTGGTCGCGCCGCAGCAAAAGCTACCGCCTGCTAGTCTTGTTTGTGAGAACCCTTTACAAGGCTAGCTAATGTGTGTTGATTCCATGCGCCGTCATTTAGCTAGATGGCGCTACGGTCGACACTTCCGGGGTGAGAGAGCCCTTATACGCGCCGAGCTTGTCATATTTAGTCAGTGTGCTTCGGACTATAGCTCGGGAACGGTGGTGTACCTTGTCTCCTCGGGAAGACCACCACGAGCTCTCTCAGACCGCGCCGCTCATTATATTTACCCGCATCCGCTGATATGAAGTGAAATTACACCCGCGTCATTAAAACCGCACCTGGATCGTCTCGCAGCTGACCAGAAGGCTGATGCTTGGCTATTGGTGTCCTCGTCATTGCTAGTTCAAGTAAGTGGATTCTCTACAGATAATTCTAGTTTTGGAGTAGCTTTGTACTGCTGTGACCCGACCAGGTTTCCCACTGCTGGAGCTATAATCGAAGGCCGCGAACCAGCATCCTATTTTTAAAACCCGCATAACTGCCATACCACTATTTATAAACTTCTTTATAATAATTTAAATTTAAATATTAACACAATTGTTAATTTTATATAAAGTGGATAAAAACTTTTTGTCAACACCGTATCACTTGCAGCGTGATCAAAACCACGGTTTTAAAGAACCTGATTCGAAATTAGCCAACAAGTTAATTTAAAATTTCATTATCATCATCAGCCTATATCTCTCCACTGGTGGATGTAGGCTTCCCCCAAAACTCCCCACTTAAAACGATCTTTCGCGAACCTTATTCAACCCCCACCAGCGACCATCTTCAGGTCATTTAAAGTTTATTTTTATTATATTTAAAGAATATGAAAATAAGTTATATCTGCCCGATTAGCATGGGCTCTCTTAAATCTTGCCTTTGATGGGCCTTCCAATCTAGTTTTTAACGTATAAACCTGCCACCATCGCGAGCCCCGGTGTTTGTTATCTAGTGGCGATATATAGTTTTTAGACAATTAATTAGTTTTATTTTGTTCACATCTCTGACAATAATGAGTAAATTATAAATATTTATTGACAGAATAATATATACGAAACTTGACACAGTTATGGCGTTCAATATATGTATAATTTACACAATAAATTGAGCTGGCTTAAAGAACATTTTTGTGTAGAATTTATTTGTTTTTATTTGTTTGTTATTTGTTTTGGGGGAAGCCTACATCCACGTGAATCACAAAGATTTTACATATTTTATTGGGTACCTATAAATATTATTACAAAAAATCTTAAATAATTGAATACAATAATAGCCCAGCGTCCTCTATGTGCACCACATAGCAATATTTTTTTTTTACTTTTAATACGTTATGTCTTAAATTAACAGCAGCGAGCACGATATAATATCCTTTAACGGACCTGTCAAGAGTAATTAATAAAAAAGAACAATAATAAATAAGTTAATTGGAGTACCTATGCTCGCAATTTTGTCGCCAATACCAAACCTTGATATAACGACCTTTTTAGACGGATATCACAGTCCATGGTAAGCTGGACATGTTTCTAAGTCTATTCATTTCATTTAATTAGTCCATTCGTCTAGTTTCACACATCATTCATGACATGATCATCATGAGGTGCATAGAAACAAAGTTCGCCATATTTAATATTTAGAATGAGGTAATTTTTATTTTGTATTTTTCTTAGCAAACAATTTCATTTGATAACCATTGGGGTGCACGAAAATTACCATTGTTTACAATAATAATGGATTGTAATACAAACTAAACAGGTATGCATGGTTTCGGCTCCAAGGTTTAAAAATAACTGCATATAATATTAATTTACAAGATTTGACATAAACAAAAATTGCAACTGTCAAGAATAATTCACATTTGAATAATTGACAGGTCACTTGAAAAATCGCAGCTTACAGCTTTCTATTGTTTTTTTTTTTTTACCTTTGAACACATTAAACGCAATGTTTATTAACCTACCTTGAAACTACTTAAATTTCACTCACCGAGTCTCCAAACATAAATTATATTTAGGCAGTGCAATTTCCTTCAATGAAATAAAGTCGGAAGTTTCCGTAATTCTCTATATGAAATGCAACGCTAGGAGTAAAGAGGATAACAACAGGTTCGTTTGGCGCATGCACTGTATGTATGGATATTTATGTTAGACTGTAAATTTATAAAATGTAGGTTCTACATGACTACATTGAGCTCAGATGCATTGCCCGGGCACCGGCATCAACTTACTACTACCAGGAAGGCATAAACTGCAAGAGCTTCTGTTACAAGTAGGAAACGAAATATACGTGCATGGCTATATCACTAAATAATAAAGTATTTTTAATTAAAATAAAAAGCCATTTTGGTTTAAATATCAGTAGAATTATAATATTCTAATAGTCTGTTTATTATTTCTTATAGGTATTTCTTTTTCGTTAATAGAAAATAATTATACGTATTTAATAGGCTATTCGATAAAACAAATTTGATCAATATCCGTATTAGAACTGGTTATTTGAAAAATGTGCGATCTTCTTTGTTCCTTATATTATTAAAGAATATTTTGTTAATAAACTTAACCTATTTTCATTTATATTTCTTACTATAACATAATACACAAAATCTTAATATATAAAACAAAGTCGGGTTTGTTAGAACACTTATAACTCGAGAACGGCTGGACCGATTTTCATGGTTTTTGATTTGTTGGATTATAAGCGTGGTTTCTGACCGCCCCGAAAGGGAAACGGTCGTGATGATACTTTACTTTGCTTACTTTTTTATATAAATATATTTTGAAGGTCGCTCTGCGACTGAATTTCGCACACCAATGTTAGAATCACACAGAAACAAGATGTTCTCTCTTTTGCACATCTACGTTCAGAATGTAGCCTTTCCAGCTGCTTTTCCGTACTAGGCATTTCATTCATATAAGAACCCTATTTACTACTATTGTAAAGTTTGTGGTTAGGTAATAGCTACTTTACCCTAACATAAATGTGATGAATGTGTTTTAAATAATAATTGTTTTATTAATTCTAATTAGAAGTCACCTTCAAATTGTTTATAATGCATTTTTTATATGTCAATAATTTAATATGAAACTCTAAATAATTTTAATCATTATTCGATTTTTGCTTTAATACTCAATTATTTGTAATAACCATAAGAGCTATTTTACCATAATATAAGATTATCATAAAAGTGTTTTTTAAAATAATTCAACTTTGTGATGACATTTGTAATTTTTATCTATTAAATCTCTTACAGTTTAAACCTTTCATCAAAAGCAGTTTCAAGACTTACAAGACACTTGCACCTAACTTATCGTAATTCACGAGTTCTTAATAAACCAACAGCGTGGCTCTGTTCCTCGTTTATTGTAAGAAGAAGTTTTTAACCAATATAAAATGTAAGTTAAAATGGAAGAATTATACTACTATTTTATGTAACATATAATTACTAGATACCTTTATGTTTCAAATTGATTAATGAGTGGATTATAAATACATGTTTTGTTTTTTTATTATTTCAGGTCTGACTCTGATTATGATGTACAGAAACCAACAAGGAAAACCATCACTGCACGCAAGCGTAAAGAAAAATCCGAGGCTGAGAACGCAAAGCGTGGGCGTTCAACATTGACTCAACCTGAAGTTGTAAAGTGAGATCATTAACATTGAAATAAAAAAATATATAAGAAATGTTATTTTTATTGATGAAATCAATAAAAAATAATACATTTTTTTTTTTTTTATTTTTTTTTTTACATCAATATAATTTTGAGCTTACGTTCTCATGCGACGATCCATGATGTGAATATAAATTAGCTATCAATATTGGTAGCTCTCGGAGAATGCACATCTCAGAGCGACTGTTCATCACACTACCACTACGAACCATCGCATCAGTAGATCCGATATACTTGTTAGATGCATAAGATCTATCTAATAGTCCACATATTGTTTAGTAAAATACCAAGTTAGATACTTTATTCTGTTTTACTCATAATAATAGTAAAAACCGTTTATTCTAGCGAATAATAAACAATAATGTATGTTTTTGTTTTTTTCTTCGTTACAGAAAAACACTTAAGATATTCGACATCTTCGATTTGAGTCATGGTAGAAATGAGGATGGTAGGATGGAGGACGGAAAATCAGTAAAATCGTTTTTCGTAAATAAAGTTGCCAACGGTAACGAGCGACGTACCGCTAACCTTCGTGGTGAGTACGTGGTAGATCTCAAGATCTACCAAACAAATGATGTCTGCATTGGTGCGGATATGGAGAACGCATGGAAAAAAGCGCTCCTCCGCATTAAACTACAAATATCGCATGACACCGAGCAATGGAAAATTCTACAAAAATTCGTACATCAAACAGATGCTATGTTTGAAGAAGAGCCACGTTTTTATTCATCATAATATAATAATCTATATATGTATTTTCAAACATTGTAAATAGCCTTTTCAGGAGTGTATTAAATAATCAAGTATATAGTTCCTGCATTTATTATTTCTTTCACCCTTTTTGTACATTAACTAGATAAATTGAAACACTTAGTTAATTAATTTGATTTCCTTAATAAGTATTGCACAGATAAGTAATAAACCTTTTATATTAGGTGTATTTGGGTAGCTGTCTCTAATTCACAGAGAATCAGCGTAGCGATTCAGCGAGGAAATGTGGTCAGCGTTCTTGCCACCATGCCGCGCGGATACGATTTAGTATATTTAAATTAGGTTTTGTGAATGTGGTCAGCGTTCTTGCCACCCTGCCGCACAGATACGATTTATATTTAAATTAGGTTTTGTGAATAATTAATATTTAATGTTATTTTAGTTTCACTATAGCTTTATAGAAATTTATGAGGAAACACACATTGACGATTATTCTCAATTTGCAATTGTGGACGTAGGTAAGTTTACCTTTATTTTCTATTTAATGAATAATAATGATTGTGTGATGATTATAATATTATCATAACCAAGTATGAATATATATTTTTTTACTTGTTACGTGTTTCACAGAATAATCAGTTTGGATTCATACAATGACATTAATGTTAATATTGTCGCATCCGTATTATTGGGCATTCAACACACCTGAAGTGAGCATCGCGACAGCGATGTGAACGAAAGGTGGGGCAGAATGCCCAATAATACACTACTGACTGACTATTAAACTATAAGATTATTAATTAAACTATATGTTCAAGTTGTCAATATTTATGTTTTGTACAAGAATCTATTAAAAAAACTTCCTACCTAACAACCAATGCTTTTCCAATGCGCGTTTGATGTAACCATGACGACAGATTTACCAGGAGTGCAGACATTAGCAAGAGATACTCATAACAGAGAGCAAAGCGTGCATCCTCCCTCATTCCTTGTTTTCTCAATATCGACCCATGGACCACTTAACTATGAGAAGATGCATTTTACTATGATATTTAAATAATACTTTCTGATATAAATATTACTAAAATCAATGTTGTTGGTTCGTTCAACAAGTAATAGTAATTTGAACAAAAACTGGTGCCAAATCTGTGTAATACTTATCATTATTAATTATAGATTTAGTATTTTTTTATCATAATTTAAATCTATACGTGGACCATGAAAGTGTTTAAAAAAATAAACGATTTAAAAGAATATTTACAGTCAGTCAGAGTCACATGACACTCGAATGCCTTCTTTTAATCTGAAATCTGCTATTCATATAATTTAACATACTCGTATATGATGATCTCAAGCGAACGATTATAGAATGTCAACCCATTGAACACCAAACTTTGAGAAAGATTGATTTTAAAATGAACAATATTACTAGGGTCACATAAGTTAGAGGACGTTACAACGGGACGTCAGACGTACAAGAACGAGTATTTATGAATGAATGATGCTATTTACGAGTAGTATCGTATCGTAGGTTAGCAGTATAGCATTTTTGTTTATTAAATTATATTTATTATCTTTGGCGATCTCGACTGCTCAACCCGTGGACCACCGAACTTTAAGAAAGATCGATTTTAAGATAAACAATATTACTAGGACTATATAATAATAGAGGAGATTATGAACAATATTATATTTCAAAAATTGTAATGAGTCCACGGACTTAACCGCTAGACTACAGAGGCAGTTAAATTTAAATAGCCATAGTCGAATATATTATTTCTTTTGCACTCACATTGCTTAAATATTCTTCCCACTTACTTACCCTTATTAGGGACATATTTTAAGACATATACAAGATAAGAGTTTAAGCAATAAATATTTAGTTTTTTAAATGTACTTTTAAATAACTTTCTGTTGCGACACTAATTAAGATCCATCACCATGCTATGCCGGTGCTTAACTTCCCGCCAACACATGTCAACCCCTTTTTAATTGTGTTCCGCAGCGCCATCTGTCCAAAACTGACCTACACTACTAGGCTAAATGGCCAATTACTTTACATCTTAGTTCTAATTAAAACACATTGACACAAGTTTCGTTTTTTACAATTCTAAATATTATCTTACAGTACATATAAAACCTCCACACATATTTTATGAGTTCGTGGTCCGAAGAGTCTCTGCTGTTCTCTCTTGAGCTTTGGGAAAAACTCTGCTTAGCAACGGGTGACCCGTTGAGTAGAGCATATTTTGTTCCCAGGGTCAGCCTTGCCGTTCAACGGGGGAACGCAGCGAATTATAACTGTCCTTGGCACTCTACGACCATCGGACAGTTATAATTTCGTCTTTTAATTTTTGTTTTATATGTTGTTAATGTAATTTATTTTATTTATAATTTGGTGTTAAATTTTATAATATGCAAATACCAATGACCAATATAAAACCCAAATAAAAATATATATATTTACGTCAATTAAATGCATATTTGAAACATGTATCATTAATTTATAGCCGGTCTGGCAACACACTAGTCTAGCTGTTATTTCATTTCCACTCGAAAATCTAGAATGTATCTCTCGGCAGCTTCTCCAACTAGTAAGCCATGTCTTCAACCTGAATTAATGTATCATCAATTCGACAAAATATTTAATTTTGACTACTTTTATTAAAATTAATATACCTATATATTAACGTAACATTTATACAATAAGTGAGTTTAGATTTGAGTTAAAAGTTTACGTCTCGATATATTTATTGCATTGCATTTTATAGAATATTAACACCAGGAAGACATAAATTTCAGACTAAAACTCTAAAGGCGAGATTCCACGAGATGCTGAACGGTGCGACACAGTGCTGTTTATATTGGTCGACTCACTGAAGCGAACAATAACAAATTGTGCGGGAACATTGTAGTAATGTTCGCGAACAACTGTGCACTTGTGTGCGCGCACACTGTACAAGTAGTGGACTCGCACGCACTGGTTTTTCGCGGAATCATCATGCTTCCGCTACCAAAGCGAAAACATTTAGTAGTGTGCGCACTTTATTTATTTTTTATTTATCAGTATAAATTACCTAATATGGATTGCACGGATGAAAAAAATATCAAATTTATTTTAAGCTATTGAAACTTATCCTGTTCTATGGCATATCAATCCAGTCACAATGGTTATACAATAGAACCAAAAAACACGACGACACTCAAGAGTTGTCTCAAAGTTTCAATGGTGACTCTAATGAGGTAATGAGAAAATGGAAGATTATTTTGGCCTAATAACGAAGAGAAAAGAAGTAAATCTTCCTGCTTGTCCATATTAACAACTGTCAGCAGAAAATCCTGCTCAGTAAACATGAGTGTGCTACACTGTGCGCTTACAAAAGTTACATACAGCATTGCCGGTGAAGACAGAGGCTAAACGCGATACCAGCTTATTTATTTATTTAATTAAGCAAACAATCTAGAAGGTATCTTATTAGTTTAGTAACCATGTTACTTACAGACCAGCATTGCATTCAAGTGGTAGGTAACATCGTTAACAGTAATCTACAGAAAACAACAAAAATGAATATCGCAAACAGTATAATCTAAACAAAAATAATATAATCATATGAACAAATCAACACAGCTACACAGCGACAGCTTAGTACGTGTTGTGGTGTAGTTTTGTACAAAATGATTGTAAACAAATGTGTTGCACACTATTTTTGTGGAATCGTGCCTTTAGATAAACTAGACATAGTTCTATATATTCATATTTATATCACTGTATAGAGTTATAATAAAAACAATGCTGCATTCGAGCTCAGATATTTATCCCGGGAATTTGAATCCTTTCACCAGGAATACATAAATGAACAGTAGTCTTAAGGTTTTATAACGGAAAATATGCACTTGTTCATATATATTACTTACATAATATATTTCAAATACGTTTTGACGTGACAACGTCTTATAAATTGGTTTGCCGGGTGACACTTCAAGAAACTGCGTTACGCTCCGCTCACGTTATGCGCTCACAATGAGAGCGAGTGAGAGGCACGCGTCCCTTCCACTCGGGCATGGTTAGCCCGAGCTATAAAAGAGCGAGAGAGACAGACATAAAAAGTGAAAGACATTGACTTGACATTTTCTAGGCACATTACAGCAGAAACACTTCCTTTCATTTCATATTTCTCCTATCATCGCCCTATCCTCAACAAAATCACTCAGATAGGAACAAGTTAAGTTGTAGTAAACGCTGTTTCATTGTACGCAAATGTATTGCAAGTTATTGTATGTATATTTGTATATAAATACGTATGTATGTGTAAAGGTAAAAATAAAATTTTGTTAATATGAAATTCAGTGCGAGATTCTTTGTATAAATTAATGTTTTAAATATAATTCTTTGTATAAATATATGTTTTAAATTGTTACTATTATTTCATCCTTCTTCCTACTATACGAATGAATATTCACATTAAAATTATTTTACCACTCAAAGTCGTTGTCACGTAAAACTTTCGCCCGTATACCGACTTTACAGGCAACCAATTTTTTTAATTGCAAGTAAAACATCCAATGAAAAAACTTTCATGTGCTCGACATGATAACGATTTACTTATTAAGCATATAGACTGTAACAAAATGAAAAATTTGCATCTACTTATTACGTTGCATAATTAATTGTCTAAACAAACTCTGTCACATTAAAGTTCGGAACTCTAATTTTATATATTTTATACTGAGGACGACATGCGATCCAGGGTCCTGAGGCCCACCTAATAGTAAACGGCGCACGAGGTCCAGGAATGTAAGCAGTTGAAATTATAATGATGACTTACACCAGTTGACAATGAGGCCATGCTTTGTCATATAGCCATGTACATATATGGGTATATTGGAAGACTACTTTTAACAGAACCTCATAGCAGTTCATGCTTTCCTGGTATTAGAAATTGATGCAGGTCCCCGGGAAAATCTCTTGAGCTCAAAATGAGGTCAAGTATTAATAGCCTCTATATAAGCCATTTTAAATGAACAGGTACTTTTGTAGTTCTTCTTGCCGATGCCGGGCAGTTCAACTGCGGGGTAAAGCGTAGTGCACAATCGTATTAAAACGTATCGTGTAAGATCGATTACGTCTGTTAGAAATGTCAAAAGCTAGGCGGAATACCCAAGCTATATCTGACAGACGTAATCGATCTTAGACGATACGTTTTCTTTCGGACGATTGTGCACTCCACCTCACCCCGCTGAACTCATTGTTTGACCTATATTTGTGGAAACTTTTTATTGGCATCTAGTTTTTTATATAAGTAATCATTTATTGAAAGCTGTAAGTTTTCCTTAAGGGTAAATAAATAAAATAATAATGAAACTTGTTGCGCAATTAACATTTTTTTGTAAAAATAAATAAATATTAAAATTGTAAATCTACCAACAAGCGTTTATTTCAGATACTCGTATATTGTAATGTAATAAGTTGATGGGTTTCATTTAAATTAAAGTTAATCGGCGTCATCAGTGACAGTGTCTGAATGTAATGCATTAGGTTTTGTCTAACTTGTTTTGTAAATTTATTAATATCGAACCAACAATGGACATAACATGCTGATGATGTTTTCCATGATGCGCTAGGTGATGATGATATTTTTCTAAAAAATAAATACAAAACTGTATAATGCATTGCCTTTACCATTGCTAAAATTAAAATTATTTTTTCAAAATTTATGACAAAAACCTTCAGTCACTGTCACTGATGACGCCGCTCCAAAGAGAGGCGAAATATTTGGCAATAAAATTTTTAAGCTTCAATTTATATATTTTACCAAGTAAGAAACACAGATGACTTTATTTGTTGCAGATAGTTAATAAAAGAGTATCATTATGACCGTATCCCCTGCTCCCCGCTAACTACGTTTTCAAATAACCCGATTCGCATTAACCAACGTCATGTTCCTTTTCAATTTTATTTTTTATACAAATATTCATTAACTATCATTTTTTAATATGATAGTAGGTCATCGTTAGGTAGTATTATAGTAGCGTGGGTAGTATTGACAAAACTTTAAGAAATAGTTATTTGAAATTAGGTATACCAGTAAATCTAAAAAAAAAAGGTAAAGGCGGATACCTATGGATGGCTCTATATAAAAATAGTCTTGTAGGTACGCCTAGCATTGCTACGAGAACGATGAGCGGTGTGGTGTAGTATAAACAAAAAAAAAGTAAATAGTAATTTCGATTATTTAAAGATTAATGTTATTTTTACTGTGCAAATAAGTTATTTGGAAAATAAAATATGTAGTTTTCCTATCAATCAAGGCCTATTAAAAAAAAATATATATATTTGCCACTGACAGTAATTTTTTTACCATTTGTTTAAAACTTTGACTATACGATTAGTTATACTGTATGATATATAGATTTAGTACCAGAGCTGTCATGATGCTATTTTAATCATTGTTAACATCTAAAATACATAAAATAAAGGTTATTCTACTTAAATTTTTTGAATAATTTATCTAAAAATGTATGTACGAGTATAACTGTGAATTCAAATCCCGATACAAGATGAATGATATCCTTTGCATTATAAAACCAGTCTTCTCAACGATAGTTGATGATTGATAATTGATCTCATATATTATATGTGTTATATGATCTTATATATTACGAATAAATTCTATAATTACTTCAATGTTGATCAAAGCTCAATAGATCGGTTAATAGTCGGGCTCGTATGAAAGCAGCATTGAGGGGTTTCAGGTGGACATTCGCATATTTTAATTAATTTTAAGTATACGTTTTTTAACGTTCTCTTGTCCCGCGTTTTTAAGCCGCAACGATTGTATCTAAACCCGCCCTTTGCGTATCTCCTCCCTAGTTATGTGCTCCTGGTGCTACGATTTAAGCCACTGACGTATGTTTTTCGGACCATCCAAGTATTGGTACAATATGGTCGCACCAAAAAAAATTTCTAGTCATATACAAATAATTTATTAAACCACACTAGGCCAGCATGATAGATTATGGCCTGACGCCTTCTCTGCCTGCATTTAACAGTATCATGCATTGGTTTAACGGTAATTCAAATAACTAAAAAACCTGTATTACTCCTTAAAAACAACTAGATGTCTGATCCAATAATTAATCTTTATTCCTTTCTTAGTAATAATTATTACCTATCCTGCCACACTTTAATTTATTAGTTAACCGACGATATTGCATCACATCAAATATCTATTTATATCACTGTAACATTTTAGGTTAGTGTAGGCTTCACCAGATACAGTCGTTCGACGATAAAGCTGCCAAGCAATTGTGTACTGGACATGTTTGAATACAGTATTTTATTTAACTGATCGATTGCGGTAGGAACAAATAATATTTATTCTAATATGAATTAATTGTATGAAAAAATCTGAGCAATGAGTAAGAACGTCTAATAGAATAGTAACATATACGTCCAAGAGAGAGTCGATTATAGTAACTCATTCATGAAATATGTTATATGCACATCTCTAGCTATAAATGTGGTGTCTAGTATAGGTGGAATCTGAAAAGGCTAGATTCTACAACCCAGAAGTGCAAAAGAGAGAACATCTCGTGTATGTGTTATACCAAAGTAACGTGTGAAATTCAGTCACGAACGATTCTTAAATTATAAACTTAACTTATTTGGCGGCGATTTAGTGCATTTTTTATTTTTTTTTATTATAATTATAAGTAGTTTGTTATTTTTTTTATTAATTTATGTTTTTTTTTTTGTAAAAGTAAAGTAAAGTATCATCAGAACCGTTTCCCTTTCATGGTGGTTAGAAACCACGCTTTTAAATAATCGGATTCACATTTGGCTAGCTTTCAATCATGACAAGTGGCAAGCTCGTCGATGTCTCCATTTTTATATTTTTTTATGTCATATTTATTTACATTAATTAATATTTTTGTGTCCCGACCAGGAATCGAACCCGGTACCTCCGAGTCTAAATCCATGGACGTAACCGCTAAACCACTGAGGTAGTTTTTTGTATTTGATTAAATTTATAAATTTAGTTTTATTTTTAAATCATTTGTAATTTAAACTGCAGCTCCTCTGACACCATGAGGACTACGGGTATTAATTAATTAATGTGCAACATATTTATAATTAAAGAAAATATTTAGTAATAAGTCATAACTTACTTACAAAAAAAAAATATCTATAATTTAATATTATTCGAATAAAAGAAACAAAAATTTAACCGACAACTGCAAATAAAAATGTTGTTCTGCTTGCATTTCTGATTTTGTGCTCACCAATATGTCATCCGTTGTGAGGAAATGTAGTAGTATCGAATGAATCTGAAAAGGCTAGATTTAAAACCCAGAAGTGCAACAGAGATAACATCTCGCTTAAATATAAACCTGGGTGTGTGTGAAAAAGAAAGAGTCGATCGTAGTAACTCATTCATAATATATATTGTTGTACCCTTCTTATATGAATGAAATGCCTAGTACGGAAAAGCAGCTGGAAAGGCTACATTCTGAACGTAGATGTGCAAAAGAGAGAACATCTTGTTTCTGTGTGATTCTAACATTGGTGTGCGAAATTCAGTCGCAGAGCGACCTTCAAAATATATTTATATAAAAAAGTAAGCAAAGTAAAGTATCATCACGACCGTTTCCCTTTCGGGGCGGTCAGAAACCACGCTTATAATCCAACAAATCAAAAACCATGAAAATCGGTCCAGCCGTTCTCGAGTTATAAGTGTTCTAACAAACCCGACTTTGTTTTATATATTAAGATTTTGTGTATTATGTTATAGTAAGAAATATAAATGAAAATAGGTTAAGTTTATTAACAAAATATTCTTTAATAATATAAGGAACAAAGAAGATCGCACATTTTTCAAATAACCAGTTCTAATACGGATATTGATCAAATTTGTTTTATCAAATAGCCTATTAAATACGTATAATTATTTTCTATTAACGAAAAAGAAATACCTATAAGAAATAATAAACAGACTATTAGAATATTATAATTCTACTGATATTTAAACCAAAATGGCTTTTTATTTTAATTAAAAATACTTTATTATTTAGTGATATAGCCATGCACGTATATTTCGATTCCTACTTGTAACAGAAGCTCTTGCAGTTTATGCCTTCCTGGTAGTAGTAAGTTGATGCCGGTGCCCGGGCAATGCATCTGAGCTCAATGTAGTCATGTAGAACCTACATTTTATAAATTTACAGTCTAACATAAATATCCATACATACAGTGCATGCGCCAAACGAACCTGTTGTTATCCTCTTTACTCCTAGCGTTGCATTTCATATAGAGAATTACGGAAACTTCCGACTTTATTTCATTGAAGGAAATTGCACTGCCTAAATATAATTTATGTTTGGAGCCTCGGTGAGTGAAATTTAAGTAGTTTCAAGGTAGGTTAATAAACATTGCGTTTAATGTGTTCAAAGGTAAAAAAAAAAAACAATAGAAAGCTGTAAGCTGCGATTTTTCAAGTGACCTGTCAATTATTCAAATGTGAATTATTCTTGACAGTTGCAATTTTTGTTTATGTCAAATCTTGTAAATTAATATTATATGCAGTTATTTTTAAACCTTGGAGCCGAAACCATGCATACCTGTTTAGTTTGTATTACAATCCATTATTATTGTAAACAATGGTAATTTTCGTGCACCCCAATGGTTATCAAATGAAATTGTTTGCTAAGAAAAATACAAAATAAAAATTACCTCATTCTAAATATTAAATATGGCGAACTTTGTTTCTATGCACCTCATGATGATCATGTCATGAATGATGTGTGAAACTAGACGAATGGACTAATTAAATGAAATGAATAGACTTAGAAACATGTCCAGCTTACCATGGACTGTGATATCCGTCTAAAAAGGTCGTTATATCAAGGTTTGGTATTGGCGACAAAATTGCGAGCATAGGTACTCCAATTAACTTATTTATTATTGTTCTTTTTTATTAATTACTCTTGACAGGTCCGTTAAAGGATATTATATCGTGCTCGCTGCTGTTAATTTAAGACATAACGTATTAAAAGTAAAAAAAAAATATTGCTATGTGGTGCACATAGAGGACGCTGGGCTATTATTGTATTCAATTATTTAAGATTTTTTGTAATAATATTTATAGGTACCCAATAAAATATGTAAAATCTTTGTGATTCACGTGGATGTAGGCTTCCCCCAAAACAAATAACAAACAAATAAAAACAAATAAATTCTACACAAAAATGTTCTTTAAGCCAGCTCAATTTATTGTGTAAATTATACATATATTGAACGCCATAACTGTGTCAAGTTTCGTATATATTATTCTGTCAATAAATATTTATAATTTACTCATTATTGTCAGAGATGTGAACAAAATAAAACTAATTAATTGTCTAAAAACTATATATCGCCACTAGATAACAAACACCGGGGCTCGCGATGGTGGCAGGTTTATACGTTAAAAACTAGATTGGAAGGCCCATCAAAGGCAAGATTTAAGAGAGCCCATGCTAATCGGGCAGATATAACTTATTTTCATATTCTTTAAATATAATAAAAATAAACTTTAAATGACCTGAAGATGGTCGCTGGTGGGGGTTGAATAAGGTTCGCGAAAGATCGTTTTAAGTGGGGAGTTTTGGGGGAAGCCTACATCCACCAGTGGAGAGATATAGGCTGATGATGATAATGAAATTTTAAATTAACTTGTTGGCTAATTTCGAATCAGGTTCTTTAAAACCGTGGTTTTGATCACGCTGCAAGTGATACGGTGTTGACAAAAAGTTTTTATCCACTTTATATAAAATTAACAATTGTGTTAATATTTAAATTTAAATTATTATAAAGAAGTTTATAAATAGTGGTATGGCAGTTATGCGGGTTTTAAAAATAGGATGCTGGTTCGCGGCCTTCGATTATAGCTCCAGCAGTGGGAAACCTGGTCGGGTCACAGCAGTACAAAGCTACTCCAAAACTAGAATTATCTGTAGAGAATCCACTTACTTGAACTAGCAATGACGAGGACACCAATAGCCAAGCATCAGCCTTCTGGTCAGCTGCGAGACGATCCAGGTGCGGTTTTAATGACGCGGGTGTAATTTCACTTCATATCAGCGGATGCGGGTAAATATAATGAGCGGCGCGGTCTGAGAGAGCTCGTGGTGGTCTTCCCGAGGAGACAAGGTACACCACCGTTCCCGAGCTATAGTCCGAAGCACACTGACTAAATATGACAAGCTCGGCGCGTATAAGGGCTCTCTCACCCCGGAAGTGTCGACCGTAGCGCCATCTAGCTAAATGACGGCGCATGGAATCAACACACATTAGCTAGCCTTGTAAAGGGTTCTCACAAACAAGACTAGCAGGCGGTAGCTTTTGCTGCGGCGCGACCAAATAGTATCACCACGACCGTATCCCTGGTTCAGCAACCACGCTTTTAAATAACCGGAAGTTTAGCCAACGTCACGTTCATTTAAAGTTTATTTTATAGTATTTTAACTTAGCTTAGGCATGTACTCGTAGTTATATACCTTATTGTAGTTATCCTTTAGCAAAATTATAGTAGCGTGGTTTGAAATCCTGACGGACTTTATGTAATATATGATTATGGTTATTAGGTATTTTAAATAAGTTATAAAATTAAAATAGGTAAACGTGTCCGCTGGCACAATATAAAAATAATCACGTATTAGTAGTAGTAGTAGTATTGCTACGAGATCGACGAGCCACGGCGCGGTGCAGTGCAGTATAAACTGTACCTACATCTTTCGACAATTTACTAAATTTTGTTTTGTATCGATGGGTTCGATTTCTGAATACATTTAATTAATATTTAATTTATTTGTGATATTTCTCGAGTTTGGTACGCTTGAGACATCGACGAGCTTGCCACATCATGATTGGCCTATAGTTAAGTTGGCCAAATGTGAATTCACTTCTTTATAAGTGTGGTTTCTGACCACCCCGAAAGGGAAACGGTCGTGATGATACTTTACTTTACTTTAAATAATTTATAGAAAAAAAAAACCTCTCTATCTCCTCCCTAGTCGACAATTAGAAAAAGTTATTTCTTTCCAATGCTTTTCTCTTGAATTTTACTTTTAAAATTGCTCTTATTTTAACTAAATTGAATAGGTAAATAGATTGTTATGCTAAAATAGCATGTGTTAAAATGTGTATATTTGACCTGAAAAAATAAAAATAATAGTAGTAGTATTAGTAGTCAAAAATAATAGTAGTAGTAATAGTACTAAGTAGTAAATTCTTTTTAGTGAAACCTTTAAATTGACAACATACTTGTACGTACACACACACACTTGTAGTTCAAACGACTAATGCGCGTCTGATGTTGCCATGACAACCGATACACCAGGATCGCAGATGTTTTCAAGAGATACTCGCACCTAAATTTAATGCAGATTGCCAACTTTATTTTATATTTATTTATTTACAGCCTTTACAATATTATGTATACAAAAAATATCTATTCTTAAAACCTTACAAATTTTCACACACAGCTAACAGCTATACCTAATGAAAAAATAAATAAATAAGATACAGTAAAATCATTACAAAAACAATGAGATATGAAATAACAATAGCATTTGTATACGGATCCCGTTTTACAACTTAAGAATCATACAATAAATAAAAGTAATTAAGTGTAACAACAAGTATTAGTAATAATAAGTAGGTACTCAAACAACACTTTACAAATTTTGACAAGAAATATAAATGAAACATAAGTAATAGAAAAATATATAAAATAAAAAAACAAACAAAGATCTATATAGCCGAAATTACTAGCACGAATGCATGTTATTACTCGTATAAGTTATTGCTACTTGCAAGTAGTAATTACCTAATACTTTATCTTTAATTATGATTGTATTAACGATTTCACAAGTTGGTATTAGTTGAACAGGGACCGACGGCTTAACGTGTTCTTCAAGCGTAGCGTAGGAACGGCGGTGTTGTAAATCTATGACAAATACTAGTATTTATTAGACCAATATTACATTACCCAAAAAAATGGTTTTAGGTGTTTAATTACCGTACTCTTAAGAAACCCGAGTTTGGACCAATAGGCTGGGGCCATTACCTTTTTGAGATGAAAAAATTAGTAGCAGGCAACAGCTGGCTGAAATATATAGTTAAGGTCATAAACAATGAAAAAAAAAACTTTCGAGCTTGAGATTAAGGGAAGTAGTGAAATGGGGTGCTATTTAAGGGATGAAAACCGTTTTTCGTTATTTGTGGCGGAACGAGACCTCCTAGAGAAAAGTATTTCATACAAAAGTTGTAGATAATAAAAAAATCTAAATTTTTATTATATATATTTTTCGACATAACGTCAAAGTTTTCGAGAAAATGACGAAAAACCGATTTTTCTGTTTTTTATTTTTTTCTCGCGTGGAAATTATTTAATTTAAATGAAACTTTGTGAAAATACGTAATTATTTGCACACAATAAGCATGAATTTTTTCAATCATGGAATATTAATATTTTTCGAGATTTCACCATTTTTCCGAAAAAACACCCTTATCTTTGGTGAACAACTTTATTGATTTTTTTTTGGTTTCTGATGTTGTACTAGATCTTATTTTTTTCGTCGTGATGTCTACTTTCAAATGGTATATCGATTTTAATTATTCATTGTTATTTAGTAGCTTAAAATTAAGAAAAACCGAAAAAAAAAAAAAATCGAATCTCGAATTTAAAGACTTTTTTCATTATTTTCAATTTTTTTGCATATTTATATATATATTTTTTATAGAATAAAAAATAACAAAATAATGTTACGTATTCAAAAAAAAAAAATTACAAAATTTCACAGCATACAGGTATTTGAAATGCCCGCCAAAAACGACTGAAGGTTGGGAAGAGAGAGGGGTAGGATAAAGTGAGCCTGTACAAGAGCAGCAGAGCTCGTTCTGTTGTAGTAGTAAATTTCTATTCGACTAGTTGTGTGAAAATATTTTTTCAGTTGTTGATGCGTCCTTTGTTAACACACGTGGTGATTAAGATTTCAATTAAAATTAATATTTACTGTACATCTAAAATTTATTTCAGATTTTGCACGTGTTACAAACGTAATATACGGTTAGGGATACCACACAAACGAGAAAGGGAGAGCGTACATCTTGCATGGTTGCTTGCGACGCGTTGTGCTATAGATGTCGTATATATACTTCAGGTACACGTTTTAATTTTTGTCAAAATTATACAGTGTCATTCAGTGACTCTTTGAAAGTGTTTCGTTTTTTTGCATTTTTAAAAGTTCATTATAAATAATATTGATTAATTTAAACCAGGGACTTATTAAAAACATTTTGTTGAGTTTTGTTTGTTTTCCTTTTTTTCAATATAATAGTATAAATAGTAATTGTCGGAAAAAATATTGCATAAATGTAAAAATTGGTCCTGAAAAATATTATAAAAAAAGTTCTCAAAAAATTATGTGTTTTTTTTTTTCGGTTTTTCTTAATTTTAAGCTACTAAATAACAATGAATAATTAAAATCGATATACCATTTGAAAGTAGACATCACGACGAAAAAAAATAGACCTTGTACAACACCAGAAACCAAAAAAAAAATCAATAAAGTTGTTCACCAAAGATAAGGGTGTTTTTTCGGAAAAATGGTGAAATCTCCAAAAATATTAATTTTCCATGATTGAAAAAATTCATGCTTATTGTGTGCAAATAATTACGTATTTTCACAAAGTTTCATTTAAATTAAATAATTTCCACGCGAGAAAAAAATAAAAAACAGAAAAATCGGTTTTTCGTCATTTTCTCGAAAACTTTGAGGTTATGTCGAAAAATATATATAATAAAAGTTTTATATTTTTTTATTATCTACAATTTTTGTATGAAATACTTTTCTCTAGGAGGTCTCGTTCCGCCACGAATAACGAAAAACGGTTTTCATCCCTTAAATAGCACCCCATTTCACTACTTCCCTTAATATCAAGTTCGAAAGTTTTTTTTTTCATTGTTTATGACCTCAACTACATATTCCAGCCGGCCGTTGCCTGTTACTAATTTTTTTTTTTTTAGCTATAAAAATCCGTAACGGCCCCAGCCTACAATATAATATTAACAATTAAAAAAAAGTATTTTGTTAATTAAATGCATATTTGAAACATGCATCATTTATTTTTATAGACGGTCTGTTAACACACTAGTCTAGATGTTATTTCTTTTCCACTCGAAAGAATTTAACTCTCGTAGCTTCCCCAACTAGTTAACTATGACTACAATATGAAGTATTGTAACATCAAGCTTGATAAAATATTTAATTTTAACTACTTTAAAAAAAAAACTGCTAAACATATGGTGATCATAAAATCTTTTAATTTACATAAGTACTAGTAGGTACGATGTATATTAATATTGATAAATTACGCGACTAATATAAACACTCATATTCGTAATGTGCGTTTGAGTATGTTGGCTCCTAAAGGTATTTAGTCTTACACAGGTATACAAATTAATTTATATTACTTAAACGAATTTAATAATTAATTAACCCCCCCGGACCGCTGAGGAGAACAGACGTATAAAAGAAATACCGCATCGTAATTATTTTGTATTTTTATAACTAAATTCACCTAATAAATAATAGGAGTGCATAAGTTAATAAGAGGTGCTGCTTTGTTATCGCGAAGGGTGAGTGAAGGAGATAACTGCTGGTCGTTTACCGGACCGTGCGAAAAAGAAATCATACGCACGCTAGACGACGACGTCGTATTGGTCAGCAGACGCCGAGAATTGTGTGCGCTGCGCACGCACACAGGTGCTGTCGATCCTCCGTCACTGCATCGAGCCGTTCGTCACACTGCAGCCTATTTATGAGCGCCTAGTACTTTTTGCGAATTGCAACCTATGATAGACGCTCTCCGACGTCACAGCTGTACAAAAACATAGCGAATCTTCCGACAAATACGTTGTAAGCTAACTTCGACCGTTTTCTGATTTCCTAGTATTTCTACGCGTACTACACAAACGAAATCAATAATGCTCGGCAAACTGTTGCGCTCGCCACAAGCACAATCTACCTCTGAACCCGATATTCCGCAAAAGTTGGCCCAAGAATTGGAAACAGGCACCAACTCTGCTCAAAGAGGTAAGCGCCGTCGTCGAAACCTTTCGAATAACGAGGAACCAAAAGATGAGTTCAAAATATTTAAGGAAGAGATGAAGGAAATGTTTTCTAAAATTATGTTAAGCCAAAATTCAAGATTGGATACGATAGAAAAATATATTAAGGAAGTAAAAGACCAAAACAATGTCATTAAAACCAGCAATAAAGATATCGAAAAATCACTCGACTTCATGACAGAACAGTTAAAAACTCTTGAAGACAAAATAAATGGTTTGGAACAGGAACGAAAAAGTATGAGTACTCAAATGTCTATTCTCGAGGGGAAAATAGACAATTTTGAACGCAACTCCATAAAAACCTGTTTCGAAATAAGAAACGTACCGAAGAAACAAAGAGAATCCAAAGATGATCTGGTAACTACTTTGATCAATTTATCAACATATTTACAATACGAGCTAAAGGATACAGATGTCCAGGATATCTTCAGATTACCGGGTAAACAAGATAGCCCGAATTCCACAATTATTGTGGAACTGGGAAGTACCATAACTAAAGAGAATTTCTTGTCAATCGTAAAGAAATATAACGCAAACCGAATTAATGAACAACTGAACACGACACACTTGAAATATGATGGAACAAAAACCCAGATATACGTGTCTGAGAGATTAACAACTAAAACAAAGAGACTACATTTTCTAGCTCGGGATCTTGCAAAAACAAATAACTACACCTACTGCTGGACTAGGAATGGAAGAGTATACCTACGCAAACATGAAGGAGCTCCACATATTGCCGTAAACAGCGAAGCACAGATCAGTACTCTTAAATCAAAAGTAAACGAATGACTAGTATTTAAGAGTCACTATGAAATATTATTTCTCTGCATGTTTTTTTACAAGTTTAGTAATTTTAATTTTGGGTTCATTCCTGTCCTTATGCCTATAATATTATTGCCCTATTTGCATGAACATACTCGTATATACTCTTATCTTAGTACTAATACCTATAAACTATGTACAATAAATATTCTATGCACGTTAAATTATATTCTATTTATTCTTGTATTTATATGTAATATAATCATAATGATTAACCTTTACGTAGCTAGCCCTTATAGTACGACAAAAAGATTTAAAATAAATACATTATTTACTTTTATATTTAAGTTATATATTATTGATTTGAATCATAATTACGTCGACATTACATCACTGTCATATCTATAAAAATAAAATACAAATATTTAATTTATCGACATATACTCGTAAGACTAAAAACATTTTTAAACTTAAATTAGTTATTGCGAAATTAAAAATCAAAACTACAAAATCATTTCTCTTATGCCGGAAAAATAAAATGATTGGAGTGCCCACCAATACTGTAGTTTATAAAATTATAAAATTAGTACTCGATTATATCACATTGTGCCCTAAAAAACAGTACATGTCGTTGACAGTGAATTTATTACCAGTTTCCGTCGTTTCTTTATATTATCAAAATGAATACTACAAACTTAATAAAAGATATAGATAACACAATAATAATCCCTAGCGTTACAGTAAACAATCCAGAAGATTGTTCACAATACTTAAACCTAAATAATAAACAACTGACAATTATTACTCAAAATATTTGCAGTATTCGTAAAAATTTCGATTCATTTAATATATTCTTAGCAAGAGTTGAGTTTGCACCGGACATTATAATTTTAACTGAATGTTGGATAGATTCAACTTTTACAAACATTAATTTACAAAATTATACTTGTCACAGCTCAAAGCACTTTTTAAACCAGAACGATGGAATTGTAGTATTCACCAAAATTGGTCTTCAAGTTAAAATAATAGAACCACCATTTAGTGACGCGAACTGCTTAATCTTACAAATAGGTAATGAACTTAATATAATGGCTTTATACAGATCTCCATCCAAACACAATATTGATAACTTCTTGGAATCAATGGAAAGTTCCATAAAAATGATTCGTGAACTTAACTGTGTCATAACTGGTGATGTAAATATAAATATAATAGAGGAATGCTTAGACACTAGAGCGTCAAAATACTTGGATCTCATCTCACATTATGGGTTTATATCTGGACATCTTCTCCCAACTCGTGGTCCCAACTGCCTAGATCACGTTCTAATTAAATCTAAAATGGAATCCAACGTAGTCATATGCACTACGGATATTACTGATCACTTTACTGTCTTAACAAGTATAAATACAAGAACAATTTTGAATTTTATTGTATCACTTATCACAGTTTTTAATATTATATGTGGAATCCTGTTAGTGGCCTAAAATTGTTAACTTGTAAGTACTTAATTTATTAAAGTTGAAACGCTGTTGGATTCTCAATAAATAAATAAATAAATAAATAAATAAATAAATAAACAACAAACAAAAAAAGTACTCCAGCAATGAAACAAAAAATTTATTACATTGGACTTATAAAAAGTATAGAGGAAACAAACTGGTCGTATATCTACAATGAAACGGATGCCGAGATGGGATTTAAAAATATATTGAATGAACTATCGCAAAAAATAGAAATACATAAAACAAAACACATAATAAGCAAAAATAAACGAATTCTAAAACCCTGGATAACCCCAGGTCTACTGCGTTGTATAAGAAGAAGAGATAAATTACATTTGCAGGCTAGGAAAGCTAACAATATAATAATTCTAGAAAAGTATAGGAAATATAGGAACACCTGCAACAACATTCTACAAAACGTAAAGAATGAATATGATCGTAATCAACTTAAGAATAATAAACAACAGTAAAGAACTATGGAAATCGATCAAAAATATTTGTAACATAAAAACTAAATCTAATATAAATTCAGATCTAACTAATATTGAAACTAACCCAATAGATTCGTTAAATACAGTAAATTTATACTTCTCGACAATTGGAGAGAAATTAGCAAACGACATACTAGTAAAATTAAATAAAACCGAAAATCAACTAACCAATTTAATAAAACCACATACAACTTCAAACCCATCAAGCAGCTCATTTTTTTTTCGCACCAACAGACGTCTTTGAGATTACAAATATTCTAAATCATCTCAAACCATCTTCGGCAACGGGATGGGATAATATTAGCAACGATATTCTTAAGCGATCTAAACATATATTGGCAGACCCTATTGCACATCTATGCAACTTAAGTATCACAACTGGAATAGTTCCTAGTTGCTTAAAGGTGGCTAATGTCTGCCCAATACATAAAGCTGGCGACTCCCTCAATATCTCTAATTACAGGCTCATCTCACTTCTTTCAACATTTTCCAAGGTGCTTGAAAAGGAGGTAAATAAGAGACTGCTGGATTATCTGGAAAACAATAATCTCATATCAGTTAACCAATTTGGTTTCCGTAAAAACAAATCAACTGAGGATGCAGTAGTGTCACTAGTTGATCATGTAACTCAGAAACTGGATGCGGGATACAAGTGTATCGGTGTCTTCCTTCATTTAGCGAAGGCATTCGACACTGTATCTCGTCCCATACTGCTCATGAAACTAGAAAAACTAGGGGTACGTGGAGTTGCACTGAATTGGTTTCAATCATATCTTGAGGATAGACAACAGCGTGTTAAAGTGGATAATTATCACAGCAACTACTGTAACATTAGATTCGGAATTCCACAAGGGAGCGCATTAGGACCAACGCTCTTCCTGTCGTATATAAACGACCTTTGCTCCATGAAATTAAAACAAGCACAAATTCTAACATTTGCCGATGACACAGCTGTTGTTTTTCATGCAAGATCATGGGAGTCAGTGTGCTTACTCACGCGACAGGGAATAAACAATGTTGCAACCTGGCTACAACACAATCTCTTAACAATTAATGCATCTAAAACAAATTAGTTAAGCTTCTCTATATCACAAAAAACAGGACCTCCAAAACCCCTGGACATAAAACTCCACACATGCAATAATTACCAAAGCTCAACTTGTGGCTGTCCCATACTAGAGTGCGTCAATAATATAAAGTATCTTGGAATGGTAATAGATGATCAGCTAAAATGGGAAAAACAAATCTTAATATTACGTGGGCGTGTTAGAAAACTTTTAAACATATTTAAGAGACTTGGCGCAGTTGCTGATGGTGATACTATAAGAATAGTGTATATGTCTCTTGGTCAATCGCTGCTTAACTATTGTATAGTAGCTTGGGGCGCCACGGCTAAGTGTTACCTCCTACCTCTAGAGAGGTCCTAAAAGTGGCCTACAGAAAACCATTTCGTCATCCCACCAACGACCTATATCATGATTGCAAATTCCTTAGAGTCAGGCAATTGTACATTACCTCAGTAGTTTTACGATTCCATAAAACTGCCTTGGATATAACACAAATAAAAAGAACTGTAACATGGCATGCACCTCCCTGTAAGACAACATTTGCCCAAAAAAGATTTGAATTTATGGGTCCATACATATATACAAAATTAAATAAAATCATTAATTTCCTGCCCTATACAAGACATTTTTGCAAGAAACTCCTCATAAACTACCTTGGTACCTTAGATTATACCCAAACAGAAAAACTCATAGAAATAGATAAATAAAAATAGATAGAGAGATAAAATATATATATATATATATATATAATAAACGTTGAGATAAAATACACCAGAAATAACTATACACCAGACTACTCAAATTATATACCTATAGATTTATAAATTTAATATATAAATAAAATATGGTGAGATATAATATAATATAGTATAATATAATATGTATATAATATAATAATAGTATAATGCATGGCATGATAAATTAATTTAATAAATAATAAAACAAAAATAATATTGAGGCATAAAATTTATAGTCTTAAATAATAAAATGTAACCAAGGAAGAAACTGATCCTCAGCTTAACCCAGAGAATTCTAGTCTGGGGATCAGAGTTCCCCCAAAAAAATATGTAAACAATTTTTGGGAACAAATAAACGTTTTTGTATTTTTTTGTAATCATATAATATTAACATAACATTTATACAATAGGTGAGTTTAGATTTAAGTTAAAAGTTACAGTCTCGATATATGTATTGTATTGCATTCTATATACTACCAGCACCAGGAAGACATAAATTTCAGAGAAAAGTTCTAAAGGCGAGATTCCACGAGATGCTGAACTGTATGACATAGTGCTGTTTGTTTTGGTCGACTCACTCAAGCGAACAATAACAAATTGTAACACGGCACAAGCAGTAGACTCGTGCCGACGCGCACTCAATCGTTTTTCGCGGACTCAGTTATGCTTCCGCTACCAAAGCGAAAACATTTAGTAGTGCATTGCACATTGGTTTTTTTTAATTATCAGTATATACATATTACCTAATATTGATTGAACGAATTAAAAAAATATCAAATTTATTTAAGCGATTGAAACTTATCCATATATGTCATATCAGTCTAGTCACAATGATTATAAAATAGAACCAATAAACACGACGGCACTCAACAGTTGTCTCAAAGTTTCAATTATGACTCTACTGAGGTAATAAGAAAATGGAAGATTATTGTGGCCTAATAACGAAGAGAAAAGAAGAAAATCTTCCTGCCTGTCCATATTAACAATTATCGGCAGTAAATCCTACTCAGTTAACATTTTTGTGCGCGAGTGTGCTACACTGTGCGCTTACAAAAGTTACATACAGCATTGCCGGTAAAGACAGAGGCTAAATGCGATACCAGCTTAGTACGTGTGGTGCAGTAGTTTTGTACATAATGTTTATAAACAAATGAGCTGCGCACTATTTTTGTGGAATCGTGCCTTTAGATAAACTAGACATGGTTTCATATTTATATCACTCTATAGAGGTATAATAAAACATCATAGGTATCACTGGTGCATTCGAGCTCAGATATTTTGCCCGGGAACTTGATTCTTTTCACCAGGAATACATAAATGAACAGTAGTGTTAAGGTCTTTATAACGGAAAATTTGCAATTGTTAATATACAATATAGGTTTAATAAACGTTTTATAATTGCAAGTAAAAAAATAAAAACTTTTTTGTACCCGACATGATAACGATTTACTTATTTGACATCATATTATAACTGTATTAAATTCAGCACATTCTCATATTTATTTCTTTATTTAATTATTTTGGAAAACCAACAGTTGACATTTAATTACATTGAAAAATTTAACTCCCTAAGAACTATTGAAGGTTTTCACAAGAATAATAACTTGCATAATCAATTGTCTAACCAAACTCTTTCATGTAAAAGCCCGGAACTCTAATTTTATTTATTTAATATATATTTTATACTGAGTACGAGATGTGATCTAGGGTTCTGGGCCTACCTAATGGTAAGCGGCGCACGATGTCCGGGAATGTTAGCAACTGGCATTATAATGATGATTTACATCAGTTCCCAATGCTGCCTTAATGCTGTCTTACACTTCGCTTAAAAAACTCCATGTTATAGAAAAGTGGAAAAACAAAACAAGTTGTAGTGCTCTGATTCTATTCTCTGATCTACAGTATGTGACAGATATGCGGGTGTCAAATTTATACGTTCGCACTGGTTCGTAATAGTCGTATAAAGGTTCCATTTTCAAACGAAAATAATCAATAAAGTGTCTGACCGAAGTTAGAATCTACGGGGTTTTGTAGTAACCGTCCAGATGCGCGCTAGATGTGTCCATGGCAACGGATTCACCAGGATAGCAGATACAAACAGGAGATATTCATAACGGTAATGGGAGTTTCTCACGCAATAAACATTGCTCCGGTAAATCCAGAATTGTACAGCTTTTAATATTGAATATTACCAAATTATTGGATTGGAAGTGATTAAGATAATATTATTTTATATTTATTTGTCACCGATAATTTTGCTACGAAGCCTTTGGTTTTGTAATTTTCTAACAACCTACCTTTGGGATTGTGGAAAAACTATGTAGGTATGGTTGCAATATTATTTATTTTATGTTGTTATTTATCAGTTACTGCCGGCACCCCTTCGGTTCTTGAACCGTCTGGGATCTCTCGCAGTGATGGTAAAAGACCCGATGGATTGAATTTGGTGCCGTGATCCAAGGGGCGAGCATTGGTGTGGGACGCTACTTGTGTGACAACCTTGCTCGGTCTATGTCCAGGGCACATCTGTCAGGGCTGGGGTGGCTGCGGACTCGGCTAAAAAGGCCAAATGTCGCAAATACGTATTTGTGCCCTTTGGTTTTGAGACAATGGGACCGTAGGGGCCAAGCGCTAAGAAGTTATTTAAAGAACTGTCTAAGCGGCTGGTTAACGCTGTATGTGACAGGAAGGCTGGCAGTTTTATCGCGCAGCAAAACAGCATCGCTGTGCAGCGGAGGAATGCAGCGATTGTTCTTGGCATACTACCATATGCTCAAGTCATGGGTGAATATTTGTATATATAGTTTAGGTTTTAGTTTTATTTTTATTTTACTATAATAAAGATACTGATTTTTTATCAGTTATTTTAATAAATGAATTAAATTATATTAAGTTTATACATAATTTATTATTGTACGAGTAATGATTATTAATATAATGGAAGAAAACTGTTATCCCGCAACCTAGTGTAGGTCTCACAACCGCATCACCCTATATTGTACAATTGTAATCATATAAATTCATGTGTATTATTTTCTGACAATAAATTATTTTACTATTATTACTTCTTATTTGCTAAACCGTTACCTTAACCAGATTAATTGTCTTAATATATATATATATATATATAATGCTCTTTATTGTCCCAAAAGTTGGCTGTCAGAGAACGTCTAACGTCAATATATCAGCCCCTTGAATATTTTGGCATTAGGTTTCTTAATGTATGATAGAAATTGGATTTTTTTAGTCTAATTAATCCTAAATAATTCCTTAATATTAATTAAATTTGAATTGCAATAACTGCTTCTAGCATGAGTTTTTTATTTAATAAATATAAATATTTTTTTTTTTTTTTATTTATAAAAATTACACCATTTTTGTAACATAAAAGGTAGGTTTTCACCAATTAGGCAAAAAATATATATTTTAATTATACATTTACCTATAAATGTATATATTTTCCTGAAATTTTAGGTCATATTCGTAATTTCAATAAATATATAAACAAAAGTTATAGACCTTTTAATTTTTTGCATGTAAATACTTAACAACAATTTTTTTGTTGAAAACTGTGACAAAGCATTTTATCTATATCTTCTTCCTTTTTTTGCTTTTTTTATTATATTCCAATTTTCCTATTAAAATATTTATTCGTAATTGAATAATTAATAAAAAAATGTTCTCAAGAGAGTGATATTAATTGACTGACTATAAAATATATGCTGAAGCCTAACTACCATCAATGCTTTACTGATGCGCGTTTGATGTAACCATGACGACGGATTCACCAGGAGCGCAGACATTATCAAGAGATACTCATAACAGAGAACAAAGCGTGCATCCTCCCTCATCCCTTGTTTTCTCAATATCGACCTATGGACCACGAAATATGCATGAAACTATCAGATAGATGCATTTTACTTTTTTATTTTTTATATTTTAATAATAATTCATGATATAATTATTACTAGGATCACTTAATGTTGTTGTAGGTTTCGTTCAACAAGTAACAATAATTAGAAAAAAACTGGTGTTTAATCTGTGTTGTAATTATCATTGTTTTAATTTTAAATTGAATATATTTTTTTATTAAGAATTAAATCTACATATATATATACTAATATAAGTCAGTAAGACATAACACTAGAGTGCCTTCTTTTAATCTGTAATCTGCCTATGTCTAATTTCTCTATTCCCGTAAAATTTTCTTAAGCAATCACGGAACAATAAATAAATCATCAATTTTAGGATGATCAATATTACTTACTAGGTCCTCATAATACCTAATAAATAATATTTCCAAGCAACTGAAAAAGTAATTAGTATATATTTTACAATTGCTTTATAATTTTGTATAAATGATTGGCGAGACCGTGTCGCTCTATAATTAAATATTTCATGACTTTTATATGTCTACTTAATATTGTACTTTTATTTTATACTTATATCTGTACGTAGTACGTTTTTTAGAATTAACAAACCTTAGAATACCTAATTGTTGAATAATATTTATTTAAATTAGTATCCCTTGCACGAACAAATAAGAAATATTGTTGACGCGATTTAATTTTATTATCATCATTATGCAAATTTCCGAACGCACCTGTCAAACATTTATCCTATCTACCTTCCCAAGTCGTTGGTATCGCAACACGGTGATGCGCACGCGTCCATAATTTAATTTTATTATATTAAACCCGCACCGCCCCGCTTTATTTGTGCTAAATATCACCTACTAATTATCTAGACTTTATAAAACAGCTGTGAGTGTTTTTCGCCGCGATAAGTGTATCTTTAAAATAGTGCTGTGAACTCTGTTTCTTGTAATGGACTTTGGCCTGCGACCTGCTGAGCTGATGACCGGATCTCACCAAGTAAGTTGCATGCCTTCTTTTTCCTTAGAGACAGCAGTTCCACCATACCGTCTTCCGGGCTGTCTCATTTCTTCCATCCATTTCCCTTGTTTGACGGTGTGAACGTGAACAGCATTTTTGAACAGATACCGCTGTGGATTTGAAGAATCCACTGGTCCTTCAGCCTATCTCTTGCAGCTGTAATATTCAACGCAAACCAACCCCCCGCAAAAATAATAAATAAACAAGATACCTAGAACCAGTACATACTCTAACATTTCCCCGCCATAAAGTTTGGTTCCATACGAGCCGGATGCACGTATTTTTGTTTATTTATTATAATATTTATCTATAACCGCCTAGAAGTAATGTTCTTATTTCTATGAAATCTATTATTTTCCCGCTTACATACCCATTTTAGTTTAAAACCCGCCCAAACTTCTATCTACCTACATAAGAAGTTTGTGAATATCACAGAGTTAAGGAAGCAGAGATAACATATAATTTAGTCGTATAACCATATAAGTTGCGCTTACTCACTCTCATCGCAAAGATCATATAGCTATCTCACTTCCTCAGTTCACATACACACTGCATAAACGAGCAACCGTGGCATTTTATTCATTGAAACCATAGACATTAGCCATATTCATAGACAATAGCCAACAACAGCCAACTCAACCATCTCGACTTATTATTGTGAATATTCATTATTTAACTAAAATTATATCTTAAAATTTTGCTAAATCATGGTCAAGTGTAGTGCTTATATGTGCGACAGTGCAAAACATAAAAAAGTGCTAGGAATAACCTTCCACAAGTAAGTTTTAAATGTTGACACCATGCATTCAAACACAAAATTCAATAAAATTAGTGATTATTCTTGTAATTTCGAAATATGTGAGAGACAGAAGATATATTTCATTGTATTCTAACGAAATAAAAATATTAATCTTACAATTTTCGTTGCTTTATAAGAGAAAAACGTAGAAATTGTTGCAAAACAACAACATTGACAGTTCCATCAACACAGGGTCGGATTTGTAAAATTTATAATTTTTATTTTATTTTTTTACCGTTTTATTGTTGTGACCGCCTCCGTGGTCTAGTGGTAAATCCGATGGAATTGTATCCACAGAGTGCCCGCAGTGCGTAGATTCGATTCTTACCCAAGGCAAAAAATATTTATACGTTTTTCGCTTAGGTGGTCTGGGTGTCCATACTAATATTATAAATGTGAAAGAAGCTTTTTATGTATGTGTGTGTGTATGTCTGTTTTTCCGTCTTTCACGCCTCTATTCATCATCACAGCCCCTAGAATACAGAGACCTTGACCTCCACTATTGGAGATGGGTTTTCCAGAAATATTTCTGGAGAATTCGGCCTACACACGCCACGCTGGCCAGACGGGTTGGCGAGGGTCTCATGTAATTTTTAGTGACAATTTCTTAACGATTTCACAAGTTGGTATTAGTGGAACTGGGACCTACGGCTTAACGTGCTCTCCAAGGCACGGGAACGGTGGTGTTGTAAATCTGACTAATGTATGCAAGAAAAGTGTATTTCTTATTGGTACATGCCGGGGTTCGAACCGATCTTTTTTGGATTTTAGGGAATGCATTCTATCAACCGAGCTACCTTTTTGGTTTGGTTTCTGTTATTTCTAGTACTCAAACCTCAGTTGCTCCGGTAAAGACTTTTGATCCATATAAGAAACAGGATCGATCGGCATAAAAACAAAAGTTTTTTGCTGACTGTACATTTTTCCAAAATCTGTGAATGAAGTTCAGAATATCTCAATAAGTTATGGATGGTCTCCTAGGAACGTTTTCCTGTAACTTTAACGGTTAAGGCCTGCCCTTACTGTCCCGTCTCAAAAATACACCCAGTATAGATACAATACTTAGATTTATTTCATACTTACAAAACATTTATGGAAGTTAAGTTATAAAACAATAATTATGATTACTTTTTCAGAATAATATGAGAGGGGTTAAGTACAGAGGAGTTCGGTATCTCTTCAAGACCCAGATACCACTCGCCATCCGGCCCAAAATTGGCGTGTCATTGCTTTGAATAATATATGTAAGAAAATATAAATAAACGATTTTATTATATTATGTTGTATTTTTTTAAAAACCATATAGCTAAAAATACTCATTTCATTATTTTCATCGTAGAACACAAAACTTATCTTTTCGAAGTGGGCTTTATACACTGATTCGGGACAGATTTGTGAGCAATATGCATAATTATACTTATATAATAATATTTTGACATTTCGCAAATGAGTGCGGTCCTGTCTTCTGTATTAGTGTGCGAACATTAAATGTGTGTGAGAAATGCCACGCTTTGACCGCAGTTAGATCACCTCTGCTTCCCTATCTCTGTGGTGAATATATATTTTTATTTACCCATATTATATCTATACATATTTATGCATTTATTTACAATTATTAAACTCATCACACGACTTATAATCGAAGAGTTCATTTTTTTATCACCGCAAAATATAACTTCAAAAGTACAGTCAGACATAAAATTCATTAATATTTTTATCTTTTTTTTTCTTTTTGATATTTTTTTTTATTCTTTCATTTCAACTATTTATATTTAACATTTGATAACATTTACATTTCTTCAACATGGATAAACAAATTAAACTGTTGGAGAGTAAAAGATCAGCTATGTTCTCTAGACTTAATCGTGTTTACGAAACGTCTCAAAAGGTTGGATTGAGTGATACTCGTATGTGTGAGAAGTTTCTCGCCGAGTCCGAAACGATAGATCGATTGCGTTCCGAGTTTATGGAAGTTGTAGATAAAATGAACGAGTTATGTATGAAATCGATCGACGATTTTGTTCCGGACTTTGATGTTTGTTCTGCATTCGACGACTTATTCTCCTACATAATGCGAGTTCGTTCTAAATATGACAAAAATAACATAGAAAATAAATCGAAGATTTTTTCTGCTGACTGTACTGAAAACACAAAAAGTGTTATAAAGTTGCCGCCGATTGTTTTACCATCGTTTGATGGAAAAATGGAGAATTGGTCATTGTTTTATGAATCATTTAAATCTAATATTCATAATAATCCCCAGTTAAATGATTCTCAGCGCGTTCAGTACCTAATGGGCAAACTTACCCACAACGCTTTGTTATTGACTGCCGGTGTCATTCCGAACGGTGATAACTACCTATCATTATGGGAAAGCCTAGTTTCAAAATATCAAGACAAGCGTAGTTTAGGTACTTATTACCTTAACACTATTTTTGATTTAAAATCATGCACGCAAAATATAATTAGTTTAATAAATAAATTTTTTGAATGTTTTTCTTCTTCGGTACAAGCACTAGAACAGTTGCAAATACCTGATTTAAAGGATTTTATATTATTGTTTTTAGCACTTAAAGAAGTCGACACGCAAACCGCTCAGCTGTTCGAAATGAATGTACGTGACAAAGAAATTCCTTCATTAAAAGAGTTTGTCGAATTTACAAAAACTCAAGTAAAGATTTTGGAACGTACTTCCAATCTTCGCTCGTACTTCCAATCTTCGCTCGAGTACTTATCCTTTTGTTCCCGCTACTGTTGGTCAAACAAATAAACAAACCAACAATAAACAATCTTCGCGTTCGTTTGTTGCTAAAACCGAGGTCAATGACCCTTGTAAATTTTGCAATACAGATGATCATTTCCGCTTATTTGAATGTACGCAATTTAAATCTTTGCCTTGCATAAATAAAATTGAATTTATAAAAAACAACCGCGGGTGTTTAAACTGTCTGAGTTTTAAACATCCTACTAATATTATAAATGCGAAAGTTTGTCAGGATGTATGTCTGGATGTCTGGATGTTTGTTGCTCTTTCACGCAAAAACCACTAAACGGAATTTGATGAAACTTTACAGTAATATAGCCTATACATCAGAATAACACATAGGCTACATAATGTTATCATCTGACTACGACATGTGAACCTACGGCCATTTATTTGTAAGTATGTATATCAAAATCGGTATTCTTAGACTACGTTCCAGTTATGCAGAAAAGTAGCTCAAACTGTCATACTCATACATTTTTTGGTAGGTAATGTAACTTATTTATGCTAAAAAAACAGCATTTCGTGCAAGCGCACATGCTATCTGGAACGCGCATAGTTGTCAAATTCCCAAACAACAAAAGGCATGAATGTTACCGTTTGAAATATTTTCAGTAGAATAATATTTTTTTAAAATATAATTAAGTAATTTATTTTAAAATATTTTACTCGCATTTATGTATTTTATAACAAAATTTATTATGATTGCTCAAAATTATTAACCTAATCTTTACAATTAATTCCAAAATAAGATTACATTTATAATAGTAATTATTAGTATATAATAATGAACTTTTTTTTTTATAACAACATTGGCAATTGCGTTCCCGTAGTATAAATATTCATTTTGTCACAATTATTATTCGCTCTAGCTAAACATACATAAGTCTGTCTCTTTCTTAGGATGAATATTCATCTGACAAATAAAATATTTATAATTTTGGAACGCAATCTTCATTTAATGAGTTTGACATTTCATAAACAATTTGTTCTTATACTATTAAAAATAGCAAAAGTCGAAAATAGCATTAAAACTTCACGGGGAGGCGTAAAGGTAAGTCACGATGTACTTGAGTTTACCATTTGTCAGCTTAACACATTTACAGTTAACACATTTTAATCTCAATACCACCCGCTCGCAAGACTATATACTCCATACTGCATGTGCCCACTCGCATTACCACTAGCGTGACGCGTCCCCCAATACCGACCCCATGCCGCCCCGCGCCTATCGGCATCGAGCGGATTGCGTTGCGTCAGGTGACTCCACGCCACGCGACGGGTCTAATGTATTCAATATGGATATTGAATGTATGAAACCGATTTCCTCTCCACGCGTTGCGACACCTGTCGTGGGCTAAGTATAATTGTGGCTTAAATAGTGCTTAGAAAGGAATCTCAATCAATAGTATTTATAACTTACTATATACTATAATACCAATTTCGAAGATCCCTTAGCATACAGATAAATGGTCGTGGGGCACATGTCGTAGTCAGAGATGACATAATAGCCTCAAACATCCAGACATGTATTTATCCTCATTACAATCTTTCGCATTTATGATATTAGTAATATAGGAAATAGAATAATACCTAAGTAGGATACTAAGATATTAGTTTTTGTTTTAATTAGTTAGGTATTGCTATTGTCATTTATAGCTTAATATAAAATATTACTTACTAGACGGTGAACTTCGAACAACTAGAATTGATTTGATTGTAACTCTTCTTATAAGCGATGGTCGTGGGATCGCATGTCGTGCTCAAATGATGACGTCATATAGATTCGCATACAAAATTACGAATTACGGTTTTCAGCTGTTCCTTTGGGTTTTTCCTATTTTTTTTTTCTCTACCACACTGGTTTAAGACGTAAGTAGAAAATGAATCTCAAAATAAGTCGCATACGATATCCAGTGAAACCAGTTTTTTTTTGTATGCATTTTGACAGATTTTTCGATAAATTTCGTATGCGCCATTATCTCTATTGATTGAGAATCACCCCCAGTCGGGTTAAACTTTTTGTTGTTTTTGTTCCATTCTCCCGATAGATAATGAATGAGATGATAGGATAGGCAAAGGGATACATAGGCCCATACAGCCATGTCTGTCGTATATCGTAGCCATACTGGGTGACCTTGAATGGTCTTACTACAGGCTAATATGTATCCTATGTCGGAAACAAGTTTTTTTTTGGTTTTTGCATACAAATTTGCTATTTTGATATTACCAATTTGTATGGGGTAGCCAAATTTTTTTATCATTTCCGTCATATGGTTTCTTGGAAAAAGTTGTTTGTATTGATCAGTATCGAGTATCATATTAGCCTAAAGTAAGACCATTAAGGTCACTCCTTGCTTTTTGAGGTTATCATCAAATTCCAGATGTTGCAGAATTTGATGCTTTTCGGAGTCACTCGCGACATTATCGCCCAACCACGTCTGGTATATGAGAGTTAAGAGCGCGAGAAAACTGCAAAAAATAACTGCAAGTTTTGCCCCATATACAAAGAAAACGATAAATTCGTTTTCCATAAAAACGATAAATTCGTTTTCCGTAATTATCCACATTGTAGCACATTAATAAACAAATTAACACCACTTTTGACTAACAATAAAGTCATTTTCAAAACAGAAAACTTGCACTTGACATGTCCGTGCAAAATTCGGGAAGGACTGCGTAAACCTTTTAAAAGTTTAGATAGATAAAGATAGATCTGTTATTTAATAATTACAGATTTTTAGCCTTGCGTAATAATGCGGTCTAATAATATTTAAATAACTTTGTATCATAAATTGGTAGAGTTTTGTCTTTCAAATGGCATATAACTCTTTTCAACTAAAGTACCTCTTTCTGTCATTTGCCACATCTACCAAATCGATGGCACATGATGATCAGATTACTACACGAGCGAAGCCGGGTCAAACAGCTAGTACAACATATTTTTGTAAATCTTCCAATACCTGTCGGCATTGTAGAAAACGGCATCATACATTGCTGCATCTTGCAGTAGGCGTCCCGAGCGCTCGCACCGAACACGCGCAATCTACCGCGTCCGCGTCCGCCGCCCGCGCCGACTTGAACACTATACAAACCATGCCGTCTCCCGATCAGCCGCACGACTCGGTCGCCCATAGCGCTCGCGCATACTCGTCCGCTCGCGCAGTCTCGTCCGCTCCCGTTCCCGTACTCGGAATTGAACCTACAACCGTACAACTAAAGTACGTTTGGTGTTGGACGCGAGTTGTAAAACTCATAATAATATATCTTTAAATGACACTCTTCACGCAGGTTTAAATTTACAAACTGATTTATTTAAAATATTGCATAACTTTAGATTATTTAAAACAGCGCTTACCGCCGATATTAAACAAATGTACTTACAAATATTAGTATCCGAACAACATCGTAAGTATCAAAAGATTCTATTTCGATTTGATACTACCGAACCTATTCGCACTTTTGTTTTTAACCGCATAGCTTTTGGCCTCAAATGTAGTCCATTCTTAGCAATGCGCACGATCCGACAGTTAGCTCAAGACGAGCAAGATAAGTTTCCTCAGGCTGTTCAGTTAGTGGAATCACAATTTTATATGGACGATTTCGCCATGTCCGTGATGAGTGAGAATGAAGCTGTCACTGTCGCCACTGATGTAATTTCTTTATTTAAATCGGGTGGATTTGATTTATTAAAATGGGCTGGCAATTCTATTCAGGTTACGTCACGTTTGCCAGAATCGTTGTGCTTATCACAATGTGTCGATTTTGACAAAGATACTTATCTTAAGGTTCTAGGTCTTAAGTGGAATCACGCTAATGATATATTCACTTACGAAAGCAACGAAGTTAGTAATATTTGTATCTGTTTATTTGTGTGCCTCACAACAAAGGCTGTTCATATAGAACTGGTGACTGAGTTGTCCACAGACGCCTTTTTATCCGCTTTTAAAAGATTTATATCTCGACGTGGCCCTGTTTCACATATTTATTCTGATAACGGAACAAATTTTGTAGGAGCAAACTCGTATCTAAACGATTTATATATTTTTTTTATAGGCAAATCATATGCAGGAGTTCTATCAAAGGAACTTTCCGACCGCTGCATACAGTGGCATATGATTCCTCCGCGAGCTCCCCTTTTCGGTGGAATAATATAAAGAGTTTAAAAACTCATCTGTATCGCGTCATAGGTTCACAACTACTCACATATGAGGAGCTTATGACTGTTTTAATTCAAATTGAAGCGCTTCTAAATTCCACCATACTGTCTTCCGCGCTGTCTCATTTCTTCCATCCAGTTCCCTTGTTTGACGGTGTGAACGTGAACAGCATTTTTGAACAGATACCGCTGTGGATTTGGAGAATCCACTGGTCCTTCAGCCTATCTTATTTTTCCACTTGCAGCTGTAATATTCAACGCAAACCAACCCCCCGCAAAAATAATAAATAAACAAGATACCTAGAACCAGTACATACTCTAAGATTTCCCCGCCAAATATCGTTTTTGAGATGAATATCATATTACTTACTGGAGAGGTGGTAATTAATATTTTTTTTGAGCAGCCGAATAATTAATTAATTTGAATATTTCGGCTTGTACGTAGTATGATTCGTAAATGAACAAACTTTAGATATAATTATTATTAGTATACGCATTATTCATATAAATAATTTAACAGATATGATGATCTCAAGCGAACGAACATAGAATGAATGTTGTCTGTCACCCATGGACCACCAAACTTGGAGAAAGATTGATTTTAAGATGAACAATATTACTAGTAATACATAAGTTAGAGGATGTTACAGCGAGCCGTTCAAACTTGACGCTCCTCTTAGTATGTTCGTTCGCACGTAAATTTTTACAATATATTTTTTAAGCCAAGAGGTACGTACTCGTACGTATTATTAAATGAATGATCCTTTTATTGTAGGCATTTTTGTTTATTAAATTATTTTACTATCTTAGGCAATCTCAACTTCTCAAACGCATGGATGGACCACTGAACTTTAAGAAAGATTGATTTTAAGATAAACAATATTACTAGGACTACATAATGATAGAGGAGATTAAAATAATATTTTGGAGCATTTTAGAAAATGCTTAGTTTATGCTTTTAGTAAATGTAAAACGCTTTCTCGCTCGGCATGTTTACACTCTAGTTGTAAATCAACTTTATGTTCGTATTATATATAACCTTTAACCCATTTGAATAGAGTATAATTTTAATACATTTACTCGTATAGTGTATACTTATATTTGTAAGTTACTAAATGCGCATCCTAATTGTATGACCCGTGTTCAACTTGGAAATGTGTTATCTACTTTAAAGCGCTGACGCTTTAAGCCAATCCAAACAGTCACAAAACGGAGCAAAGCGATTACAGCGTTTCAACGCTACACGAACGATATTTCGTCTTTTCATTTGTCTGTGGGTATCATTAACAAAACCGTAAAAGGTATTCAATATATTATATTAAATATAACCGATATAAGATACTCGTAAATATACAATTGAAAAACAAATCACGACGATGTAAATGTTATTAGAAAAACCAGAAGATGAAATATAACAATTAAAATAAACGATTAAGAATTATTTACAATGGAAAATAAATAAATTAAGAAATTAAAATAATGCTGCAAAATTAGACAAGATTTTTGACAATTTGCTGTGATTGCACATCTACAATACATTATTTGACCTGTGTTTCACCTGTCACTTTAAGCGTTTTTTTTTTGTTTGAAAGTCGTTCACTTGGCGTTGCTCTACAGTTTTCATACAATTTAACCAATTTTTGGTAAAAAAATCAAGTTTTGCTTTGCTTTACTTTCAAGTGGAACGTATCATCGGTGACGCCATTAGCTATGAAATCCGTCTCCTTGTCTTTGGTTATTCGACGTTGTCAAAAGTCAGAGCGAAATTCAGTAATAAAAACTCAAGTCCAACACTTTATTTACGAGTATAATAAATAGTGTCTATGGTCTTATGTATCTATCGCACACGTATAATATTTGTTATTAGCTTTTGTTTCTATTACCAGGAACACATAAACAGGAAGAAGGTTTAGGGAAATGTTTGGTAATGATCTATCTGCACCGGATCATCCTTCCATACAGAAATGCATCACGTGAGCGGCTCTATTTATAGCACAAACTGCATTGCTTGCATTTCATCTACCAGGAATACATAAACAGGAAGAAGGTTTCAGAAAATATAATCAATAATTTGCACAGGGACTTCTTTACAGAGGCGCATCACGGGAGAGGCACTGTGAATATCAGCACAGTGCCTCACCCGTGTGCATTTCTCACCTTTCTTTCACCCGGAATACATTTAAAGGAAATATAATCTTTATTTATAAATCAAAGTCGGTTTTGTTAGAACACTTATAACTCGAGAAAGTTTTTGATTCGTTGGAATTGTCTCCGACCGTAATAGCAGAATAACTAATAAAAACATTGAAAAAAATGCAATGCAATCAATCCTGTCCCTTGCATTCAGCCGATGCGCTATTATGCATCCATGGCAACGAGTTCACCAGGAGTTCAGATGTTGGCAAGAGACAACTGTGGCTAAGAGGCAGTACACGACTTTTATATGGCTCGCATACTCGTACAAACGTATACACGTGTACAGTACAGTGCAACACAAAGGGTGCACCGTGCAACCTTTAATTTGCTGCGTATTTCCAGGCAATAAATTTGTTGAATTATAACTGAATTATTATTCGACTTCTTTTAAGATATATTACTATATCCTATAAAATAGATCACAGAGCGATGAATATATTTTTTTTCTAACTTGAATACTAGACCTTTATTCCTTGCTTAATTCCTAATAATATACTTAACTTCTGTCAAGTTTTTTTTGAATATTTTAAGTAGTCAAGTTTTGTGAATGCTATAATTTGGTTTATAATACAGTGACGGTATGAGATCCGAAATAAAAACATTTTAATGTATATTTTATTTTTTCCATATTACATTTTTTTTTTCATAGTAAACCAGTTAAATAAGTTACAGGAGTCTGATTGCTCTTACGGTGACATTACTCACGGAAAATAGTCAACATCAATTCAACAAGTGCATTCAGAACAAACCAATTTTCCAAGCATTTCCCTCGAATTGCTCGACCAGGAAAACATGAGGCAGAAAGAGCTTTCCTGTTTTTATTACCAATCGAGGTATAAATTTGACTATAGCTATAATTTTTCAAATGGTGATCGAATCTTGAGTTCAAAAAAAAATTAATAACGAATACAATCTAAATAAAGGCTAGTTTTGTGATTCCGCTTTTGTAATACTAACACGACATGTGACCTTGCCCCCACCTGATGTATATGAATGTTAGTAACTGGAATCAGACACTCAAGACTAACATAATTACCTAACAATATGCCGGTGTGACTGGGCATGACTGCAATTCGAGCCTGATCCTCTGAACATGTAGATACTTTACTTAAACCTTTACAGGGTTTATTGGCACTAACGGTGGATACTTCCTTGCCCAGGCAGAATAGGCAAATTATACCACCATCAATCCGCCTACCACCTATTATTATTATTATATATCTGTATTAGAAGTTGGCCATAGTTTATATGACAATAATATTTTTTTAATTATTTAAAACTTAGTGGACACAAAGTACAAAGGCGATACATTAGTTAACAAGAATAGCCCTCTGTCTGTGTCTGGTTCACACATAGTCGGGATGTTATCTCTTTTGCTCTCACAGATCTAGAATCTAGCTCTTGCAGCTTTTACCCCAACTAGGCACCCTATTTGAGGGTTGAATGTGGGGTGTCAAACTTAAATACGTAGGTGCCTTTTATACTTATTAGTATATTTATATTTGTGTAGAATAAACTGTGGAGTTACTTTTAAATATAAATTCATATAAAAAAGTATATTTAACTTTTTTGATAAATTACCCAATCCAAGTATTTTTTATTTGTAGAAATAATAATCCAGTTATGGCACGGTCTTTCGTGACAAGCTGTCTACTTTTTAAGTTTTATATCGCACAATCACGCCACACCAAAATTAGTTACTAATATCATTGCTGTCATTGTAAGAATGTCACTATCTCACTCTATCCCGCGTTCAAAACTTTGTTTCCCACACCTAAATGTCATTTTGACATTTCAACCGTGAGAAAACGGTTATTTTTATCGTATCTTTCCTGATCTCACACCCCGTCATACAGGAGTAATTACTCATTATATGTCCCTCGGGCCTGAAATATGTAAATGTAAGAAAGAACAAATACTTCCGATATTATATTTTTCCCGATATCCATCAGAGTGTAAAAACATTGGTTCCTATAAGTACCGCGTCATTATAATTAGTCATTCGTGTCTTGATCTATACACCCTATGGCCTGTAGGCCCAAAAGACCGACTACAATTTATACGATATCCACTAGTACGCCACTGATAGTCTTTCACTGGGGTTCTGTATTTTTATTGAAAATTACGTTCCAATTTATACCTTTTATGACACGCAATGTATGGAATTATTAAAAACGCGTTTAGGACTTTCGTTGAACTTTCTGTAATTAATTTATGTTGTAATAAGACTAAATCTGTAATTTGGTGTAAAAATACGCTAAATGAGATTCCGTAATTTTGGTGCAACCAGTAGTCCGTTTTATATGTGTACAGCCAACTGCGCGTCTGATGTATCCATGGCAACATATTCACCAGGGTAGCAGATTTGAACAGGAGGTTCTCGTATTCGATATTGAACCATGAGGGTAACTTTGTAACTGTTCGGCAATCTCAAATCATCAAAATTCAGCTCCATCAATACATTGCGTCTTAACGCATAACATCGGCGCTTTTAATTTGGCATATGACGCAATGGATCAGAAAATAATGTGCATATAAGATACGCAGTAACCTCGCTTAAACTAAAGGCAGAGTTGAATGTTGTTTGTACACAAACTGCTTTCAACGCGTAAATCTCACAAAATGATTCCATGTGTTAATTAATTCAATAGGCATTTTTTTTTCTAATGAAATTAGTACCAGGATCGTATAAAGTTGTGCAAGTGCGTTATAATGTGCTCTAAAGTGCTTATTTGGATTTTTATAAAATGTCTATTAAGTACCTATGATACTAAAATTGTGTCAATAGGCGTGTCCGAGCAAGTATTGATGAATAATCATACTTATTACTTCGTTTTTAAAGATTATATTCGTAATAGCTTGTTTTTAATAATATTAACTATAAGAAGAAAAAGTGGAACATTTGGCTTTTCCGCCAGAGATGTTCGAGAGAGTTAACAATGAATTTATAAAATGGACCCATTATTTTCCTCGCTTAACTCTGGTGGATACACAGCCTAACTTACCTAATATTTTCTTTTAACAATATCTTCTTGTTAGACAACTCTGACGCTGTAGTACATTATTTGCCGCATTCAGCTACCTTCAGCTGTTGCGTTTTTCTCCAAAGAAGTCATTCACCTTGCTGATCCATCAGGCAGGAGTTTATTGTGTTTACCCGTGACCAGAGCCAACTAGCGTCGATTGTAAGTTTCGAAAAACACTACTTGTAGTTGCAGTTACGTTATTACAAAATTATTTTTTATTATAGTACTAACGACAGTAGTTGCGTTTTCGATACCTTCAACTTTAATTTCTTTAAGCGCAAAAAATTTATAGTCTAAACTTTGGGTAGCTTTATCTACTGTCAGTTTCATCGTTAGAAACGTACAAAATATAGTCGGGACCATCACTCAAGTCCGATACCCGTGGCGCTTGTGTAGCACTTTAAAATGATACCAATAAATGTTTTTCACCCACATTCAACCATTTCCATATATCCAACAAACCATTTTCGTATATCCAACTGTGTATAAGCTACAATGATAATTTGTATTTAGATATTTTAAATAAGACAAGACAGTTAACAGTGGAAAAGGTCTATATTTTTTTTACTAAATAAGTTTATACTTGACCACTTATTATTTAAATATCAGCTTCATTTGGACAAGTCTTTAGGTATTCAAGCTAAGTTGTATACTACACATTGAATACAAAAAAATATATGAGAAGCCTGATCCATTAATTTAGGCAAAACTCAATATCCTTGTAACCCTAAAAAAACACTACTGTAAAACTACAAGACAGCTTTTAGTTCGAGTTTTACCCGTAGGACTTGAGTGGTGGTTCCGACTCTAGGTAGATCGCAATTACAAATATTTACTTTGGTTGATATTGACAAGACTGTGTCCGTTCGTTAAATAGTTCCTTTATATAACGTTTGCCCTTAAAGAAACATAATTTGGCCATTATCATAATTTTAATTATCTCATCAGCAATCGGCCGAGCGAGTTTTACCCGATCTATGCGTCTTGCGTAAAAGTTAGGCTACCCTTAACTTATTCGCAAGGCAACGGATCGGTTCGAGCTATCAGAAATCGATGGCCAATGAGATTTATATAACAATCGCACGGGTGCATTCTTAACATAGTTATGCCAAGACAATCTCGCTCTTATTAACAAGGTCTTAAGCTTATTGATAAGCGACACTATTTACCTATTATACGAGTATAACCTTTTTTTATTTATTAAGAATATTTAAGAAAATCGTAAGCTCGGGCTAAGTATTTAGCGATATAATCTTACTAATATTATAAACGTTCAAAACTGTAAGGATGGATGGATTTTTGTTGCTCTTTCAACATATTCTATATTCATTAACTTTATATCAGAATAATATACGATGTCATCATCTGACCACAAAATAGTACCCCACATTGATTTGTATGCCTGATTCGTCTTCACTCCTATACTACTACAACACCGATTTTGATAAAATTTTGAAGTTATCTGCTTTGAAATGCTGGGCCCTGTTGGGGTAGATTAGAAGTTTATGACGTCCTTATATATATCTGTCATATAACATGTGACCGATACGGATACCTAAAGACCGTTGTTTACCGACCTCTTGTTGTTGTTTACTTTTACCCCTAATTGTTGAATTATTTAAATGTAACAAAATTACAATAATACCTATAGCGGAATTCACTTATAGAATTGTATTTACTTCATATTTTATTATCATTACAGCCCCTAGAAGACAGACTTTCACTGTTGATTTTTGGGCCTTCCAAAATTGGCCTACACTCACCACGCTGGTGAGACGGGTTGGCGAGGTATAGTTGGTATTTACTAAGTCCATTATTTTATTCTTAGGGCGCCTGCTCGTTTGTTCCCACAGATCGTGTGGTTTCGCGTCACTGTATCGTCGAACGTGGATTTCACGACAGTCGACTTAACGACTAATGTCATCCAAGATTATTTTATCGTTAGACAACTGCTGTATTCCTTTTCCAGATTTGTCGGTATTCCACTGGTCATGACTGTGGCGCAGTCCATCCATCAGCTGTCTCCAAAATACAAGGATGTTCAGTCACCTGACAAGAACATCGCTTTGGGCTTCTTCCTCTTGTTCTTTTACTGTCTACGTTGCCCGTAATTAGAAGTTTTAAGATATCATCGGTAACTCTTCTTGCAATGTGCCCATAATGATTGCGGCAAAGCAGACGAGACGAGAGTGTCTGCTTCTTGATGTATTTCAGCTCTTTGAGCACAGAATATATTAGTGCGTTGTGTGGTCCAATGGGATTCTTGGCGATTTTAATTGTAGGTTATTCTGGCTCTAACCGCGAATTTTATAGTCCATGGTTTATAGTCTGGACGGTGAAGAAAAATGGAAAACGACAAGTGTTGATTTAAAACTCTGTCAAAATAATGTCGTGTTAACTGTTCTCATTTACTTAACCGTTTACAGTTATTGTCGTGGACTACTAATAAATGTGGGTAAACGTGTGTGAATGTAATATAGTGCATGTTAAAAGTTCCATACAAATAAACAAGCCATGATGCTTCAAACACGATACTTACTTCGACACGATAAAATGTCGTCACGACCTGGAACGCACTCTTGCTAGAACCATAGAGTTACAAAAAATCTTTAGTAAATTATTATTAATTTCTACAAAATTATTCCTTAGAAATATGCGAAAACGTAATTTTTTTATCTAACCTTAAGTCGGCAAAATTTGAGAAACCTATTAAAAGGGTACTCCCCAATTCCTGGTATTTATATGTTTAGTGATGATATCTTGTCAATCACTTATTTGATCGCAAATCAGACAAGTAGGTATAAGAATCGGACGATGAATGAGAATGAGAATGAGATGGGATTTTTCACAACTGAGACAAGCGACTGCTGCCCTCCAGCAGTAGCGTCATTGGCATATGTCGATCAATGTCGGCAAAACTGCCGCATTGATGACATCCAGATGCTGACTGCATCCAACACTGCAGCTTCGAGAACAGAACATTTAGTGGACTCTGACCGTCAAATACCTGTAAATTATAACAATGGGTGAAATGGCCTGCCACGCCATCAGCCAGGTAGATGCGGTCCAAGCCATGAGACCAGTTCAATTAAAGCTCAGGTCTCACCTATGCTGCGCCAATCCAAGCGCGATCCAAATCATCAGAACATATCGCTCAGTCTCCCGAGCGCCTCGGTTCGTGCGCAATTTCGCTATAGCTCGAGATCTGGAGATGCCTACTATTATTATCATATTAAGAAGTTTGTCGTCAACGGATACTTTAAGCATCTCCAGAATATCGCTACGTCTTGCGCTCGGCCCTCCAACGGGAGACCACTTCCTAGAGAAGTGCTCCTGGAGGCGAGCCAATGTAGTCGAACCAAGACCCCCTGGGTTCGTGAGACACACGGGCGCTGGCCGCTGTCATACCAGTACCTGCACCCAGCAATAAAAGTGCATAAATTACCGGCGTGGTTACCCGCTGAGATTCTGCCGGGAAAAACGGGGGAATGTCCCCATCCCCAACCAAAGCCCATTATCCATCCGGCCCTGGACGACTCCACCGAATGCCTGTTAATAGCGTCATATGGTACTCGTAATATGGTGGCGCCGGCAAACTCGCGTGTGATTCTAGCGAGACGATACGTGTTAATGTTGTGTGTATTTTAGCTGGTTGTTTAACTTATTTTCTGTGTTCTTTATATGTACATATATAAATACCTACTATAATACACTCAATGATAATTTTGTAAACAATGTATTTTTATCTTATAGTAGATATGCAAGGACGTAATAGATACACTAAATATTAGGATTTTTACTTTCAAACCCTGCTTCTGTCATTTTCAATTCACTGTGACAAGGTTCCATGAGAACGCGCGCGGATTATACTCGTATCTAGTTCTATGTTCAACTTAAAAGCAAAGCAAAGCGTTCAACGCTTTTACCGAATGCTTAAAATTTGTGATACGCCGAATATAGGTTTCACCGAATAACCGAATACTATTCGGTTTAACCTTTACCTAACTGGATATTCGGCCGAATTATTCGGTTTACCATTTCATAGTTTTGCTGCGTAAACAGGTTCTAACATAAAATATTCATATAGTGTCTCTCTGTCTCTATATATATATATATATATATATATATATATATATCTCTGTTATACGAGTAGTGTCTATTATTGTCAATTTGCCACTTAAATGAGTTCATTAAAAAAATCAAATGTTGATTTGAGGTTTCAAAATAAATGTTGATATAAGTTTTAAAAAGACATTTGGATTTGATTGGTGTTTGTTTAAAAAAATAAGTTGATAAATAAATGTTGATTAAAAAGTTTAAAAAAATAATGTTGCCTTAAGGTATCAAAATAAACATTTATTTGAAGTTTAATTGCTTTATTTTATTAGCTTTACTCGACACATTTTTCATAGGTGTTCTTTGACTTATAATATAACATAAATCTTACATAAGAAATGTTGTCTTTTAGTTCTACACCATGTAGCCAAGAAAATAGATATACTCGAACCAAATATATTGGGCAATAAAATCGAATAATTCGGCAGAATACAAATAGTGGAAAAGACGCCTTATATCAAACGAATATTCGGCGCATCTCTACTTAAAATGTATGAAAACCATTGAGCAACGCCAAGTGGAACGATTTTCGAAGCGAAATAAAGTGAAAAAAAAGCGCTTAAAGCATCAAGTCAAACACAGGGTAGATATGCGCAGAGTTATCTAAGGCCGAGATCTCTTAAGAGCGTTTAGCGCTTGTACTTTCCTCTCGCTCACACAATACAGCATGTTTAAAGATTAACCAAGTCTGAGTGTACCTTTGAGAAATATAGTCATTTAATTTTAGAGATATATAAATCATAGATTTGTTTTAGTAGAATCGTCATAAATAAATTTGCTTTTTATCTTTGTCTAAAATTAGGTTGGTACCTAAATTTAAAGTTTACTACTTTTCTCAAAACTATACTCCGACTTGAATAATCTTTAAAAATGTTGTAATGTACAAGCGAGAGGGTAGTACAAACGTTAATCGCTCTTAAATCGTGCTTTGCTTATGCTTACGTAATATTTACTATTTAAGATCCCATAAACTTAAATGAACAAGTTTGTTTAAAAAAAGCACGGTTTTTCATTTCAGCCTTGATGAGTTCGCATTTGGTTGTAATAAATAACACACACACATTTTTAATTAATACATTTATTGCATAAAAACTGAATAATCTCGCTAATGCAAGGCGATTGCAACTATACAATTACTTGGAGAAATCGACGAATCCTCTTCCTTACGTGCATTTGTAGACAGATTTTCAGCTCTGAAATAATAATAAAATTTATCACACTAAGGCTGGGTTGTACCAAAACAAAGTCTCTTTGATTGTAACGATTAAAATTACGTAAAAATGTCGTCGAAAGTACCAGTTTTATTTTGCTGGTACAATTTCCGCCATTTTTAATTTCAATCGTTACAATTATATTATATTACGTTTTGTGTGCCAGCCTAATTAGGCTGCGTTGCGCCATAATGAACTGTCTGTAAATTAAAATATAAAATGTAAAAAAAAAAGTTTTTATTGGTGTCGAATGTATCAGTTTTATTTTCTAGTTGAGTCGTCAGCTGGTACAATCAACGCCATTTCTTATTTTATATATTAATTAAAGTACAGTATCATCACGACCGTATACCTTGCGGGGTGGTCAGAAACAACGCTTATGAAGAAGCGGATTCACATTTTGGCTTTATCAATCATGACAAGTGGCAAGCTCGTCGATGTCTCTAGCGTAGAAAACTCGAAAAATATCACAAATAAATTAAATATTAATAAAATTTATTTATTTAAAAAAATAAATATTATTGTGCCCGACCCTGAGTCTAAATCCACGGACTTAACCGCTAGACCACGGAGGCAGATGAGTAATAGTTTAATAATTTAACTATTATAAATAATTGTTACTTTAATGTGAGTCTGTGATTGTTGTATTGTGTTATGTTAGGTAATGTGATTGTTGTATTTTGTTATGTTAGGTACTGTGATCTCAGTTAAGGTTAATTATCATATTATATTTAATGTTATATTATATAGATTATATTATTAATGTTGAACTTCAAAGTATAAGTTTTTTTCTTTTTATAATTTGTAGTAATAAAGTTATATAATATAATAAATAAATTAAATGTGTATATGAATTATTTTATTTACTCTGTATTATTGGAAAATTAAGTTATCCACCCCTGTTGACTTAATCCGGCAGAATACAGTCGGAATAGGGCCGGTTCGCAATCCCTACCGTCAGTGTTCGGTTGAAAATCGATTATTCTTCCCGACACGACTTTTGTTGGGATTTAGACAAGCTACTCATATTCATATCTTAAAGATTTCCTAACCAGTTTGATTTAGAAGAAAAACAAAATTGTATTCTTTAAGATTATGTTGTTGCCAGATTTTTCTATTACGATTTTAGATCTGCCAATTTATTCATAACCTTCAGGTGGAGTCATCTTTTGTCAAACGCCAGACAGAGAGACGTCTCATTTATGTAACTAACTTTTGTATAGAAAATAGGGATGGTAACTGCGTATAAGATTTTTATGGACTTTCTTATTATGTATTTGACGAACAATTAATATTTATTAAAAACCCAATCCTCGTGTACCTACCTACTAGTTAAATGAAAATAAATTTAAAAAAAAACTTACCAGTTGTGCGAAAGCCCAATTAATTTCCAATGCTGACTTTAGAGAATTTTGTCTAAACTAACTTTAATAATTTTAACAAATAAACATTTGTGTCGAATATAACCTTTCAATATAAAGCGTCGTTCTCAAATGGCGCACTGCTGTATCACTACAGTGTTCGGTAGAAAATCGATGATTCTACCCGCCCCTTCGGGATCTAGTCATCCCACTCTTATGCCTATGTGCATCTCTTAATTGATACTCTAACAAATTTCTTATCTCCTGGTATTTTTTATATGAAAATGCACTGCAACCTGCGAGTACACTGCACTTTGCTTACTGCACTTTGAATCAAAAATCGACCCAGGCTAAAAAATACGCAATGACCTCACATTTTTATTCAAACGACATAAATAAACTCTTAGTTTATCTTCTCATACTCACTAGGTTAAATTATTTAATTTTAAATATTATTTTTGCATAAATGGCAATTAACTTATTAGTTTTTATAAATAAAAAAAACTATAAAAGTTTAAAAAAATATAGGTATAGAATCAAATAGTACTTATTATAATAAATCGATATTCTGTACTTGGAAATAATTGTATTATTACGTGTAACAACAAATAAATAAAATAAAATAAAATATTTATTTATAAAATGTAATTTCTTTAACAAAATCGATACGCCCAATTTAAGCTATTTGTTAGTAAAATCCCTGACAATATGTCTTATGGCTTTGATAATAAGGAGTCTTCTTCTACAAAAACCACGCCGATGCAGCCACAATGCCAGCGTGCAGCGTCATTCACACCCGTTTATCGAATGCATCTTTTGGACACGTAACTGATATACCTACTTAGTTACGTTTTTTCATTTCATAAAGCTTGGTATAATAAGCTTTGCCGTTAATACATGGAAAATTTGGTAATAATATACTTACTGCTAAAAGTTGCGTTTCCGAATTCGTCGTTTTTAACTGGCCTACGCACTATTCTTTTACATTATTTTTGGCTTATACTTACACTATTAAAGTAACTTGCAATTTAAATGTTGTAGTAAGTATATAAAATTGTAAAACATGGACATAGTAAATCTCAGATTGCTCTGTTTCATATCTATAATTTTATATGCTTTAATAAAAAACATTTTGTTTAGTTTGACATATGATTTAACTGTCTGTATGTGCTAAATTCGATTTCATCTTGAAATACCATAGTCGGTTGTTGAATCAATGTAAAGAAATGTTTAGATTTTAAGTCATGGAATCGAGGATTAACTAGCGTTAAAGGATGTAAATAAAACACACAAAGGTAATCTAATATATTTCAAAAATATGTTTATTTTGTCAATTTGTATTACCTAAGCCATTATCTACCATTCATAAAGAGTGTAACTACTAAGTAACAATAATATATAATGGAATTGCGAATTAACGAACAAGTAGGCAAGGCGGGTAGATCAATACTCATGTATAATGCAATATAACTAAATTGAGCCAATTTCAAAATTAAATCTGTCTCATTCTTATGGTACGGGCGTTTTATATAATTCGGCGGGACCATATTCGGTCACCAACTAAAATAAGTTGTTTTTGATCACATCGACAAATGTAACTATTGCAGTCGGAGCATTAAGTGACCGAGTTAGTGTAAACGCGCTATCAGTGAGTGTAAAATTAATTTATAAACTTGAAACAATTTAATTTTATTGTTTTTGATCTAACATTTTGCGATAATTGACTTAAAAGGCTATCGAATACAGTAATTATTTGTATTATAACAGTCTTTTAAATCAAATTTTTAATAGATGAGCACTATTTAACAGAAGTGTAAATATAATTTGTATAATTATTATTATTGCTATTTATTTTATAATACATTATAACATTTAATTAAATACTATATAATAAATCTTCGCTGACTTATTAATATTTATTGCTTATATATTTCTTATATATATTTCTTTCATGTCTTAAAATGGGCATAACCAATCTTATCTATATATTTTTTTCAACATTCATCCAGTTTATAGTCAAAAATTTTATTGTTTATTAAATAAAATGTGATTTTAAAGTCATACATAAATCAAGCTATGTACTTACTAAAATAGTCCGAAGATATTGAGGGGTTTTTTTTTACAAAATACAGAAAATTTTAAATGATGGTAACACTGCATTGTCTATAAAAAGCTATATTGTGGCATTCTTTTGGATTTAAAAAAAAACAACAGCTTGAAATAGACAGTCATTTTTTTTTAAATACTAGCATGCATTTGACCTTACGCCCACCTGATGGTATGTGGCGCGCGAGGTCCACGATTGTTAGCAACTGGAATCACACACTCATGACTGACATCACTCGCTAACACTATGCCGGCTTGACTGGGCATGACGGCAATTCGAGCCTGATCCCGAAACATGTGGATACACTTTACTGGGTTTATCGGCACGAACGGTGGATACTTCCCCGCCTCGACAGACTGGGCAAATTACCACCATCAGTAAATTATAGGGATTATTTTTTATTAACTGCCTCCGTGGTCTAGCGGTTAAGTCCGTGGATTTAGACTCGGAGGTACCGGGTTCGATTCCTGGTCGGAACACAAAAATAATTATTGTTGTAAATAAATACATTTAATTAATATTTAATTTATTTGTGATATTTCTCGAGTTTGGTACGCTGGAGACATCGACGAGCTTGCCACTTGTCATGATTGGCCTATAGTAAAGTTGGCTAAATGTGAATCCGCTTATTTATAAGCGTGGTTTCTGACCACCCCGAAAGGGAAATGGTCGTGATGATACTTCTTCTTCTTCTTCATATATTATTAAAGTTGTATAGGCCCAGGCATGATTCAATTTTGTTACATACCTGATAAACATTGTAAAATTTGTTACATACATGCAATTTAAAAACTGTACACATGACAAAAGCATGTAAAATATTTAGAAATATCATGCATAAATTTGATTTAAAGTTATACATTCATAATTTTTTAAAATGTGTATATTTCAATAGAAAATATATTATTTCATAACATTCAATTGTATTTATATATTACGTATATTTTGCAGTTGGTCATAGTAATATCACCAAATTAATAATAATATAATCTAACAGTAAACTGTTAAAGGGGTTTAATCATACAATAAAAGTAAAGTATCATCATGACCGTCTCCCTTCCGGGGTAGTGAGAAACCACGCTTATAAGAAGCTGGAAGAAGTGGAAAGCCAACATTACTATTGGTCAATCATGACAAGTGGCAAGTCGATGTCTCTAGCGTATCAAACTCAGGAAATGTCATAAATAAATTAAATAGAATTTTATTTAACTTATTAAATATTTTGTGTCCCGACCAGGAATCGAACCCGGCACCTCCGAGTCTAAATCCACGGACTTGCCGCTAGGCCACGGAGGCAGTTAATCATACAATAATACTTTATAATTAATGATAATCCATAGAATCATCATCATTATCATTACAGCCCCTAAAATACAGTCCTAGACCTCCACTGCTGGATATGGAACTTCTAGAACATATTTACAAAGAATTTGGCCTAAACATGCTACGCTGGTCAGACGAGTGGGCGCGGGTCTAATGATAATTTATAAACAATTCAACGAGTTGTTATTAGTGGGACCTGGAACATGCTCTTAGTGCTCTTACAACCAAGCTTCCACCGCTCTCCAGTTAACAAACAGTAAACATATATTTTAATATTATAGGTGTGCATAAACAATTAGTATGACAGTATACTTATTTTGCTCTATGAATACTTCTGAACTATAAAAACCTAGAGATAATACATCATCTATTTATTTGTGATATCTTATTAAAATTGGTGCGGGGTCACCCCCAGTTTTTTAATGAATAAATAAATTATTTAACATAATCTTATAATCTGAAATATTATTTTATCTGGCCATAATGAAATAATGAGTGATAATTATAGAAAAAACATGCAAAGTAGTCTGTAACTCGCCTACTGCCACCAAATTGTTGGCAAAAGCTTATGACACACATAATTAACATTAAATTAAATACATGTAAAAGACAACAGTTGAGTATTTTATTCTATCGGACATTACTAAAATTATTAATTAAGTGTGTTAAAGGCAATGTCTACATTCAAATACATGACCACTTAACTATTTAGCAAACCTTATTGATTTCTTTAAGCTTGTCTTGCATTTAGTGATAATATTTAATCTATTGTACATACAATAAAAGACAAAATTATAATTAGTAATATTGTGTGAAATAATGTTTTTAAAATGTATAAAATTCAAAAAAATATGCATATTTCAATTAAAAAAATATTGTTCATGTATTAAAATATATACACAATTTATTTTTTTATTGCATTTGGATTTTATTTTATATATCAATTTTATTTCTACTTTATTAAGTGTTTATAAAGTCATAAAGATAATAATAAATTAATGGTAAAAGCAGATTACAATAAACTTGCAATTACGGTGTTAGTATAAAATGTGAACATGAATTATAAAATTTATTGAATTATCACTATTAATAATTTTATTATATTAGTATTTTTAATTCATCCTTCTGATTATGTGCCCAATAATGCTACAATAGTGGGGCATATACACCAAGTGTTTTTCTAACAAGTCGTTCTGAAATTTTATTAAATTCATCACGGTTTTCCCTCCACATTTTGGCTGCATCAACATTAGCCCCGCTTTCATCATTGGGTTCAGCTAAAACACTTACAACTGAGAGTAGAATCTTTTCAACACTTTGTACAGGGGACCATCGTTCTGCACTACTTTCGTAACCCATAGGGTCATCACCCGGAGCATGCAGAATGGAGATACATACACGTCCGTCAGGATATACTAGAAATAATAAAATTCAATAGTTATTACCACATTAACATCATAACATCGCTATGAGTAAAACCAATTATTAACTTAAACTATGCTGATGAGCCTCCGAAGTCAATTTTCCAGATATATGTTCAGAAAGTAGTCTTTAAGTGGTGGTCTAGAAATGTTTTAGGGCCAATATGATGTTAGGCAAAGTGGGATTATTAACTTATATGCAAATAGAATTCTCAAATGAACTTACTGTTAGGATGGAACATATCACAGATGAACTGCATCTTAGGTGGGCTCAGAGGGTAGTCTGGGGGAAATGAAAGTTTGGCAGGAAATATTCCACCCTCAAATGGTGTTCCTTCAGGTCCCCTACAATTAATAAAAATGTATATTATTTTCTGATTCAACACTATTATAATGTCATAATGAACTATAATTCCTTTTTGACTATTGCATTATTTTAACCCTTGCCAACACTTCTAGCCAGCGCGGCGAGTGTAGGCCAAATTCGCCAGATATTTCTGAAAGGCCCATCTCCAACAGTGGAGATCTAGGATGTGGAGCTGTGATGATGATTGTTGTAATGTAGTCACCAATAAGAATAAATCACATATTAACTACAAGGTTTTATACATATAAAATCTATGGATTGTAACATTTTGACTTTGGAATCATATTGCTAATGTAAAATATAATAAACAATCACTAAAATGTTTGTATTTAAATAAATAAATAAATCCTATAATAAAAAAACCTACTTACTAATATAAATTAAATACAAATCTAATTATAATACCAATACATCCGCCAAAGAAAATTGTCTATGAATGTCAATGACAAGCACCCTCTGATTTATTATTGCCCAAATAATTTTAAATTGTTGTTGTATGGACACAATTATTTAATATTTAACACTAAAACTTACGAGATAAGAGCCTCCCATTCAAAAAAGTTTGTTTCAGATGTTGGTCCTGCTATGATGCCATCAGGTGGGTTCAGAGACAGTTCTAATAAATAAAGATACATAATGAATGTTAATTTAAATACATTTTTTCTTATAATGATGGGTTTTACATAGAAAGCGATGTTAATTTTATTAAATCAGCCTTTTAATTGTCTTTTAAGCTCTTTATAGTTTCTTGCGTTTCTTGTCAGTTTACACTTGGGCTAGTTTTGAAAAATAAAGACATAATATTTAAGTAATTACAGTAGTTAATCACTTATGAATATATTTACTGATTGTGCAACTTGAAAGGTATTTATTTAGCTTACAAAGATGTATTCATTACTTACGCTTGTATTCAGCCATCAAACGGCGAAGCGGAGACCCAGCCATTACTTAAAATGTGTTTTCTATTTTGTTTACAGCAATTATAAATTGAGTGGACAATACGGTTATTAAAAATACTATTATAATTAAATAAAAATAACCATCAGTCCTAAATCAAAATAAAAATACGTGGAGGACGTCGATGTCATTAGCGTCAAACTTAAAGTGCGTTCGAATTCAGTTTTAACTTTAATATGTAATGCGATCATTTCAATTACCAGGCATTGATTTAAATTAAACCTTATTAAAAAACCTACATTTATTTAGATATATTAAAAAATACCATTAAATAAAAAATATTTCAATACTCATGTTGGTCAGTGGAATGTTAGGTGCCACTGGCTCCTACTAGATGGCGTTGATCTCGATTAAATACATGATTTCAATGCGAATTACTTCATAGATTGGTTCCACACACAATTCACATTGGTTCGCAAGCGACGCAAAGTGCATCAAAAACTAATCATAAATCTATACTTTTTATAATGGATGGTATGAAGGGAATATAGCATCAATCATAGCAACATAACCGTTGCAAATTCCCGGCTACACGTCGACTGTTCATATACACTTACACAACTTAGACAAAGTTTTGTTCATATTTAACAATTCTGAAGTCATGAGCTATTTAAATTCTGTAAACTCTATTTTTTATTAGAACCCTTTACAACCCTTGCTTGCACATGTGGACACGCGTGATTTTTTAAAATGTTTACATTTGACGATCCATTCGGGGTTAAATGAATAGCAGATCCTATAACGGGGAAGTTAAAATAACATCTCGGAGTTCATACTGTCTACCAAAAACATAACCCGGCCACAAAAAATAATGAAATCTTTTTTTTAAATTTGTTTCCGTAAAATGTTTTATGAGGCAAAAACTTTGCAGGTTTTTTACTGTTTTATTATTATTAGTATTTTTATTTTAACGTATTCATTGTATGTAGGTAATTATTTGTTTTATTATATCTCTCAAGTTCGTGTAACCTAGTAATGGCATAATAGTTATTCCTATAAGGCTAAAAATTTGTTTAGTGATAAATTATTAGCATTCTAAAGTATCCATTACCTGGCAGACCTTAGCCTTAGACCTCATCAGATAATATTTTATAAAGTGTAAAATGGGTCTTAATGGGGTGTATCAGGCAAAGCTTTTTGTAGATGTCGCTAGCGGCACTGGTACCTTGTTTACACCTATGACGGACAATTTTTTAAATGTTTTTGTAGTTTTTTTTTATTTTTATAACAGAAAAAAGAATTTTAACTTAACGTTACCTACTTTAAAACACTAATTAGGAAAGCGAAAACCGTCTTTAAAAACAAAAAAGGTTTAATTAATAGATCGGCACTTTTGAGATCACCATATCTTTGATTTCGCTTGGAAATCTCGATTTGTACACTTAAAAGCTGCTCACTTCCGCAATCTATCCAGAAAATAATAAATTTCGCAATAAAAATACAAGTTTTCTACGCAACTGACAGTTCTATTAGGTACCATCTATCATGCGCCATCTACCGTGATAAAAAGTTAGTGATACACCCCATTAATAAGACGAAATATAAGGTAGAGCGGGCATTGGTTGTTGTTTTCATACAAAAAGTTACATTTTTTTATGCCATCTACTTTGTTCTTGCTCTCTTGTCGAAGAAGAACCTGTTTTACACTTCCGTAGAATTCAGGTTGGTATTGTTGGATTGTACTCGTATATTTATATACAAACCCTTTTTTATTGATAATAAATATACTTTTCTTTTAGTTTTGTAATGTCACTACTGTCTTTTGTATCTTGTATTATGTTTCTTGCCTTTATATATTTCAATTATTGAATATAAAATATGTAATATATCTGTGAAAATTTAAATTGTTCTTCTTTCTGAGGTGAAACCTGATAAATAAAAGGTAGGTATGTTGGAACTAAGACAATTTAAAATTTTAAAATCATAAGATAGTGCACTTCGATACACGGCAAGTATCTGGCAATGCACTGTCATAGACTAATTATGTTTTTTTCAAATCAAATCAAATCATTTATTTCCTTTGGTTATCATTATATTCATTTAATTTGCATGGTGTAAAGGAAACAAATAACTTCATAACTTCATGTATGTGTATTTAAAATGATAAGTATTAATACAGTATTTGTGTAAATAGCTTGCCAATTACCGGTTTATAATTGCCCATTATTTAAAGTTTTTTTAAATGGATATAGTATGTTATCCTAAAAGGATAGACATATGCCATCGTGGACTTTTCTGTAGACCTATATAATATACGCAATTCCACCATACATTATTTTGTTACATCTCAAAGGATTTAGGCAGCATTTTCGTTGAAAGATCCCAGACAGCTTATTTTTTTCCGACACCTCCAAAAAATATCGTTAATGTATACAAAAACTTAATAAATTATATACTAAAACCTTCCTTAAGAACCACTCTATCCATTGGTGAAACAGCGTAAAAATCGGTAGAGTAATTTTTGGGTTTATCGCTACAGACAGATAGACGCGGCGGAGGACTTTGTTTTATAATATGTAGTGATAGTGATGATGTGTTTGGCCTTAATCAACAATTTGAAGTTTATATGTAATGCCTCTTATTTTAAGTACCTACTTTGTATTTTAAATGTACCTACCTTTGCAAATTGATAGCCGAGCGGCTAAGTAATAAATGGCAGTAATAATAAATACTCTGTTTTGATAATCTAACATTTGCGTTAAAAGAAATATAATCCCGCTGCTGATTTATTTAATATTGAAAGTTTTAGATTTGTCTGACTGTATAGGTACTTACCTATGATAAAAGTAATTCTAGTTTGAGATTCATTTGTTAGGTATGAGCATTTTGGTTTGTTTACGCCAGTTAAAGGTTAGTCTTAAGAAGTACGCTATATTTAGAAAAGTATTTCATGTAATGTAAACAGAACGTAAAATAGGTTTTTGAAGCGAGTGCGATTTTCTTGTTCTATAATATCTATAGTAGATAAATTATATTATAATAGATACCTATTACACTTATTTTAATTAAAATGGATATATAAATTATTATAAAAAAACAAAGTATTATCACGTAATCTCTTGGAGAAGAACTAAAGTAGACTAATCTAGGAGACTAGATTCGTGAGCCACAAGGGCGGTGTTGTAGTAGGAACGGCACCCAGCACCAAAGGTGCGTTGAATCACCGGCGGGTAGTTACCCGCCGAGATCCTGCCGTGGAAAACGGGAAATTATCCCATCCCCAACCCAGACCCATTGAACATCCGGGCCTGGATGACTCCGCTTTCTGTCTGTTGTAATCTCTAGATTCGTGGTCGGATGCCACGCTTTTTTATTAACGGAGTTATTTAATATTTAGCCTTTACTATGTATAGGCTACCGAGTTTCCTGGGCGGTACACAATAATTTATTTAATTTAATTTTTCTCGAGTATAGTGGAGTAAAAGTACTCCAGAGACATCGACGAGTATGCCACTTGTCATGATGGACCTATAGTAAAGATAGCTGAATGTGAATCCGCGTCTTTAATAAGTAAGTTGTAAGGAAGCTGGGTTCTATTACTTTTTGGACCACTTTGCTGCTTAGTCTTCCACTAGCAGGAGTAGAAGAATTCAAAATAATTTAGTTTTCTTTCCGTAAATAAAGATATTTTAACTTTGACCTTGTGATGTCTGACATCTTACCTCTTTAATACTATGTCAATTACACCTGGAACCTCGCGGGATAGATGGCTTGAATTGTGATTTATAAAAAAAACATTTTTTCTACGCAAATAATAGAAATTGTTAGATTTGTGTTTAATATCCTAAAGTTAATTATTTAAAGTTTGATTACAAATAAATATATCTATAGTAATGTGGTTTTTTTAACAGCTGTCAAGAAAAACTATAGTCCCGGAATTACCCTAAGCGAAAAACCTAAAATTTATGAGTTAACCAAGAATTTCTAACCAATATTTTTTTTTTCTTAGTGGAACACCTAGGTAGGTATACTTACTTGTAAGCTTTGTCCTTATATAAAATTGCAAAATTACTTTAACCATAGTAAAATACTATAAAATAGTAAATAATGGTACTTATAATTTAATGCTTAGGTACCGAAAATGTAGAGTACAAAGATATCTACGGCGGATTTTAGGCTATTAAAAGACGGTATCAGGTCTACATTTTTATCCGTTATTCGTGTAAAATAATAATAGTGTATTCGAGGACGCCTTTTTTATAGTGGTGATCCAGAGACATCGACGAGGTTGCTACTTTGGGTATGGTACTGTTCAACTAATTGGCCTTTACTAGACGTATTGTTCTAACGATTTATGTAGATTAACTTACAGGATCGATTAAACAGAAATTTAAATTGGAATAAAAAACCTGTATATAAATAAGTTTGTGTGGTACTTAATTAACTTAAAAAAAAATTAAAAGCTCACTTTTTCTTACCTTGTTGGACTTAGGCATTGCAGTTTCGCAATAACCTGTTAACACTTTAAAAAAAAAAAAAAAGAGAAATACACTTACGTATCTACTTTGTCATAGATTTGCAACACCACGTTACCGTGCCTCATAGAGCACGTTAATCTGTCAGATTAATTCCATCAATACCAGACTGTATAGTCGTTACCAAATTGTAATTAAAAAATTACATCAGACCCAACAGTGTAGGTCTACGACTTTTATTTCTATCTTATGCCTACTGTTATGTGTTGATAGTAAATTATATATAATAAAAAAATATAATAATAAACTTTATTGTTTTAATAATAAAAGGTACATACGCTATAAAGGTACAATTATGTAATAATTAAATGTTATAAAAACAAAAATAAATAATTAACAGTAAAATAATTTTAACTTAAATTTAAACAACGTACTAAATTAAATAAATACGTGATTTTCATACTTAAACTACATAATAATAATACACTACATAAATAACACAATTTCAATTTCATACATAAACTAATAATTAATGTTGCCTTTAGCACAAAAAAACATATTTTTTTACTATAATTCTGAAATTATATTTAGCGTGCGGGATCCAGTAAACCAGCATGGCAATTCCGGGGGTTAAAAGAGCTGCGGAATTGCAATCTCTAGTTGGACTGTACTCTCGGTAATAATAAGCACACGATTCGTTTTCAGAGCTGTTAAATCTTGGTGTATTTTATGATCGAAAATTAGCACTGGTACTGGATGTTAAGGGCGAGGAGCGGATTCAGACGCGTGGTGTGCGGACGGACGCGTAACACATGGCCTCTCGCACCGTCATAAATATTATTTACAACTACCCAGATAAACGCACGACTCATCGACCATCCAATATGTTTCTCAGATATTTTTTCTGCTTCCAAATAAGCTTGTACTTACTTAAATGAAACTTTTATACAATTCAATAATTGTGACTATTCGCCTGTTTACCTCGTAGCGGTTAAGACCGTAGATTTACACGGAGATACTGAGTTCTATTCCTGATTAAGAACTCATAAAATATTTAATTTATATTTGTCATTTCTCGAGTCAGGTGCTATAAAGACAGATTACTCGCTGGGTTGTACCAAAACGAAGTCTATGTAATTGTAATAATTGAAGTTAAAAATGGCGTCAATTGGATTTAAAATTCATTTACTTCATTCATTGACATTTTAGGTTTGTCAGAAAAGGATTGTAACGGATGATAACCGGCCGTGGCAAAATGGCAAGCGGACCAAAAATTAAAACGACGCATTGCAGTATCGAGCCTCCAATGCCTTGCTTCTTCATAAGTACATTTTTGAACATAGTTGACCTTACTTAGTTAAGGTCTGGAATTTTTTGCACTCAGTCTTCTTAAGATCATTGTGTATGACCTCGACCCCATTAATGGAGTCATACCATCTTCTCCAGGATAGTCAGGAGACCCATTACGTGTCTGCAGAGTTCCGGAAGAGTCTAGCTGGTCTTACAGTCAAGGAAACAGCGGAGGAAATGCCTATTCCGCGGGAAATACCCACGCTACTGCACTAGGTCAGCGTGGTGGATAATGGACCTTTCCTGTCTTACTAAATATATCCGCGTTCAACAGTGGAATAACAATAATTATGCTAAGCTGGTTGTATTATTATTGTAAAGTAATATTAAGAAAAATGTTTTGGAATGTGTATTTCTGTTTTCTTTCTTCAGCCCAAATCAGAAAACAAATTTGAAACTTTTGTTTCAATTCAATGTAATTGTAACAAATGAGACTATCTTATCCTAGCCCTAGTTTAGCGAAACGTTTATAGTTTTAAATACGCTTACCTTATTCATTTAGGTAGTATTTTAAAATTATAATTAAAATTATGCTAGCAACTGGAAGTTATTTTCGATTAAGACTCGAATCTCAGTTTAGCAAATGTGTAAAGTTAGATACAAGCTGTAGGTAATCTAAACAAAAGCTGTGCTGCGAGAGAATTAACGCGAAACCATGAACACCGCAGAGATAACATGCCACAAACTCATAAAATGTGATGAATGGAGGGTTCAAGATCAGGCGCCCAATTCTCGTCCCGATAATGCCGATAATTTGTTAAATTAATAATCTTAATTCAATTTAAAACATACTGTTTATGTTTCGGACAGTTAAAGGATTTTATAGTTGGTTATGTTTTGTACAAACATGATATAATAATAATTCAATGGAACTTTTAATGAAACAAGGGAACGATCTTCATTTGACCCTTCAGACAAATACAAAGAATATACAAATATTAAGAATTTTCCGTTAAGTTTACAGTAACGCCTTTAAATAGCTCTATCTATTTAGGAGATATGCTTTTCAGTTTAATGTAACGTCTTTGAATTGCACTGTCTATTGAAGATACATGCTGTTAAGTTTAAATTAACGTCTTTAAATAGCTCTGTCTATTGAAGATCTACGAGTATGCTGTTAAGTAAGTAACGCCTTTGAATAGCTCTGCATATTTAAGAGATATTCTGTTAATTTTGAAGTAACATCTTTGAATAGCTCTGTCTATTTTACAGATATGCTGTTAAGTAAGTAACGCCTTTGAATAGCTCTGCCTATTTAAGAGATAATCTGTTAAGTTTAAAGAAACAGCTTTGAATAGCTCTGTCTATTTAACAGATTGCTGTTAAGTATAATATAACGTTTTTGAATAGCTCTGTCTATTTAAGTGCTGTTAGTTTTAAAGTAATGTCTTTGAATAGCTCTGCCTATTTAAGTGCTGTTAGTTTTAAAGTAATGTCTTTGAATAGCTCTGTCTATTTAAGTGCTGTTAGTTTTAAAGTAATGTCTTTGAATAGCTCTGTCTATTTAAGTGCTGTTAGTTTTAAAGTAATGTCTTTGAATAGCTCTGCCTATTTAAGATATATGCTGTTAAGTTTAAAGTAACGTATTTGAATAGCTGTGTCTATTTAACAAATATGTACCTACGTTGTTAACAGTACATCTAAACTTATTCTACAAAATTACCCAACTAAAAACACATTATTAAATAAATCCTTTTAAAACGAGCCCACAGTCGGTCTAAGCTCGATACACCTTGTTCTACTCTCTACCCCATACATGATTAACCCGGCACCTGCACGGTGAATCCATGGAATGCTAAGAAATTTGTGTCTATACAGTACTTCATTTATATTTAACTGAAATTCAGTATCATATAATATTTTAGGAATTCAAGAATTGGTCTGACAGGGCAAATGATCTGCGCATACGTCTTCTGTCGATCTCTGCGCCATGTTGTGGGCGGCGCGAGTCGAATTCGTTGACGTCGGAACTGACAAACTCATTACCATCTGCCCTCATCCACATTTATTAGAAAGAGATAGTACTACTAACTCTGTGTAATTTTTTTTTTTTCAGAAAACTACTTTTTCTATGATACGAACCTGAAATCGATACTATTTATTTTTACTACCTATATATTAGTTTTAAATTAGTAACCACTAAGTTCACTTGACCTGCTTCTGTTTATCAGTAGAAACCTCAACAAAGGATCTCAGCTTTAAATTGGTTTTAACCATATCGAAATATCTATTTTCATATCAGTATAAGAAATTAATTGTAAGTAACATTCTTTTTCTTTCTGAATTAGAAATGGAAGGCTTAAAGTTGCGATTTTGAAAGTATTCAGGATGAAGAAACGATTTAAGTTGAGTTATTACTAAACATGGTGCGATGGTAGCTGGATTGTAACAATTTCCTTAAAATACAAAAAGGTTTGCGGTTCTAGTCCCGGATTGTAGCAATAAGAAATACTTTTCTTACGTACATTTGTCATAGATTCACAATACCACCGTACTCTTGCTTTGAAGAACATGTCAAGCCGTCAGTCCTTAGTTATACTAATACCAACTTGTGATAATAAATTGACATCAGTCCCTCGCAACCCGTCTGGTCAGTGTGGCGAATGTAGGCCAAATTCTCCGGAAATGTATTCTGGAAGGCCATTCTCCAATGGTGTATGTGTTGTATTTGTTACTAAACAATCTGCCAACCCGTCTGGCGAATATGGCGTGAGATAGCCAAATAGGTATTATCATCACGACCGTATGCCTTGCGAGGTGGTAAGACCACGCTTTAGTAAGAAGCAAGTGCACATTTAGCCATCTTTACAAAAGGTCCCTGATGACAAGTGGCTAGCTTGTCTATGTCTCTGGCATACTAGACTCGAGAAATGTCACAAATAAATTAAATATCTTTTGTGTTTTCAACTAGGAATCGAATCCAACACGTCCGCGTAATAAATATTATGTTCTGAAAGACCCTTTTTCAGCATTGGGGGTCTAGAATATTCTAGAATCTAGAAGGTGTGGAGTGAAAATTGATAAAAAATATTAAATTTGTGTGGTTATTAAAATTGGACTTTTTCGTGGTATTGCTGTTAGACTCGTGTTGATTGTTTTGTGCAGTTTAGTCAGACATAGTTTGTGTTTATTACAATAAAGCTAGAGTTGTATACGTTGTGTGCTGCTAATGTTTACTATCTGATGACGAGACACGACTGTTTACAGCCGAGCGTTCACCAACCCGTTCGACGTTTGTGCTCTATTTATAGCCATTCGATAATCATGATTTATTTATTTATGAGAGCGCTAAACTTACGTTAGTATAGAAAACCAAAATTTGATGAATATTCCCGAAAAAAAATTCAGTGACACAACATTTATAACTCTAACGCTCAGGCAATAAGAACGAAATTAGATACAACAAATTAATACAATAACAGGGTTGTAGTATACAGCTTAGAGGTTGTAGATCCGTTAGAACTTTTTAAATATTTACACAAAGTCGATAGTATAATGTTCTCTCGCTTTAAGTAATTAAGATTCACTTTCGAGTGGTGAGAATAGTTTACACAAATGTATGTAAATAAAACTGGCTAGTTTAATGCAAAACTTTTGGTTTACGCTTTATGGTAAATATTTGGTATACGATCGTATAACCATTTTAAAGATCTAGTAAAATGTTTGGTTTAATTGTGCTAGGTCAAGAACAGTTCGACAGGCGTCCTTGCGACTTGTAAATATTATTGTCTAAGGGGGTTTTCCAAGTTTTTGGGGCAAAACTGGTTATGCACTATCATATACACATACTAAGGATGTTATACTATATGGAAGCAATCGATTAAAAAAAATAGCTTATTTTCTCCATATCACCTTCCACTTAATATATACAAAAATAAATGCATAAACAAAATTACATACTATGGTAGTACAAAATTATGTAAGGCTTAAACAAAGAGAATTGCAGATGTTTAGTTTATCTTATGATAATTGGGAGTATGTTACTCGGCGAATAGTCCCTCCGCGCTAGGTAGGGCGGCGCGCTTCGCTGTGGGCGGCTCACTCACTCGCCCGCCAGCCACCGTGCGCGCACGCATGAAGACCGAGGACCAAGCCACCGAAGAGGCGGCGCGCCGGCCGCCCGCCACTCGTCGACAAGAGAAGCCTCCTTACTCTTACATCGCTCTCATCGTCATGGCCATCAGGCAGTCACCCACCAAACGACTCACCCTCAGCGAGATCTACGCGTTTCTTCAGGATCGATTTCCATTTTTCCGAACGTCATATCAAGGATGGAAAAACTCGGTCCGGCACAATCTCAGCTTGAACGAGTGCTTCGTCAAGCTACCGAAGGGTCTGGGTAGACCCGGAAAGGGTCACTATTGGACTATCGATCCGTCATCGGAGTTTATGTTCGAAGAGGGTTCTTTCCGGCGACGGCCACGAGGTTTCCGACGGAAATGTCAAGCTCTGAAACCTCAGTTTGGAAGCGGTGGATATCTTTGCGGTCCGACGGCGGGTGGAGTTCTGGCTTCGTTGCCGCCGCCTCAAACCAGTGCATACGAGCTCGGCGCAGTGGGTGTGCCGGTGAGCGCGGGCCCGACCGCCCTGGACTATGGAGCGTGCGGGTACACACATACTGGTGGTGGACAGCAGCTGTCGTATGGCGGAGAGTACTGCACTTCGTACGCCAGCATGGGGGGCGAGCGCGAGTGGTCCTTGGGCTACAGCGGCCCGAGCGCGGAGACAGTGTACCGATCGATGCCGCCCGGGGGCTCCCCTCCGAATCATCCCCACGACCTGCCTGATATCCTTCCAAACTATCAGCAATACACCGTCGCTAATGATCATGGTGAGTTATTTTAATCTGTTTAGTTTTATGTTATTACAGTTTAGAATTTATAATATAATTATTATTTGTTGCTACGCATGTTTTACACATTTAGGCACCTACGGTCTTACTAAGTACTTTTAAAATATATTTTATTTATGTGCACCTATGCGAATGATACTGTGACCTTGTCATATTCTATTGAACCCGAAAATTTGGACAATAGTGTTCAATTCCTGCAATTTCTTTAATTGTGACAAATTAGATCATTATAAGCGTCACTATCAGCTAGTGTAATAATACAGATTTTTTTTTGCATCAAATATATTCCGTTAGGCAAACGTGTATTTTATTCAAATACGCGATCAGTGAAGGTCGCTCTTAGACATATCTTGCACACCTATGTCATTTCAGCTGACATCAAATATTTTTAAACGCTCTAATCGATCCATTGTGCTTTGCGAACGAATTGCTACTACTAAACGCGGGATATCATCCAACTACACACATCAAAAAAGTCTAGGGATCAAGCATGTTTATGCGGATTTCTTGTGATTGAGATGTGGCTTTGTAATAAATTTATGATTTTATAAATTTATATGGATCCTTTTTGGTGCATTTCATAATTTAAAACAGGAACTGTCAATCAAATTCGAGTAAAAGATGAAAATCAGCTGTCAATATTTTCCCTATAAAAACATAAGACGCATTGAAGACATTATTAGTGCTACTGTTTCCCTACTACTGATTAAAACCAACGTTATTATGGAGCGGCGACGTCATTTAAGCAGGGAAGAAATGATCAGAGCCGTGGGAATGATAGAAGCTGGTTCCCGGCAACGTACTGTGGCTTTAGCTCTGAATACAAGTCAGAGTGTTATCAGTCGACTTTGGACACGTTACCGAACCACTGGTACCGTGGCTGAGCGCCATGGAGGACGGTATCGCTGCACCACACGGAGACAAGACCGATACATTCAAATCACAGCTCGAAGAACTCCAACAATAACCGCCATGATGTTAGCCGTGAGCCTTCATCGCTCTTCAGGGAACTTAATTAGCGACCAAACAGTCAGAAACCGCTTGCATGAAGTGAACCTTCATTCCCGAAGACCGCTACGGGTACCACCTATAGCAATGCACAATCGTAGGACTCGATATCAATGGGCTCTTGAACACAGAAATTGGACAGAAGAACAATGGCGTTTCGTGTGCTTTTCTGATGAGTCTCGTTTTGGTATGAGGCCGGATACAAGACGTATACGACACTGGAGAACCCCTGGACGCCAACAGCGATTAAAATCCTGCCAGGAAGTCCATCCTTATAGTGGTGGAACCATCATGGTATGGGCGGGTATTTCGATCGGCGGAAGAACTGAGTTGATTTGGATCAGAGGCAACCTCAACGCTCAAATTTATGCTGAGACGGTTGTATCAGACGTCATCGTTCCTCTACAAGTGCATATCGGTCCCTTATTTCAGTTAATGCATGATAATGCACGACCGCACACCGCAAGAGTTGTAAGACAGACTCTCGCCGCAGCTAACATCAATGTCCTGCCCTGGCCTGCTCAGTCGCCAGACTTGAACCCGATTGAGCATGCATGGGATATTCTTCAGAGAAGAGCTCTGCCGAATATGGAGGGTATCCAGTCGCAAGAAGACCTTTTTTTGTTGTTGCAACGAACATGGGCGGCCATTCCACAGCGTGATTTGGATGAACTCATTTTGAGTATGCCAAACCGATGTTCTTGTGTTGTTAGTGTTCGCGGTAGAAACACGGATTATTAATTGTTTAAGTTACCCAATAAAATTTTAAAAAAAACTGTTATTTCAGTCTTTTTTTCGAACTTTAATGTTAGTGGTTCAAATGTCAAAAATCCCTTTATTAGGAAAATGGCAATTTTTTTTACTAATGCAAAGGTGACTTGGTTTATCGTTACTGTAGACAAACGAAAACATTTTATTTGATCAATCCTTAAAGAAAATTTTAATGAATATCAATCAGGAGAAAAGTTATTGCAAAAATATATGTTGATCCCTAGACACTTTTGATGTGTGTAGTTTGATTGTAGGTATATTAGCAGGAAAAGAGCGGTAGTGGAATGGTTGTAAGAACACTTTTCTTAAAATTATAAAAAAGGTTGGTTGGAAACCTGGCATCAATGAGAAATAGGTGGCGAGTTTAGCCCGAACTCTCCAACAAATTCTGGAAGGCCCATGGCATCTTTAACAGTGAAGGTGTAGGGTCTGTGATGACGATTGCAGGGATAATAGTTATTATTATGTTTTAGCTTTAATACTGTTAAACTACGTGTATGGATGCTTGCACATGGTGCAAATGACATGAGCATGTTGGGGAACTTGTGTTTGTATTGTGTATTACACCACACATAGAAGTATACTCGTACTAGTTAAGCGGCACGCGAGCGACCCGCGCTAGTAACCCGCGCGATCGGCATAACCTGCGCGGGTCACTCGCGCGCTTTTGTAATAACATACATCTTTTCGATTTAACTCACCTACAGAAGCGTTAACGCTGAAACGAGTAAGACCCATACATATAATATAATATAATATATTGCTAACTAGTATAGTAGTAGGCTCGCGTGTTTAGCCCGTACCAGTAACTTGCTCCAGCAAAACGGACTGTAATCTCCACTCTAGAACCCGTTTTCCCTATCGGTCGTCGGTTCTCAGGCAGATGTGTCCGGCCCACTTCAACTTTAGCATGCTAATTTTAAAAGCTCTTATACCAAAGAAAAATAACCGATTGATTCTTTTCTCGTAAATTTACAAATCTTATACATAACCACTAGAACGAAAAACTGTCCAAGTATCACTTACGTTTAATTTATAGAATTTTAAAGTAATTACCACAAATTGGATGACGCCCTCGCTAACCAGTCTGGTCAATACGGCATGAGTATACGCCAAACTCGAAAAATATATTTTCTTAGGTCCATTTTTAGCAATAGAAGATTATGAATGTCGAATAACATCGGCCAAGTCCCGTACTTTGTAATTTTGTATGAGAGAAAAGTATAATACCTAATTGAAAGTACTTAAGTTAGGTAAAAGCTAAATGCACGCTTTACTGGCTGATATCCGGCGTTCGGTCTTTAGTTCAACTACCACCATGCTTTATGATAAAAATGGTAAAAGAGAAGAAAAAAAGTTACTGTTGATAGTAATTTTAGCTGTCTTTCGAATGAGGTAGCTCGAACACCTATCGTCCACTTGAGATAAAGTATTGACGTCTACAAATCATCACCGTAACAAGTGGGAATTTGCTTTGACACTTGGGATTATTTACGACCTACGTGGCACTAGAGCATAACCAGATACCTATCTACGGACGATGCTGTTCCTGTTTTTTTATAACTTTGGCGAAGGCGATTAGATTAGGCTACTGTTTTGTAACAACGTGCAGAGTTTTCCAAAAATAGTAACCTAAGTATTTGTTTTTTTTTTCTTAATCTACACATACGCGGTTCGTTCATTTGGTATAGTATGTTATAAAAATCAACATTAAGTACCAAAAATAATTGAAACTAATACCTATGGTGCACAGTATGTTTTCTTTCCTAAAAGACTTCCTCAATTTATTCGCCTATTTGTTGGGGTAAACAATGTTGATACCTTATATCTAAATTGTATTTGATAACTAAAAATATATGCGTTATTTATTATTTAGTTAGTTGAGATTGTTACACATTTACGCTAATAATAATAAATAATAAATATTTCCAGACAGATCACACAGCGCCATCTAGTTTCCGTGGTAAGCTACAAGGCTTGTGTTACGGAAACTAGATGGTTGATAAACTACATATTATTCTTTTTTTTTGTAAATATATACATATTATACATATAAACACCCAGACCGAGACAAATTATACAATGTACAACTTGCCCCCGGTGGGAATCGAACCCACGACCTCCTGAGTTCACGGCAACGTTTGTTACCACTAGACCACGGAGGCGGATAATAATGAATATACAAAAGTAGTATCACACTTGTATATTAATTATTAAATACTTTATTGCACTTCACTTAAAAGTACATAACTGCCTCTGTGGTCTAGCGGTTAAGTTCGTGGATTTAGACTAGGGGGTACCGGGTTCGATTCCTGGTTGGGACACAAACATATTTATTAATGTATACAAAAACATTTAATTCATATTTAATTTATTTGTGATAATTCTCGAGTTTGGTACGCTGGAGACATCGACGAGCTTGCCACTTGTCATGATTGGCCTATAGTAAAGTTGGCTGAATGTGAATCCGCTTATTTATAAGCGTGGTTTCTGACCACCCCGAAAGGGAAACGGTCGTGATGATACTTTGACTTCTTTTAGAATAGAAGTATAGTAAAAGAAAAATAGTTGCGGTGACAAGTCCTCAAATTCAAATTATGACGATAACAAACATGGCAGCTAAAAATTTTATAGTTAAGCGCGTTGTCGAGAGTCGAGAGAAATAGTCAGGCAGATATAGCTTCTTTTGCATTTACAAGTATAATAGTATTAAATACCTGAGAGTGTAGCTATGCATAAGTAGAATGTACAAGTATTTGGGCATCATCAAAATCGGTATTCTTGGTTGTATACTCTCCAAACCTCGAAAGGCATACGTTGCCATTTTAAATATTTCTGGCAACATTGAGGATTGCGTTCCCGTAATCTAAATACTCATTTGTTAGAATTACTATACGCGCTATCAACACCTTCATGTATCACAAAAATATTTATTATTTGGAACAAATTCTGATTTCAATGATGATAGAACACATTTTTAACATTATTAAATTATAATAACTATTATTATACAATACGAACGATTTATTTGATGATTTTATAGATACGTGTGTTTGGCCGTATATTAATTAAATTAAAATTTAAAAAATATATTACAACTACTAGTACTATTAGTACTTATTAATGTTATTTCGGTTACCTAAGGTTTATGATATGACAAAAAACTAGATCTCGTTTAGCGAAACGTTTCTATTTATATTATTTGTTTAATAAATTTTGTTATATTGTACGAGTACCTCTGGCAGACCCTGAATCCCGTAACGCAGGTGTTTTTTATAAAACATATTACTCGGATTTCAGAGCGCCATAAAATACGTGTTATGTTCTTTTACTTGGAATAAATTTATTATTATTATTTGACTATATCTTGTATACTACAAAACAAAAATGTCGAGTGAACTAACTTAGAGTTAACTTTACATATAAAAATACAAGTATTTATAGTACACAAAAACGTCGTACGAGTATTGATACAATATTTTTTTCTTAAGTCTCTTCACTTGTATAGTTTCCTGGTAGTTTTGTCATGTGTACTGCGTGTCTGTGTAGGTATAAGGTAGTGACATCGCACGCAATTACGGAGCTCGACAACTTGATTCAATAAATACCATAGACTCTTATTACGATGACCGGACCATTACAAAATAAATATCCCGATTTGGCCTACTTATTTAAATTTTAAGATGGATTATTTGAAATAATGACATGTTGTAGATTTACAACAACACCATTTCACGTTGAGCCATTGGCCCCGGTTACACTAATACAAACTTGTGGAATCGTCATTAAAAAAGTATAAATTGACATCAGACCCTTGCTAACTCACTTGGTCAGCGTGGCAAATGTAGGTCAAATTCTCAAGATTATTCTGGAAGGCCCATCGCCAACAGTGGAGGTCTGGAACTCTTGTGTTCTAGGGGCTGCAATGGTAATGGTAATTAGAAATATAAAAAAACAATATCACCACAACTGCTTCAGAAAATAAGTTATAGAGATAGGAGCAGTAAGAAACCTTATACGCGGTTTATAATGATTCCAAATTAGAAAGAACATACAATAAACCTACTGAGGTGTTTTTATCACCGTGGTGTAGTAGGTACAAATATTTTAAAATGCAAGTAATTGTTAGTAATAGTTAGTAATCAGTGCCTCAGCTATGCTGAATTGACGAGATTAACATGCATAGTAATTAGGGATTGCAATCCCGCAAACGAGATACCACAATACCGCGTAATTCCACTCCACTTATTAGCCTGCGAGATCCCGCATCTCTAAACACGGATCCGCAGATAGCAACCCCATAGGCTATAATTATATAGATAGAGTAATTTTTCTTTATTTCTTTATTATATTTTTCATATAGCTTTATATACCTACTATTATGTGTTGAAAAAATATCTTTTAAATGTTACTTTTTTTCACAAAAACATTGTTTAACCATGATTTTAAAATTGTATTTAGAGTGCGGATCCGGTAGGATTGAGCAATACACAAAATAAATCCTGCGGGATTCAAGAGCTGCGGGATTACAATCTCTAATGGTAATCCTAGTCTGATACAGAAAACCAACTTAGGTAATTTTACAGATTTTTAAACAATTTTCAGACCTTTGTAGGTATAACTTACGCATATTACGCACCTTAATAGAGCGATTAACAACTTGTATTCAGTTACCTATAATTAGGTACTGATATAATTGTAGGGAATCCCGTAAACCGGTCTCTATGACTCAAGTATTTTTATGGAGACTACATTTTTACTGTACATTTATTTGTGTTAATTACGTGTAAGACCTTTCTATATTGTTTTTTATTTATTATATAAAAAAGCCTTTATTTTATAATCAATTTGTCAGTTGTCATTAACTGACGTCAGTCTAATCTTTAAAATTATACTATAATGTCCAAGTCACATGCGTAAAAATATAGTAAGTATTTGTAAACACCTAGCGAAATCTTACAAGCTCAGCAAGATTATCAAAAATACGAATTATTACTTTTTTATAATTGGCTTTAGTCTGTTGTGCATTCAACATGTATGCTATCCGTCTTTATTGCTCTTACCAGATTTTTCTATAGGCTATCTTGCTTGTTTCACATGACCCAGATATCAAATATGGTCAGGAACAACTACGACGTCAGCATCAGAGCTATACAATTTGTACTTTAAGCCAAATCAAACCTTAACCAGTATAGTTAAAATGTATTTTGCTATACTCGTATTAGGCTTGAATTGATCTGCAACAAAATCACATTTATACCTCTTCATACCTTCTGTGCTCCTGGTGATAATAGGTAAATAACGGTCCATGAATAAGGTAAATAGCAGAATCTTTTCTATCTAATCTATGCTCTGACATGAAATCTGTTTCTTATTTTTTAATACAGCTGACTGTCTTATAAGCTATTCTATAAGCCACAATTATCTACCGCACATACAATCGGAAATTAAGTTCATTTAACACGATATTTACGTAAAAACGAAACTTGTTAGTACAATATATATATAGGAAGGCGAGCTTCACTGATCGGTTATCCTAATGAAATCTACTTTTTATACAATAAAAAAACCTTACAAAAGCGGCGCTGATAGGTTGCTTTACTTATTATGTTCAAGGCTCTACAGAATATTTTTTCTGATGATGTGTGCGTGGAAGGCTACAGTCTAATTGGAAATATCTTCAAATATCTGAAAATGCTGTATGTAGTTTAGGTGAATTAAATAACGAATAAAAATGATCAAATTTTATTTTATAAAACTAATTTGCACCTGGGAATCGCAACCGATAATTTTAACAAAAGGATTCGATTTCTGGAGTTTCCTTAAGTTTGACATTTGTTATTACTTCCCAAATGTTGATCCTAATAAGTGACACTATCGGCTAGTGTAATAATAAAAAAAAGTAAACCTTTAATGGGCAAATTATTTTAAATTGGTAATAATCAATAAACCTAATTTAGATTTATAGATAATTGTATTTCATTCCGATAACTGATCGGCGAAGATCGCTCTTAGACGTATCTTAGTATTATAGCAGTTAGATTTTTTGGTATAAACCTATAGTTCGACTAAAATAATTTTCTTTAACGACTTTTGACATAAATGATAGGTATGGCCACAGTTTAAAAAATTGTGAATAATTGAAATATTAAACATTTGATTAGTTTGAAAAGTGATTGGTAGTGGAAATAGTGGTGAAGACATTACATACTCGTAGATACTAAAATGAATATACAATCAGTTTTTTGTTAGAACGCTGTCCGTCAAGATAAAGCTCGCGGCTTGCATCCCGCATGTACAATGAGAAATACACTTTTCTTACGTACGTAGATAATATTTTCAACACCACCGCACTCGTACCTCGGGGAACACGTAAGGCCGGAACGACTAATATTAACTTGAGGTAAAGGAACTATCAAATAAAAACAACCGTTTCTGGCCCTCGCCAACCCGCATGTCTGGCTAGTGTGGCGAGAGAAGGCCTAGGACTACGTGTTTTAGAGGCTATGATGTGTTCATGAAATGAGTCTGCAATTGCGATGCCTTTTACCCTGCCACGCCTCCGCAATTGCAAACGCCCACCTCAATACTAGAAAAGCATTTGTCAATGTGTGAAGAGCACAAACACCGACACGAGACGTAGCCCGTAGCAGCTGCCCAATTTAAAAACCTAGCAACTGTCATTGCAGAAGCTGTACAATTTAAATCAATAATGGTTGGTATGACTATTTATGTATCATAAATCTATTTAAGAGGAAAGGGAAAAGACAAACTAGCAATCGATGGATTTATGGTACGGGTGTCGAGTCCATCGCGTGTGCGAGATAGAGGAGTGTGAAAGTGTCTCAGGCTTGTGACCGAATAAGCTGGGTTTAGAAGACTCTCTTATTACTTTTACTTTATTTGTGTTTGGTACTAACGTTAAGAAGGTTTAACGTTTTAGCATCCTTCTAGTTCTCACAATCCAATATTTCAAATATTTTTCATGTCCGAGTGTACTTTTGAGAAATGTAGTCTATCAACATTCTATGAAATAATATTACGGACATTTTGGAGATTTATCATTAACGGAATCATACAGTATTTGGTTGGGTAGAGAGAGAAGTAGAATGGTGGATGGTGAGCGTATTATCGCGAAATTAAAAAAGGAGGCCTCCTTTTCTTAAACCAGCCTATTGTCGGTCGCAAGCCCGAGACACCATTCTTCTCATCTCCACCCACACACGATGGACCCGGCACCCGCACGGTGAATCCATGGAATGCTTAGAAATTTGTCTTCTTCTTCCATATTTGTTTTATTAAAATGGTTATATATGTTTTTGCTATTTTTCTCTGTCTAATATTAGGTATAAGATTAGGCTTTCTATAATAATAATAAAATAAAATGTGTTTATACATTAAATAAATGGCACATCTTAGATAAAAAGAGATCATTTACATTAGGTACACTATCATTGGTTGATTATATTAGAGAGATAGATGCAAAAAAAATATGAGTCAATTAAAAGTTTTCGCCTAGAACAACATATATGATAAAACACTGACAAAAATAAAAAAAAATTGAATGAAACAAAAAAAAAAACAAATCTTACAAATATGCAGCCCGTGCGTTGAAGAATTAAGAAGAAAGTAACAATGGTAATATTTTCATCATTAATCATTTCACTGATACAAGTAATTTACTGTTTACACTTCACTTTAGATATTTTAAGTAACGGTCCAAGCCGTCTCTGAGGTCGGTGGGGTGTCTGCAAAACAATTTTGCTTACCAACTCGGGACAATCAATCGAGCCGGAGTTAAACAGGTTCATCACGTACAAAACATCAGCGATTCTACGACTGGAGAGGCGTATATGATGTCTTCTACAGCGCTCTACGTTGGTATCGTCAAAATTGCAAATTAGAAATCTACTCTGAATAGCCTCGATTCAATCAATATAAATGTTATAGCTTGGGTTCCATGCTTGAGACACATACTTGAGGACATTGCGCAAGTAGCAGTACAAAATTTTAATTGATTTAATAGAAGTAAAAATAGCGCAAGATTTTATTACAAACCTGAGGGCTTTGGAAGCCTAATCTTATATCTAATCTGACACTGAGAAAAATAGCAAAAACATATATAATCATTTCACTAAATTCATTTAGCAGTCTAAGATTCACTCATGAAATTTCTAAAACTAACATAACATTTTTAGATGTAGATATTACTTATAATAATCATAATATTTTAACTTCTGTTCATTTTAAAGAAACCAACAAGTTACAGTATCTGCATTACAGTAGTTGCCACCCGTCGCACACAAAACGGTCTATACCACATTCACTTTCTATCCGCGGTAAAAGAATTTGTAATAATTCAACATCTTTGGCTAAATATCAAGGCAAAATCTTTAATGGGTTATGTAGGCGCGATTATCCCCCAAACTTTTTACACAAACACATGAACAGGCCTTCTAACACTCCAAACGCTATACACACACAACAACAAAATTCCCTTCGGCTTATAATACCATACTTCCACGGGGCACACAAAATTCAAAATTTATTAAAGGATAGCTTTTCTATCCTTAAGAATAATAATATTACACGAAATCTTTTGGAAACGTGCCCTAGTGTAACGTATAAACAAAATAAAAATTTAAAAGCTATTTTAGCAAAAAATAAAAATACACGGAGTAATAATACATTGTTAGGTACACACAAGTGCAACCAATCTCGTTGCAAAACATGTCCCATAATAAATTCCGATATCAATATACAAACTCATCATAACCCTGTTGTCATCAAAATTCAAAATTTCGCACAATGTACTACTTCTCATTGCGTATATATGCTGGAGTGCAGATTTTGTAACAGTTTTTATGTGGGAGAGACTACGACACCCCTTCGTACTCGCATGAATGGACACAGACATTCAGTAGATTCTCAAATTAATAATATTTTACCTGTGCCCACCCATGCGCGTATACATAACACTACCTTTAACAATTGTTTCACAGTAAGAGTATTAAAGAGTTTTCCTAAAACTATTCGGTCTATTGATTTAAAAACATGGGAAAGCTCTTTTATATGGCAGCTTGGTGCATACTATAGCCCTGGTCTGAATGTAATGCATTAGGTTTTGTCTAACTTGTTTTGTAAATTTATTAATATCGAACCAACAATAGACATAACATACTGATGATGTTTTCCATGATGCGCGAGGTGATGATGATATTTTTCTAAAAAATAAATACAAAACTATATAGTGCATTGCCTTCACCATTGCTAAAAGAAATAAAATTACTTTTTTCAAAATTTATGACAAAGACCTTCAGTCACTGTCACTGATGACGCCGCTCCAAAGAGAGGCGAAATATTTGGCAAAAAATATTTTAAGCTTCAATTTATATATTTTACCAAGTAAAAAACATATATAACCATTTTATTAAAACAAATATGAATTTTCTGTTCTAAGATACTAGGTTTTTAATTTAGGCATCAAAGCTACGGGAATATCCACTGCAGTTCTGCATTCCTGGTACTTTCAGCGCGAAGTATTTTAAAACATATACAGAAACATATGTTCAGGTTTATAAATCAATAAATAAATACACTCTGAATTTCCTTAAGCCAAATTATTTTGTCACTTTTGTTCCATGTCAATGTCAGTTTAAACTAGCCCTGGTTTAGCTGAACGTTTATAAATAGAACTAGTATTTTTTTTATTTATTTAATATCGTATACAATTATATTCTATTTATATAATTTTCTCTAATAATATAATTTTATTAAGTAAAATATTAAGAAAACTCTATTATAAATGATATTATGTATTATATAAACGTTAAGTACTGTGTTAAGATATAACGTTTGTTTAAAAAAGTATTGTAGATAAAAAGGGCAATCTCTCAGATTTTATAATTTAAAAGCTTAGTTTTATGTTATTTATATAATTAATTTAACAATCGTCAATATAAGTTATTCTAGTGTTTATTTCTATGAAAGGACTTAAGTAATATTTATATTTTAGGAAAAATTAACCGTAGGAAATAAGTGCGGAAATGCTCTGTTTTGGTGATCAATTGCATTTTATGCAAGTAATGCACTTATGATGCCATTTGATACGTTACGTACAGAGAGTAATGCAATACACCAGGGTTGCATGAGGCTGCAGGAAGTGTTCGGAATTTCAGGACGTATACATGCAGGCTCTTCATACAAAGATAGACACTCGTACGTTAAAGCACAACGATTTGTTTTTAAATTCCAAAACTACTAATCAATAATTTATATGCTTTAAAAAAACTGGATATTTAATACCTACATATACTACCTAACTAAAATTAACATTACAACTTTTTTGTTAAAGAAATTCTTTTAAGGCTTTTAACTTTTTGACAACAAGTCATATTTAATGTTTTCGACCGAACACAAATCTAAATCTAAATAGGAAATAGTGCCAAAATGCTCTGTTTTGTTGATCAAATTTATTTGGTGCAAGTACAGAATTCACTTGTGATTATCGATTGAAGGATGTACGTACAGAGTGTAATGCAACACACCAGGAATGCATAAGGCTGCAGGAAGTGTTTCGGGATTTCAGGACGTTTGCATGCAGGTACAGGCACAAAGATACTCGTACGTTAAAGTACAACGATTTGTTATTAAATTCCAAAACTACTAATCCATAATGAATATGTTTTAAAAAATCTGGATATTAAATACCTATATTTAGGCGTACCTAGAATCATCAATACAACGTTTTTTTAAATAGTTTATTTCATATGCTTTTGACTTTTTGACAAGTCATCTTCAATGTTTTCTACCAAACACAAATCCGGTAACTATATATATATATAAATAGGAAAAGGTGAGCAAAAGCTGTTTTATTGATCAAATAGCATTTAGTGCAAGTACAGAATGCACTTGTGAATTAAAGGATGCACGTACAGAGTGCAATGCAACACACCAGGGATGCATGAGGCTGCAGGAAGTATTCGGGATTTCAGGACGTATGCAAGTTCTTCATACGTTAGACACGTTAAAGTACAACGAATTGTTTTTAAATTCCAAAACTACTAAATAATCTATAGTTTATACATATATTTTTAAAAAATCCTGGTTGTATATATATTTGGGCGTACTACCTAACTAACCAAAGTTCATTCATAAATACCACAATTTTTTTAAAGAGTGGATTTTTTTGGTTATTGACTAGTCATATTTTCAATGTTACCTATACCACTAAATAGGAAATACTGCGGGAATGATCTGTTTTGGTGATCAAATGCATTTGGTGCAAGTACTATTGCAAAATGTAATGTCGACTGAAGGATGTACGTACAGAGAGTAATGGAATACACCAGGGTTGCATGAGGCTGCAGGAAATGTTCGGGATTTCAGGTCGTATTGTTGTAGGTTCTTCACACAAAGATAGATACGTTAAAGTATAACGATTGTTTTTAAATTCCTAAACTACTAACAATTCTATAAATATATTTTTTTTTAAATCCTGGAGTCATCTACTGTCATAACCGCTAGACTACAGAGGCTTAAACAAGGATCTAAAGGTTAGGTTACTTTTATTGATGATAATGGTGAACGCGCGCACCTAGACCGAGCTGCACTCTCTGTCATCATAATAGTGGAGTAAAAGATAGATTAAACTAGCCGGCCGTAGCTTCATTTTTAAGCGCAGTAGTCATATAAAGGAATCCAATCAACCGCTATTACAGATGAAATACGTTTTGAAATTTTGATGTATGTCATGCTCGGCTAAATTCGAGATAATAAAGGTTCTACTATTTTTAAAATCTAATGTTTAATACGGCCGCTGTTTTAGCAAAAAATGTAACATCATAATTTTGTTGACAAATTACTATTACTCGTACGTTTATTATTCACTAGATAATGGATGTCCGTGAAATAAACTGACACGTATCTTAATAACATACCTAAAGTACGTATGTAGTTACCAAAGATTTTGTAAGAAGCGCATCTACTACATGTGTCACACGCGCAATAATCTGTATTGCCACCTGTGACGTTTGCAATAATGTATGTACAATTGCAAATTAAAGTTGAGTGTGTGCTTTTTTACATTTCTCGGAGCGAGCCATAATTAGTCGGCTATAGATGTGTGTGCCAGTGTCTATGTTAAATTGATATATATATATATATATATATATATGTTGTAACAGTGTATTAGTGTTGTATGTGAAAGTGACACGTTTGTTTGTTCTAAATGTTACAGTCGCGCGCGCGTCGTCTTACAAAATCATTGGTAGATACGAGAGTACGTCCGTAGCGCGTATCTATGTTTAAATTAATTTGGATCGAGCCGTAAGCTTTATTACTGAGCATGTGCAGAGCGGGCCGGTTCTCAGAAGTACCTCCGTTTCTTACGACACCATAAAACTGAACGTGGTAACATGTGCAATGGCGATACATGCAGCATCATGCGCGCCAGAAACACGGCACATTTAATGCATTCTTCATACTGCATTCCTCACTATTCAACATTTATGTATTTTAATGATCATAGATTAGTTTTGGTTATAGTAACTAACTATAAATAGTAAGTAAGATATAATAGTTTTTATAAAAGCTTAAAATATGCGTCTTTAGTTTATAGTCTAAGAGCGACCTTCACCGATTAGTTATCCGAATTAAATCCACTTTTTCTATAATAAAATACGCCAACAAAATCAACGGTGATGGGTTGCTTATGAAAATATGTTCAACGAACTTTATTATTTATTTTGCACAAATAAAAAAAAGGCTGGTAGCATATGGAAGTTTTGGGAAGTAATATCAAACGTCAATCCAAAGGAAACTGAAGGAATCGAACCCTTTTGTCTTATCACTTTATTATATAAAAAGTGATTTTCATTCGGATAACGAATCGGTAAAGGTTCTATTACAGATCTTGTATTATTTGACGATACGACGAATAAAATATTTACAGAATATTTTCTGTATTTTGATTATCTAAAATTTAAATTTTCCGACACTCTTCTCTTGGTATTATGATATGCTGACTTCTTAATTTATAAAACCCGAAGTAAAAGACCTTAAACAACCATATTTAAATTTTACAGTATCAATATAATTTTAACGAAAATTTTACATCGGTAACTTAAATTTATTATCTACTGTTTTTTTGCGGAATATTTATATTAATGTCAAATAAAAATCATTGAAGTTACTTTATTTATTCAGCATGATAAAATTATTATTACTTGTTCCTGTCTTTACAATTGTAAATTAAATAACATTCGTCACCATCCCGAATGCACAACAGCTACAGTAGTCAATGCAGTGCCAATAATAATATATGAGAGACTCTTTCATAGCCTTTACATTGTATTCAGAAAAATAGTTCTTTTTATATATTTTAATCATTCTTTGAATTGAATCGATCCAAATTTACGTTCAGGAACAATTAAACAAATTTAATTAAACTTCAGAACGTTTATTACAAATTCAACTCCAAATGGCGCTTTTTATCATCCGATTTTGATTGTATGCTCCCAAATTTACTTATGTACTCCGTTGCTCGAAACCTTGGAAATTTCCAGACGAACTTCTTTTACTAGATAAACTGTTACAAAATTCACTAATTAAAATTATAAATTGCCCCATGAATGACCGTACTTGGGCCCAGGCTTCACTACCCATTCGATTCGGAGGTCTGGGAACTCGCAAAATTTCCAGCGTTTCTGTCGTCTGTACATAGTACTGTCGAGCTCTACGGGAATATCACAAACCCATGATATTGCATATATACATAACCGCATGACCGTTGGGCCGTGGAAACGTGGGAGGTCCCTGGTGTGGGATGCGACATGTGTAGACACATTAGCCCTATCACACATCCAGGCGACCTCGTCAAGCGCGGGAAGTGCGACGGTTTCTGCATAAACCTCAAGCTGCGCATATACGCCAACCTCAGTACACTACAATATGTGCCGTTTGGGGTCAAGATTGGCCCATGGGGACACTCAGCCTTGCGTCTGGCCAAGCAGTTGTCCAAACGGCGTATTAGCTTAGCTATACAGAGGGGAAATGTTGCCAGTCTTCTTGGGACTATCACTGAAGGGTCATCTCTAGAGGACATTTTTTACTTATAGTTTATTTTTTATTAGGTTTAAATTATATTTACTTAAATTTTTACTTTTAAGTAGATTTAATTATTTTTACTTTTTAGTCCGTTGTAAAAAGTTTATCATTATTTCTTTAAATATTGTATTATTTTATATTAGAAGTCATATTTTTGTTATTTTATGCAAGTTTTATTAATTTTCATTTTATAATAAGTTAGTTTTTTTTTTTGGCGAATGCTGTGACACCTAATTGGTGATAAGCTATAATGGTATATATATACATATACCGCTGCGTGAACTAAGTCTATAAATAACACGATTTATAAACTCATGGACTTATATCTGGAAGTTTAGACCCATTTCATAAAACAAAGTGTTTGATTGTGAGCAAGTTACCTTTATCGTGTACTCGTACATTATTCAGCAATGTTCTGGTAGCTTATATTCAGCAATAATGTATAATACGAGTATAGGGTAATGTACTCGTTGGCAAGTTTTGGACCGTGGATATCCGTGTAGTGCGGTCTGTAGCCTCGCGTGTAGGGGACGATGAGCACTGTAGTTGATTTGTTTACACGAACGCTCGTTTGTTCCGAGCGTTTGATCTTTTTAAATGCAATAGGTATTTCGAGAATATCGCCGCCCGGTCGGAAAATCTAAAGCCGTTTGCTATAATAAAAATTACAAGAAATATTTTTTTGAGAACGACAACCTTGATGTTGGTAATGTTTATTTTTACCTACCTATGTATGTATGTATGTATATATGATCTGCTTTCCTTTGATAGCTGATTAGGTATAAACTTCTTAAGTTGTTACATGTTTAAAATTGGATTGTAAGTATATGTAATATTTTTTTTATGTAAAATAAATAGTAGCTGTGTAAAAAAGTTTGTACCTGGTTCATATTTTGTTACACTATATGATATTTTTTTTTATAAACAAATATAATAGTAATAATAATAATATTAATTTCACTGTCACAGTCACTATTAACTGAGTTAGTCCCTCGGCTTGTTATAAAAGCTAGACGAATACTATTAATATTAATTATTTAAAGAATTTTTTTCATACCTATTTTTATATAGTTTTTTTACACTATTTTCCCATATAATGACAAATTTGTTTTTACTAGTAAATAAATATCCCTCTGTAGTTCTTGTGCCGCCGCCGGCCTGCCGTGAGTGATCTGAATAGTGTGAGGCAGTGTGCCTTCAGTGGCGCTACGGAACGGGTGTACCCGTACTCGTTCTCTTGAATTCAAACTATCTATCGTAGCGAAAATTACGGTTTTGAATACCAGGGTAGCATGAAATAGTAAGAGGTGTATTATGGAACTAACGTATGAGCGCCACATACGATATTCAATTTATAAATACTATTATAGTTAAAAATGGAAGTAAATTCTCAATCAGCACCACCGTTTCTACAGGAACAGCAAATAAAATTAATATATATTTACAGTATCTATCATGATAAATTAATACTTATATAGAAATACATAGAAATTACTTTTCTATTTTCATTTGTCATGTGTTCGTTCCTCGGAGTAGTACGTTAAGCCGTCGGTCCCGGTTCCACTAATACTGGAATCGTTCAAATAAAAAAAAACATTCAAATTCACTAAAGATATTCTTTGTCTTTTGTAATCAGACTAGTCCAGGAGACAGAGCACATTTATATATAGGTAAAAGAAAATTGAGTCAATAAAGTTTTTTATTTATGATCTGGAAGGTCCATTCCCAGCGATCTCCAATCTAGACCTCTGTGTTCTAGAGGCTGTGATGACGATAGTGGTAGGGACTTATGTTACATGTCAGTATCTACTATTCTTTGTCCGGTTACCATCTACTTATTATCGTTCTTACAGCTCCTAGAACAGATCTGCATTGCTAAAGATATATGCCTTCTAGAAAAAAATTTTTGGATTCCCTAGGGAGATTCCCTCACCACCAGAATAGACCCCTATTGTATTTTAATGAGGATTTATGAACGATTCCACAAGTTTGTATTAGTGGAGGACCGACGGCTTAACGTGCTCTCCGAGGCACGGGAACGGTGGCTTTGTAAATTATGTCAAAAGAAATGTATATCTTCATTGGTACATGCCAGGGTTAGAACTAACCTCTTTAGGATTTTTAAGGAAAGCGTTCTTACACCTGGCAACCACCGTTCATTAGTGTCCACCCCATTTGTATATTCATTATACATTGCGTGTTATCGTTAAACTAAACAAAAGCTTAGTATAACATAAAACGTAATGTAACTGAAATCTAAATACAGGAACCAGGCTTAAAACTATGAGTAAAGCAACGACTGTAAGTCAGTGTGCCTTCAGTAGCACTCCGGAGTGGGTGTCTCCGTACTTCTCCTCATCAATAGAAACTGTTATTCTCGATGCTAAAATTACGGTTTTGAATACCAGGATAACATGAAGCAGTAAGAGGTGTACTATGAAACTTGCGTTTCCGTTCATAAGATATTTGATTTTTAATTGGCATTCGACATATTTTCGAATGGCAGATAATTTGAGTGGTGCTAGTTATTTCCATTCCTAGACAAAAATAAAACTGCTAAGCAATTAATATAATAATGAAACTAGATTATTATTATTTCTATACCTACGATTATAGTAGATTATTATTGGCTAATAACAAATTAATAAAAATCTAGCTAAGTTTCGTTTAATATTCCATTGCGAAGTAATAAATTAAGGTATTTTATTAATGTTGCTAATGGGGTGTATTACTAACTTTTTATCACGATAGATGGCGCATGATAGATGGTACCTAATATCACTGTCAGTTGCATAGAAAACATGTATTTTTATTTCGAAATTTATTATTTCCTGGATATTATGCCGAAGTGAACACCTTTTAAGTGTACAAATCGATATTTCTAAGCGAAATCAAAGATATGGTGATCTCAAAATTGCCGTTCTATTAGTAAAACCGTTTTTATCTTTAAAGATGGTGTGCGCTCTCTTTATTTGTCTTTTAAGATAGGTAACGTTAATTTTAAATTCATTTTTCTGTTATAAAAATAAAAAGCTACAAATACATTTTAAAATGATGCGATATAGGTGTAATACAAGGCCCCTAGCGACATCTACAAAAACCTTTGCCTGATACACCCCATTGTTACTCCAGTTAATCAAGCTCGACTTTACGTTAATAAGCAACGGAAGGGACAAAGCGCCCACCATAATAATTATATAATATTGTTAAAACCTATTATAATTATTATGATGTATATTGTTAGGCTCAGTAGTTTTTAGATTTCTTACCTCTCTCTGATTTTTTCTTATCTATAATTTTCACCGTGCAGTAGTGGGTGTCACAGACTCTCGTCCGTCAGTGTGCCTTCAATGGCATTCCGAGACAGTGGTCTCCGTACTTCTCCTCGTTCAATATTGCTGTAGCGAAAATTACGGATCTGAGTACCAGGATAACATGAAGTTGTAGGAATACTTAGTTCATGAGATATTTGAATTAATATTATTCTTTGCACTAGAGCCATTTGGGGACGTTTTTATAAATTTACGTTCATCATAATTATAATTAATATGTTTAATTATTGGTGGCTCCGTTGTAAAAACATTCAATCCAAAAAGGTTCGCGGTTCGAAACCCCGGCTTGTACCAATGAGAAATACTTTTCTTACGTACATTTATTATTACCAACACCACTATTTTTGTGCCTCGGTGAGCACGTTAAGCCGACGGACGGTCCCAGTTCCACTAATTCCAACTTGTTGACTCGTTAATAAATTGTCATTAAATTTACATCAGACCCTCGCCAACCCGTCTGCCTAGCGTGGCGAGTGTAGGCCTAATATTCCAGATATATGTATGTTCTGGAAAGCCCATCTCCAACAGTGGAGGTCTAGGACGCTGTGTTCTAGGGGCTGTAATGATGATGATGATAATGATGATTAATCCCTTTTGTTCCATGTCAATAAGGTTCAACTAGCCCTGGTTAAGCGCATTATTTTTTTATTAATTGAGCGTCAACACTTAAGAAATACCTACTGAGAAATTTGAATGCCGGATAATTACTAATTTTAACGGAGGAATTAAACAATTAAGAAATAAAAATAATAATAAATAATAGGTTCATATTTGTAACCTACAATTTTTTGTTACCTACCCATTGTTAGGTAGGTATTTAAATTTGATGTATTTTAGATGTCAACAAAAGTAAAAAGTAAACTATCATCACAACCGTTTCCCTTTCGGGGTGGTCAGAAACCACGCTTATAAATAAGCGGATTCACATTTAGCCAACTTTACTATAGGCCAATCATGACAAGTGGCAAGTGTCTCCAACGTACCAAACTCGAGAAATATCAAAAATAAATTAAATACTAATTAAGTCTATTTATTTACATTAATAAATATGTTTGTATCCCGACCAGCAATCGAACCCGGTACCTCCGAGTCTAAATCCACGGACTTAACCGCTAGACCAGCGTACCAAACTCGAGAAATATCACAAATAAATTAAATATTAATTAAATGTATTTATTAAGATTAATAAATATTTTTGTGTCCCGACCAGGAATCGAACCCGGTACTTCCGAGTCTTAATCTACGGACTTAACTGCTAGACCACGAAGACAGTTGTCATTAACAATTATCAATAAAACACATTCTTAGAAGTTTTTGTTTTTTAAATATTAAATGAGAAAATTATAATAGAGCCAAAATATAATTTAAAGACGCAAAGAAAATAATACGCACATGTAAAAAACATTTATCATACGTGTTTAGCTTTTTAGAACCGCTGTCAATTGCATGTTTAACGCCTTTTTTGTAGTTTTTTTTTCTAGTCAATACGACTGGTCGGCGTTGAATAAACTCTGTGTGCGGTCTAGCGAGTGCACATGCGAACCAAATATAAAGCCGCCTCGACCCAAATATGCCGACAAAATTACAACTAGGTACCGAAACAAGAAAAAAGTTAATGTATTCTATGCAAACACAATATCATTATGACTTGGAAAAAAAACACCTCACCCTTTATCTGTACATAAAAGAACCCGCTATGTTTTGACATTTTACAGTATCGCTTACAGGAAGTTAGGTAGGTACCTACCTATTTTATATTGCATTTTTAAATTAGCGGATTCACATCATGACAAGTGGCGAGCTCGTCGAAGTCTAGCGTACCAAACTCGAGAAATATCACAAATAAATTATTGTGTTCTGATCGGAAATCGAACCAGGTAAGTCTGAATCCACAGACTTAACTACAAGACCACGGAGGCAGTATCATTGAACACAATAATAATTACCAATTAACATTTGTGAAGAATTTAATTTTGTAAATGAACTCTATAAACATGGTTGTTTGTTAATTGATTTAGATTTAGGTTTACTAAAAAAAAAAATTTCTTTATTACTTATATAAAAAAAATATTAAAAAAAACTGTAATAATTATAAGTATTATACTTATTCGTATTTCGGTTAAAAAAAACGCCAGTTTGGCAATTTTGCCTATAAATAATAAATAAAGTAAATATCAAAACTGATTCGTGAGCTAGAAAATAAATTGCCATCGCGGCACCCGTCGGGTTTTCACTCCAGTCCATACTAGGAGAATTCAGTAACATCGCCTTGTTGTGTAAAAAGTTTGTGATTATTGTTGTTATACCTACCTAAATATTATTCTACCATCTTCATCATTCACACTATAGTTTTACCACTTATTAGTTCTCCTACCGAAGTGTGTTTGATGATTGATGTCGCTCTGATTCCTGTTTCTAAAATTCCGTGCCCAGTATTGAAAAAACCTTATTTCTAATTTAACAACTAAATTTTAAATAACTGTTTAAATACTGCCTTAGATGAATGTGAAAAAGAAAAAAAAAAGCTTTGGTTATTATTAGGTTGGTGCTAACATAGTTTTATAAGGTTTAAAAAATATAAAAAAAAACTTTAATAATTATAAGTATTATACTTATTCGTATTTCGGTTAGAAAAAAATACGCTAGTTAGGCCATTTTGCCTATAAAATAATAAATAAAGTAAATATCAAAACATTCGTGAGCTAGGAAATAAATTGCCATCGTGGCAACGTCGCGTTTTCACTCCAGTCCATACCAGGAGCACATAAACATGAAGGAGTATTTGTTTAGTTTCCGCGTTCGTTTTATAGCATTTCCAACATCTCGTAGCAACTTCATAAACCAGCGCGAAATATCGTTTTTGTTAAAAATACTACTTTTTTTAACAATGCTAATAACTAATGCATTTCTTAAATAAAACAAGCGGTTAGGCTACTTTTTCACAAGTATGACAAGTAACAAATAATAACAAATCAATTGACGTTGTTTGGTATGACTGCCGGTGAATTTGCCGATTTCTCCACATTTTTTGTATTATAAAGCCATAACTTATAGTATTAGTGTATTTCTTTTAATGTATTTTTAGTAGTAAGCTTTATACTAATATTGACTCTTTTATTTGAAATGGTATATTTTCTGAAATAAATAATGAACAATAACTTCTTTTTCCCTGTCACATCATTTAAGAAATTTTGGTAGAGGAACAATTGATTAAAATATTAATTAAAAGAGTAAATCTGATCATGACAATGTACATAGTCCCATTTAAGGCACAGTTGCACCAAAATGATTATGTTTAAGGTCAGCCGTAAGCTGGTACATTCAACCCTATCTTTAACTTTAATTGTTACAATTACAATGACTTCAATTTGGTACAACTCACCTTAAGTCAATATAAGTACGAATGAGATACAAATAGTCGCATGATTTATGTATGGCTGTGTTGGATTAAGTCATAAGTTTGCTTTCTAAAATATTACTTTATAATTATATTGTAAATATATAAAAAATGTTCACATCCAGCTTATAAGCTTTAGAGACTTTTGAAAGTCTCTTCTGGGTGACCAAAGTGGTCCCGTAAAAAGACATTACTGTGTACAAGTTCGTAGCCACCCAGTCGCAGCAGGCCACGACACTACTAGTTTCTATGTTATCATCAGTTTCTCCCATTCCTAGGAAGATAAGCTATTAAAACAGGTGGCCCAATATCCCAAACTCACACTAATAAGATTTGTGTCTTTTTTGTCGATGTATAATAAAAACAAGTCATCATCTTCTAACAAAAGTAAATTGTGATCGCTGTTCTTAAAACAGTTAAACATTCTCACGAAACACCAACAAACTGACTGTAATACGGCGCTAGAGTCTGCTGTTGCCGCCTGCTGCCAAGTTGGTATTCATGACTGCAAATACACGTCACCTGCAGCTGCTGCTGCGTGCAGTCCACAGAGCACAGAAACGCCGCGCGCTGCCCACTCGACCGAAAAATATCGACCCAGCCACACCACTCCAAGACGTCATCTGTGTAGTAGTGTGCGTATAGATGTGAGTAAACGGTAACGCCCACCCTCACGCTTGGTTTGTATGAAATATTTTGAACATGCCGCGTAGGTCTAGTAGCGGGCGGCGCGCGTGGATTTCTTGCTCTGTGGTGCAGTCGTAAATAAATAAACTACTAAGAAAATACTAGACCAATATAACTTTTTCGTTCATGTTTTGTCATACCATGGCATCCAACACACATGATATTATTATGGTCTTTGAATTTATTACATAAAATCGTTTAAAATACTTTTTTAACAAATATAATAGAAAACTATAAAGTATATAACAATGTAAAAAAAACATTTTATATGTTAATGACATCTGTCAAAAAGTAACATCAATAACCCTCCTTTCAAAACTGTACTGCCATACGAAATTAGCATACGAACCACTTGTGCAAAAAAAGTGGTATTTTCATGCTAACATTTTTTAAACGAACGCGACGTAAAAACGTAATTTAAACTCTATAACCAATACGCAAATATTGAATTCAGTAACATCGCCTTGTTGTGTAAAAATTTTGTGATTATTGGTTGTTATACCTACCTAAATATTATTCTATTAAAAAAACCTTATTTCTAATTTAACAACTTAATTTTAAATAACTGTTTAACTATATTTTATGTAAATAAAATTAAGTATATTATATAGATTGATTAGCTTTAAGTTTAATCGGATGCAGTATCATTGAACACAATAATAATTAACAATTATCATTTGTGCAGAATTTAATTTTGTAAATAAACTCTATAAACATGTTTTTTTTGTTAATTGATTCTGATTTAGGTTCACTAAAATAAATATTTTCTTTATTACTTATGTATGTTAGTGATCGGCAAAATTCATAAGAAAATTACCAATCATGTACCATATAAATTAAACATAGATAGTTGTAAACTTTAGGTACGTCTAAATAACTATAAAAATAATCTGTAATAATTATATTATACTTTTATAAAGCACTATTCGTATGTCGGTTAAAAAACATAATACGCCAGTTAGGCCAATTTGCCTATAAATAATAAATAAAGTAAATATCAAAACTGATTCGTGAGCTAGGAAATAAATTGCCATCGTGGCACCGTCGCGTTTTCGCTCCAGTCCATACCAGAAGAATTCAGTAACATCGCCTTGTTGTGTAAAAAGTTTGTGATTATTGGCTATTATACCTACCTAAATATTATTCTATTAAAAAAACCTTATTTCTAATTTAACAACTTAATTTTAAATAACTGTATAACTATATTTTATGTAAATAAAATTTTGTATATTATATAGATTGATTAGCTTTAAGTTTAAACGGATGCAGTATCATTGAACACAATAATAATTAACAATTATCAATTGTGCAGAATTTAATTTTGTAAATGAACTCTATAAACATGTTTTTTTTGTTAATTAATTCTGATGGTTCACTAAAATAAATATTTTCTTTATTACTTATGTAAGTTAGTGATCGGCAAAATTCATAATAAAATTACCAATCATGTACCATATAAATTAAACATAGATAGTTGTAAACTTTGGGTACGTCTAAATAACTATAAAAAAAATCTGTAATAATTATATTATACTTTTATAAAGCACTATTCGTATTTCGGTTAAAAAACATAATACGCCAGTTAGGCCATTTTGCCTATAAATAATAAATAAAGTAAATATCAAAACTGATTTCGTGAGCTAGGAAATAAATTGCCATCGTGGCAACGTCGCGTTTTCACTCCAGTCCGTACCAGGAGCACATACATATGAAGAAGTAATTGTTTAGTTGGTAGCTCTATGCAGCGTGCATGACGAAGTAAAAAAGTAATTTAAACTCTATAACCAATACGCAAACTTTCAAATTCAGTAACATCGCCTTGTTGTGTAAAATGTTTGTGATTATTGGCTGTTATACCTACCTAAATATTATTCTATTAAAAAAACATATTTCTAATTTAACAACTTAATTTTAAATAACTGTTTAACTATATTTTATGTACATAAAATTAAGTATATTATATAGATTGATTAGCTTTAAGTTTAAACGGATGCAGTATCATTGAACACAATAATAATAAAAAAAAAAAAAAAAAGGTATTTATTTTCTCCCACAAGCTTAATATTAGTAACAATATTAGTAACAATATTTTAGAAACATTTGTGTAGGAGACTGGAGGCAAAACTAAACTAAGCGATAGCTTAGTCTGTGTTAAAGCACTCCAGGTTCCTCTGACTCAAACTTAATATTAATGAATACTTATTGGGTGTAGTGTAATGTAGTAAAGTGTAATGTAGTGTAGTGTAATGTGATTATATAAATATGTAAGATATATTATTGTTTTTTTTTTTTTTCTTATATTTAGCTATGCGTTTAAATTGTTATTTATTTTATAAGTATTTATAATTAGGTATATACATATATACTCATATATAATTTCAGTTTCATAATAATATTACAATATATATATATATATATATATATATATATATAAGTAAAGTATAAGTAAAGTAAACAATATACATATAAGTATAATATTTATTTATTATTAAATTATTATTTTTAATATTTACCTATTTAAGTAAATAGAAATTTATTATATGATTTTTTTTAATTTATATTATGATTTCTAACAACTTTTCGGTATCTAAATAATTCAGTTTTAGGAGCCAATTTGTAATTTTAATTTTACATTCAAACTTATTATTAGAGTATATATTTAGGGATTTATTTGCTTGATTATACAGTTTTCCTCCTCTATAAAGGAAGAATCGTTGTGCAAAGGAAGATTTTACAGGTGGAATTTTACATACTTCATAGCACCTCCTTTTTTTTGTATTATTAACCTGTCCATTGAATGCAAGAGTAGAGTGTTTCCTTAATATAGTAGATAATATGTAATGTTGTCGTACTGTGAGAACTTCTGCATCACAGTACAGGGTTTCTGTAGGATACAAACGCGGCTTTTTGAGACACACCTTAAGTATTAGTCTTTGTGCTCTTTCTAACTCAAGTAGTTTAGTTTTAGCTGCTCCGCCCCATGTTGATATGCAATATGTTATAATTGATTGTACTAATGCCTGATATATAATTTTAAGGGTTTTATTGTCTACGGTATTATTTAAATTTTTGAATATGAAAGTTAATTTTCGAACTTTTTGAGATATGGCATGTATATGATCGTTAAAATTTAAATTTCTATCTATTATAACACCTAAGTACCTTATACTATTAGTGTTTTCTATTTCTGCACAGTGACATGGTTGTGATACTAGAGTGTTACAGTTGTGGGCGTAAAGAGTTTTAAAAGATTTGTTTTTAAGTGTATGGTTATTAATAGAGAAAGGGATATATTTTGTTTTAGTAGCATTTAATGTAAGTGAGTTTGCAGCAAGCCAGTGGCATACCGCATTCAGTCCTATTTGAGAAGATGCATATAATTCATCCCAAGAGTCTGCACAAAACGTTAATGTAGTATCATCTGCATATGATATAATTTTACATTTATTGTTTTAAAGATGGCAAATATCATTAATATAACATAAAAAGAGGGTCGGTCCGATTATGGACCCCTGTGGAATGCCGCATTTAATCGGCAGTTCTTCACTAATTGTGTTATCTATCTTTACACGTTGAGTACGATTTTGTAGATAGTCGGCTAATAGTAATAACTGTTTGCCTCTGATACCCATCCTCTCCATTTTTAGGATTAGATTCGAGACAGGGACTGTGTCAAAGGCTTTTGCTAGGTCTAAGAAAATTGTCAAGCATTTTTTATTTTTAGCCATACTCTTTATCAGAAAGTCCATATATTCATGAATAGCATCATCAGTAGACCTTCTTTCACGAAAACCAAACTGTGTGTCTGAAAGTAATTTATTTTCTTCAAGAATTTTTTTCAGTCTATTATTTATTATCCGTTCAAACACCTTGGACAAAGTTGTAAGGATAGATATTGGTCTATAATTATTAACACAGTCCCTATCGCCAGATTTATATACGGGATGTACAATGGATTTTTTTAAAGCAGACGGAAAGATACCAATTTCCATACATTTGTTTATGAGATAAGTAAGCACGGGTGTTATTGTGCTGCTAACTGCCTTCAGAGCATCTGCTCCAATCATATCCCAACCCGGGGAACAGTCCGTTTTTAATTTTTTAATGATATGTTCAACTTCCTTACAATCTGTTGGCAAAAGCACAAAAGAATCACGATTGGTATGGTTGTCTGTGATAGTAAGTGAAGAAACAACAGGTATTCTTTCTGCCAGTTTTATACCTACAGATGTAAAGAAGGAGTTAACTGAGTTTATTGCGAAGTCGGTTCCCCGGGGAGATTGTAAGAGTTCCCTTGGGCTATGTTTGTGAATGCTCATGTTAGTTATAGTTTTTATTGTATGCCACATATTTTTAGGGTTGTTTTTAGCCATTGTAAATTGATCTTTATCATACTGTTTTTTAAGTTTTTTTAATAGCTTATTACAAAAGTTTCTATATCGTTTATACGTTATTTGTAAAATTAAATTTTCTGATTCTTTTTATAGTTTTTTGTGCATTTTATCTCTATTTCTAATACATTTTAACATTCCGGCAGTTATCCAGGGCTTTAGTATAACTTTATTTCTGGAGAATTTTACTGTTTTTGTGTTATTTTTAATCAAATCGGTTAATTGTGCTGTAAAAATATCTGTAGCAGTGTTTAAGTCTTTCTCTTTATATACTATGTCAAAATTTGTTTTTGAAATTTCTAATTTAAAGTTTTCTAAATTTAGTTTATTTATTATTTTCTCAGTTATTGGTTTTTTATTTATTTTAGATTTTAAACAAAACAAAACGGACTCATGGTCGGTTACTGTTGTATTTAATGCGAACGTAAAAGCAGTTTTTTTAGTCTTAAGTATTACGTGGTCCAAACAACTTTTAGCCCTTGTTGGTACATTAATGGCAGGAATAAGGCCGTGAAATGAAGTTAAATCTAAATATGCGTTAGTCTGAGGGCTCATTTCCAGAATATTTATATTGATGTCACCAACAATCACAATATTGCTGTATGATCTCAGGGAAAGTAGCATATCATTTAGGGATTGTAAAAAGATGTTAAGATTCTGAAAACTGGGAGGTCTATATATGGCAACTATGACAGTATCAGTTCCAATTTTAACTAGTAGGCAATTAGCTTCTGACAAGAGTGGTTCTTCAACTTTGCATTTTAATTGTTTTTTAATGTATAATACTATACCATCATTTTGGTTAAAGTTTTTAAGTGTTTTATATGTTTTGTATGTTTGCAGTTTAGGTAAATTATTAGTACGAGATAGCCAGCATTCAGACAATACTATAATGTCACACTCAAATTTAAATCTGGCTAGTAATGCGCTAAAATCGTTAAAATTTCGGTTTATGCTTCTTATATTTTGTTGCAATATCTTTAGGAATGCGTTGGGATTACTTAAATTAATGGCACATTGTTCTGGGTTACAAGATATGATTTTGCTTAATTCGAACTGATCAATGTTTTTAAATAATTTATCTATTTTTTTAAGGAGATTTTATTTGTAAATAATGACATGAACTTATGTCCCTGGGTAAAAAAAATATTTAATACAATAAACTTTGTTATTGTTATTTTTAATCCCGATATAGATAGTAGTGCTTTTCTAGTATTTTTGTGATATAATCTTAATTTATGGTAAATAGTGAAATGCTTATTCTTATACTTTATTAGTATTCGTATATATATGTTTATATTCATAGTTTTGATGTAAATAAATATATGTACTTTAGTATTTTTTAATATTAAATAATTAGATTTAGAATTTTTAAAATATATTACATAAGAGAAATACCTATTTTTATAGAATATTATTAAATATTTGTTTATAGTTAAAATGTAGATATATGTTTTTATATTTTTTCGTGTAAATGTGTAAATGGTTTGTTTTTGTAAGATATATAATGTGTTTACGGGAGTACCTTTCCTTAAATATAAAATTAATCTGAAGATATAGAAAGCTAGTCATTTTTGTTGAATACTTTTGAAATCAGCTTCATCATTTATCCTTATGGCAGCGTCTCCTTGTTTCTTCCTTATATAGATATTACCATACGATGTCCACGCAAAATCATAGCCATTATTTTTGGCAAAGTCTCTTGCCAGGAAAAATAATCTTTTGCCTTTAGCAGTTAGATTCTCCGAGACGTAGATCTGTTTGACGGGTCCCTCGAGGCCTAGGTCATGAGTATTGGGTCTTGCTCCTCTATTGTCAGTATTTAACTTTTTCACAGCTGCTTGAAATTTATTTTTTGTGATGTTGGAGGTAAAATCCACAATAATGTGTTGGTTTCCGTTAGGTTTCCTGACTCTAAAAGCATTTTTTATATTAGATTCATTAATTGGAATATCTATATTTTTCCCTAAGTTTTGAACCATGTCGCATAAGTCAGTTATATTCTCGTTATTTTTCAACGGTATGTTTCGGAATTCTAAACTCGATTGTCGGGCATTTCTTTCCAATAAGTCGATCTTATTTTCTAGAGATTTAATATACGATGAACTTTCCTTTTTTTCATATAAGAGCTGATCAATAGTAATCTTCATTTCATCATATTGTTTCGAGATAAAATCCATGGAGGTAGTAACCTGCGATTGTTGTTCTGAAATTTTGTTGATAACTTCGTCCAGTTTTCTATCTTGAACTGATTGCCATGCTTTGAACATATCTTCCATTTTGCTTATAAAACAATTAGTGTCATCATCGCCTTGTCCCAAAAATTATATCTTCAAGGGTCTAGTCGTGACATGTGTTATTTCCTGTATAGTTGTAATATTGTGTAAATCCGGTGCAGAGTCGCTGTGATGTATTATTGTATGCGACGATACAGCTGGCGCTAATTTATTTGTGGGTATTGGTGAAACTGGTGGTGTGCGTTTTAACTTTGGCATCGTTATTTTGAATATCGTACTTAATATAATATTGTACTTGCCGTGCAATTGCGTTTGCCGCGGGGGTGAGGTACACCTTATCGCTTGTCTGCGAGGTGCGGGGCGGGCGGGTGCACTGCGTAGGATTGATATTTTTTTCACTGTTACAACGTAAATTAGGCACTATGACACTGTATTAAGTCTTAAATTATTTTGACAATAATTAACAATTATCATTTGTGCAGAATTTAATTTTGTAAATGAACTCTATAAACATGTTTTTTTTGTTAATTGGTTCTGATTTAGGTTTACTAAAATAAACATTTTTATTACTTACGAGTATGTATGTTAGTGATCGGCAAAATTCATAAGAAAATTACCAATCATGTACCATATAAATTAAACATAGATAGTTGTAAACTTTAGGTACGTCTAAATAACTATAAAAATAATCTGTAATAATTATATTATACTTTTATAAAGCACTATTCGTATGTCGGTTAAAAAACATAATACGTCAGTTAGGCCAATTTGCCTATAAATAATAAATAAAGTAAATATCAAAACTGATTCGTGAGCTAGGAAATAAATTGCCATCGTGGCACCGTCGCGTTTTCGCTCCAGTCCATACCAGGAGAATTCAGTAACATCGCCTTGTTGTGTAAAAAGTTTGTGATTATTGGCTGTTATACCTACCTAAATATTATTCTATTAAAAAAAACTTATTTCTAATTAAACAACTTAATTTTAAATAACTGTATAACTATATTTTATGTAAATAAAATTTTGTATATTATAAAGATTGATTACATTTAAGTTTAAACGGATGCAGTATCATTGAACACAATAATAATTAACAATTATCAATTGTGCAGAATTTAATTTTGTAAATGAACTCTATAAACATGTTTTTTTTGTTAATTAATTCTGATGGTTCACTAAAATAAATATTTTCTTTATTACTTATGTAAGTTAGTGATCGGCAAAATTCATAATAAAATTACCAATCATGTACCATATAAATTAAACATAGATAGTTGTAAACTTTGGGTACGTCTAAATAACTATAAAAAAAATCTGTAATAATTATATTATACTTTTATAAAGCACTATTCGTATTTCGGTTAAAAACATAATACGTCAGTTAGGCCATTTTGCCTATAAATAATAAAGTAAATATCAAAACTGATTCGTGAGCTAGGAAATAAATTGCCATCGTGGCAACGTCGCGTTTTCACTCCAGTCTGTACCAGGAGCACATACATATGAAGAAGTAATTGTTTAGTTGGTAGCTCTATGCAGCGTGCATGACGAAGTAAAAAAGTAATTTAAACTCTATAACCAATACGCAAACTTTCAAATTCAGTAACATCGCCTTGTTGTGTAAAAAGTTCGTGATTATTGGCTGTTATACCTACCTAAATATTATTCTATTAAAAAAACCTTATTCCTAATTTAACAACTTAATTTTAAATAACTGTTTAACTATATTATATATAAATAAAATTTAGTATATTATATAGATTGATTAGCTTTAAGTTTAAAATAATCAATCGTTATTATCCAAGGAACTGTATTTAAAGCGGTCTTATTTGTAGTTAAAAGGGTAATCATAAACGGATGTAGAATGTACGAGTATGGTTTTATTTTTGTAGTGAAGCTAATAGCTGCCGTAGGAACGTTTTAGAGCTGTCAACACTTCGGCCCAGTTGGTTGCACATCTCGAGATTTAGAGCCAACGTAAATTGCCCGCAAGCACTTATGTGACGATAGATTATTGTGACGCCGCCACTTATACGCCTTGAGAATTCACTAAAATTAATTATAACAATTCAACTTCATTCAATGAGTCATGAGTGATCGTTTTTTGAGACACAGGATTGAAAATTTTATTCCTCTAAAGCAGGGTACCAAAAATCAATAAGATAGATTAATTATAAAAAATATATTATTTTAAAAAAATATGTATCTATTACAAAAGCATTTTATTAAAATTAGGTTAATAAAATAGCACGTCATTAAATTTTATAAAATGTCAAGTACAAGGTATTTAACTTAACGTAAATTATTTAATTTAACGGTCGAGATGTATTAGGAAAAAACGTTATGACAAGTTTAGAATGTTTTTTTTTTTAAATGTACATACTTACATATCTTCACACCAGATCCCTTGCGGGGCAGGCAGAGACAATTTAGCGCCACTTGACACGATCACGGCATTCTCTTTCGCTTCGTAGACATTCATCAAACTCTTCATACATGCACTTTTGTTACGAAGGCTTTTTAATGCACCTTCAGCCAGTGTTTTATTTATTATTTCGTGATTGTGAGTCTCGGTCTGCCAGGGCCTCTTTTACCCACAACTTTCGTAATATATATCCGGTTCGTCAATCTTTCTTCGCTCATCCTTTCGACGTGCCCGAAACATCGTAGCATGCCTTTCCTTATTTTTGGCCCTATGCTTTCTTTTATACCTACTGCATTAACCCTACTCTCATGCGTGATGATCATCAGTTTTGGTACCACCATGACATTGTGTACGGCGAGCCGAGCTTTGTCACTGACATTTCGACTGCCGGTCCAGTGACCCCAGGGCACCGTTGACACTTTTCCCGCGTTCACTCTTTTTTAAACATCATTTCAACATATCATACTTCCCATCCGCATCGAAAACACTGCCCAGATTATAATTTAATTTACTTGTTCTAGAGTTTCATCACCAATCGTTATCGTGAGAATGTCGCGCCAAGACAAGTAATAAGAACAGTTACAATCCAAACGTTAAAGAAATCCCGTTTGTGAAAAAAAAGGTAACTAAGCTAATAAAGTAAATAAATTCCTACGAGTAATATTTGTGATCTAGGAAATAAATTGCCATCGTGGCAACGTCGCGTTTTCTCTCCAGTACGTACCAGGAGCACATAAATATGAAGGAGTAACTTTTCAATCGGTAGCACTGTGCATCACGTAGTAAAATATGAATTTAAACTTTATACCGAATACCCAAACTTTATAATTCGTTTTTATTTTATTTATTACTAGCTGACCCGGCGAACTTCGTGCCGTATGAATGTGTACCACAGTCAATGAATGTCGTGTTCCTTATTAGCTGGCCTAAATTTATGCTTTTATGGAAGGCAAATGATGTCGGCCCACGAACATTTACCAGCAACAACCGCAAATAGAAATATTAATTATTCTTTGGATGAACTGTGTAACCAAGAGCATCAGTAAAACGCATATCATAGTATATCCTTACTTCGTGCCATACCACGCGGCACACTTCTCGTTCAATTTGTCGTCAACGAATCAGTTAATTGATTCGTAATGTTCCGTGGCCTTGCATTACGGGTCCGTTGGGTAAGATTAGATCTCCTTGGTAATTTAATTAATAATAATAATACTCACACGAAACATTTTTTTTATTGTATGTTTACTGAACTTAAAAGACAAATTTATGTTTTTAAATTGTGCAACTGAAATTGAGAAACGTATGTGATATGTGTGATCAAAAAATATAATACAATAAGTGCTCCAAATGTCTATTTAAATGTTGTTTGTTTTTGAACAAAATAAATAGAAGATCAGTTATTTAAATACACATAACACAAATAATATTTTTAATTTATTTATTTCTTGGAGTTCTCTTTGACGACTTTCATATACCTATTATTCTGAATATTCTTGATTTATTTATTTAGACATATTATTTGCGTTTATTTTAGTTACAAGATTTTAGTTATGTATCTATTTCGCCATTTTTAATAATTGATCTTCTATTAATTTTGTTCTACAAATTTATACTTTTATTATTATATTTTATTTTTTTAATAATAAACCTATCGAAATTAATAAATTGATCAATAATTAAGGATGCTTTAATTAACAATATGTACCAAAAAAAAACAAATAAAGAATTGTAAAATTTGCCGCCACGGGTAATGTTTTTTTTTTCAATTTTATTAATAGTTATTTTGGTATTCGGGACGGGGACAAATCCAAAAACTCAAAAACCATGAAAATCGGTCCAGCCGAATAAACCCAAAAACCCGACTTTGTTTTATTTATTAGGATTATCTTTCCTAAACTGTATAAAAAGTAAGTAGGTAAGTACATTTTTTTTTGTCAATATAATTTCAAGTCAGAAAAAAATATTAAATTCCTATCCTAAACCATGAATTACTTATGAAATGTATTTGTTTTAGTTACATCCTTGTGACCGATATCTACAGTTGGGGATAGACAATAGGGTAATCTTCAATGAAAATGCACAATCACGACTTTTTCTTGCTTGTATTTTTAGACCAATGTCAAATGTAAAAATAAACAAATATGTCATATAAAAGTCAAAATAATATCAAAATTAAAAGGAACAAAAACATGTGGCAAAGGATGCCAAATCGTCGGCCACAATTCTGTTGCTGACCTCTTATGAGGAACGCATTCCCTCAGCAGCCAGACTATAGTTAAACAAGCCTGTCGAGGGATGAATCATTTTATAGTTCGAGGGGACTTTGTTACAAACGTTAATGTTTGTTGTTCTAGAACGTACGTTGGTTTTCTTAGAACGTTATGGTGGTGTGGTCTTCCACAAACTAATAATACAAAGCTAATCACCCCCAGTTTCTCGAATCATTCATAAGATATCGAACGTTCAAACATTTGATTATAAGATGCGTCTTCCAAATTGAACGCGTCTACGCGATCTTCGCCAGTTTGCGAAAATCACGTGACGCAGCTTAACTATCAAAGTCACAAACCACCTACTAAACACTTAGCGTATTACAAAAATGTAAACGTAAAATTTGACATTTAATTTTAAATTAAATTAAAATCATACAGTTTTTGGTTAAATAGAGAGAGAGAGAGAAGCCAAGAATAATGATGGGTCAACTTTATCGGTAGGACAAATGGATTGCAAAGAAAATTTAATATCTTCTAAAGCTTCATTACAATAAAAGTACTTAACGGTTAGCATAGTCATCGATGCCTACTATTAACTGTCAAAAATGAAGATGTTTTTTCTGATTTAACTTTATTTTCCGTCTCTTAATAAATAAACAATAATTTATACAAAAAGCAGTTTCCACGGGCTGTAATTTAAGTAATCGTCTATGACGGAGGGGTTGAAAGTCAAAGGAAGAAAATAATTCGTACGTTTTACATATTTGTACCACGCCAAGTGTTTAGTAAGTGGTTTGTGACTTTGTCAGTTAAGTTGGGTCACGTGATTTGGCGTGAACAGCTGTTCAAATAGTTCTTTCGCGTGGTGATTTTTCTTGTGCACTCTGCTTTAACGTAACCATACACGCAAATGTTTACCTGACAAGCATGCACGTACACGTACGATTTCGGACGTTGGAGATATACCTACTCGCGTATACGTAAGACTAACTTGTACCCATTGTGAACGCTTCCAACTACTTCAAAGATCGGGATCGTTTGTGCCTTTTCTTAGATTTAAAGGCATCTTTTAGACAACTCCACTATCACAGCTCTCGTAGTTACTGATCAATATATTACGGTCGTAATTATACTTGAACTTTACACCTATAGTTACATAGAAACAAGTAGGTACGTAACCGATTCGGCGTTCGCAGCTTTGTTTAAAATACCGAGCTTCCCATGAAAAGATCGTATGCATGTGGCGGATAAGTGATGAGAAACAGGCAACGCGGTGGGAAATACAATTTAGTATTTAACACTATAGGTAGTATATGTATACATGTCCATAACACGAATGATTTATAATTTGACTTAGTACCAGACGCGTCTGCAATTTAGTTTACCTATTGGTTTTTACAGTATTATTGTTAAAAATCGCAATAATAAGGACCTGCATCGCAATTTATTTGTACGCACTAATTTAATTATTAAAATAAACACTAACTATACTTGTATAGTCCCATAAAAATATGATTTATACAATGCGACACTGGCTAATAAACTAATGCATTTTTTGTATTAATAATTCAATATTATTTGCACATATACTCCTCTATGCGAACTACGAACGAATTATTTTGTATATGCCTACCCCGTCACTGCTGCGAAAATTCGCTAACATTTTTAACAGCTCCAAGCGATTTATTGCGCCTTACTAATGAATTATATGAATTCTAACATTAATTAATTTTATTTGTCTATTCATTACAGCAATGATCACAGCACCTTAAACAAAATTCCTAGACCCCCACTGTTGGAGATGGGTTTTGTGATAGGTATGGGAGGGAGACAGTAATTTTATAAGTTTATTTCTCGAGTCTGCTACGGTAGAGGCATCGACGAGCTTGCCACTTGTAATGATAAAAGAGTATCAACACGACCGTATCTCCTACCTCCAAGTCTAAATCCACGGACTTAACCGTTGTACTACTGCTACTATGCAGTTAACTTATAATGATGGGGCTATTAAAGTTGGCTTAATGTGAAACGGTCGTGATGATACTTTACTTTATTTAATTATAAGATTTACTATTGTATGCGTAAGTTAAACTTTACATTTTCTTTGTTTACAGGTGTACGCAGTGTTCATGGGCAGATGCTGGGCGGAGGTTCACCAAGTAGAAGTTCTTTAGGTGGACTTAGTGGGTTTGCATTACCATCTCCCCTCTCGGCCTTGCCACCAGACCGCAAGGCCTATGCGTCTCCACCCCCAACTCCCCTAACGACCCTAGGTGCCAACTCCCGCTCAGCAATCCACACGTACTACGATGTCAAATATTCAATGCAGCAGTGAAATGGACAATGTTGATATAAAAGGATAAAAGTTAGTCGTCTTTCCCACTGGCAGCCGTTCTTTAAGTTTTTGCTAGAAAATGGATTCATTAGGTACATCGAAAACCATCAATTAACTAATCGATTATCTGCCAATAAGATCAGTATTTATGCTGTTAGACTAACTCATGTCATTATTATTACGACACTACGAGGTGCTTGTAAAATATCACAACTCTACATTGCTAAGAAATTAATCATCATCACACTTCACCGTTGGAGATCAGCCTTCCAGAAATTTCTGGAGAATTTGACCTATTCTTGCCAACTGGCCAGGCGAGTTGGCGAGGATGTCAAGTTAGTAACGATTACACAAGTTGGTATTAGTGGAACCGGTACCTATGGCTTTCGTGCTCTCCAAGACACGGGAACGGTGGTGTTGTAAATTTATGATAAATGTACGTAAGAAAAGTATTTCTCATTGAGCATGCCAGGGCTCGAACTGGTAATCTTTTGTTTTCGATTGGAAAGTAATCTATTGTACCGAGCCACCACCAGGTTAACAAATATCCATTTTTCTTAGTGTAGGATCAGTAGTTTAATTGTATATAGCGTTTTATTATGTATCAAGCTTGTTTAGTTTAACGATAATACGGAATGTACAATGAAAAACATAACCCAGTGAAAATAAAGAACGCAGCAGCCCTATTCCGCTACTTAGTCGCAAACGTTATTAACGTCAAACCTTTCGTTATAATTACAAAATATAATTAAATTCTCTATTCTATATTACTATATATATATATATAACTATATTTATATTTAGCATAAAATTTCCTTATATTATTTTAACATATGTGTATTATAATACTAAATTTAATGTAATATACATACTCGTATAATCTTATTTTATTGAATATAAATCTTATTAAAATTTACTATACTTTTTCCGAATGATTTTGAAGTTGCAACCCTATCTGTAGCTTTGGAAATAGTGGTAAACGTTATTTTGACGTGAGCTCGGCTCTAATCGGCTATACTCGGGTTAAACGTGACAGTAAATAACAAAATATCTATTTTGATAATCTAACTTTTGCGCTTAAGTAATAGAATTAAGCTCTTCTAGCATGCAAAAAATCTATTCCATAAAGTCTTACGTCCGTCTGTCAACTTGTATAGGTATAGTCTACGGTTGTATAGGTATATTCTTAGTTCGCCTCAGCCTCCGTTTGTGCGGAACTTATGAACTTACTTCTACTTCCGCCTTCGACATTTTTTAGTGGAGTTGTAACGTAATATGTTTACGAACGAATACCCATGGTTGAGATATAAGACATAATCGATCGCATTAATCATTGTATTTCTATAACTTACAATCACCTTTAAAAAAACCGTGGTTGACACATGTCTACTATTTTGACTTTATTTTATTTAGAAAACAGCTGCAGCATATGAATTTGAGTCTAAAATAAATAAACCAAAATTTACTTTAAAGCTATGTCTATGATAAGGCATGCCATTTATCCCTAAAAAAATACTTAAAACACATCCTTGCTTTATCATGTCAGTAGCACCACTCTTGAAATTCCCGTCCTGCTTACTATTAGGTGGTGGCAAGGTAACAAGCAACGGTAGTGCCAACCGGTTATATTTATTATACCAACTGATTGGCCTGTTCGTCTGAGTACTTCGGTATAGCATGGGCTGTTTTAAATCAGCTGCAACAGCTGACAACGGAGCAATTATTCATTCTTTATTCAGAATTCTCACTAAGAAAATTCTGTTAATATAATAATAGCAATGTACGCATTAACTATACCACCCAGTACTGAATACTCCTTGAGTTACTTAACACTAGTAAAATAAAATTGTAGAACAAGTATCGCCTTATAGCCACGTCTCAATCCACTGTGAGAGATGGTATAGGAATTTTAGCCTGTAGGCGATCTGAGGACTTGTTCTTGATTAGCTAATTTAACCAAACCATCAAATCCAATCGTTTAATAATTTTGTAATCTTCAAAGTGTTTATTGTCTGCGAACGGTGGTCTTCAATAGTGTTTCTGATGATTATTCGAATTGGACCTTAATAGGTTTGGTGAGCCTACTGGGTAACAACGAATGTACTTAAAAATGTTAATTCTAGTTTAATATGAGAAAGATTTGATAATGTTTATTGGTAGGTAAGATACTCCTGCAGAATATTATGTGCCATTCAGACTGAGATCGATAAAGAGTGCTTACAGTTTGCCTTATGTAGATTTTATCGGAAAACGTCTGTAAGATTTTTCCAAGATTGTTTTTTGGCTAAAAAACCAAATAACCAGATAAATGTTATTAGTCATTTGCGAAATGCTTTGATGGCAATCAACATTAACTTATTTAGTCACTTGCCCACGATCATAGCGACCGCGCGCTGAAATTGTGACTAGGCAACAATGGGGTGTATCACTAACTTTTTATCACGGTAGATGGCGCATGATAGATGGTACCTAATAGAACTGTCAGTTGCATAGAAAACGTGTATTTTTATTGCGAAATTTTTTTCTGGACATATTGCGGAAGTGAGCAGCTTTTAAGTGTACAAATCGAGATTTCCAAGCGAAATCAAAGATTGGTGATCTCAAAATTGCCGATCTATTAATTAAACCTTTTTTGTTTTTAAAGACGGTTTTCGCTTTCCTAATTAGTCTTTTAAAGTAGGTAACGTTAAGTTAAAATTCTTTTTTCTGTTACAAAAAAAAAAAAACTACACAAACATTAAAAAAATTGTCCGTCATAGGTGTAAACAAGGTACCAGTGCCGCTAGCGACATCTACAAAAAGCTTTGCCTGATACACCCCATTATATTTTATAATAAGGTTCCTAATGATAAGATACGTGTGGATACACCATGCACACTATTGCACTCGATCTTAAATGTGTGTGTGTTGGTGCGCTGCTTGTAGTAGTACCTATTTGTAATTGTAGCGATAAAATTTACAATGGGCGTTAAATGTACTAGATTTATTTTGAAGGTCAGCAGATGAATTCGCCTATTTTAACTTAATTCGTTACAATAACAAAGATATCGTTTTGGTGCAATCCGACCTTACGTCAAAAATTCAAGATATTCATGCAACGTTAATGGTATTCGCAATTTGAACCCTAGCATAGGTATATCCAAAGATTACAATCAGCGGCAAGTTCTTGGATCAGGGTAGAGTAAGATTGTCTTTCAGCGCCCTTTGGTCGACGTTTATAAATTAATAGTAATTTCCAATATTAGATTTTATTTCAAATATCAACAGTTACTAAATTTAAATTAAATTAAGAAGCTCTAATTATTATAAACCTTTTGCAAAAAGGATGATCAAAATAATCTTTAATCAACATTTTGATATACCTACGCCAAGTGATTGGTAGTTAGTTCATCACTTGTTATATCGGCCAATCACGTGCTTTATAGGCATACGTTAAACACGTCATAAGATATTTTCTTCAACCGGCCGATAATATCTGTTTTGTATGCATTTTGACAGATATTTCGATAAATGTCATTCATCTCTCTTGACAATCGGTACTCAGAGCCGGTTCTGATTACAAAAGTATCATAACGACCGAATCCCTTCCGTGGTAATCAAGACCACGCTATTTTTATTTTAAATAAGCTTATTTACATTTAGGCAACTTTACTAAAGGCCCATCATGATATCGAGAGTACTCGAGTAGTATCACTAATAAATTACTGTGTCCCGACCAGGAATGGAACACGGTACCTTCGAGTCTAAATCCACGGACTTAACCACTAGACTACGGAGGCAGTGATTACAATGTAAATATATCCCAAAGATACACCAAATATAGTTTAGTTTTATTTACAAGAATATTTCTCAAATTGTTTATTATTGATGTTATATTCTTAAGTTATAAAAGTGCCCCATTTTCGTAACTATTTGCCTAATTAGTTATAAGTGAAATAAAGATATTTCATAAGTTGTTTAAGGTTTTTTAGTTTTAGCTATACCCAAGTCTTTTTTATTATTGTTTACTTTGTAGCTCTAGCCTGCACGAACTCTGTTATCGAAACGAAAACATGAAGTATGCGATTTTAGACAGCGCCATGAGGTGCGAGATGAGCTAACGGAACTACAAACTACTACTCGATTCGAAAACGTAGTTTTTGCTTGTTAGATATACTGAGCAGTTTATAACGATATTTCTTTTATAACGTAGGTCTTCGTCAACCCGTCTGGCCAGCATGGCGAGTGTAAGCCAAGTTTTTATTTATTTAGTGCAAAGAAAGTGACACTTACAATAATATAATTATAAGATAATTTAAAAATATTACATACATCAACTACTTATATAAGTACCTATATATTATATATATATTAATATATATTATAATATCAATTCACAATAAAAAATGCAAATATTTACACAATATTACATAATGATAATTTGTTAACGATACCACAAGACGGCTTAACGGGCTCTTCGAGGCACTAATCAAAAAAATAATAATAATAAATCTATGACAAATGTACGTAAGAAAAGTGTATTTCTTATTGGTACATGCCGGGTGGGTTTGAACCGACCTTTGTAGGATTTAAGGAACAAACGCGTACAAACAAGCCACACAGTTGTGATGGGGCAAACAGTCGGCTGCTGAGCCTTTGTTTGGGAGAGATGGGGTGACCCGTCGGTCAGGGAGACCCGGAGAAACGGTTGTTCCGCTGGCCGCCCGCGGCATAGTACAGGGGCCCACCGATGACAACCATCATCGGCTGGCTGCCCCATCATGCTGCGCATAATCCCGGGTGCGCTTGTTGTGCCGGTTGGTGACCGGATTGTGGGGTCCCGACAAGCGCCTCTGGGGGGGTTCGGGGGCCCTTCCGTACGACGGATCAGCCAATATCTCTCTTTAAGCAGCCTTAGGTAAGGTAGCCATCAGTTGGCTTCCGCGCATACTGCGTCGACACCGCCATCCACACTTCTTTCTTTTTTTCTTCCTCTATTTTTTCATTTCTTTCTCTATCGCAAGCCCCCAACCTTCATGACAACAAATAATAAGAAGAAACGTTCCACAGCGGTGCACACCCCCACCGCCGAGTTTGGCGTGGATTTCACAAACATTCGTGGTCTACACGCCAACCTCGACGTCGTTCATCATCATCTTGAAACGGCGCGCCCGGCAATGTTTTTTCTGACGGAAACACAGATACTAAAGCCCGCGGACACATCATACCTGCATTACCCTGGATACTCGCTGGAAGAGTCCTTCCACGCGAAGGCTGGGGTATGCCTATATGTCCGCGATGATGTCTGTTGTCGCCGTCTTCGTTTCATGGAGGACTCCTCCTTTTCGGTCCTTTGGGTGAATGTGGATCTGGGGCATCAGTCTCGGATCTACGTGTGCCTTTATCGATCCCATCGGGGTGACTTCGAGACAACTCAGCTCTTCGACTACCTGAGTCGAGCGACAGATGATGCGCAGGAGCGGTTTCCGACCGCCGAAATGGTGTTTTTGGGGGATTTTAATGCTCACCATGCACAGTGGCTGGGTTCCCCTAAAACCGACCATGCGGGCAAAACTGCCCATGACTTTGCTCTGACATACGGTCTGACTCAACTGGTAACCCAGAACACCAGGATTCCAGATGTAGTCGGACATACACCTTCCTTACTTGACCTACTGCTGACGAGCCATGCTACCGGCTACAATGTTTCAGTTTTAGCCCCTCTCGGTGGTTCGGACCATTGCCTGGTAAGTACGACAGTGCCGCGTGCTCCGCCTCCTCCTCGGATGGGCGTCGAGCGTATCGTGTGGCACTACTCGTCAGCAGACTGGGATGGACTGCGTGAGTACTACGCATCCATCCCATGGAAGCTTCGCTGCTTTAAGGACGATGACCCATCCAGGTCTGCGGCTGCCGTTGCTGATGAGATACTTCTGGGAATGGAATATTACATTCCCTTCTCCAGAGTCATCAGCAGCGGCAAAAGCAGACCTTGGTTTAACAACTATTGTGCCTCGGCTGTAGCAGCCAAAAACACTGCATACCGGGCATGGGTGAGAGGTCAGGCTCACTCTGACCCCAATATTAGTTCCTTAAAGTCAGCTTATAACAAAGCTTCTAAGGTTTGCAGGAAGGTGTTTGTCAGAGCTCAGTCCCAGCGCGTCTCTCAGATTGGCCGAGACCTAGCCGCGCGACCAAGAGGAAGTCGCAGTTTCTGGCAACTGGCCAAATCTGTAGAGACCAACTTCTGTCGCTCCTCATTGCCACCTCTGCGATATCCGGATGGATCACTAGCCCACACCGCTAAAGAGAAAGCCGACTACTTGGGCAAACTCTTTGCGGCTAACTCTCGACTCGACGACGGGAATGCGCAGCCCCCCACACTGCCTTGTTGCGGCACTTCAATGCGCAAGTTCAATGGCAGTGTGATGTGCGGGCAGTGCTCCGATCGCTCGATGTTCGCAAGGCTAATGGTCCTGATGGTATCCCAGCAGTAGTTCTTAAGAGGTGTGCACCTGAGTTGACTCCAGCCCTCACGCGCCTTTACCGTCAGTCATACTCCTCTGGTGTTGTGCCGGAAACGTGGAAGGTGGCCAACGTGCAGCCCGTTCCGAAGAAGGGAGATCGTTCAGACCCTTCCAACTACCGCCCCATTGCCGTAACCTCAGTACTGTGTAAAGTAATGGAACGAATAATCAACGCCCAACTCGTTAGATATCTAGAGGATCACTCCGTAATACATGACCGCCAATATGGCTTCCGTCCAAAACGGTCAACGGGTGATCTTCTAGCATTCGTATACCACGTCTGGGGTGAGGCAATGGACAAATATGGTGAATCATTGGCGGTCAGTCTGGACATCTCCAAGGCCTTCGATAGGGTTTGGCACAAGGCTTTACTGTCCAAGTTGCCGGCATATGGTCTGCCCCCACGGCTGGTGGACTGGATAGCTGGCTTCCTACATGAGCGCAGCATTCGTGTCCTTGTAGATGGGAATGCGTCTGATCTCATGTCAGTGAACGCCGGCGTACCGCAGGGCTCTGTGTTGTCACCAACACTCTTCCTTCTGCATATCAATGATATGTTGTCTCTGGGCAACATTCATTGTTATGCAGATGACAGCACGGCTCACGGGCGGTATCTGAGTCCTCGAGCTTTGGTGGGCAACCAACTAGAGGAGTCACGGCGCATCATGACGGCAGAACTGGACGACACCCTCCACAAAATCTATTTGTGGGGTGTTCAAAATCTTGTCCAGTTCAATGCCAACAAGACCCAGGCTTGCGCGTTGACGGCCAAGAAGTCCCCCTTCTCTCCTCCCCCTACTCTTCAGAGCACCACGCTGGACCTACAACCCAGCTTCAACATTCTCGGGGTGGAAATACGCTCAGACCTTAGCCACCGGAACTACATTGAGAGCATCACCAAAACAGCGTCAAGAAAGCTCGGAATACTGAACAAGGTGAAGCGGTTTTTTCCGCCTTCAATTAGACTGTTGCTGTACAAAGCACAGATCAGATCATGTATAGAATACTGTTCTCACCTTTGGGATGGTTCCGCCAAGTACCTCACAGATGCTCTCGATGTCCTGCAGAGGCGAGCTGTACGAATTGTGGACGATGCCACTACATCTGGAACTCTCGAATCCCTGCAGCTTCGCCGAGATGTGGCTTCTCTGAGCGTGTTCTACCGGCTATACTATGGTGAGTGCTCCGAAGAACTCTATAACCTAATCCCTCCCTCTCCATTCCGCAACCGAACCACACGCACAGGTCAGAATATGCACCCACATACCGTAGTCACCATCCCTTCGCGTACATATAAATTTGGGGACTCATACATCTGTCGTACGATAAAGATGTGGAATGCTCTTCCAGCCTCTGTGTTTCCACTTTCCTATAATTTGGAGTCCTTCAAGCGAAGTGTGAAAAAGCATCTAGTCAAGCCGGCATAGTGTTAGGGACTGATGGCAGTTACGAGTATCTGACTTCAGTTGCTAACATTCATGGACCTTGCGCGCCACTTACCATCAGGTGGGCCCAAGGTCACATGTCGTGCTAGTATAAAAAAAAAAAAAAAAAAAAGGTCTCGATAAAAAAAAAGATATATCTTTGCCAAGCCGTCTGGCCAGCGTGGCGAGTGTAGGTCAAATTCTCCAGATATATGTTTTGGGAGGCCAATCTCCAGCAGTGGAGGTCTAGGACGCTGTGTTCTAGTGGCTGTAATGAATGATACACAAACATACATATATAAAACTTACTGCCTTGGTTTGGAGCTATTCATGAAATGTGAATATACTAGTTTTTTAGAAGACAACCTGGTATTAGCTTGCATTATGTTAGTCGGGAGATTGGTCCATAGGTTTGTTGCAGCAAATTCTTGATTGATTATAATATATTGTATGCCTACTCGTTGTTATCATACATGGCTACCTTATTAAGTAATTGCACTAGTGTATGTTTCGTTCATAATGATATTGGACAACACTTGATCATAATTGACTTCAATCTATATAATTGGCAATATACTTTAGATAGTAGTTATATAACCTTTACTTTAGACTACATGATCTTTAATATATTGTTAATATTGATATATAATATTAAGTGTATGTAATACACATCATGGTGATGGATCACATTAAGAAACTTAAGCTCACGGGGCGCCTAATCTGGAACATGTTACTGACTTCACATACCTGGGCTCAAGTATCTCCAACGCCGGCTATTGTGAAACGGAAGTACGCAGGAACGTTATGAGCCAGATGAAGGGAATATGAATATCTAAACATCACTATCAGGACAAAAATAAGACTTGACTTCGTTTTCTCCATATTCCTGTATGCTGCCGAAATCTGGACTCTTAGAGCCAATGACCGAAGCCGCGTTGACGCCTTCAAAATGTGGTGCTGGAGGCGTATGCTACTCATCCCGTGGACAGCGCGCAGAACAAACTTATCTATATAATACTTAAGGAGCTCAAAGTTACTACCAGGCTCTCTTCCATCTGCCTGCAACGAGTCCTTGAGTATTTTGGTCATATAGCCTGTAAAAACTCTGGCAATCTGGAAAGGCTGGTAATCACGGGAAAAATTAAAGGCAAGAGATCCCGTGGCCGGAGCCCGACACGATGGTCAGACCAGATCCGCACCACACTTCACACCCAAGTCCACGGGGCCGTGAGCAGACCCGGATGGCGCGCATCGTCCGGGACAAAGTGATCCAAGGAGGGGGTCACGATCCTCACAATTAAGGAAAACGACGCAAGGAGGCGGTATAATATGTATAGGTATATGTAGTATATATATATATATATATGTATGTGTATAATAATAAAATAAAATGATATAATTATTCGTGTAAAGAATTTGGATAAAAAAAATTGCAGTTGTGATTGCTATCTATTAGTACTACCAAACCCTACCTGCAAAGGTGTACACACATCACGTTATTAAATATAATACAATATTACACCGTAATTTTTCATTCAATTATTCATTACAACCCCTAGAACACCGCTGTAGTGTAGGACGCTTCCTACACCTCCACTGTTGGAGATGGGCCTTCCAGAACATACTCATATATATGGATAATTTGGCCTACACTTGCCACGCTGGCCAAACGGCTTGGCAAGGATATGATGTCAATTTTTAATGACAATTTATTACCGATTTCACAAGTTGGTATAAGTGGAACCGGGACCGACGGTTTAACGTGCTTTCCAAAGCACGGGAACGGTGGTGTTGTAAATCTATGACAAATGTACGTAAGAAAAGTGTACTTCTCATTGGTATATACATGACGGGAGGGTTTTAACCGTCCTTTGTAGGATTTAAGGAACGCGTTCTTACAACCGAGCCACCACCACACCGTAATTAAAATTAGAATATTACATCTATTAATGTATTAACAAAAAGATCCGCTTAAGCCCGATTCTTTCACTAATTAATGCAAATATTTTGCTGGGATTCCTCTCGCACTAACTTCTACTGCTGAGCCTTGAATTTGTTCCTAATTATTTCTTCTATGAGATCATAATATTTGCTTAACTTGATGTTGTGGTCTTTTCGAATATTTGATTCCCTTGACGGAACAGTAGTTCAATAAGAATAACTTTTTTAAGTCCTGAGAAGAAAAGAGACCTTAGTTAGGCCTAAACATAGATTTAGAATATTTATATAATCAGGTGGCCTTGATGGTCTTACTCCACAGCACTACAAGGACCTGATTGGCGGTACAGCAGGCGACGCTGCTGAACCCCTCCTTGTCGCCTTAACCTCACTTGTGAATATTATGTTGTCCGGCCAAGTACCTATTAGCATCACTGACATACTATACGGCGCAAACATATGCGCACTTAAAAAAAAAGACGGTGGTATCAGACCGATTGCCGTCGGCTGCACTTTGCGCCGTATAGTATCTAAAATTTGTAGTAAAATCATATTACCTACTCTTACCTCGAAATTTCAACCTTTACAAGTGGGGTTTGGCTCCAAGGGTGGCTGCGAAGCTGCTGTACATGCTGCTCGGAGCTTTGTAGTGCATCACGGGGGAGATGTGATGTTAAAGGTGGACGTCAAAAACGCGTTTAATTCGGTTGATAGAGGTGTCATGTTGGACCAAGTTAAACGACAGACCCCTGAAATTTTTAGTTACCTTTGGCAGTGCTATAGCACCTCTTCAAAATTAATTTATAAAAACAACACTTTACTCTCGGCAGTTGGTTGTCAACAGGGCGATCCGCTCGGTCCTGCCATCTTTAGTTTGGCAATACATAATATCATAAGCAGCCTAAATTAAAAATTTAATATATGGTATCTCGATGATGGCACGATCGGAGGAAATGCAGATACAGTTCTCGATGACCTTCAAAAACTTATATATGATTTTGGCACCATAGGTTTAGAATTAAATTTTTCAAAATGTGAACTTTATTTATCAAATTTATTAACTCCTGACAAACAAATTGAAATTATTTCCAAATTTAATAGTCTAGCGCCCAATATCAAAATTTTAAATAATGAAACCCTTCGGCTCCTAGGATCACCAATCCTAGATGAATCCATCCAAATTTATGTTCAGGAACAATTAACTAAATTTAACTTAACTTCAGAACGCTTATTCAAAATTCAACCCCACATGGCACTTTTTATCATACGATTTTGTTTGTTCGCTCCCAAATTTACGTATGTACTCCGTTGCTCTCAACTTTGGAAATTTTCAGAAGAACTGGTTTTATTAGACAAACAATTGCAAAATTCACTAACCGAAATTCTAAATTGCCCCATGAATGACCGTATTTGGGCCCAGGCTTCACTACCAATTCGGTTCGGAGGCCTGGGAACCCGCAAAATTTCTAGTGTAGCACTGCCAGCTTTTCTGTCGTCTGTACATAGTACTGTCGAGCTCTACGGGAGAATCACTAACCCATCTCTGGGTTCCGTTGAGCCGTCGTACTTGTCAGATGCCAGAGATGCCTGGTCAGTAGCTTGTCCAAATGTTTCGGTTCCAAATTCACCAAATATCCAACGACTATGGGACGAGCCGCTCTGCAAACTGGTACAGGAAGATATTTTATCTGCTAGTAATATGAAAGAGCGGGCTCGCCTCATGGCCGTTTCCACTAGTTGGCACACTCCTTGACCGACATACACTGACCATGGCGGTGTGCCTTCGTCTCGGAGCCCGGACTGTCCACCCGCACCAGTGTCGACGCGGAGAACCAGTCGATCATCTCGGACACCACGGGCTTTCTTGTGCTAGAAGTGCTGGCCGCATTCCTCGTCACGCAGCTCTCAACGACATCATCCGAAGGGCTCTTGTCACTGCTGGTGTACCCGCAATCTTAGAACCATCTGGGATTGTGCGGAGCGATGGCAAAAGACCCGACGGAATGACTGTTGGGCCGTGGAAACTTGGCAGATCTCTGGTGTGGGATGCGACGTGTGTAGACACATTAGCTCCATCTCACATCCAGGCGACCTCGTCAGGTGCGGGAAGAGCGGCTTTTTCTGCGGAGAACCTAAAATTGCGCAAATATGCCAACCTTGGTTCCGGTTACGAGTTTGCGCCGTTTGGGGTCGAGACGAGGCGCTTGGCCAAGGAGTTGTCAAAGCGGCTGACTGAAAGGTCTGGAGACAGGAAGGCTGGCAATTATTTCTGCCAACGTATTAGCCTCGCTATACAAAGGGGAAATGTTGCCAGTCTCCTTGGGACTATCTCGGATGGGACGTCTCTAGAGGACATTTTTTATTTATAGTTTATTTTATTTTTAATTTTATTATTTAGGTAGCTTTTATATTATAATTCTTTTATACTGGTTGTATATTACTTCTTATATAATATTAATATTTATTTTATTATTTTAATAACTGCCTCCGTGGTCTAGCGGTTAAGTCCGTGGAATTAGACTCGGAGGTACCGGGTTCGATTCCTGGTCGAGACACAAAAAAAAATATTAATATAAAAAAATACATTTAATTTATATTTAATTTGTGATATTTCTTGAGTTTGGTGCGCTGGAGACATCGACGGGCTTGCCACTTGTCATGATTGGCCTACATATAAGTTGGCTAAATGTGAATCCGCTTATTTACAAGGTTTCTGACCACCCTGAAAGGGAAATGGTCGTGATGATACTTTACTTTTTTTTTTCTTTTTATAATATATATCTAGGCTGCTAGAGAATGCCTAGCGGCATTAAGCCCGCCTTTGTACATAGTGAAATAAAGTTTTTAAATAAAAAATAAATAAATATATATTTATATTCTATTTTTTTTTTTTCAAAAAAACAACATTTATTAAATACAGATTTGGAGCTATTAAAAAAAAACTTTATCACTACGTTCTAAATCTACACCTTACACTATAGTACGAAATACCCCGTTACGTTACATTTTACTTACGTACTTCCGAGTTGTCAAACTTTAAATGTTCATGCATTCAAGCTGCCAATTTGCAGTTCCGTCACGTCGTCTCATGGCGCCGTTTAAAATCCCATACTTTATGTTCCTAATTGGATATTGTTAAGGGAGTTTGTGTGTGCTGGAGTTAATTATATAACTTGACTTAAAAGTTTAAATTAAGCACAGACACGGTGTAAGAATGTTTTATCATTCTGAGTATTATTATTATTATTAAAACGGTAATATGTAAGCGGGAAAATATATTTCTAAAAATATATTTTTTTAGAAAATCAAAGGTAATTTACTCGTAAGTATCTACCGTGCCAGCGTAGTTTAGGTATTCTAGCCTGACTCCTGGTATACTGCGCGTATTAGCTTATGGGCCTAGGTTCGACTTCGTCAGCTTTCCTCAAGAAGCACTTGCCGGATCTTCGTTCACAATCGCTATATGCAACTGTCGTCATCTGGCGGAAAGTTATCGAACTGATACTAGTATACTACAACTAAGATACCTACAGATAGTTCCTATATAGCATACTAGATGGCGCTGAATATGTCTAACAGCTTACATAGCACCAAAAGTGCTTACCGGCAGGTGGTTGTCTGCTGAGATTCTGTGCGGGAAACTGGGGAATGTCGCTATCCCCATCCCAGGCCCATTAGCCATCCTTGTCTGGACCAACCCACAATCTCCCTCTGCCTGTCAGTGCCGACAACGGACAATTCATGCATATTCAGAATATAGCCCTGAGTGAGAGTGAGCCACAAGGGCGCTGTTATACCAGTGAAAGAATTAAATGTGCAATGATATGGGACATTTACCCATTCCCAAACCAGACTCATCAGCCATCCGGGCCTTGGCAACCCCACTGACTGACTGAACGTTAAAACTCCTAGAGAGCTGGAGTAGTCTAACCTAGACACATTGTGAGCCACACGGGCGCTGTTATACCAGTAACATCATAATCACGGAATTTGTTCGAGAGTCAATCTCGCGTGAGATTAGGTACATATACTGCATTGACTTAATCACTTTAATGGCCAGCAATTGGTGGAATTTTCCATTAATCAATTTATTTTCAGCAAATATCGTCATTGAACTTTAGTGTTAATTTAAACAATGCATTAATTCATAGACTCGAGAAATAATACTGTAGTTTTAATTTGGCTAATTTAATAAGTGGATACAATTGCTAACTTCGTGAGGGTTCTACTGGCGCCAAAACACGAATCATTGATTATTGCCTTCTTGCTGTTGCTGATGACAATTCCTAACTACATTAATAAGTAGTTACTTTAAAAAATATATATATTTACTTATATTTTTCTTGAAAGTAATAGATGTATGATCAGCCTGTGTCTTTACACTTAATTTTGCAAGTACTTAGGCCTCTCCCTTCCGTCTTCCGACAGTTTTTTTTTCATTTAGCAGCCATTGTCAACCAACATCAGTTATGCCGTTATGTCAAGATGCTTTTTACACTTCGCTTGAAGGAAAAGGAAGTAATGGGGAAACATATTGGCTGGGAGACCATTCCAACATCGAGCGACATATGGAATTGTCTTTGTGTTCTCTACTGAACCCGTCTACTCCATCGATCGTTATAACTATTGTTGGTTGTAACAAACCTATGCTGGTTTGGCCCATCATAACAATGCCGGTTTCCAAATTCCAGAGACTCAAAAAAGGCTACAATTAAATTTAAGTATTATTATGAATCGAACCCATTACGAATACGTTTAATGAGAAATGATGAGATTTATAAAGCGTGCATATGTTGCGCTTGAAAAATGCTTATATTTATTTACGAATTAAAAGTTACCTATAGTGTATTTAACTATAAATATAGTAAATCAAAATAATAAGTACAAGTACTTATGACGTTTTCTGCACTAAGGTATATTTTTAATTTTACGTAGGCATTATTAATAATCGAAGGCAAGTTTCATAGGAAAAGAAAACCAGATAGATCATTGGCCGTACTTACAATGGTGACAAAGTCATGTGAGAATTTTCTAACGGGTCCATAATATTTACCATGTTAATTATACAATTACATTGTAGTCGGATAGCGACACTGAAATCCGTACATTTAAACACGTACGTCCAACTGCTATCTCAGATGTTACACTGCTTGCCTGACGTGCCTGCGAATATGAGCGACTGCGCCAACGTTATTTGACCACAGCATTTCGCCAATTAAACCTGGTTAATCTAAATTCAGGAATTAAATGGCGAGATACTATTGTCATACAACGTTGCGTCGCCCTTATGGGGTGTATGCCTTTTTATCACGATATACTCGTATGTCACATGATAGATGGTATTCTAATGCTAATATACAAGTATGTAACCACAGACCGAATATGTAACTGATAACTGTCAAACTTTTTAAAACTGATGTATGTCTCAAGTTTTTTATTGACATTATTCTAAGCTCTAAGGTAAATTGTGCAAAGACCCATTAAAAGTATAAAAGCTATGAAACTGTCAGTTATATTATTGCATAGAAATATCTAATATTTTTACGAATACCATTCTTCTCCTCTCTCTTTCCCACACACCACAGACCTGGCACCCGCACGGTGAATCTTTGGAATGCTAAATATGTATTTTACATACCACAAAATCACGAAAAAATTGCAACGTTAAAGATAAAGTAAGCACTGTCGCATGCACAATTTGTGGAATGCTCTCTCTAACCTGTGGTATCCGTTAACTATAAAATTGATATTTGCACGGACACTGCCAAGGTCGAACGCTATTAGAGTTGAGCATTGTATAATATTTTGTAATTTTAACGCAAACTCTGATGTTAATAACGGAATTTACTAATTTGCATTTTTGCTGCTGAAGCCATTTATGCTAAGTTTCAGATACTGATTAAAATGATCTATGTTCAATATTTTTATATGCGCCACGTGATTGGTTGTTAGATTGTCACTTTAGTTATTTCAGCCAATGACATGTCTCATAGGCATACGTTAAACATGTCAAAAGATAATCAGCCTTGCTGCAACAGGCCGTTCGAAAGCATCTTGTCAATACGGCACTTGTCAGTTTCTTCCACCATCAGCTTTATGACATAAAGATTAAGGCTAGAGATATAATCAGCGTTATATAAGCAGCGTTTATAGTTTAGGTAAATGGATTAGGATATAAAGTGTCCACGACTCGATTTAGGCAATAACATGAGTCGTAACTATTATGACATTAAAAATAATAATAGATCATTTACGAGTATACAGAGTGTCTCGAAAATCTACTAGATATCCAATTTCTGTGGGAATTAATAAGATATCAAGCGTTTATTGATTTTGTTATACTTTGGTATTTTAGTCAATTAATTATGTGACTTATTTTATCACCAACATAAACATTTAATATTCTTGATTCCTTCAAAAACTGGAGGTTATAGTCATGTACCTTTATAATTGTAGATTAGTATTATTTTAAACACCTATCTATATACTCGGAATAACTGCCACACACGTCTACCGGTTAAGTATGTTGAAACTGAAACTGGACGGTACACAATAATTTTATTTTATTCTGATCCACGATACAGATATCGACAAGCTTGCCAATTGTCATGATGGGCCTCTAAATGTGAATATGCTTCTTTAAAAGCGTGGTTTCGTGATGATTCATAACTTTTTTACCTACCTACCTATATTCTTTATTTTACCATTAAATATTTGTCACTGTCTGGTTATTACCTATTCCCGGTTTGACGTTAAATTAAGGAACACCCTGTGTTGGAACATTCCTTAACTTCAAGCTACATTGGGAATATTCCGATGAAATAATATTTTGATTGGTGATTTCCTTTAGTATTACTCGTAGTTATTATGACGCTACTCTTAATATCTATTTTTCTAAACCCAAAGTATCCTCTTGTCTTTAGTGGGTTTTATTATAATTACTTGAAGCCTAGCAATTCAACAAAAAATATATTATAAACCAATATAATTGCCAGTTGCAGAAAAGTTGGTTATCTTTTGATATTTTTATCGTATGTTATGAGGCACCTCATTGGCTGAAATAACCAAAGTGACTACCTCACTACCAATCACGTGGCGTATATCAAAATATTAAACATATATTATTTTTTTCATTTATTTGCATCCGGCCGTAAGAGTAGAGGTTGGGGCTTAGTTATACATTTCTTTAAATCAAAAAAGGTCGCGGTTAAAAACCTGCCTTGTACCTATGAGAAATACACTTTTCTTTCGTACATTTTTCATAGATTTACAGCCTCACTGTTCCCGTGCCTCGTAGAGCACATACCTAAAGCCATCGAACCCGGTTCCACTAATACCAACTTGTGGAATCGTTAATAAATAGTTATTAGATTCTCGCCAACCTGGCGCGAGCGTGGCTAGTGTAGGCCAAAAATCTACAAATATATGTTCTGAGGTGGATGCGCCAATTTTTAGTTTCGTTATTAGATCGCCTACACTATTTAAATGTAATTTTTATTGTAAAATAAATACATTTATCGGTCTATCTTTTCTATTCGATAATGGAGTTTGTGCATGAAGGCTCAATGAAATCGTCTTAAAAAAATACCAACCCAAATGATCCTCACACTAAAAACACTCACGTTTTGCAACGTCATCTTTCAAAGTAAATCAAACTGTTTAGTAAAAAATAATTCAATTTACAAGTGAGTACAGCGTTTCTAAAACCAATCTTCTGCTAATTGAATGCGAAGCAGGTTTAAATAAAAAACACAAAAGAACTAGTATACAGTACCTATTTAAGGGATAATATTCATATTGTTAGAATATTGAAGAAATTTTTTATGTGTAGGTTTTTTATTATTATTAGGTTTACTTTATTGTTATTTAATTTGATTATTTTTATTTAGGTAGTTTGTAATTATTATTTTATCTTTTTTTTATATTTTGTATTTTTTTTTTCAAATAAATAACAGAATAATCTGGCCAAGGAGTTGTCCGAACGGCTAACAGAAAAGTCTGGAGACAGGAAAGCTGGCAATTATTTCTGCCAACGTATTAGCTTAGCGATACAGAGGGGAAATGTTGCCAGTCTTCTTGGGACTATCACTGAAGGGTCGTCTCTAGAGGACATTATTTACTTATAGTTTTTTTTTATTAGATTTAGTTTATAATATACATATAATTTCGTCCCGGACATAGCACAACTTCAGCATTACTTAAAGTAACTGAAGATATCAGAAATGGCATGGATGAAACCAAAGTGACGGTCCTCGTCCTTATTGATTTCACGAATGCCTTTAACACTGTAGATCCTGATTTGCTTATCGCTACTTTGTCTCGTCTTGGGATTTCGTCGGAAGCTCTTGCGTGGTTTTCGGCATACCTTTGTGGCCGTCAACAACAAGTTCGTATTAATGAAACTTTGTCGTCGAGCTGGTGTGATTTAAATACGGGCGTTCCACAGGGTGGAATTCTTTCTCCATTACTCTTTTCATTATTTATTAATGGTATCACTTCATCTCTTCACTGTCACTACCACCTTTACGCTGATGACTTGCAACTTTATGTGCAGACAGACATCGACACACTTAATAGTGCTATAGCTTGGCTCAATTCAGATCTTAGTAGTATTTTGTCTTGGTCAACACGGTTTGGTGTCGTTGTCAATCCAAGCAAATGTCAATCTATTATCATCGGGAGTCCCCGACAAATTGCCAAAATTGACATGAGCAAAATTGATTCTGTACGGTTTGACAACGTTCCAATTGCTTTCTCTGACGAGGTTAAGAATCTTGGTATATACCTTGATTCTCGACTTAGTTGGGTAGCGCAAATCACCAATACCAGTCGTAAGATTTTTTCTTCACTGCAGTGAAGTGGTTAAATATTCGCAGTAGAAGAAATAGCAGAGTGCTCTGCTTACTATACTCCATATTATACGAGCATGTGACCCCCAAATACCTTAAAGACAGCTTCACTTTGCTTGGTTCGCATCATGACAGAATTCTTCGCTCTTCCTTTAATACTACTTTTGCTATCCCCTCTCACCACTCCGCTTTTATGTCCAAGTCGTTTGCAGTTGTGGCTGCAAGGCTTTGGAATGACCTACCGACGGAGGTTAAAGATGCTCCAAACAGAGCTATATTTAAAAGATTAGTTTACAGAAACTTTTTGGGTTCATAATTTTCATAAAATTTTCATTGATTGTTGCTTATTATTATCCTACATCATCGGTTATCATTAAGTACGTAGTACCTAATTTATGTTTATGTAGTATATAAATAGTATAACTTATTTATGTAGTTTATATATGTATGTGTGTATGAATTCGTATGTAATTTTATTAATAAATATTTATTATAAGGAATAAATAATATTCTATAGACGTATATTTTTAATATATTTAATTTTAATTGATATATTGCACCTACCTCACATAAATGTTCTCGTTGTCCCGAAGGTCTGACAGGCAGAGAATGTCAAGCGACATTTTGTCACGCCTTTGTAATTTATGTGCAATAAAGTTTTAAATAAAATAAATAAATAATTACTATTGTTAGAATAACTTCTTGCTTAGTACTTTTGACGACGTTTAGTATCTTATAGAGGTCTTGCATGTTCTTAGGGTTCCACCATTTGAATCATGTAAACCCCTCTTTAAACAGCTAAAATTGCTGACCCTCCCTGGTTTATATATTTATGAAACAGTATTGTTTGTTAAACAACACCCTGAACTATTCATTAAAAGCTCAACAAAATTTAATAAGTATAACACTAGGTACGCTAACAGTCTAATCTCTTAAACCATACCGAAGAGCAGAGTTTTTGACAACAACTCGTATAATATGGCAATAAAATTGTACAATAAAATACCTACTACACTTCAAGAATTGCCTACAATTAAATTAAAAAAGTAATTTACGTCTGGTTGTGCGAGTTTTGTTTATATTCCACAAACGAATTGTTAAATAAAAAACTAAAATGAAATATTGACATTGTATAGCTATTTAGATTTAAGTTTTGACATTACATAAATTCTCTGACATATTGTACTCATATATGGTGCTGACATCAAGTCATACCTACATTGCATGCTGAGGCTCAGTAAGACATCATCACGAAGCCTATATCATAATATATAAAAATATTAATATTAATTTATTACTGTTGTAACATATTAGGTTAAGATGTTTTATGCAATAAAGAATTTTGAATTTGAATTACCTCTAGGATGGTTTCGCTAACTACGTTACTTATGTTTTCAATATCCTGCAGAGGCGGGCGATTCGGATAGTGGACGACACCAGTGTCTAAAACTTTCGAATCGCTGCAGCTTTGCGGAGACGTGGCCTCGTGGTCTGAGCGTGTTCAACCGAACAACGAACGTGCCAAAATACCGCAAATGCACAACCATACCGTACCCACTATTCCTACACGTACATATAAATTTGGAGAATCTTACCTCTGTTACACGCGTTTTACCTTTTACTTTTCCATACTTATATAAACTGGAGTCCTTCAAGCGAAGTGTGAAAAAGTATCTTAATAGGATGATTGCATCAGTTGCTCCCAGTCTTGGACATCGGGTACCCTTACCATCAGGTGCCTCATGTCGTTTCCAGTATATAAAATAAGCCCACACAATATGTACGAGTATGAACGGAATGATACAAAATGCGAAGGAAAGTTTGTTGTCTCTTATTTTTCAAGCATACCGAAGCCTGGTTCCACTAACACAAACTGGAATCATCAGTCCCTTTGGTCAGCGATATGTTCTAAAATGAAATGTTACCCTTCCTTTGGTCGCAATCGGTCTTTGAGTCCCCAGCAAGCTGATGTCATTTTACTTAATGAACAAAAAACGGTTGCGCTACCGTGATGTTCTGCCCCTCAATAACCCTATGACACTCGATACAAGTTCCAGTGTCCGCACACAACTGATTATGTTCGGCGCAAAGGTGCGATTTCTGAGGGGTCAAATGGGATGATGAAACTAACATATATTTTTTTACATGTATAATTATATTTCAATTCAAAGTAAGTAATTATATAATTTATATATCATAATATAATTTATATTAACAAATGATATTATGATAAGTATAGTCGAAGTAAATTAATATAAATTAAAAGCTACCTAAATAATAAAATTAAAAATAAAGTAAACTATAAATAAAAAATGTCCTCTAGAGTTCCGAGATAGTCCCAGGGAGACTGGCAATATTTCCCTTCTGTATAGCGAGGCAGAAATAATTGCCAGCCTTCCTGTCTCCAGACCTTTCTGTCAGCCGCTTTGACAACTCCTTGGCCAAGCGCCTCGCTGATAATATAAATTAAATGCAACTTAAATAATAAAAATAATATTAAATATAAACTTAACCTAGTAAAATAAACTATAAATAAAAAAATGCCTTTAGAGACGTCCGATCCGATAATTCCAAGGAATAATAAATACATGCTAATACGTGGGCAGAAATTCTTGTCTTTAGACTATTTTTTATTTATTCCATAAGATTCGTCTCCAGTTTCTATGATGAACATATTTTATTAGATATTTATGTAAGCAATTAAGTGGGTACATAACAGTCATCATTCGTGACATGGGCTTATTAGGATAAAACCTCGATAAACATACGAATACGTCACAGCAGTCACAAGTACCTAGTCCACGACATTAATAACCACTTGTTTGTTCGAAACCACTAAGGAAGGGATGAATTACCGGCCCTTATATCCGATATCTGCTTACCTTTCTTGCAAAGTTTGTCTTTTAGTTTTTTTTTGCTATTCGTATAAAAGTTGGACTATCGACCTAAAGATCCGATGTTTTTTTTTTTTTAAAAAGAGACAACTTGATTCCTAGCTTCCACACTCACTTAAGTATGACCTTTACCAAAATTAAGAAAGAACAAAAGAAATGGATTTTCGTGGATTTAAAAATGCGAGCCTAGATCTTTTAAAATAGACACGTTTTGTTCTCTAGCTCTGTCCTAACTGTCATACCTATGGACAAATCGGACATGTAGTTGGAGCATATTTAGATATTTATTTTTACTTTTTTTATTTTCCTTTTTGTAAACTATTTTGGTAATCAATTGCATGGTCCCATAGGTAGTCAGATGAAAGTGCCTTGTGTGGGTCCGCTACTAATCACATTTGAAATTATGTTCCTTTCTATTCGATAAATATTTGTTTGGAATAAGTATAGATTGTAATTTGTAGATATATTGATAATTAAACATATAAGTATTATTATAACAAGACATACATAAATAAAACACTGACTGAAGGTGAATTAAAAAGCCTTCGTAACAAAAGGGCATGTATGAAGAGGTTAATGAATGTCGACGTAGCGAAAGAGGTATATCGTGATCGTGTCAAATGGCGCTCAATTGTCTCTGCCTACCCCGCAAGGGACCTGGCGTGGGATTTTCACTTACAACTAAGACAGTAACTAGATGCTGCACCCATTACAGGAAACCACCACATACTATTACAGTATTACACCATTAATTGGGCCTTTAAATAACCAAAATACAATTACAATAATTATTAAGTAAATCTAATTTAAAACTCATGTCCGTAAAGCGCCGCAAGTATGTAAGTATTTATATTAAAAGATTAAATTTTTGTGCCGTTTGCTGTAGAAACTCTGGGCCCATGGAGTCCAAACGCAAAAAAGTTTTTAAAAGGCATCGTCTCCTCCGGTGACAAGAGCGCTAGCTCTTTCTTCGCCCAAATAATCAGTATTGCAATCAATGATGGAATAAATAAAGTAATTTTAAAGTTTAATTGATAGAAAATAATAGGAGTGCATAAATATAGTGGTGGTTGAAATTTACACGGCCGCGGCCGCTCTGCGCCCACGCATTCGACATAAAGAAACAACAACAGAAGTGCGAACGAGTAAAGAAACCACTGCAAGAGTAAGCAGTACAAATTTAAAATCTTCGTGCGTGAGTGTGACACAATTAGTACACCTTCAATAACACAGCCAACAGCAGGCTTCTGATAATTTATGCTCCCCTGGTACTTTTAAACAGTTTGCATACTGTTTTTGGAAAGATTTAAATTAATAATAAAATATTTTTACAAAAAAATAAAATTGGGCTTGAGTGTGCGAGCAAATATCTCGAAATACGCTCTCTCGCTCGCAAGCAGGCGGCACAGACAGGACAGAAATATATAGTAAAGTACATATAGAACACTACACAATTTATCAAGACTTCCGCCTTAGTTTTATGCTGCCCTGGTACTTCTGTTTTTGAATGCATGTGGATTATAAACGTATAAATTTGTTGAAAGAATTCATACAATAAATATAAATAAAACACGAAAAAATATGTTAATACACTAGATTCGCAGCGATGCGTTGTAAGCGTGTCGCTTTAAATATGTCCACAGACATAATTCGCGCCAGTGTACATCTTGGTTCCGACGGTGCAACACGCGACACAAAAGTTATAAATATGGTGAAATGCACAGTGAAATCCTGTGATTCTCGTTCACAAACGCATCACAAAAAAAGTGGCATTACATTTCACAGGTAAGTTTTAATTTAGCTTGTTTAATTACAGTAATAAGACTTTTTTTTTTTTTTTTTTTTTTTGTATATGGCATTAGTAACAATTTGCCAGTGTCAAAGTTTGGGAAAGAAGGGTTAAATAAATAGGATTCGAATTACGAATAGGATCAGAGGAGTATAGGTATAAGGAGCAAAAATAAAGTTAATATCAAAATACATATTAGAAATATACAAAAATATAAAAACAAAATCTAAATATTTACATTTATATTTTAATCTTATTATCTATTATAAAAGAAGCGATGATATTATAAATAAATTTACTACGTTTATTATATATAAGTAAACTTTGAATATTGGTAGGGAACGGAACTCGAATGGATATTAGGGAGGAGATCAGTAAAGTGCGATTATATAAAGGACAAGAAAAAAAGATATGGTTCAGATCCTCGACGTCTAATCCACATTCACAAATGTCGCTGTAAACAATCTGGAGCCTAGCGAGATGGGATGCAGTACACACGTGACCGATACGCATGCGTATTATAATACTACTTACCATCTTGCTAAGCCTCAGCTTAAAGAACCAAGGCTTTAAAGGAATTTCAGGTTGAATTTTTGAATAGACTTTGCCCTTATAGAGACATCCTTTAGCCCACAGATCTTTCCATGCAATGCGAAGGTCTATACGGGATAAGTCAAGCAAATCGTGGCAATAGTTTATATACGGAAATATGTCTCCACACTCAACAGCTTCATTGGCTAGACGATCAGCTTTTTCATTACCAGTGATACCACAATGACTGGGTATCCAGGCAAATGTTATAGTAAAATTATTCTCTAAACACTTATTTAGTATGTGCTTTAAATTTAAGACAACAGGATAACATGAATTGGTTTTAGTGTAAAAGGGAAAACGGTTCATGGCTTGTAAAGCGCTTAAAGCATCTGTAAAAATTATGGTCTTTGGTAGTTTCATTAGGAGTACATATTCTACCGCCTTTAAGAGGCCAAAACATTCTCCAGTAAAATTTGATGTTTCTGGTGGTAATTTGATTTTTTGAACTATATTGTATTGTGAATGAAATACTCCAATACCGACACAATCTAATGCATGTTTAGATGCATCCGTAAAGATATGATGTGCATCCTTCCATTTATTATTAATGATACTTGTAAAAAGTGTATTAGGTTCAATGTCATTTTTATTAATACCAATATTGTATAAAATGTTAGGTGAGGTAGTTAATGATTCATAATTAACACTAAATAGTGGGTGATGGATAGAGCTATGTACCGGTGCTTTAATAGACGTGAATTTACGAAAACTTTTTATCAAAGGGGGAGATTGTTTGTGAGCCCAATAAGAGGAAGATGCTATTAGTTCTGTAAGTTGCTTAAGAATATTATTTAAAGGATGATTAGAAAATTGGAGAGAACGGTAAAGGAATTTATCACATAGAAATTGTCTTCTTAGATATAAAGGAGGTTCTGCACATTCTATCTGCAGGGCATTAATCGGACTAGATCTCATTGCTCCAGTTATTATTCTTAAGGCTTTTGACTGTATTTGGTCTAGTTTCTTAAATCCTATTACTGAGCCTGGTTCCATAAGAAATGTGCCATAATCAAGTACACTCCTTATGATGGCGTTATATATTAACTTCAGAGAAAATGGGTGGGCCCCCCACCAGACTCCTGAAAGACACCTTATTATATTTAAATTACGTTCGCATTTGTCTACTACATAATCGCAGTGCATAAGACCTGTTAGCTTTGAGTCTAACACTACGCCTAAAAATTTAATATTATTATAAACTGGAATAGGTATATTATTAAATAAAACATTAACAGGAGGTGGCTTTCTTATTCTTGTAAATATGACTATTGAGCTTTTTCCTATAGATAATTCCAATCCGTTGCGGTCAAGCCAACTTTTAAATGTTTTTAATGAATTTGTTAATAAAGAGGCTGCTGTATCTATTGATTTATTATTTACATAAAGCAGCAAATCATCTGCATACTGTAATATCTTTATATTATTATTGACTTGTAAATCATATGTATAAATATTATACAAAAGCGGACTAAGTACTGATCCTTGTGGTAGTCCTTTCCAAGCAACTCTGGATATATTCGTGTGATCGTCTATGTGTAAATTTATATATCTTTCTGTTAACATTTTTATAATAAAATTTGTAAGCATTATTGGTACTTTTAATTTGTAAAGTTTATGTAGTAACACTGATATATCAACATTATCATATGCTGAACTTATATCTAAAAATGAGGCAACAACAGATTCATTGTGGGAAAACGCTACACGTACTTCAGAGATAAAGATGCTAATATTATCTAAGGTACTTTTACCTTTTCTAAAACCAAATTGAGTATCGGAAAGAAGTCCACTGCTTTCAAGATACCACTCAAGTCGAATTTTTACTAGTTGTTCCGCTGTTTTAGCCAATGTAGAAGAAAGTACAATGGGTCGGTAGGATAAAGGATCACTTGGAGGTTTTTTAGGTTTTAATATAGGCACTATGGTTTGGGATTTCCAGGAAGAAGGGATATTGCCTGAAACCATAATGTTATTAATAAGATCTAAGTAGTAGGACAGGGAAAGATTATTAAGGTTAGTAAGGAATGAATATGGAATGCCATCTTCACCTGGCGCTGAATCTTTAACATGCGTGAAAACGCCCTTTATTTCTGTGAGTGAAAATGGAGAATTAAGACCTGTTGTATCAACTATAGGGTATGGTAAAAGATATGATGTGTTCTGAAATACGTAAGGGGGAGCAAGACGATGCATGAATTGACTGGCTGTAAAAAAATTAATATTTGTTAGAGTGTCGTTAAATGCTGATCTAAATCTTTTAATATTTTTCCAAACTAATGTGGAGGGAGTATCAGGAGAAAGAGATTCACAGAATCTCTTCCAACCATCACTTTTCTTTTCTTTTAATAATTTTCGTGTATCATTAGCTATTGTTGTATATATGTCAAAATTTTCTGTGGTCATATCTTGGCAGTATTTTTTCTCAGCATGTTTTCTACATTTAATAGCTTCTGTACAATCTTTGTCCCACCATGGTGGAGAAGCTATTTTATTTATGGCACTGTTTTTTAATGGAAATGTTGAGTCAGCAGATGTAGTAATAAGTTTCGTAAAGTTTTCGGCACATATTATTTCATTGCCTTGTGTTATATGAGGAAGAGTGGATATTTTATTTTCTATGAGAGTTGTAAAAATCTGAAAATTGTCATCTGAAAGTTTATATTTCATGCGAGGTTTACGTATAGGTGTCATCTTTTTACGGAAAGGAAATGAGAGAAGAAGAGGAAAATGGTCACTGCCAAATGTTGATAAAAGTGGACGCCAAGTAATGGCAGAAGCGAGGTCAGGAGTGCAAATTGATAAGTCTACAACACTAATATTATCATTCGGATTTGTTAGTCTTGTTGGACTGCCTGTATTAAGAATGCATAGATTGTGTCGGTCTATAATTTCAACAATGTCTTCACCATGGGTATTCGTGGTAGAGCTACCCCACGACTGATGATGTGAATTAAAGTCTCCCATAAGTACGAATGGTTTGGGAAGAATTGATAACATATCATTTAATTTATTAAATATTTCTACCGACGGGCGGGGAATATATAAAGATACATAACAAATATTTTTTATTCTTACAGCTATAATTGAAAAATCTTCATTATGAGACGGAAGGGTTATCAATGAAAAATTAAAAGTTTTTTTTATTAAGATGGCAACACCACCATAACCATCTGATCTGTCATCTCGAACACAGGCATATCCAGGAACCCTAAAAGAGTGTCCTGGAATAAGCCAGGTCTCCGAGATGGCAAAAACGAATGGCTCATAGTGGTTTAGGATAAAATACAAATCTGAGCGTTTACTTATTATGCTGCGGCAATTCCATTGTATCACTTTGGCGTATGGATCCATTTCTGATGATATTTGAAAATATTTCAATGTATGAAGCTACGTTGGACGGTAATGAGTTTGATTGTGACAAAAGTGTAGTGATGAGAGAAATAATAATTTCTGTAATAGATTGTGTTGAAGATTGGGACCCAGTGTTCGAATTTATAAGTGCACAGCCATCTCTTGGGGCTGTCATGTCATAGTCCTTAATAAGATTGTTGTGAGTGGTACGGTCATATCCATATGATGGTTGAGGAGGAGAACGTGGTTTCAATAAAACTGTTTTCTTGTATGAAGTGCTAGCAGGAGGTTGAGTATGATGTATGGGTGTTAGGTTGTGTGTAGGAGTAGATTGATGATTTTGTGTGTTATGTATTGCTGAAACAACATCAGAGTATGGTTTTGAGGTAGGAGGGTGTAATTTTGAAGCTTCAGAGTATGAAATGCAGTTGTTTGCCATGGAAGATTTAATGTTTTTTTGTCTATTTAATTCAGGGCAACTTTTATTTATTGCAAAATGTGTACCTGAGCACATACAGCAATATGCATAATCATTATCAATAGGGCAAGATTCACCGGTGTGCTCATGCCCACACTTGTAGCAGCGTGGCTTAGACCTACATGAAACTTTTGTATGACCATATCTACAACAGTTGTAACACTGTATTGTTGGGTATGTATATAAGTCTACGGTAAGGGCGGTATAACACATGAAGACTCTTTTTGGTAATATCTGTCCATCAAAAGTTAATACTACAGTTTGAGATGGTTTCCAAACTGGAGAACCTTCTACTCTAACTTTAAAGTTTAAGCGTCGTATTTTAATTATATTCCCGCATCCTATTGGAACTGTAATGTTTTCTTTTACTTCCTCGAGTGACCATTCAGATGGCACACCTCGGACTAAACCCATTCTGGTTATATGAAATGATGGGATAAAGGCTTTAAATTTGTTTTTTTCTAAACCATCATGTGTGAGAAATAAGTTGGCATCTTGGTATTTTGAAAATGCCAGTGATAGTTTATTACGTCCTATTCTTTTTAAGCTGCCGTTAATGATATTATTAAAAAGGTGTTTTTTTAGAAAATGGCCAAAGATGACAGGATGAAGGATTGTCCCATCATTAGGTTCTGATGTAATTTTTTGGATGTGAACAATGTATGGAGCGCAATCACTTTGTTCATATAACATCCTGCTTACCTGAAGTGGAGGACGTGGAGGATCTGGAATGTCTTTAGAGTTGTTGACATTGGCACTACTAACGTTAATATTTGATAAAATTGTGTCATCTGTACATCCACAAGCAAATGTGTTGGTGTTCTTATCTTTTTTTGTGCGTTTATTGCACTTTTTACAAATTTTTAGAAGCCTGCTACGCTTACGGGATATGGATCGAACAGAATGGTCCGTATCCATACTGGAATCATTCAGAATATTTGATTCTGATGGAGTTATGCCTCCACCAGGGTCAGGTGGTTCCCTATCCATATTAAAATTTAGATAAAACTTACAATATTAATATATTACATAAAACTTACCAAATATAACACTAAACTAGGCTAATCTACACTAAACTACTTATAAATATAATACAAATCTGATCCAAAAAGGCTTTTTTAATAATTGAGCCAAAAAATACGACCGCCAATTTTAAGCTTTCCCGCCCTTTTTTCGTAATAAGACTTTAAAAATAAAAATGTTTTATCACGCCATATTTTATGGCCTGTGATACCAATAAATGATTTATTATTTTCCCTAAAAGTGGGGAATATTAAAAAATTATCATGTGATTTAAAAAATGAAAAATTTTACTTTTAATTACATGTGGCAGTTCTTGTATTCAATATTTTCGTGTCGTGTCGAATATACCTTTAACATGAGTACTCCGGCATATATTTAAGTTGGCGCTGGTATACAAAATAAAACCTTTACAACCTAAATTACAAACAATACTAATTTTGGTGGTTTTCGATTAAGTAATAACATACAAGTATAATAGTGATAACAAAAAAGACCTTAGTACAATGCTTGGTAACAGTTATTATAGTTTTTAAATTTTGTATTTGCGCCAACTTGAAAAAAGTTGCTATTTAACACATACATGAGGCATTCTAGAAATCAGTATATTGACATTTTACTTACATGAGCCTCATCAAGACCTTTCATACGAGTACCATCATTACAAGTACATTTAGAGTTATACAACGATATAATTTTGACATGTAAAATGTCAATTTTGTTATTCACTAACCTTTACCACAAACAAAGGAAGTTAAATTAAAAATTATTTAAATTTCAGTTTTGTGACCGCGATGTTAGTAACAATGTGTACAAGACTATGTAATGAAGTTAAAAAAAGTTCGTAAAAAAACGAAAATGTTAGTTCAAATTCATTTAATTATTCATTCAAAGGGTAATTTGAATTAATTTCTGGTATCACACGTAAGTAAAAGAGCGCAACATTGCTGTCTTTTTCTTTTTAACAACTTATTCGTAAGATTATGTAAAGTGTAAGTGAGACAAATATATTAACATTGTCAACGCTTTTATTTTCGAAGCTACGACTCAATTAGTGGCAACTGACACGCTTTTGGTGGTACGGAAATGTTCGATTTGCGTCTCTATATATAAATCTCATTGGAATAAATAAAGTAATTTTAAAGTTTAATTGATAGATGCCCTGGTAATTTGAAACAGAACAGACATTAATAATTACATTACGAGCGGTATACTCTCGTACCATTTTTAAAGATGCCATTAAATCGTACTCCTCCGTCGTCTCCGCAGCCCACTGAGCCATTATCTTCGGCCGGATTGCTGGCCCCGTCATTCTCTGCGATTCACCATAGCGACTCAGCTCCTGATCTGCACACCATTAATTCTCTGGCACTCAACGTAACTGAACGTAAGAAGAGGAAACATACAGGCGATAATGACGATTTGACTGCTTTTATTAGAGATATGTTTGTGATTTTTCACGGGAACAAGACAAGCGTTTTAATGATATTAAATCTACAGTTAATGATATTAAGTCGCAAAATATGGAGCTGTCAAAAGGGGTGGAGTTAATGTCAATGAAATATGACGAATTTCTTTCAAGAATTGAAGTACTTGAAGCGGGCCGTAGAGATGATCGTAAATATATACAGTTTCTGGAACAAAAGATTGATAATATTGAGCGTGGGTCACGTGCAAGCGTTATAGAGATCCGTAATATACCTAAAACAAATGAACATAGATCAGAGTGTAAAGACTATATATTTAAATTGTAAATCTCGCAATAAGCTTTTATCTCATATAAATCGTAAAATAAATTATATTGTTGGGTATGATGAAATTGGAGTTTATAAAAAAAATATCATCACGAAACCTCCCTGCGAAACCACGCTCTCAAAGAAAAGAAATAGTATTCTACAAGCTTCCCCTCGGACCTCGACCAAGAGCAGACGCGTACAGAGATAAATAAATATATTTTAATTAGAATAAATCAATGAATTGCAATTCATTCAGCCGAGAAATGCAGCTAGCGATCTTGCCACCATTCCGCGCGGAACTATCCTTAGTATTAATATTAATTTTATTTTATATTTTGTAAATATACTTTTCGAATAAATAACTTTTCAGTTAAAACTATATACGACTTCATTACTCGCATTGTACATTATCTAATAATTGTCTGTATTTTTTACAAAATATTACAGCATCATATTCTTATTATCACGTAGATTTTTAAATATACGTCCAATATAAGTCGTAATAATGTAAAATTCATATATTTTATATCCTGTTCGAAATATAAATGCTATAAATAACATTTTCGTAAATAGGTAAGTAATGTGAATTCTTTAAAATATTAAATTAATAGGTAGGTAACGTATTTACAACAAGCGAAAAAGGAATAATACAAAAATGTTATGGTGTATTTATTGCATTCCTTATCAATTTCTGATTTATGCTAAGAGTAGGTTATATGTGTAAATGTGTGATTGCAAAGTTACCGCAATGACATATAAACCGGTAAGTTTAAGTTCAATTGAGAAAGAGCACCATCCTTCCCCAATTATATGCTTTTGAGTCCGTTTATTTAAGTAGGAATAATATTATATATTTATAGACATAGTAGTAAACAAACACAGTTGGAATAAATATATTTATTTTATTTAATAGGAATATTATTACTAGGAGTTACACTGGCGCCCAATAACCAATATTAAATTGAAAGCAATTCTCAATCTCCAAATTGATATTAAAATCAACATCAATAAAATCAATTAAAATACGTGTTTCTTGTTAAACTTAACTTACATTATGTTTAGCATTATCAGTGTTATTATCATAAAACTCCACACATATTATGTCACGTCACATCCGTTTATTACTGCGCAATTTACATTCAGAAAACGGCGTGTTAGTTTTATCAACCGAAAATAAGTACTAGAATGCGCGTAAGCAAAGCTAACAGAAAATGAGCCGGCGACCGCTCAACCGGTACCAGTTACGTCCCCCGACGTGACCGCGATCTACCATCGTCTTCGCTACTATATTCAGAAAACAGTCATTTACGACATTACCGCAACACGCGGCAGACGCACTCTCGCCGCCACGTCTATCAGCTGCCTGTTTATATTTATGTACATGAAATCCAAAGTTTTTCATTGATAACTCGACTTGTTGGAAAACATAATTTAATTGTTTTAATTTTAAATCAACTGAATTTCATTTTATTCGCGGCAGAGTAAAACAAACACATTTGTATTTAAATTTGATAAGCTCTTTTCAGGAATTCACTGTACTTCTTTAGGAAAATTTATGATATAGTAAATCGAGTAAAAGTTAGAAGTGAAATAATTATTGTCGGGGAATAAGCAAAAAAGGCTTAAAAATGTCTAAAAAACATCTACACAACCAAGCTGCGATACCGCTCAACCCCGCCGTGTTTAAGGTAGGAATTAATTATTTTATTATATAGTTTTAATGTATGTTGTCACTTTATGCTGTGCGATATATGTAGGTACTGATATAATTGTATTATTAAAGTCTATTTCATATAATTTTATTTAAAATTGAAGTATACCTAATTATAGCATTTACAAAGTTAAAATTTAAAAGTAATAAATAAATAAATACATGAGTATTCGTACATTTATTAATAATACATTATATCATACAATGATGTATTTATTTTCCTTAACTATATTTATTTTATAATAATTCCGTAATTTATAAAGAATACCGGGACATCTGTCATTTTGTATCGTAACGACACTATAACGAATTAAATACAAAAAACCTTTTTAGGTTCCTTTTTTCTCGGCAATAACTTTTATATATTATACCTTAGTAATTCAGAGAATTTGCAAAATTAAGTTCAAAAAGTACCTAATTGTTTTTTTTATTTCTTATTACGCATTTATGACGAAAAAAATTACATGTTAATAAATATGTAAATAAATAAAAAGTTTGCCTATCGAAGATACATTTTATTAAAGACTATTGGAATGTAAAAACATTTATATTCGATAGAATAAAATAAAATTACAAACTACCTAGTTACTTAATTAATAAAAATACAAATAACTAAATATAAAAAACAAAGCTAAAAATTAGAAACGATATAACATCGATCGTTTTATTCATTTAAATTCTTTTATATACTTAAAACTAGCACAGAGGCGAGCTATAATGCCAGTAGGCATTCTTTACCAGCTAACCTTGGGTTTCGAGTAAGGTGATAGGCAGGATGAAAAAAAAAGAAATTTTAATGATACAGAAAATAAGTTACTTAACTAATTTTAATAAACTACCCATTATACATAAACTATACATACAAATACAAAATATACATTATAACTTAAATAAATACACAGTTATTTAAATACTTTTCGTAAATAACATTAAACAATTTGTTATTTTCACTTGTACGGTGCTATTTATATTATTAATCACAATGCGTGTGTTTTCCTCTTCCTTAATCTGGAACCGATATATTGGAAGGAAGTGATTGTACTACCCAATGTAAAAGCGTTAATCGAGTTAATGTACTATTAAGCGATAAGCATAGATATTATTTTCCGATCAAATGTATGTATAGCTAAAAACCACTTACCGTATTTAAGTTCCAAGGTTCCAAGTATTATAAGTAAAAAAACTTAAATTAAATTTTATAAAACTTTTATTTATGCTAAACTACCTGCTTACCAAGCCGCTTCATCCAAATAAATTTCGTCTCAACAGAAATTTTTGAAATGCACACAATGATTTTATAAGACTCAAGTCGCATATACGACCCGCTTGTCTGTCGCCTTGCGGATGGAAATTTCCACTGTCTGTTGAAAGGCCCATGTAATTCCAAGTATCCCGAGGCGGTATTCAAAGGAACAACGATTGGCGCGACCAGTGTGTGCCGCTCTCAAGGACCCCTTTTTATGCATGAAGGGTTCCCCGATGTCCGACAAACAAAAAAAATAAACACGCTTCTGTTCGATTGTGCATCCAAGCTTTAATATTAAAAATTTATTAATGCAACAGCTTGCGAAGCTCATTCCCATTTCATTCTCAACGTTTTTATAGAAATATCCTTTATGTATTTTTTTATTATAGAAAGTTTATTTTATTGTTACGTTCTTATTTATTTAATAATTACATTGGATGATCCCTATACAGTATTTATGCATATCATAACATAAAAACAATTCAAATTAAATATATATTATATGATGACACAAAATTATAAAAAGTGTTCACTGATTTTTTTTATATTTCAGACTTAAATATTCCATAAACTATCTATATGTTAGTTTGTTTGTATATTGAAAGGATAGATCTTTATTATCAAAATTAACTTGGTTTACATAAAATCTTATCTTTTAAATTGGGATACTTGCCAGACAGGAATGTGTATCATGAGTGTTCGTCGCCTGATTTTGGTTTTGTAACAAGATTACCGCAAGCAAGTTTATTAAAAACCACAACCGTCGATATCATATTCAATATAACCTAAGAATTCAATTTTAACGTACTCAATACATTAAGGCTGAGATGTAGCTAGCATGCCTAGAATATGATTACATTTAAGTATTATCTTAGCTTAGAAAAGTCGTCAAATTCCTGTGTTTACTTGTGCTTTATTCACTACTTCATAAAGTTCTAAATGTTCCTATGAAGTTTTTTTAGCTATCTAAAAAAACACACCTACTATTAATAACATAAAAGTTTCGAGTTAACAAATCATAAATTACCTAGATTTATTCATCTCAATCCAAGATATTTTTACTAGAACTTGACTAAACGATGACCCGAATGTATTGAAAGCTTCGCGGTTTTTTATTCCGTTTGTAATGTCTTGGTATCTCAGTAGGACAGACTTATTATACTTCACTGGCTGAAGATCAGCAAAAACTTTATTGTGGAGCGAAGGTCATCTTTTGTATTGATATTACCTGCCGATCCGGCGTCACCGCCGCATCGCTGCCTACTTTACTTTCTTCGTTGACCAACGAGAACAATCTATTTTTTTACCTAGAGTTATTTTGAAGCGAACTACTCACCTACCTGTTGAGACTTGTTCGTATTTTATACGTTATAAATTGCACTACTAATTTTATTAACCAATCGTGTAGATGGTATACACTTAAGAGACAAGGTTTTTTAGCTGTAGTTGAATTTATGTCTAACTTAAGCAGGTTATTTTATACAACTAGGTTTAAACATTTGGTCATATCTAAATAATTCCTGATACCAATAAGATTTTCCTAGCCCGGTAAACTTCTTGGGTCTATTTGCATACCGCTTAAGATATTCCACCGTATGTACCCAATTGCAATCAACGTCTACGCCGCATGTACTACAGCTTTTAAAATAGTGCTATGTGCAGTATTGGAGCTATTACATCACCCTATCTCATACGTCTAGACAGTTACAACTGCAAATCATCTCAATATATCACTAGTTGGCTGCAATAAATCGAATGCCTTTACGTCGACCAACCTCTGGCCTCAATTTAGATTTTCTTGTTTTTGTATACCCACATTAAACTACCCTAACATTGGTAATACACAACTTGCTAGGTATACACGTATTTCTACAATGCGCGTTAGAAACAGCCAAAATCAGTCATCGATGTGGGTGGCGCAAGTTTAATGCATGGCTATTATAGTGTACAGACGTTGTAGGTCATCCGCTTTCACGCACCCATTTATCCATTGTCTTGTAATGATCAAGTTAAAACACATTATGCATTCTCAAAGTCGATTGCATTATACTGCTACACCTCTATCAGTAGGTATCTATATCCCAACGAAAATATAAGTAGCTGTACGTATGCAGTTTGTAGGTAGGTACTTATATTATAATGAGATTCCTATTGTTTTATGTATATGTGCAAAATCATCAGCGTTTGAATTTTTAAAGTGTCCTTGTGTTTTCAACTCTGTGACGAGTACCTACGAGTATCAAATATTAATTGCAAAGTATTTCGCCATAAGTAGATACTTCGTACGTATTTGTACATTTTGCCGTGAACTAGAATGTTCGAAAGACTTAGTCACATGACACCTAGGTATTTGTGTATTCGAGACATAAAACATCTAGACATTTTCACCCGCACAAGTATAGATGGAATGTGCTATTTGTGGCTGTTAGAAAATATACTTCGCAAAAGATCTAGACAGAACTCGGAATAAGTGTCAACTGCTTAATGAAGCTACATTATTGGTAATATAACGCGAATACATTGGGTCAACGTTCTAATCAAACCGCCTGGCATTATAATTAACAAACTTCGTAATAGTACAAAATCTTACGTAGAAAAGCGACCGTCGCTTATGTTTATATGTTTATCTATATGTTGGGTGAATTTTCAAGTGGACGTGGATGACTACGGCTCAACTATGAGGAATAATAAAACATGTTGATAGAAGTGTCCGGCTCGATGTTGATAACGAATAAAACTGCAACAGAAATTTAAAAAAAAACTTTTTCTTTCTAGGCGAAACTCAGACCCGAAAATTTCGAAAAAAAGGGTTCGATTCCTTCAGTATCCTTAAGTTTGAAGTTTGACATTACTTCCCATAATTTGAACCTTATAAGCGACACTATCAGCTAGTTTAATAATACAGAATATTTTGATTTGATTAAAATAAATAATAATAAAAAAATAGCGTTGATCATATTTCGTTACGCAACCCATCACCGTTGATTTTGTTGGCTTAGTTAGTTAAAAGTAGATTTTATTCGGATAACAGATCGGTGAAGGTCGCTTTTTACGTATCTTGAACTATAATACTTATATAGGTGTTTCGGGTTTCAGATATTAGTGGCCGTTTAAGCTTTGTAAACAACTGTTAGTTGATGTCACTTAAGGCTTTAATTGTCCATTTGCATTTTAACAAGACATTCAATCAATTAACAATCGTTGATGAAACTGGCACTAAATGTTCCACCGGTTCAAATTATTTAGTTCTTCTTGGAATACTTTACGGTCTTTACATATAATCACTACCGTAAAACTGGGTAAATAGGGATGACTTTGCACTTTGCACTAAAATACTTATAGTTTCTATAAGACGAGATTAAGAATTTGAATTGAACCTTAATTTAAGGCATACTATAGTAAAAAAAAAGATATTACCTTGGCAGTTCTTTTTATTTTGCCAAATTGAGGTCGTCCCTATTGATACTTCGAGTACTCGCATATTCGCATATTATAGGTAGTCATTTCGTTAGCCAACCCATCACCCGTTGCTTTTATTAGCGTATTATATTCGGTGAAGCTCATCTTAGATGTATATTAGACTAATAATCGTATATACTTGTAAATGCGTAAAAGAAGTGAAGGTGAAATAAAATTACATCGTTAAGAATAATCGAAGTCACGAGTGGGCGCTTCACAATCTTTAAGAGTTCACCTCCCTCAAGCTTTTACGTTTTCACTGTTTCAATGAAAACACCAGCGTCATAATATTTGTATGAATAATGTAGTATTTATTTACGCCACATTAAGTACGTTGCATATCTTGTGACATCAACGCTTTTACGTGAGAGTTTCTTAGCTTTATAAACAATGAGATGGCTAGCTTGTCATTCTTGTCATGTTTTGATTCTTTTTTTATTTGCTATGTCTAAAATGTTCACTGAATTTTGAAATTAGCGTGGGTGTATGTACACAAAGTGAGGCCGGGGTTTATCTTATCGTAGCGGTGTGCGCCAGTCATAATCGATGACTTGGTTAAACACCTGAATTTGTCACTAAACCAACAAATCGCCTAATTCCCCTCGTGTTGCATACTTAGTCTAACTATTCATTCTCCTACATTATGATAACATCTGGAAGGAACTTTAATATGAAATCTACCTTGGAATTACGACCGTTACGCTTCTCGAGTAAGTGGAACGAAGATTCGGGCAAGTTCCTTTTTAAAAGACTTGTTAATTATTAAATAAAGAAAAGTAAAAAAGTAAAGTATCATCACGACCGTTCCCCTTCTGGGGTGGTATGAAAATCACTTATAAAGAAGAGAATTCATATTTAGCTAACTTTACTATAGGCCAATCATGACAAGTGGCAGGCTCGTCGATGTCTCTAGCGTACCAGACTCGAGAAATATCACATATAAATTAAATTTATTAATATAAATAAATAAATATTATTGTGTCGCGACCAGAAATCGAACCCGGTCAAATAAAACAAAATGTTTAATCAATATATACTATATAGATATATATCAATACTATTAAAAGCTAAAAAATATATTCATAATACCACAAAGTCAATTGCTTTCCTTTGTTAAAATTCAAGTCCTTCATCTAAAGGTAACATTCGTTTTGATTATAAATAATTATCTCTAAAATACCTATTAATCATAGTGTTCCTTTTTCAAAGGCTATGGAGGTCTGCGATAACAGTGCGAAATTAGTCAAGCATAATAACTCACAAGCAAGAAACATTTAACATTGAAAATGTAAAGATCTTTATTCTTAGTGACGTTCATGTTATGCGAAAGTAATTTTACAGCCTTGGGAAATAAGTAGTCACTAAAATAGTCAATAATCATCTATTCAAGTGTCAAGTGTGTTTTGTTAAGCTGGCTTAGTGGTCGAGTATGTACTCGTACATACTTTAAGGTAGGTTTAGACCAAACGAGCGAATGTTCATTCTATCTGCTAGTTATCTAATTATTTTTTTGACTATTATTTTGTTATTCTAATATTGTACGAAATATTATAAGAATAGTTGCTTAGAGCATGGGTTCCCAAAGTGTGCGTCACAACGCCCTGGAATCTACTATGTACACAAAAAGCTTAAGTCAGATTGAATAAGTTACCATTGTATTTTAGCTATATTACTAGCTAGGGCGCCAAGACAAAGTATAAACTTTACTAAACAGTTTGGGAACCCTGATTTAGAGCGTTTTTGCATAAATAAATAATAAATAATAAATAAATAAATATTTCAGACAGGTCACACAGCGCCATCTAATTTCCGTGGTAAGCGGTAAGCTTGTGTTACGGAAACTAGATGGTTGATAAACTACATATTATACTTTTTTTTTTTTTTGTAAATATATACATATTATATATATAAACACCCAGACCGAGACAAATTATACAATGTACAACTTGCCCCCGGTGGGAATCGAACCCACGACCTCCCGAGTTCACGGCAACGTTTGTTACCACTAGACCACGGAGGCGCCACTAGACCACGGAGTAAAATACGAGTACCTAGTTTAATTGCTCCAAGTATCTCTTTTTACGACTATTTTGCAGATATACATATGCTATCGGTAGTGATGAATAATTATGGATTAGTAGATCTTTCGTGTAAAGCAAGAAAGTAAGATATACGAGTACTATAAAATGAACCAAATATAACCCTTAATTTTTATCTGCTTGCTTAAACCTTAAAGCGGTGCCAGACTTGTAATATAGCATCGAACAAGACTTAAACAGACTTGTTACGCTAAATGTGGACGTATGACATGGATATCTAACTAAGTCACGGCAAAACACATTCAAGTATTATCATTCGAACACTGCTCAGACTGGAGAAGAAATTATTAATATTACTCTACTCTTTAAGTTTATTTATATATCGACCTACAAGGCTAATGGGCAAATGAGAATGTAGCGATACCCAATACGTAACAATATTTTTATGACATTGACCGTAGCATAAGTACTTGAGCTCCTAGTCGCTATAGCAAGCGAAAATCCTTTAAAATGACAATATTTGATTGGTTACATATATTACACATAAATGACTTATGTGTAATAGTACAGAGATCAGTGTCCACACTTGTAAATGGTTTCTTCGGAAGTTTGGTTTGGGATGTATCGTAACATTATATCGTAACAGTTGTTTGCGTGACAATAACAGAGCAGTCTTGTTCGATGGAATGTTACAAGTCCGAGCCCACCTTTAGCTAGCGACATGTTTTAAAGGTTATGTTATTTCAGTTATTATTTATTATTTTTTTAAATTGAACGAACGGATTTTGTATCCACATGATAGTAAATATTTCCAATAATTTAAGAAATTGACATTAGTCCTTACCACTCAATCGTCTGCTGATCAGTACCGGTTACGAATTTGCGCCGTTTGGGGTCGAGACGACGGAAACCCTCAGCAAAGCGCCTGGCCAAGGAGTTGTCAAAGCGGCTGACGGAAAGGTCTGGAGACACGAAGGCTGGCAATTATTTCTGCCAACGTATTAGCCTCGCTATACTCGTACATAGGGGAAATGTTGCCAGTCTCCTTGGGACTATCTCGGATGGCACGTCTCTAGACGACAATTTTTATTTATAGTTTAGTTTAATATTTCATTTTATTTTAATTTATATTTAAAGTTTATTATTATGTGTTAAACAACTATGTTTAATGTACAAATAAGCAATTTAAATATTGGTTAGATTTATGCTCCTAAGTATACCTACCTGATCATACCTGATGTACGCTTTAGTATGTTGCGACGTCAGTCAGTTACTTACACTAAACTTACAATAAAAGTTTGATTGTCGAAATAGCGTATTTTTTAGTTTAATATTAAACGAATATCAACTATATAATAACATTTGACAATGACAGTTTTCATTAATTGGGATTCCTTATATATTTTATTCGAAGGAAGTAAGGGTACAATGGTATTATATTTTATTATACTGTACACTTAAAGAAATAGATTTAGGCCGCTGGTACTGTGAAATCCTTAAAAAAACTTATACTTCAGAAGGTTTTCTGGAAGGCAGCAGCAGTTAAAGGTCCTTTTTTAAAATTTAATTTGAACCTCAATTAGTAAGGTAATTGCTGGCAAATAAAAAACCGCCTGCTAACTGAGCTGGCCCTCATTAAATTTGACGGATTTAAAATATACATTGCGAAAAAAATAATTGCCTACTAGGTAAGTTTATGAATATTAATTAAAGCATCTTGTGTGGCGAGTAAAGTATATATAAATTAAAAGCTCTGAAATACCGAGGGCAGTTGTGAAATTCTTCTACACAGGCATAGTTGTAGGGACTAAAATCCTTCTACTTGCCACTTCACTTACGGGCGCGAAATCACATCTCTAAACGTTCCAAATAGAACCTTTAGGTACTATTATACAATATTTTTTATAGCTATAAACTTTAAAATGGCAACAGTTATGGATCAATTTAGCATTTAAAAAAAAAAAAATCTAATAATTACCGCTTAAGTTTGCTATAGCAATATTTAAAAAAAGTTTTGTACATTATAACTAAGTGGGGCGCCGTCAGTCTATGAACATCTCGAATCGTATTTGTATAGATTACGGTGAACCAACCAATACTAAATCTATGTATACATCCGATGTTTTCAAACTTTTAAGCTTTTGTAATATAGTGACTAGATATCTTAAGTGACTCTGACTAGATATAACAATAGATAAAATAGGTAATAAATCATAACAATATAATTGACACACACACATCAAGTCCAGCATACGTTAGGAGGTTATTGACACGCAGTTTCTAAACGTGTGCACACCTTCGACGCGGTCACGACCAATCTTTTATGCATGTAAGAATACACTTTTCGAGTCCGGCTCCTGTTATTTGTGCCAAAGAATCAAGCAATTAAAATGTATTATTAAATCGTACAGTAACAGTAAAAATAGTAGTAAAATTAAATTAAATAAAAACCAAAACCACGATTAAAGTCTGTTACCGGAATCGAGATCGAATCGAATCAAAAGATTGTTATATCTACATCCTAGCTGTCAATTTGTAGATCGCAACTCATGTCGCTGACTAAAATCCCATACATCATATTCTCGATTCGATAACACAGTTTGACAGACACACGCGAACTACTGTTTTATTTCATGTAAAATTATCTTATATCCTAAATAAATGTAATCGTTTGTTTTTTTTAAATATGGTTTATTTGTCTGATAACTATGAGTTACCAAGAAATGCATTATAGCTTTTAAATAATAAAACTATCCGATATCCGTTCTGCATACCCTCTTTGACGACATGCTTTGTTATATAACATACGAGATATTTGTTATATAGGCAAACTTCATCTTTATCGTCCGTCGTGATGATACTTTACTTTAGTACTTATCTTATATTTTTAGTAAATACCAACTTGCATAATTTCCTGATAGGTGAATGGGATGTTTTGGACAATTGCCAGGGTTATGGTACGCGTTCGGTACCGGCGAGGTGGCACAGTTTAAAATAAGATCTTGAAACTGTTCGTTATATAAATAATAACAAATAATTTGCCAAATTCCATATCCATATTTACGGTAAATAAATTTATGTGTCGATTATAATATAATGATCGTATAATGTAATTAAGCGGTGGTGGCTCGGTTATAAGAACCCTTTCCTTAAAATCCTAAAACGGTCGGTTCAAACCTCGGCATGTAGTATGTACCAACGAGAAAGACTATTCTTACGTACGTTATATATTGACAACACCATCGTTCTCGTGCCTCGGAGAGCACTAATACCAACTTGTGGAATCGTTAATAAATTGTTATTAAGATTTAACATAAGACTCGCCAACCAACGTCTCGCCGTCTTACTCACCTGGCGAGTTAAGGCAAAATTCTCCAGAAAATTCTAGATGGAGGTCTAAGACTTTGTGTATCAATTTACAGTTTAAAGTCATTTAAGGAAAATCCAAGCCATCATTACGTGCTCTTTCTTTGGCCAAATAAATATTCATACGATAGAATTAAATGTAGTAAAAATAATAAAGTACCTACTACCCTAATTCTAGCGGGGTGGTCAATAAGGATGATATGTTTTCTCCAAAAACTAAGGCCCATCATAGGCGCGGCTCATCATAGTGGCTCGGTTGTAAGAACGCGTTCGGTAAATCCTACAAGATCGGTTCAAACCCACCCAGCATGTACGAGTACCAATGAGAAATACACTTTTCTTACGTAATGAACGTAAGAAAAGTATCATAGATTTACAACATCACCGTTCCCGTGCCTCGGAGAGCACGTTAAGCCGTCGGTCCCGGTTCCACTAATACCAACTTGTGGAATCGTCAATACATTGTCATTAAAAATTGACATCAGACCCTCGCCAACTCGTCTGGCCAGCGTGGCGAGTGTAGGCCAAATTCTCCAGATATATGTTTTGGACACTGTGTTCTAGGGGCTATGATGAAAAATGAATGAAGGTCCATCATGACAAGTTGCAGAGTTGTGTCTAGCACATCAGATGCGAGAATGTCGGATCTCAAAAATTCATATTCTGTACGTTTTCCTTGTTATTTTCCTAAAACTAGTCTAATATTAAAGCTGCGCACCAAACTCATTGATTCCGCTCTGTAATTTGTAATCTGGGAAAAGCACTTTTTTGTTATCTCTTGATAACAGGCATAGATAGCTAATCTTGATAATTCTGGTAAATAACAACCTGTTAAAGTTGGTAATACCATGAGATCTTTCCTACTTTTCTTTACATTTCAAAGGCGATGACGGCACTTCACATGATAAATCACTTCATAGGAAATTTACTCAAGTATTATTAGGTATGTATATATACGAGATAAGAAATTATGTAGATCTGCGTATCGTTTGCCGGGATCTAGAAATCCCAAACACTATTATTATAAAGCTATAGCACAACCAGTACACAGAGTACATATAAAAATTTATATAAGGAAATAAACATCGCAAAAAACACGTGATCTGAATACCTAACGGAAGCTCTACTTTTGGATTTGATAGTAACTAAAGCTCCGAGTGTTTGTGACGCTACTTAGTACGGTTTTAAAATGGCACACACAAGTGAAAGCGACGGACTCCATCAACAACTTTATAAATAAAAAGAGTATACAAATTAAGTACTATATATACATATAAGTATATATTTTGTGCCGAATCAAATTGTGTTATTCCAAATACAAAGGTACAGCTACGTGGTATCCACTGGTCTTAACAGTCTCTCGGTCCATTAATTACTGAAGGTTTATTGTTTAGAAATTTATGTGTTACTATGAATATTTAATTTTGTTAGTTGTCGTAATACCGTACGTGATAAAACATAAAGTAAATCACGACTTTCAAAATGGGCATAAGTCCAATATTTATAGTTTTTTAAGAAAAGACCAATATCTATTTAAATTATGACAATATTGATTGTGTTCGAAAAGTATCAATTATCATAGATCTAAACCATAATAATAATCAAATTATTCACATTTTATATTACATTTTATATACACACATCAAAAGTGTCTAGGGATCAACATATATTTTTGCAATAACTTTTCTCCTGATTGATATTCATTAAAATTTTCTTTAAGGATTGATCAAATAAAATGTTTTCGTTTGTCTACAGTAACGATAAACCAAGTCACCTTTGCATTAGGAAAAAAAATTGCCATTTTCCTAATAAAGGGATTTTTGACATTTGAACCACTAACATTAAAGTTCGAAAAAAAGACTGAAATAACAGTTTTTTTTTTAATTTTATTGGGTAACTTAAACAATTAATAATCCGTGTTTCTACCGCGAACACTAACAACACAAGAACATCGGTTTGGCATACTCAAAATGAGTTCATCCAAATCACGCTGTGGAATGGCCGCCCATGTTCGTTGCAACAACAAAAAAAGGTCTTCTTGCGACTGGATACCCTCCATATTCGGCAGAGCTCTTCTCTGAAGAATATCCCATGCATGCTCAATCGGGTTCAAGTCTGGCGACTGAGCAGGCCAGGGCAGGACATTGATGTTAGCTGCGGCGAGAGTCTGTCTTACAACTCTTGCGGTGTGCGGTCGTGCATTATCATGCATTAACTGAAATAAGGGACCGATATGCACTTGTAGAGGAACGATGACGTCTGATACAACCGTCTCAGCATAAATTTGAGCGTTGAGGTTGCCTCTGATCCAAATCAACTCAGTTCTTCCGCCGATCGAAATACCCGCCCATACCATGATGGTTCCACCACTATAAGGATGGACTTCCTGGCAGGATTTTAATCGCTGTTGGCGTCCAGGGGTTCTCCAGTGTCGTATACGTCTTGTATCCGGCCTCATACCAAAACGAGACTCATCAGAAAAGCACACGAAACGCCATTGTTCTTCTGTCCAATTTCTGTGTTCAAGAGCCCATTGATATCGAGTCCTACGATTGTGCATTGCTATAGGTGGTACCCGTAGCGGTCTTCGGGAATGAAGGTTCACTTCATGCAAGCGGTTTCTGACTGTTTGGTCGCTAATTAAGTTCCCTGAAGAGCGATGAAGGCTCACGGCTAACATCATGGCGGTTATTGTTGGAGTTCTTCGAGCTGTGATTTGAATGTATCGGTCTTGTCTCCGTGTGGTGCAGCGATACCGTCCTCCATGGCGCTCAGCCACGGTACCAGTGGTTCGGTAACGTGTCCAAAGTCGACTGATAACACTCTGACTTGTATTCAGAGCTAAAGCCACAGTACGTTGCCGGGAACCAGCTTCTATCATTCCCACGGCTCTGATCATTTCTTCCCTGCTTAAATGACGTCGCCGCTCCATAATAACGTTGGTTTTAATCAGTAGTAGGGAAACAGTAGCACTAATAATGTCTTCAATGCGTCTTATGTTTTTATAGGGAAAATATTGACAGCTGATTTTCATCTTTTACTCGAATTTGATTGACAGTTCCTGTTTTAAATTATGAAATGCACCAAAAAGGATCCATATAAATTTATAAAATCATAAATTTATTACAAAGCCACATCTCAATCACAAGAAATCCGCATAAACATGCTTGATCCCTAGACTTTTTTGATGTGTGTATTTAGGCCCGTGGAGTTCAAGCGCTAAAACATTTTTAAAAAACATCACCCCTTGTCTAATTGTCTGCTCTGGTGACAAAAGGGCTAGTTCTTTCCTTACCCAGAGAATCAGCATAGCGATTCAGCGAGAAAATGCAGCCAGCGTTCTTGCCACCATGCCGGGGTAGGCGATTTATATTTATTAAATTAAGTTTTGTAAGTAAGTTTTTTGTTTTAGTTTATTTGATATATAAATATATTTTTATATATTGGTTTTTATAGACCATAACATACATGTACATGTGCCTTTTATCAAAAAAATATAAGACATATCCTTTTTGCATAACATAAGGTCTAAGTAATATAAAAAATTGCACACAATTTAACAAATAAACTTTTTTATTTTCTCAATATGTTTAAACAACTTTAATAGTACTTGTATAATAGTATATTGTTTAATAGTATATATATAATATACGAGGGGCGTTCAAAATATTCTCGGTATTGATACGTTACAACCTCTTTTATATATATATTTGTTACTGGCCGCTAAGATTCATCCATTGACATTAAAAAAAAGTAAAATTGGAACCGAGATGTTCTTTTGTTTTTCTGCAATTGCCGAACAAACATGAACACCATGAGCGAATTAACAATTTTAACGAAATTAGAGCACCGATCCGTCATAAAATTCTTGACAAAACAGGGTAAAAATCAAAAAACCATAAAAGAGGAAATGGATTGTGTTTACCGTGAGTCTGCTCCTTCTTTATCTACTATTCAAAAATGGTCAAGCGAATTTAAGCGTGGAAGGGAGAATATTGAAGATGACCCTAGACCTGGCCGGCCTGTAGTGGCTACCTCACAAGAAAATATTGATAAAGTGGAAAAACTTATATTGGAAGACGGCCGAGTGAAGGTAAAATCTATAGCTCAAGTAACCAATCTCTCTATTGGTACCGTACATGACATTATACATGACCATCTTAATATGTCAAAAGTAAGTGCAAGATGGGTTCCGCGAATGCTGACGCTTCTTCAAAAGGATATGCGTGTGGCTTGCTGTTCAGATTTTATCGACCTGTGTGGTGAAAATCCCGATGAGGTGCTGCAAAAAATAGTTACTGGAGATGAAACCTGGGTTCATCATTATGACCCAGAGAGCAAACAGGAGTCCATGCAGTGGCACATTAAGGGTTCAGCTCATCCCAAGAAGTTCAAGGTAATCCCGTCAGCTGGCAAGGTCATGGCCACAATATTTTGGGATTGTGAAGGAGTTTTGCTTATCGATTATAAAGAAAAAGGTGTAAATATCACAGGGCAGTACTACGCTAACGTTATACGTCAATTAAGAGATGCGATCAAAGAAAAGAGGCGAGGAAAGTTAACCAAAGGTGTTCTGCTTCTGCATGACAACGCCCCTGTCCATACTGCTCATATTGCCAAGGCAGCTATTGTTGAATGTGGGTTTGAAACTGTTACTCATCCACCCTATAGTCCGGACTTAGCCCCAAGCGACTTCTTTTTGTTTCCCAATCTTAAAAAGGATCTGCGTGGAAATAAATTTTCTGACGATGAAGCGTTGAAGACGGCCGTGGAGGAGCATTTTTACACCAAAGATAAAAAATATTTTTATGAGGGATTAAAAAAAATAATTGATCGATCTTATAAGTGTATGAACATAGGGGGGGAGTATATTGAAAAATAAAAATATCAAACTTTTCGTACTTGTTTGTTTTTATCCACATACCGAGAATATTTTGAACGCCCCTCGTAATAGACTAGTGCTCTTATTATATATGTAGTTACTCAGTCGATGCTCTTAAGACTCCACTATGCGCTTGACTGTCGTCGAATACAGAAATAGACCAAGTCAAACCATTTACCGCTCAACGGTTAATCGACCTCTCCCAGCATAACCGAGACGCTAATCCTGGTAGAGTGGAGCTGCCCAGCCATCACATAGGCTTTCTATGTAGAGTTTATTGAGAAGATCCAATCGGCGATTAGCATTGCGTATAAGCATTTGACATTGTAGATTTCTACGTGCTAACTGAGGTTTACGAACATTCAATGACGGTTAGGCGGTACGAAGTTCGCCGGGTCAGCTAGAATAAATATTAAGACTAATTTTCATATGTTGGACTCACATACAAATTTTCCAAATCCCAATGCTCTTGCAGTATGTACTGAGAAAGGATTTACATATCGATATCTCCGTATCTATCCACGGGATTTTATCTTTTTTTGCTCAGATAATATATTAACTTGCGAAGACACCAAAAAAGGTAACTATAATCTATACAATAAAACTTAAAAAACTATCACAAAATAAGATGGGTACTACATATATAAATGCAGTCGAAGGAATCGAGGTATTCTATTATGTAAACAATGGCCATTGTTTCAGTTTTAAGTTTACAAGACATACGATAGCATACAGAAACAAGAGAATGCTTTAAGTAAACGCCTGTATTCATAGTATAGATTAAGGGCCGGTAACTGAATCCTTCCTTAATGGCATTTGTATAGGAACGAAGACATTAACGTGAACAAATGCCACCAAGGAAAAATTCAGTTACCGGCCCTCACTTAAAAGTTAAGCATATTAATGTTATTCACACCTTTAAGCAGTAGTAATCAATTAGTTTATGTTTCATAAGAGTGCCATTGTTTGGGATGACTTCACGTTTATGTATGGGCACGAGATCAATTCTCATTGACATAGTAATTAGACGATCCATTGATACAAGTATGTGTTTCACAACTGAAATAGAAATAATTGTATAACTGAATTATATATATACTCGTATATATGGTCAGACCTACTATATTTTTAAACATTATTGACAAGATAACAACATATTCTTTTCTTTAAAAACCTAAGTGCACTATGTACAAAGGCGGACTTAATGCCGGTATACATTCTTTGACATTTAAACCTTTAGGACATTTAGACAGTATCAATGGTAAGTAGGTGCAATATTATTAAATGACAATTTGTACGATATATGTAGGTATACTCGTATTTAGAAATAACAACAAATGCATACTAATAATACTTAATACCCTTATAAAAGTACATAAATAAGTTATTTATTATGAATTATATATATAATATAACAATACACAGAATAAAACCAGCCATGTGATGAAGAAGTGGCTAAAGAAAAAGGTTACAAAGGAAGAGGACGCCGCAAAGGTGTCTTGAAAGATATCAAGGAAGTCAAAAATTCACAATATCAGAACTCTCGTACTCTCTATATTTTTGTACGGTTTGTATACATGGATTATAAAAGCCGCCGATATAATAAGAATTCATACGTTTGAAATGTGGTGCAGGCGTCGGTATCTTGCTCAGAATCCATTGAAACGCACAACGCACTAACGTTTCGGCACTCGCAGAGCTTAAACTTGCCAAGGGACAGAGACTTCCTTTGCTATAAAAGGTGTTGACAAGATTTTAGTAACGGGAAAAGTAGAACAAGAGGAAGGAAGGAACCGATGGTCCAGTCAGGTGACTGACCAACTAAACATCCCAGTATACCAAGACATACACTGCGCTGAGGACCGCAACCAATGGAAACGGTTAGTTGATGAATAGACTTCGACGGAGTCACTATCCCCAACAGTAGTATATCATTCGACTAAGGAGGACTAGTTTTGATGATGAAAGGCCTTCGGTCAACAATTACAATATGTACCTAATTGCATGTTTTGTTCTTCAGACGTCCATCTCAATTCTCTTCGCAGACTAAAATAACCTTCAATAATACTCAATTTAAACGAAACGTCAACGAACGATGGAAATAAATTATGATTCGGCAGAGTAAAGTAGATTGGCGGATCAATAGCATACTTATTTAAACGAAACGTCAACGAACGATGGAAATAAATTATGATTCGGCAGAGTAAAGTAGATTGGCGGATCAATAGCATACTTATTTAAACGAAACGTCAACGAACGATGGAAATAAATTATGATTCGGCAGAGTAAAGTAGATTGGCGGATCAATAGCATACTTATTTAAACTTTATTCACTTCTAAATTTGACCAACCTCTAACTGCATTGAACTTAACATACGAGTATACTTAATAAGATCGTACTCATATTTATTATGCAATAAGTAAAGTACTTGCACACGCTCTGAAGTGGATCCCACCATGTGGTTGCCCATGCGACAGATTCACGTCTATCCGTGCGTACTAATATTTTATTTCGTATCCCTCTGTCAATTTCTCTTATCTTTGCAGACAAACTACTTAACTGATTTTAATGGCATTTGGCGGAGTTGTTCTTTAGAAGCCTGGGACGGATAAAGATGACTTTATGATCGGAAGACGACTTTTGTGTCTATATTACTTCATCTCTAAAAAATCACTCTTGATGATAACTGGCAGAGATGTTCCTTCCCAGTTGCAGGAACAAACTATATCGTTACCCTACTTTACCTACTTGTATGTGACCCTATTTTGTCGACATCTACGAGTTCATTGCTCATGGGAAGCCGAGTCATACAGCTAGAACGTATAAATTAAGCCTGTGTGCGCAAGTGAGTAGAGATGAGGTAGAGTTGGGTAACTCGCGAGTAAAATATAAAATTGATGTATTTTCGCACACAAGCGTTATTTGGCTCACTTAATTTTATATTTTTATCTTTATATAAATTGTAATACGGTTCTATTCGAATTGACGGAGTAAAATTGAAAACTTGACTAACGTACCTTAAAAGCATATATTACAGATTGGGACAAGACAGAAACACATGTAATATAATTATTAGCGTGGTTTAGTAAACGGTTGCCACCGTGAGTGAGTAGAGCTAAACAATATAAATATTGTCAACAAATTTTCGAGTTTATAATTAAACGAAATAAATATCCCTCGGTGAGTCGTCATCCGTACTAAGCTTCTGATATAAAGTATAGATATACATCTTTAAGCCTCAAGGTATATAATATCTGTATTTTCTTTTTAGTGACACTTTTTGCTCATGTCTAAGATGTACTACTATTAGTATTAGAAACGCTATTCTAGATTAGAAACCGCAACCATAAGCTAGCCCAGATTGCTGATTATAAGATTGCGTATTTTATTTCCAGTTTCTGTTTCTAATTAGGTAGGTATCTAGATTATACGAATAGGTAATTGGAACATATAATTTTTTTATTTGGTAGTGAATTTTTTTTTAAATTAAAATATGCAGAACAACGCGCCTTTACAGTCACCCAAAAGTACCCTAGGATATAGTCGCGCACATGATATAGGAATGGCAAGGACCATGAACTGAGATTTGGAATAGGCCGCCTCCACACCCCACAGTCACACTCTGACCACCACTAATATGGAAGAATCGTAATATTGCTATCAGGAACTAAAACAAGACTTATCCGCAGTCTTGTATTTTCCATATTCCAATATACTGCCGAAACCTGCACGCTTAGAGCCACTAATGGTAGCCGCGTCGACGACTATGAGATCTGGTGCTGGAGGCATATGTTGCGCACTCTGTGTACAGCTCGGAGAACCAACACTTGAATACTCAAAGTGCTCAAAGTCACTACCAGACTCTTCTCTATCCGCCTGCAATGATTGCTTGGGTAGCGAGGCAAGGGACCTCGTGGCCGAAGCCCGATAAGGCTTTCTGACTAGATCCGTACCAAACTCAATACCTCAGTTCACAATGAATGCCGCCGTGTGCAGACCCGGATGACGAAGCATCGTCCGGGAAAAGCGAGACCCGGAGGAGAAGCGAGGAGCTACTCAAGCTATTTGCCTAATTATACCGAACATATAGAGTCAATATTAATTAGTACAAACGCATTTTAGTTGCACTTTCCCCTAAGAACTGACTTAAAACTTCCCGCCTATAAGTAATGCATATTGCTCTTTCAAACAAGAACTGTTTATTAAATAAGTTCATGAGGAAGTTAAAATAATACCTACATACAGGTAAATAAGTACTTTTAATTAATAACGGTGATTGGGTATTTAATGACCGCAGTTTGCTCTGCGGTTTTACAGTGACTTATTATATGACAATGGAATTGTAAATTCTATATATCTAGTCATAATGGTCGAACTTGGGCCTCCGTATAACAAGGTTCAAGGACATCAAGTGGCTGTCTCGAAAACCTGTTTTGGGTGAAGTAAGAATCCCTTGTGACCTGAAACTTTCTTGACCAGGAATCCAATTCCTTACTTGCAGCAAATAATATACAATAGTTTTTTAACGTTAACGATTAGTATTTTATTAAATTATATTTCTCCCTAAAAGTAACTTAATGTAAAATTAAAATTACTTTAATCGAAATATATTTACAAAATATAAAATACAATTAATATTAATACTAAGTCCCGTCCTCGTGGAATGGTGCCAAGAACGCTGGCTGCATTTCCCCGCTGCATTGCAATACTGCTTCTTTCGGCGAAAAAAGAGCTAGCCACCGGAGGAGACGATAACACGCGGTGTTATTTCTTTAAAAACTTTTATGCGCTTGGACTCCATGGGCCCATAATTTCTACAGCAAGCACAAATATGTAATCTTTTAATATACTTACATACTTGCGCCGCTTGCTGGACTCCGCATTTTCCGCCGCGTTTCCCGCTTTATGCGCTGTCCCCCTGAGATGCGACGCGGCGAGGGTGTCGACTCACGTGGCGTCCCACACCAGAGCACGTCCTCGTTCCCAGGGGACCAACTTCATACCATCAGGTCTCTTGCCATCATCTCGGATAACGCCAACAGGCTCTACAAGAGCTGGATCCTCATTGGTGGCTAGAGCCCTTTTGATAGTATCATTAAGGGAGCCGTGGCTGTAAAATGAATATTAATGATCTAATTTATTTTCTGGACCAACGTAATGCTTTCGAGTATTCCTCGGTAGCTCTCGTACTTACTTACTTACTTACTTTATCGTACTTACTTTGTATTGGACATATAATATGATAAAGAATTGAGGGTGTACACGAGTCAACGTCAGGTAGTGGAACACGTGGCGCCCTTCGATATATGTAGAATTACAACATGCTCTTCAAGTGTTTTGTAATAATTGAAAGCAGTAACCTAGTTTACATATATTATAGTATAAAAAAGTAACAAAGTGGCCGGACCGCAGACTAAAGTACATCTTCAATACTATATCACATAAAATTATGTCCATTACGTATACCTTTTATCGATTTTTGTCGAGAGCTCTCGGAATAATATAGGCCAGTGGCTTTAACACAAACTCCGTTCGAGATTGCGATACGAATAGACCAATCAGGTGTGACTGCGAACTAATAGACTTACGCAATTTAGATTATATTCGTGGGAACTTTTTTTTATCAGTTAGTTTGGTATTGTAAAAATAAAGAAAACCCGGAAGTAAAGGTGGAAGATAGGAAGGTGTTCCATTCTGCAAGTCCAAATTGTTTGTATATCACCAATGACACGTTTAATGTTAATGCAGCAATCGTGGTTGGCTTGTCCCTATAGACAAAAGACTTCACATGATTTTTACAAAAATAGTTTAGTGGGGTCAATTCGCACGAACGAAGCGGATAATTGAAAGCGCTAAAACGTGAGATTAGTGGCTCACCAAACTCGCCTCTCAATTGGTTAATCGTATCGTGTGCATTATGACATGTGGCACCGTCCTGTTGAAACCACATGACTGACATGGTCCTTCCTGTACATTATGGGTACAAAAAGTACGAGATCGCACCTTGCTCTGTTGACCGTTAAATTGCGACCACCATAGTCCTTGTAGAAGTCCGGTCCAATGATGCCAGGCCCATAAACCGCACCAAACAGTGCGTTAATCAGGCTGCATTGGCAGCTCCTGAAAGCCTTTTGTTGCTCTTCGGGCCAAATTCGTAACCATTGAGCCAAAAGCCCGTTGCAAATCTTAAATAATTTAATTTACTATATACTACGACTTTCCATTACATCAAATATCCATTTTTCTCAATGTGACAATATGATGATTGCTTCGGCCTTGTCGAGGGTGCGGCGAGATTATGAGGAAGTACCGACCGTATGTATAACAGCATTAATTTGAAAAATCTGTCGTGCAATAAGTCCTAAGTGTTAGCTTCCTGAATCGCAAGGTCGTGGCCGAGTTCAGTCGCTGAATAACTCTCATTAAAATTCAAATACCTACAAAATATTCCGAAATAGGCCAGAAACAATGGGTTCATTGGTTTTACTTACACGGTTTCTGTCAAAGATTGAATGGTTTTTATTGTGCTGTCCATCACTCCAAAATTAATAATGTTTTATTTACACTAAATATAGTATGTATTTTTCGTTTAAACATGTAAACGTGTAAAAGTAAATTCTTTGTTAAAAAAAAGTAAAGTATCATCACGACAGTTTCCTTTCCGGGGTGGTCAGAACCCACGCTTATAAAGAAGCGGATTCCCATTTAGCCAACTTTACTATAGGCCAATCATGACAAGTGGCAAGCTCGTCGATGTCTCTAGCGTACCAAACTCGGGTAATATAACAAATAAATTCAATTCATTTATTCACCATTAGATACATTAAGTACACTCGGTTTTGTCAGTTATACATAATATTAATTTAACAATTATGGCAGGATAGCAAAAGAATGCCTTTAATAGCAAAGAACAGCCATCGTCATCGTCATTTACACTACAAACAATCAATAACTAACTACATAGATGCTGCTGTACACTTACAATCACTTAAAATCCAGAAATTAAACTAATAGTAAAGATAAAAAATAAAATAAAAATAAAAATGTCTATCTCTAGAGGATTTTATTCAAAGTTTAGTTCAAGTTTTAATTTTATTATTTAGGTAGCTTTTAATTTATATTTAATGTATACTAATTTACAATTTTATAATAAAATACTACATATACATTTATTCGAAAAAAAAATTTACAACATATAAAATGAAATTAATATTAAGGATAGGGATATATAAGTCCCGTCCGCGTGGAATGGTAGCAAAAACGCTGGCATTTCCCCGCTGAATTGCAATACTGATTCTCTGGGCGAAGAAAGAGCCAGTCCTCTTGTCACCGGAGGAGACGACAAGACGCCGGTGTTGTCTTTTAAAAACTTTTTTTGCGCTTGGACTCCATGGGCCCAGAGTTTCTACAGCAAACGTCACAAATATGTAATCTTTTAATATAATTACATACTTGCGCAGCTTGCTAGACGCCGCGGCTCCCGCTTTATGCGCTGTCCCCCTGAGATGCGACGCGGCGAGGGTGGCGACGCACGTGGCGTCCCACAACAGAGCACGTCCCCGTTCCCAGGGGACCAATAATAAAAAATATATAAAAAGTACAAAAAAGGTTGTGACAAAATAAGTGATTATTTAATGTCAAAAATTAAAACAATGATTACAAACAATAAGTAAAAGAAGGCAAATGTAAATCACTATAAATTTAGAACCTTAAACTCTAATATATTTATAATATAAATATCATAAAAATAAAACGAAAAATAAGATAAACAAGTATGTGTTTATAATGAAATATTAATAAAATTAATTTATTTAAATTAATAAATATTGTTGTTTCCCGACTAGTAATCGAACCCGGTACCTCTGAGTCTTAATCCGCAGACTGAACCGCTAGTCCATGGAGGCAGTTGGTTAAAGTTATTTATTAAATCCTTTAAGCTAAGCGTACCTACATCATCCGTAGTAATTATAATTAACATAAAGTGAATTAGCACACAAAATTAATATTTCATTGCCTTTTATGAATTTGCACTGTTATATTTGTAAAACTGCCAGAAACGACGGCATTAGGAAATTATGATTTATTTTCCAGTCCTCTATTTACATCTTGGCACCGCAACTATAATCACTCATTAACAGGCGTCATACGCAAAACTCTGCTTTCAGGTGCCAAACACAAACATGTGAAAAACTACGACTGAAGCACCGCACCCACTTGACTTGTTCTTGTCTTTCTATCCGGTTATAAATTTCGTGAACAAAAAGTGATAAAGAGTTTTTATAGTGTTGAACGAGTAACTATTGTACTGTTCAAGGCGTTTTCCGTATTTTCCGTTAAGTATCCATTTTGTTCAGAGTTTTTTGATACGAAATTGTCCACGGAATAGTTTTGTGTAGGTACGACAGTTTAATTTTAATAATGAATGTAATAACATTGCATTGTTACCTATTTACAGATAAAGGGTAGGATAAATAGGATAAATTGTTATTAAAAATGAGAAATAACAAAATTATTAAAGTAGAGGTAACAACGTAAACAGGCGTGGTTTTGTCGTAACATCTGAAAACACTTTATTTTTAGATTTGTGTTCCTTTGTCATAGATGGATGGTTTGATGATGATATATTAATGACAGCACATTCTTAGCGGATATTACTACGTGTTTGAATGTAAACAAATATCTATAGGTAGGAGTCCGGCACCCAAGACGATCCTTGTAGAATTTGCAGCGCAATATTATAATTGGATAATATAGCTATTGTATGTGACCCTCAGCTCCATTAGATATAAAGGACATGATCTGCTTCAACGACGCCTTGATTACAATCAGTACATAACTTTGTTAACAACTAAATCGGCATGATCCGGTAACTAGCAGCATTCAATTTGCATGAATGCTCTACCGACAATTGAATCAATTTGTAAAAATACTGCAGAGACGGTTCACACTTCCCAACGTGAAACCGTATCCAGCAGTTGCAAATAAAATTCAAGTAAAAAAATTGTAGTACCTAGGTTTTTTTAATTCAAAGGTAAGTTTTGTGGTAGTGTTGTTTGATGACTCGTGTTATTTTATTAGTGTTGATACAAATAAATAGTTATTTCGATCGTTGCATTGAGCTTCTGCTATTTTTACAAATAATAAGTTCCCAACTAAAAACATTTAAAATCTATATTGTTTATTAATTAAGAATATACAAGTTAAGTTATCATTTATAGAATCTATTTGGCTTGCACAAATACCACTAGTTGCAGTTTTTTGCATTGTGGGTACTAGGAAATCATAAATAATGAAGAGCGGAAAGCTCTTCCCACAGCATGTTACTAATCGTATTTATATAAATGTGGTCTGAAAATTCACGGTCCGTGGAAAATTATACCCTCCATAACGAGCAACAGGAGCTTAATGCGAATGTCTGGTCTAGACTGCATCGGGCTGTTAGTGCTTTTATAAACTGAGACAAGCGAGAGCTTTCACTTTCATTCGTTCAGGTATTGATTTATACCCCAGACTGAGCTTCTTGCGTTTCATGTATTCCTGGTACCGTTTCACTACTATAGTGTTGAAAATAGTGCGCGGACAACTACCAACTAGAAACATAAATCAATTTTAACATTTGTGGATATTATTTTATGATCAATCAGCAGATAGTAAATATTTTCATGATTTCACCAACTATTTTGGCCTGAAATAGTTAACTTTGCATAGGTACACCGCGCATGCGTTAGCTCACTCTTCCTAATCAAATTTTATTCGGTACGGGATATACTCGTAACTTCCTTTTTCAGCGTTCAAATCAAATGCGATAGCGTTCAAAAATGCACTCTATCATCTCGATAATATATCGCATTTTATATTTCTTATAGTTTAATAAGGAAAATGAATTAAACTGATATTATTATGTTATATGATTTATCTTATATTTAAAGTTAAATACCTATGACAAATGTACGTAAGAAAAGTGTTATTCTTATTAGTACGAGTACATGGCCGCGGTTCGAATCGACACGACATATTAAGGTTTTTTTTTGAAATATGTTCTTGAGCCACTCTTTATTGCTTATTGTATGATATTCTCTAGGTAGCAGAGGTACGCTCAGTACGCTTTAACAAATTAGTTTCGGCCGTTGGTTTAATTTTGAATGTCTAAAAATCTTCAATGATGTCAAATATTTATCTAGTTCATGTACTTGTATAATTTATGTAACTAGACGTCACTTAAACCTTCGCAAAATTAAATATTTTGCTCCTTAACCTTGGCGATTTATTAGCGAAATGCGCAATATGTCTAGATATGTAGGTATCCTAGAAGAATCGTGACTATCACATCAAAAGGATAATATTTACGTATCGCATATATTTTGGATACCTATCTTCTAACACAACGGGTAAAATGTATTTCTTACGTACGGTTCGTGTTCTTCATTGTAGGTTTTACGTATTAACTCATTCGTGCTTCGAGTTTATTACCGGTAGACAGAGCTTGTGACTGATAAATAGTAATAATTGATTACAAAAATATTGTAGTTGTTTGAATAAACCAGCATATTCTATATAAATAAGTATTTTTTTAATGTTTACACTTTAAAGTATTAACTACAATAATTTTAGTATAGCGATCAACTAAATAACATTTTCTCTTGTCTTTTATTACTGACTCAACCCAGCGCGGGGTGCACAATCGTCTGAAAACGAATCGTCTAAGATCGATTGCATCTGTCAGAAATATGAAAATCTAGGCGGAATGCCCAAGATTTGACATTTCTGACAGACGTCATCGAGCTTAGACGATATAATTTTCGGACGATTGTGCACTCCGCCTCACCCCGCAGGAGCATACTATTACATTTTGCGGATAAAAATGTTTGGCACAGTGTTTGACAATCCGCTTATTTTCTGTACAACCACGCGTTCTAGTGATAACCCATGCTAACTGCTAACATCATAAACCAGCGCCAACAACCTTTTTTCTTTAAACTGTGCTACTTTTTTAGCTCCGTTAGCATCGATTAATAGAACGTTTTTTTTTTTTGACATTGACAAATTATGATATAGTTTTTATTTTTACAGTCTAGTGGTTAAGTCAGTGGATTTAGACTCTGAGGTACCGGGTTCGATTCCTGGTCGGGACACAATAATAATTATTAATTTAAATAAATTATAATTTAGTTTAATTGTGATATTTCTCTAGTTTGGTACGCTAGAGACATCGACGAGCTTGCCTCTTGTCATGATTGGCCTATAGTAAAGTTGGCTAAATGGGAATCCGCTTCTTTATAAGCGTGGTTTCTAACCACCCCGGAAGGGAAACGGTCGTGATGATACTCTATTAATAATTGTATTTTTTTTTCTTCACAGAAAACAAAAATGCGGCCTATGATAGCCGAATACGATCCCAAGAGAAAAGGTGTTAGAAATGATTTATCAGATTTGGTTATGGTCAAGTAAGTATATATTTTTATTTTGCTTTCATCCATCGTGCATAAGCTTTCTTTAGTTGGATGTTGTAATCTATTCATCAATAATTTATATCACCGAATTAAAAGAGGCTGTCTTACGAGGGTAACACTGACAAATGACTGGAAAACAACGAGAATTCTTGTTAGTAATTTATTGTTTTTAATAAGTTACAATAAATAGCTATAATATATAGTTAATAATATTAATAATATCTAAAAAAAAAATTTATTTAATAAATATTAATTAAGGTTAATTGTTTTAGTAGTAATGCTTTGTGCCTATGTACCCGTCCCGACATATAAATATATAAATATACTAGTTTTTGTTTTCTATGCGAACCCTCTAACTTTATTTACCACTTCGGGTTTAGATATAAACTATAAACCAGCTAAGTACTATAAAAAAATAACTTTTATTAAGATTTAATTTAATGTGTAAGATAGCAAATTATTTATCGTTAAGTAAGCTAGTGTAACTTAAGATTGTGTTTTTCATTTTTCTACTATTTTAGTTGAGAATATTATTCTACTTATAATTATAAAATCTATATCTACTCTTAAAATTAGTCCAAAGTTCTTGCTAGAATGGTATTAAACTGTAACGATAATTCTCGCGCTACATATCATTATTAAATATGTTATTTTAATTCACATAATAAAACTTTTCTGAAGGTTTTAAAACAATTAAATTTGCACAATAAAACCTCCAGTGTCACCCTCGTGGATTTAGAATGAAGTGCTTGATCTTCATAGTGCTCATATATAATTATTAGCTTAAGCAATTTAACTTTAATAATGAATCTGTGACTAATCTAAATGACCTTTCTGTTCTACAGGATAAAGAAAATTATTAAATTCATAGGAAAATACCAAAGCATTACGCCTTAAACGGCAAGCTCATGAAAGAGATGTGAGCTACGGGCCTCGATGGCCTCTTTTTTACTCCTCTTATTTATTTAATGCTATACTTTAACTTTAAAATGGTATTTTATGTTGTATGTTGACTGTTAAGATTATCTTATAACGAGCTAAAAAAGCTCGACGCCGCAGAAGACGTTGCAGCTTCCTCTCCAGATTAAAGTCGTTCGTCGACCTTGTTCACCTCGCTCTGGACTCATACACCGGTACATCATTCCATTTTTATGGTTTCACTTTAATTTGTAATAATTGAAATGTTTTATTTTTTTTATTTAAAAACATATTTGTTTCTTATTATTAACTGTGCAATAATGTCCGCCACCGATGTCCTTTATGCTGAGATTCTTAGCCTTGCTTAGGGAGCTCTTAGCCAAAGTACTACTTTGAACTGTCAGAAATTACAGTTGTTACTCGCGTTTTTGACAGTCCAAAGTAATGCTCTGGTTGCAACTCGCTAATGCTGCGACTATAAACCTTAGTGTTGAGCTCGGCGACTGGCTAGCACCCTTGCGCCATCTCTCTTCAGGCTCGGGATTGACCCGAACATAATTTTTTGTACAAATTTAATTTAGCTTTATGAATAAAAATATAATGTTGTAAGCTAAATTAATATGTCGCTTATCTTTTAATGTCATTACAATAAATAATATGAAGATAGTCCCTTTGCCGCGCTGCGTCTACTAACCATCTTGTAAAGCATTTACCTACTTGATCTTCTTAACCTGTCAGCTTGTTTTGTAAATTTGTAATACGCGGCCTTCGTAAAGCTGTATTAAATTTATTGTTCGGGACTTTAATTTGTAAATGCCAAGTCTTAACAGAGTGAAGCGCACAAAATTGATTTTAAAATTGGAGACCATAATGAATGTAACACACTCCTCACGATCACACTTTTCCACATACATCATTACCCTGTACCTAGGCCTACTTACTTTTGTTTCATTATTCATGAGAATTGTTTGAACATTGCTTTTCATCTTCTTTAAAAAAGCTTTCAATGTCTTGTCGCTGTTTGTTAATAATACTCGTTACACATAAGTTATCTCTATAAATGATTAGCTTAGATTTCAAAAAAACGTTTAGGTTTTGATTTAATATACTCGTATATTTATCACATGCAATACTAAATCATTTAAGTTATATAATTAAGAAACAAACGCACCAACATTACACACACTACTCGTACGCTTAATCCAGGATAGATAGGAATAGATAGTTCACACTATAATACTCACTCTTAAACTACTGTACAATAATAATTATACAATTATTGTGTATAATCTATACAGTTAAAATAATAGTTCTGTAAACTTTCCTAGGTACGGTGTTGATCCTAATGATATCCCAGTGGAACAAGAAGCAGGATCCACCCTGCCACTTATGGAGGAGGGCGAAAGAGGTATACAAACAGATTCAGATGAGAACTATAACCCATTCGAAGACCGCAAGGTTCCACATCCTACTTCGTAAGTTTTTTAATACTATTTACGAGTAAATATACCTACTTATAAATTACAGTAAATTAATATACATGAGTTAAAAATCAGCCCTCAATATAATATAAATAAGAGGATTTAGAATCTATAAACTAATATTTTTATATTTGATTTACAGTGACTTGGATACCCTTGTCCATCTTTTAAAGGGATCTCTTGGAAGCGGTATTTTGGCAATGCCTTTGGCTTTTCTAAACGCTGGTCTTTACTTTGGACTTGGTGCGACCTTTGCCATTGGCCTTATCTGTACGTACTGCGTACACATTTTGGTCAAAACTTCACATGAACTTTGCAAAATAACAAAGCAGCCATCATTGGGTTTCGCGGAAACTGCAGAGGCAGCGTTTTTGGCAGGACCGCAGCGAGTACACAAATTTTCCCGCCTAGCTAAGTATGTTTCCTTACTTTTTTAAAGCAATATAAATCATATCAAATTGCAATAATATCTAATTATTAATATAATTTTCAGAGCTATGGTGAATTCATTTCTGGTCATCGATTTACTAGGATGTTGCTGCGTTTACATTGTATTTGTCGCTAAGAATATAAAACAAGTTATTGATTATCACGCCTCTAATACCACCGACTGGTTGCCACAAGATATGGACATCAGGATATACATGGTTATGATTCTTCCCCTGCTTATCCTTATGAATCTCATCAGAAATCTTAAGTACCTAGCACCATTTTCCATGGTTGCTAACATCCTGGTTGGCACTGGAATGGGAATTACTTTCTACTATTTGCTTCAAGACATGCCAGATGTGAGCTCTCGTATCGCTGTAGCAGGCTTTAGCCGTCTACCCACATTCTTCGGAACTGCCATTTTCGCCCTCGAGGGAATCGGAGTTGTGATGCCTCTAGAGAACAACATGAAAACACCTACTCACTTTATTGGATGCCCTGGAGTGCTAAACACTGGCATGTTCTTTGTTGTATCTCTATACGCAACTGTTGGCTTCTTTGGATACTTGAAATATGGCGAGCACACTGCCGGAAGCATTACTCTCAACTTACCACACGATGAAATGTAAGTTCATTTAATCTTATGAAAGCTTATTTTTAAACAATATTTTATAGGCTCATAGGTTATTAAAGTGCACTCCTACAATTTTTATATTTTTATTTTCAGTTTGGGGCAATGCGTAAAACTTATGATTGCAGTGGCGATTTTCATTACTTACTCATTGCAGTTCTACGTCCCAATGGAAATCATATGGAAGAATGTCCATCAACGGTTCCTTGGCAAAAAGAACTTGGCAGAATATACCATCCGTATTAGTCTTATTATCATGACCGTAGTAATTGCGATAGTGAATCCACACCTTGGTCCATTTATTTCTCTGGTAGGAGCCGTCTGTTTATCTTTCTTAGGTCTTATTTTTCCAGCAGTCATTGAAACTGTTACCTTTTGGAACAGGCCTAATGGTCTTGGTAAGTACAGATGGGTATTATACAAAAATGGATTCCTTATTAGTTTTGGTATTTTAGGGTTCCTAACCGGTTCCTATGTCAGTATTATAGATATAATTAATGGAGTAGAATAATATATTAGTACAGTGATTACAAAATAATATAATTAATTATTTTGTTTTTTTTTTACTAGCTTTTATTATGTTGTCCTAGTAATCATATTTTTCAAATGATTTTAAAATACCTAAGTATTGTAATATTAAGTAAACAGTCTTGAGTAAAATCAAAAATAATTTATCTTTGTAAGTGTCGCTTAGCTATCACCTAATGCTGCTCCCACGTCTCCTACTCGTGAAGGAGTGAACGATTCGACTTTTATACGAATACTCGAACATTTAAACGTTTCCTTTTTAGTCTTGCTTTAGTGTTCTATAAGTATATCAAATCACAAACATTAATTATATTGGTATACATACTTAACGCACTGGATATAATTATTTTTTTTATAGAATTGATACCTATAGACTTAGGCCAAAGAAAGAGTCATTAGGTCTATAAAAATGGAAACATTTTATATTATGAAGCAATCTATCAAGTAGCATCAACTTCTCATCTCCTACACAAGTGCTCGATGCAATGACAATTCGGAACTTAAATTATAGTGCTCATGTCTCAAATTTATTCAATACTATATCTGAGTTACATATTGCTTAGGCTATGTATTACTTTATAAATAAAGTTGGAAATACTTGCTAACATTGTCTATGAATCTCAGCCTAAGATCATTTTTATTTGGTATCTAATTTTATAAGTCAATTTAAAAGTAACGGTAAACATTTACTTTAGTAAATACAGAACTATCATCATTTGGGCAGGTGTGTAGATACTAAACAAATATTACCCAGAATCTCTGCGCAGCATCCTATTAGATTTAATGTATGTTTTAGGATTCAAAAGTAGTGTAGTGCATTATACCTACAATGTGATGTTTAGATTTAATTACTAGAGTCTGGCTAATGAAAGTAGATAATCGAATTATTTGAAAACTTTCAAATGACAACACTATTGTGACATTGTAAATTTTTCAAATTGTTTTGTTTTTAATTCTTCATTTGCGTTGTAAAACATGATTAAAACTATTAAAAGTGGAGTCCGTAAGATATTGTTTTGCACGATGCCGCGATGTCCAAATTCCAAGAAAAAGAAGCTGAATTCAATCAAACACAAGATTGTATGTGGTGTTAAAATTATATTATAAAACATATAATATTCTTAGTGAAAACTTTCACTTTCGTTTAAATTTTTTTGCCATATAAGTTAAGTGTAACCCGAACATACTCGTAGATGGTGAGTTATAGTTTGACCAACTTTGAGGGATACCATACCAATATCTTTTGAATTTGCCGCGCTTTTTAATTATAAACTTTTATTAGCCAAATTCTACCTAAATATAATGTAGACATTTTGTCGAATTTGGTATTTTTTGTGTATTTATTCATGAAGTGCCTTGTATTATTATCTATACCTATTTATTTAGGGCAGTTAAAGCATTTATTTAAATATCCTATGAATGAAATAATAAATTATTAGAAATAATAATAAAAATAATATTTAATATGAGCATTATTTTTATTATTTAAATTTACAAGAGGTAAAATACAATTGAATACACAACGATATTTTTGTAGCTCAATTTTAAGATTAATAGCTTGGTTTTGCCAAGTCTTGGCAAAAACTGTGATTTAATATTTAAAAAAAATAAACAATATAAATATATTGTAATTATTGTTTACAATAGTTAGTTGCATCATAGTTAAATATTCAATGTTACAAGAGTGAGAATGTTTCTAATGAAAACTTTTTATCTAACATTATTAAGTGTTTAACTATGCTGCAACTAAGTATACAGTTTTATTTTTACGAAATTTATTATAGCATTTAGGGTGAGGTGGCATCGATCATCGATATAGCTATAAAATTGGTAATTTAAAAATTACTCTATGAGATCACAATTTATTAAATTGTTTGATAAGAATGCTAATATCCCTAAATTATTTAGAAGTATAGTTACCAGCAGATAAAAAGGGCGTTGGCCGAAAATTGCGAAGATACCGAATTTTAATTCCTGATCTCCAACTGATCTTACAAAGTACAGTTGCGTGTTCACGTGTTCTTCGCCCTTCTTATAAACTTTTGTTATTAATAGAGCATAGATTTTAAAATATACAAATTTAATAAATAATACATTTTCATATAAATAAATATTTTTTAATTCTTCTAATTGGTAAGTATATTAATAAAAATAACATATAAAAGTTTTGTTCATGCCTATACTCTTACATACAGATGCGCAATTTTTTATCTGCTGGTCAAACTTTGTAATAAGTTTTTCATTATTTTGGTAGTTGTGGAGATTACCTACTTGTAAAAATCAATCCAGACTTATCTTTAAACAATGTAATTCTTATATTGTGTAAGTATAAATAAGCATATAGTTTAAGCGCATAAAATTTAAACGAATATCAATAATGTTTAAAATCCATGCATACCTACGCAAATGTGGTTAGACTAAACGAATAAGAGCTTCGGTCGTCATTTTTTTTAAAACTAGACACCAAAAGAATACCAACAAGCAAAAATGAGAAGAATACTAGAATTGTTTGAATAAACATGTTTGAAAAGCGAGCACGTCCGAACATGCATGAACGCTTTAAGCAACTATTCACATGCTCGTGCGCTATTTCCATCAAGTAAACGAGTATTCTTAGAATCATCTGTTATTCCTTGCGCGCTGCCTTTTCATATATCCATGTAGGTATATGCTAGCGCTCAAACTATTTGCCAACGTTATTACTTACCTTCAATGTGTTTATTTTACTATTGGTCAATGTTTCTCAAAAAGCCAGTAATACATTTTTATTATTCGCCTAAGATAAGTTTAAATTGACTTTGTTGAAATGGTGATTGTAAAACCTACTCGCTATTTACCTATGTATGTACAAGTAGGTCAATTAGGTTCCTATTTTATAACCAATAGGTCACGCGGAAAATAATATAGGACTAAATAGTTTTTAATACCATAATATTTATCTCGTAAATCTAGAAGTCTAGATGCATAGAAGTCTATGGTGCCGCCGATGAAGATAATAGAAATATCTTAAATTTGTCTTGCTCCTTCTTTGTGTTATTAATATTATACTAAGGCCCGATAACTGAATCATTTCTTAAGTGGCATTTGTTCAATTAAATACATTTTTCATTTGTATAAGAACGTGTCCATTTAAGCGAATGAATGCCACAAGGAAGAACTTAATTACCAGCCCAAGTCCTAGATTATTTCCAAGTGAGTATTGTAGACGAATACTTTTTAAGGTGGATGGGTGTTTAAAAGTTTATATAACATTAAAATAAACCTAATTAAAAAAATATCTTAAACTAAAAATGTGCCCCAATATTGCAGTCATTTTAGGGTTGACCCAACGGAATAAGCTAATTATTTGTACGAGTATAAACCCTTATTTTGCCATTCTAAATGTTATCTCAAAAGTTTCATAACATCTCGTGTCAGTAAAAAGTTATCTACAAATTTATAATTTAATTTTTAAAATATACGAGAGAAAGCGCGAGGAGTGCGCAGCGTTCAGCCATACATGCCATACATGAATCTCGTTGTATAGTACGGTTATTTAACTTATTTATTAATAACTATTACTTATATGTAAATCAAAAAGTCATTAATATTACTTATCTACCTTTTTCATATAAATATATATATATATATATATTCGATATATATATATATATATGAAATATACGATACCGGGTTCGATACCTGGTCGGGGCACAAAAATATTTATTAATGGAAATAAATGCATTGAATTAATATTTAATTTATTTGTGTTATTTCTCGAGTTTGGCTTGCCACTTGTCATGATTGGCGTATAGTAAAGTTGGCTAAATGTGAATCCGCTTATTTATAAGCGTGGTTTCTGACCACCCCGAAAGGGAAACGGTCGTGATGATTCTTTCTGAAGCTTTATAGCGCGTGACAAATCTACAAGCCACAGAGGGAAGTGAAGAGAGCTACTAAACCAAATTGCAATCCATTGCCAAAATAAATGTTTATACAATTCAGCTTATCCATTTAATTTCCGAGGTGAAACCCTAAGACTACTGGATCACAAAGGTCAACTCAATGACTGTTATGTTCTATAAAACTCATATTTAAAGTTTTGGTGACCTAAATGTGAGTGATAGCTATGAACTTGTTAATACATTGTCATAATTATTATATTAAGGTATTATACCTACTAACCTAACCTAACCATATTCGTAATTTAAACTTATAATCTTGTTAAAAATATGATAAATCAAATAACAACATTTTTATTTTTATAAACTAAAAGGATGCCAATGTTTGTGAAAGTGATAATAAAATAGTAGTAGGTATTATTGTTAATATTGTGAGTGTTTAGATTATAGTATTTAAAGAGCACAATATTGTTATGCTGTCATAAAGTTAATTGTTCTCGTAAGTTACTATTTCATACAGTGATATTTCTGTATTATTATATGGTAAGTTGTAATTTTAAATACATGGAAGTATATTTGTTTATTGATAATATTTATATTTGTTTTATTTCTTACATTTACCAGTAAATCACCCATTCAACTGAATTATCGGCCCTAAATCATGTTTACTTAAAACAATAATTTAATGACGGTGTGTTATAAGTAAAGGTGGCGTATTACAATAACGATGCGTGCGTGAGGCATGTCAGCAAAGGATCCCAGCAACGATGGTGGGAAATTACAAAAACGGATGCGTGAGGACATCGCCATCAATCCAATTACCAACGAACATGTTACGAAACGGATGCGCGAAACGAATACCTACCAATTTTTATTTAATTTCATTACTATAAAACACTAAATTAAATAAAAGTAACACAATAAATCCTCTAAATAGAAAAAAAACTAACAACGTCTAAATCTAGCATCCATCGCGCATCGGACTTTTCCTCGCATCGATGACGAAAAACCGGCAACTCTTTCTAGTAACGATGCGCACCGAAGTCAAAAATAACCAATAACGCTAACCTCTAGTTATAAGTAAGTTTATTCGTTAGGTATAGCATTGAAATATAAGACATAATATCCCCTAAACGAAACAGTAAAGTTTTTGTGCAGTCTGATTATTGGCCGGTAACTGAATCACTTCTTAGTGACATTTGTTTACTGAATATCACTACCATCATGCTATAAATATGAAAATTTATATTTAATATAGTATAAAAGTAGCATTACATATTAACGTTACCTACCTAAAAAGACGAATTAGGAAAGCGTACACCGTCTTTAAAAAGAAAAAATGTGTTATTAATAGGGCGGCAATTTTGAGATCACCAAATCTTTGATTTCGCTTAATTTTATATCGCTGATTTGTACACTTAAAAGCTGCTCACTTCAGCATAATATCCAGAAAATAATATATTTCTTATTGTTGTTCAAAAAACATTTAATATTGTGAGTTATTCAGGATCGGACTATTCCAGAAATTTGGATAATATAATGGATATTTTATAAAACACAATAGTGAAGTGCCGAATTTATTTAAAATATTTAAAAGTCTTGTTGAAAATAATACAAGTAAGAAAATAAAATGTTTACGCACTGATAATGGCACAGAATATTTAAAATTTAAAACTTTTTTAGAAGGTAATGGCATCTTACACCAAAAGACAGTTCCTTACACATCTCAACAGAATGGTGTTGCAGAGAGAGCAAATAGAACTATTTTAGATAAAGCGATAACATTATAAGAATCAGGATTACCTAAATATTTGTGGGCCGAAGCAGTCAATACTGTTATTCATGTAAAGAATAGAATTTGTACAAGAGCTGTAAATGGAAAGATAGCTCAAGAGGTATGGACAGGGAAATTTCAATTTCAATTTATTTATTAACCATAAGATACATTAAGTACACTCGGTTTTGTCACTTATACATATTCTTGTTTACCAATCATGGCAGGATAGCAGAAGTATGCCATTAATAGCAAAGAACAGCCATCGTCATTTACACTTAACACTTCAAACAATCAATACCTACATAGATGCTGCTGTACAAGGGCCTTGTCACTTAAAATCTAGAAAATAAACTATATTAAAATTATATAATAAAATAATATATATAATAATTATTATTTTAATAAAATAAAAATAAAAAAACTACAAAATTGTGTATGTCAAAATAAATAATCAAATTAAATTTCAAAAATAATAACAATGATAATAAAGAATAACTAAAAGAAAGCAGCTGTAGATGGGCGTTGTCATTATAAAATAAGAACCTTAAACTCTAAAATATTAATTTATAATATAAAAGTCATAATAATAAAATAAACAATAAGAAAAATAAGTGTTCACATAATGTGTTCGTCTTTTAAGGCGTCATCTATGGTATAGTATGATTTGTCAATTAAAACTGTCTTAATTTTAAGTTTGTACATGTTATAGTCTAGGTTTTTTGTGTCTTCAGATAGTTTGTTGTATAATTTGACACATAGACACAAAAACTTTTTGAAACTTTGTTTAACCTATGCCTTGGTACTTGGATAAGAGATGTTTGATAGTAACGCGACTTTTCTCTAAACTTTATTTTGAAAAAGGTTGATGTAGGTTATTTAAAAATTTTTGGTTGTGGCGCATATATACTCGTACATATTCCAAAAGAAAAGAGATTTAAATTATATCCTAAAAGTAAACCTATGGCTTTTGTTGGATCATCATCATTATCATTACAGCCCCTAGAACACAGCGTCCTAGAATTCCACTGCTGGAGATGGCCTTCCAGAACATATATCTGGAGAATTTGGCCTACACTCGCCACGCTGGCCAGACGGTTTGGCGAGCATATGATGTCAATTTTTTATGACAATTTATTAACGATTCCACAAGTTGGTATTAGTGGAACCGGGAGCGACGGCTTAACGTGCTCTCCGAGGCACGGGAACGGCGGTGTTGTAAATCTATGATAAATGTACGTAAGAAAAGTGTATTTCTCATTGGTACATGCCAGGGGGGTTTGAACCGACCTTTGTAGGATTTAAGAACGCGTTCTAACAACCGAGCCACCACCGCGTTTTTTTGTTGGATACTCAGATGAAACTAAAGGAGGCTAATAGATATTAATAATCCAAGAAAAATTGTTATTGCTAGAGATGTATATATGATTGAAGATGAATTTCCTGGATTATCAAATAAAGATAGGTCAAATAATTTGTTAGAAGTAGGTTTTTCAGATGTAGATGATGAACTGGTAATGGATGAGCAGGTTGAGGCAGTAAGAGAGAGTGAGCTGGTTGAAGTAAGAGAGGATGAGCAGGTTGATATTATAGAGAAAAATGACGACACAGGTGAGTCTGCATTAAATAATAGGTTAGATCAAGTTCAAGTTGTTAACAGAAGATATCCGCTACGCGATAGACGACCAAAATTATTTCCCGACTATTACCTTCAATAACATGAAGAAATGTTAGATGATGAACCTAGTAGTATAAATGATGCTTTAAGTCGAAGTGATTGTGTAAAGTGGCGCGATGCAATGACAAGTGAAATTAAATCATTAGAGTTTAATAAGACGTGGACATTAGTTGATTTGCTAGAAATAGGTGGGTATTTAAAATAAAACGAGATAGTGATGGTGAAATTACTAAATAAAAGGCAAGACTGGTTGCAAAAGGTTATACACAAAAATTTGGTGAAACTTTTTCACCTGTAGTTAGATGTCTACTTTAAGAATATTATTTTGTTTGGCAGTTGAGAATGATTGGTTCATAGAACATTGTGATGTGATGACAGCTTTTCTTCACGGAAAATTGGACGAAAAAGTTTATATGTATCAACCTCAGGGTGCTGTCATTTCAGGACAAGAACATAAGGTTTGTAAGCCAGAGAGAGCGATTTATGGTTTGAAGCAAGCGTTGAATGCTTGGTATCGTGAAATTGATAGAGTAGAGAGTGTAATGTAGTTTAGGTTACCATCAGTCAAAACTCGAGCCATGTATGTATAAAAGTTCTAAATCAGGTTTGACTTTAATAATAACTATATTTGTAGATGATATTTATATTTTTGGTAATGACATAGTTGAGAAAGAAAGATTAAAGAAGGGTTTGACAAATAAATTCAGATTAAAAGATTTAGGGCCAGCTAGAAATGTTCTAGGAATGAGAATGCGAAGAAAGAATGGTAAAATTTATTTAGATCAAAATACCTACATTTAAAATTTATTAAGCAAGTTTAATATGAGTGATTGTAAACCTGTTTAAACTCCAATGGAATTAAGTTTGAAATTGGAAAAGGGTAATTGTCCGGATGATCTACCTTATCAAAGTTTGATAGGATCTTTGATGTTTTTAGCTGTTAATACACGTCCTAATATTTCACATACTGTAATACATGTTATGATGAAACGCATTTGCGTTGTTCGAAAAGAGTTTTAAGATATTTAATGGGTTCAGAAGATGTATGTTTAATTTATAGTAAGTCAGATAAAGAATTACAATTGGAAGGATATGTTAATGCTGACTGATGTAATGGAAGTGATAGACGATATTATACAGGTTTTGTTTATATGTTAGGAAATAATCAGGGAACATGGGAAAACAAAGTAGGGTGGCAACTTCTACTACAGAGGCAGAATATGTAGCCATGGCACAAGGAGCCAAAGAAGGTGTTTATTTACGAGGATTACTACATGAAATTATACCAAGTGCTAATAATCCAGTTATTACGTATAATGATAATCAATCAGCACATAAAATAGCTATAAAATATGTCATAACAAAACCAAACATATAGACATTCGATATCATTACATCAGAGATGGTAAAATAGTTGTCAAATACTTATGTACTCAAAATATGATAGCTGACATATTTACAAAAGCATTGCCTGGTCCCAAGAATGTATTTTGTGCTGAAAAAATGTGTTTAGGGATATTAGATTAAATTTATTATTATTGTTTTGTTATCTATTGTTTTCAGTAAGAAGGGTCAGGTTTTATTTTATGAATTCACTTTGTATTATTATTGATTATAAGTGAACATAGTTTTGTTAGAATATTTTATATATGTCACCTAGTCATCTGTCTTAATATATTTGTCACTTTATCAACAAATAAAAAGTCAATAATACAACACGAATGGTTTCCTTGTAATAATAAGTATTTCCAGTGTATTTTAACATGGTAGCAGAACGTGGTTCACTAATTTAATTGGTAAGACCCGTATTTGAGAATACGAAAATGACTACCAAATCTATGTTCGATTCAACAAAATTTAATATTGGAAATTTAGACGGCACAAATTGGATAAAGTAGAAATACAAAATTTGCATTTTACTAAAAAGAATACCAAAGCGTTGGACATTTTAGAAGGGCGTTACAAAAGTCCAGATAAACCCCTGGCATTGGCTTCACGTGAAGAAATAGACAAATACTATTTAGATTTGCAAGATTTTATAGACGTAGAACGCACCTTTTGTTGACTACCAATATGACCGAGGAAACATTACAAAAAGTTATGGATGAGTTGAGAAGATTGTTCGATGGTGATGAAGAAGATTCAGTGTATGACAATTGTTTAAATTTTTTTGATTACAAAAAAGTCTAAAGAAGATGACATGACAACTCATCTGTCTAATTTGAAGAATATTTGGTTTAAATTAAACACAGAGATCAAGAAATTAGATGGAACAAAGGAATTGCCGGACATACTTCTGATTTGTAAAATTTTGGACACATTGCCTGAAGATTACCTTACATTCAGATCAAGTTGGATGCTGATGTCCAAGACTGACAGAACAATCGAAAGACTAACATCACAACTTTGTAGTTTCGAACGAAACTTGGATCTACTTCATCTGTTACACCAACGAGTAACCAAGCTCTTGCAGAAATAGATAGAAATGTAAATATTGTAAATAGAAACAAGGCATATATCAAGAAGAAGTAAATATTGTGGTGTAGATGGTCATATGATCAAGAAATGTAGAAAGTGAATTAATGACGGTCGACCTGCGAAACCACCTACTAATCAAGAAAGAAGTAGAAATGTAAATAACTTAGATTTAATGGTTATGGACAGTCACTTTAATATTGAGAGAGATAGCTGGTATGTAGACAGCGGAGCAACAAGTCATGTTACTCATAGACGAGATCTATTTCAAAGTTTAGAAATATTTGGAGACAGACATACTGTAACAACTGCAAATGGTGAATCTATTAGGGCCATTGGTAAAGGTAGCATTCTACTTGAAACCAGCTTTGGAGATCATAAGGGAACAATATCCTTAACTGATGTATGGTATGTACCATCTATTACGAAGAACTTATTTTCGCTGATATCCGCATTAGACAAATTACCACAAAGCATTTTCGAATCGAAATCTGAAGTTAGTAAAATTAAATCTAATGGGATAGTAAAAGTAATTGGAGAAAGACACAAGAATGGAGGTCTATATAAACTCAAAGTCAGGAATATAAAACCCCAAAATTCTAGTGAAGTCAACACATTAACATAGTACATCCTTGGACACATTGCAAATTTATCATGAACGATTGGCACATCAAAGCAAAGCACATGTGAAGAAATTAATTGAGAGGGAACTTGGCATTAAAGTAAATCTATATTCTAAATTATGTCATGGATGTATTTATGGAAAAACACATAGACGAAAATTTGGAACAAGAGATCAAGTACAGGAACCTGGACAATTATTCAGCACTGATGTTTGTGGCCCATTTCCATACTCTTACAAAAAGTATCGTTATTTCTTACTTTTCAAGGATAATTTTAGTAAATATCGCCAGTTATACTTCTTAAAACATAAATCTGAGATAGTACTAAAGCTACAAGATATGTTAAATGAATGTAAAAACAATGGTATAAATATTAAAGAATTATTAAATGATAATGGTGAAGAATTCGATAATGATAAGGTAAGAAGTATTTTGCAGAGAGCTGGCATTAAACAAAGACTGGTAATGCTTTTTTTCGCGGGTAGATGTTAAAAGTGAAACACCTATAAAAATTTGCTCCGTATTTAAATATTAAATTTAGTTGCTTATCATATATCTGTATAAGTAAATAGTAAGCAGGAATAGTGATAGTGAATTTCAGTGAATTATTTCTTTTGTCATCAATATAGTAAATAATTTTATATCATTTTCAATCTAATGAAATAGTTGTTGACATTGCTTCCTACCATTGGCACTATAGTTTTTCAACAATGGCCCCTACAAAGTCAGACCATACTAGTGAATCCCTTACAGCTATAGCTAGCTTTGAACAATAACTTGATGAATGCATGAAGGATTTTGGTGAGCGGCTCCGATGTGTCTCGGCTACACAGATTGCAGTACCGGCTTCCTTGGAGCAGCTGGCTACAGACTTCCAGAATTTCAGATCAGTGATGTTTCAGGCGGTTGAGATTCTCCGCGCTCAGGTTTCAGCTGTTGCAAGTGTTGATGATATGGAAAACCGAAGCCGGCGTCGATTTTTCTTGTTTAGAGGTATTCCCGAGGCTGCAGGTGAAAATGTGTCAAGCACAGTCTGCTCTGTTATTTCTAAAGGCATGAAGGATGTTAAGGTGGAGGTCTCAGATATAGAGTTCTGCTACAGATTAGGCAAGAAAGTTGTGGGAATGTCCGAGACACGGCCCTGCCCTATATTGGTAAAGTTCCGTGACTACAACACCTGTAATGACATCTGGAGGTCTAAGAAGCAGCTCAAAGGGACCGACATCTCTCTTGCAGAGTTCTTGACTCCACAAAGAAGAATCCTTCTTACAGAGGCCCGAGCAGCTTATGGTGTGTACAGATGCTGGTCCCAGGACTGCAACACTTACATTAAGTTGCCAGATGACACCAAACAACGCTTGACTTCCGCAGCACAACTTAAAGAATTTATGTGTAAACATCCACCTAAGGATACCTCAGAACCAGCCTCAGCTGAGACAAGGCGCCGACCTGTGAGAAAACAAAGACCGCGAGTTTAAATGGGTCCTATAGGTACTCGGAAATCCCTACTGGCCTAAATGTTATTCCAAGTTTCTATAATAAATAAAACACAATAAGTACTTAATTAAATGTTATATATGCACATTTTCTTTGGGTTTTTAACAAATTGTATCAGGCAAACACTAAATAACTTCTGTTGATCTTCTATTATATTCACTGGTCCATTGTGGTATGCAGCATAATTCAAGTTGTGATATAGATGGTCAATAATTTCCAGTTTCTCGGTGATCAACGTGAGGGAAGCTTAGGTTGCACATATTTGTAGAAAATGCACTCAGTTGTAGCATGTGGTGAAAGACTGTATGTTCCAATTTATATTATGATTGAATTATTTGTTCTTGTAGGAAACACAATCTATTATAATAATCCTTTATTTGTAATCATAGCATTCTTTCTTTCTCCACGTTAGTTTCTTTATCTGTTATCTGTGCTTCATACACAGATTATAGCTTCATAATATAAGTCTGTCAGTCACGGATAAATGATAGATCAGTTGACAGTCAGTCAGTCAGTATGACATATTATAGTCATTGAAAAAAAAAAAAAAAAACAAAGTTTAACGTCCCGTTCGGCCATAAAATAAATATTGTTCCATTGTATTTAAAACTTATGAATGGAGTGTAAAATCGTGCGTATTATTTTTTGATCTATTTCTTAAATTAAGTACCTAATAAAAAAATAAAAAAATAAATTGTTAAACCAGAACTTTGGAGTAAATATTGCCTAATAGATTGTTTCCGCTAGGTTACGGATTCTTTATTTGTTTTTTTTTCATTTTGTTCCTAAAACTTTTTATGATTTCTCTTTTGCATTGTTTTTCATAGTGTATTTTTTATTTTTATTTGTCTGATTGTAATACCAGCTCACCGGAAATGGAGAAGCAATTAAAATTAAAACTATATATTTGTGAAAATATAATTATTATCATATTTTATTACATATATTTATTGTATTATTGTATCTATATATATTATTTACTGTTTTTATATATAACTTATTGTTAATAGTACTACATACTTATAGCTATGTCTGATTCGGATGAATACCACTCCCTAAACTCTAGCACAAGTTCGAATTACAGCTTCCATGATGCTCTGTCTTCATCCGATTCCGACCACGTTCTGCTAGGAGATCGACTACACGAAACCTTTTCCCCATTCTCAAAGAATTTGAATATCTGTCATATTAATGCCCAAAGTATCCCCGCCCATCATGATGAACTTCTTACTTCTTTCAGCAGCCACAATGTCCATATCTGTCTCATATCAGAATCATTCCTAAAACCCTCTCTTCCAAGTACACTGTACCATCTCCCTGGATTTACACTGTTGAGAAATGACCGCATTGGAAAAGGTGGCGGTGGTGTGGCCATCTACATTCGGGACAGTTTTGGGTACAAGGTTGTAGCACAATCTCCCTCTCCATATAATGCTACAGCAGAATTTTTATTAATTGAGCTCAGCCTTGGCTCAATAAGGTGCCTCGTTGGAGTTGTGTATGCCCCGCCATCGTTAAACTACTTTGGTATGTTCGAAAACCTGCTCGAAACTTACATCCCATCCTATGAGCATTGTATAATTATGGGCGATTTCAATACATGTTTATTAAAAAAAGATATGCGATCGAAGAAATTAGAAAACCTAGTCAAGTCGGTAAATATGAAAATTCTCCCTTTAAATCCTACCCATTACACTCATAATTACCCAGATTCACTCCTAGACCTAATTCTTACCTCCAACCCTAATCGTATTGCTACCCATGGTCAGTGTGCTGCGCCTGGGTTCTCTAAACATGATCTCGTTTACGCTTCCTATAAAATCAAACTTCCAAAAATTAAACCTAAGTTAATACTGCAGCGTAATTTTGCGAGAATGGATCGGGAGGCATTGGAAAAAGATGCTAGGGAAATTAACTGGGCCAGCTTGACTCTTTTGGAGACTGTGGATGAGCAAATAGCTCAGTTTAACAACCTCATTACCAATCTTTACGATCGTCATGCGCCTATTCGTCAAATCCGGATTAAACATCCACCAGCTCCCTGGCTCGATGACAAAATCCGAAAAGCCATGAAACTAAGGGACCATCTAAAACGTATACATAAAAGATCACCCACTGATGTTAACTGGGATAAATACAAACAAGCAAGAAATCGCGTCAGTCAGCTCTGCAGGAATGCAAAACGTCAATACTTCCACAAAACAGTCAAAGAATGTGCTCCACAAAATATTTGGAAAGCTCTACGATCTCTTGGGATCGGGAAAACACGCCAAAATATAACTCCATCTATTGACATAAACTGTCTAAATAAACATTTTTCTACTCCACCTATTAGTATAGACCCTACCTTAAAATCTAAAACTATATCCCAAATATCATCCCCTGTAAACGCAAACAGTAATTTTAACTTTCAGCCAGTGACTGCAGCTCAAATTAACAAAATATTACTTTCCCTTCACACAAAAGCGGTCGGTCATGATGGCATTGGCCGTAACATGCTGATGCCTATCATCCACATAATTTTACCCTTCATAACACATATTATAAACTCTTCTCTGTCCACGGGCACATTCCCTTCTCAATGGAAAAAGGCTTACGTCTTGCCTACTCCCAAAAAGGCTTCACCTTCACTACTCACAGATTTTCGACCCATATCTATCCTTCCCTTTCTCTCCAAGATTCTGGAACGTGTTGTTCATTATCAATTCACTCATTTCATAAATAGTCAAAATCTGTTTAATCACTTTCAGTCGGGTTTTCGTCCCGCACATAGCACAACCTCCGCTCTTCTTAAAATAACAGATGACATTCGTTCTGCAATTGATAGTCGGAAACTTACTCTTTTAACTCTTCTTGACTTTAGCAACGCCTTTAACTGTGTTGACCACGAGATCCTTATGGCTGTATTACGTACCTTAAACATTTCTAACACGGTTAACATGTGGTTCTACAGCTACTTGGGTGATCGTTTTCTGATTGGTGCTCTACAATAGTAGGCGTACCACAAGGTGGTGTCCTGTCACCCTTGTTGTTCTCGGTATTCATAAACAAGGCTTCAGAAGTAATACGCTGCAATTACCACCTTTATGCGGACGATCTGCAACTTTACGCTCACTTTGACAAGGAAGAGGGGGCGACTGCTGTAGCCCAAATGAACCAAGACTTGGATGCAATCCGTGAGTGGTCTTATAGGTTTGGCTTGTTAGTAAATCCCAAAAAAACGCAGGTGATGATCGTTGGCAGTAGGGAAATACATAAGTAATAAGATAGAGTTGGCTACACTTCCATTTGTCAGATTCAGCGGCATCGACATCCCATACTGCCACACTAAGGAATCTTGGACTGCTAATAAGCCAAGACCTTTCTTGGGATGACCAAGTTTGTTTGAGATCAGTAGGCGGGTGTTTGCATCTATGCATACCTTAAAAAGGGCTCAATTCTTCCTGCCATTCTCGACAAAGCTAGCGCTAGCTAACACCCTGTTGCTACCCATTATTGACTATGCCGATGTCTGCTATCCTCAGAAGAGCTACTGAATAAACTAGATCGATTTCTCAACTTATGCATACACTATTTATTTGGCCTGCGTAAGTATGATCATGTCTCCCAATTTCGTATTCAGCTAAAGTGGCTTAATATTCGTTTTCGCAGACATCAGCATATCCTAACCACTCTCTTCGGCATCCTTAACAACCCTCTCTCGCCACCATACCTAAAAGAACGCTTTAAGTTTCTCTTCTCAACTCATGATCGCGAATTGCGATCTGTGCAGAACAACCTCCTCTCTATTCCTATCCACTCCTCGACCAGATATTCAAATTCTTTTACTGTTACTGCAGCATCACTCTGGAACTCCCTTCCTCTTTCCCTTCGCACTCTTCAAACTGCACGCTCCTTCAAAAATAATTTATACTCTCACTTTTTATCTATACAAAATATTCGTAGTTGACCTCATTCCTATTCCGTATTGTGAAAAAAAAAAAAAAAAAAAACATTTAAGTGTATGTATTCTATGTAAATATTACCCTTTCAGTAAGTATTATGTGTAGTGTATTGTATGTGTGTATTATGTATGTATAGTATGTATTGTTGTTTATGTAGTTTATTATACCAGTATTATAATAATATTTGTAAGTATTAGTATAAATTAATATTTTATAGTATCTCTCATTATCTATCATTTATATATTTTTTGGCACTCTGCCTGTAATTGGTTACTTTTCACAAAGGTTAGCTGGTAGAAGATGCCTTAAGGCATAAAGCTCGCCTATGCGCTTAGTTTTAAGTTATTTAACTTTGTGCAATAAAGAATTTTTATTATTATTATTATAATGCCATATACTCCAGAGCAAAACGGTTTTAACAAGTTTAAGGGAGGGTGTTGGATAGTAAACTACGTTTTATGATTGTTTTATAAAAAGTATTATGTCTAGATTGTTATTATATGTCATTGTTATTCAGAAATAAGCATAGAGAAAATATGGTATTTTCCTTGTTTTAATATTTAGAGGAACTTATAACAGTTAGTCATTTAAACTTTTTTCTAATTTGAAAGTTTATCAAATCACTATGATCTGAGATATATAACGAAATTACTCTCTATCTCTATTAGGTATCTAGTGTCTTATTTTAATATAAACAAAATTCTTCATTTCACAAAATAATCGAAATGTACTTAGGCGAACGGCATTAAATTGTACGGATCATAGTTGAAATATTATTGGAATAAAACAAACAAATATACCGTTATTAGAGATATGCTAATTAGGAATAAACGCGATCTAGTTAACTCGTGTTAAGTTCACATAAACCAAGTTGACCGCACATTATAAGAAAATTCTAATAGAATTTATTCTCACGCTTCGATTCGAAAGTCGTCAGACTTGGCGTATGTCTATTGTATTTATACAAAATTCGGTAAAAAAGCGAGCTTCGCTTTATAAGCTTTCAAGTCGAACATAGCATATTGTTGTCTATGGATATTGTCTTTGGACTATTTCGCCGTCCTACTCTGATTTTGAATTGTCGGCCATTTTGTCGCGTCTCGCCGTCGAAGTTGGAGTGAAGATTTTTATGCTGTTAAAGGTTAGTAGATTTATAATTATAAACCTAGTAATGATATTGTAGTATTTTTAATTTTCTGTACATTCTCAAAGAATAAAACGCATGGATATTAATTCGATGTAAGAACACTGAATCTGTTTTATGCCATAGAGCCGCTTACCATTTCGACTGATTGTGATAATGAAGCACCCGGATTTAATTAGAATGTATTTTGAAAATGATATAGAACTGTAAAAATGACGCGAGAAATGGGCATGTATCAATTAATATATAGTGGATGTTGGCGAGGAACGAGATATCTGGCAAAATGGCACTCAATCAATCTGAACTGCCAATCCACGGGAATTATACTTTAACATCGGCAGTTTAATACTGTACCTACTAAAATACAGTCTTAGGTGTTGTTTTTATAGTTAAAATAACATTTTCAATTAGTTAAATCCAGTTTATTTCATATTGTATATTGCTGACTGATGACTGATGACTGATGACTGACGGTTGACGGTTGATAGTTGAGTTGAGTACCTATCTAAGTTATTGACTCAATAGTTAAATAATTACTAACATGCACTAGCAAGAATCTAGTATTAAAGCAAAAGCACAATTTAAATTATAAGATGCAGATTGCAAGGATTCGTAAAATTGTGTGATGATAGTTTTAACTGTCTATTACTACCAGCAACCTTAATTTTACTACCAGCGACCTTATTTGACTAAATTTTGTTACTATATTCTCATTAGCTTTCATAACTTGTAGCATGTAATATCTAATAAAGAAAGAAAAACTAGAAAGTCGGGTCTTGCAGGATTTTCCCTCAGCATCGGTTGGCACACTCCTTTGATCGAAATACACTGACTAAGGTGGTCTGCCTTCGTCAGAGTGTCGATGCGGAGAACCAGTTAATTATCTCAGACACCACAGGCTGTCTTGTGCTAGAAGAGCTGGCCGCATTCCTCATCACGTGGCTCTCAACAACATCAACCGAAGTTCTCTTGTTTCTGCAATCTTAGAACCCTCTGGGATGGTGTGGAGCGATGGCAAGAGACCCGATGGAATGTCTGTTGGGCCGTCGAAACATGACAGGTCTCTGGTGTGGGATGCGACGTGTGTCATTAGCTCCATCTCACATCCAGGCGACCTAGTCAGGCATTGGAAGTGGGGTGTCTTGGTCTTGTACTGGTTACGAATTTGCGCCGAGACCTTAGGCCCATGGGGACCTTCAATAAGGTGCCTGGCCAAGTAGTTCTCAAAGCGGCGGGCGGAATGGCCTGTAGATAGGAAGGCAACTCTTTCTGCCAGCATAGTAGCCTCGCTATAGAGAGTGGAAATGTTGCAAGTCTTAGAACTATCTCGGATGGGATGTCTCTAGAGGACATTTATTATTTAGGGGCGGTGGTGGTGTAGGAATGGTTTACTTTAAATCTAACAAAGGTTATGAATAAGAAGACAAATTTCTAAGCATTCCATGGATTCACCGTGCGGGTGCCGGGTCCATCGTGTGTGGGTAAGAGATGAGAAGAATGGTGTCTCGGGCTTGCGACCGACAATTGGCTGGTTTAAGAAAAGGAGGCCTCCTTTTTTTTCTATTGCGCGATAATACGCTCACCATCCACCATTCTACTTCTCTCCCTACCCAACCAAATACTGTATGATTCCGTTAATGCCGTCTTGGAAGCTCGTTCCATAAATGTATTGACGGCAGACCTGCTTAGGCCCAATTCTTTCAGTAAGTGATGCAAAGATTTTGCTGGAACTCCTCTTGCACCAACTTCCACTGCGTAAAGCTGAGTCTTGAACCCGTTCCTGATCATTTCTTCTGTGAGATCATAATATTTATTCGACTTCATGTTGTGGTCTTTTGGAATATTTGATTCCCACGGAACGGTAAGTTCAATAAGGATAACTTTTTTCAAGTTCCAAGAAAACACTAAGATGTCTGGCCTATAGGCTGATACAGCTAGTTCATCTGGGATCCTATAATGGTGTTCAAATGTATCCATGAGAATTTTCCAGTCTGATGCGGCGCCAAGGATCGAGGTGGGCTTGCATTTAGTTTTCGTGCTTTGCCCTTCCTTTACAAATAAATAAAAAACACTTTTCTTACGTACATTTGTTATAGTTTTACGATCCTGTGCCTCAGAGAGCAAGTTAAGCCGTCGGTCCTGGTACCACTAATACCAACTTGTGGAATCGTAAATTAATTGTCATTAATATGTGTAGTAATAAAAAAGTATGTGAGTGTAGGCCAAATTGTCCAGAAATATGTTCTGTAAGGACCATTTCCAACAGTAAAGGTCTTAGTACACTGTGTTATTTAGGTAGGTTTTAATGTATATTAATTTACATCAAATAAAACAATATTTGAATGTTTATAAACAAAGAACCACTGTTTTATTTGAGATAAGTTTATTTAGTTTCCTTTATTCCTAATATAACATCTACTGTTACTAACCATACACAAATTATTGATCTACAATATATTATCACCCGAACCTTAGCATATGTGGTATGGGCCTATCCCCATAGTTCAGATCTGAACCGTGAACTCTTTACATTTTATATAATTTTGGTTAAATTCTCCCATATAGTGCATATGAATATATACACTTTATTGTGTATTATTTGAATTTACTCTGCAAGTGAATTCAAATGATTTTTAAATTATAGATCAACTCAGTCACAAAAAAAATGGGTTTGATCAGAGTCAAGCATTCAAAGATCCTTCGAAAGCTTCTCTGTACCGATGTAATTATATATGTAAATACAGTCAAAAATCTGTTATACGAACATCGAAGGTACCATTAGTATTTGATCATAAAAATAATAACCAGTAATGTTTTTAAGTTTTAAATACCTGTTACCCAAATTCCATAGATATTACTACTTACTAGAAATAAAACTACATAGTTATTATTTATTTTAAATGAAGTGTAAACATATTATATTATATTGTACTGAATTCAAAAATCTGTATTTTTAGTCTGGAACATATTTGTTAAATAGGCTGTTCGGCTTGGCGTTTGTCTTAAGATTTTCATACAAAATTTGGTAAAAAATGTAAGCTTTGCTTTATATGCTTTTAAGTTAAACATAAGAAGTATCTACATAATAAACTGCTTTACTTCTGAAGTGAAATGATTTGTTTTTTATTCGTGCAATGAATTTGGGTATACAAAAGTTTGCAGTCTATAGTGCTTAAAGCAGGCTGGCATGTTGTTTTAAATAATGTTGTCTTAAATGGTTTTGACTGTAAATATATTATATATTGCATCTATTTTACTAGGCTCACTTTAATCTGAGCTTTGTTGTTATCCCTAGGTTGTTTACCATGCTATTGAGGATGTTTTCCTGTTGCTGGCGAGGCTTTGTTCCCGCTTGCGAGCCCACTCCTCTAGTTTCCTAAAATAACCCATACCTTACTCCACATGTGGGCAACAACCGGCCTGCCTGTAAGATTTGATCCGGCACCACACAATTTGAAAAACCCAATTTAAAAATATATTACACTAACTCATACTCACTCCAAATTAAAGCACTACAATTTGATAAAAATTAATGGCGCTCGCATATGTATTTGCACACTAAAGTTTGGCCCACAACATGACAAACATACCTGCGGCTTAGTCCATTACCCAAATGGGTTGTATCATTGATGATTTATCGATTAACAATCTATCAAAAAAAAAATTTACCATTACATTGATTTGTTTATGTCATAGTTTTTATTACATATATTGTTGTACACATTAACAAGTGAGTCCACACATACTATAAATATATTTTTATTTCAATATGAACAATTCACTAGTTTACTGTGTTGCAACAAGAGAGTATACTATTTGTGAGATCTTCATGTTTACTAAAATGACACAAATTAAATGATTTTTTTTACCTACATATTTACATCAAAATTATTCAATAATAAACCTAGATGTTTTGATAATGGACTATTGTATTTTTTACTACAGTATCCACAGCTGATAAGTTATCAGTTATTTAATGCAATTCTGTACCAAAAATAGTGGTTCTGTTTTTAAATAAAAGTTATACATTAAATTAATGAACAATATCCAACTTGTTTATTATGTAAAATAATTGTTCTTTATCATTGTCAATATAGCTTTGTCCAAAGCGGTTATTTGGTGATCTCCTAGTATACAAGAATGTAAATATCAGGCGTTAGGGCAATAGACAAATATGGTTAATTGGCAGTCAGTCTGCCTTCAATAGGCTCTAGGTGTCAGCAGGCTTTGCTTGTCTAATTGTAGGTTACTTCCAAGCTGATGTACGGGAACCGTCTTTATACATAAGCACATCATCCATGTCTTTGTGTCAGAGCTCATGTCAATATACTGCAGGGATCAATGCACACAAGATGTGAAATGCTCTCCCAGTCTGTGTATTTTCCCTTTTCTATAAACTGGAATCCTTCAAGAATCTTGTCAATTCACGATAGCAATAGGGTCTGCTCTCAATCATTAGGTGTCAGTTGTTCGCATTCGTGGTCCTCACGCCCCATTGGCGCTATATCAATTGTGCTCAGCATATAATAGAAAATTGTAGTTTGTAACATTAGTTTTAAGTGTTAATCCTTTGCTTTTGACCACATGCGATCTGCTTAGTATACTTTTTATTACTCATAAGGTTTTCAATGTATTAAAGATTTTATTTCTAGTTTGTTGGTTCCACAGTGTGTAGCCAGACCATCTCCAGTGCCAGATTCATTGGCGACACCAGTGACGATTATTTAACAACTTATTTTAATATAACTTTTTGTAGATTTAAAATTTTGTTTAATTTTTTTTTTTTTAAATTTTAAATATACCTAGAAAAACTAAGCAGATTGAATGTAGGTGAATTAGATAAGTCTTAATTTAGAGAAGAATAGAAATAGTTTAATTTGTTATTATAGAAGAGATTTTGTTGTTTCAGGATTAACCTACCTCTATTCTAACCCTCAATTTACAACTTTTTTAATAATTGGTTTACGGTTTTGTTTGTGTTGTCCGCACCTTGACATTCACAGTCATAAATTCAAAATTCCATAGACACTTAGACTGAAACTCGGTCTAAATTCAAAGATATATTGACGTTCAAAAAGTTATGGATGACAATTTCATTAAGTTTGGACCTGAGTGGCTTAGAAACTTCGCAACAAGACCTTCTAGGAGACCTGAAGGCAGAGAGGGCCATCAAGTGAATATCGCAGCTGGCACAAGTGGTGCTGCATACTCAAACACTGCAGCTAGTTCTAGTGGAGCTATTCCTAGGAGCGGTTCTTCATACAGGAATAGTTCCAATACAACACCAAGAGTGCCTGCACTTAAATTGAGGCATGTATTCTTCATCCCATGGCTACCCACTATGGCTACCTGCACTTTCTCCATAGCTACGCTCATTGTCTATCTGCACTGACTGTCAACACCATGTCTACGCTCACTATGCCTATCTTTCTATTGCTCATTGTGTGTCATGCCTCGCAAATGCATCTCTTGGGAGCTGTTTAAAAATATATTTAAGTTTTCAGATATGGCCGTGAGGAAATGTTAGCATTGTATGACAGAAACAATCGCCCCACCGCTGAATTAAAAAACTTTGATCAAGTATACAAACCAAGACCAAGGGTTCCAGTTGCTCTTTTTAACACATTTGGCATTATTAATCCAGTAAGAATGTTATATATAATTTGTTTTGTTTAATAGTTCTTTTTGTTATCTAACTGCTCCATAAGTATAAGGTAAGATTTTTGGGTCAAACCTTTGTTTGTCATATTATACTGTTGTTAATATTTCATTTGTTTGAAATTTTTATTATTAGTAACACTAATATAATAAAGAAAACCTAACATATGTTTAAAATAAATAATATAACTATTGTTATTTATTATTTAAAATAAACTTGACTGATAACCAAGCTATATTGGTACAAATGCCTCAGTGGCGATTGCCATTACTATTTTTACAAGTAAAAAAAAAACCAAGGTTTATGGGTTGTCCACATGCATTAATAAAATAAAAACAATGAAATTTATCAAAATGGTATAAAAAAAAACTTTATCTAAATCACTAATAGGTTTACAGAAAAGCGCGTTGTTTGGGTTGGCTTTAGAATCGAGACGCACGAATTAATTATAAACGATTGTTGTATTTGATAGATAATGAAGCCCTGATGCATGAACTAGTAGATTTATTTGAGGGAGACGCCCCGTTAAAAAAATATAACACTTTTAAGTTTTTAGGTTATGTTGTAAAAAGTGGTAAACATAATAAGAATTGATGCAAACCAACATGATATTATAACATACATGGAGGTATATACTAACACTAACACACTTAACATTTATGTGGCACCATACTAAAATTTTTAATTTGTTCTATTGTATTAAAAGTATTATTAATTAATATTTTTGCATTGGATTTAGGTCCTTTAATTTTTTTTTTTATTATTTATGGTCATGGTTTTAAGTCCTTATGTCTTCAATAATTTTTTTTTAATTTTTTTTTGTTAAGTATACAAGTTCTCAAGCCGGATTCGTCACTGCTAAGGTTAGTTTAGACTCAAGTTATAGCCAGAAATCCTTGACACTGCTAGGTTAGGTTAGATTCAAATAAATTAGGTCATATCCAAAAATCCTTTAAGTCAATTACGACACTGCTAGGTTAGGTTAGGTTAGACTCGATTAAGTCATATCCAACACACATCACAGCCAACTGTCATTATCAAGTAAACCGAATTGGCTCGGTTAGGTTAGGCCTTCAGTACCCAAAACCGAATTGGTTCGATTAGGTTGGGTTAGGTTACCTCGATTAACCGCGTGCACGAGCCGAGTGAGCGAAGCGAACGTGCCGCGGTAGCGGTCGGCGAAGTGCCAGAACCGAATTGGTTTCGTTTCAGAAGTTTTATTCTCGGAAACAATTGCAGGGGCATTCATAATTATAACTACACAGAAAGCCTTTAGTACAGTTATAATAAATATATATGGCTGTATAAGAAATCCTTTAAGTCAGATACGACACTGTTAGGTTAGGTTAGGTTAGACTCGATTAAGTCATATCCAGAAATCATTTAAAGATCATCATTTATGTCAGATACGACACTGCTAGGTAGGTTAAAAAATAGTTATATATCTATATTTTTACAACATATCTATTATAAGTAATAATTTCAGGTTACCTTATAATAATAGGTTATATTTAATACGTAAGGCATGGCTGTCATGGAGCTCTTTGCCTTCCCTATCGTCATTGGTCGTTAAAATAACAACAATAATATATAAAGTAGCAACGTAAAAACACAGATTCCATGGCCTAAGAAACATAATACTAAGGCATTAGTCTGTGCCATTGTTAAAAAAAAAAAAAATGGTTAATTATTTTCTTATTTTATTTTATTGATTTTAATTGTTTTTTGTTGCTCGTGATATTGAAATGTTTTTAGTTTTTACGTTTTTATTTACTTTACTAAGAGTATAACATTGATAAATAATGTTGACAGTATACTAGTTACTAAAAAGTTAAAAATGCGTCTTGTTATGTTTACCTCTTTTTACAACTTAACCTAAAAACTTAAAAGTGTTATATTTTTTTAACGGGGCGTCTCCCTCAAATAAATCTACTAGTTCATGCATCAGGGCTTCATTATCTATCAAATACCACAATCATTTATAATTAATTCGTGCGTCTCGATTCTAAAGCGTCCCCCGTTGTTTTTCTTTGCCAAATTCAAATTGAATCCAATTAGAATGCAACAATATAATTATTGTTTTGTAGAGAGAAGTACCGAGAAACTCTGGTAATATGGACAGATTCAAGGGCTCTTCGACAGGAAATCACGGCAGAGGCCGAGGAATGTTAAGGTAAGTCATACCGGATTTCTTAAGGGAACTAATAAGATATCAAACGTTTATTTTTGATTATGAGTCACGTAATTAGGTTAACTATCAAGGTGACAATCTCCTGGCCTATAATAAAAAATATAAACTTTTGATATGTTATTGGTCCTCTCAGAAACACAGCATTTACATGTTATAACTTGTTTTTAATATGTGAGCATTTTCCTACAATGTTTCTTTATTTATGAATGAAAAGTATTTGTCATTTATGTGTAGTATTCAAAACTGATATATTGAAGTATGTTTATATTTTAGATCATGGTGGAGACAAAGTAGCAATGATGATGAATGGCGTAACGAGTCGTCTCGTACAAGATCGCACTCGGGTCACGATAAATGGAATACATATAATGGTTGGTATATATTATTACAATTGACAGTTTAAATATTATATGCTGAAGGATTTTATTAGTAAAAGTAAGGTATCATCACTACCGTTTCCCTTTCGGGGTGGTCAGAAACCACGCTTATAAATAAGCAGATTCACATTTAGCCAACTTTACATTTTATTAGTTATCTAATAAAACATTTGAAGCCATGCAATATTGATTACTACATCCAGTCTCTGCACACAAGTTTATGGCTTATTATCATATTTATTTTTTACAGATCGTAGTGGTGGTGAAAGACCTCGAGACAAATGGGGTTATCGCAGATATGGTGAACAAGCCGATCAAGACCAAGAATTGCCAGAATGGTAAATATTATTAAAATTTATAATAAGGATTATTAATTAACATATTAAACATATCTGTTGTTTGTTTGACAATAGAAGTAGTATAAAACATATTCTGTAAAATGCAATATTTAGCTTGACAGAACTGCCTTCATGTTTTAGCGGTTAGGTCAGTGGATTTAGACACAGAGGTACTCGGTTCGATTCCTAGTTGTGATACAATAATATTTATTAAATAAAATTAATATTTAATTTAATTGTAATATTTCCCAAGCTTGGTTCGCTAGAGATATTAACGAGCTTGCCACTTGTCATGATTTTACTTTACTATATAATGTTGGCTAAATGTGATTCGCTTCTTTATAAGCGTGGTTTCTGACGTGATACTAGCTTGACAGAATAAAAAAACAAAAGCTTTTAGTTTTTGTTTTCTGTTTAGAATCCAATTCTTAAAATGATGTTTTAGGCTTTAGAAATATACATATGTGATGATTGCATAATCATGCTTAAATTTTACTTCCAGGGCCCGTAGCCCAGAGTCAAAAAGTGTGGCAACAGGCACTTTTGATTCAACTGGCGCATTTCTTGGCGGTAACGATGATGGCAAGTTACATAAAGAATTTGATTGTAAGTTTATTGTTGTTAGTACTATAGTCATGCTTGATTGCTTATACTTTAAGATATTTGCTGTGATACTTAATAATGTATCTGTAACTGTGAACCATAATGATGTGTAACAATATTGAATATACAGAGCAATTGTTACTTCTTTATATGTGTTTATTTGAATTGGCAATTAATTATCATTCTTTCCTTAATATTCTACAAAGGTCGGTTCAAACCCTCCCGGCATGTACCAATAAGAAATACACTTTTCTTACATACAATTGTGATAGATTTACAACACCATCGTTCCCATGCCTCGGAGAGCATGTTAAGCTGTCAGTCCCGGTTCCCTATTACCATCTTGTGGAATTGTTAATAAATTGTCATTAAGAATTGACATCAGATCCTCGCCAACCCACCTGGCGAGTGTAGGTCAAATTCTCCAGATTATCTTCTGGAAGACCCATCCCCAGCAGTGGAGGTCTAGGTCGCTGTGTTCTGCAGCAATTAGTAGTAATATTTATTTATTTTAAATTGTTTTCCCTAATTGTATTTGATTATATTTTAGCGCAATCGCGTCGTGGATGGAAGAGATCCATAGATGGCCCTAATAAACCACAACAAGGCCAAAATAAACATGCACAATTTAACAAGGTAAGTTATAAATGATACATTCAATTTATTATTTGCAATTTTATGTATAAAACATTTTAAGGAATAGGAATTAAATGTAATTAATATGTATATCTGCCTCCATGGTCTAGCGGTAAGTCTGTGGATTTAAACCCGGTATTTGACTCCTTGTCGGGTCACAATAATATTTATTAATTTTAATAAACAAATTTAATTTATTTGTGATATTCTCGAGTTTGGTACGCTAGAGACATCAATGAGCTTGCCACTTGTCATGATTGGCCTATAGTAAAGTTGGCTAAATGTGACTCCGCTTCTTTATAATCGTGGATTCTGACCGCTGGAAAGGAAAAGGTTGTGATGTATTTTTTTATTATTTTCATGTTATTTGAAGTTATAATTATTTTTTTCTTTTGTAGTACGTCCAAAGCAGAAAACTTGATAACCGGCCCGTTGCAGCGGAAGGACATTCAGAATATGATTCAAGGTAAAATGCCTTATTTGTATAATCATTATAGCAAAAAAAAATATTGTGAAGCAATATATTAATTTAACATATTTACGAATATTTTATAATAAGTTATACATATATTTGGCCCAACTTGCCTGTGGTGGTTGGTCTTATTAGGTTTAAAACATGAACCAAATTTACCTTTTTTCTTTTGAAAAAACGTTTTTTTTAAACGTTTGATTCAAATAGTTTAAGGGGGAATTTACATAATTAACCTTTAGTTGGATATGGATTAATGTACAAATATTATATTTTTTTACTCGAAAGAGCTTATGTAACTAAAAAAAATGGAGAATAATTTATACATTAATATTGCTACTTTTTTTCTGGGTGTGGGTTTATGTATTTTATAGAATCATATATACCTATATTATGATATATTTTATATATCATCAATAGTTTTCAAAATTTAAAGTTTAAAGCAAATTTATGATGACTTGTTTTAAATAATAATAATTTTACAAAAATAATATATAACCCATGTTACTCGCTGATTATAGCCTTCTTATAAGTGAAAGAATTTTAAAACTAATATGCAATAGTTTTTGAATTTAATCAAGTAAAACTAACAAACATATTAGTTTAGATTTGACCTCTGTAAATGTATTTATATAATTTGTTCTTTCAGGCCTTATGAAGGCGCTGAAAGCGAATACCTTCAACGTGGAAACAAACCACAGGAAGATTGTAAGTACTCATGTTTTTAGATATTTCACATAAACATTCATTTAATAATTTGTATAACAATTGGTTCATACACATTATAGCCCAACTAAATATCATCCTGAAATAAAACTATCAACAATAATTATGATATGATAAATATATTTAAAATTTCAGCACAAGAATCTAAATTTACTAAATTTTATGGATGGGAGAATGATCCAAGAAAACCAGCAAATCATAAATACCAAAATGAGGAAAAATCTAAATCATCTCAACAGGTATATTATTAGTTTTAGTTTTTTTTTAATTGTGTTATACAGTCGAAACAAACATACATCTTAGGTAACAGGTACGAGCCCGCTATGTACCAATTTAAACTTTATTTTTCTTACAAACATTTGCCTTAGAGTAACAACACCCATAAATCCTGTGGCTTGGTGAGAAAAAAAAAGTTTTATTGAGTCTCATACATAGACAGATATATGGCAAATGTATTTATTGTCTAATAAAATCATGACCTAATTTCAAAATATAACAATATTCACCCTCGTTTTAAAAAAAAGTTATTTGAATCGAAAGTTTTAAGTATAAGAAATATGCCACAATCTCTACCATACCGTACCAAGGTCTACTTGTTTCTGTTCATGGTTATCATGCAAATAAACTTATTTTGTATTGTTGCACCATCTGATTCACATATAAGAATCAAGTATTTGGAACCCTGGGAGGAACATGTGAAAAATAGTTTGGGAGTCAACGCATGCTAAAATTGTATACAAAGCATTGATCAATTTAACTGTTTCAAATGTATAGTTTTAATGTATATGTATAGTTTTTTCAAGACAATAATAAAAACTTTATTTACCAAGAAGACAAATTTCTAAGCATTCCATGGATTCACCGTGCGGGTGCCGGGTCCATCGTGTGTGGGTAAGAGATGAGAAGAATGGTGTCTCGGGCTTGCGACCGACAATAGGCTGGTTTAAGAAAAGGAGGCCTTCATTTTTTTTTCTATTGCGCGATAATACGCTCACCATCCACCATTCTACTCTCCCAACCCAACCAAATACTGTATGATTCCGTTAATGCCGTCTTGGAAGCTTGTTCCATAAATGTATTGACGGCAGACCTGCTTAGGCCTAATTCTTTCAGTAAGTGATGCAAAGATTTTGCTGGAACTCCTCTCGCACCAACTTCCACTGCGTAAAGCTGAGTCTTGAACTTATTCCTGATCATTTCTTCTGTGAGATCATAATATTTATTCGACTTCAGATATATTAAAGATATATATTAGTACAACGTATTAGTAAACATATTAGTACATAGTGTGGCTCTGGCTCCTAAAAGCGGCAAAGCCAGTATCTTAGAAACCAATTTTTTGCCGTTGTTGTTTAGCCGAAAGTAATAATAAATATTATATTACCATATAAAATACAAGAAAGTAAACAAAAATACAGAAAATTAATGGATGAACTTAAAACAAAGATAACTTACATGAAAAAAATAATAAAAATCAATAAAACTAAAAAACATGAAATGTTATTATGTGTGTGAGTGTGAAAATGTGGGTTTGCAGGAGGGTGTGTGTATGTGAATATGCAGTGGAGTGTGTATTTGTTAGTGTGTTGTACTAGTGAGTGAGTGTTTACTTTGTTAGTGCATGTGTAAGTATGTCTGAAAAGTGTTATTGACTATTGTGTAATTTAGAAGAGGTTTTCTGATTCATTAAAGTTTAATCCCAGTAGCCAATCTTTGACACATTTTAACTTTTGACATTGTTTATTATTAATAATTCTATTGTGACAGCTATGTCTGTTTGATTTGCTGACCGATTTTAAGAGAATTAAGTAGTTACGTTTGTTGGGTCTCAAGATGACTTACTACAAGGGTGAAGCTGAGTCAAACAGCTAGTATTATATGACTTATAGTACTTAATTTAATTCCTGTATGTTTTATATATCATTATCTTTTTTTCAGAATGCAACGATCAGACCGGCTGGAGCTAATGATCCTGTTGAACCTGAAACAGATGATTCTACCAAGTAATAGAAATTTATTTTTAAATTAATTAGTAAATAGAACAAATATTGTTTTCTATATTTAATGAAATTTGTTGTTACTTTTACTTAAATATATTATTAAATGGAATTTATTTATTCCAGGACTAATAAAGATACAAGCATGTTGGTCCTCCCCGAAGGATGTGATTGTAAGTATATATATATATATATATTTTAATCCAATGTTCACATAACTAATGTTTATTATTATACTTAATGCTATATGTGACCCTATTAGCGTAATGCATCCAACAACAATAAGTACAGTCATTTAAAGAGCCTATTTAATGGTAAATAAGTACACAAGTAGGATATATTTTACAGAATGCAAATAGAATCAAAATTATCGGGAATTATCATTTTATTTTGATTGTTAGCAGTTTTATTAAATAATTTGTTTCTTTTACAGTTACAGTTCCGCCGCCGCATTGTGGCACTTATGGATTACAACCAAATACCCCAGGAAATCAAGCTAAAGCGAAGTATATACAGGTAGGAATATTTGTTATACTTATTTATTTAGACTGCCTCTGTAGTCTAGCGATCTAGATTTAGATGCGTATTCTTAGAAGTTTCGTCAACGGCTTCTCCACTTAATTAATCCTTTCAGCTGTCAAACGGAGGTACGCCTATGTCACTACGCTCGAGGAATAGAACAGTCAAACTCATGGTACATTGTGACATATCTTAAAAACCTTAAAGCGTGTTTATGGTATTTTCAGCTAATAATTATATGAGTCATATTTATATGAGTATATCTTACTAATAATTAGTAAAATATATCTTTTTAGAACACATTTTTAAAAACAATTTCAAATCAGTTTTCGTTCCAAAATTTTAATAATATAATAGTTAGCTAGTTAGTTCATCATTATAAATAATATAATTTTCGCGAAACTTGAAATAAGTTATCCTTATTGAATTTACTGTTAACTGACATTAAGTCAAATAAATATGATCTTACAAAATAAATGATCAGGGGCCTAATTCTGACACTTTTGACTCGCGTGTCGGTTCGAAATATTCTAATGAAAAGCGACAGATCATAGAAAGGTGTTAGTTTGATTCGAGCAAATCAGGCGGACATGCATGTCGAATGCGTGAGAATCGGGGTCCAGGATTGGGTTGAAGACTCAGCTTTACGCCGTGGAAGTTGGTGCGAGAGGAGTTCCAGCAAAGTATTTGCACCTCTTACTGAAATAATTGGGCCTAGACAGGTCTGCCGTCGAGCCGTCGAAACATTTATGGAAAAGCTTCCAAGTCGGCATTAACTAGTAGAATGGTGGATGGTGAGTGTATTGTTGCGCAATAAAATAAAAAAAAGCCTAATGTCGGTCGCAAGCCACAGACCATTCTTCTCGTCTCTTACCCATACACGATGGACCCGGCACCCGCACGGAGAATCCATAGAACGCTTAGAAAATTGTCTTTTGTATATATATATATATATATATTTTCCAGAACATAATGGCCAGAGCACATGCGGGTAATATGCAAGCTAACCAGGAGTATAGTCCTAGGTAAGTTTTATATACACTAGTGAATATTGTTATTTTTAGATTGATATGTCTTTCTAATAGTAGAGTTAACAATTAATGGATATTAGAGTAGGTCGACTTTTGCCTATAACATGGTGGAGGTATACTAATGTGCCGCGCTTGAGTAAATCCCATACTATAATCTAACATAATTATTTTATATACTTATCAATAAATTAGGTGTAATGTAATTTATTTATATTAACACATTTTTTATTTTCAGGACCATTCAAAGCAGGAAAATGGTAGATGAACTAGTTAATGATATTCCAAACTTACCAAAGGACTGTAATTGTAAGCATACTTTACTTTTTTTCTTTGTTTTCATTATTTTCAACACTTTGCACCGATTTTTGTTCATAATGCGTCTTATTATTCATACTATAAAATAATATAATTATCGCATGTAGAGGACGGACGTACACACGACTGTCGGTCAAGCACTGTAACTGTTCTTAAGGTTAAATTATTATTTTTTTACTCCACAAGTGTGATAAGAAATGTCGTTAGATTCACGTCTGTAATAATAATAACTGTACTAATAACTGTAATCCTATACTTAAAAGTTGTGGTCGCTAGTTGTATAATTATTAAACTTTCGTGCACATTCATGATTGGGTGTTTTTTTTAAACAAAACTGTATTCTTATATTGTTACTTTAAATTTTACTTCCACTTAGTTACAAAATTATTATAATATATTTCCAGTTCATTACATCTACTGTGAAACTCTTTGGCTATGTAACAAAGAAGTACCTATGTTCAAAACAATATTCAATAAATGTAACACATGGATTTTTCTACATGTTACATATTCTCGTTCTGGAAAGCTCTTATTTAAATCCGTCTTTCGCGTAATTAATGAGTAAAATACATTAGCATAGGATACTCCGTGCATAAACGTCCGTTTCTGTATCTTTAGCAAAGTATTAGAACTCTTTGCTGACCCCTTCAACATAGTATACGGTCTAAACAGGGCTATTGTCATAATTAATAAATAATTAATTTAATAATTATTTTTTAATAATTAATAAAATTTTACTAACAAGGTAACATTACACGCATTTAATTCAAATTATTAATAGCTTTTTTTTTATTTAACATAATCTTTTAAAAATTATCTTACTTTTTAGTATCAGTGCCCCCGCCATCAACACTGCCAGCAAATATGGATAGATACTACCCTCGTACCAATGAAAACATGAACCGTCCATTCAACAAAGATAATATGCACATGTTACAACAGGTAATTTGTTAGAACTCACCACTCGCTATTGTTTACTTTGTGACTGTTTTAAAATATTTTATGAAGAGTGGCATGTTCATTATTTATAACAGTCAGCTTAATCCATTAAAAGCTGCAAATTTAATGTACTATTATTTTACTATTTTACAGGGTGGCGTTTCCAGATCTACTGACAAGTTACAGAGTGAAACCCAACCATCATTCACAGAGGAATCTCAGTGAGTCACATTTTATATTACAAACATAACCGTTTCACAGTTTATATTAATAAATAGCTTACAATCAGATGTTTAATAGTCCAATACACTAATTTCACAAGCAGTGGGTTGCCAGGTTTTGGTAATGTAAAAATAGTGTTGTAAAGTGATCTACAGTAAACAATTTATTGATTTTTTTAAATAAAATTTAAATAACTGCCTCCATAGTCTAGCGGTTAAGCGATTAACGCCTGTTTTCTAGTTTTAACAAGAAATACCAACCCTTTTTGAGTTTCTGTCAATAAGACATTATCTCAATACTTTATCAAAACTAGTTTTTTTAAATAATTTTAACGGGTCTTTACGCGATTTACCTTAGAGACATATTTCTCCCGACGTTTCAGCCAAGTTGCATTGGCCGTGGTCACGGGTCGACTGAAGCTATGCGGTGTAGTCTCGTACATACTGGGCGGCAGATGTAAACCTACCCACTTATCACTTTTAAAAGTTTTTAGAAATCACGACACACGACACTTAATATCCTTGGCGACACCAGGCGATTTTTCCCGGCGTCGAAACCTATTGATTACTGGATTCCACGATGAAGATAGCTTATAACCCCCCTCTCGATTGAAATTTTTGTGTTTCTTTATTTCGATCGCTTCACGTACTATTCTAGGGTAATAGTGCCGATCGGTGGAAAGTATCTTTGGGTCATGTAGCTCAATCCAATGGTTTGTGCCACTATCCATTAGGTGTTCTGCTATTGCTGACTTGTTTAATTGGCAGTTTTTTACAGCTGCTATATGTTCCTTGACCCTCTCGGCTATTGTGCGCTTAGTTTGGCCAATATATGAACTCCCACAGCTGCAGTCCACTTTATACACGCCAGGCGTTTGGAAAGGAATGACATCCTTTGGGGTGCGTACGTGCGTGTGACCTCATTGATCAACAGGGCTTATGATCTCTGTGACCCAAAACATTTGGAACAGGAATTGTCACATGTTAAAACAGTGCTAAAACGCAATGGATATGGTGTGGGTCCGAGGTTGCTGCGACAGAAAAACAAGGAGAGATATCCACAGGTCAATCGGCTGCCCGCGTTCTTACCATATGTGAAAGGAGTAACGGATAAAATTGGTACAGCTTTCAAAAAGTTATCTATCAATGCTGTGTACACCCCATTCTCCAAAGTAGCAAAACACGTACGCACCCCAAAGGATGTCATTCCTTTCCAAACGCCTGGCGTGTATAAAGTGGACTGCAGCTGTGGGAGTTCATATATTGGCCAAACTAAGCGCAAAATAGCCGAGAGGGTCAAGGAACATATAGCAGCTGTAAAAAACTGCCAATTAAACAAGTCAGCAATAGCAGAACACCTAATGGATAGTGGCACAAACCATTGGATTGAGCTACATGACCCAAAGATACTTTCCACCGATCGGCACTATTACCCTAGAATAGTACGTGAAGCGATCGAAATAAAGAAACACAAAAATTTCAATCGAGAGGGGGGTTATAAGCTATCTTCATCGTGGAATCCAGTAATCAATAGGTTTCGACGCCGGGAAAAATCGCCCGGTGTCGCCAAGGATATTGTAAGTGTCGTGTGTCGTGATTTCTAAAAACTTTTAAAAGTGATAAGTGGGTAGGTTTACATCTGCCGCCCAGTATGTACGAGACTACACCGCATAGCTTCAGTCGACCCGTGACCACGGCCAATGCAACTTGGCTGAAACGTCGGGAGAAATATGTCTCTAAGGTAAATCGCGTAAAGACCCGTTAAAATTATTTAAAAAAACTATTATGAATATGCGCGAAAGTTTAAAAAGTTTATCAAAACTATCAGAAAAGAATAATATTTTCTTCATTTTACAACTAATCTCATGCTGTTTTATGGCCATGTGGGCTGATAGGTTGGACTCTCCGTTCTTGGGGCACTGGATACGCCTGCATGTCAGCAGGTGATCTGGGCCCCAGATAAGGAAAAAAATAAAAATATTGTATTATAATTTTGTATTTTTACTAACACTAGATATTATTATTATTATTAAATGCTATCTGCGATACACAACATCCAAATAAAAAAATATCAGCTTTTATGATATGAGTTTGGTATCATTTTGTATAGATTGATTTCTTGTTTATTTTCATAGTTTCCATATGTATTACAATGTTTACTACAATATTTATAGTACATGTATTATTTCTTATTGCAGTACTTCCATGGTGGGTACAGGAGCAATTCCAAAAATAATAAAACCCAAACCACCTGCTAAATCGTCTACTAAGCATTTGTCACAATCGCAGAACCAACACAAAATGTTCGATCAAGATGAATGTGGTCACTTTAAGTCGGTCATGATTCCATCTAATAATTCTTTGAGACAAAAGCACCAAAATCTGGTTTCTCCAATCGATCCGGATCATAACCCACCACAATCACTCACACCAGTTGATTTAGATAAGTAAGTTGAAATTTACAATCAATTTATATTTTAAAAATATATTAATTCAAATTAAATTACAGTTTTAACAATGGCTGGCCTTGTACTTGTATTAATTTCTTATTTTTCAGGAACCGTCTGGAAAATTTGGAATTTGGACTCTTTAATATGCATCTGGATACAAACACCGGTTCCCAAAACCATCACTTAATGTTTGGTGCACCACAAAATACTGCAATGGCTATGGGCGGATTGACCCACAACAATTTCCCAAATTTGATGAATCAATCTGATTTGCTTGGAACACAAAATACACTACATTCCCAAGGAATGAATCCAGCACCAATACCAAATTATTCACACCCAGGTGGAGCTGGTCGGGGCAATTTTGTAGACCAAAGATTCCAAACAGTTTTCAGTCAATCAATTGACCACACTCCAATGGGGTTACAATATCCTGGACAACAGAATACCCATAGCTCAGTAATGCCGTCTTCACAAGCGATGCTAAATATTAATAACATGGGCAACTTGGCAAATATGGGAAATATGATGAATATGCATAATATGGGTAACATTCCAAACATTGGGAATGCCCCTAACATTGGAAACTACAATAATATGCACAATCTAGGCAACTTGTCCAACATTGGACACATGCAAAATATTGCTAACTCTCATGGCATGTCCAATTTGAACATGGGAAATATGGGTTACATGTCAAACATTGATAATCTATCGAACATGGGAAATCATTCACATATGGGTATGCTAAATGTTAACAATATGCCCAAACAAAATGCTAGTAACATGCAGGGTAATATGCCGAATATTGGTAATATGCCAAATGTTGGTCTAGTGGGAAACATTTGCAACTTGTCTGGGATGGTAAATATGCCCAATGTTGGTAACTTATCCAATATGGATACTCATAACATGTCACATGGTCCAATATTGCCAAATTCCCTCAATTTTGATAATCCGTCTGGAAACATACCAATGGAAAAGATTCCAGGTGGTCCACCGACTGTAGGAAACCCGCCTGTTCTGAATGTTTTGAGACCGCCAGTCGGCAACATGGGACTGGCCCTGTCTGAACTTATGATGGACCCCAATTTCGACCCCGAGCAATATGCAGTAGTAAGATATTATTTTTTAAGTTTATATCATTCACAATTTAATTATATTTTATACAAACTGTATTCGTTTAATAGTTTGTCTATAAAAAAAACAATTGTTCGTCATTTTGATGGCAATTACATTAATAATAACAATGATACATTAAACAAATACAATTTCGTTATACAAGCATTTAGCTTTAAATCTGCCTCTTTTTTATCTTTGTCCAAATTTTGCATTTATAAAATTACGTCATCACTCTGTATTGCACTAAAGTTGAAATACGTCGCTTGATGATGTTGTAATAAAAGTAATTACTTATATTTGGTTCTACCACTCACCAGCCACAGACAAACAGTCGCCCACTGAGTTTCGACACTTATGGACATAATGTTACTCCGAAACCAAACAACGATTCCTGTATTCATAATTATGTTGATGGCTGGTATTATGAAGATCCTACGGTATTTATTTGTCATTTTGTGATATTGTATATACTAACTGGGTGGTGGTAAATTAACGTATATAACATTATTATATTATTAATTTTATTTATATATGTTCATCTACATTAATATTAACCTACACTTAGTAATCATTTATTTTCTATCCTATGGGTTTAAGTTGGACTGCTGTTAGATTCAAGTACAATAAAAAACTGCATTGCAAATAATTGTTTTGTGCGTAATGATTATTAAGCAAGTATTTTTGATTCTTACGAATATTATTATTGCACAGAAATTGGCTTGACTCTGGCAGCATTTAAGGAAATATTTACACCACATTAGAAGGTTGCTCATATTATATTATATTATATTGCAAATGAACAGTGGTGTAAAGGTAATTTAATAGTAAAACTTAATCAGTAATTCATATATAAAATATTATCAAAATTTAAAAATGTTACTTATTAAACAATGAAAGTAATAATTTAACTTTTAACATATATCTATATTATAATATTATACCACCACTATTTTTAACATTTTGTTTCATTTTTATTATTAATTTTTGTGTCCCCGCAACAAACTAAACTACACATTGTTCCCTATTAACCACTTAAATTTTAGTTGTTGCTGGCTGTACCGAAAATTAATAAACTTGTTAGTCTGTCGGTTGGTATTATATAAATATTATTCAATTCGTTTACATTATTTAGTTCTTTTAATATTATAGACCAGCAACTAAAAATAGAGGCCTATTTTCTACCTACCGATTGACTACGACTATATTTAATCATGAATATATTATAAAAATAAATCATAAATATGGGAACGTGTAGAATATAGCAATAATCGCCTACTATTTATAATACAGATTCTATATTATGTATACTAACAAGTATTATAGTCAAGGCAATATTGCTTTACGGATTAAATATATATACGATAAATCTAATGACATTATTGCTGTAAACTTATTATTCCTTTGTCCCTTTTATACAGTGGTAACGATAAGTAATTTATCTTTGTATTTAATGCCGAATATATCTAAAATCCTTTTTATATAATAACACATTCAATATTAGCAAAAACTTACTAAACTATAAACACTTATCAATTCCATCCTGTAAAGTTATAATTATATATTTTCTGGTATTATATTACCTGTGTAATTTCAGGGTGAAACCCAAGGGCCGTTTGATAGCTCAGCCATGTGGGAATGGCACTGCAGTGGTTTCTTCAACTCAAAGATGAAAATTCGCAATGCAAATGAAGTCGGAATGCGCCCCTTGTGGACTTATGGCTATGTTCCATATGCACCATCGGTAAGTACTTCCTTATGTCATGCTTTTAGTTCATTACTTTTTTAAAGCTGTCGGTAACGGGCTGCAATGCGTTATTTCTACATAATTGTTTGATTTACTTAATCTATCAATATAGAGATTCACACTCTAGCCGTCCGCGTCGAAATATGTATTTTTAACTTCGCTCTTTCGGAGTTTCCTGATTGTTGGAAAATACAAAAAAAACACGTTGTTTTCTAGGTATTACAATAGTTGTATTAACTTTTGGAATTTATCACTTTAAAAAACAACTTGTAAAATTATATGTTACTGATATAAAGAGCTATTGCTAAAATTGAAACTAGTATGTTAACGGTACATATAGCAAATAATATGCAGGACTTTTTTGTTCTTCTTTTGTTTAATGCTACCGTTTTTATACTGATGTAAATAGCGTGAACGTTTAATTGAGACTAACAAAAAATATATTAAATTGTAAAATCTCATAAAGATCAAAAAGACAGAGTACATGTTTCGACTCTCGCGCAGGTCGGCTAGAATAATCAGCGTGATTCTCATCACATCTTGTTACATGTAAATGAATATATTATTTGCCCCATAAATAATATACCTTATTTATGTTTGTTTTATCATTCTGTGTAATGCTGTAAATTTTTGTTAAATAAATAAATCCTCGCCAACCCGTCTGGCCAGCGTGGCGAGCGTAGGCCAAATTCTCCAGATATGTTCTGGAGAATTTTCTTGGGAAGTTGGCCCATCTCCAACAGTGGAGGTGTAGGGCGAATACAAAATAATCAAACCTCCATTGTCCTCGGACGTCACACCGCTGGTTCACTAGTTGTTGTGGTATATGTATATCTAGTCTAGCCATAAATTCTATTCAAAATGAAAATGCATTCATTTATACAAGTAATGTCTTTATTGTGCAGGGACAAAGTCGATATTTGAGCATCAGAAAAAAAAATGAAATGATCACTTTTGTACTTTTAATTTGTATAGCCACGAATCTTTTAATTTACGTTCTAAAGCTATACCAACAAAACAAAAAAATTCCTAATGTCACACATTCTCAAGCATAACAATAATTGAAAGGTTTATGTCTTATATTTTATGCTCTCTTGGAAAAATAAGTCACTTAATTTATAACCTTGGTTAATCTAGTTTTTACTTATTTGTAGTTTCGTTTTTTATAGTAATTACTCGTTGTAGCTACTTATTTTTATATGTAATATGGCATGTGAAGATCTTCTGATTTGTGTTCAATCTATCATGACGGATTGCTGTATTTTGTTGTGTGTGTTTTTATACGAAGACATTAGTGTGTAATTTAAATACTTTTATTATATTTAAATACAAAATTTTAGTGATTCTTACTTACTGTCAACATGCATAGAATGCATCGATGACATTATCCTGTGTCCAATTTATAAATAAATAATGAAATTAAAATATGCCGATTATTAGCACCTAAAACATATAACACTTATCATTATTATTATCTTATCTGTTTTATTGGTGAGGGTCAAATGCTAGTCCAATATTAGAAATCAACCAGCTCCGATCTTTAGTTTTTTTATTTTACATTGTGTTTTATTATTATCTTATGTATAATACCGTGCAATGTACGTCGAATAAAGTACTCGTTGCGTTTCCGATACTTTAATGTCACACTAGGCATTCTGTCATTTGCCTCAGGGTTCAATGAACGCTGTATAGTTGACAGGCCTATATACATATGAATAATAAAATGTATCCACTTGTAAAAAAAAATATTCCAACATCAAGGAGTAAAAAAAATAGAAATAATTAAAAGAAAAAAATAAAATAATAGCCTTGAAACTTGATATCTAAAATAACGTTTAAAATTATTAACATTTAGAAAAATCAAGAACCAATAACGTGATTAGAACCAAATGTTGATTTTTTTAATAATTCTTTCGAAAACGGAAATAAGTGTTGCCCTTTTGGATTAATATGATTATAATTTATTTCCGAATAAAGTTATGTATGAGTTTGAGATTGGCTCTAGTTTTATGTTAATGAGATCTATTGGCTCCTAAAAAGAAATAATTTCCAAAAATCTGACAAACGACAATATTGGCAAACTTTTTTCGCTATTCTTACTTTTAGATTTAGCCATCCAAATTCTTGAAATAATCCAAAATTAAAGTATACTCGTAGGTATATATATTATAAAATCTAATGAAAAAGTCAAAATTATTTAGACGATTTGAAAATAAACTAGTTCCAATCTTACTAAACCAGTAACAGTACGACAATCCTGTGCTTGAAACCATTCCAAAACCACTCCTCGAGGGCAACAAAATATTATTTTATACCTCCTCTATGTACTTCTTCAATGATATGTTGTGCTATTAGATGGTGAATGTGGTGGTATTATTTTAGAATATCAGCGGCCTCAATATATCTACCAAACTTCCAGACGAATTGTTGGACGATTTAATGGATCGACAGTTTTACCGTGCGGAACCCGAATTATACGTATATTACAACCCGTCTACTAAAAAAACCGAAGTGTCTGAAACAAATCCCATGGCAAGTATACTAAAGGCGAGGCGACGCCATAAATATTTGAAAGCAAGACGTCAAAGAATCCAAAACCAAGGTTTTCCGACCATTGACGACGATTGGTGGGAATTAAATAAACATCTTTTTCTATGATGAGAATATCGCGTTTGTTAATAAGGCTAAAAAAGCATTTATAAGCGTCAATTTGTAATTTGTCCAAATATTGTAATAATCAAGATGCCTACGCAAACGAAACTAACTGTTTATATATTCTGCAAGTTGCAAATTGATGCTGACTGTTATTAAAATTGTATTAAACATGAAGATTTTAGTAACTATACATTTTAATAGATCTATCTAATTTTGCTTTGCAATGTCCTTTTGTTTTTTGTTGCTTAAGCACTCATTATTTGTTGTTCATATTATTGCAACAAGTTATCTTATTAACATTTTTTTGTTTAGTTATTATGGTATACAAAATATAACAGTTATTTATGTACAAATAAAATTGTGTAGATCCTGCCAGTAAAACTTATCACACAATTGTGGGCGGCAGACACTAAGTAAAACGTTATAGTGTATAATAAAAATATATCTACACGCCATATATTTTCTCGTATATCTCTTATACCCCATCGCCATCTGCTTTATAGGTTTTTTTTTACTAATTTAGATAGATGTAACTTTAAGGCAGATATATCTTTGTAATTTGTAGTACTTATTTTGTAGTATTACACTTAAATATTGTTAAGCTTGAAAAGTAGTAAAAATAGTTTTTCAAACGTTATTGTCTTAATAAACTGATGGTTCAATAATCAATATTGACGTAAAAGGTTGTGTATGTAATAACATATTGATTCCAAGCAAATAAAAAGAAGATATGTTATTGTATAGGACATAATCTCTACAATAATATATTAAATTAGTATTAAATAATCTTAATCAATAAATAATCCTCTATTAGGTGTAATAAATATACTATTTGTGGCATTAAGATAATGACCCAAAGAGTTACCAAAACAAGGTATTAAATTACGACATTTTTTATTGGACTCTCAGTTCGTAGTCGTACGTAGAATATAAGTTTCTTTAATTTAACATGCGTTCATCTATATAAAAGACTGGATAAAATATACCTCAGTCGAAATGTTGGGTAAACCTTATAGCGATTGCCCAACCAAGGGTATTTACAAGTTATAAATATAATTTAAATAAAAAAATTAATCGTTTTCGTAGAAAAGCCTTAACAATGTCTCCATGAATCAAAATTACCGTACCAATGTCTGACAACAATACTAGTCTTTTTTTACCTGAAATTTTGGGTAATCAAACCAATTGAAACGACTAAATCACAAATATCAATGCCAGTCACATAATACAACTTGCCCTTGATCCTTACAAACCTCCGAATAAAAACTCTAAAGATTATTACGCTTACAAAATTAACATAATTATGCATCAAAAACATCATAACATCGGACTGGAGAATTTGACCTATACCCACAATATGTTGGCGAGCATTGAATGTCAGTGCTCTCTGAAGCACGGGAGCTGACTTTCAATGCGGTGGTCGTGAAATCAAACCACGGCATGTACCAATGAGAAATACACTCGAGTGGGTTTTTTCTTACTTACACTTTTCACAAATTCAAAACACAATTGTTCCTGTGCCTTGGAGAGTCAGAATAATAATAATTTATATTTTTTTTATAGAAAAAATGATTCTTTTTTTATAGATACCACAGCATTTTATTAAATCTGTTATTATGTTCTTTCTGTTGTGAACAAATTTATAATTATATTTATTATCTAATATCCAATTACACATACTTAAACAAAATCAAATACTTTTAATTGGACCAATTCAATTATTAACTCTTCTACTATTGGGCACCACTACTATTAATCTATGGTTATATGACGTTATGTTTGTTTACACAATATTTCAAGTAAAAAAACACACAATATATACGAATGCATGTTTTTTTAACTGGTTTTACCGAATGAAATTATTTTATAATTCACAAATTCTAGAGATTTCTTGTCAAATTAAGTCAATCAAAACAGATACCATATTTTCTAAAATTGGGCAATCACTTTGCTTCTAAAACTTCGTTATTGCGTTTTTTAAGCTATTTATAAAAAAATCGTATTTGTTTTGTAAGATATCCAGTTTATACACAGATCGGTGAACGCGATAAAATAAAAATGTTGTTTGTTTTGTTTTTCACTATTTGTTTCTACGAGTATATTTACTCCATTGAGCCAGTGCTGCGGTAGGAACAACCCTCTCTTACAATTCTTTATATAAAGTAAAGCCATGTGTGGCCAATGTCTTATACCTACGAGGGGCGTTCAAAATATTCTCGGTATGTGGATAAAAACAAACAAGTACGAAAAGTTTGATATTTTTATTTTTCAATATACTCCCCCCCTATGTTCATACACTTATAAGATCGATCAATTATTTTTTTTAATCCCTCATAAAAATATTTTTTATCTTTGGTGTAAAAATGCTCCTCCACGGCCGTCTTCAACGCTTCATCGTCAGAAAATTTATTTCCACGCAGATCCTTTTTAAGATTGGGAAACAAAAAGAAGTCGCTTGGGGCTAAGTCCGGACTATAGGGTGGATGAGTAACAGTTTCAAACCCACATTCAACAATAGCTGCCTTGGCAATATGAGCAGTATGGACAGGGGCGTTGTCATGCAGAAGCAGAACACCTTTGGTTAACTTTCCTCGCCTCTTTTCTTTGATCGCATCTCTTAATTGACGTATAACGTTAGCGTAGTACTGCCCTGTGATATTTACACCTTTTTCTTTATAATCGATAAGCAAAACTCCTTCACAATCCCAAAATATTGTGGCCATGACCTTGCCAGCTGACGGGATTACCTTGAACTTCTTGGGATGAGCTGAACCCTTAATGTGCCACTGCATGGACTCCTGTTTGCTCTCTGGGTCATAATGATGAACCCAGGTTTCATCTCCAGTAACTATTTTTTGCAGCACCTCATCGGGATTTTCACCACACAGGTCGATAAAATCTGAACAGCAAGCCACACGCATATCCTTTTGAAGAAGCGTCAGCATTCGCGGAACCCATCTTGCACTTACTTTTGACATATTAAGATGGTCATGTATAATGTCATGTACGGTACCAATAGAGAGATTGGTTACTTGAGCTATAGATTTTACCTTCACTCGGCCGTCTTCCAATATAAGTTTTTCCACTTTATCAATATTTTCTTGTGAGGTAGCCACTACAGGCCGGCCAGGTCTAGGGTCATCTTCAATACTCTCCCTTCCACGCTTAAATTCGCTTGACCATTTTTGAATAGTAGATAAAGAAGGAGCAGACTCACGGTAAACACAATCCATTTCCTCTTTTATGGTTTTTTGATTTTTACCCTGTTTTGTCAAGAATTTTATGACGGATCGGTGCTCTAATTTCGTTAAAATTGTTAATTCGCTCATGGTGTTCATGTTTGTTCGGCAATTGCAGAAAAACAAAAGAACATCTCGGTTCCAATTTTACTTTTTTTTAATGTCAATGGATGAATCTTAGCGGCCAGTAACAAATATATATATAAAAGAGGTTGTAACGTATCAATACCGAGAATATTTTGAACGCCCCTCGTATGTATTTATTTCTGTAATGAGCTGTGGTTTTTGTAATAAATAAATAATTTCTGAAAGAAGATAAAGTTAGGTAGAGAGAGCTTTGTTGCTAGCACGTCATTCCGATTCTCGTGCCTTCGACATGCATAACCGCTCGATTTGTTCGAATAAAACTGACACTTTTCTATGGAGATCTGTCGCTTTCCATTCGAATATTTCGAACACTCTCGAAAGCGCTAGAATTAGGACCTCTGGAGTATTTTTTTATTTTCTATTAAAAATATTAGTTTTATGTTTTTCATTATATAGTTTTCTATCTGTTTTGTGTTTATTTTGAGCATTATTCCCTTTGGTACGGTGAATAGAGATAACAATAAACGTATAATTTTCCGTTAGGTCGCGATAGGGTGAAGAAAAATCCTAAGATTTCGTCACTGTGCTAAACCCGGAAAATCTGGAAAGAATTGCATTTTTGGAGTGTCGTAAACTCACGATTTTTCAAACCTACAATATAAAATAAATTTTAAATTCACGGTTTTTCCAATCTTTCATACTTTATTCACTGGACTTATCTTAATTTTATTAATATAATCATGATATAAATAAACGATGTCCAGCAACAACATTTCTGACTATAGTCAACAATATACATATGATTTAAAACCTAATCAATCAACCGCAGAACAAAATATATTAATAAATTTAAAATAGGCCATTATAACACAATAAAGCAGTACGCGGAGTTCAGGAATGGGAGCAACTTACCGTTGTTCGTCATGATTATAATCACATAAGATTAATAGGCTAATCAGATAACAGCGTTTATGAATTATAATACATGAACTTTGTTTGGAAATCCGTTGCTGGACATCTATTCAAACCATACATATCCCCTTTATCAATTTGCAAATAACTTAACTAAAGAATTTGTTTTATTAATTTGAGCAGCTACAGCAACACGTGACAAAGTGACATTATTTTATACACTGAAATATTCGAAAAAGGATGTCACATAATTTTATAAATGGTGCCCATCGGAGCCAAAGGCGTTTGTTGCCGGCTTTGAATATTTCTATCGGATAAACTTGTATCTGTTACCCTAAATGAATACGAACATCCACTCTATATATTCCAAACAAAATATATTTTTGAAGAATTTGGCCCACACTCGCCACGCTGACCAGACGGCTTGGCGAGGGTCTGATGTAATTTTTTATGTCAATTTATTAACTATTTCACAAGTCTGTAGTAGTGGACTTCTTAATGTGCTCTCTAAAATACGGGGCCGGTGGTGTTGTAAATATATGACAATGGTACATCCGTATAATACTGTATAGTCTGAACCGCGACCTTTTAGGATTTTGTGGAAAGCGTTTGTGGAAACAACAGAGCCACCACTAACAACAGCTAGAATAAAAAAACTAGTCTATCTCTCGGATTAGAATATGATTTATTCTAAGCTAGCTGCTTGACCCGGCTTCGTCCGTGCAGCAGGCTGGTCATCATGAAACATCAGATTTGATGGACGTGGCAAAAACAATGTATTCTCCATTCTTCTTAAACAGCTAATATAATTAAGTAATACAGTAACAGTAGTAAGCCTAGCACAAACAGTGCATGAATTACCGGAGGGTGATTGTCCGCTGAGATTCTGCCGTGAAAAACAGGGAATGTCCATAGGAGATAGTGCCAACCCAGATCCATTAGCCATTCGCGCCTGGACGATCCCACTGTCTATCTGTCAGATAGGAAACAATAATTTGATTTGCTAGATATTTTTTATTTCCTATGGAATATATTATGAATAGAAAGTAAACATAGGTACTAAACAATCATGATACTCTCGCTTTGATAGGTAGGTACGTCCTATATGCCTTAATTCTCTATATTCATGTTTTTTTTAAACTGGTCATCATTGGACACTTGCTATTGTAAATGACATAAAAGCTGTATATTTTAGCTAAACTTTATATGTTCTAAATACCCTGATTTACTGGATCCAGGTATTCCTAAACTACCCATCATCACACATTAAATTTGGTTTATGCGGAAAATACCATAACTGAACATATTATATCCAAAAAATATAAGTTTTAGTTTCAATATTGGTTGAGATTCCTTTTGAAGCACTATTTAAGCTAAACATCTTAAGTAGCTTTCCAATTTTCATCAAGAAGCAAAAAAATAAGTCGCATAATATGTAAGCCTTAGCACAAAAAACAAACATACCGGAACCAAGCCGTCAGGTAGCCATGGTCCCATATCATACTCCATCTGAGTAGACAAATACCCGATGGGTCTCAAGAATTGGATGCCAAATTTTAATAAAATTATGCAAGCATTTTTTTTAAGACGAGATTTTACCTTTACTATTACTATACATTAACCAATATTTATTACGTTTAAAAGACGTCTTTGGTTTAAATATTGTAAAACGATTCGTTGATACCTAAATAAATACCTGCACACAAACATCTAGCCCCGCTAGATGGACGGATGACCTGAGGAAGGTCGCTGGTGGGGGTTGGATGAGGGTGGCAGGAGATCGTGTGAAGTGGCGAGCCTTGGGGGAGGCCTATATCCAGCAGTGGAGAGACACAGGCTGATGATGATGATGACACAAACATGCTGTTATTTGGAATAGACCTTTTAATGTAATCACGGAGACAGGGTACGATATTTAATCAATAGAGTGAGTGAATAGGAATAAACAGTTAAACACCTTAATTATACCAAACATTTATTACTATCTGCAAAAAACTTAACTTATAATCATAGTCGTTGCTAAGCCTAAATGCTATTTTAGACTGTAAGAAACATCAGCAGGGTGAAGCGGAGTGCACAATCGTATTAAAACGTATCGTCTAAGATCGATTACGTCTGTCAAAAATGTTAAAAAGCTTGGGCACTCCGCCTCACCCCGCAGTAAACAAAGTTAACAAACTTTGTGCGACTGTTCTAAGATAGACTTTAGCTAAGCAATATTACTCAAAAATATATTCGCAGAATGTATTGCTTTTGCGCAAATGCTTATTACGTACAACATGCTTTTTTCGTATATCGAGCTTTTTACGTGACGATTTGACTAATGTTACCATGTTGCAGACGAATCATTAATACGTCATTGAATCATTTACGCACGAAATTGAATTTCAAATAATCTGTGACCATCTTAAAATACAGCTTGATATCAGTTTGGTGTGGTCAGTCTACTATTTTACCTCTACGCCTTATAATTTACTGTACTCTGCCCAACGAATAATAATAACACTTGTAAATTTGTTATTATCATCAACCTATTTATTTATTAACGTGTTGTCCATCACCATAAGATAGACAAAAGGTACTTAAGAGTATGTCGAAGTCAAATACGCAATGGTATTGGCAGGCATCTTAATTTAAACTAGCCCCGTAACGTTCAGCTCCGGCTCTTATAAAGGTTTTTCAATCATCACCGAAGTGGATAAATATATGATGTGGTAAAAAAAATAATGAGAATATTATGTATATCCATTTGAACTTTTAAAAATATTGTATAATGAAAAATGTCTCATGGAATGTTGTTGCAAAAAAAGGACAAAAAGTTCAACATCAAAAAGTAAGCCAAATTTTATCATTGGTCAGAATACAGTTTCTTTAACTATTTTTTTCAAAGCATGTCTTTAAGTTTGCATGGGTTGTTGGCTGTACATACTATGTCTTGATAAATTATACGCTTTGCATGTATATTGCTAATCCATTTTTTTTTTTTTGTAAAAATTATCATTTTTGTTAATGTTTTATAGATGACGGAACCCGAAGAAGACGAGTCAATCTTGCGTCTTTTACCTCAGGAGGCTATCCAACTTACCTCGACTCATTGCGAGGAAACAAGTTCTCTCAACTCTAATGATAACGATACACTCAAAAACAAGGAAATGCCCAAACCCAAAATTAAAAATAAGAACAAGGAAGAAAAACAAGATGACACTTCAGATGGAAAGGCGCAAGAAATTGAACCAGTAACCGTGAGTTACATTCGACGAATGCTAGTAATCTAGAAACATCACCTTCACCCTTTATTCGTGCTTTTACCTCACTAGCTTAAAAAATCATTTATTGCATGAAAACAATTCTTCAGGTTGTTTAGTTTTGTTTGTCTGTTTTATTTTGTTGCTCTTTAATCCTTAGTTAGATAAATGGTATTGCCTATTTTTTATGTTTTATTTATATACCAATTTTTTCCCCTGGTGGAGGGTAATGAATTATATTTTCAAAACATTTGTTCGTAAAATGAGTCTTATTGCAACAATTTTAGGTTTATAATACCGCAAAATATGCGTTAATATTGATAACTGATTTACTTTTAGATTTTATTTTGGCTAACAGTTTTTGTCTTAAATATTAAATTAATAAATGTTTATTTTTACTTATTCTTGTTAACAAATAATATCGTTTATATATTATTATTGTGATCGTTTTAATATCTTTAATTACTTATTTTGACTCGACAAGTGTATTGAAAAACTTCGTTAGAAATGCAATGAATCATGTTTAACTCGGCTTACTTGTATCTTATTGTACTATTACATATTATTTTAAATTAGATTAACATATTGTTTGCTTTGTATTTAAAACAGTAACTCCCAAATAAAAACAAATTTTCGTTTTTTTCTTTTTCATTCTATCAGTTTGTATGTTCTATATTCTGTTTCTAATATCCATCTCGTATGCATTTTATTTGTTTGTTAGTTTATCGCTTACTTGTATCTTATTGTACATATTATTTTAAATTAGATTAACATATTGTTTGCTTTGTATTTAAAACAGTAACTCCCAAATAAAAATAAATTTTCGTTTTTTTCTTTTTCATTCTATCAGCTTGTATGTTCTATATTCTGTTTCTAATATCCATCTCGTATGCATTTTATTTGTTTGTTAGTTTATCGGCTTACCTGTATCTTATTGTACTATTACATATTATTTTAAATTAGATTAACATATTGTTTGCTTTGTATTTAAAACAGTAACTCCCAAATAAAAACAAATTTTCGTTTTTTTCTTTTTCATTCTATCAGTTTGTATGCTCTATATTCTGTTTCTAATATCCATCTCGTATGCATTTTATTTGTTTGTTAGTTTATCGGCTTACTTGTATCTTATTGTACTATTACATATTATTTTAAATTAGATTAACATATTGTTTGCTTTGTATTTAAAACAGTAACTCCCAAATAAAAACAAATTTTCGTTTTTTTCTTTTTCATTCTATCAGTTTGTATGTTCTATATTCTGTTTCTAATATCCATCTCGTATGCATTTTATTTGTTTGTTAGTTTATCGGCTTACTTGTATCTTATTGTACTATTACATATTATTTTAAATTAGATTAACATATTGTTTGCTTTGTATTTAAAACAGTAACTCCCAAATAAAAACAAATTTTCGTTTTTTTTTTTTTCATTCTATCAGCTTGTATGTTCTATATTCTGTTTCTAATATCCATCTCGTATGCATTTTATTTGTTTGTTAGTTTATCGGCTTACCTGTATCTTATTGTACTATTACATATTATTTTAAATTAGATTAACATATTGTTTGCTTTGTATTTAAAACAGTAACTCCCAAATAAAAACAAATTTTCGTTTTTTTCTTTTTCATTCTATCAGTTTGTATGCTCTATATTCTGTTTCTAATATCCATCTCGTATGCATTTTATTTGTTTGTTAGTTTATCGGCTTACTTGTATCTTATTGTACTATTACATATTATTTTAAATTAGATTAACATATTGTTTGCTTTGTATTTAAAACAGTAACTCCCAAATAAAAACAAATTTTCGTTTTTTTCTTTTTCGTTCTATCAGCTTGTATGTTCTGTTTCTAATATCCATCTCGTATGCATTTTATTTGTTTGTTAGTTTATCGGCTTACTTGTATCTTATTGTACTATTACATATTATTTTAAATTAGATTAACATATTGTTTGCTTTGTATTTAAAACAGTAACTCCCAAATCAAAACAAATTTTCGTTTTTTTCTTTTTCATTCTATCAGCTTGTATGTTCTATATTCTGTTTCTAATATCCATCTCGTATGCATTTTATTTGTTTGTTAGTTTATCGGCTTACTTGTATCTTATTGTACTATTACATATTATTTTAAATTAGATTAACATATTGTTTGCTTTGTATTTAAAACAGTAACTCCCAAATAAAAACAAATTTTCGTTTTTTTCTTTTTCATTCTATCAGTTTGTATGTTCTATATTCTGTTTCTAATATCCATCTCGTATGCATTTTATTTGTTTGTTAGTTTATCGCTTACTTGTATCTTATTGTACATATTATTTTAAATTAGATTAACATATTGTTTGCTTTGTATTTAAAACAGTAACTCCCAAATAAAAACAAATATTCGTTTTTTTCTTTTTCATTCTATCAGCTTGTATGTTCTATATTCTGTTTCTAATATCCATCTCGTATGCATTTTATTTGTTTGTTAGTTTATCGGCTTACCTGTATCTTATTGTACTATTACATATTATTTTAAATTAGATTAACATATTGTTTGCTTTGTATTTAAAACAGTAACTCCCAAATAAAAACAAATTTTCGTTTTTTTCTTTTTCATTCTATCAGTTTGTATGCTCTATATTCTGTTTCTAATATCCATCTCGTATGCATTTTATTTGTTTGTTAGTTTATCGGCTTACTTGTATCTTATTGTACTATTACATATTATTTTAAATTAGATTAACATATTGTTTGCTTTGTATTTAAAACAGTAACTCCCAAATAAAAACAAATTTTCGTTTTTTTCTTTTTCATTCTATCAGTTTGTATGTTCTATATTCTGTTTCTAATATCCATCTCGTATGCATTTTATTTGTTTGTTAGTTTATCGGCTTACTTGTATCTTATTGTACTATTACATATTATTTTAAATTAGATTAACATATTGTTTGCTTTGTATTTAAAACAGTAACTCCCAAATAAAAACAAATTTTCGTTTTTTTCTTTTTCATTCTATCAGCTTGTATGTTCTATATTCTGTTTCTAATATCCATCTCGTATGCATTTTATTTGTTTGTTAGTTTATCGGCTTACCTGTATCTTATTGTACTATTACATATTATTTTAATTTAGATTAACATATTGTTTGCTTTGTATTTAAAACAGTAACTCCCAAATAAAAACAAATTTTCGTTTTTTTCTTTTTCATTCTATCAGTTTGTATGCTCTATATTCTGTTTCTAATATCCATCTCGTATGCATTTTATTTGTTTGTTAGTTTATCGGCTTACTTGTATCTTATTGTACTATTACATATTATTTTAAATTAGATTAACATATTGTTTGCTTTGTATTTAAAACAGTAACTCCCAAATAAAAACAAATTTTCGTTTTTTTCTTTTTCGTTCTATCAGCTTGTATGTTCTGTTTCTAATATCCATCTCGTATGCATTTTATTTGTTTGTTAGTTTATCGGCTTACTTGTATCTTATTGTACTATTACATATTATTTTAAATTAGATTAACATATTGTTTGCTTTGTATTTAAAACAGTAACTCCCAAATCAAAACAAATTTTCGTTTTTTTCTTTTTCATTCTATCAGCTTGTATGTTCTATATTCTGTTTCTAATATCCATCTCGTATGCATTTTATTTGTTTGTTAGTTTATCGGCTTACTTGTATCTTATTGTACTATTACATATTATTTTAAATTAGATTAACATATTGTTTGCTTTGTATTTAAAACAGTAACTCCCAAATAAAAACAAATTTTCGTTTTTTTCTTTTTCATTCTATCAGCTTGTATGTTCTATATTCTGTTTCTAATATCCATCTCGTATGCATTTTATTTGTTTGTTAGTTTAATTCTTATTAAACTATATATATATAATTAATTAATAATAATAATATAATTAGTTTCAGACACAGGTTAACGACTTGCCATGGCTGAATACTGAAATCAAGGAACTAGAACCTTTCAACAATGAAATAGAGCCAGATGACAAGGTATGTTAATCCAATGATTACAAAGGTCTAGCAATATGTCGATAATATTAGAAACTTTATATAACGACACAAGGGACTGTGCATTTTATGGCGTTATAGAGAGTTGTCGGTAAATGGAGAGAAGAAAAATCAGAATTGGAAGACAAGCTAAACCAACCAAAGCCAATTGATTTTGACGCTTTAAGGAGTTTGTCGTTAAATCGAGTGACGTTACATGGAGTTTACACTGTATTATTGGTTTTGGTAGAGTTCATTTTAAATAAAATGTTGTACAATGTTTACATTATGATAAAACACGATAATTCCTTTCTGTCAAAAAATGTAGGTTTACAATTTATTTTCATACAATTTGCTCCAGAAATCGCTGTATTATTATTTAATGCTTGTTAGTTATCTGTATTGATATTTTTTTAGGATTGGCTTATTGTTGCACCTCGCAAGGCTCCCGTGTCTCTCAGGGAAAATAAAACGAAGCTCGACGACTTCAAAGTTCGTGTCGAAGCCGCTGAGTATAATAGGTTAGTATTTATTTATTGTATATACAAAATGCGAACATAATTACACATTTAATATTCATGGTATCAATATGGTTCAAATTTTAAATCTCACTGCCATTTATTCTATGGAAATCTAATAGGCTTTATTTTCTATAAAATCTACAGTACAGTATACCTTATTGAAAAAACAAGCAAGCACTATTGTATTGATAATGTTACAGGAAAGAAGAAGATATGCTATTCCCACGTCCAGATGAATATAAAGCTATGCAAATGCAGGTGAGAATAATAGTATTTATTATTAGTACACCAAGATACAATTAATAAAGTAATTAGGTAAATACAGTTTATTTCACAAAAATTATGAATAATAAACTTAACATATCGCTGCTTCAATACAAAAGAGCCATAATTAAAAATATAAAATAAAAGATTTTATTCCAAAAATTGCCCTGATTTTGATTGATTTTATTCCAATAATTGAAAAAAATATGAAAAAAAAAACAGTACATAAAATTCACATTTTAAGATGTAGATTGTAGATACGATACCAACAGATAACAGAGCAATAGACCAAATAAAAATTTAAAAACTTTTATTAGCTCTGATGTATAAAAGTATTATTTTGGTTTGCGTCCCTTTTGCATTAAAGCAGCGATATATTTAGATTCAAATTCAATTCCAGTATTGTACAAGCTTGCCACTTGTTATCTAGATCTCGTTAAAGCTGGATATGAAAATATGGATATTTTATAAAAATACTTTCCACAGGATTCACGGATTTGCTAACACTTTTTGTTACACTGTTTTGCTAACACTTAATTGTTTTTGAAAAGGCACCTCGGCAAAACTTACTGGCACCGATCATTGAGTCTACATTCAAAAGAGCTCCGTGGTCTGCTATCGGGCTTCGCAGTTTGCACGGGGACTCGAATAATGATCTTAATATAGCCGAGATTCAAAGGTAAATGAACTGTTCTTGTACATCTTAATATAAAATGTATATTATTATATAACCAAAAATAGTAATATTAAATATACTTACAGCTATAAGGCTAACCTTGGGAATTAGGAAATGTGTAGGACAGGGTGAACCAGAAAGAGAAACCTTTCGATAAATCAGGTCTAGTTAGACTTTGATTTTCAACGACGCGGCGACTCGCGCACTGAGCTTCACGCGCTATTCTGGTGAATAAAGATTATTATATAGAACTGGTTACTAATTTTAATACTTCCTCCTATAGATTGGAGCGAGAGAAGAAGATTGAGCAAATGAGAGAGCAGCGTTTCATGATGGAGAAAATTGCCCAGGAACAAGCTGAGGCGCTTAAGAGAGATAAAGTAAGTCTATTATACTAGTACATACTAGAAATAATACTCGCAAGTACATAAAAAGTACTTATCTAAGATATGTTGTGTGACATGCAAGTTTTGAAAAACGTTATTGCCGTAGTTGTTTTCTTTTTACATTGCGGACATGGCTATGAAATACGCTAATTACAACAAAGTCCCAGAAAAAAACTCTGTATTTGCTTACTTCATATGAAAATATTATAATCAACAATACTAACGGCCGTATACAGAAATAATGATTAAAATTAGGTTTTGTCAGTAGGATTTTCTTTGTTTTTGTTATGATTAAACTAATTATAATAAATAATAATAATAATATTTCCAGACAGGTCACACAGCGCCATCTAATTTCCATGGTAAGCTACGAGGTTTGTGTTACGGAAACTAGATGGTTGATAAACTACATGTTATACTTTTTTTTTTTGTATATAATATATACATATTATACATAAAAACACCCAGACCGAGACAAATTATACAATGTACAACTTGCCCCCGGTGGGAATCGAACCCACGACCTCCCGAGTTCACGTCAACGTTTGTTATCACTAGAGGCGGCGAATTCATGATGAGCATTTTGATATACGCCACGTGATTGGTAGCTTGTCATGTTTGGTTATTTTAACCAATGACGTGTCTCATAGGTTAAACATGTCAAAATATAAATCAGCCTTCCGGCAACATATAATAAACACAACTATTTATTTACAGGAACTAGCTGGATTTCCTTGGAATGGCAAGCTGCCCACTTACGAGGGATACGATCCAAATACATTTAACTTTGAAGAAATACAGGCAAGTATATTTAAAGTCAAAAGCAGATTCATAAATCCAATCCAAAGCCTTTCTTTCATAAAAAAATATTGCTGTTATCCTTTCAAAAATTATAATAAAAAATATGGTAGTTTGTTACTGTTTTTCAGAAAAACTACGACGACCTGGAGCCCTTTCTATTAGTTAACTGCAAATGTTATATAATGGAATCCGTTAACTATATACATATCACGCTATTAAAGTTGATATTTAGTCGAGCGCTAATAGAGTTAAGAATTGAATAATATGTAATCATGACGCAATCTCTGACGTAAATATATAATCCACGAAATAACGTTTGCGACTAAGTAACAGCATAGGGCTGCTGGAGAATTATTTCGTGACCACTCGGGCAACGCCGCGCCGGGTCAAATAGCCAGTAATAAATATGCATGGAAATGGCTCTTTAAATGCGCAAAATACAAATTTTAATTGTCTAATTATTTCTCCATACAGGCCGAGGCTCGCAGAATGGCACGTCCAATGTTCTTCCCAAATCTCCCTGTTAAAGAAATGCCGAATCACTCTATGTGGGGTCCCGAAAGAGACGGTAAATAAATTATGATTTATTTATTATATTCTAAAACGTTTTCTTAAGCGCACCCTACGTTGAAGTAATTCTCTAAATCGCTATTATTACGGACGATTTCAGAATGGATGATTAAAATTATCAATGGTCATTAATTTGATGGCAAAACAAAAAAAGGTTTTTGGCGACTTTAGTTTCTCAGTAACTGCGCTTTTTTTTACAACTCGCATCCCGGAAATTGCGCTGAAATTAAATATTGTTTTTTGAAGCTCCCTTCCCTAAAAATAAAAATTAAATATATTTTATAAAAATAAAATAAAAAGTATTTAAATTAAATCAACACATGAAACAGACCACTCCATATTTAAATAAAAGGAATATATTTACATCAAATAGTTTTTTATATATTTTTTATCTGTACTTTTATATACATATATATATATATATATTACTTAATAACATTATTTATTCGAAGTATGTAAGGTACAATGATTTAAAAAAAAACTAAATTAATAATTAAACTAAATACCTACTAACATTTTAAAACATAAAATACTATTAATAAAAATAAAACTACTTAATAATTAGAAATACAACTAAAAATTAAAATTAAGAAAAAGCAAAATAAAATTATTATAAATAAAAAATATTATATTAAGTTAAGAATACTCGTATATAAACCATTGTTCATGACTATATGCAAATTTTTTACATTCACAATTATCCAGCATTTTAGTTTTACGTCTGTACCTGTACCAATAAAAAATAAAAAATTTGGTATAACTTCAAAGCAATACAGGTCTTTTTATATTTTTGCAGGTGGATTTTGGGATACTGAAAAAATATTGAACCCTATCTCCACACCTACTACTGAGAAGCCCAAAGGAAAACCGCCAGTGGTAGAGAAAAATATTGAGAAGCCCGTAGTCATCCAAAAGCCTATGGTCATCCAAAAGCCTATGGTCATCCAAAAGCCTATAGTCATCCAAAAGCCTATTGAAAAACCAGTTGAAAAGGTTGAGAAACTTGAGAAGCTCGAGAAGATTGACAAGGTTGAGAAGGTTAGCAATTTATGTATATATATATATATATATTTTTTTTGCCAATACATTCTATTATACAATTCATACGAAGTCTTTGCCCAAAATGGTATTTTGTGGATTCTATGAATTTTTTAAATATCTAAGGTCTGAGATCATCACTAGTCTTTTTTTTTGATAATATTTTAACGATTTCACGAGTTGGTATGATACAAAGGTCCACATGACCGACGACTTATCGTGCTCTCCGAGGCATCGGAACGGTGTAAACAGAAACGGTTGAGAAAAGACCTTTACACACAACCCGAATAGAAGTCATTGTACGGAATTTATTTTCCTTGGAAAACATCTTTTCCTATTTCCTATATTTTACTATTGTCAAGTTTAGTTTGAAAAATAGTCAGGTGCCTAAGTTAGGGTCATTTAAAATACTAGCATTGTTTGAGTTAAGCATTATACAAGCCTTGGCCCGCTGCACTACTGTCCACGCTATGGAGCTTGGTCTTGCTGCAATGGGGTGTATCACTAACTTTTTATCACGACAGATGGCGCATGATAGACGGTACCTAATATAACTGTCAGTTGCATAGAAATGTTGCATTTTTATTACGACATTTATTATTGTCTGGATATTATGCAGAAGTGAGCAGCTTTTAAGTGTACAAATGGAGATTTCCAAGCGAAAGCAAAGATATGGTGATCTCAAAATTGCCGTTCTAATAATTCAACCTTTTTTTATTTTAAAGGTGTTTGCTTACTTAATTCGTCTTTTAAGTTAGGTAATGTTAAGTTAAAATAAATTTTTCTGTTATAAAATACTACAAATAAATGTAAAAAAGGATCCGTCATAGGTGTAAACAAGGTACCAGTGCCGCGCCTCTAGCGATATCTAGAAAAAGCTTTGCCTGATACACCCCTTTCTGACCGCTTTGCGATCTTGGACCTGAGTTCGGCTATTAGCATCGCTGCCAGCAACGCCGGCTGCGTTGTGTGTTACAGATCGCGACAGTAATGTACTATTATGTATTTAAAAGGTTGTTGAGCCAGTGAAGACTGTGGAACCTAGCAAGGGTAAGAAGAAGCAAAAAGATTCTCGCAGACTACAGAAGGCGCTGCCGTCTCCGCGGGAAGAATTCGATGCTTGGTGCGGAGTCGCTCTCACTGCCTGGGCCACCTCTATCGATGGTAACGTGCTATTTTTATATTATTTGTAACAATTTGTTAGTCAATATTAGAAGAAAAAAAATAACCTATCATTTAATAGTTAATATATTGTGTTGTCATAATCTGTAATAAATTTTATTTATTTTACACTAGCATAACAACAATTGACAAACACTTTTTTTTTACCTTAATAATTACATGTTTATATCCCGCCAATTTGAAATCCAGTGTTTTGTCTGTGATAAAGTACCTGATCATAATAAAGAACCTAATCGTATAAATAGTGTTTTAAATCTTAACCAATTTACTATTTAATAAATTATATTTTAATGCTGGGGTAAATTAAATGTAGAAATTAAATTTAAAAAAAAAACAATGGCAGGTATGATTATTGAATAATATTTTGTTGAGGCACGCTCCGACAAAGTTGGGGCCTGGTTATGGGCAATCTTTTGATGCTTTAATAGTGAACTGTAATTTTTGGCTAATCATCACGACCGTTTCCCTTTCAGGGTGGTCAGAAACCACGCTTATAAATAAGCGGATTCACATTTAGCCAACTTTACTATAGGCCAATCATGACAAGTGGCAAGCTCGTCGATGTCTCCAGCGTACCAAACTCGAGAAATATCACAAATAAATTAAATATTAATTAAATGTATTAATTTACAATAATACATATTTTTGTGTCCCGACCAGGAATCGAACCCGGTACCTCCGAGTCTTAATCCACGGACTTAGACCACGGAGGCAGTTATCGTTTTTTTTTTCTGACAGTAGGAAAACAACGCCTTTTGATTAGGAATCAAAACATATTTTGTAAGTAGTAATTGTAACTTCTATTTCAGTGCCCACATTCGTTGCATTCCTGCGAGATATTGAGTCTCCATATGAAATAAAGGATTATGTAAAACTTTACCTCGGCGATACTAAGGAATCCAACGACTTCAGCCGATTATTCCTCGAGCGCAGGTAACAACAATATAAACTATCTTAGTAACCTTAAATTCTATTGCACGTTATAAATAAATAATATTTATGTATTTACACTATAGTTAATTTATTTATATTACTATAATGATTATACATATTTTATTTACTTAAGTATATATTATATTACATACTTATTTTAGTTAATACATAATATTTATCCTAAATTATGATTTTGATTAGCTTGATTTAAATTAACAACTAATTTTACTTATTATGTCCAACACAGTTCAAACATTCCTATAATTTAAAATCGTACGCAGCTAGTCCGGAAGCACCGGATCCTGCATGACCGAATCATCCAGTGCAGAGACCAATAAAAACCTTGTTAATATACAAAAAGTAAATTATAAGTTGGAATATTGTTTAGGTAATGTAAATATAACCTGTGTATTTTTTACTTATGGTAATAAACGAATTATTATTTAATTTATTATTAAATCGATAAGATTTATATTTAAAAAAATGTTCTTATCCATTATTTGGTGACGTTAACCTTAGCAATATATTAATTTGATAGACAGTTCTACCAACACTACAGGTAGACTACTTTTTTGACTTGCTTCACAAATTCGTTTATTTTATTATTACACATCAACGTACACCAAACTATTTATATGTTATAATATTACCATCAAGTACTGCTTGCCACTGCTGGATATAACTTATCACAAAACTTCCCATTTCATGCGATATTTGCTATTAAAATCTAGCAATATTTTCATATTTTAAAGTACTTTCAAAAACATGGCAATAGTTACATCACGTTTACGAGTATGCAACAAACCAATTGACTTTCCATGAGAAACAAATAACTGCGTATCAATATGTATTATACATATAGTTTTGTTTTTTAGACAAATTGACTAATAAATAACTATACGCTGTATTATGAATGAACAAAAAAACCTGAATCACCACCAACACTGTTCGAAACTTTCAGTATAAATAAAATTTAATTTTTAGACAGACGTTATGTGCATTACTATCAATAACTGTTAAGACAATATTTGTGACAGGACGACTCTTTAATTTAATTCGTTAATTTTTACCATTTTTTTGTGGTAATTCGAAAATTAATGTTGAACTTAGAAATATACTCCATTTTACGGTACTCATTTATTTTGTGCTTTTCTCAGGTCAAAGTTACTTCGAGTGTCTGTGGTTGCCCCGGACGATGACCTGTGCTCACCCGCCGTGGCTATCAACCCACGCAATTTGACCGGCGGTGAACATCAGGATGTAAAGGTTTTTGAAAAAAAAAAAGTTGTCGCTACGTAAATATCCATTTTAATCATACACTCGCAATTTTATTTTTAAATAAATAAAAAGTACAGTATTCCCAAATTAATAATGCACATACAGATCTTCGCTAATTGTCGTATTCCCGGAAACACCCGAATCATTGAATCGTAAGAGCCTAAACATTGCACTTGCATTTTGCACCTTGTTCGAAAGAAATAGAAGTCAATATCATGTGTACACAATCGAAAACAATTCGGGCGGTCGGTGACTGCATGTGTTCTCTCTGAGTGGAATTATATAGAGCTGTATTACACACCGTTCTTGGTTTTGTTTTCAAAGGTGAATTTAATTTCAACTTTAATTATCTTATTCAACTTTAAATAGTTTATTAATTTATTAGTTTATTTATTAGTTTTTATTAGTTTATTACACATAATTCTACTAAATTATGCATGAAGAAAATGCACTTAACCACTCTATATACATATCGTCTTCCGACGCTCGGGGAATACGACCGTTGCCGAACAGTGACGAAGATTTCTATGCGCATTATCACTTAGAACTGTACATGCATGAACTTTGTAGTCAGAAAAACTGTAATTATTAAGATTAACTTTAGCAAACCGAATTCCCAAAAATACTCTTTTAACAATAAGCAACATGTGATCTTTATGCATTAAAAATAAAATTATGAGTGTATTCTTTCATTAATATCCTTTATTATATCGACATTTTGTTCATTTGATAACAGCTTTGGCATTTCTTACCGATATTAATTGAAACCGAAATAAAAACTATGAAAAATAGACGTCCTATCACATTTAGTTCCAAGGAGACTGGCATCATCTTTTAACCTAGCGAGGCGAATACGTTTGCAGAAATAATTGCCAGACTTTTACGTCTGCTGATAGGACAACTCCTAGGCGCAGGCCTGGCTGTGGTGTATTTATTTAATCACAAACGTTGTTATCGTTAAAAGGGTGGATTCCTTTATTTACCTAAATTTAGCCGAGCATAATAGAGCTTTATACTCGTATCAACCGCTATCAGCGGTTGCAATTGATAGTGCCCATTAGTTAAATAATTATTTTATTTAACGTTTGTACTTATGGCAGAAGTAATAATGCTATTTAATTTTACAGTTCCAGATGTCCTGTCGTTTGAAATACTAACAACATTAATTCATATATTATCATTCTATCATTAACAACGGCTGTTAATAGTGTATAACATGTTTATTACAGGGAAAACAAAAAAAAGCGAAAAAAGCGAAAATGTTAAAGATGGACAGCAGCAACCTCGGCTTCTCTGTGACCGCCTCCGGGGAGAGATTTAATGTTGGGGCCATCGACAATGGCAAGCGACACTAACTACCCCAACGATTATTAAAAACGACGCGCGCGCCTCTACTAGATATAGTGCATAGAAAATTTCACTCTAGTATAGGCGCGCGCGTCGACGTACTAAATCTTTGAACTTCCCGATCACACTGTACTAGACTATTATAATCAAGTATTAACACTGGGTTTTCATCTGTACATTATCCTGGTATATTTAAGCTTCCAAATAACAATAAATTTACATTATATACTGGAAAGCCCGTCTCCAGGGCTACAGTCAAATATCTAGGATTTAGGGCTGTGATAATGATACAATGAAAATACACATTAGCCAGTGTTAATACTAACCACATGCCAGAAAAATAATGCGTAATTTATCACTACGCCGTGTAAATATAGTTTTAAAATAAATACTCAATCATTGAAATTCTATAATAGGTTATTTGCCACTGAAATTTTAAATAATTTATAAGAATATATCCCTTTCAGCACGACAAAAATATTTTGAATATTAAAAGTACATAACTTGTGAGGTCCTTAAGGTCTAAAATATCTCTTAAAAATATTGAAAATAAAAAACTGTATATGTTTTTTTCTTTACTAGTCCTAACAATGTAATAAAGATAATAACTAAGTAGCTAGATGAGTGCACGAACTATCGTGGGCGTTTCGGTGCAGAATTTGGAGACCGCTAGATTTTTTTGTTGTAATAACGCACCCTTAAATACTGTCCATGCTGAAAGAGATATATCAATTTATTTTAAATTCAGTTTTAAACTAGTGTTCATTATTCAACTTGTCAAAAAATGCTTTCAGCTATAATTACTTTCAACTATGAAAATGACGTCACAAACTGAGTAAACAACGACATAGTCGCGTTCCAGTTATAACCCGAGCTAACATCACAATATGTTAAACTTAAACTGTCATAATAAATGAATTATTAATGGAATGACTTATGTCAATAAAACAATTTCGTGTCAAGATTTCATAAACGAAACGCGCTGAAAGCGAATGGTAGTATAAAAAATGGCGGCCTCGTGTTTTTGCGCTAAATTCTTTTCAAGCTTTAAATAGTAAAGAGATCGGAATTCAGTTCAAATGGCGGATATTGATCACGTAATAATAATTGTCGAAAATCTAATAAAATAAAAATAAAAATAGATTCCAAAAAGAATATATAAATCGTATCAATATTATAAAAATGTACTACTATTTTAACCAAATTTACATTAAATTTTATTAAAACGTGGTTTAGTGATTGAAACGCTTACGTGCGACTCTTGTCAAAAAACCTGACTAAAATACTATGCATATTCATAAACCATATTTGATAAATATCCCAGCCCTACTTGAACCATGGTCATTGGATCTCTTTTAACCCAAAAATGGATGTAATTGGGTCGAAATAGGAACAGTAGAGTCAATTTAAAACTAAGAGGCAAATAGCCTATTGTAAATATAGTATCAATAATTATAATAAAATGAATTTGTTAACGTCTCCTCGTTGTCCTGCAGCACACCGTGTATTCGTAGTGCTGGACTCTTGCCCCGCGTATCATCACCATTTTAATTTTAAATAATTTAAGATATATAATGCCTACAACTTTCATAAGCCTAAGCTCTTATATGTTACTCAGAAAGTGGGTTTAAGCATAAATAACCTTATACTATTGTGTCCCAATAATTTATTATGTTGATGTATTTATTAATTCGCATTTTATAATTACGGTTCTGAACCTAGCCCTGAAAGGCATATATAACTTTTAAATTGTAACCAACTGTAAATATTGTTTTAACATTTCTACTTCAATATCCATTTTGGAATTGTGATATTTAATCATTTATCATTAAACTAGGTTTCTATAAGACTGCAACTAAACTAAATTAACTTTATAAATATATATAATATGATTTTATTGCAATATTATAATTTATATCTTAATATAGGCTTAATATGATTTTATGTATTGACGACGCGAACTTTTTAAATCCTATTTCAGTTTGTTTTTAAGATGTGTTTATTTTTTGAAAGGTAGAAGAGCTGTGAATTAGTCAGAATAATTTTTTGTGTGTTTGTCCATTCCATTTAATTTGCTAATTCCCTAAACGATAAAAAAAAATACATTATCTAATTTTGCTGTATCAGTTTCCGTTTTTAGTCGATGTAAAGAGCTGTGACTTACCGCACGATGATTAAATTTAAACACGTGATTGGCTAAAATAACAATGTAACCAATCACGTCACATATAACAAAATGATAAACATGTGTTATAAATCATCCTTCCAGCAACCAGCGGTTGGTCAGTTAACTATTTCTTCGTATGTTGACAAAGCTATGTCATTCCAAGATAAGTTAATAAATTTTAAGTTGACTAATTCCCACACAGCTGAAAAAACAACCTACAAAAATGTCACTGATAATATGACGTTTAATAAAAACATATTTTCTATATTGTATATATTAATCATCCAATTGCACCAGTTTAATAATAATGAAATTGATGTCTTGTGTCTGTATTTCATTCAATAACATTCTAGTCCTTATCCATTTAAAATGAATTATACATGTGTTTAATGTCAAATAAAATTTATATCGTAAATATTTTAATGTTTAGACATAAGATTTTAAACGGTCGAACCGTGGCCAGAGAGTACCTATACAAATTTTGCCATTACATATACAGGGATGTTATTATGGCTATCGAAGCATACTTATTCGTCCAAAGACACTGTTTCCATAATGATGTCTGATGATCAGATGAAGTCCCTGGGCGTTCTGTAAATAATGAGTAGTTTTGGTCTCATTCGCCGCTGTGTTTTAATAGTTTTGAGTAACCAAGTAGCTAAAGGTTTTCCTAATGTGCCGTAAGATGTCAGAATATCTAAAGTAAGGTAGATGTGAAGAAATAATTGTATCGTTAGTAACATAAAGTATTAATCTGTATTTCTGTGTATTTAGTGGTATAAACAGTTTTAAAACGTTCAGTGTTCATAAAACCTCAAACCTACTTTCATCTTCGTTCGTATTTTATTTATATTAGCATTCCATATTTAAACTTCCGGTGTTTTCGCGCTATCACTAAACGTTTTAATTCTGTATATAGAATTCCAAAATTTTAATAATCAAAATTCTGTTGCCAAATTATAACGTTTTATTATAATTTGTTGGAACTTGTTTTTATGTGTAAGTTATAATTTTGTTTTATTTGCATGTTAATATTTTAAATGATATATATTTTAAAATCTATTTAAGTTATTTCTAAGAACTAGATGTTTTATAATTGTTTGATTTGCATGAATTATAAATTCTTAAATTACAAAATAAATTGATTGTTTTATGCACATGCTATTTTATTGAACCTTACCTGATCACCTCTGAAGCCAGTTACTACTTAAGGGGGTTGTCGCATCGCTCTTACTCGCACACCTAACAATTTATAGGTTTAATAAACGTTTTTTTTTAGTAGTCCATTATATAGTAACGATCATTAGAGATTATATTAATCAAAGATTTGTTTAGAGAAAAATATTTAATAATAATAATAGTTTTCTTGTCATAAATTAGGTACCTACGAGGGGCGTTCAAAATATTCTCGGTATTGATACGTTACAACCTCTTTTATATATATATTTGTTACTGGCCGCTAAGATTCATCCATTGACATTAAAAAAAAGTAAAATTGGAACCGAGATGTTCTTTTGTTTCTCTGCAATTGCCGAACAAACATGAACACCATGAGCGAATTAACAATTTTAACGAAATTAGAGCACCGATCCGTCATAAAATTCTTGACAAAACAGGGTAAAAATCAAAAAACCATAAAAGAGGAAATGGATTGTGTTTACCGTGAGTCTGCTCCTTCTTTATCTACTATTCAAAAATGGTCAAGCGAATTTAAGCGTGGAAGGGAGAGTATTGAAGATGACCCTAGACCTGGCCGGCCTGTAGTGGCTACCTCACAATAAAATATTGATAAAGTGGAAAAACTTATATTGGAAGACGGCCGAGTGAAGGTAAAATCTATAGCTCAAGTAACCAATCTCTCTATTGGTACCGTACATGACATTATACATGACCATCTTAATATGTCAAAAGTAAGTGCAAGATGGGTTCCGCGAATGCTGACGCTTCTTCAAAAGGATATGCGTGTGGCTTGCTGTTCAGATTTTATCGACCTGTGTGGTGAAAATCCCGATGAGGTGCTGCAAAAAATAGTTACTGGAGATGAAACCTGGGTTCATCATTATGACCCAGAGAGCAAACAGGAGTCCATGCAGTGGCACATTAAGGGTTCAGCTCATCCCAAGAAGTTCAAGGTAATCCCGTCAGCTGGCAAGGTCATGGCCACAATATTTTGGGATTGTGAAGGAGTTTTGCTTATCGATTATAAAGAAAAAGGTGTAAATATCACAGGGCAGTACTACGCTAACGTTATACGTCAATTAAGAGATGCGATCAAAGAAAAGAGGCGAGGAAAGTTAACCAAAGGTGTTCTGCTTCTGCATGACAACGCCCCTGTCCATACTGCTCATATTGCCAAGGCAGCTATTGTTGAATGTGGGTTTGAAACTGTTACTCATCCACCCTATAGTCCGGACTTAGCCCCAAGCGACTTCTTTTTGTTTCCCAATCTTAAAAAGGATCTGCGTGGAAATAAATTTTCTGACGATGAAGCGTTGAAGACGGCCGTGGAGGAGCATTTTTACACCAAAGATAAAAAATATTTTTATGAGGGATTAAAAAAAATAATTGATCGATCTTATAAGTGTATGAACATAGGGGGGGAGTATATTGAAAAATAAAAATATCAAACTTTTCGTACTTGTTTGTTTTTATCCACATACCGAGAATATTTTGAACGCCCCTCGTATATGAAAGTGAAAATATAAAGTGACAGTAATTTTATTTCCTAGAAAACTAAATCATTCTTTTTTTTTGGAAAAAAATCTGAGCGAGTAGAGGATACACAGCGAAACAACCCTCTTAATGAATGACGAAATTAAATAAAGCGTAAGTATATTAATATATCGACATCCTTTGCTTTACTGGATATTGTCGCCCCCTTTTGGGGTCTTTCCAGTAAGAGTTCCATGTCTGGACTTTAGATCTGCAGCGCTCTCCGGGTCCTTGTCTTCAGGTAAGGTACCCCTACGTACAGTCAACAATATTGATTCCCGTGCCTCGGAGAGCACGTTAAGCCGTCGGTCCCGGTTTCACTAATACCAACTTGTGGAATCGTTAATAAATTGTCAATAAAAATGAACATCATATCCTCGCCAAGCCGTCTGGCCAGCGTGGCGAGTGTAGGGCAAATTCTCCAGATATATGTTCTGGAAGGCCCATCTTCAGCAGTGGAGGTCTAGGACGCTGTGTTCTAGGGGCTGTAATGATGATGAATGATGATATTAATATAATAATTATATCCCAGATATTTTCTGGCACCTCAAATCAGTAAGAGCCGCCTACGATCAGCTTTTGTCTCTGATTCACGGGTTTGTATGAAAGTGCAAGGTCCTTGCCTTTTTCATATTTCTTCTTGCATGAGAACAGCTGGTCTTGGTCTTAATTTTGGTCTTGCGCAAGAGTGGGAAGACTTGGTCTGGCTTAAAACATTTACAGTGTAAACTCCATGTAACGTCACTCGATTTAACGACAAACTCCCTACAGCGTCGAAATCAATTGGCTTAGCTTGTCTTCCAATTCAGATTTTTCTCCATTTAATGAGTAGGTATATAGTTTTGGGAGATATTTTATAAGGATAAAGATACCAGAGTTATCCATACGGGGTTCGATTTTTTTCATCAGAATCCTAAAAAACGCAGAGCAGTTAGAATTGCCAAAAAAACTTAATCCCAAAAAATTATAGAATCATTTTTATTATGTACCTAACGATATATAGGAAACCTACGTATGTGGAATAAGTTATAATTAAAAAATAATTTCATAGTATAGCTTTATTTTAATTGTAAGATACTTTAAAAGTACATGAGTATATTTCCTAATAATACAATAGATTGGCATGCTACATTAAATATTTTGGCATAATACTTAAAGGCTGAGATCGATAAAGTGCGCTTTTAGGCGTCCTACAATAATATTGCGCATTATTGATCTACACTTTGCGTTCCAGATATAAGCCGCGTTGACATTACATATTAACATCATAAACCAGCACCACCAGTTTCATTTAAGCTGTGTTACATTTTTTAGCTCCGTTAGCTTTGATCAATAAATGGGACGATAGGAGTATTTTCTTGACTCTACCAAGTAAAAATTTAAATCCATTTAAAAAAGATTATTATAGGACATTGTACAAAATACATCAGTCCTAAACACGATATTTATTAATTAATGTTATTATTCTAATTTCATAACTGAGTTGAGTATCATCAGATTCCAAATGTTACAAAATTTGATGCTAACCTAACCAATGTCCGTGCAACAGCGCCGGAATGACTCAAAACAACCAGACTGGGCAGCTTAAATTTGACATCTGTCAAAAATTACACCACCAAAATGATACTTTTAGTGCTGTATTCGACTTGAAAGCAAAGCAAAGCTCGCTTTTTTACTGAAGTTTGCTTAAAGTGAATGAAATACATAGAGCAACGCCAAGTCGAACAACTTTCAAAGCGAAATAAAGTAAAAAAAGCTCTTAAAGCGACAAGTCGAACACTGGGTTGATGTTAACATTTCCGATTTTTATTTTAATGGAACGAGGAAACTATTAAATGTATCGCAATGTCTGAGCACAAGATTCAAAAAGCCAAAATTTGATTGCAAATATTTATTGTGCAATATTATTGTAGTTGTATGGACCTGACTTAGCTTAAACCTTAAACTTAAACCATACAGCGATAAAATTAGATACACCGGATGTGTACATATACATAAATGTTTTACAGATTAGCATTTAGAAAGAAAAGGTTCTGTATTTTTGTTGTGTATTGAGTGTTATTTTAAACAAAGTTTGTATTTAGTTTAATAATACACACAGGTTACAACGAAAATACCTATACCTAGTGTTAATTTATTATTCAAAATAATAGTAATAATGCGTAATAATAATAGAAATAATGGTAGAAGTTGAAAAACACGTTTATTTGTACGTATCCGGTGTGCCCATTGCAAAAGCACAACCAACTCCGTTACGTAACATATTATTTCCGAACTGTCAAATGTGTGTGATAAACCCGGAGAGTGTCCATATTTTTTGTTGTTGTGTTATTGTAATAAAAAAAATACTCATACAAAGTGTACCTACTTTAGGCTAATAAAAAAAATGAATAATTTTAAACAATCAGTCTGATATAAACACTTAGATATTTAAATAATATATGTGTACCTGGTGCATCCAAATTCTCCCTAGTCCTTTAAATGTAACAGTTAATGCCTCCGTCAAATGTAACATTAACGGATAATTTCGTGAACTGGGAATTATGATCATTCAACCGAGCTGCCAATTTGAATTTCCGCTGTCGTAACTCATGGCGCCTGTCTAAAATCCCATATTTCGTGTTCTCGATTCGATAACAGAGTTAGTTCGTCTTAGAGATGACCTTTAACACACCGAAAAACTGCGGTACTTTATTAATCTGACAGATAGAGCAAGATGCAACTTAAACGAATTAATAGACATATATTTTCCGTTATGTATTATTGTAATAAATTTAATTACGTATTTTAACTCTGCCCCCATAATATTAATTTCTGACTTATCCAAAGGTTAGCTGGTAGAAAATAAATAAATTAATGTATGTTATGATCGCCTATGTACAACACTTTTGTTTCATTGGTAGAACCCATTTTTGAAAAAAAAAAAACTTCTTTTAAAATAAAAATCATTGTCCGAAAAACAAAACATTATTAATTGATCTTGCTCACAGGCGATAGACGAAATAGATAGGGAAACAATTACGTAAAACGTTCGTGCGATCGTCGACCTCTTGCTACCTACTCGTTTAGGTTCGGTATTAGAGGAATTTATTAGGAAAACTTCTCTTGCTGTGCAGCCCTCCAAAGCAAAACGACCGTGTATTTGCTAGCTGGACCTGCACGATTAAACTTTTTTCCAGCGAGAGCCTCTAACTAGATGCCTTAATTTATGCTACGTCCACCACACCGATCTTGGCGAGGTGTACAGCAAAAAAAGAATGGTAAATATTTTTCTAGGAACAATTTAATAGTCTAGTTAAGGCTCGGGAATTTTGGTAATTGATATTTTTATACATGTATACATGAATCGAGAACATGAAATACGGGATTTTTTACCGCGCCCAAAGGTTCCACGTAACGGAACTACAAATTGACAGCTCGGATGTACACGAGTATGAGCATTTACATTTTGACAGCTCAGATTTAATACCTAACGTATCAGAAAGCTGCAGCTCCTTTAAAATCTTATTTTCCCACCTTGTTTCTTAGCCGCGAGCATTGCCACATTGAAAAAAGGGAGCAAAACAAGGTAAATAAACGAAACGAAAAAGATACCTATAACTTTGCAAGAATTTTAACTTTTATTAGTGAATTATTCCTACAAGATAAAGATATGCAAGGTTATAAATCTTGGGCTGAGGCTAAGATCACTAAAAAGAGCTTATTCCTTGCTTAGTTTAAACTACTTGGCTTACCTTATATAACGATAGAGTTCAAAGTTATCAATATTTCTTTATTTATACCTTAATAAAATACCTCTGTCCGCACAGGCAACATAAGCACAAGAATAAAACAATAGAATAGAAACAATTAAAATATAAAAATATATTAGTAAACTTAATCGTTAACTAAAGTTTTTTTTATAGGTGAATAGTAAACATCCTTAGTGGTTTTACATAGGAACACGGCTAATTGGAAGAAAGAATGCCATTAAAAAAAGTTTCAGTTACCGGCTTTAAATAATATAGCTATTAGCAGCCTAAGGACTTGTTGTGCATCTTTATTTAATACAATGGTAGTAATTTTAGGTAAATCTACAATTTGTAGTTATTTTTATTTATTAATATTGAGCCGGGTTAGAGCGAAAACCAACTAAGTTAGCCATTATTACACAAATAATATTATGAGCAAAACCCTTTAGAAAGTTGGTGGTCTTTTCTAACATATTTGTCACATTTAGAGATGTAAGAGCAGGTAGCAAATTATATGAACTTTAAGTGTATTTATATAAGTTAAAGAGTTTTTTAAACGACTGGTCTAAAAAAGAGAATTAACAAAAAAAAAAAGAGTTATTTGGTCTTCGCTCTAACCCGGCGTGTAATAACAATAGAAATTTTAAAAGGTCCAAAAGTCCCGGCCAATGCAGTTTTGATTACTGAAATAAATATTCAGGACCAGTTGGAAAAAAGAATTTTGTATTTGTCATGTAACAAATGGTTATTTTTTTAATATATAAAACTTTTGTAAGAACATAATCCCACTAGGACGTTATGTTTTGCCAGAAATTAAATTCTCCAGCTAGTTTTTGCCTTTATACTTATAACTTTTTTCCTAAAGGCTATCATAAAAAAGAGTAAATATTAGCCACTTATGGATCGCTTATATACTTTTGTGAAGTTGTTTTTTATCTCATTCTTTTCGAGAAAGTTAAATGCCTACATTTCTCTAAAGTACACTTAGGCTTGAAAAATCAGAGAGGAATGCAAACATACGCTCTTAAAAAGAAAAAAACGAGAACTTGGCAATAACGTTTACTTTTGCTAGTACTCGTATTATAGCATAAATTTTACGCAAGCAAAGATAATAATGCTAAGCAACGCTACATTGCTGCTCACGAACACGCTACGCACGTTAACTTAGCTTCGCTTTGTAAGGAAACAAACGAATTTGTGTAATACGTGTATTGCGTGTCCGTGGGTTACAGAAAATTCCGAGTATTATAATATATATATAGGTAAGTATATATTAGATATTATTTAGGTAAACTTAGGTACGCTCCTAAAGAGCTATCAAAAATGAGCTATTTTGGGATAGCGCTAATTGATTCGGCTGCCTATACACCATCGAAACTGCGCAAGGCACTACCAACCAATAGTAGGAGTTCATGAAGACGTGATGTAAAAGAAGATATATTTCTCTTTTTAGAACATCTCTAGTGGATAGAAAGCCTTATCCCAAAACAGATTGATTAATAATTTGATATCACTTATGTACTACAGATTAAACATGAATAAAACAACAAAGAAACAGTATGCCTATGCGCAACTGTTAACATTTTGATTAAATATCGTGCCTGAATAGGCCCTGGCTACTCAATAAATATACGAGTATCTACAGATTGACAAATTTATTTGATCTGGTGTCGCCGAATAATATAGAGGATCTGGCAAGGTTTTCACTTTATTTAGCTACTTAGTATTTCTTCAATTAATTATAATTTACTATGTTGTATTCAATTTTACTTGTCCAATCCGCAAGTAGGTACTTAGTATTATTATTTATCTAACCAATGAATAAATATAAAGTAACCAGTAGCTCGGACGACTTACTATATACTCGTCATCAGTACCTACTTGGAAGCATCCCTTTTGATAATTATCATTAAAATGCGAACATATGAAATATTCATCCGCCATTTTGTTTGATTAATATCATCATATTTCTTGGATACCCAAAATCGGGGTCTAGGTCTAGCTAGGTCTTCGCGATTTACGAAACATAAACGTTGTAAGAACTCGTTCCTTAAAATCCAAAGGTCAGTTTGAACTCTGGCATCTACCGATGAGAATATTGTTACGTACATTTGAACAACTGTTCTCGTGCCCCAAATTGTTAATAGATTGTCATTAGAAAGAAAAGATATAATAAATAAGATCATTGTCAACCCGTCTGGCCAGCGTGGCGAGTGTAGGCCAAGTTTTCCAGAAATTTCTAAAAGGCCCATCTCAATTAGTGAAGGTGTGTAAATCGCCATGCCTATAATAATCTCATTTGCTGAATCTTTAATATCGTATTATTAAAAATTATGAAAGAAAGGATTGCTTCTTTCATATTCGGCCACACCTGTTCAAATAAGTTTGTCGATCTATAACAAAAACGTTTCTTATACCTCAATAGGTAATACCTATTATACTACGGTATTTTTTTACATTTTAACTCACAATAATTTGCATAGAGCTGAAAGTTGGTACAGACCTTGGGGTCATTATTACAAATGTAATCCCACATTAGAAAACAAAGGATAATTCAAGGTCAAAAGTATAAAAATGTAGTTTTTCCAAATTTTACGGTAATCGATAGGTTTTAGCACAAAAATAGATAAGACAAAGTTGTAGATTAATAATTTATCTGTAAAATATGTTCAATACTTTTTTTCTAATAAACACTATTTCTGAGTTTATTCAAAAAGACCAAGCGGAGGGGTAGTGAGATGCAGGACTTGCCGGGAGGGGGGAAAGCATAGGACTTACAAAAATATTTATAGCCGTGGTTTATGCACCAGTAAGCTCAGCCCCACAGCAGAAACTGGAGAATTTTTGGAACCAGGTCAGGACAGTTCTAGATTTGGCAGTTGGGAACGAAAATATAATTTTATGTGACGACCTGAATGGATGGGTGGGGACACGCCGTGCAGATTACGAAACGGTCCTAGGTGATTTTGGAGATAGGAGAGCAAATGATGCACGTAAGCTTATTATTGATATATGCTTAGAAAATAATATTTTTGTGTCCAACACAATGTTCGCTCTCAAAGATATTAACATGTATATTAGAACGATAAATAGTGAAAAGAGTATGATTGATTTAATAGTAGGTGATGAAAGACTGCGAACACAGATTTTGGATACCAGAGCGTATCGTGGGCCGGAATTGGGAACAGTAATTGCTAGGTAATTACTAGGATTAGTGGTCTGTTCGCAAAATGGCGCCATCGGCGGTCACGTGCCAATCTGTCAGCAGTAGAAAGAATAAAGAGTGAAAGTTAAAAGATGGTAGTGTGAAAGAGGAGTATATGAAACGCGTTAAAGATAAACTTATCAACTTTAAAGATGTGAACAAAAATGTAGAAGAGTGTTGGAAGTACCGTTAAAAATGGTATGGTAGAATCGGCAAAAGAAGTATGTGGAATAGCAAAAAAACGAGCAACCAAAGGTGACGCGTGGTGGCATGAAGAGGTCAACGATTCGGTAGAAAGAAAGGAAAAAGCTTGGATAGAGATGTTGGTTCGCTAAATATGAATGAAAGTATAATAAGAGAAAAGAAGAAGATGTACCATCGCATACAAAATCTTTGGTTAAAGATGTAAATAAATAGGTGAAAACAGGATGACGAGCAACTTTAAGGAGAACTCCAAACTCTTGGAGGGAAGTTAGGAAGGCCAAAGGTGGCTTGTCGTCTTGTCGAATGAATAGGGTAAGATTAAACAGCGGCAAAACTTGCAAACACAAATGAGGTGTTGGAGCGATGGAGTAAATATTTTAGCGGGGTGTATGCTAGTGGAACTCCTATGGACGTTACGACGGGTACTTTACCTCAGTGTGCAAGAATTGCAATCGGCAATCCAATATCTGAAATGTGGCAAAGCAGCGGGAAAATACCGGTCTGGAACTGAGTCTGGCTCCGCAATATCGAGAATATATAGAGAAGTTTTTAGCCTTAAACCAGAGGGTTTTCTGTGTTTTTGTGGATTTGGAGAAGGCTTTTGATAGCGTTGTAAGAAAGGAGCTTTGGGACATATTGCCAGAGTATGGAGTGGATAACAAACTGCTACAAGCTATCAGTATCTGTACAAGGGCTGTAAAGCTTGTGTGCGGGTGGAGGGAGGTATGTCTCCTTGATTTGAATCCCAAATGGGCGTCAAACAGGACTGTGTGCTTTCTGCCAGATTATTCACCCTATATCTCGACAAATGCCTAAAAAGAGTGAGAGAGAGTAACTGTGGGATAAAGATGAGTGATCTAGTGGTGAACTGCCTGCTTTATGCAGATGATGCTGTTCTCATGGCATCGTCCGAACAACAACTGCAATCACTAGTCACAGAAATGAAAGAGGGATGTGCAGAAAAAGGACTCCGTTTGAATGCCAACAAAACCAATGTACTAGTGTTTAAAAGAAGAAGGATGACAACCGTGACGATAAAGATTGATGATGAAACTCTAGAACAAGTAAATGAAATTGTATATCTGGGCAGTGTTTTCACTGCGGATGGGAAGTATGATAGGGATGTTGAAAGAAGAGTGATCGCTGGAAATAGTGTCAATGATGCCCTGGGGTCACTAATCGCCAGTCGAAATGTCAGTGACATAGCTCGACTCGCCATACACAATGCCATGCTGGACTTATGTATGGAAGCGAGACGTGGATATCTCAGAATACGCATAAGAGTAGAGTTAATTGAGTAGAAATGAGGTCGTTGCGTCGGATATGCGGCGTCACTTTGACGGACGTAATGACGAAATACGCAAAAGGGTAGGTATGAAAGAAAGCATAGGTACAAAAATAAGAAAAGGCATGTTCTGATAGTTCGGGCATGTTGAAAGGATGAATGAAGAGAGATTGACGAACCAAATAGCGATAGTTGTGGGTAAAATAGTCCCTGGCAGACCAACACATATTACGACAAACATATAAACTAATAGCTGAAGGTGCGTTGAAAAGCCATCGAAACAAAAGGACATGTATGAAGAGGTTGATGAATGATGAAGAAGCGAAAGAGGTATGTCGTGACCGTGAGAAGTGGGGCTCAATTGTCTCTGCCTACCCCGCAAAGAATTTGGCGTGAAGATATGTATGTATGTAGAGATTAAAAAGTTAAAGTTTTCTTAAGGATTAATTTTTTTTTTTGCAGGTGTGGGGTCGGTAGGGACTTATAGCATTTAATTTGTAATAATGTTCACAAGGTCTGCTCTATGCGAATTATTGCAAACCTAGTTTTTCGCCTATTTTGACCGAAGATTCAGAAGATTTTCCGTCGTCGTTATATTGGTATCAAGTTACCTGAGTGAGTGACATATAGATCGGACCCCTAGTGATTGACCTTTACATTGAACAACCGACAAACAAGATAAAGTTGTCTGTCTGTCTCCGGAGTAGGAAAGACCACCCTCCCCCTCCCCCGGCCCCTAACCATCCGTGTCCACCTAGTCAACCCATTTCTTGGCCAAAACAGTGCTATAATTGTGTTTTTTGCTCAAGAAAACAATTATAATTGTTAAAATAATAACAAAATGATTATTCTGCTTGGTGATTGACCAAGTTGTATGAAACACTACTGTAATTATGTTTCTTGTAACCCCATTCTGTTACTTTGACAGCGTCCGTGCAAACATGAACTTTATATAGTTAACGGATTCCATTATATAACGTTTGCGCTTAAGTAACGGAATAGGGCTACAGCTCAAATAATGGAATATAATGTATAACTTGATACGAGTGGATATAAAAAGAGTCGGGCGTTTCTGGGCCAAGAGTTAACCACTATCATTATGAATACCATTAAATACATCATGTTATTGCTGTGTTCAACAAAGCTCGCTATTTTACCATATTTTGCTTAAAATGTATGAAGACCTTTATGGTAACGCCAAGTCGAACGACTTTTAAGACGATACAAAGTGAAAAAAAAACGCTTAATGCGACAAGTCAAACAAAGGATATACGAGTATATTACCATGCTGTATAATTATTGGATTAAAATAATGTAATACTAGGAATATCGAACGCAAAATATCTCCCTATTTTTTGATTATAGGAGGCAGCATTGTATCTTTATTCATCCTTTAAAATTGTTTTATTTAAAGTATCCACCTGATAAGCCTTTAATATTTATTTAAGAAAATAAAATTTATAGAAAATGTGTAAACAAAACGTAGATGAGGCTGTATGGCTTGATACCTTCATGTAAAAAAAATGATTTAAAAATAAATCATAAAAAAACGTAATCGTAAAATAAAACAGTTCCTGCAGTTTTTTTAACTGAGCTTCTGGTGCATAGACCACGGCTACAAATAACTTTTTAAGTATAAATTTCTTTAAGTATTCTTGTGATTTCCAGGCAGTACTCGTATATACTGTCGGCCAAGCGGCCGGATAGTAAGATGCCCACCCCCTGACTAACTACTACTACTTGGTCTTCTCACACCCCCGGCAGGCTTCTTACAAAGGTTGCGTTCGCTTTCCGTAACTACGGACAGCGCATGGGGTAACCATTAAAGGTTGAAATATACGAGCCAGGCGGCTGAGCCGCGATTACGACTCTGTGATTAGTAGCAGGTGACGAGCGTAGACCGTCGGACGGGCGTGCAGAGGGGCGAGGTTTCTCACAAGTGGGAAATCAGTCGCCTCTGCGCACGCGAATATGCCAGCTGCTAGACGACGCACAAATTCGTCCAATGTTTCCATCCGCATATCCCTATGGATTATATCGTTCATCACGTATCGCGAGGCGCCGATAATGGTACGGAGCGTCAGATTTTGTTGCGCTTGTAAACGTGCTTTCAGCGTAGCTGAGGTGAGAGCGTACCAGGCCGGCGCGGCGTACGTGAGTCGGCTGCGGATATAGGCTTTGAAAATTAGTAGCTTCGCAACTGACTAACGCGATCGCTGTCTCGCACTCCCGACTTGAGCTCGATCCCACCTCCCGGCAAGCCCTGCGTCTTACTATCGCTCCGCTTGGTCACGGTCATGCCAATCGTATCCAACTTCATTTCATCCATCATGTCTAGGAGTTCATTAATCTTATCTTTCTTCCTATGTCGGACATTCCACGGTGCCAAAACGGCACTCATCTGCCCTCAATCCGCGCTCTTTAGGCAATGCGTGATGGGTTGTGGATCCCATCGCCGCTCCGGCTCATACCTACCCCGCATTATAAGTTATTTAATAACTTTGAAACATAGATTATTAAAGTTTTGTTTTTCATAATATGGTATAAATTTCATATTGATTAGAGTTATGGCCCAAACATAATACTAAAAGTGTTCCGACTCTTTTTTTTGTGTATATTTATGTATTTCAGTAAAAACAAAATTTAAAATGAATCGAATGGTAAAGTTGACATGTTATTGGGTGATATTTAAATATTTTGTATTTCCGTGAATCGAAATTAATATTGTTATGTACCATGAACATAATATTTGTATATCACATAAGATTACCAAAATTTTAAGTCACCAATTTGTCGTTTCGACATTCGTTCAGTCCAAAATCTTTTTATGATATACATACATCATTCAGTCAATTTAAGCTCCCAATAACTTCTTGACCACATATCCTGGAATGGAGTAGAAAAATATGAGGACCAGAACAGTTATTCCAACTCCTGCCGCGCCCTTTAATATGGTCCATTTATAGTTGCGCCATATAATGTATCGCGCTGACTTTAAAGGATTCAAAAGACACAGGAATGTTGCATCTGGGCGTCTGAAACAAAAATTTAATATTTTATTATTTATTCTTCTCGAATAAAGGTTTTTTTTTGGCTATATTGTGCGATTGATGTGTTCGATATTTATTTATACTTATTGAATTTGAACGTAAAATGCCGAATTGTGCAGTTATGATGTATGTAAATAAATCTAAGGCCCCGCTGCACGAAAGTGTCAGTAGAAGTTACATTTGACGGTGACATTGACAGCTATATTCAAAGGATCAACATTTATCATCCAATCATTTATTTATCAGACAATATTTATTGTAATAAATATCACCACAAAAAGTTATGTATACTTTTCGGATCTATCCCACATATGTAGATACGAGTACAACCTTTATCTGTCTATGATACTTACTATAGCAAGTTTTATATTTGAAGGAATATAATTAAAACTAATTAAAGAGTAAAAAATAATTATAAACTAAACCTAATAAAAAATATACTGTATGTTAAAAATGTCCTCTAGAGACGACCCTTCAGGGATAGTCCCAAGGAGGCTGGCAATATTTCCCCTCTGTATAGCGAGGCTAATACGTTGGCAGAAATAATTGCCAGCCAATATATAATTGTCTTCAGACTTTTCCGTTAGCCGTTTGGACAACTCCTTGGGCCCTTCGTCTCGACCCCAAACGGCGCAAATTCGTAACCTGTACCTGTAATAAATACTTTTAGTAGAGGTATAGTATACTCGTATATATAAATTAATAAAAAATAGTTTAATTGATTTTCTTACGTGGGTTTATCCAATGGGTCAGGCTCACTGCGTCCTAGACCAGCCGGCATTTTGTCTGCTTCCTCACGTGTCAATAGCTGGAATTCAGCTTCAACCTTTCCAGTCAGTTGAATTTTTTCATCTTCCTTCTTTACATAGAAAGGCCACCATCCTTTTATGCGTTTTTGTTTAAATATATTGACCATTGGTACGGTGCTATCATTACGTAGCATGGCCAATGTGCATAACTTGGAAGTTTTTGCACCACGTGGAAAACGATTCAAATTTAAGTTTAGGGCTCCTAAAATAATAAACATTTATTAATCTAAATGTTTACTAAATTCGATACACATAAAAACTTGTATAATATTATTATACTAACCTAAGCAGTCGTCTTTCGTGAAATGATCAGCATCCCAAACTTGAAGTGCATATCTGGGTGGTAATTTAATTTCCGACTCTCCCCATGAAAAGATCGTAAATTTGTGCACGGTTACAATTTTCTGTTCCGGTTCCAGATAATCAAACGAATGAACAAATCTCCAATTAAAGTTACCCTCGCCAGTAAGTGACCGGTAATGAACGTCGGTGCATTGAGGTTCCTCTTCCTCTGTTAACCATCTATAGAATATTTGAAAAGCATTAATATTAGATCTACGCGTAAATAACTTAACAAAACTTGTAAATAAAGCTTACCCCTTTACATAAATATCTGACATTTTCTCCCCAGTGAAGAAAGCGTCATCTTCGAGCACCACGTCATCAGTGTTCCAGATTATTACTCTTAACTCATAGGGATTTGGTTTCCTGGGGGTTATATTGACGTATGGACCTGGTAGTGGTTTATCCATTGGAAACATATCAATCCAAATCTCAAGTCGTCCTTGCTCAATGCCTGTAATAAAGTGAATACTATAATTATGCAACAAAATATTTTATTCTATTATACAAATAAGCATTATTATTATTATACAAACCAGGTTGCTTGGAATTATAAAGCGGCCTTCGTTCAATGTGATCTACGACGAGCTTGGTCCCAACCTTGGGAACTTCATGCCAACGGTGAAGGACTAAAAGGGCCATCTGTTCCTCCAACACCCTAGTGTCGCTAAAAACATCTGTATTTTCGACTGGCATATTAAATATTGTACGACCAATCCTGACTCGATCGGGTTCATAAATAGGTAAATCAATTTTTGCTTCCTTGCACAGTTTAGCCAGTATCTGTGTTGGTTTCAAGGAGTCTCTCCAACGGTTGTACCCAATCCTGCAAGTAATAAACGCTGTTCCAATATCCACTAACATCTATATAATGTTCCAACCTGTTGCACAAATACCATGTGACTTTGTATGCTCTTACTTTAAACTAACACAAAAAAAATAATACTAAAGCTAATATACGATACCATACTCGTATGGTTCTATTGATAAAAATAAATTATATGTCGGTAATGTTTTTTTTTTGTTTTCTCCATACAATATATTTTTTTTGTATTTACATATAAATATTTACTTACTCTTCATATTTTCCGGGAAGTCCACAAGTAGCTCTGTGACGACTGTAGAATCGATTTTCTAGATCTATTTTAGTCTCGCCTATAAGATCATCAGAGCTTACTAAATCCCAATCGAGAACCTTAATAGTAAGCATAGAATCTTTAGGAAAAGTAGCTTCAAACTCAAAGCATTTTCCAAAAACAGGATTTAATTGTTTCGAAATATATTGATCTTTATCGCTTATTTTCTTAGTTCCCAATTGTAGAGAAATATATGGATCTGCTTTACCGTTGAAGTCCATAGGATGCAAACCGGTTGCTCTTACAATATACACTCTCACCAACACACGTTTTGGGTCATTATTCGGTATCCCTTGGAAAAATCCATTATTTGGATCGAAACCCATCACTGTATGATCATCGACTTCTTTTGGTAAAGGCCATTTGTAAACCTTAATCGCACCCTGAAATTACAGTTTTATGGATTATAAGATAAGTGATTAAAAATAACTTTACGTTTGTACCTCGTATTTAGTTGTATATGATAATTTATATTTTGCTTCGAGCGGTGGTGGCTCCGTTATAAGAACGCTTTCTTTAAAATCAAAACCGTCCGAACTCCTGAATTTACCAATGACAAATACATATTTTTGTTACAAATATTGTCATAGATTTACACCGTTCCGTGCCGTGTTAATCTGTCGTTAATAGTTAGTCATAAAATAATAATATGAGACCTTTGTCAACCCGTGGCGTGAGTGGCGAAAATTCTAGAAAAAAATGTTCTGAAATATGGCCCATCTCCAACAGTGGAAGTATAGGACTATGTGTCTAGAGCCTGTAATGATAATTAAATAACAACTATATTATTTAGTACCTTAAAGACTCCAACAACTCTGTCCTCATCCTCACTCTCATCACCAGTCTTTTTTCCTCTATAGAGTTCAAATGATTGCAGCCATTCCTTGAAACCTTCATAATCTTTCTCTTCCTCCAATTCATGGGGGAATATCTAAAATTAAAATATTATTTTATTAATATTATGTTCGACGATATGTTTTATTATTATTTATGATTACTTTCGAGTTGTTAAACAGCCAATTTGTGGTTTTATTTTGTCGCACCTCATGGTGCTGTCTTGAAACCCATAGGTACTTTTTGTTCTCGACTCGGTATTGGAATTTTAATGGAGTTTTTTTAATGTTTTATAATTGTAGGTTGGTAAATAAAATCGTTAGATAAGGTACATATTATTAATAAATATAATTTACGCAAAAAATATTAACTATCTTATGTTACTTAATACGAGTTTAATTTATTACTTACTGTAGCAATCGCAGAGTTTTCTTTTTTCTTTTTGGTTGGTGATTGATTTTGAATCTTTAACGCATTTTTATCACGTCTATCAGCTTCGCTACTAGTGCTAGGACCTGGGTCTACAGGCGCAGATTTCGAATCAATCTCATTCTCTAATATTGCTTCCATAGAATCATAATACTTCGTCCACCAGTCTTTAATGTCTTCGTTATCATCGCTTATTGAAACAGCCTCTTTGGGATTTTTCTTTCGAAGTTTCGGAGTGGTCTTTTTTTGAGCCGCACTGGAGCCATACGACATTGCACCTGTGCTCAACAAGGGGCTGTTTTCCTTTTCATTTTCAATTACAACAGACTCACTTCGAAGCAAACAATTATTTTTCAAGTCAATGTTTTCTAGTTGTATTTTATTCTTTTGTCTTTCTTCGGCCTGTCTATCTGATTTAGTTCTTGGACTATATATATATTTGTTAATTGAATTTATAGTATGTGTCCCAACCAAGGTTTGTCTTCCAAAGTTTCGGCAATCGATGACTCTAATTGTTAGTGGAGGTCTATATAAATCTTGGTCAGGTAGCTCCACATCTATATATTTTACCGTATCCTTGAAATTTGGGTTTCGAGAAGCATTTTCAATAACTGATGATGATATGACGTGGCCAGCACATTCAATATCAACTCTTGGTTTTTCTACGGATTGAAAGTAAACGCGTTTTAGGTTTCGCAAACCCCAAAATAATACCTCAATACGATACTTTATAAGAGTCGGACGAATGCCATAAGGTATTGGTAAGATTTCATATTTTATTTTCATAGGGCTTTCTTCTTTCTTATATTTTGGCGGCGGTAATGCTGGTAATTCATATTGACTATTTGGTGGTGGAATTTCTAGTAATTCGAAGGTTGCAAGCAATTCACCTGCGTTGTCATCCCCGCGCTTTATTTCATGCCAACTAAGTTTTGCTGGAAAATTTGGTAATGCATATTCTTCATCGAATCCTTTGACGGTTGGTCTCGCCATAGTGCGACCGATAAATTCAGGCCTTCCCAGTTTATCTTGGTCATAAATCTCTATAACAATTGTCGGGGGCGCGTTTTTGATGTACATGATATCGCTAATCAAAGTTATATCATCGAAAACAAGCATTTGATCCCATGTTGGACTTAATGTTTCATAAATAATTTCGGTCTTTCCAGATCTGTCGCTAACCACAACTCGTGCGTATGGATCAGATAAACCTGAGGTATCGGATCCTATTAATGATCTTGCTTGATAAATATAAGACCGCAATTGAAATTTCTGAAAATAATATGTAATAATTTTGTTTTATGTCTATAAAATAATACATAATATTTTACTTAATTGATGATTAGGGTCAGTTATTTAAATTAGTTAACAGGAGTAAATTGCAAAATACAAAGATAGAAGATAATAGTGTTTTAGAACATAATATAGAACATAATAGTGGTTTAGAGCATACAAATAATTGTGATTATACATACGCGACTTTTGGGATAGTAAATCTTTCTGGGAAAATTAGTTGGGTGATATGCCAACTCTTGTAGGTCATTATTATTTTCAAACCCTGTTGGAATCTGAGTAGCAAAAAGAGCCTTATCTTTCATTACACCAAGCCATAAATAAACATTAAGTTTGGCTGGTATAACCCAATCAGTAGATGCTTTTTTCCCGGGCCACTGGAATAAAAAAAAAGTAGGTAATTCGTAAATGTCTTTATTAAATTTTATTTAAATATAAATAATCTTTTACCTTTAAAAAGAAAGTTTGCATATTTCCACAAAACTTTCCTTTTTCCTTCGAATTTTGCGAATAAAGAATGTCTCTGGCAGGAATCCGGAGATAGGCTATGCGGTTGTTCCCACTTACAAGCCAAATAAATACATCTGGTAAGCTGTGTTGGGGCTAAAATAATATTATTGTTATTATTTATTAAGAAAACTATAACTTTTGATTGTAGTAGATACATACGTCTTCACATATAAATTTCAGCTTATTTAGATATGCGTATGCTGTTCTTAATTTATCTTTTACTGTGTTTTGGACAACCGTTCCCTTCAAATTTCGCGCAAGTGCTCCTAGATGTCCCTGTACAAAAATAGGATTAAATAAAAAAAATACATATAAAATAAGAGTTTCTAAATGTAGCAGAGTTTAAAACAAGCTCCTAATTATAACCTTACAATTTCAAAGATACACATTTGTAGCCGGTTCTTGTCTAGTTTAGTATTCCCAAGTGGCGGAGCAGTAGACCACAAGGTCACATATTGTGTGCACATATTTCCAAATTCTTCTAAAGTTTCCTTTAAGAGGTTTACAGCTCTGAGGCCTTCTTCCAAATCCAAATTTATTGCAGTTTGTACTTTCGTAAGTTTAAACTCCTATAAAAAATATAATAATTACTGTTACATTCACACAAATATGTATATTATGTACCTACAATATGTTTATATACTTACATAAGCTTCAATGATGCAATTTATCGCATTCGAGTTGTATAATCTTTGCCTTTGATCAGGCCATACTGAACGAACATGTAGACATTGTTTCTGTTCCCAGTAAGGCATATTATAATAATAGTTGTCATCCGAGCCTTGGGCCTTGCAGGGCTCAGTAGTGCTGATCCAAAAACCAGTGTCCACACTCAGGGTATCTAATAAAGAATGGAAAGTAAAAAATTATATGATTCATATTAACAAATATTTACGTACCTACGTTGGTAATAAATCATATATTTACCCAAGTCATTTCTGTTATATTGGATCGGTCCACCCAATCCATCAAAACAATTTCCGGAATTACCGATACTTAGCTCGAAATGCAGCTTTTTATTGGCAAGTCTGTTATCCATTGCGTTTGCTTCAAATATACAACCCATTAGGAAAAACTCTTCAATTTTACCAACAACTGGTTCACTCAATGGGATTGTAGATAAAATTTCGACATTGGTGTTATAATTTTCAATATTGTCAGGAAATTCAGTCGCAACTTCAACTAAAATTCTATAAACACAAAGAGCAGGTATTACAGTAATATCTAATAACACAACGGCAATAGCCGTTAACTTTAAATATTTAAAGATTCATATTTAAAAAAAAATCGACTGAAAGTATTTACCTTGCTCTGTATGCCACTCCTTCACCTTCTCCTGTGTTTAAACCCGAAAGTTCATCAATAATAGTATAGTCTCTTGTTGAACCATACAGATGCACATAAGCGGGCCCAAATGTGGGTAAGAATCCTAAATTACAAGTAATTATTAGCATCAAAACTATGGCTGAAGAGTTTAGGTGCTGTTGTTATATTATTTAATTAATCACAAGCCTTACTTTGACTACTTACTTTTTTATTATAATCTTAAATAATTACATATAAATCAGCTTGAAGACGTTTTGTCATGTGTGGTAGTGTATTAGAGGCAGCCACTAAAACCGGAATAAACTAGTTTGCGCTAGCTACTCATTAGCACTAGAATTAGTTTCATGCCATTTTATTTGTTATTCTTTTATTACTAATTATTAAATTGATTTTGAATGTTTAGAACGTTATTTTTTTAGCCTTTTTTATCATTGTTGCTAATTAAATAGTCATGTAAATAATTATAATTAGCTTAATGTTTTATAGTATGAAAGCGACGCGGATGACTATAAATACCTGAAGTAAACAACAATATGGTTGATATGTGTAAATACAAACACGTAGTTGAAGAATAAAACATATTTAAAAGTATTTGATTATATAATTATCTACTGACCGTACACTACTACATACGCAGAAACGTCTTAAAGCTTTTTTTGTCTGTAGTCTGAATAGTCTGATATGAATACAAAAGATTTAACTAAATTATATATATTATAAAAGCGGTGTTGACTCGGCTGTAACACATTCCTTAAAATCCTAAAATTATCGGTTCGAACCCCGGCATGTCTCAATGAGAAATACACTTTTCTTACGTACATTTGTCCAACACCACTGTTCCCGTGTCTCAGAGAGCACGTTTAGCCGTCGGTCTCGGTTCCACTAATACGTGGTAAATGTAGGCCATATTCTCCAGAATTTACTGATGGACATGTGATTATGTATATAACATACTTAAGTATGTAAGTAAGTAGGTATATGTATCATTAATATTTAGTTGTAAGATTACTAGTAGGTACTATCTAATTGTTATTTATTTTATTTTATTATGGCACAAACAGCAATTACAAATGAAGTTATATAATTTAAAAAGAAAATATTAAAGAAGACCTTTAGGTCCAATACTTAAACAAATTGTAAGCAGCTAATTATAGAAGACATAATATTTAAACAAAAGATAAGCAAGTTATACAATAGGTACTAAGTTAAACAGTTACAGTTTTAATTTTATTTTGGATAAGTTTCTTAAAGGTGGCTGGTGAGGTGGTCGTGACTTACATTTTATTTATACTTTCTGTTCACTAATTTGAAAACAAATGTTTGGCTAACAGAAATATGTATACCGTTCGTCATGTGCAATAAAGTTTTGAAATAAATATTAATTAAAAATCAATTTACCTTTATCACCGTCATTAGAAATAGTTTTTAAATCAATGAAGTGGGTTCCAATTATTTTATTATGACCGACAATGTTGTTATCTCTCAGCTCTATCTTTATACGTTGGCATAGAGGTGGGAACATCTCCGTAAAAATTATCTGTTCATTCCATTCAGGTGAATAAGTATTTTTCTTAACCGTGGTGCAGGCCTGAATAATAATTTATATTAAATATTATTACAATAAGGTATTAGTATCTTTAAAAAATAATGAATAGTTCTTACACTTCTTCCAGCATAAGAGACTTGAACATAGGAATCCACGAGATCTAATGCTTCCCCTGTGATTGCTTGCTTCACGTTAGCAATGACAGAGCTGTTCATTTTAGGAAGGCCTTCTGCTCGATAAATCTTCACTACAAACCGAGCACGTTGCCTCTCAATAGGCATTCCAGCAGGTATCAATAGGTTCCTAGACAGATGAAAAAAAAAAACATTAGTCAATATTAATTCTACTAGTATACTATGGACATAGGCAGTGCCAAGAGTATGAAACGAGTGATTCATTTTTTAAAATTCCTCTTTTTTATTATAATTTATTTTGGAATTTTATCTTGGTAAACATTTACACAAACTTTAAGATTATAAGCAGAATGGTTTTAAAATATAATTACCTACATTTTGCCTGTATTTTGATTAAATTTGATTACCCATAAGTAAAATTTGAAGTTACTATATTTCAACCGATTTGTAACTGTAGCTCTAGCCAACACAAACTCCGTTACGTAACGATTTACATCAGAGCTGTCATACTGTAAATGTTCATGGACATTATATACGAGTGTAGCTGTCATTTTGTAATTCCATTGCGTCGCACCTCATGGTCCTGTCGCGCTGTTTAAAATTCCATACTTTATGTACTCCATTTAGTAACGGAGTTTGTGCGTGCTAAATCTACTGGACTAAAGACATTTTCTTGATTTTCAAATAATAATGTTTAAAAAGAATAGGTAGCTTTATTTTGATGACAAGCTTAATAAAAAAATATGTAGCTGTATGGAGGTTTTGTACTAAGTAAATTGTCAGAAGTTTATATTTACGCCTCGATGTCGTCATCGTCTCTATCTCTTCGCGATGGAGTGCGAATGCTATCTCCTTTGCCCATGACGCTTATGTTACATTTCAAGTAACCTCTCGGTCCCGATGCGACATCTACGGGGTCTGTGAGGAGTGCCCATTTGTGATGGAACTGACGATCTGTAGCAAATAAAATTATTAAGTAGACATACGACTTCTTTCTAGGACTTTGAGAGCTATAATAAGTATTGTGTGTCTCTTTTGTAGTTATTCATGTATAAAGTTGACGTAACATATTTTTTTAAACCCAGTTTCTGAAAGGTGATTAATATAATTAATTAAGGTTTAACATTTTAGTATACTCCAAGTGATTGGTAGTTATTTATCGGTTTGTTAATTTATATCTCTTTAACCAATTAAAGGTTATCATCATCATCAGCCTGTGTCGGTCCATTTACTATTACTTACTACTACTTTACTAGTACTAATAAAATTAATATATATATTTAAATTTCTTATGAACAACGGCGCTCCAGATACCACCCTGAGCGACATGTTCTACTGACTCTGGATCCTGTCCCTGTTGGTTTTATTATTATTATTACAGCCCCTGGAACATAGCGTCCTAGACTTCCACTGTTGGAGATGGGCCTTTCAGAACATATATCTGGAGAATTTGGCCTACAATCGCCACGCTGGCCTTGGCGAGGATATAATGTAAATTTTTTATGACAATTTATTAACGATTATACAAGTTGTTATTAGTGGAACCGGGACCGACGGCTTCTTAGAAGCACGGGAACGGTGGTGTTGTAAATCTATGACAAATGTACGTAAGAAAAGTGTATTTCTCATTGCTTGCATTGTATCTCTACATGCCGGGTGGGTTTGAACCGTTGTAGGATTTAGGAAACGCGTTCTTACAACCGAGCCACCACCATGCCTTTTGTTGGTTTTGCCGAAGGTAATGCTAAGTTGGCACATAATAAGTACGCACAGAAAACTTTTGTCTTGAACCACTGTGGTACGTTCGATAGGAAGTGTGACGTAACGTTATTTTAATCATCGTTTCAGAAACCGATGGTGAAACAAGGCTTGAAGTTTTAATGAAACCACATGCTTTAGGACAGTTACTCAACATTAGGCTAGGTTCTGAAAATCAATAATGACAGCTTACTATGAAAACTAATTACTTACCCCGATAAACATCCTCGAATAAACCTACTATTTGTTATATCGTAATAACTATCCTGAGACCTTTAATGTGATAATAAGTAATTAGAAAGTCTACCTCTGTCGATCTGTTCGATTTCTGGTCGACAACACAAAACATATTTAATTATTTTGAAACTACGCAAGAGACATCGACGATCTTGCCACTTGTCATGTCTTTAGGTAGTTGACTTTTTATTAATAATAACTCAGATGAATATTAGATGTCAAGCTTAGTTAGTAGTTCTAGCACGCATAAATTCATTCATCTGAGCTGCCAATTTCTAGTTCAGTTACATTGCACCTTATGGCGCTGTCTGAATTCCCTCACGTTGTCGATACGATCTCATTTCGATAACGGAGTTTATGCGTGCTAGAGGCACTGTAGTATTCGTTATCAAAATGTTATTATAATTATATAAAAGCAAAGCATGTGATCGATGTTAAGGCACAAAGAGATCTACTGTTGTATGAAATATATAAATAATAACTATTGCTACAGCTGAAATGAAGACTGATTTAAAAAGCGAAGGATATTAAGTGTATTAGGAGTAGTTGTTAAAGACCTACAGGAGGCGATATGCTGGCCAACTATAACTATAATAATAGTTTTATTTTTATGAATCAAACTTACATTTAATAATCAACACAATTCGCCAGCAACACCCTCCAGTGCAGTAGTGGTTAATGAATGATTGATGAATTCAGTATCTTACTATATTAAGAATTTAGAATAAGAGTAACACTGTAATGTTTAAACCCGAAACTTAAAAACCATTAATTTACTGACACGTCTATTAGTCACACAATCACACACTACAAAGTAAATAATATGAGTACCCACCCAGTAGTCACCACGGCAAACTTCTCGAGATACAATTCAATATAAAGGAAATTACTGTGTTTGCTTAGAGTTTAGTGAACTATCATTTCAATGTTATGCATTTTGATGCTCAAAATTACTCCAAAAATTCAGAATTTCTGGTGTTTCTATCCAACGACCACCTTTAAACTTTTACTGCCAAATATATACTTTACATATTTAAGCATTAAATAAAGAATTTATAACATACATAATAAATACTGATTAGATAATGTGTGTATATTAAAATGTAGGTAGATGTAGTAATTCATTGTTATTGTAGTTAAATTGACGACAGCAAAATCAAATCTGTTGTAGGATTCAATAAGAAATACTCTCAAATCACATGCCGTGGCATTTATTCAATATTTTCGTGACATTCTTATATTACCTGACTAGACTTTTTCATAATGCTTCTTGACAAAAGTTTAGTTTAGTTTTAGTATGAACAAAAATAAAATACAGTTTAGATTTTGCTGCTGTCGAAGTGTGATGTTTAGGTACTTCGGTATTAGAGCTTTTGATTGTGGCACCCTATTCTCAAGAAAACAAACACCATAATCCCATTAAACTAAATTGTAGAATGAATATTAGAATATGTGAGCAAGCAAACGACGAAAGCTCTGTGTTATATTGAGAGGGTCACCACAATCACCTAGTGTATCGTGTATCGTGTAGGAACGCAGGCGCGACACTCATTCTGGAGACAGGAAACTTCTGAAAGAGCGTGATTAAATTCAAATAGTGCTTTAAATACAAAGGAGAAGTAAACATGCATATAATATGACTAAAAGAAGAATACACATAGATATATATATATATATAGCATTGGATTTGCAGGAAAATTTATATAAGACTGGATTTAGTGAAAATTTTGAAATATTTAGGCCAATTAAATTACTATTTCCAGCCTCAGTCATTAGGGGTTGAAAAGGCCATTCTATTTAGCTAAATACAATATATAGGAGTACACATTGGAAACATTGTAACAGAGTTTCTTTTTTAATACTTGCACTGTACCTTGCTGATTCCAGACCGTGGCTACGTCCAACTTGAAAGTACCAATTATTTTCTTGGATCGTAAAATATTTCGGTAGTGAAAAACCTAAAAAAATATGTAACATTATTATATATTTAACATTAAACCGAGAATGGGCGACAGTTATCAGCTCAGGACAGTTTTTACGAATCTACAAAAAACAAACAGAAAATTAAATAATTGTTACCGACCCGGGACCGTTATTTAGTGTTAAGGGTTTCAAGGTTAACAACCTTATTTTTACCGTAACAAATAATGTTTTATCTATAAATTATTAGCACAGCTTTTGTAGTAAAAGAGTATTTAAAACCCAATAAGGTAAACATTTTGTTTATTTGAATGAAGTCAGAACCAATCCTCAATAGTGATATATTATAAAATGAATTGACGAAAATAAATCTAAATCTAATTCCCTAATGAACTATTGATCGAATGTAATGATAATAAATGTAGGCATTTGTTTATCACTACAATACCTACTATATCGTAACATGTATTTCATTTTCACAAATATAATTTATCACCAAACGATAAGAAACTTACAGTGAGCGTGATGATTTTGTCAAAAAGAATGGTATGCGGCAAGTTGAAGTCGAACACGAAATACTAAAACAGAAAACAGTTTTATTAGTTATAACGTCACACACAACCTTTTTTTTAAATATTAAAATAATAATAAATGGTTATTTTCAGAAACAAAATGGGCCATAGATAAATACGTACCTTAGAACCAACATATAGAAATAGGAATAACTCTTTTTATTAAACTAATATTGAATAATCAAAAACATTCGTATTTTGTGGTCATAGAAGTAACCATGGTGCAGAGGGGGTAGGCTCAGGCACATCGTTGGCTCTGCGTGAAGCAAATTCACGAATGTATTTGCGGTATACAATACTGAGCGGCCAGGATTCCTTGTTCAGGAATATTTCGAGGTGCTGTGACCGCACACAAATCCCAAACGCTTTGAATCTAGTTTCATCTTTAGGGCTGTGACGCAAAGTATATATATTACAAAACTACCTAAAGAAATTTATCACAGTTCGATTTTAAAACAAGTAAAATGTGCTCACCTCGTTATAGTAAGGACAGTTAGTACTATCCTTAGTGCTAGTGTACTTTGTTTCATTTTCGATAGAAACGCTCACAATAGGGTCTATATTAAGTCCTGCCAGCTGCCGCGCTTCTATGATGGTCACACAGACCTGGAAGTCTCGGGGCCTCATAACAACGTGGCCAGGAACTGGCCAGTGGGAGCTGAAATTAATTAACTTATATATACCTGCAATTAAATGATCTAATGTTTTTCGTAAGGTTTTACTGGTAAGGCTATAAGCTAAACCGGGTAGGTGCTACTGTCTACAGCTAAAAATATATGTTAGGCTTGAATCGGTTTGCAATAAGTCAGTCTAGTTAGAAGTTTTTTTTATTTGATAAGGCAGGATATTATAACAATATAAAGTTGTTTGAAAAGCACACAACTACCTGTTTATTTATGACAAGCCAACATATCGGTAGACATTAAATATATAAAAAGACAGGCTAAGCAACCAGACGATATGAGAATCAAAGCTAGACCAATCGGTACAGAGTGTATTAGTGTATGACAGTCATTGTCGGTTTTGGTCGTGTTCGACGAGCACTTTCAAATCTATTATTTTGTTGTTTTACGGACCACATTTCTACCTGCGTGCTACGAAACACGTTCATCTTCGACAAGAAAATCAATTTATTTTTGTAACAACATTTGAATATTTTTTTTTAAAGATTTGTCATTAAGAAATAGTTTCGCTACTTGATCCTTATGGCGCTATTATAGATGCATGCAATTATAGTCTTAAATAAACTAATAATAAGGTCGCTCTTATTTTTTATAACCTGACCATTAGACAATAAAGTTTCTCTAGTCGAACATAGATGGCGCCATTATAGTTGCATACAATTATAATATTAAAAATATTGTCATATACTCCGTGGTCTAGTGGTTAAGTCCTCGCGGGTTCAAATTCTGGGCCCCGATTCTCGCGCCTTCGACATGCATGTCCGCTCGATTTGTTCGAATGAAACTGACAGTATTCTATGGAGATCTGTCGCTTTTCATTCGAATATGTCGAACGGACACGCAAGTCGAAAGCGCCAGAATTAGACCCCTGGGCCCCGATTCTCGCGCCTTCGACATGCATGTCCGCTCGAATTGCTCCAATAAAACTGACAGCTTTCTATGGAGATCTGTCGCTTTTCATTCGAATATTTTGAACCGACAAGCAAGTCGAAAGCGCCAGAATTAGGCCCCTGGTCGGGACACAATAAAATTAATTAATTTAAATAATATATTTAATATTTAATATATTTGTGATATTTGTCGAGATTTTAATATATATAGTAAAGTTGGCTAAATGTGAATCCGCTTCTTTATAAGCGTAGTTTCTGACCGCTCCGGAAGGGAAAAGGTTGTGATGGTACTTTGTAAGGGTGACATTAGCTCTAATAATTTCTAAGTAGACGTGGTTTTATTAATAAACTGTTATCTATAAAAGTTTGTAGTTATGCTAGTGGACGTTAGATGGCGTATGTGACAAACATTTTGTAAGAAAAAGTGCTCGATGCCCGTTCTATCTTTTATTTAACCTCGTTCGTAGGGACTGATATCAGTCGTAGTTGATCAATGTCAATCAGTACCATCCTTAGGACTTGCAACCATGATTCCCAAAAACTAAATAAAAATCAAACTGACCTCTTTTTCCCTGCCATAGGAGATATGTCCCCTGAACAGTTTGACGTGTCTGTTTCGTCTTCCGAAGAGGTGATGTCGTGTTCGGTCAGTCGAGAACTCGTGGCTGGCTCTAGAAGCATCCCAGCTTCTTCGTCGTAAGAATTGGTCCTCCTGCGGTGTTTACCAAACCGAAACAAGTTCCTCATCCCTTTGAAAGCCCGCCTTGGAGAGTCGGAAGACGTGCTGGATTTTTCACCGGACCCGAACGAGAACGTACGTCTGGTGAAAATAAATTTTCGAATAATGAAATATTTACAAGCACATTAGGAAGACAAATATTATAATATATATTATATTAAAATATTATAATTTAGTTATATACCTTAAAAAACCCTTTCCGGGTAGTTTCATGCGGCGAGAGCTGGTGTCATCTTCTATCTTTACAGACCACATTTCGCCTCTGTCACGTTCTTCTTTCATGGTCCGTTCTACATTCGCAATTATTCTTTCTATATCCTCCAGCTTGCCTCCTTCCTGGTCTCCTTCTTCAATAACAACTGCAGCAGCTTGGTCTTGCATATTGCTTTCATCAGGAATATTGATCTCGGGAAGTCTTTGCACTTCAGGTTCGGGTGGCCTTATTTCATCAACAATTCTGGTAACCGCCGTCGGCGGTGCAATGTAGTTGACATGGAATTCGACGTAAACCTGTATTTAAATACGACGATAATTAGGTTCTTAGCTATACAACGTTTTCAAAGCCAGCTAATAGTTACACTAGTCAACCAGCGAATAAATAAATATTGTTTTAAATTATTTATAATAATAAATACCGTTAGCCACTACGCTGCCTCCGTGCCTATATATATTTAGACCTACATCTGCCGCATAATAAGAAAAACATGTGGAATTCTTTCCCAGTCTGTGTTATCCTCTTTCTATAACCCGGACTCCTGGAACCCAGTGTGAAAAAGTATCTTTCCGGCATGACTACTGTTAGTTCCTGCCATTCTTGGACTTAGCTTACTATCAGACTGGAGCGATGTTAAAGTTTAAAGTTTACATACAAAAAAATAAAATGTGAAAGTAGTGTGCCTATTTTCTCGCTTTTTCATCTTAAGTAATGGAGCGATTTAAAAAAAAAATCGAAAATATCATCTATGCACTGGCCAGTCTTAACTGTTAATTGCTAACTTTTCAAAACAAAGATAACTATTAGGTAAAAATAAAAAAAAATACGTATTATTTTAATTCCGTTAAATGCAATGACTTTTTTTTCATTAGTAGTAATATACAATTTATATTTTTGTCTATACGATATGTATTATGGAACCAATCGACGGACATACATGACGTCATTGTTTGAGCACTTTATATTTGTCTGTTAGTTTGATTTGTCGACAATTTTATACGTTTCGGAATTTTGGTATGTATTACAAATTACTATATTTTTTTATTGTTTATTATTATTATTTTTATTACCTTTATTGGAATTTACAATTGGCGAACATAATGCCGTAAGGCATTGTCTGACCATAGACCATTGGGACAAATGGGATTAATTTAAAATGATATGAACAAATATTTTTTTATTCCAATAAATACCATAAAAGTAATACTTATATAAACACACATATACTTAAATACTATATAAATAATATTAATACATAAACCTAACTACTGGGTTTAAGATAATCATTTACATATATCCACCAAACTAACTACCCAGTATGGTCTCCGACAGTGACAGTAAAACACATCTACAAGGACTTTACAGAGTGTGAACTCTCCTTTCAAATAAAGCTGTGTTAGGAGCTTGTCTAATGCTGACAAGTAGGCTGTTCCAAAGAGAGGAGGCAATACTGACTAAGGATTTAGAGAAATAGTTGGTATGATGAGAAGGGATATAAAGAACGGAGTTAAATATATACGGGGTATAAATATACCGGGTCACAAATCTAGTAGAACATAACAAACAAAAATGTTGGTTATATTATCGAAGGTACCCGCAGAATATTAATATTCTACAAAATTCTCGAAACGTGTGCGTAAACAAGAGTAGAGATTTACGTGAGCACAACCGTAAAGAGGATTTCTCCAGAGACATGTTCAGATTAATCAAAACGCTGAGGGTTTATTACGATTACAATCAATGTTGACATTATCCAGGTTTTAAAAAGAATGATCTGAACCTGTTTCCAAAAGAAATATCTTATTTACGCCAGATGATGTGGTTGTATAATATAATGAAAATAATAATTTGTTTGAAGTAAAAAAGTAACATGCATAGTATTAATAGAATTTACAAAAAAAGGGAATTCATATTTTAAAATAGGGTAGTATAATATAATAATGAATATAACGAGATTTGTTGGGGTTGAATTGAAATAAGAGTACTAGTCGCTACTAGACAAGCGCTATCTGTCAAAGTGTAGCTACTGCACTATTTCTACTAACAGGAGTCGCCATCAGGCTTACAATAAATATTTGGCATAATATCTGTGTATATATGCGTTTATTTATAATTATATTTGTATTGTGTAATTTATGTAACAGTGTAAGTATATATTAGAATGTATGCACTACCCTTAATCTCGCACTCTCCTAAAAGGTTAGATGCTAGAAAATAAGGCATTAATATTTGCCTTTGTACGCTTACTTTGTTTAATAAAGAATTTATTAATAATAATAATTATATTTAATGATATGTTGCCAAGTTTTAGGAGAAATGTTTCCTTTTATATAGCCGAATGATGCTACGTCTAGAGCGAAACTATTTATTTATTTTAAAGCTTTATTGCACAAAGTACAAAGCCGGACTTAATTAATGCCCGTAGACATTTTCTGACAGCCAAACCTTGGGGACAAATTAGAACATTTATAGGTGCTATGAAAAAAATATTAATAGTACAAGTACTTAAGTTTACAGGGAGATTGTTCTATATATTTGTGGCAACAACTGTAAAATAATTTGAAACAAATCCAGAATGATTCAAGGCGACAGAAAGAAGTGAGAAGAACGAAGGGATTTGTCGTGAAACGTAGAAATTTTTCCTTGAGGTATTTCAGTGTCGCATGCTCGTTTAGAACAGAAAAAAGGAGACAGAGAACTCTTAGATTTCTGCGACAACGAATTAGCAGCCACTTCAACTTAGCACGATATTCAGACATGTGATCGTATTTACGTAAATAGAAGATGAACCGACGAAGCGTTAAGTAACCCGTCCATTTTGTTGAGCAACATCTCTGATAGATCAATGCTGCAAACATCACCATAGTCGAGGAGAAGGCTTTGAACTAGGGTTATTTTAGCTTTTAACGGCAGTTTTTTTTAAGCTTATTAAGAGAGTGCAGGGAAGCAAAAACTTTACTACTAGTTTTGGTAACATGCGTAGTCCAACTTAGATTACAATCTAGATATACACCCAGATTCTTCACCTCGCCGGAATACTAAGGATTAATTTTTGTCGTTTGGCAGTTGTTTGGCTGGTATCGCATTTTTTGGAATCCATCTTTAGTTGAATATTGTATCTATGGGTCGCCGACTCTCGGACTAAGTTTTTTTTTGTTGTTGTTGTTGTGCACAGCTGGTGCTTGTTGAACGGCTATGTTAGTGTTAATTTACGAATATTATTTTTTAGATTTTACACTCGTAAGTACTTGCGGTTTTTATTTTTGCTCTTTACTTTACTTATATTATTATTTTTGTCATGCTTTGTCTTTTAATTATGTTGTTAAACATGTTGCTTAGATACATAAATATTTATTTATTTATTTTGAAAGAAAAAAAATATAAACATTGTATTTTTTTAGTTTCTATAAAAAATAGAAATGACCTCAGAAAGAGAGAGCAATGTAAGTAGGTCAGGAGGCTCCAGGCGCTAGGCTCTGAAAGCTTATTATCATTAAAATTCAGCGAGCTCGCTCATCCAACGCCCGTTAGTTATGTTCCATTCACGGACAAGGATAAATTGTTAAATATTTTTTGAAAACTTTCCAGATTGTTTCGTAATATAATCCCACTTCAAAAGAGACACCACGTATTTCTTTAATTCGTATAATAACATGGCTTGTTTTTTTAATAAATGTAGGTATAAAGTAATACGAATATACTTACGTATATTTATCTTATCTTAAATGATGTAGCATATAACTGTAACATTCACCACTGTACCAGGTATTGTATTCCCATAGGATTTTTAGATAAAATATATTTATATATTTTTCATTGCTATGGAAATCTGATATACCTAAGTTTTCTATGCAGATTCCTTTCTCAGTCAGATTTAACATTAACAGGTCATCTGAATCTGCAAAGCTGCTGGTCTACTGCTAATAGCTTACACTTTGGACAGCTTGCTGCTTAGTCTTCCACTAGCTGGAGTAGAGTCCTTCAAAATAATTTAAATAGTGACGTGTCACAAATGCCTGTAATAGGTTTACGTGAACAAATATGTTTTACTTCTGAGCTGTCTAACTCAATTTGAAGTTCCGTTATGTCGTACCTTAATTCGATAACGGAGTTTGTGCATGCTAGAGCAACAGGTCATCCACCACGCTGGCCTAGTACTTATTGGTGGATAATACCGATTAATAATATATTTAATTTTCTCAGATCCGAACACAGGCTCGTATCGACTCGATAAATGTGCCATATTTTATACCAAGTTGTTTCTTGTCCGACCATCAAAAGTGACTATAATATTTATGAAGATATAGAAAAGCGTCCACAACAAAAGTCGATACGAAACAAAGATATTTAACAGCTACGCTACAGTGATGTATGGGTATATCTTTCTCTCTCTCTCTCGGGATGCCCACAATTGAGGAGTGTAAAATACTAAAGGTTACATGGTCAGACGCCCATCAATCCTACTTGTTGTTATTGTTATACGTTAAAATACTAAAAAACTTACCGAGGAGTTTTTGTTAGAAGTATCAGCCAGTGCATCGATGATTCTGGCGGTCCCATCTCTGACGACGGTGTCCATGCTGAGGAGGTACATGCCCAGAGATCTTGTGGAGTTCCATTTCGAGGACAACAGCTCGATGCTGAGCACCTCTCCGGGCTGAGCGGGGTACTTCAACTTCCAGTCGAAGATCTGTTTAAAACACACATATTCAATTTCTGACATTGATATAGCATCTATCATTAGAACCCCTAGAACATAGATCTAGATGTCCACTGCTGAAGACTTGACACAATTTTTTGATAATCTATTAACGAGTCCACAAGAAATTATGAAAGCTGGACAAGACAAGTCAAGGTGTATTGTAATTGTACACGCTATATGTTACAAATAATACTGATCAGTAGTGGTTTTGGTGCATAGAAGATGGAAGTTTTTTTAACTTAGCACCTTATACTGACTACATTAATAGCAAAGACAATGATGCCTTACGTGTAGTTTTCTAGATTTTAAATTATTTTTAGTTTTATAATTAACAAATATACATAAAATCAGCAGTTATCATTCAAATCAACTTTCCCTTTTCGCGACTTTAGTTAGTAAGGTGTAGTACGGTAATCACGTTTTGACTCCAGTAGACGTCACCAATCATAATGTCGTTCCCATCGGCCTAGCACCTCTCTTCCATTCCAGAAAGTTTTTAGTATTCAAGTTAAACGAAATCCACGCAGGTTGTTCCAAATTGATCATTAATTAAAATAATATATATTAATATTTGGGCCATCAAAAATTCCTGATTTTGTATTTAATATCATTTAATGTTTTTCTAAACTTTTTGATTGTGTATTTCATTTGTAATAAAACACATTTGGATCATTGAGACAACTTATTCGCTATAAAGAATTTAATTGTAAAGAGTTTTAAATTAAATTATTTATAGTAATGTTATGATACTACAAGTTCAAAATTGAGGGTAGATTCAAAACTACACGTAGGAACAAAATAAAATATATATTTTTAGTTTTGCCAATGCACACTAACGTAATGTAAAACCACTAACGATATCGCATCATTTTTATTTGTAGATGTGTGTAATGATGATGACCTATGAAACGTGTACCTTTATTTATTTTTTATACACGAATGTAACTTTGCGCCTACTTGGTAAGCAACTGACGCCAGCCACTAACGACCGTCATCGGTCTCTACCACTATACCGACCTAACACACTCTTCACAATTCGCTTGAAGGACTCAAGTTTACAGTTATATACTAAAATTTTGTATAAAACTAAACTTAGTAAAATCAGCGTAGCTACGTTAAAATCGGCTTGCAAAAATGTACTATCAAATAAAGACACATTTAACCACCACTAGAATTTTGTCCGAAAGTAGTTGTTTTCGACGTAAACTGTTGCTAAAACAAGGCAAAATTTTAGTAGTCAAATGTAAATTTATTTGATGGAACCGCATTACTTTTTTTACGCAGATATTTCCCTATATTAAAATGTAAGTAATTGCAAGAAAATATTCACTATTAAGGATTCTGATATTCAATTCGCTATTAAGGTTATTATATTAGGTCCTTACATAAGAAATATGTTTATGGAAAAAGTAAAACTAAATATATATATATATATATATAGATTTAATCAATCGAAGTATCTACTATTATTTATTATCTATGCACTATCGCCAGTTATAGGTAGTTATTGATATTGATTCCATTGCTGAAAAAATTGTGGTAGCGAGAATCAATAATCTTTAAAGGTGGACTGCTCCATCGGTCATTTCTTTTCCAGCAAGAAATTGTCCAAATTGCGAAAAAACGTGGTCATCTGCCGGAGTAAGGTCTGGGCAGTATGGTGGGTGTCGACATTCCAATCGCAGCTCCTCTAATTTAGCGACCGTTTGTTGTGAAGTGGGTGGTGAGGGAAGGTTTAACGATGCCCTGAAGTAGCAGTGGGCTAGAGTTATTGACCAGTTTCGGCTGTTAAATAGTGAGCTTTACCATCATGGTTTGCAATTATTGACAAAAGAGATCAGCCGGATCTAGCCAGATCTTAAAAATCTGTTGTGAATGACACTAACACTGGTCCACCAGTACCTTTTTCTGAGTCAACTTTCGCTTGAGACAGGATTTCCTTTTCCTGGGCTCAACCACTGTGATGAGCGTTTCTGATTATCGTACAGGATCCATTATGTATCACAACTATATTACGATTCAAATTTTCCCTCGTTATTGTTATTAAGTAATGTAACGCAGCACTCAATGCGTGTTTGTTGGCGTGCTTCACTCAATTCATGCGGTACCCAATTCTCGAGCTTTTTTTTTAATAATAATAATAATAATTTATTTATTTGCATAAGTGTCATATTTACAAATTTACAGGTCTTAAAGTAAACTTAAGAGTAGGTACATTTGCAAATATTTTATACATGTGTGTTCTACTAATGCATTACATTTAAAAAAAAAGATAAACAGTACTAAGATCACAAATAGTAAACCATCTCATTTTTTGTAATAGTAAAGAATTCATTGATATTATAATAACATTTTTCTATTAACAATTTTTTCAATTTTATAATACACAGTTTGTTTGGTAACTGTCTGATTTCTTTAGGTATGTTGTTATAAACCTTGATACACATAATATATAAGTTCACACTAAATAATTTACTTTTATGACTGGGAATTTTAAGTTTTGTAGTGTCCATGCGACTAAATTTTCTTCCTGTATCACATTTGACAAATAGGTCATTATTTTTTCCAACAAAATTTACTATTTCTAGGATATACAAGGCTTTTGCTTTTCCAATTTGTTTCAAGTGAATCAAAATTGTTTAGTCACTAACACCGAAGCCTGCCGCTAACTCTGACGTGGTTTGCGATGGATCTGCTTCTACGATCACCTTTAATTCTACATTTTACTAATTTTACAAAAAAAAAAAGTATAATATGTAGTTTATCAACCATCTAGTTTCCGTAACACAAGCCTCGTAGCTTACCACGGAAATTAGATGGCGCTGTGTGACCTGTCTGGAAATATTTATTTATTTATTATTTATTATTATACTCAACTAGGGTCTCTGGTCATGAACGGCGTTTGTTAATATTAAAACGAAAACGTTGGAACCAAAAACGTAGCGTGTTTTATTTTACAGTAGCTTCCTTAACACATCAATAATCCTTCGAGCTGTTTCTGCAGCGTTGGTGTCACGGTGGAACTCGTATTCATAAATAACGCGATATTTTAATTTCTTCATATTGTGAACAAAACGATATCAATGGAAAATTTAATGTCGTGAAAACAAATGAATCACTAAATTTAAAACACAAATACACAAAACGTTAATTTCATATGTAAGGACCTAATATAACAATAACCTGTTCTCATTGGTCGCTAGTTTCTTTTATAAAAGTGCGCGCGAAGCTTCGCAAGGGTGTTTTTACTTACTTGATCCATGCAGATGAATTCATTCATATCCCTGTACGAGTACGACACTTGAACGTCACCTAAAAAATATTTTGTTTTTATTTATTCGTGAGCTATGAGAGACGACTTGGAGGCAGTGGACGTAGTGTAAACAAAAATTGCTATAATATACGAATACAGGTTGTTTTTTTTTAAGTGTCAAATCCCAAACTACAAGGAATAGCGAAAAATGATAAAATGAGTCTCGGGGTCGAAATTAATAAAAACTAAATTTTCATCAAAACGGTTGAATTTGAAATAAATAAATAAAATTGTATTATTGCATCGAGACATCGACGATCTTGCATTTGTCATGATTGGCCTGTAGTAAAGTTGGTTAAATGTGAATCCGTTTCTATATAAGCGTGGTTTCTGACCACCCCGAAAGGGAAACGGTCTTACTTTAACTTTAATGCCTCCGTGGTCTAGCGGTTAAGTCCGTGGATTTAGACTCGGAGGTACCGGGTTCGATTCCTGGTCGGGACACAAAAATATTTATTAATGTATATAAATACATTTAATTAATATTTAATTTATTTGTGATATTTCTCGAGTTTGGTATGCTGGAGACATCGACGAGCTTGCCACTTGTCATGATTGGCACATAGTAAAGTTGGCTAAATGTGAATCCGCTTGGTTTCTGACCACCCCGAAAGGGGAACGGTCGTGATAATACTTTACTTTTGCTTTACTTTATATAAGTTAAAACTTTGCTGTTGGATTCCCAAAAAATACAGTAAAAACAAATGCGTAGTTGAAGGCAGGGCTGTCTTAACCGGAGACATAATATGCTAAATAATATATTATATTATTTATCAATACAATATAGGCACCAATATTGTTTCATGTTTCAATCATTGTGCTTTCAGGACATTCACTTTGCTCAATTGGGATTTGCGAAGTGCAAACCAAGTTGGATCTTATCACTATAGAAATACAAATAATATTCCAACAAACGTTTTTATTATTATTATTTATTGAATAACCGGTTTGTATTCTTACTTCCAACATGTTTTTGTTGTTTAATAATTAATATTAAAAATCACCCCTACTAAAGCTAGTCCTCACACGACAGGATGTCCTAGTGTGCAGACCAGAGATTTATTGTTGTTACTAACACCTTTTACTTACCTTAATCATGTTTTTTTTTTACTCTGTACTTACTAACCCTTTCGATGAATAAATTAATTTGAATTGAATTGAACCTGCGGCAAAATCAAAGCGAGCTCGCTGGAACCGCATTTTAACACAAGCCGCCCGCTCTTTGACATCTCACTACCTCTATACGGGGTGATTTTGTACTAATAGTAATTTAGACTAATATGTGATTATATTGATAGAAATAAACAACTTTTTCTAAGAAGACATATGTCGGAAGTGATCAAAATAATAGATAATTTCAAATTGGCTAAAAGATTGTTCTTCGCATTTTGGCGCTCAATATGATTAAGACGGCCCTTATAAAACGCTTGAAAAAAGAAGACTAAAACTGGTTAAGAAAGGTAATTTAGGCCCTAGGCGTAGATAGGTAGGTGCCCTTGGGATGTATCACCGTTTGTATAGATGAAACCTCTGCCCAACAATTAAAATGACTGGACACGTTGCGGAGGTATTAAATAGTTACTTTAAAACTTTGTCTAGCTATTATAAGACATATACCTACAATAATAATTAAAATTAAACAAAAAACCTACTTACTAAACCTAATTTAAATATAAATCATATCCGCGGTGGCAAGAACGCTGGCCGCATTTCCTTTCTGAATCGCTGTGCTGATTCTCTGGGCGAGGAAAGAACCAGCCCTCTTGTCACCAGAGCAGACAATTAGACAGGGTGATGTTTTTTTAAAATGTTTTAGTGCTTGTTTTTTTATAATTTAAAACACATAGTATCTCGCTTTTATGAGAAGCCGACATAATCCGCAGTGAATGATGTAAGTTGCTCCCATTCTTGAAACTTGCGCTATTACAGTACATAAAATAGAAGTGTACCTCTAATTTGCAGACTCCTACTATTAAATAGCTCCAAAATAAAATGTGTAAGTTATACAAAAACCAACTAGGTTAGCCATTTTTGCACAAAAATATTATGCACATTTAATTACTTTATAGTTTGCGTTTTCGGCTTAAACCGTCGTTTAATTGCTTTCAAGACCCACTATCTTCGAAACTAAGCGTCACAGTGCTTAGTCGATTTTATCGCTGGAAAAAGCAGAAGTTTTTTAAACGACTGGTGTAAAAAAGTAAATTTACTAAAAAAATAGTTAGTTGGTTTTCGCTCTAACCCGGCGATATACATATGTATGTTTATTATTGTGTATTTATTAGTATATTTATATTAATAATTAAGTTTATTAACTAAGTATATGTTTAACATTTAGTTGTAACATTATTATTTTTATGTAATAGTTGTATTACTTAAATTTCATGCACCTACAGTTGTTAAAATTAGTCCTAAAGGTTTGTCTGCCAGAAAATGTCTACGTCATTAGGTAGGCAGTCAGTTTTAAAATAAATAAATAAATGAGACAAACACAGATGGTGTTATTTTATTGAAATAAAATAAACTTGTATTTTCCTTTCTTTTTCCTATTAGTTAAAATTAAATTAATAATCTATATATATAAAGGTGAATGTCTGTGTGTGTGTTCCCTATGCATTGCAAAACTACTTGCCCGATCGAGATGAAACTTTGGGAATATGTTGTGTGAACATCAGGGAAGGTTTCTGACATATTAGATTGCATAATAAGTAAATCTTAATATATAAAACAAAGTCGTGTTTGTCAGAACACTTATAACTTGAGAACGGCTCGACAGATATTCACGGTTTTTGATTTGTTGGATTTGTCTCCGTCCCGAATAGCAGAATAACTATAAATAAAATTGGAAAATAGAAAAAAATAATAAATTAAAAGAAAAAACATTTTCCCGCACAAAAAGTTCGTGGGTTTCGTACCTGTCAAACAATGTTGGTTGTCAAATATATATGGGTGCGTTCAGAAAATTGTATCAAGCTTGACCATTCAATGACTGTTAGGCTGTACGAAGTTCGCCAGGTCAGCTAGTTTTATTATAAATAAATGAAATTGTTAATACTATAAAGGCGCTATTACATTGCTTTCGCAGCTTATTCAACGTGCGTGTCCGCACAACCCATGAATAGCACCTTATTTTATCTACAATTGTCTTTTATTATGAAAACTACAATTAGGTTTAATTCATACCACTATTAATATTATCAAAGCTCCATTAAATGTATGCCGCGGATGGCGTGTCCTTAATTGCGATAGTGCTACGGACATTACGTAGCTTTATTTTTCAAGGACGCTTAAAGTTATAACGCCAAAATTAAAATTAAAACCTCGAATACGTAAAACAAAAAAAAATGATGACGTGCACGGGCAATTCTTTTTCAAGAGCCATATACAAATGTACATCTTTCATGTAGCTCTAGCACGAAACAAACTCCGTTATCGAATCGAGATCAAATTTAGTAATAAAATGAAATTTTGTATCTGGTTCATCTTCTGTTTACGTAAATACGATCACATCTCTGAATATCGTGCTAGGTTGAAGTAGCTGCTAATTCGTTGTCGCAGAAATCTAAGAGTTCTCTGTCTTCTTTTTACTGTTCTAAACGAGCCTGCGACACCGAAATACCTCAAGGATAAATTTGCCTATCTTTCTTCGTTTTACGACAAATCCCTTCGCTCTTCTCACAACTCACTTCTTTCAGTGCCCTTGCATCATTCTGGATTTGTTTCAAATTCTTTTACAGTTGTTGCCACAAATTTATGGAACAATCTTCCTGTAAACATAAGGCAAGCGTCTACCAGATATTCGTTCAAAAAACTCGTCTATCTACACTTTCTAAACAGCTCCCAACAATGTTAATAAGTGTATATTTTTGTGTATGTATTAGTATTTAGTGTATATTACAGTATATATAAAAGTATATTATGTAAGTATATATAATTATGTTGAATTTATCATACTATTAATATTTATTTCATTGCACCTATAAATATTCTAATTTGTCTCCAAGGTTTGGCTGTCTGAAAATATTTACGGGAATTAAGTCCGCCTTTGTACTTTGTGCAATAAAGTTTTTAAATAAATAAATAAATTTTATTTTACTTATTTCCGAGTTGCCAATTTGTAGATCCGTTGCGTCGCTCTATTTTCATGTTCTTCGATAACGGAGTTTGATTGTGCTAAAGATACATTACAGTACATTGAGCTGTTTGTTTTACCGAAATCATCACCGTATTCGTTTTACCGACGCGTCGACGCTCGTATCTATTATGATCGCTCGTGTGTGGACGCGGTCATGATAAGCGGTCTCGATAAGTCCAGAAGACAGAGCACATTTATACATAGCTAAAATAAATTATTATCGACATTTTGTATCAATATGAACTCTAATAGCGTTTGAAACTCAAGAGGAACTGACAGTATCCTTGCGAATATCAACTGTAATAATGTTTGATAATGACAGTTTTAGTTACAGGTATTGTATTTTATATTTTAAGGTTTTTTCAGTAGAGGTGCATAAAGTCGAATGAATTGAGAATAATGATACGATGCGCGATACAGCCCGTTCCATCTCGGTTCTTTTTGTCCACCAGTGAACCTAGCGCTACTGGCTGGAAGGCTGGGAAGTACTGTGACTGGGGCTGCCACCTCATCGGGTTGAACTCCGATTCTACGGGTTTGAATAATGCATATTTGAGCATATAGGTTTAACACGATTTGCGTGGGCAGCGATCGTTTTTTGTGATCGTTTTTTCCTTGATGGAGAAGTTATAGGACAAGCAAAACTGCTTAAATCAGTTGGAGTTAATTGTATTTTGAGTAATTTGTTTCCAACAATTTTTACAAATATATGATCACGCAATTGTGCTACAACAGACTCTTAACAATAAATATTCCTATCAATAGCAGTTTTAGCTTTAATAATTTATTTTATTATACCAAAAAAATTATTTTATATTATTGTAAAAAAAATATCTTAATATGTTTCAAGGTAGCAGCCCCAGAGATCGTCTTCGCTTGAACTACTCGCAGCGCGTTCCACTCAGGACCAGTGCGTTGGCAATGCGCAGTCAACTCAAAGCGATCATGCGAGCATCAAGTTATCACCGAGAGGTCCACTTGCGAGTAATAAACGCATATCTATAGAATTCCATATAAATAATAATAACCGCAAAAGGCAAGGCGGTGCTGGTCCGGTGCCGAGTTGCTCTAATGAGCTATGCATTAATACTGCAGATGTAAAAAATGTAGCATATTTGAAATTAAGCACTCGTAATATGTAAAGGTAAATAAGGACGATTGGCTTGTCTAAATATACTAGTACGCTAGTAACAACTAAGGATATGTAAGGATGTATTCCTGAGCAGTTTCTAATTTAAACAAGTTCAGAATGTGGAAATTAAAAGTTTATATTTCGTTCTTACGTCCTCTTTTGTAATATTCCCTGCAACCAACCTACGATTACTAAACTACTGTTGGATACGCGGTTTTCCAATATTACCGATAATATCACGAGTAGCATAGGCGTTATATACATTCCATTTGTATCGGTAAAATAGTTTATGAAACATCAAGTTAATATTTACAGAAATAATGTTCGTAGATTATGCTATCCACATGAATCGTCAACATTTACGAGTATATTACTAACTTTAAAAGTGAGTTCGTTTACCAACACTATTTGTCATTATGCTGAGGTACCACACTACTGCTTGTTTATAAACAAATGAAACACGCGACTACGTGCACCTGTTTTTTTAGAAATATAATAATGTGTTTCACTAACACGTAGATTTTTCATTTGAAATGGTATTTATAAACACATGTTTCTCAGTGAATACGTTGCCTTATACTATATAAATAAGCTAAACAGTGCTCTACCTAAAGTAAAACTAATTAGTCATTGACAGAGAGCCTCTAAAATGAATTACTTACTATCTACGCCGACAATGTCGTCTGTAGTAATTGTATGTTACTTATCTATTTAAAGCATGGGTACATTATTTTGTTTTGAACCGGGTTCTGTAATTACATTGTACATTAGGGTTTATTTTGTACCAAACATGTTTACAAATCCATGTAATGTGTGAGGATCTGGGGATCAGACGCGCCTTTCCTCGAATGTACAATCACGCATTTACACTTTCTCCGGACACGTGTCACGGAGTGGAAAAACTCCTTTTTTATACTAGCACGATAGGTGACCTCGCGCCCACCTGATGGTAAGTGGCGCGCGAGGTCCATGAATGTTAGCCACTGGAATCAGACACTTATGACTGATATCAGTCATTAACACTATGCCGGCTTGACTGGGCATGCCGGCAATTCGAGCCTGATCCTGAAACGTGTGGATACACTCTACAGGGTTTATCGTCACGAACCACCATCAGGCCGCCTACCACCTATTTGTTGTTCTCGTTTAAAGTACGTGCCATTTGCAATAATGTCAAAATGCCAATTATACATTTCAAGAAGAACTAATATTATAAGCTTGCCATGGAGATATTTATATAAAAATAAGACCGCTTGAAACAAGTCATCCATCGAGCGCCTGTTTTTACAGGGGAAAGTCAATGGCAAAAGAATATGTGGTAGGTCTCCGATGATGATGAGTCTCTACATGAGTGCACCAGGGAACCTGGGCTCCGACGGCTCGTCAGCGTGCCACTAACACTCGACCACGATCACTCTGCCAAGAGTGTAGCGACTAAGAAGAAGACGATCAATTATAACACAGAAAAGATGAGTCGAACGAGAACAAACAGATAAGTCGGTGGCACTGTAGACTTATTGGAGTGATCTTAAGAAGATTATAGTCGTTACATGATCTTAATAAATAACTGTTCTGCCTATACCTGGTATATATCTGAACGAGAATCCAGCTGCAAGCCTTTTAAAGCAACATAAATTTTGCAAAGGAATACGACAGATCATGTGCACGACAGCACGTAATGTAAGCTCTAGAAGTTTCAATAAATATTGGAAGTCAGATCTACGTTTTGAATTATTTTTGATCTTAGTTCGAAAATTGGACGTTGTCGTGAATGCTATTATCGTGTGCTAACATGAGCTCTACGTGCTGATGATTTGCCATTTAAGTTATCTAGTATCTTAAAATCCTATATACTTTATCCTTCAATTTTTTTAATAAAAATTTGGGAAATTTTATGAAATTCTTAACCCGAAATTTGGTACTTATTATACCATTGACATATTGTAAGGGTCCGTCTAACAATACGAGTATATAAATAGTTCTTACTGATTATTATGATTTCCGACGCGACACGATATAATATGGATATTTAACTGAATAAAATATGACCTAGATAATTATAAAGCAGCCATTCATCATTTTTCTGCTGAATCCATGTTATATCATCACAGCTGTAAACCTTTGTGGTCAGAAACCATGCCAGTTCCTAAGCCAACTTTAATAACACTAGTTTCTAGCATACCGGACTTAAAAGATTTTACAAATACTAGCTTGAATTTGATTTTTTATTAGGTTAGTTTATATTTAATTTAATTTTTATTATTTAAGTATATTTAGGTAGGTACTTTAAAAAAATATTTTTTGGAACCGAACCCTCCGCGTTTAAATCTGTGGGGCCTTTGCCCATCACAATTAAAGAAAGATTATTGTCATAATTAATCCAATGTTCCCAAAAAGTCCTACTGACTGTTTCTGCTGATTGATCTTCGATGGCAAAAGCTTCAGGCCAACGAATGTAACGATCCATGCATGTAAGTAGATATCGTTTGCCCATCACAATTAAAGAAAGATTATTGTCATAATTAATTCAATGTCAAGTTAATTGTTATTTCGGTTGTAAAACAATCAAAAGTTATAAGACATGAAAAATCACCACTACAAGTTTTTACTGCGCCTGACGAACGATTTGCTTGTGTACATATAGACATAGTTGGACCATTACCCATTTCAGAAGGAAAACGATATCTACTTACATGCATGGATCGTTACACTCGTTGGCCTGAAGCTTTTGCCATCGAAGATCAATCAGCAGAAACAGTCAGTAGGACTTTTTGGGAACATTGGATTAATTATGACAATAATCTTTCTTTAATTGTGATGGGCAAAGGCCCCACAGATTTAAACGCGGAGGGTTCGGTTCCAAAAAATATTTTTTTAAAGTACCTACCTAAATATACTTAAATAATAAAAATATAAATATAGCTATAATCAATTATAGCTTTGTGACATTTGAGTTTGAAACAATGGAGATATATTCACTAGATATCCACAAATTAGTTAAATTGGATTGATCACGAGTGTGGCAAGCGTTTAATATTAATATTTATTTCGAGTGAAACTAGTCTTTTTGCATGCATTGTGATAGAATTTCCGATAAATATCGCATGTGACATTGCTTGAGAATTGGCCCGCAAAGTTGGTAGGTATGTAGTAGTATGTAGTAGTAGTGTAGTATGTAGGTGGTGGCAAGTGGCACGTTTTAAAGTATGTTATCTACATATATACATCGATGCATAAACCGCCTCGTCTCGCCACGTGAAAATATTTTGAAATAAGGAGAACTCGTTAATATATAGGTCTATGGTATTACACAGGTATACTCTTTTACTTTGGATCGTATTGCCACTTCGTTGTAATATAATCCTTTTTATAATAATAGTATATATGGCATCTTCTTGTTATTTTAAATTAATACAGCCTTTATTCTATTCTCTAATAGCTGTACAATATAATTATTATTTATTTCCTAAGCTATCGGATACGGCGATAAATGCAGCCATACCGGGTTCGATGCCTGTAATTTTTTTTTTGTCTGGTATATCAGCTTGCTACTGTTGGGACTTTCTAGGGACTTTCCACGATCTCCTGCTACCCTCATCCAGCAAACTTTTTCTCTAGCGCCTAACAAGATGTATTTTTACACTTATCTTAAAGAACTTCAGGCTATAGGAATGATAAACACATTGCATGGCTGGGAGAGCGTTATACATCTTCAGCTGGTATATGTGTGGGATGCTTATATTTACGCGTAAGGATAGTAGCTACGGTATGGGGTTGAATATTTTAGCATGTGCATGTGGTTCGGTTGTAAAATACAAAAAAAGAGATAAGGTTATGGAGCTCTTCCGAACACTTACGTACGTAGAACATGCTCAAGGGGGTCGTCCCAGTCTGCATCTTCCAGTACGTGAACTGTACAGCAGAACCCATCTTGTTCATCGTTCATCGATTGCCAATTCAGCTTACTATTTTTTAAGGCTATGTCGGTTATTTTGTGTAAAGTTAGCAAAATATGAACTTAGCAAAGGGATCATGGTTGTGATGATAATAAATAATTAACAAAAATAATAAATAAATGATTAATACCTTGTAAAGCACATGAGAGTGCACTTTATTAATTAGCTATCCAATTAGTTTAAAGCGATATCGCTACCCAAACGTCATGAATTTTCCATTATGTGTAATTCATAATATTAATAATTTGCAGCTTAGCATATGGTAAGCTTATATGTTAAATTTAAATATTATACATATGATGGAGCTAACTAGTTTAGTCAGGCTTTCAACAATGTTAAAAGGCTTTTAAGGTAATATAATATTATTAAAACATGTAAAAATAGACATGTTATTGGTACTGGAGTCATCGAGGGATGAGCATAGACACTTGGGCACACCGGTATCAGATTTAAAAAAAAAAAAATATCTCCAATTGGTTTGGTCTGATATCGTAAGTAATTCCAACTGCAGTAATGTCTAAGGATAATGGTGCCCAAGGCAAGACCAAAAGACCTGGACTAGGTCTTGGCATTGGTCTTGACTTTAACTACTTCGGCAATAGGTTCCCTTTGTGAGGGGGTCTATGATAGGTGCGGTTACCTTATTTACTTGCAACAAAGACCTCAGTTGATTTGAATTGCGTGTTTTGTGATTGCATGCAAAACCATGAGTTTAACTCTCATGATGGCTACGGCAAAAAGCACGCGAGCACATTGTTGAAAATAATTAAGTATTCCGTTTGACCTTTTCAAAGCGGCTTTTTTATAAATTTTAAAAATAATTAGTTCTACAGAATTTTGCAATTAATATTGTAAATTAACAGTAAACAGATAAGATTAAAATTAATGAAACCTATTAATAGTAAACCTAACAATGAAATTTACTTTCAATTCGAATACAAAATAAATTAGTCAAAGTTAAATAAACACAAAATTATCAAAATATATAAATTAACACCTACCAACCCATCGCAAGTATTATATAAAAGTAAAACAAAAATAAATAAGAAATAAAAATCATGAGTGAATATCTAGTTACTTATATACCTAATTACCTATATACCTACACTATATTTTTCTTTCAACACTCTCTTATTCGACGCTACCGAACCAACGAACATGTCTATGTTACTGCGGACCAAATTAGCGAATGCAGATAATCGATTGATTGGGAAGTGACGACCCAATTTTGTATTGATACGAGTCAAATGAAAGGGTTCATAACTGTGGAGGCGACTATTTTGCCTGGGCCTACGTTTCAACATTTCAACTAACTGTTCAATAATTTAAATAAATATACCAAGTCAAGAGTCTTCTCCGGTGTAAAGAAAAAATAATATATTGTCAAAAATAGTATAATTAATTAATTATACTATTTTTGTTAAGGGTCTTTTACAGCTGCTTAAATTACCACATTAAATTGAATATTTATATTTATAGTTATACTGATTTTAATAATATTATTTATTAATAAAAATTGTACAAAATATATGTATATAACACATACAAAAACATATATTATTCAATAAAAAAGTGAGCTGAGATGGAAAAACTATCGTAATTTAATTAATGCATAAAATAGACAGCTGGCTGTATTATTTTATTTACTTAATTAAAGTCATAACTAATCGATTGGATTAATTATTTTTGTAGTATTATAATAATGAAATATAAAGGTAGTTAAATAAACTTTTGTCCACGACTGTATTGATGCGCAAATTTGTTATGCCCACAGTTATCCAGCGCTCGTTTTACATGCCGGTAACTATAGGAAGGAATAATATTTTTACGTAGAGTTAGGTACTAACCTTCTTTAATTAAATATTACTCCAATACAATAAATGACATACGGTCAGTTCGGTCTATTTTGTATCAAACTATATATTCGTGGGTAAATCGTCTTTTGCAATGTGTATAGATTCAGTGTTCCCTAAAAGCAACAAGTGACTTGTTGCTAATACAAAACCAAAGTGTAGAAAATTTTCATTCAGTAATACTCAATTCTGGCAAAGAGCCAGCGGACAAAATATTCCCCGATCCAAGTATGTTATGTCACTGGCTGTAATGGCTAGATATGTACACTTTCTATATTTACTTAAAAAGACGATTTTACCTCTCAAGGTCTAGGCAACATGTTTCTAGAATGCTGCGTTATTTTTTCAAGCGTTATTAATATTTAAGAGCTCATATCGGTTAAGTGCTCATCATTCCTTTCTGTTCTTTGCTAGCTTCTTGACCGCTCTATATGTAATAACAGTAACACCTAGATTTTATTTATATTTATTATTTGCCTATTTAACTTTTTTTTTTATTTATACTAGATCGACATGTGACCTCGCATGTTGATTGTTAGCAACTGGAATCAGGCACTCATAAGTGACATCAGTCTCCAACACTTGACTTGGCATGACGGCAAATCGAACCTGATCACGATTATTTCTGCCAACGTATTAGCCTCGAGGGGAAATGTTGCCAGACTCCTTGGGACTATAAATCCATCTAGAGGTTTTTTTTTACTTATAGTTTATTTTTATTAGGTTTGGTTTATATTTTATTTAATTTTCACTTTATTTTATTTATTTTATTAAATTACATTTTAATTAGTATTATTGATATTACTGTTGATAATTGGTTATGCCAGCGTGCGTTGATGCTGAGACCTCGCAAACTTAGTCACATACGTATGTTAGCACTCAATTAGAATGTCCAGTTTGTCATAAAAATAACCTGAAAGATTCGAGAGGTCTTCGTATCCACTAAGCTCGTATGCACAAGGGAGTTCTCTCCCGACCGATACACTAATTGAGTTAGCTTCTAGCGGAAATTCACTTATATCCTTTGATGAATTTATTAGGGTGCATAGACAAAATTGTAAAGCACTTAAAAGAGTGCGTCATCAGGCCGCTACATATGGATATAACTATTTTAAAAAAAAGCTGTGTTTCAAAAGCGCATCAGCGTTTATAGGTGAGGGTATAGAAATCGCAGGCCAATTAGTGGAGCGAGATCCCGCGTTATTAAGGGATCCTATTTTGCAGGGCTGCAATCCCTAGTAACAAGCCGGACTACTGGTGGCACAACCTTTCCGGCATTCATAATGATTGCAGAGTGCCAGAGGGATTAAAATAATCAACATTTATATATACGCCACGTAATAATGACTTGATTTTACAGAGGTCCATTTATTTAAAACATTCATGTCGTTATCCAGTACGGACTTTAAATATTTACTGAATAAATTAACAACCCGTTACTACTCTATGAAAGCTGCTGGGTGAAACGAACAGCCGGTATGATCGGGACCCGGCGGATTTGTTGTATAGTTTTTATAGTTGTGCTGTAAAGCTTGGTTCTACTCAGCTTAACTCGGGCAGTTCTAACAATAAAACTGACAGTAAAGAAATGAATTCACTATTATCCTTCAGAGCGTTTAACCCTTTTGCATCTCGCACTCGCACAATACAGTATTTTAAGGATTATTTAAGTTTTAGTGTACTTTTAAGAAATGTAGGTAGTCCACTATCTTTTTCGGGAATAAAATTACGGATACTTTAGAGACAGTTTTAAGATTCAAGACTCATCTTTACGCAGTGGAAGTTGGTGCGAGAAGAGTCCGAGCAAATTCTTTGCACCACTTACTGAAAGAATTGGGCCTAAGCAGGTCTGCTGTCAATACATTTATGGAACGTACTTCCATAATCATACAGTATTTGGTTGTGTTAGGTTAGAGAGGAGTAGAATGGTGGATGGTGAGCGTATTATCGCGCAATAAAATAAAAAAGGGAGACCTCCTTTTTTAAACCATTTATTGTCGGTCGCAAGCCCAAGACACCATCTTCTCGTATCTTACCTGCACACAATGGACTTGGCACCCGCACGGCGAATCCATGGAATGCTTAGAAATTTGTTTTCCTCTATCTCATAGATTTGTTTAGGTAAAATAGAGTAAAGTTGTTATAAATGTATTTGCTATTTTTCTTTGTCTAAAATTAGGTATTTAAAAGTGGAAATATGTATATAATGTCTGTAATTTTATTTCCCAGAAAGTTAATACACTACATTTCTCCAAAGTACACTCAGATTTGTATAATCTTTAAAGATGCTGTGCGAGCGAGAGGGAAACACAAACATTAAACGCTCTTAAAGAAATATAACTTGGCGCGCTCTGTAAGCAAAGTCCGTAGCCGCAGCGAACGAGTGCCTTCACTCCGTAGCCACGACTCAGACTTAGCTGTTAAGGCACGCAGGGCCAACAGTGAGAGAGAGACGGTTTATAGGGTTTTAGCCCGTAGGCACCTTGGGGTCTCCTTAGGAGGCCTCACGATGAGTCGGGCATGCGTCCCCCCCCCCTGCGTTGGAACTTCAGCAGGGGGCGTATCATTGATGATTTATCGATTCACCGTCTTTAAAAAAAAATAAGCAATGTCAAATTCACCACACATCACACCGCATTCGTTTTCAAGTCGTTTGCGGTTGTGGCTGTACATCTTTGGACATTCCTCCTGCTTTGGACGACATCATTCGAAGGGCTTTTGTCACTGCTGGAGTACCCGCGATCCTAGAATCCTCTGGGTTTGCGCGGAGCGATGGCAAAAGACCCGACGGCATGGCCGTTGGGCCGTGAAAACTTGGCAGGTCCCTTATGTGGGATGCGACATGTGTAGACACATTAGCCCCATCACACATCCAGGCGACCTCGTCAAGCGCGGGAAGTGCGGCGGTTTCTGCTGAGAACCTCAAGCTGCGCAAATACGCCAACCTCAGTACAGGTTACGAATTTGCGCCGTTTGGGGCCGAGACGATGGGCCCATGGGGACACTCAGCCAAGCGTCTGGCCAAGAAGTTGTCCAAACGGCTAACGGAGAAGTCTGGAGACAGGAAGGCTGGCAATTATTTCTGCCAACGTATTAGCTTAGCTATACAGAGGGGAAATGTTGCCAGTCTTCTTGGGACTATCACTGAAGGGTCGTCTCTAGAGGACATTTTTTACTTATAGTTTATTTTTTATTGGGTTTAGTTTATATTTATTTTAATTTTTACTTTTAAGTAGTTTTAATTTATATTGTTATTATTTTATACTGTTTGTTTATCTCATTATAATCATCATATAGTAGGTATATTATATTAATATTTATGCATAGAACGTATGTATGTAGTTTTATTTGTATGTATTTGTGTATGTATTAGTATGTAAATAAGTAATTATTTATAAGTATATATTGACGTCTAATATTATCTATTAGTGTTGATAGCACTTTATATGCCTTATCTTGTCGTAACTGCTTTAGTTGTCCCAAAGGTTTGACCAGTATAGAATGTCTAGCGGCATTAGGTCAATGAAGTGTGTAATAAATAAATATATTTTCATAGTAAGACCGAATGAATATATTTATTGAACAATACCGAAATGCGGATTACTAGATGTGAAATTGTAACAAGGTTATCGTATTGCACGACGTTTACGACATCGGTCCTAAATCAACTGTATAACAGAGAATTATACACCAACTCAAAGCTTTGCAATACAAAGATAATCCTTTAAGAGTAAACCGTTACGACCGTAGATTTGGACGCAGTACTGAGTTCAAAATCTGATCAAATTCTCTTTTTTTTTTAATTAAGCAGCGCCACGGGCAGCAGTCTCAACATTTAATAGCGATCGCTATCTTAACGATTTTAATTTACAACAGATCAAATGGAGTGGCTTCATTCCAAAATTAGTACATGAAACGTATATTGTTTTTTGATCACGTATATTTAGATTACGTCTACGTCCATTTTAGTATATAATTAGTTTTTATTCTGCTTTTCATCAGTGACGAAGTCAACTTGATAATCTTGTTGAAACTGGCATCGCGAAGGGTGGATGCGATAATTGATCATTAGTCTGCTAAATAATTGGACGTACGTCCGTTCGAATGGTTTCATTTAAATGGCATCCGTTTATATGTATGGTCAGTGCCTGCATATCTTTAGTCATTAAAATGTCGGAATGGTATCGAATTATTTTGTCAAATTAGCGATTTTCGCAAACAATTTAACGACATAATTTGACAACCCACAAGGTTATTAATTAATCTATATAGTTTTGGCGTTTCAAAGGAGCCGACTGACATTTTGGCATTTTCTTCTAGTGTTACAAAGGAATAAATATTTTTGTACATTTATATTACATCCAATATTAGGGCATAAACATAAGTTTATATGGAGCTGCCTGAGTTGTTGATGACATATGTTCTCATATTATAATATTACCATTTTTGGAACTAATCCTATTGACAAAATCAGCTTTTTAGATTTTGTAAGAGGCATTTTTTTAAATTAATTACCGACAAAAAATTCTAAGATAGCGATCGCTAACTTAGTGATTTAACCATTGACGAGCCTTCAACAGACCAAATAGCTTGGTCACATTCCAAAATTAATACAAGTTTTTTTAAACGAATTATCCAAAACTATAATTACGTCTTAATCTATTTTAGATTAACAAATTATTATAAAAATATAAAATAATAATTCCGTTTGGTCTGCTAGAAGGCTCGTTGATGACTATGACAGCGATCGCTATCAAATATCGTGACTGCTGTCGCTGGACATGATGGTAAGCGGTTCGTGAGTTCCATGAATGTAAGTTTTTAAAAGAACGAATAAAGTAACGATTTCCGTTATACGAGTACATTATAGGTAATTTTAAGGCAAAAATTAAAGAAATTAAAACTTCGATTCTTATAAAACCTTATAGTAACTCGGTTTCGGAGGTAAGTCGGTTTCTCGTAAAAGCAAGAAAGTGTGTGTTTTAATAATTATTGTAGATAAATAACGTGTCTTATAACATAGACTAAAAAAAAAATTAGTAACAACCTTTATTTGTAGGCTGCTATACTTAAAGTGTGCTCCACGGAGCCCTAAGGGTACTTAAAACCTCCGCGAAAATACTGTTTAATTAATTAAAGGTACTAGTACTAGAGGATTTAAAAAAAATAATACACATAAACCATGTTTTTATTATATTAGAGCTTCATCGAATAGTTTTCCAAAATGATTCCGTCGTTATGCCTCGGGTTAGCTTGAGTTTATACTTATCATCATTACCGGTTTCTAATCACAGAGTCCTAACCTCCACTGCTAAATATGGGCCTTCCAGAACATATTTCTTTCTCAGGTAAGCATTTTTTGTTCTAGGACAATACCGCGTGTAATTGTCAAAAGAGCAAATATTTTTTTATACCTAAAGGCTAGGGAGCGTCATTATTAATTGATCTCGCCCACCGCCGAGAGACGAAATTAAAAGAGAAAGAATTACGTAAGTCAACGTTCGCGCGATCGTCGACCTCTTGCTACCTACTTGATTAGGCTCGGTATGAGGGGCGATATTTTTAGGATAAGTTCTTTGAACCGTAACTTAATATTTTATTACTAAATAATTAAAATAGAAAATACGTAGTTCTTTATTTTTAATCTAGATTATAATATAAAAATATTTGCTCTTTGATAAATTCCACACAGTATTTGTAAAACTCTCGAAGACTTCCACAAGCTGGAACATACTGCGGTGCCATATGAAACCTGCTGGATCTCTATCATCCTCCACAAGAACACAGTCCTAAACCCCCACTACTGAAGATTGGCCTTCCAAAATGTTGCTGCACCTCGATTCGATAAATGAAGCATTATAGGAAACTAGGTTTGTCTACTGTTACCAATTCAGTCCATCTCCATAATACTACAACTCATCAGCGTCAGTAGTGTAGCAGATAAGACCCTAGATTTTGATGTGGAGGTACCGGGTTCGATTCTTGCCCGAGAGTACAAAAAGAAAAATAAGTTATTTCTGAAGTCTGGTACGCTGGAGACAACGACATGCTTCGTCACTTGTAATGACTGGTATACTTTGTAAAGTCTGCTAAATATAAAAATTATCGTTTAAAGCATGTTTTCAAGGAATTACTGTAGTAATAATGCTTTTACTACAATAATTTCATATAAAATTCTTCTCTTCGTCGGACGGCGTTATCCAAAACATATGGTATTTGTTTGGTTAATAGAGTAGCCAAGGGAAGTAATCACAGTAGCTCTAGCACAAACTCCGTAATCGAATCGAGAGAATGAACTATAGGATTTTAGAAAGCACTATGAGATCCGACATTTACAGTCTAACTTTTTATTTTTAGTACAAACCCAGCTACTTACACGACGGCCCCGTCATCCGTTATCCATAGATTGCTAATAGTCTAAGATACGTCCAAGAGTGTTTTTCACCGATCGAGTATCCGAATAAAATACACTTTTTATAAATTCATGTACACTAACAAAACAACGGTAATGGACCGTTTATTACAATAAAAATATATAATGACCTGTATTTTATTTGTATTACTTTAGCTGATAGTATCGTTTTTGAGGATAACATTTTGGGAAGTAATGTCAAACGTCAAACTTAAGGAATCTGCAGAAATATGCTGTACCCTTTTATCAAAATTTTTCGGCTCAGATTCTTGGAAAGTAAACATTTCAGGTCCGATTCCCGGATAGTAGTCATTTTGGGTCCGATTCAGGAATAGAAAACTTTTCTGGTCCGAATACCGGATAGTAAACATTTCTGGTTTGATTCCCGGACAAAAATCGTTTCGTGTCCGATTCCCGGATAGTAATAATTTTGAATCCGACTCCCGGATAGTAAACATTTCTGGTCCGATTCCCGGATAGAAATAATTTCGTGTCGGATTCCCGGATAGTAATCATTTTGAGTCCAAATCCCGGATAGTAAACATTTCTGGTCCGATTCCCCGATAGTCCGCCTTTGTACATAGTGCAAAAAGTTTTAAATAAATAAATAAATAGTTAACATTTCGTGTTGATTCCCGGACAGTAAATATTTAGGGTCCGATTTTTTTCTCGCCAACCCATCTGGCCAGCGTGGCGAGTGTAGGTCAAATTGTCCAGATATATGTTCTGGTAGGCTCCAATTTCAGGTCCGATTTATCAATAGTAATTATTTTTTACTTTGATTGCCGGATAGTAATTATTTAGGGTCCGATTTCCCGAAGGTAAACATTTTAGGTCCGATTTCCCGATTGTAAACATTTCGTTCCAATTTCCCGATAGTATACATTTCATGACGCAGTTTTAGTTTTTATTAAAATCAGCAAAGACTTCTTTCAGAATTTTTATATATTCCTCGTTTAAAAGTCACGATCCACGGCCTCTTAGAAAAATCATTCTATGTAGCCAAAAATATTAATTTCAACCAAACCAACCCCGATTTTGTTAGCGTATTTTCATTCATATAGAATGGATTTCATACCGATACTCGACGATTTAGACGTATTTAGTACTATAAGAAAGTGTTATTTCTGACATCACAAGTAGTAGGTACCTATAATAGTGTTAAAATTTGTAAATAATGTGTCAGAGCATAAATTAAAATCGCAGATGGCTTTATTTATGCTAGCGATTGAACATAAATATTATAATTTATATAATTGTTTTTTACCATACAATTACATTTTACTTTTCGCTGTATTCGCATTATGCTGATACAACGCTCAAGTAATTAACAAAAACTTGAAAGCTACTAAATCATTATTAAATTATACTAAATTGTAAACTGGGTTATGAATATCAAAGCCTTCCAAATGAAATTAAACTAAACATTAATTTTAAGTAAACGAGTATTACGTATGATGTATGAAAATTAAATTAACTTGGCAAAGTTAATTTTCTGTTTGTTTTGTGTATTGTAGGTATGTGTAAAAACTTACGTCTGAACTCCAGTCGCGCGTATCTCTCCCTTCTGCTCGTCTTCAGCTTAAACTTCACTAATCTAACCTCTAACGACATCTTGTCTTTAGTCTATAACACTAGTTAAAATCCAAAACACTACAATACTACTAATTAAGATATAACGTCTAAAGTTTTATTTAAATACTAACAACTAATCTAAAGTTACTAATTATACTAAAGTTAAGATAATGATCTAAAACCGCGCCTTGGAAGGCCTAAAATACGCTAGTTAAAACACCAAGCTTTAAGTTTTTTTTTTAACAATGTCTATAAAGGAGAAGTTTTCAGAATTCGAATAGACTCGGATGTCGCGAGAGAGCTTCTGGCAGCCGACTGTCCAGGAGCTCGAGCGCCGAACGAGTAGCCTGTGGAGCTGTGGGCCAGGAGGTCCTGGGCGGGCGGCGCACGCAGCCCCCGCGCGCGCCCGCCCTCGGTAAAGATTCCCCACCCGCTGCCCACCGCTGGCTCCCAATGCTTCCGACTAGGATAATGGTGCTCATTTAGCAATTGTCATTAATATCAATAGTCCCAACTACTCGATCCTAATATAATTACAACCTATTAAAGTTTTATCGAACACCTTTTTAGGATGTTAATTAAAGCGTTCTTACAATAGAGCCACAACCGCTTGGCTAATAATACTTATCTGTATTTGTAATTATTAAAAACAAACTATTAAAAATCGACCCCCTAAAAAAGGTTACCTGAAAATACTGAAATGAAGAGATATAGCGCTATTATATTAGTCGGTTTAAGTCTGTATTTGGTCATTGACTAATGAAAAATGAAAATAGATATTCGGAAGGTTGTATTTGGTAGCAGTTCGTAGTCAGTAACCGACTATATAATAAATAGGATTTCGATTGACCGTATATATTTATTATCTGACCAACTCGATCCGGTCAAACCTATGCGTTCACTGCAAGTATTATAGGTTTAAAGTCATGGAGTGGGGGATTAAAAAGGTACATAAAAAATTCACGTGGTTTAAACATAGAGAGCACACAGTGTTTAGTGCTTTTAATAGATTAGCACTCGATCTTGGCCAAGGCCTTGGCAAGTGGCATGTCTTTATTCCCGGTCATCTCCCACCTCGATACTTACGATCACTCGAACTTAATATGCACTAAATAGTAATGGAGACGCGTGCAAAAACAACTAAGCTGATTATAATGTTAGTAAAAACTAAAGTATGAATGACATTTTGTACATTTACGTTATTTTATCTATAATATATTTTATTAAATACTTTATTGCACAAAATACAAAGGCAAACTTATGCCCGTGGGCATTCTTTGACAGCCAAACCTTGTGGACTAATTTAGACAAACATAGGTGCAATTAAAGTAAAAATAATAATTCAGTTACTGTATAATTTAACAAATATAACTATCTACGTGTATAACTTTATATATTATGTATATATACAATAATACATTCTCATAAGTACACATAAATATATATATAATTCACTATAGGCCCATCAAGTGGCAAGCTCTCCAATGTCCAGCGTTCTATACCTACCTAACTCGAAAAATGACGACGTTTTTATTTAATTGACCGGACCGAAAGGTACCTCTGCATCTAAATCTACGGTTTCGTTTACTCATGTACAGATTTTTTATGAGTATCGTGACCACATAAGTGAACCACTGGGAGTGATGAATTAGCGACCTTAACCGCTAGACCACAGAGACATCCTAGTATTACTGTAGTTATTCTAATGTTTAGTAATGGATATAGACATTAACATACATATATTCTTTTGTTATATAATTTATTACAAAACAGTTCCTTTAGATAGTGCAACTGAGGCCCAAGACACAAGACGAAAGTTCCTGGTTTGGGCTTCAACGTGCAAGACTATTGGAAATATGCACTTTTAATTTTGTAAGCATATCAATAAGTCCAAGTATTTTTCTATTGCATTCAATATTGTGACTTATTTTCTGTTAAATAAATTATTTATTCTTATAAAAAAAATACGAAATAAGTAGTTGGCCATTTGTCATAAAGTTAAGTGGATTAGAAACCGCAAGGGATTAAAGTCGTAACTCGAAACTTAACTTTTATAATATTGAACTTTTATAAAAGTTTAAATTCATGTACAGTACCAGCGCAGCTTTAAGAAACTATTTCAAGAAATATGGTATTTAATAATAGATAAATATACAGAGTGAAAAGTTGAGACAGCTCACAAACTGCAGCTACCAGATGCATTATAGCTGCAAGAAACTTTACTTTTGGAGTACATTTGGAAATGAAAAAGGAAGTGCAGTTATCAATAAAAACATAGGTATAACGTAAAGATCGGCAAGATAGCCAGAGCAACAAATAATACCTTTAAGAAAATAACTTAATTTCATTAAACAATCTTAACTAGATTGCGCACCAATTTGTGGATTATAAAACGTATTTAACATTTGGAAAAACCAATAATTAATAACAGAGAAATACCAATATTAATTTCACAAATTTTGATTCTTGGATTGTTTCTATACTAATATAGTAAATGTGAAAGAAGCTGTGTGCGTGAGTCTGTATGTAGGTATTTATGTTTGCCTTACCTTCACGATTATATTACATGTACATATATGGCAGAGTTGTCTTCTTAGAACCCTGGGTAAGACATAGGTTATCAAGTGACCATAACATGTGACCCCAAGACCTGCCTATCTGCAGTTTGTTTTTTCCCTCATGGCTAAATAACTTGACAGATTTTTATAAAATTTACTATAATAAAACTCATGCTACATGACGTCTATATGTGCCCTGCTTGAAGGTATTTATTTTAACCGGGTAAACCAGCTAGTTATCTATGAGTCAAAAATTGTTTCGTTATCTTTTTAATAAATTATATGATGCTTTGATATGGTCACTTTACGAGTATATTGAAATATTTTATATTTATTAATTTGGTTTAGTTTAATAATAATTTCTATAAATTCCCACTTGTATTTAGAATCCAATCAAAGAGCTTAAACTCTGCATCAACATCAACACAGATTCTAGAACAGAGAGTCCTAGACCTCCACTGTTGGGATAGGCCTTCAAAAAATCTGGAGAATTTGTCCTACACTCGTTACGCTGGTCAGATGGGTTTGGCAAGGGAACTCTGATATTCCACTGGAAACCATTACATACAGAGTCTGCTAGTAGCTGTGTCAATCAAGTGGCGAATAGCTGTGGATTTAGGACCTTTTAAGTTTCTATTGTTATTTATTATTATAGTAATAAAATATATATAAATAGTTGAGATAGTATTATATTAAATTAAAAAAGATAGTATTATAATAAATATATTATGTTTTATTAAATAAAGGTATGTTGCAAGCCTTTAGGTAGCCAATAGCTAACGGTTTACCCTATTACAAAAAACTCTGTAGGTACTTCTGCGTTTGACCTCGATTTCATTATTTAATAGTTGCACTCGTATTTTCAGCTATCTAAATTTCATGCCAATGCAATGTAGCTTGCTGCATTGCTTTGACTGGCGAAAGCCCGTGTGAAATATTATTCAAAGTTTTGTAGTATGTCGGACAGAGTATTGCAATTTAATTAATTCCGAAACATTACACGAGAATAATATGATGTAATAGACATCTAATATAAAAATTAAATCAAAAATTGAATTTTAGAAGACAACCAATATACCATGGGCCCCGATTCTCGCGCTTTTGACATGCATGTCCGCTCGATTTTCTCGAATGAAACTGACAGTTTTCTATGGAAATCTGTCGCTTTTCATAAGAATATTTTGAACCGACACGTACGCGCCAGAATTAGGCCCCAGATCGAGCATATATGCATGTAGAAGGCGCGAGAGTCAGGGCTTTGGAACTGTATATGAACTCCTTTTTGTTAGTTGAAATTTGAACATGGAACTGGAACATCTTCAGCAGCCGAGGCCTGAGAATCTCATACGTAGGTAGGTATAGTAACTGGTAGATAAAATAATGCTAATCGGAAATTGCGCAGATACCAATAATTGGTTTCTGATGTTCTGCTCTCTTCAAAAGTACAGTCGCGATCACAATTTTAATACGATACTTTTTAATGGTTTTTATTAATAAGTAATATATTATTATTTATTAACAAAACCTTAGGTAAAAATAAATACAGCACACAAGTAAGAGTCATTGCTACACTCATATCAGTATTTACCAGCGCATACGTTTTTTTAAACTTATCTGTCGTCGGAAAGTTCATTTAGTTCTAAAATATTAAACTAGAATAAACGTACTCCTTTAGAAATAATAACTTTGAACATTTTACAACAAATAAAAACACTACGCTGCTTATTAGCTCGTTTTAATTAGATATTGCTGCAATTTATTGAAGCATATACGCATGTAAACAGCAATGGAATCATATCCGTATTACCTTATCAAAATATCATGTCTATGTCGCTTAAGTCAAAGCTTTGGCTGGCCAATGGTAGGTACACAGTACAGCCAGCGGCCACAACATGCTTTCATTCGGTTTGTGAATACGCCGTTTATAAAACTTTGAAAACATTTATTCCTTCGGTAAATAGTGAAAACCACGGATATTAAGTTTTTATTAATTAAGTAGTGTATTACAATTTGTTAATAAATTTATTTAAATAACTTTATGTATATATTTTTCAAAATGAAGAACGTTAAACGTTAGCGGTCATGCACTCACACCCGCTATTTACTTCTCCTAAGGGTCAGCTGTTAACCTATGTACTCGGCAGTAGTGGCTCGGTTCTAAGAACGCTTTTCTTAAAATACTAATAAGGTTGATTCGAACCCCGGCATGTACCAATAAGAAATACACTTTGGATTTACAACACCAGCTTTCCCGTACCTCGGAGAGCACGTTAAGCCGTCCCGACTACTAATAACAACTAACATCAGATAACAATAGCAAGCGCAGGCCAAATTCTCCAGATATTTGTGTTGGAGCCATCTCCAACAGTGGAGGTTTAGGACTGTTCTTGGGGCTGTAATGATGCTTCATCTGTAAAATGATTATTTTTTGTGCAATAAATATATTTTCTGTTCATTTATATATCTATCTATAACTTTTTCGGAAAACTTGGTCAATATGTAATGTCGTCGGCCACGAAACCTATTTTTATCTATCATTAATCCATATATCGTTATCCGCCAGTTTCCAAAAGATGATAAAACATCAATTATTTATAATCTAAGGTTTTTATAAAATAACGTACTAATTAATTATTCACACTATATACTACTAGGTTTTTAAATTGAACAGCTCTCGGTATTGCAGTTTAATTAATACCGAAACATTAGACGAGAATATACGAGTACGTAGGTTCTACAGAATCAATAGAGTACCTCGAATACACTCTCATGTTACTTATTAAAACCTCTGTGGATGACGTTTGTACAACGACTGTTTGGATAGTCGTATATGCATAAGACTGAATAAATAAATTCACAGTCGGTTAGCCAAAGTATATTAGTCTGTAAGGATAACTATCATAAACATACCAACCTGATAATGTCTATCTACCTGAAAAAGACTTGTCCTGACTGATTAAACATCGCACAGTGATAAGCCAGGGTTATAAATAAAAAATAAGCAATAGTGGTCCAAGATGAAATGTTCACTGATGAAACGAGTATGTCTCGTGAAGCCTCTTTGACCAAGATTCATAAATTTTTGCCCAATGTCCATTTGCATGTAAGTTCGTCAGATTATTGTGTATTATCTTCATCGCAGCTCTAGGAGTCCTAGGCCACCACTGGCGATGGCCCTTGCAGAGTATATTTCTGGATAATTCGGTCTTCTCACACACGCTGCCTAGTCAGAATCCCAGCGAAAGATATAGGATAATTTTGATTTTATTTCCAACAATACATTTAAAACTGCCTTCGTGGTCTAGCGGTTAAGTCCGTGGATTTAGACTCGGAGGTACCAGGTTCGATTCCTGGTCTGGACACAAAAATATTTATTAATGTAAATAAATACATTAATTTAATATTTAATTTGTTTGTGATATTTCTCGAGTTTGGTACGCTGGAGACATCGACGAGCTTGCCACTTGTCATGATTGGCCGTAAAGTTGGCTAAATGTGAATCCGCTTGTTTATAAGCGTGGTTTCTGACTACCCCGAAAGGGAAACAGTCGTGATGATACTTTACTTTTACATTTAAAAGCTCTACCTATTTTATTATTTTATATCTTGACAATATTCTAGTCAAGAGAATATGGATTGTATAATTATTAATTACCCAGTTAACATATTTGATCGATTGATTGATTAATAATTTAATTACTAAGGCCTAGTTCTAGAATAGAATCGATTAACCTAAATTCGAATGCGCATTTCAAAAGAAAGAAAAGTAATAAGTTTTCTTCTAATCAGTTTATATTCAATTCGAGTAACTGAATTTATTTTCAATAAATATTTGCAATTCTTGCAATGGATATTACAAAAAGTTTTAAATAGTTTGGGAAAGCTATCATCGTCAACTTTGTGTTGAAACATATTTTTTGTCATTATTAAAAATAAAAAAAAACTTACTGTGACTCGTTTTTACACCTATTCGTGTAAAGCTTAAAACATCATGTTTCATAAAAGTACGAGAATTCCATAGCTGCACACGGGCACCATGCACGCTTCGCTTTGTATGAAAATATATGAGTTAACGTCGAGTGCAACCCACACTAATAATACATGCTAATCACACGAATTTATTTGTTTTCATACAATACGAAGCTAAGGCACACTTTCGACATTCTGGTCCACATCTCTGGCGTAGTCCCGTGGTTAATGACAAAGTCAAAGAGCTTTCTGAGTTGTTCGAGTTTTGTCAAAAAAATAAATTAATAAAATCCTCCTCCTCTCAGAAGCTTGGCAGTAACTCCATCTTCACCAGATGCCTTGTTGTTTTTTAGTTGTTCAAGGGCTATTTCAATCTCGTCTAGATTTATCATTTTATCCATTCAGGATATCTTCTGTGAAATGATGAATTAGAGTAGCTCGCGGGTGGTCGTAGGCCTATAGGTTGAATGGCGAGGTGCGTGTAAAGCATATTTCAACTTCGGCAAGGAGCTCTGGTCTGGAAGTTACGGTACTACCAACTGCAGTTTCAAGCTGGCTGCGTCCAAGAGACTGACAGAATACTTTAGAGCCTTTAATTTTAATTTAACAATATTTTTTTATACATTTATTATTTTTATATTAACATGATATTAATCTAAAATGTGAATAAATATATCTGCCGGTTTTGTAAAACAAAAAGGTGTTTGCGTCTCACAAGTCGCTTGAGTATCGACATGTTGCCGTTCAAACCGCAGGACATAGGCAAACGCTGCGTTACCGCGCCGTGGACACAGTTTTATTTGTCAGTCGATTAACGATAGCGTTCACGTGTGCGGTACTACATGGACAGTAGGCCTAAGTCAACGTGCATAGCGTGCCCATGCGCAGGAATGGAATTAACGCCGTAACGGTTGCGGTTATAGGAGGTGCATTTTTCCATTGATGGATATACCTGCCTTGCCTATAACATTTCTTAGTTTATAAATACTTATACAAATATGTATTAATTATGTTTTGGTTTTTGGACCCTAGAGACATCAGCTAAAATTAGTGCTACAGCACAGTCAGCAGTCTATAGCTTAGAGCGATGAACTATGCTTGGAGCATTCGCAAACGTTAAATAGGTGACAAGTACTAAGTTTTACCAACCAAATTAATTTACGTTACATGTCTAAAACTTTGACTATAAACAAAGCATATATGCTTTAGAAATCTTAGCATGTGCTGAGCCAATAACTATGTGTTCTTAACTTTTATGTCATAAATAAGTTTTTCTATCGTATTATTTTCTCATTAAACTATAAGTGGCGTTTATATTAGTTAGGTGGGTTAAAAAAGTCAATCTTTTGCAGATGTGACAAATGCGCCCCCGCAGGTTTTAGATGCGTCAACCATCTGCGCGGGCGTCTAATTTTTCTTTTACAGCTCTATCGCTAGCAGCAAAACTCAATGCTTCTATTCTTACAAATTGTCCGCTAGCATACTTAACATAACGAGTAATGGAAAAGGTGATACTGCAGTTCTGTTTTGAATGATGTATCCAAAGTCAGTGCGTTGTTGGATGAACTCAGTTGTTGATCAGATCTTACCCGTGTTAGTCTTCAGTGAATGAATAGACTTCGATAGTTTTTTTTATATCGACCGGCATCATCATGCATGATACTTTAAAAAACCAGGTAAATATTTAATTTTACTATAATTATTTTATAATGTATTTTTTATGCATTTGCTTATTATCTTTTGCGTCTGTTTATTTGTTTACAGGCTTTTAAAACAATTTTGATACTGAGTTATACAGACAAACTATACAACGACTTACTACGACTATGTTTATTATATATTTAAAACGGGTAAACTATTTATTAATAACTGTTATTTGGTTACCGATTGTTCACTGTTTATTTTCATCAAGTTTTATATTCGTAATCTATACAAACTACAACAATCTACGAAATTATACATAGGCATTTGACTGCCTCCTTGGCATAGCGGTTAAGTGCCTGGATTTGTGCGGAGGTATCGGGTTCGATTATTCTCGAGTTTGCTACGCTAGAGATATCGAACAGCTTGCCACTTTTCATAATGGACCGATAGTAAAGTAGACTAAATAATCCGCTTTTTTAACAGCGTAGTTTCTGGCAGCAGCTATGTAAATATATTCTGGAAACTATTACTTAATATTATGACCGTATAGCGATTAATATAATATATGAATAACATTTTGATATACGCCACGTTATTGGAAGTTAGTGTGGCGAATATGAACCTATTTTTAATTTATTTATTTTACCTAATTGTTAATTAATAATTAAAAAATAAATTGTCAAATTTGACTTATTGTAAATTTGAGTGTCAGAATAAATGTCTAAAAATATCAATGTGTTTTTAAATTGTTGAAATTAGTTATTATTCAGAATTAAAATAATCAACCAAGTAATTCTTATTTTTATTATATAGTTAGTATGCCACCTTGATTATTTCACTCAATGTGTCTCATTGGCATACGTTAAATATGTTAAATGATAATCAGCCTTTCTGCAACTGGCCGTTAATTAATCAGCTTTTAATCATCTTTTAATCATATTAACATTGAGTTTATTTGATTAACATGATGTCTTTTGTTGTGTAGCATAACTAATGCATAGACAGGTTTCACGATAAAGAACTAACGTTACGATTTTTAAACCTCTAATTCGCAAAATTAAAGTGACAAAACACTTATTATCTAGTTTACTCTATCGGATGTTATGGAGACGTCTGCGCATAACTAATAATAATAATTTTCTTTTTTTATTCAGCTTTTTTATTGTTACTTATATACAAAGTTGAGTAAACATTATAAAATATACACCGTGAATTTTATATTTTAAGCATATTAATCAACATTTTTGATTTGAAACCGGAAGGATAGGCATTTTAAAGATGGTACTGACTCCTAACTAAAAGAACCTGTGTCATAGGATGTCAGTCAGTCCCACAATGATGGCTTCAGATAGCCAGCTGCAATTAAAAAAATACGATAATAAATAATAATAATAAAAGTACAATAGAGGTTCCAATTCTGTTACAGTTTAGTATTAAATGCATTGCTCAGACCACAATGTTATGATAAATTAATTTCTATAGTCAATTTATTTTACATGTTGAAAAGCGGTAATAAATACGTTCGGTTATTGTTGTAAGATGAAGCCAAAGGCATGACGCACACTCTGAGCTAGGATATGATTCAGAGTAACCATTCGAATCAGTACCTACTCGTAGTTCATTTTCAGCATTCATAACATGGCGAAAATCCAAAACAATAATTTGTTTATTTTACGCTTCTGACGAATGCTGCACAGCTGCCCTTCATAATTATCATCTTTACATTAGCTGGCGGATTAAGGAGAGTGACAATTGAGCTCTACTTATCAATGTCGACACCAGGGATCGCAATTGATGCATCTTTCATCCAGCAATACAGCTGGATACAGCGTATTTTCGGGCTTGCTGGATCCAGGACTCGATTTAAACCTTTTGGTGGCCAAGCGGATACCAATGCTAGAAAATATATCCTATTTAATTATTCAAGAAAATTAAACCATGTTAAAATTTGAAGGTTTTTTTTAAATTAAAATATATTCATCTGTTACTTATTGATTTTTACTAAACGAGTATAAATAATTATTATATATATTTATTACTTATATATCCATTTGAAATAAAACTATATTTATCATCATTACAGCCCCTATCACACAGAGTTCTAGACCTGCACTGTTGGAGATGGGCGTTAAGAACATATATCTGGAGAATTTGGCCTACACTCGCCATGCTTGCCAGACGGCCTGCCGAGGGGCTAATGTCAATTTTAATGACAATTAACGATTCCACAAGCTGATATTAATGGAACCGGGACCGACGGCTTAAAGTTATCTTCGAGATTCCAAAACTGTGGCGTTGGTAATTTATGTCAAAATGTACGTAAGAAAAATATTTCTCATTGGTACAGGCCGGGGCACCGCGAACCTTTTCAGAATGGAAAGCGTTCTTACAACCGAGCCACCACCGTTCTATAGCCTAGAAAAAATAATTGCTGGATCTGCGCTGAATCCAGCAAAAAAATATGGTGGCAACGAGTACCTTATACTATATATAATATCCCGAGTATGCGAGTTGGTTCAAATGCTTCTTTTTTGTATTCTGCGAACGACATACTTGTATGACATCGCGCCCACCAAGAATGGGACCATTTGGCGCCATTATAGGAATGTGGTAACACACTGGCTTGGAGTCTTCAAATACAAATATGTTTTAATGGAGTAATGAAAAAAAAGTATACCACTCATTAAAATAAATTTTAAAAAATGCGTTATTTAAAAGAAAATTAAAAAACGCTTTTTTTTCTTTTTACATTACATTTATCTCTATTTTTTTTCTTTGTCTTGAAAAGTTAGCAATTAACAGTTAGAACGATTTGTTAGGTCACAGACGATATTATGTTTTCAAGGACAACAAGATCATTTATTTTTAGCAGTATAGAACAATAAGTACGCTTATAAGCTGTCTAAGCTCTTTATTTTTGTATACAAACAACATTTCAATAACAATTCCTAAACAAATACCGCCTACGGTTTATAAATATACAAAAAGAAAACATTAGGTTAGACTATATATGAATATGCTTGTGATATTATAATAATAAGGTAATCCTAGGCAGTTGACGAGTTAAGACTTTCAGAATAATGGAACAGTAGGTATATAAATAAATACCTAAGCTTTACAACCCGTTAAGACTTGGATCCCTTTCGCTCGTTGACTCCAACATTTTTAAAAGATATTTTAAGTTCGTATATATGTACGTATATCAACAGGCGTGCGGTCCTGGACGCTAGCGTACTATACAAGATTTGTAACAGTAGTTGTAACTGCCCGGATATTTTGCAAAAGATACTGTTTTGTGCCCCTACAAGAAGGACTGTATCTCGGTCGCTGTTTGTCATACCATGAGCGAATGTGTCGCGTCCACGACGAAGGACTTGCCTCGGTCGACATATTCACACAAAGCTGCAGCAGTTACAAAACCAATATTACTAAGGCACTTCATCATTACAGCCCCTAGAACTCAGCGTCCTAGACCTCCACTGCTGGAGATGGACCTTCCAGAACATATATCTGGAGAATTTAGTCTACACTCGCCACGCTGTCCAGACGGCTTGGCGAGGATCTCATGTCAAGTTTTAATGACAAATTAATAACGATTCCACAAGTTGCTCCGAGGCACGGGAACGGTGTTGTTGTAAATTTATGACAAATGTACGTAAGAAAAGTGTATTTCGCATTGGTACATGCCGGGTGGGTTTCAACCGACCTTTGTAGAATTTAAGGAACGCGTTCTTACTACCGAGCCACCACCGCGCCTTACCTAAGGCTTAATTGATGATTAATTTATTAATGCAACTAGTAAAACAATAATTATTTTTATTATATATTGCAGTAGGTAATATACAAACAGTATAAATAATTACAATATAAATTAAAACTACTTAAAAGTAAAAATTAAAATAAAACTAATAAAAAATAAACTATAAGTAAAATTTTACCTAATTGTATGTATCCTTTAAAACACTGACTGAAGGTGCATTAAAAAGTCTTCGTAACCAAAGGGCATGTATGAAGAGGTTAATGAATGTCGACGAAGCGAAAGAAGTATGTCGTGATCGTGTCAAATGGCGCTCAATTGTCTCTGCCTATCCCGCAAGGGATCTGGCGTGAAGATATGTATGTGTATGTATGTATGTATGTATCATTTGTGTTTTTTTCTCCGATTAAGCTGCGATAATAGCGTTCGAGCAACTTGCGCAACACAGCACATGAATATAAATGTTTACTGGTAATTCCACGTATATCCGTCAATAGCTCACAGGGCCCTGTCCCCGAGGCGGTCAAAATTCAACAAATTGAACCCTCTTCCTAAATATTTGGCCGAAATTTAATAGTTATTTAGAGATATTAGAGATATTTTTCGATATTTACCAATAATTAAACATTTAATTAAAAAAAAAACATATTTAATGATATACGAGTACATTTTAACAATGATATTGTTGCTATGAAGTACCATTTGAAGCTGTAATTTTTTTTTTTTTTAATTTTAGTACTAAATGTAATTTTTGGGTAAATATCTAAATTTCGGCCATACATATTGAAGAGGGTTCAATTTGTTGCATTTTGGCCCTCCTATGAGCTACTGGATATATGTACGTCAAAATACCAGTAACCCTGTAATTTGCGTGAGGTGTTGCTGTAGTTGCTAGAACATAACTAGACATAATTAGACAATTAACTAAAAAAATACATATTTAATGATATACGAGTACAATGAATGATATTGTAGCTATGAAGTGCCATATTAAGCTGTAAAAAAAGTATTTTTTTAATTCGTACTAAATATAAATTTTTGGGCAAATATCAAAATTCAAATATCTCGTAAACTATTGAATTTCGGCCATACATATGGAAGAGGGTTCAATTTGTTGCATTTTGGCCCCCCTATGAGCTACGGGTATATGTCAAATTACCTGTAACCCTGTAATTTATGTGTGGTTTCTGGAGTTGCTAGAACGCTGTTATTGCAGCTTCATATACATACTCGTACGAACTTAAAACACCTTAAAAATGTTGCAGTTAACGAGGTTCAATATGTTGCATTTTGTCCCCCCTATCAGCTCCTGACGAATTATCAGTATTCCCGTATAACCGTACCCATTGGCAATGTTTTGCGTCCTCTCTACTCAATGATTACCGACCGCTATTTTGTGTGTACGTTTCTTTTTTTTATTATTTCTTTTTTTTTATACTAGCACGACATGTGACCCTGCGCCCACCTGATGGTTAGTGGCGCGCAGGGTCCATGAATGTTAGCAACTGGAATCAGACCCTTATATCCGACATCAGTCCCCAACACTATGCCGGCTTGACTAGATGCTTTTTCACACTTCGCTTGAAGGACTCCAGGTTATAGGAAAGTGGAAACACAGAGGCTGGAAGAGCATTCCACATCTTTATTGTGCGACAGATGTATGAGTCACCAAATTTATAGGTACGCGAAGGGATAGTGACTACGGTGTGTGGGTGCATATTCTGACCTGTGCGTGTGGTTCGGTTGCGGAATGGAGAGGAAGGAATTAGGTTATAGAGCTCTTCAGAGCACTCACCATAGTATAGCCGGTAGAACACGCTCAGAGAAGCTACATCTCGGCGAAGCTGTAGGGATTCGAGAGTTCCAGATATAGTGGCATCGTCCACAATTCGAACAGCTCGCCTTTGTAGGACATTGAGAGCATCTGTGAGGTACTTGGCTGAACCATCCCAAAGGTGTGAACAGTATTCCACGCATGATCTGATCTGTGCTTTGTACAGCAACAGTCTGATTGATGGCGGGAAAAACCGCTTCACCTTGTTCAGTATTCCGAGCTTTTTTGACGCTGTTTTGGTGATGCTCTCAATGTAGTTCCGGTGGTTAAGGTCTGAGCGTATTTCCACCCCGAGGATGCTGAAGCTGGGCTGTAGATCCAGCGTGGTGCTTTGAAGAGTGGGGGGAGGAGAGAAGGGGGACTTCTTGGCCGTCAGCGCGCATGCCTGGGTCTTGTTGGCATTAAACTGGACAAGATTTTGGTGCCTTTTGGAGATTCTAAGCCACCGCACCGCATAGATTACAGTGAACGCGGAACGAAGAACACGGACCGCAGAACGCAGGTGTGTTTGGCGCCTAAAATTAAAAGCTAAAACGTCAATATGAAGTACTATGGAAAAAAGCTTGTGGTAAGAATATTTTAAAATGAAATAGAGTGCCTGAGACAGCACGTCCCGTCCGTAGTATTAATTTTGTTTGTGAATAATCAATACGGGGAACTAATAGTTCTTATAAAAGCACTTTTACAGCTTTTCATTTTACATTAGGTACGAGTAGTATCGCTGTAAAATGGTGTTAAATATTTTGGTCAAGTTTTTAATGTGGGTACATTAAAAACGAATAAATATATCTATTAACGGTGTTATAAAAAGGTAGGCAAAAAAGGAGTATTATATTATATAGGATGTCCCAAAATCTACTAGAATTAAAAGTTTTGAATAATTTTCTAAGTGTCAAACATGGAACGGGAATATTTTACTGTTGTCATCAGCACAGTTTGCGGTTAAGTCATGGAGCGTTTTTTAGTCGAGCAACGTATAGAAATGGTGAATATTCACTAACGAAATAGTGATAACTTTTCAGGAACGGTTCGAACATCTCTCACAGTCTTTGGTGTATATAGTACACTATTCCGAGCTGCTCTGTGGGGAATTTAATTAATAAATTTGTAAGTGGTGGCTACGTTCTGAATATTAAAGCAGGTGGCCGTCCTCGTAAGGGTCGGTCACTTGAAAAGATTGCGGCAGCTAGAGAAATTGTCCATTCGTCATTAACATTAACGATTAACGTCAACAATAAAACATTTACAGAAGCTACAAATTTTTACTAAAGATCACTGAAACGATTAGAAGATTCGACCAACACAATATATAAAGCCAGCAGACCATGCGCAGCTCTAAGAATTCGGACTGGATTTTTCAAAAATATTTTTTTTAGCTATGAGGCGCACAACCGTCTTGATAGGTACGCCAATAAAAAGAACCTCCGTGTCCATAATTTACATTTAAAAGAAATCACCCTCAAAATTCCACTACTTATGTGTTAATTCAAAAAATAAAATTCAAGTAGGTTTAAAGAGATTCTTTATTTACCTACTCGTATTATGTGTAAGGTACGTATCATTACAGATAGGATTTTTTTATATTTACCAAAGAGATCTTATAGACCGGGCATTGGTTGTTATTTTTATACAAAAAGTGACGTAAAGGACCGTTAACGAGGATACGTGATGACATGATGTTTATTTATTTTCTGCTCTCTCTTTCCCACACACCAAGTACCCGCAAGTTGAATCAATGAAATCCTTTTAAATTTGTCTTCTCATAGATTTGTTTTTTGTTACATAAAATCGTTACAAATTTTGCTAGTATTATTCTCTATGTAAAAAAGTACACACAGACATGAAATATTTTTGGAAATGCTGAAGTGTTCCAGCAAGTAGGATCCAAAGAGTACCTAACAAGGCTCTTTAGATTTTTATTACATTGCACTGGAACAATCAAGAACGAACAAAGCGGGATCTTAGTAATTACTAAGCGTAGGTAAATTAGGTATAACATCCGTCTAAACGCTGCAATTTTACTTGATTAGTCACACGCAACGCAAAGTATCGTATTTATTTATGTTAAGTAAACTTACAGTTACAAACATAAAATTAAAGATTAAACACAATTATGATAATGTCAAGTTATCACTTATAAGAAAACACAAATAAAACTACAAATACATAAGTGTTAAAAAGGTTAATTAACAAAAAGCCAGACCCTATTCGTATCGTGCATAATTTGAAGACACTTCCCTTACCCGTAAGCTCATTTGTCATCGCACGCCTAATGAACATAGTACCCGTTGTTATTAAACATATCAACACAATGCTCAGTATATTAAAGAGCCCACTTGCTCTCTTGAAGAACGAATACTACAAATAATTCCACTCTATAATTGTTGTTGAAACAAGGAACAAGTAATAGTGAACGCTATCCGAGTATACAAATACAATTGAGATTGTTTTCAAGGATATGTTATTAAGTAGCTACTTGAAAATATTGCTACGCCAATTCCACTTATGGCTCTTTTGGAATTCAAAGCTTTCGTAAATAATCTCTGAAACACTTATTTAATAAATAATTCATTATTAGGTAACTCAGGAGAATTCACAAATCCACTCGCAATAATAATTTTTATTGCGGCTCGTCTCTAGTGGCAGCAAATGATGTCTTTTGCTGATCATAGCTGAAATCATAAGATTTAGGTGTTAAAAAAGCGGATACACATATAGCCAAGTTTACTATTGGCCCATCGTGAGTAGTAGAAGTAGTAAGCTTGTCGATGTCTCTAGCATACCAAACAATTAAACCTCTATGTCTAAATCTATCGTCTTGACCGCCAGACCATGGAGGCAGTCAATTATATGTACCTATAATTTACATCATAAAGCCCGTTTTATAGGTAATCAACTTTGTTGTAGTCCAGTTTAATTATTTGCGGCATCTAATTGATTCATGCGGCAGTAAGTTCTGGTACAAAATCCAAATGCAAATCCCTCTTTATTTACTGTCTGATGAATATTGATATTACAAGTCCTCTATCGGAGACTAATCTCTGTTTTGTGGCAAGCAAACTACGAAAGCAAACACAAAGATTTGTACATTCGTGCATCCTGTTTGCAGGACGTGCTTACAATATCGTGATCAAAATCTATTGTACACTATATATTCTGTTTCAGTGTACCTACTCGTATTTGTTTAGTTTGGAAATGCAGCATTTATAGCTACTACTCGTATAAGTATTAATTTATATATAAGAAGAAATAAGTGTTGTCTTACTCTATATATGTCTGTTCGTCTCAACTTTACCTCGAAAACGTAACTAGATACACCCCGTAGATTTAGTCGCGAAACGATTACTGGTCGAGAATTTTATTTTATCTATAGTAAAGTTGTATACAGGTTAATACAACTTTATAAAAGCGTGGTTTTCTGCTAGGGACTACGGTCGTAATGATATCGACCTCTTAAACCTAATAATGATCTCTTATAAACAATTTCGTTTTCTCTGTGGATAGTAGGGCGATTCGACATATACATTTTATATTACTCTTGGGACGTAATTTATTAGTCACACACATGGAACGTTTCAACACAAAGATAGAGTGTGTAGAACAGAACATATATCATCTTCACTGAACACAAATAAAGGCCTGGTCACATCGGCCGCGTAAATTAGACGAACATGGGCAAATCTTACAGACGTCAAACACTGTACTATAATTTATATACATAGTTACTTCCAATATAACCCGGATATCGCCTTCCATCATCAGGTGGACTCGGTGTCACATACTCACATATTATGCTTACTCAATATATAAAATTATAAGAGTTTTTAACTCGGTGGGACGCTCTACGTCACGATAACACGTGTTGGAATCCGGTATGCCGAAGTCTTAACTACATTAAAAATACTCCACTGTTATAATAATTCTCACCCGTTTATTATTTATTTGCTTAATACATGTAGATACAAATAATTTAATTTGAATGCAAGATATAATATACGGCTTAACACTGTTATGGAAATTCGTGACAGCTGCGCCGCGTTCTCATTAGAGCAGGAATGCAAATTATTTTTAAAAGCATAATTTTATTTAACTGCAAGGACAACAATGTCTAGATACTCTCGACATTAATAAAACTCGGTCTAAATCCATCCATTAATCAATCATTCGTCCATAACCCCCAGAACACGATCTCATATCTCCACAGATGACCATAGATAAGGACATATTTCTGGAGAATTAGGCCTACGGCTGCTCTGGTCATTGGGTTTGATGTCAAACTATTTCTTAACTATTTCACAACTTAATATTAGTAGAACTAGAATTAGTGTTATAAGTTCCTCTAAATATTAATACAAGGAAAATACCATCTTCTCTCTCTGCTTATTTATTTCCGAATGACAATGACATATAATAACAATCTAGACATAATACTTTTTATAAAACAATCATAAGTAAAACGTAGTTTACTATCCAACACCCTCCCTTAAACTATGTTCACTTATAATCAATAATAATACAAAATGAATTCATAAAATAAAACCTGACCCTTCTTACTAAAAACAATAGATAACAAAACAATAATAATAAATTTAATCCAATATCCCTAAACACATTTTTTCAGCACAAAATACATTCTTGGGACCAGGCAATGCTTTTGTAAATATGTCAGCTATCATATTTTGAGTACATAAGTATTTGATAACTATTTTACCATCTAACACTACCTCTCTGATGTAATGATATCGAATATCTATATGTTTGGTTTTGTTATGACATATTTTATTGCTAGCTATTTTATGTGCCGATTGATTATCATTATACATAATAACTGGATTATTAGCACTTGGTATAATTTCATGTAATAATCCTCGTAAATAAACACCTTCTTTGGCCCCTTGTGCCATGGCTACATATTCTGCCTCTGTAGTAGAAGTTGCCACACTACCTTGTTTTCTACTTTCCCATGATACTGGATTATTTCCTAACATATAAACAAAACCTGTATATGATCGTCTATCACTTCCATTACCCCAATCAGCATCAACATATCCTTCCAAATGTAATTCTTTATCTGACTTACTATAAATTAAACATACATCTTCTGAACCCTTTAAATATCTTAAAACTCTTTTTGCACAACGCCAATGCGTTTCATCATAACATGTATTAAATTGTGACAAAAAACTTACAGTATGTGAAATATCAGGACGTGTATTAACAGCTAAAAACATCAGAGATCCTATCAAATTTTGATAAGGTAGATCCTCAGGACAATTACCCTTTTCCAATTTCAAACCTAATTCCATTGGAGTTAGAACTGGTTTACAATCACTCATATTAAACTTGCTTAATAAATTTTGAATGTAGGTATATTGATCTAAATAAATTTTACCATTCTTTCTTCGCATTCTCATTCCTAGAACATTTCTAGCTGGCCCTAAATCTTTTAATCTGAATTTATTTGTCAAACCCTTCTTTAATCTTTCTTTCTCAACTATGTCATTACCAAAAATATAAATATCATCTACAAATATAGCTATTATTAAAGTGAAACCTTTTTTAGAACTTATATACATACATGGCTCGAGTTTTGACTGATGGAAACCTAAACTACACAGTTCTCTATCAATTTCTCGATACCAAGCATTCGACGCTTGCTTCAAACCATAAATCGCTCTATCGAGCTTACAAACCTTATGTTCTTGTCCTGAAATAACAGCACCCTGTGGTTGATACATGTAAACTTCTTCATCTAATTTTCCGTGAAGAAAAGCTGTCATCACATCACAATGTTCTATGAACCAATCATTCTCAACTGCCAAACAAAATAACATTCTTAAAGTAGACATCTTGACTACTGGTGAAAAAGTTTCAAAATAATCTACACCAAATTTTTGTGTATAACCTTTTGCAACCAGTCTTGCCTTATATTTAGTAATTTCACCATCACTATCTCGTTTTATTTTCAATACCCACCTGTTTTGCATAGGTTTTTTAAATCAACTAATGTTAACGTCTTATTAAACTGCAATGATTTAATTTCATCTGTCATTGCATCGCGCCACTTTACACAATCACTTCGACTTAAAGCATCATTTACACTACTAGGTTCATCATCTAACATTTCTTCATTAGTAACTTGATAAAGGTAATAGTCGGGAAATAATTTTGGTCGTCTATCGCGTAGCGGATATCTTCTGTCAACAACTTGAACTTGATCTAACCTATTATTTAATGCAGACTCATCTGTGTCGTCATTTGTCTCTATAACATCAACCTGCTCATCCTCTCTTACTTCAACCGGCTCACTCTCTCTTACTGATACAACCTGCTCATCCATTACCGGTTCATCATCTATATCTGAAAAACCTACTTCTAACAAATTATTTGACCTATCTTTATTTAATAATCCAGGAAAATCATCTTCAATCATATATACATCTCTAGCAATAACTATTTTCCTTGGATTATTAATATCTATTAGCCTATATCCTTTAGTTACATCTGAGTATCCAACAAAAATCATAGGTTTACTTTTAGGATCTAATTTTAATCTCTTTTCTTTTGGAATATGTACATATGCGGCACAACCAAAAACTTTAAAATAACCTACATCTACCTTTTTCCCTGTCCATACCTCTTGAGGTGTCTTTCCATTTACTGCTCTTGTACAAATTCTATTCTTTACATGAATAACAGTATTGACAGCTTCGGCCCACAAATATTTCGGTAATCCTGATTCTTGCAATAATGTTATCGCTTTATCTAAAATAGTTCTATTTGCTCTCTCTGCAACACCATTCTGTTGAGGTATGTAAGGTACTGTCTTTTCGTAAGATGCCATTTTCTTCTAAAAAAGTCTTTAATTTTAAATATTCTGTGCCATTATCAGTGCGTAAACATTTTATTTTCTTACTTGTATTATTTTCAACAAGACTTTTAAATATTTTAAACAAATTCGGCACTTCACTTTTGTGTTTTATAAAATATCCATAAGTTTTTCTGGAATAGTCATCTATAAACGTAAGTAAATATCTAGCTCCACTAATTGATTCCACTTCAAACGGTCCACAAACATCAGAATGAATTAATTCCAATAATTCAGTTGCTCTTTCGCCTACGTGTTGAAAAGGCAATTTCGTCATTTTACCTACTAAACAAGCTTTACACCTCTTATGATATTGTCATAATTCATTCCTGTCACAATATTCTTTAATATTTCCATTCCTGATCTGTTCAAATGAGTTAGTCTTCTATGCCAAAGCATTTGCGTGTCTTTTGTAGTTGTAGTACTTAACAAAGCATGATCGTAATTTTGTTCTATTTCGTAAATACCTCCTATATTTTTCGCCTTCGCTATTTCAATTCCAAATTGTGTCAAAATTTTGCATCCTTCTTCATCAAAATTTACCTTCAGCCCCTGTGTTACAAGACTGCTGACAGAAATTAAATTAGTAGTCAATTCTGGAACATATAAAACATCCACAATCTTATCCATTTTTCCATTTAAATTAAGAAGAACATCTCCAGCACCTTGGCTATATATTGAAAAATTATTTGCTAATACAATTTTTTGACAACTTGGGCGAAAATTTATCATATTCTGTTTACTGTTAGTCATATGAATACTACAACAACTATCTACATACCATTTGTTCGGTTTTAACCCATTTTTCATAGACGTTGACAACGCATGCATATTACTATTCGATCTATTGTACGAGTATGCTCTGTAAGGACAAAGTGAAGCCTTATGTCCATGTCCATTACATTTGTAGCAAATAAATGGCTGTTGTTGAAAATACCTATTCTTACTATAACACACAACTTCTTGTTCCTGTCCTGTACTCTGTTTCTGTCTATTTGCTTCTTGAATAAGTTTACATTTCAATAATTCCAACTTAATTCTCCACTATTATCTATTGCCGTTACCATGGGGTCATAATAACTATTTAAGCCGCTCAGTAATATCGAAATAATCCAATCATCAGAAACTTTACAGTCTATCTCACTTAGTTGATGTGCATATGTGACTACACTTGAAATATACTCCTCCATTGATTTAAAATTTATTAATTTACATCCCCACAATGACCTCTGCAGTTGTATACGTCGACCCCATCCTTTATCCTCGTAAGCATATTTCAAATTATCCCATGCCTGTTTAGCCGTCTCGGCATCATATACATGTGAAAAACATATAGATTCCACCAACATACATATCGTAGTTCGAGCTTTCCTATCTTCATCAGGTTCGACAACATCATTTTCATTTATCGGCAATATTGCCCTCCACCAATTGTTAAATTCTAAATAATTTCTTACCTGGAATTTCCATTCCTGATAATTTATTGTTCCACGTAATTTGCGAATTCCTGCTATGCCACGAGTAGAATTATCATTATCAATTGATTCGTTCATTTTTGGTCGCACAAGATTATTTTTATATTTTTCAGATACGCAGTATTTTGCCAGAAGCGTGGGATGGCCCATAACCTGTTATAAGTTCCTTTAAATATTAATACAAGGAAAATACCATCTTCTCTCTTTGCTTATTTATTTCCGAATGACAATGACATATAATAACAATCTAGACATAATACTTTTTATAAAACAATCATAAGTAAAACGTAGTTTACTATCCAACAATTAGGCAATACGACAGACAGACAGTGGGATCGTCCAGGCCCGGATGTCTAATGGGCCTGGGTTGGGGATGGGGACATTCCTCCGTTCGCCCCGGCAGGATCTCAGCGAGTAATCACCCGCTGGTAACTTTTAGTGCTGGGCATCGTTACTGGTATAACAGCGCCCGTATGGCTCACGAGCCCAGGGGGTCTGGGTTCGGCTACTTCAGTTCTCCTCCAGGAGCACTTCTCTAGGAAGTGGTCTCCCGTTGGGGTGCCGAGCGCAAGACTCTCAAGCCTAATGCTCGGGCAGCGGGTAAATTTCCATACGTTTTTGTTTTCCCAATTCTGTAACATTTTGAATCATAGTTCACTAAAATTCGCGCAGTTTAATTCTGTGGTTTCGTACAAATTGAGGCGGTGTGGTCCGCGCTTTATTTGTGAATATTTTGTGAAGTTTAGAGTTGCATATCGCTACTGCATTGAGAAATGAAGATCAGGCGCGTGGTAAATTAATATTTTAGATTGCGAGTAATCTTATTCGCTGTGTAATTTGAAATTTCGTTTACTGAATATAAACCACAAAATAAAAAATCGCGCGGTGAGATTTTGCTATGCACCAGGCCTTAACGTGCTCTTTGGACACGAGAGCGGTTGTGTTGTAAATTTATGACTAGAGAACGTAAGAAAATAACCACATATCCATTACTCATTGGTACATAGCTACCAGGACTCAAATGTGCCCTTAGGATTGGAACTCAGTGTATTAACAACCCACTTCATAATATAAAGGTTATCCTGTGGCAGAATTCCGATTTAGAATAAATATTTCTGTAACTGTTGAGTGGAGAAGGGGAAAGGGGGTCGTGTTAGGTTCGTCGGTAGTGCGGATTGTTTGTTTAGCTATGTATATTTACGCTAGAGGTTTATATCAAAGCCAACGATTTAGCTACTATTGCTCGTCAAATGTTTTGTCCCCGATACAGCAATCCAGCCACAATTTAGGAACTAAATGACAATATTATTCAAGAAGTAAACGGTATACCACCATCATTACTGCAGCGCGTTGCCCGGTTTGCAGTCGACAGATTCCACGAGTTTCAATATATAGCAGTTTTTTTTAAATCCACATTTTATAAATTAATATACACTGCACATAGATTTTTTTATTATTGCATTTTATAATAGTATAATAACCCTGCCACCGGACACACTGTACAAAAGTATTTTATTTATGAATCATACATAAGGTACTACTAGAATTTTATAAACTTTTGGAATGATATTTTTTTTTAGACAAGCACTTGGTAATTTGTTGAATAATAACCGTTTAAGGGCGCACACATGAAATCTCTGATGAAAAAATATTTACTCGCGACGGACGGCACTCCGTGCATACATTTATACTAGATTACGCTCACTGCAAGATTTTTTTCCCGTATGCAATACATTTTAATTCGTATCACTTAGGAAGACGTTGACATAAGTTGTGCACGTATATAACTAAAATGGAATATACATAGCTGGACAGGCCGGATCGCCGTACCTGATAGTGCGGGATGAGTAACGGTCATACCAGCGAGTCAGAATTGTTCTATCGGAAATTTCTTGTGATGTGCGTCCAGGGCTAATCCCTAATTATATCTCTTTACAACAAAAATAAATTTCAATTCCAGTAAATATAAATCATTTTGTTAAAATCGGATAAAAGTTAAATTTATTTAATAAGTAACTAAATACTACTAAAAGGGGCTCCTAAACCCTTGTTAATTCAGAAGCCCGAGACACTATTCTACTCCCCTCACAAACGATGGATCCGGCACCGATACAGTTGTTATTCCTTGGTTGTTAATAATAAAAAAAACATCGTTAATGCAGTTATATTGTTACGAGTATTGATTTTTATTTTATTTTTAATGCTATTTTTAATTAAATTGACTTTTAATTAATATTTGAAATGACAATGATTCTAAATTTTTTAATGCAGTTTTATACTGATAATAAATAAAAATTCTGTAACCATTTTACGTAGAAATATGGATATAAGCATATAATATATAAAAATAATAGAAAGGGGCGTATATAATAAGTAGGACGCAGCTTAAAATATGACGCCTAACCTTTATGCTGACTGTACGAGTATAGTAAATATCCGGATTCTGTCCTTATTTTATTTTTAAGCGAGTTGTACACAAATCTGGCATAAAAAGCCCTCCGCAACGCAGAATTAAAGTGTGTACCAAAATAGATTAGTGCTATTGGTTGATAAAAATAGTTTTATCCACATGTGGGTACGTCCCCTACCTACACGACTATCCTAAATATCGTATGCAACACAAAACTTGATAGGTACAAATATTTAGGCTTCATGGATTAAACATTTTTGTTTCTTTATTTATACATACATAGATACAGCAATATATACTACGTGTCATTATCAAAAGAGAAAATATATTTTTTAGGTTTCAGGTGTCACCTCTATTTGAAATAAAAATAGTATATTTTTTAAGACAAAAATAATTATCCGAAATACAAAACATTACTGGTGAATAAGGCAGGGTCTGAAAATCGCGATATCCGTCGTTATCTCTGATCGTCTACCTATCGCTACCTTCTTGATTATCCTCTGTATGAGTGGCACAGACTATAAAGATGATGAGTGGCTATATTTTTAGGCAAACTTCTCTGCACCGTAACTTAAAATTTTATTACTGAATAATTAAAATAAAAACTACGTAAATTTTAATTTTTATTCTAGATTATATTATAAAAATATTTGTTTTTTAATAAATTCCACTTAGTATGAATAAGATTATTTAATACAAAACGCAGTCTTGAAAAGTGCTACTTGCCAAGTCTAAATTGTAGGCAAGGTAGGAATCGACCAATCAGGTAAATTACGAACTAATAGACTTTTGCAATTTAGATTAGTATCGTGGGAACTTTTTTATATGAATGAAATGAAATGTAAAAAATATTTACTTATCGTTCAACGCGACCACCAATTAATTATTATCTAATATAGAATGCAGTTGAATAAAACTCTGTTTTCCGTAAGAAAACTATATAACTAAGCTGGCAATAAAAAAACGGAGTAAAATATTATTTATAAATAATTTTATTCTTTACTGTTTTCGAAATCTAACATATAAGGCAGCAGCACTACACTCCGTAACATGTAAAAGTATGAATATTCTCAAACAAAAAGGTACCACGAGGTTTAATTATTTTTGCTTCAAGGGCTTTTACGAGTTGTTAAGTTGGATTTTGTGAGGCAAGTAAGAGTAATTTACAGTGAACTGAAGGCCTAAGGCGGTTTTCGTAGCGCCTGTGGGTCTGCTGGCCAAATTAATAACCTAGTAAATGTCGTTGTAAAAAAACTAAGTTTGTTTACTTATAATTCTTGAGTACAGAGTGCAAAAAAATATCTGTACTTACGGTAGTAAGCGAAAACGCAAAATTGACAAATTGTCAATATACCCTTAGTAGATTCCTTCATTTACTGTCATTTTTACCGCAAACTCAGCCGAACACAGCCGAGTTTACGTCAAAATTTCAAAATATATACTCAAAATATCAACTCTAATGGCTGTTAACCATTAGTTAATGAATTCCTTTACATAACCTTTGCGCTTCAACAGAGTATCGCTGTTAGATGGGAAGTGCCCTAAAAATTAAAGAAACACATTTACAAATTCAATGTAAGTTCTACGAGTACATGCCCCATTGTTGGGACGATTTGAACCAGTTCTCAGTTTTTTCATCATTACAGCCCCTAGACCTCCACTGCTGGAGATGGGCCTTCCAGAACATATATCTGGAGAATTTGGCCTACACTCGCTACGGCTGGCCAAACGGCTTGGCGAGGATTTATAGTCAATTTTTAATGACAATTTATTAACGATTCCACAAGTTAGTTTTAGTGGAACCGGGACCGACGGCTTAACGTGCTCTCCGAGGCACGGGAACGGTGGTTTTGTAAATCTATGACAAATGTACATAAGAAAAGTGTATTTCTCATTGGTACACGCCGGGAGGTTTGAACCGACCTTTGTAGGATTTAAGGAACGCGTTCTTACAACCGAGCCACCACTGCGCGATAATTATTTAATATAATATTATTTTAATATTAGTTTAGTTTTAATTTAATTTTTGATTTGAATTAATTTTATTCGATTTAATTTAATTTGATGTTAGGTTTGACTTAATTTTAATTTAAGTGCTGTCTATAAAATAAAAATCATTCTGGCTAATGTATAACAAAAATCCTATCGTCAATTATGTATTAATTTAATGCTGTGAATTTGTAAAACCAAACAATAAATAAAATAAACGAATATCAACTCTAATGGCTGTTAACCATTAGTTAATAAATTCCTTCACATAACGTTTGTGCTTCAACAGAATATCGCTGTTAGATGTTAAAATTCAATGTAATGGTTAACTATTAGGACCTACCTAATAGTCAAAGTTGCTATGTAATAAAATATACGAGTCTATAATTATTTCAATAGTGTAGTTAAGCGGTCATAAAATTTTTAGGCGACGGAACCCTTGGGCTTGTTATTTTTAGGCGACGGAACCCTTGGGCTTGTTATTTTCTTTTTAGTTTTTAATTTAAGATCATTTTACGCAGTCGGGTTTTTAAATAAGTAATAGTAAAAAATATATTCATTACAAATTTCGAAACAAATATCCCTAATAAAGAAATACCACAATACCACCGGGTGGTGTACTAATGTAATTTTGGTAATGGTATTTTTTTTTAAATTTCTTTAACTTGTAACTGTATTATTTTTTATTATTGATTGAAAAATAAATCTGTTTAATAATAATAATAAATACTCGTATCTCTAAGTTATGTCTACTTTTAATTCATTTTTAAATAAAATGTATAAAAAAGGTAAAAATCATTTTTCCGTTACTAGCTTTTTAATTAGTAGAGCCAAGGTATACTGTATATACTATGGAGAACCGACCATTTTATTTAGTTATTCGACGAAAACGGACAATTCCCTAGCATAACAGGGATCAGCGAAGACATCCAAAGAAACAAAGAAAACTCTGACAATGCAGAACATTTTTACATAATAAGATTGAAGCTGTTAATTATGCCTTATATTTACAAAATATATGTAATGAAATCTTTTTTTAAGGAGTGGGTTGTTCACTTTACGTAAATTTTTATATAGGCCAATCATGATAATTGATAGTTATTTAAATATTAAATACATACGAGTATATCGTCTTTGAGTGAATACAAAATAAAGACAAACAAAAATACGCCAAGCTGGCCAGACGGTTTGGCAATTTTATTATCTATACCACTACCACATGTTGGTATTGTTGGAACCGGGGCCGACAGCTTAACGTGCTTTTCGAGGCACGGGAACGGCGGTGTTGTGAATTTATGACATAATGTACGTAGGAACAGTGTATTTCTCATTGGTACATGCCGAGTTCGAACCGACCGTTTTAGGATACTCGTATTGAGAAAAGCGTTCTTACAACCGACCTACCACCGCTGATGCATTTTACATTATTTCAAATACGTAACTTCCTTTTTTTATTTTAGTTCTACAAAGAAGGCTACGTAGTTCTGGACGATTTCCTGCGACAAGCTGAATGTGAAGAGCTGCAGAACATTGGCACCGAACTCGCTAAAGATCAGCCAGAAACAGAGCGGACGATCTGGTCCAATTACCCACCTTTTAAACAAGTACGTTTTACCAATAAGTATTAGGTGTTTCATATGTTAACAAAACTACCGACATACGTAAGTATTAAAGTTTGTAAGCTGAAGTGGCAATGGGACGGACACGTCTGTCAAAGAAACCATGTCGCCCCAATCATATTGGCGTCGGTGTACAAAAATAAGTGTGCGCCATTCCTGCAAAAAAAAAACGTTATTTTTTAAAATTTATATACTTCTACAATAAAGTAAAAAAAAGGAGGGCGCGTGTTCAAGGCGCACGCGTACTCAAGGCGCACGCGTACTCCTTGTCACCGCGAGCTCTCTTTGATTTTAAGCACGAGCACGTTAAGCAGTCGGACTCGGTACCAACTTGTGGAGTCGCTAAGAAATTGTCATTAAAAAAACACATCTGGCCAGCGTGGCGAGTGTAGGCTAAATACTCCAGATATACGAGGGGCGTTCAAAATATTCTCGGTATTGATACGTTACAACCTCTTTTATATATATATTTGTTACTGGCCGCTAAGATTCATCCATTGACATTAAAAAAAAGTAAAATTGGAACCGAGATGTTCTTTTGTTTTTCTGCAATTGCCGAACAAACATGAACACCATGAGCGAATTAACAATTTTAACGAAATTAGAGCACCGATCCGTCATAAAATTCTTGACAAAACAGGGTAAAAATCAAAAAACCATAAAAGAGGAAATGGATTGTGTTTACCGTGAGTCTGCTCCTTCTTTATCTACTATTCAAAAATGGTCAAGCGAATTTAAGCGTGGAAGGGAGAGTATTGAAGATGACCCTAGACCTGGCCGGCCTGTAGTGGCTACCTCACAAGAAAATATTGATAAAGTGGAAAAACTTATATTGGAAGACGGCCGAGTGAAGGTAAAATCTATAGCTCAAGTAACCAATCTCTCTATTGGTACCGTACATGACATTATACATGACCATCTTAATATGTCAAAAGTAAGTGCAAGATGGGTTCCGCGAATGCTGACGCTTCTTCAAAAGGATATGCGTGTGGCTTGCTGTTCAGATTTTATCGACCTGTGTGGTGAAAATCCCGATGAGGTGCTGCAAAAAATAGTTACTGGAGATGAAACCTGGGTTCATCATTATGACCCAGAGAGCAAACAGGAGTCCATGCAGTGGCACATTAAGGGTTCAGCTCATCCCAAGAAGTTCAAGGTAATCCCGTCAGCTGGCAAGGTCATGGCCACAATATTTTGGGATTGTGAAGGAGTTTTGCTTATCGATTATAAAGAAAAAGGTGTAAATATCACAGGGCAGTACTACGCTAACGTTATACGTCAATTAAGAGATGCGATCAAAGAAAAGAGGCGAGGAAAGTTAACCAAAGGTGTTCTGCTTCTGCATGACAACGCCCCTGTCCATACTGCTCATATTGCCAAGGCAGCTATTGTTGAATGTGGGTTTGAAACTGTTACTCATCCACCCTATAGTCCGGACTTAGCCCCAAGCGACTTCTTTTTGTTTCCCAATCTTAAAAAGGATCTGCGTGGAAATAAATTTTCTGACGATGAAGCGTTGAAGACGGCCGTGGAGGAGCATTTTTACACCAAAGATAAAAAATATTTTTATGAGGGATTAAAAAAAATAATTGATCGATCTTATAAGTGTATGAACATAGGGGGGGAGTATATTGAAAAATAAAAATATCAAACTTTTCGTACTTGTTTGTTTTTATCCACATACCGAGAATATTTTGAACGCCCCTCGTACGAGTATGTTATGGAAGGCCCATCTCTATCAATTTTTTACAAATTAGCAGTTTACGCATAATAGGTATGTGAAAGTATGCCTATACCGTATAGATAAGGATGTCGGCTTGGGCCCCCAAGGACTCTACGCCGGGGTGCCACGCACTCCTAGTAAGGGCGTCTGTCCCTGTCTGCAAGGAATATAATACAAGTTGCCTGTACTCAAGCCGTCCACGTATATCCAATTAAATCACTTTAAATTTACTTAGTATTCATACTTATTTTAAAAAAACGGCAACGTTTCATTTATTTGTATTTCTAATTTTACATTTCAGTACGAAAAGGATTCCAAACTTGTGGATAGCGCTCACAAAATATGCTATTTTTATGAAAACGAAGCAGTCGATTCAGATGGTAAACTAAAAGTAGAACCTAGTCAGGCTCTTCACAAGGTAAAAATAAATAATAATACTATTATTATTTTATAATTAATTGTTAAAATATTTGTTTTATATAACAACGTATTTATGATCAAGTGCAGTGAGATAAATAGTCGTCATATCAATAAAAACACTGATCGTACTTCGATGTAAATACAAAACCCTGGGTTGATTAGGAACTTCGGTCTGTGTCAAAAAGCACTTACATTTTTTAGTGTTGCATTTTATTATTCAGTTGCAATATCACAACCGGAATTGCATATTGAAATATTCACGTTGGTACTCTAACGTGCGTCAGTAATATTCCGTATTGGTCATAGGCGTAATTGAGAGTGATTTTATATTCAGAACGGCTAACTTAATTTCATAGTCCGTCCTTTATGGAGCCGAAACACAGAGGGGGCAGTTGACATGTAGTCAGAATAACTAATGCTATGGATTTAAGCTGCACATTCGTAATAAAATATTAATGATGACAGTCAGTAGCCGAATTCTGTTTCATTAGATGCAAACATCATTTAAAGGAATCTGTTAACGAACTGACACTGTCAATGTCAACCGCTATTTAAGTTTCGGCTTTACTCGACAGATTTCGCACTTATAAACGATAATACTTGTAGTAAGCAAAGAAATCCTCTATTTTAATAATTTAACGGTAGCGGTTAAAAAAACACAATAGGGCCACAATACAAATCAGATTAGTATATGTACATGCGAATACTGTACGTACGTTGTAATTAACTTAAAGGCCGGTTACGATGCTCGACTGACGGTCGTCAGTGCGTACAGTCGTTCACGCACAATTCTTTAATATGCAAATTAATAAAACGTTACAGTGCTACACTAACGGCAAATTTTTCATATACAACTCGTAGGCGACCGATGTAGGCACTTATTAAGGCGAGTTTATGGTCAAGCAGTGTAACCGGGCTAAGAACTGCAACACACCACTGTTATATACCACACAAGTTGTGCTCTGTCGTAAATAAAGTTCATTACAGCTCAGTTTATGCATCTACTAATAGAATCGGCACTGGCTTAAATTAAATTAGGGTTCAGAAATTAATCTCTAAATCTCTTTTGACAGCTTATAGATTATTCTATAGATTATCTTGTTCTTTTTAATTTATCGGCAGAAAATTATTATTTCCGAACCTGACTGTAGAAAAGTATAGCTTGACATGGTGTCCAGCAGGAAGAAGTCAGTTGAGAATAAACAGTAAGTGCGATAGAAATGAGCCTTATGGATTCGGAGTTGCTCGGCCTTTATCATCATTAGCTTGTTATAGCGTTACTGCTGGGTATAGGCCTCTCATAAGACTCGCAATCTTACTTAATATTATGTCACTCTTATACTACCTCCAGCAGCGATCTTCTTTAGATTATTCGACCATCTGTCGGGAGGCCGTCTCACTTTGCGTCGTCACCATGCGCGGTCTTCACTGTTCAACCTATTTACTTCATCATTCGTTGGTTCTGCTTAATCAAGTTATATTTCAACAGGTCGGACATGCACTTCACGTTCTCCATCCAATATTCCGATGTTACACATACAGCGACCGCGTCAAGTCGGTTTGCCAACAACTAGGCCTTGTCGATCCAGCAGTCATACAGAGCATGTATACTTACAAAAATCCAGCAGTAGGATGCGAAGGTGAGTTTATCACATAAATATTTATAGTTTATCGTACGGGCCACTTACATCACAAGACATTGCATGCTAGGTTAACATAAACATCACCGCCGTATGGCGTTAACTCGTTTTTAATAGGTGGTCCATGGGCGGATGTCGCGTTGTCAGCTGAACCAGTCAACAAGTTTGTCGCGGTCCACGATTTTCGGTGGGAATGAATAATGGGTGGCGTTGAATCATTTGCAGGGAACGCGCAGTCCTCTCGTAATTGCCATGCGTTGGAAATATGCAGTCAACGCATGGCAAACATGCGAGCAGCAAGTTATCATCGGGTGGTGCACTAGCAGTCTGCGCACAGACGCTTACGAGCGATGCGATCTGGTAACGCTCCAGAATATATGTAGTGAGCGCGGCTCTAATAAGCAAGAGCTTTAGCAAATCTTGTCTTACAACATAATATTAATATTTGTCATCTGCAGCAAGTTATCTGCAGCGCGATTCTCTTATTTTTACTTGTAAAAATTGTTTGAATTGCACAATAACAACTAGTTTTCAGATAGTTAGAAGGTTTAATAATAATGATAATATCCACTATTCAGTTCCAGCTCATCAAGATTCATCACATTTGTATGCCGAACCAGTCCCTGTGATTTGCTTCTGGATCGCTCTTGAAGACGCCACTATTCCAAATGGATGTCTTTGGATCGCGAGAGGGTCCCACACATCTGGAGCTCATATAAAATTAACGAAAAATCCTGATAAAGAGTCAAAGGATGCTTTTATATACGATAGACCTTCGCCCATGTATCCCCAGTCTAGCTTTACAGCTATTCCAGTTAAAAAAGGTGAGTTGTAATAACAAATTATGAAGTGTTCAGCTATAATTAATCAGGCTTCATCTTCTACATATGTGTAATGCTCTCCCAGCTATTGTGCAGAAATGGGCGCATGTGTAACTTATTTACCAAACTATCTACCGAAGTTCACAACAATTACTCGTTTGCTAGCGAAATAAAATTCTAAAATATACTTTCATAACATAACACATAAACATAACTGACGGCGCAATGTAAATGTTTGTTGGAATATACTAAACTACCTATCTACCGAAGTTCACAACGATTGATCGTTTTCTAGCGAAATAAAATTCTAAAATATACTTTCATAACATAACACATAAACATAACTTGACGGCGCAATGTAAATATTTATTGAAATATACTAAACTACCTATCTACCGAAGTTCACAACGATTGATCGTCTTCTAGCGAAATAAAACTGTCTACTTTTCATAACACTCTACTTGAAATAACTTCGTAACGATTGGTAGCGATCTTCCATTGGAGAGTTTTATGAAAAGTAGACAAGTTTGACATGCGAAGTATTGCGTGTGTAAAAATGAAATATATAGGTTGGTGCATTGCTCATTCGTCCGAGTGCGAATTAATTTTAAAGAATAATCAATCTTTTATGTAGCTTCTAACCTATAGATAACGAAATAAAATAGCCTATTTGTTTTAAATACGCGACGTTCTTGTTTGAAAATAGATAACCGTTACGTTTTATTATTTCCAACATCCATAACGTCACAACTCTACCTGTGTGTGTCTTCTTACAATAATCTGAAGTCCTTACATACGAGCAGCCAATTACTAGTTCCGTTACGTCGCACCTCATGGCGCTGTCTGCCATTCTCTATGTTCCCAACTCGCTCTCGATTCGGTAACGGAGTTTATACTAAAGCTACTGAATACTATTGATGTCAGTTGCACCCATTCATGGAAACTGCGTTCCGCTTACTTTGAAATGGTAGACCGTAGTTTAATATGCTTGTAGGTATGTCTGTGACAATTTCGGTGCTGGCTTAGTTAAGAAAATAATCATTTTACACCAGTATAGTTGCAGCTTTTTAATTCTTTACTGACTGTACCTGTGTACAAACTGAATGTAATTTGACTCTCAAATTTCCGAGAATGAAAAGAGAATATTTAATAAACTATTTTGCAAGTATATTAAAAAGCTGGCTGGCGGTGTGCCTTTGATGTCGGTACATTTAAAATATTTTAATATAGACTGAACTTTGCTGAATAGACTGAATACTCCATTTCAAATATTTCCAGCATTCCATACCACTTTGATAAAGTTTATACAGTTCCGTTGAATGCAATTAATTCATCCTCCTTTGTATTTCAGGAACATGCATTTTGTTACACGGGAATGTTGTCTACAAAAGTGGCTCGAACAGATCCGAGAGAAGTTTAAATTCATATGCTTTTCATATACTGGAAAGGCATGACAATAAATTTTCAGACGATAACTGGATATGTGAAAATGAACAACATTTTTTACCGGTATATTCGACTTCACAAATTGTATAACGAACAAAATGCTTTCGAGTTGTCAAATAGTATTTTCAAATACAAATATGGAATATTTTATAATTGCATAAAGTATATTGTAAATGGAGTCACATAGTTTTGATGAACTAAAATAATAATTTTATGTATATCATTATTATATATATTTTCGATAGAAAACTGTTTTTAATTTACCCAGACTTAATTTAATTTACTCGACTATATTCGTGATGCTCAAAACGGCTACTAGTCTATTTTTAAATAATGTTTGCTGATAAAACTCATAGTAATAAAGGAAGTTGTTTTGACAGTTTTATCGTTAAAAATGCACAAGCATAGTCGAGCATAATTAGGTTTACATAAAATATTCACCATAATAAACGATTTTTAAAATAATTATAGTACTTTTTATTCTTGTTGCTTTTTGCTTTTATTCTGGTTGCTATCTAAGTAGCTATTAGTCAATATGGAACTGAATCACATCGTAATCTTGGTTAGGAGTCAAGGTCCACCTTAAATATGCCTTGTGGTTTACATTTAATCAAAAATGTTGAATAATTTGCTTAGAATGTAAAATTCAAGGAATATATTATATAACGTTTACATAACTTTATATATTTGTAGGTAACAATAAGAAAGCTCAATAAACGTTATTATTATTATTTGGTTAGGAGAGGAGTAGAATGGTGGATGGTAAGCGTCTCTTGTTGCGCAATAAAATCAAAATGGTGGTCTCCTTTGTTAACCAGGCTATTATTGTCGGTCGCAATCCCGAGACACCATTCTTCTCATCTCTCACCCGCACGGTGAATCAATGGAATGCTTATAAATTTGTCTTTTAAAATACAAACCTTCTAGGAAATAAATTACGGACATTTTAGTCATATTTCCGCGCAATAAAATAAAAATGGAGGCCTCCTTTTCTTAAACCAGCCTATTGTCGGTCGAAAGCCCGAGACACAATTCTTCTTGCGACCGACAATAGGCTGGTTTAAAAAGGAGGCTTACATGTTTTAATGTTGCACGATAATACGCTCTCTATCCATCGTTTCACTCCTCTCCCTATCCAACCAAATACTGTATGATTCCGTTAATGCAGTCTTGGAAGCCCTATCCATAAATCTATTGATGGCCGATCTGCTGAGGCCTAATTATTTCAGTAAGTGGTGCAATGATCACACCAATTATATCCCTTGTTTGTAATTTTATTCCCTAGTAAGGTAATAGACAACATTTCTCAAAAGTACATTTAGATTTGAATAATCTTTTAATATGCTATATATTCGAGCGAGAGGGATAGAAAAACTGTTAAACGCTCTTATACAGCGTGAAAGGTGCTGCAAAACAATTGTGATAAAGAATAAATATACAACATCGAAACTTAACAAAAAAAAAACTAGCATGAAAATCAGACTATCAGAACAAGATGTTTTTGTTTAATGGAAATAAAAAAATATTCCTTAAATATATTTCGTTAGGCAACCGATTACTTTGCTTTTCTTAGCGTGTGTGTATAAAAAGTTGATTTCATTCCGATACCCGATCGTTGAAGGTCGCTCTTACACGTATCTTTGGCTACCAGGGCTACTATTCACAGGAAAAACACTATAATTTTATCGACTACTCTAGATAGTTCAACTCAACTATAAACTTCATTGAATTAGTTTTATAAATGATATATTGGTCAACGGACGTAGTTGACCAATATATTATATGTATATCATATAGCTCGACGGTACTGCGACCGCAGGTAGGAATTGCTGGTGGAAATCAATAATTAATTAATTTACCACTAAACCACAGCTCATTACATTAACATAATGGCTTTACTTTATTAAAAACATACATTTGTGCCAAAATTAAATTGGGAATCAAGATTACAGAGAATAAAATTTTTATATAAAGCCGTAAATAATACTCGTATACCGATGGGACGTCACTTGTGAACATTTTTTATTTCTAGGTAATTTATTTTTTGATTAGGTTTAGTTTATATTTTATTAAATTTTTACTTTTTATGAAATAATAAATAACATTTAAAATTTAAGAGCGGTAAAGGATAAAACTAATAAAAAATATAATAAGTAATAATAATAATATGTACGTAGGGTTGCCAACAGTCCTGTTTTCCCAGGGTATACAGGTACGTCTAAAAAGGCTGTTATATCAAGGTTTAATTGTCAAAACTGTCTAATTTGGTTTCAGCGACAAAATAGCAAGCATGGTATAGCGATAAACGTCTTTGTCACAAATTATTTGATTTGCAAACATGGCAACCTTATATCTTGGACAGACCTGTCAAATAAAATTATATCGTACTCGGCTGGTGGTGATAATGGATAAGTAAACAAAAAATGCACATACTCGTATACCGCTGGACTATTTTGTATTAATTTATTTAAGTTTTTTAAGAATATTAATTGGGACCCAATGAAATCTATGTGAATCGAATGGATCGGTTATTTTTTTATTTAAAGCTACGAGTATCTCTATGTCAAGTTGCGTATCTATTAAATTTATTAATAATTATTTTTGTTCGAAACTAAAGCGAATATCAAAGCACGCTCCATAGATTTTAATATAAGGACCAGTAACTCAATACTTTTTTAAGATTGGAATCTTTATTAAATGCAGCAATTAAAGTCAAGAAATTGTTGAATTACCGGCCCTAAGCAAAGATTGAATTACCGGCCCTAAATCAGTAATAAAACAGTTTCTTGGAATCACTAATTTTATTTACAATGCTAACCACTTTAGTTTGAGATAATGAATACAATGAATTATCTGAGGTTAATTACCTACTCAATAATATCAGTCGTGGTGTCGAGTCCAGCAACTACGCTACACAATTCGATCATCAACATAATGGATAATTTATTTAACAAGGTAAGGATTTTTAAATTATTCTCATTATGATTTTCACGCCCTACAAACATATATAATATATCTGTTATTAAGAATCATTTGTATAATTTATTCAATAGGATCTTTGGCATAGAATAATTACATTTAAGTAAGTCACTGGTTATCATTGTTAAAGCAAAACACTACTTTACCTATAATATTTTCTTCTTATAAGAGTACCTACCTAAAGATAAAATTTTAACTACTTATGCGCATGATTTTATTACCTAAAGTTTTTTATTTCATATGTGTTCCCTAAATAATCAATAATGGCACAGATTAGGTACTCGTTTATACTGATTTGTGTCAACTTCTAAACCAGCAGTAACCAATTGTTATTACGCTTTTTTTTCGAGTTCTATAACATTCTATATGAATAATAAACTGAAAAAAGTAACTAAATATTTAATTGACGACTTAGGGCCGATCAGTAGCTTAGAACAGATTTTTTATGGGTTACTTAAATAGGACGACTTAAATGTAGATACGAATCCGTGATGAATTGCCGGCCCTTAAAATCATTTTATTATTTATATTGAAATATTATAAATATATATTTTTTTTTCTTTAAGAAATATTTCAGTATCCCTTTAGTGGAGTAATTGGTATGGTTAAGGCGGCCTTAAAGTTGAGGAAGCCACTACGTTTCGTTGCCAATATTTCTCTGATGTTTATAACGTGTTTAAGTATACATATTTTTATCTATAATTATCAAATTTTAATAATTTTCTTGTAGGTACTTACAATGTTTTGCTAAAATACACATTTTGTTGACTACCACACGCTATAGCAATACAAAGTATTAGCTAAACTCGTAAATTAATAAATATGTAATTGTTGAAGTGCAGTTTCTAACAGCTGTGGCAAATGCAGCTTGCATCATTATTGCCAAGCTATTAGCCCAGTTTTAATCCCAGTAATTGGCCATTCGTTCCTAACGTCTCGCTTACATACTACCAAAGACCTAAAACATATCGACAGTCCATATGAGCAGTATTGGTTCTGCAACAAGGCTGTAGGGCGTATTGTTGCATTCATAATTAATTCAGCCCCTCAAAACTAACTCATAAGCAGTCATTATCATCACAGCCTTTAGAACACAGAGTCCTAGACCTTCACAGCCTTCCAGAACATATTTCTGGAGAATTTGGCATCTATACTCACCAAGTCATACGGGTTGGTGAGTATCTGATGTATTTGACAAGATGGTATTAGTGGAACCGGGTACGACGCGCGAGACGGCACGTCAAATAATTCTCCGCACTTAGGCTGGGTTGTACCAAAACGAAGTTCTGTAATTGTCACGATTAAAGTTAACAATAGTTAAATATATAGGAAAGATACATAGATATAATATAATCGTTACAAACATATAGCTAAATACGAATATTATAGGCAAGGGTAAATAGGTTTTGGCTGTCCTTCTTAAAAACAAAAATATTATTAAAATAGAGAAAGATCAAAAATTTTGTGGAGGAACAAAAAATCTTTTATTTTTAAAACAGAAGCAATCACAAATTAACAAACCAGTCAGTTCAAAATATAAAACATTACATAAAAATACCTACGATATGTGATATTATGATGATTCACTTTGAAAAACGTCGTAAGGAAGTTTCTTCAATCATAGAAAATTATATAGCAATATTTTCTTTTTACCGTTTGTCCTAACACTGCATTGGCATGAAAAAGTTGTATTTTACGGTCCCTATATAAAGTCCATGAGAGTATTTATTTTAACCTAAAGTATCCAGACAGGAATTTTTAAACCATCTGTACCCACAATATAGGTCTTGTTACGTTAATGGAATGCTTACAAAATTCATGTCTACGTGCATGGGAAATAAGCATATTCATACTACTATTATAAATGTGAAAGAAGCTTTGTCTGTATGTATGAGTATATTAATGTGTGTATCTACGAGTATGTCAGATTATGAGTCTTTCATGCTATATTACTGGATCAATTTTGATGAAATTTGGCAGAAATGGCATTGACGTTGGCGGCTAATTGACGTCAACATCTGACCACGAAATGTGACCCCACAGTCATATATCTGTCTGTCTATTAAATTTGCCTTCAAAATGTTGTTACAGAGTTTGATTTTGATGTTGATGTTACAGATTTTAATGAAATTTGGCGGATACGTTCCCTAAAACCCTGAGGCGGACATAGGCTAATTGACCTCGTCATCTGACCAAGAAATACGACCCTACAGTACAGCACATTATAACCGTGTCTACGAGTATGTCTGTCTGTTTAATTCGCCTTCACACCTATGTTACTGATTTTGATGAAATTTGGCAGAAATGTTACTTTGACCTATGGACGGAATTAGGTTAAAGAACGTCATCATCTGACCACGATATGTGAAATTATAAAAATCTTTATCGTACAAAAAAAAACTACAAGGCAAAGATTAATGCCCCGCCTGAGATGAAATAATAACAAACAATATACATACGTTCCATAGCTATATTTGTCTGTCGGTTTAATTCGCTTTCACGCATATGTTACTGATTTTTGAGAAATTTGAAAGAAATGATCCTTACAAGTCAGGAATAGATATGGAGTATAAAACCTAAAATGACATGTGACGGCCACTTGGATTTTTTTTGCTAAAAACTATATTACACGGGAAAATCCAGGTCAAACTGCTTGTTTAATTTTGTACGAGTAGTGGTACTATTATGAATGACATTTATATTATGTAGATAATTTTTAATCATTTATTAAAGGTTATTATTATTTACTAATTCATATCACACGCTTTCCCAGCCTGTATTTTCAAGCTAAGTATCCATCGTGGTAAGATTAGGTCAAGTTTTTAAGAAATATGTTCTTCAAGGGTCAGGCTTCAAGGCATCAGTCAAATGATCAGTGGAGATTTAAAACCCTGTATTTTAGGGGCCGTTATGATAAATAAATAAAGTATTATAACGCAAAAATAAATAATCTCATTATATTATTAGATATAATAGGTCAATACAGTAACATGATAAGACGCGCTGTTACTGACAATATCGCTATGTTTTAGTAAAATCCATAACATTATTATTTATGACCACAAACAACATGCTTCGCTACAGACTTCAAGTAAACAAAGTAAACATAAATAAATCATTGGTCAGATAAGTCGACGAAATAAGAAAAAACTAGTGTCATTTTTAGTCTAAAGTTTAACTAAGTAATGAGGGCGGTGTTCAAGTTATTACCTGTCTTTTCATCACTGACTGTTTACTCGTCCAAAGGTTTAACTGCTAAAAAATCCCAATAGATTAGACATATGTATATTTAATAGTCTTAATTTTATGTGCAGTAAATAATTTATCGACATAAGAGATGGTCTGCTTGTAAGCAGCCTTAAATACAATAAGGTCGCGTTCCGTACACCGTCATATACTAATGAGAAATACATATATTCGAATATAGATTTACATTAATGCCGTTTTTGTACTTCGGAGAGTACGTTAAGCTGTCGAGTCGTTTTAAGTTCCATTAATACTCGTATATTACTTATGGTTTTAAGTTCCATTAATATATTATTGATTCCGTAAAATGGCCCATGCTCTGGAAAACTCTGTTGGAAATGGGTACGCCAAAACATCTAGTGCACCTACTCAGACGTCTTTACGAAGATGGAACAGCATCAGTAAGAACAGATGAAGTTTTATCTAGCCACTTCCACCCCAATGCTGGAGTTCGACAAGGATGCATTATTTCCCCGCTTCTGTTCAACATCTACACAGAACTTATAATGAGAATTGCCCTTGAAAACTGGACTGATGGAGTAACAATTGGTGGACTAAAAATCTCAAATTTGCGATATGCGGACGACACTACATTATTTGCAACAAGTATCACATGGAAGAGCTGTTGCAAAAAATGGAGTCAGTCAGTCTTAAGTTCGGCCTTAAAATTAACCGTAACAAGACAAAGGTAATGATTGTAGACCGTGCCAACGATAACTGGCCAGAAATTAAACAGATAGCAAAATGCGATGTTGTCCAATCATACATTTGTCTGGGAGCATTGATATCGAATGGCGGTGGATGCGAGGAGGAAATTAAGCGTCGTATGGCAGTGTCGAGGTCTGCTATGGAGAAGCTTAAGAAAATATGGAGGAACCGAAACATTACGAAAGCTACTAAAATCCGGCTGGTCAGAGCTCTTGTGTTCCCCATTTTCCTGTATGCTGCAGAGACGTGGACCCTGCGCGAAACTGAAATAAAACGTATTAATGCTCTAGAAATGTGGTGTTGGGGGAGAATGTTGGGCATATCGTGGACAGAGTTCCGAACCATCAAATCCATCCTGGAGGAACTGGAGATAGGACAACGCCTTTCCTCAATCGTGCAATCACGCATTCTCACTTTCTTTGGACACGTATCACGGCGTGGAGATACATCCATTGAGCGCCTTGTAGTTCAGGGAAAAGTCGATGGCAAGAGAATGCGTGGTAGGTCTCCGATGAGATGGACTGACCAGGTTAAAGCAGCAATGGATCACCCCCTACATGAGTGCTCCAGGAAGGCTGCAGTTCGAGACGAGTGGCGACGACTTGTTAAGCGTGCCACTGACACTCAAGTGACGACCACGACCACTCTGCCAAGAGTGTAGCGACTAAGAAGAAGAATATATTACTGGATCGATTAATATTAACTAGTTTTGGGTCGTTGCCGATTTTTTAAAAAAAAGAGGAGAGACCGTTTTCCGGTTAACGAAAACTAGTTGCGGAAACGGTTCTCGTTGCAACTGGTTACAGGGCGGTGCGGCGTTGCGGCCGAAAGTGGGTTATGAGGTTATCAAAATAAACGGTTACAGGTATTATATACACGAGATAAAATAGATAAAACTGTTAACTTAATAGTTCTTTAAATTAATATAAATAATAAATAAATAAATAAATATTTCCAGACAGGTCACACAGCGCCATCTAGTTTCCGTGGTAAGCTACGAGGCTTGTGTTACGGAAACTAGATGGTTGATAAACTACATATTATACTTTTTTTTTTGTAAATATATACATATTAGACCTATAAACACCCAGACCGAGACAAATTATACAATGTACAACTTGCCCCCGGTGAGAATCGAACCCACGGCAACGTTTGTTACCACTAGACCACGGAGGCGGTCTGTATGTTGATATAGAAATATTCAAGTATATTTGCTTCATAAGAAATAATATACTCTATTTGATTTACAAAAAAGGTAACATATTGTATTATATATAATAACTATATATATTGCGACAAGTACGGATGAATAGGTAGTTCGCGCAACGATGACCGCTTTAGTTCGAAACTAAAAACGGTTTTATAGTCGCAGAAGAAAAAATGGTCCTTTAAAACGGTTCGTCTCTGCAAAGCCCGCCACTAGTATGAACCATGGAATCGTTAATAAATTATCGTTAAAATTTACATTAGACCCTCGCCAACTCGTCTGGACAGGCGTGGCGAGTGTAGAAGAAATTTACCGGATATATATTCTATTTTTATCTATCTATGCATGTAAAGTTTGCTCCAGGTTTTACTAATACTAAATTATGAAATCGTTAAGAAATTGTCAAACAATTCACTTTAGACATTTGCCAATTAGTCTGGCCAGCGTGATGATAAATCGTATAAAGCCTCGTATTAGCAGTGGAGATTTAGATGGAGATTTTAGGGATTGTAATGATGAAGTCCAAGCACGATTTATGGATCAGGAATAATGCAACTACAGTAACGTGATGTAGCCCGAAACAGAGGGATTTATCAGTTTGTCTTGAGATTTACAGGAAATGCAGCAAGGTGGTGTTTAAATTTCCCTGTTGTGTTAGGGATCAGCTATTTCGCTTAAGAATTGTTTAAATCAATATTGACTTTAAGAAACTCAGTGCCTATTGCTATTTCAATGGAACTGATCACACTTGTTTTTGATTACGGTAGCATAAAATAAAACACTATCTTGAAAAACCCTTTGTTCTGAACTAGGACATTTATAGACTATGTTTTTGTCACTTTTGTTTTATATCAACAGATAAAAAAAAAATAGGACTGCTAAAATCCAACCACTTCGAAAAATGGGGCCAAAGAATTGAGGCCAAAATCATTCGTTAGTAAATAAGTTTTTAGCTCTTGTTGCACTTTTATAATAACAACAAAACAATATTTTGTTTTCAAATAAACTGACAAATTAAATGTAAACGAGCCGACCGCTCCAGGCTTCAATTTGAGTTAAATATTTATACATCTGATACCGAGAAGGGGGAAACATAACGGGGAGGCAACCACAACCGCATTTGCTTTCAAATCGCTGGAAATTGGACACAAATAATTATAATTAAATAAATTGTTGATACAGCTCATAATATTATTAATAAAAAATAGTTTTTGTTTTAAAATTAAAACGCGACTCTGACAACTATTTAACTTCACTGTGTAATGAAGGCTTCCCCCAAGGCTCGTCACTGCACGCGGTCTTTTACAACCCTTATCCAACCTTCTGTCCATCTGGCGTTCATTTATTTGGTGGTTTCCATACTATTTGACACACTTTAGCTACCTAATTTAAAAATATATAATATTGTTTTTGAATTTGAGGACCACGACCTACGACTACATTATTTGGTTAGGTAAGAAGTGCAGAATATAATGATCGTCCACCTGAAACTGGTTAATCGCGTTATGCCGGATTGAAATTCTAGATTTCAGGGCTGGGCACACCTGATGCCTACATGAATACGAAGCCGTAATGTTTACAATGCTGTGACAGACTGCACAGCTTACAGTCCTCAAGAAGTGAACCTTTTCATAGAGTACTGTATTTTTTTTAAAAATTCCAATTGGATATTAATAATCCCGTGTAATATATATTTATATAGGATATTTGATATATGCTTACTTAAAAGTATATACAGAGGCGAATTTCGGCTCTATTTTACCTTTCCTTACAAGTCTTCATTCACGGCTGACTGGGCCAGTGATTAGTCATTAGTCCAATTTTCACCTTTAAATACATGTCTCACTTATCAAAGCTTATGTATCCTTTGTTTTTTTTTACAATACAGTTTAATGAAGATGGCTATCTGGTATTGGAGAATATATTAACAGAAAAAGAATGTAATGAACTTTTAGATGCTGGAATTGCGTTGACACAAGATCTGCCAAGTATACAACAACGGACAGTATTTTCTACTAACGATGCAGAAAATCAGGTACCTACTATTTATAATATGAGCTTTACGAGTATCATACAACGATACAATATTCGGCTGGGTTGAGAGAGAAGACGAGACTAGTAATTGATTAAAACATTTATTTACATAAAATAGGATAATCACACAATTAAATAAATTCTAAGTTTGAGTTTATCTAATTTACCTTGACTCACAAGAGAGACTCGCGCTCAGCGTTGGGATATATAGGTGGGCGATGATGGTTTTTTTTTTAAAAGATATTTATTGTGTTTAGGAGAAAAATTACGTAGCAGAATACCAGATTCGTAACACAATCATCGAATAGGTACTTCAACACATAGCAGACATCGTTGGAGCAGTTACTACAGTTCATTAAACTAAACAAAAGCTTTGCACAAAATAACACGCAATGTACAATGAAAATACGAAGCCTGGGTTTAAAACTTAAGAGTTTTGAGAAATAACGACTACTAAATTGACCCATGCCGTGGATCACTATCCTTAGAATTGAGGATAACTATACAAGGAGGTGGCTCGGTTGTAAAAACGCGTTCCTTAAATCCTGCAAAGGTCGGTTCAAACCCACCCGGCTTGTACCAATGAGAAATACACTGTTCTTACGCACATTTGTCATAGATTTACAACACCACCGTTCCCGTGCCTCGGAGAGCACGTTAAGTCGTCGGTCTCGGATTCACTAATATCAACTTGTGGAATGATACAAGGAGAATAATTGTTGCATTATATGAAACTATTATTTATATTGTATTTGTAATCGTTTTCAGCAACTAGTCAACGACTATTTCCAAAATAGTAACGACAAGATTCGTTGTTTCTTCGAAAAGGATGCGTTAAATTCTGATGGCTCCCTAAAAGTAGATGAAAAGGTGTCATTGAATAAGGTAAGATTTAATATTACCCTGATGATGATGAATCTTTCGTCACATTTTGTGTATTTAACAAAACATAAATCCGTTTAATTATCATAATAATAATTTTCTTAATTTACTTTTATTATTATAAAAACATTTTCCAGTAATAAGTACATTAGATGACGCCTTTTGGGAGACGCCGGGGTAGTGTTGCCAATACTCATTTTAAAAAATCCGTTTTTTGCCTATACATAAACCCATAAATCATATTTTTGTCCCTATGCTTTCTTTTATACCCACCCTTTTCCGTATTTCGACGTTACGCATGCGGTCCGCCAAAGTGACGCCGCATATCCGACGCAACAACCTCATTCCTACTGCAACCCTACTTTCATGCGTATTCTGACATATCTACGTCTCGCTATCATACATCAGTGTTGGTACGAGCATGGCATTGTGTATGGCGAGCCGAGCTTTGTCGCTGACATTTTGACTGCCGATCATGACACTAGGGCACCGTTAACACAATTTTCCGCTATAATATTAACCAAAAAATAAATATTACCCAAAAATTACATAAACACGCTTTAAGGAGGTTTTAATACACCGCCATGAACCTTGAGTTTGACAGTTTAATTGCTAAATGGTTTAAAGGCTAATTTTTGCTTATGTCATATGTATAATCATAATAATAATGTTCGTAATGAAAGTCGATGAAATTTTAAAATTATTTAACATTAATCTGAAGTACTATTTACGTGAAGTGAAAGCGTCGACCAAGGGCGCTGAGGGATGATCTTGCTCTACCCTGATAAATGGGCTAGATCTAATGACGTCTGCAATTAAGTTGCATCTGTATGTACGAGTAAGTACGAATTTAGTGTGTCAAACCTTTAATATGCTTTAACAATGTAAAGTCAATGCAGCTGACGTTAGACGTTTCAATTCGTTACTTTGTGCAGAAAGTCGCAGGTTTTATTCCTGTGTCATCGTATGTACTTTGCATTTAAAGTTATTCATTTTATAAAGGAAATAGCGTGTTCCTTTTTACCTGACTGCGCGACGAAAAGAAGGATTATGTGTCTATCAGCCTATGTATGTATGTATGATTGTTCCTTAGTGGCACACTGGAGACCAAACGCGTGGTCCGATTTTGATGATTCTCATATAATAAAAATAAATAAATAAATATTTCCAGACAGGTCACACAGTGCCATCTAATTTCCGTGGTAAGCTGCGAGGCTTGTGTTACGGAAACTAGATGGTTGATAAACTAAATATTATAATATTTTTTTTGTAAATATATACATATTATACATATAAACACCCAGACCGAGACAAATTATACAATTTACAACTTGCCCCCGGTGGGAATCGACCGACCTCCCGAGTTCACGGCAACGTTTGTTACCACTAGACCACGGAGGCGGTCTCATGTCAATCGATTCGTTTTAAACAAGCGAGTGTCACTGAAGATATGACATTAAACAAATTTCAGTAAGTCGATAACCAAACGCCCTGTTGTGGAAAAAAAATAAATAAGTAGAAGAACTATATTGAGTATATCGTCGAATAGGTATTTTAAAATCATGTTGAGGTTTCTCTTATCATTTTTCATTTTGAGTAATTATTTTTAGGATCTATAATGATTCGAAGTTGGTTTTCATCCATTATCATTTAATTTTTTAAGGACTACCTACACCTACTTACATACAATAAACATGTAATAAACTTCATAAAGTCAATTAATAGGTAGTATGGATTAATCCAAAAATATTTAATGGCAATTTTGTAAAGATACAAAAGTAAGTAAAGTTACATACCTACAATACAAATTTCGCTTTAATGGTGTAGTTAAGAAAAATTTTAAATGGTTATCAAACTTTTTGGCGACGGAACCCTTAGTCTTGTTTTTTTTCTTTTTAGTATTACTTTATTTTCTTTCAGTTTTGAATTAAAGTTAATTTACGCAGTCGGTTTTTTTATATCGAAATAACCTTTTCTTTATTTATTTCTAAATAAATAGTGATAAAACGACGAGCTTGAGTTAGACTGGTAGAGAATGGAACACGCAGTGTGAAACGGTTCTTTACCAGGTAGACAGATGACTTAAAGAAGGTGACAAAATGCCGTGCGCAATGACAAATTACTGCAGTAGGGACAGGCTGATGATAAATTATTGATTATGATATGATGATTATTACTTTTAATTTCCAGGTTGGCCACGCTCTTCACTACCTCAATCCAACGTTTAGAAAGTATACGTACAGTGATCGCTTTAAAACCCTTTGTCGAAAGCTCGCATTGATCGATCCTGCGGTGGTCCAGAGCATGTATATTTACAAAAACCCGGGGTTAGGAGGAGAAGGTGGGTGTAATCAAAAATGCATGAGATTGTAATTTATACCATAGAAATTTACACAATTAATTTCTGTAGTTAGATAATTTAGATTTGTACAAAATAATCAATCTTTAAAGACTGTAATTTTAACAACGAAAGTAAAGTATTATTACTACCGTAATCCTTTGGAGGGTGGTCAGACACCATGCTGTTTTATAGATCTAGTTCCATTGCGACTGTAGAGAATAACTGATATGCTACGCGAGAAAACTCTCTCACACAGTCACCGTAACACACAATCGTGTGCTTAAAACAAACACCACTAAGGCCCTAAATAGTAAAATAAATAAATATTGATGTAAAACTAATGTAAATCATATATCGAATCAGCCTGTATCTTTCCGGGGAACGAGTTAATACAAAGTTTGCGGTATTCGAGCCCGCTCGGGGATTCTTTTATGTGTATTTTCATTTAAAGTTTCTACCTTGCATGGAATTGTGTTGAAATATAATACATTGCGATTACCGGCAGAAGTTTTGAGCGCTGGGGCTTTTTAGATGATTTGATAAACTGGGTACTCTTCTAATATAGCATAGTGTTAGGGAATGTTGTCAGTTGCTCCTGTTCTTAAAGACCGCGTTCCGCTTAGCATCAGATGAGCACTGAATCAAAAAAGATCAGAAAATAACAAAAAAATAGGCCGAGCTACCACCGCACTTTTTTTCTAACTATAAAAAAACCTTAATAATAATATAATATTTATTTATTATAACATTATTATTTTAACACGAACATGTGGTTCATCTGTTTTTATTTTGTATACAAGAAAGTTTTTCTCCAACACGTAATCTTTTTTATGCCCGTGTTTCTCATTAATATAATTATATAGGTATCGTTTTAATATAATTTAGAAGACAAACGTTTTTACCCGACTGCGCGACTCAAGGAAGGGTTATATGAGTATATCAGCCTATGTATGTATGTTTGTACCTATGTGGCACACTGGAGACCAAACCCGTGGGCCGATTTTGATGATTTGGTTTAATCCAGACAATTCGAATAATTATATTTTCGCGCGAAAAAAAACCTACTGTGTAAAAAAAAACTTTAATTAAAATTGAAAAGAAACAATAGAAAAAAACTAGTTGATACAATTTCAGACGATGCAAAAACACATGTTCCAAAAGGTTCTTAATTTATTAAAAAATATTAGAGTCAATATATTTGTGGTTTGTAAAATATAATTATATTACCATGTCTATATTTTGTTTTATTTTCAGTAATCGCTCATCAGGATGCTACCTACTTGTACACAGAACCAACCCCAGCAGTGGGATTTTGGATTGCCCTGGAAGACGCGACAATAGAGAACGGATGTCTTTGGTTGGCCAAAGGGTCTCACAAAACGGGAGTACACAGACGCCTTATACAAAACCCCGACAAGAATGCTAAACAAACAACAATATACGACAAAGAAGCCCCTGAGTATGAAGACTGTATTTTTACAGCTGTTCCAGTAAAGAAAGGTATGTGTAAAAAAATGTTTTCATGGTAACCACTCTTTGTTGGTCTAATGCGTCAACCATTGGTACCAACGATAGTAATACGACATTGCGCAGACTCTTTAACACTGTATTCTTAAATTATCATAATTTTATTTCCTTGAAAGTTGATAGACTACCGGCCAGTTGCAGAAAGGATGATTAAAATAAGCCCTGATCAATATTATTATATACAACATGTCATTGGTAGTTAGCTTGTCACTTAGGTTATTTTGGCCAATGACGTGCCTCTTAAGCATACGTTAAACATGTCAAAAGATAATCAGCCTTTCTGCAACATGTTTTTTTTTAAATATTGTATTGTGCCAGCGAGTATTAAATCCTCTTAAATAACAAACATGATACGAGTATCTTATAATGAACAAATACCTACATTATGTTTACATTGTTATTTTAAAATATACTCAGGCAGGGTCCTAAAACTATTATTCCAAAAATGACAATTTTGCGGAAGAGAGGATTTTAAGTTGACAAAGGAAATAGCGCACTTAATGTTACATCAAACACAAAGAACTCTCTATTCTTCACCATTTTATGAAAATTGCAAATTCTTTTAAGAAAATACTTAGTTGTACCTTTGGTAGTGCAAAGTAATCATAAATAATATTTGTTTTAGACCAGTAAAATTAAGTTCTACAAGGAACGAAAGTACAAAAAAGACAAAGGCATGCGGAACTCCATAGTCTAGCGGTTAATTACGTGGATTTAGATGCCGAGGAGCCAGATTCAATTACTGTGTCCCACAATAATTTATCTAATTTATTTCTGGTATTTTTCGAGTTTTGGTAAGATAGAGACATTGACGAGCTTGCCACTTGTTATGATGGGCCTATAGTAAAGTTCAATAAATAAACCATTTATTTTAAAAAGCGTGGTTTAACTACTCCGAAGGGGATACGGTCGTGATGATACTTTACTTTTCTTTTTTCCACTAATGAATTCGATGATCGATATTTTCTTCACGTTTGTGCGTGTATATATGTATGTCTACGTTTATAAATAAATATATTTCCATTTCCAGGGACATGCATTGTATTACACGGGCTGGTAGTACATAAAAGCGCCCACAACAATTCAGACAAAAGCCGGCACGCGTACACCTTTCATGTCGTTGAAAAACATAACAATCAATATTCGCGACAAAACTGGCTTCAGGAAGGACCTGGTGCTCCATTTGTATCGTTTTATACTACTTCGCCAAATGTTTAATAATTATTACGAAATTAATGTGTTATAAATAAACTGTTTACTTCTGCATACAAAGGTAGTTTTATTTAAAATGCGAAAGAAGTTTTGTCTGTATGTGCTCGTATTTTTTATTTTAAATACTTTATTGCACTAAAAGGCGGGCTTAATGGCCAAGCATTTTCTAACAACCAACCTTTTAGTTAGTTTTTAGTTAGTGTGGAAAAACTATGTATGGGTGCAAATTTATTATGATAAACTAATAATATATATAAGAATAAATAAATACATACATATAACTATAAAATACTAAAAATAAGCCTACATACTAATAAACAGTAACAATGATAAATCTTTAAAATAAAAATTAACACAAAAATAAAATGTAATGTTGATTTAAAAAACACTGTTTTGTTTGTTTAGAAAGTAGGTGATAAGTATGTATGAATGTTTATCCATTGTTCTTGCCTATATTAATATATGCCTGTTTATAATTTGATATGTTGTGGTCACCCTTTCTGGCGATTGCACCGATGCATCAATCTCTTGAGTGCAATACGGAGAAGGTGCAGCAACCCTATTCCATTACTTGCGCTTAACTTAATAGAATCTGTTATATTATACTTTATTAGAGTTGACGTTATGGTGCTTATAGATTTGAGAATTGTATAATATTTTGTAATTTTGACGCAATCTCTGACTTAAATTAAAAAAAAATAACGGAATTCACTAATAACGTTTACACTAAAAGTAATGGAATAGGACTGCAGGTAAATGTGCTCTACGTATTAAGTTTTTCACTAGGACGAACATTTCTAATGGATGTTAAATATAATTAACGTAGTATAGACTTTTACATTATGTTTCATTAGCGCCGTCATGTGATTTTGATTATCCATTCGAGTACGATATACTACTCCCCGGTTTTCTAAAGGATTAAAACACATAGCTCTTCTTTGCATTCGGGTTATAATCAATTAGTACAAGATATGTATAAGCTACCTTTACCGAGCTGTTATCCGAATGAAATCCATTTGCCCAGCGCCATTAAGCCCGCTCCTTGTACATAGTGCAATTAAGTTTAAATAAATAAATATCTTAGACTATATGTTAAACATTTTAATATAATGTAATTCGATAGCAAGTTACTTTGTTATATCAGCCAATTGGGTGCCTTATAGATTTTCCTTAGCCTGAATTAACCAATATATATATATTTTAACATCTATTAACATTAGTAGATAATACAAATAGTTCCGCATAATGTAAGATAGTGAAGTCACAGCAACATATTTTTTTTTATGTATACATAATATTGTAAAGGCTGTACATCTTCTTAAGAAAAATAAAATAAATTAATAAATATTTTTGCCCTTCTCAACCAAGTATGCTTTTGATCTGCCTCAGGCGATATTATTTTCAAAGCTTTGCCTCTTTGCAAATGCACTTTGAGTATAATAAATTCTAAGAACAACACTGCATTTAACTGTAAAAGGCGATGTCAGAAACTTGCATAGAAAATGGGAAATTTATCAAAGGGTGTTTACCGCAGGGTTAAGTCTTCAGAACTTTGTAAAATGTTCAACCTCGTCAACTTTATCGTAAGAGCATAAGAATAAGTGGAAAGTTTAGTTTTAATAAGTTAGATACTACCTTGAGATTTAGATCAATCATAGACATTGAATAAAACTCAAAATTGCGTCATATACGAGTACTTACTACACTCGCAGAAACATACTACTACTACCAAGTAAAGACAACACACACGCATTTTGCTGATTATCGCATCTTTATTATACCTAGGCTGTTCTACATAATAACAATAACAAAGCCATTTATGAACTGCCACCGCTTCAAACGTATAGTACCCTGGTAACGTATGACATTTAAATGAACTTGTACAATGTCATTCAGTTCGAAAATTAACTTCTTCTACAAAAGTGCTGACAATCACAACTCAACAATGCCATACTCATATAATGCTACCTCCTTAAACGTATGCGATCCTGGTACTCAATGACTTTTAGATGAACTTATTCAATGTCATTCAGATAGAAAAACTTGTTTTATTAAACGTCAATTATTCAAAATAACATACACTATTTATTGCTAATAATTAGAACTTTTCATAATTATGACTTTATACTTTATCACTTTCAATTGCCATTAAAAATAGAATAAAAAGTAGAATTTAATTAAACTACGAGTACTAAAATAATTAGTGCTGATTATATTTTTTATATCTAGATGTTTGCCTACACATATGCAATGCCATCATAAGAGGAAATGTCGACTGACAAGATATTCTTGTAAATATACTACTTAGTTTCTATGCTTCTTAGTAAAACTTAACACATCCTCTTTTACATCCCGTTGTATCCAGCATGAATACATGCAGCATGCTTGGATTTGAATTATCAATTAGCCTTCTTACCACCCCTCAGGGGTTATGGGGAATCTGTGTCGAGGTAGATACATTCTGACGGAGGTTGCATTTACTTTCCGTAACTACGGATAATTAAAGGTATACGAGCGGAGCGGTCTGCGCTGTCCCGTGGGACATCATTGGGGGCCGAGGTGTAGCCCTTGCCGTCATCAAACAAAACCATGCCGCTGCACCCCTGTATCCCTAGTCATAACCCTTCAGTGGCACTTTCCCCAGCCACCCACAGGTCCATGTGAGATATGTCTAAATAGGCTTCTACAATAGAAGTTGCTGTCACATCACACCTTTTATATACTAGTTAGTAATCATCGTAAACTAACAAGCACAACAACAATACATTCGTCATAAAATGTTATGTCTTTAAACGTATATGATCCTGGTACTAATGATGACTTTCAAGTACTTAATTTAAGTCATTTAGGTGGCAAAATAATTAATTATCAGACTATTTATTAACGTTTCGCTAAACTTCCTCAAGAATAAAAAGGTATTTTTTTTTTTCTATGAAAATAAGTTAGATAGAAGTCACAAAGGTTAGTTGGTAGAAAATGCATTTACGGCATTAAGCTCGCCTATGTACCTGCACTTATTTTGGTTTTGTACAATAAATAATTTATTATTATTATTATAGATGTTAATATATACAACGCATTTTTGTTTACCTAGCAATAAACACAATGAATATCTGTTTTACTCTTCTGCTAAATGTTTAATAATTCAACGGAATGACGTCATAGTCTCTATCTGCAATGAGTAAAAATAAAGTACCTTATTATAAAATTTTATTTTTATTGTCATTTAAAAAAAAAATAAGGGTGCGTCCATTAATTACGTGAGGCGTTTAGGGGGGCAGGGTGTCTAGCCTAATCTCACACAGTCTCAGACAAATATCGTGTATTATTCAGCGAGAAAAATAGGCTGACTATGTAAAACTTTATTATTATAATAAAATTTCACAAATAATTTAATGATTTATCTCTAAGCATATATTTTATATGTTTAAATATGTATCTATACTATTATTATTTCCAATTTCATTCACCCTACAATAATAATAATATTAAATTAGACTAAGTACATTATTTTATTTTATTTAAGCACCTACGGTATTTTTTATTTTTTTTTACTTGTGTTGTGTTTCATATTTTCTATTAAACTTTTTGTATGTTTAAACTTAGAATTTAATTTGATTTTATTTTTATTTTAGTTACCTACTATTACCTACCACTTATATTTTGTGCATGTTGTGGCACCTAAAGGTGGTACATTTATCGTCAATTCAATGTCCTAGTTTTTAAGCAAGTAATAATGTAAGCGACCACTGGTTGTCCTTAAATAAATAAATACTACAATTGTTATAAAATATCTTCTACTAATTTGTTTTAATTTTATTAATTTTTATATTTCCTTAAAATCCTAAAAAGGTCAGTTTAAACCCCGGCATGTACTAATGAGAAATACACTTTTCTTAGGTACATTTGTCATTGATTTACAACACCAACGTTTCCAGTGCGGAGTGTAGGCCAAATACTCCAGGAATTTCTGAAAAAAAAAAAACCAATAAAGGTAGTCTAGGACTCTGTGTCTATGATGATGATGATTAAGAATAGGTAGAGTATAATTGTTGGTATGTTTAGGGTAGGTTTCGATAGGGCTGTTATCCTTGTTATTAGTAAAAAGCCTACAGTGACATTAGAATTTAAAAAATATATGTCTTCCAACTTATAAGATCCTGGTACCAAATGACTTTCAAGTGCATAATGCAATGTCATTCAGGTAGGAAAATAACATCTGCAATACAAATTGCTGACTATCACAACTTTTTTATACCTAGAAATTGTCCTACATTGCCCAACATAAATTCAATCGTTATAAAATGATTCCTCTTTTAACTTATAAGTTCCTGGTACCACATGACTTTCAAGTGCATAGTGCAATGTCATTCAGGTAGGAAAATAACATCTGCAATACAAATTGCTGACTATCACAACTTTTTTATACCTAGAAATTGTCCTACATTGCCCAACATAAATTCAATCGTTATAAAATGATACCTCTTCTAACTTATAAGTTCCTGGTACCACATGACTTTCAAATGCGTAATCCAATGTCATTCGGGTTGAAAGTGAGCAACTACTAAGCGAATGTCTACAACACAAATTGCTGACTCTTAGGTACATTTGTCATTGATTTACAACGCCAACGTTTCTAGTGCCGAGTGTAGGCCAAATACTCCAGAAATTTCTGAAAAAAATAATACCAATAGTGGTAGTCTAGGACTCTGTGTCTATGATGATGATGATTAAGAATAGGTAGAGTATAATTGTTGGTATGTTTAGGGTAGGTTTCGATAGGGCTGTTATCCTTGTTATTAGTAAAAAGCCTACAGTGACATTAGAATTTAAAAAATATATGTCTTCCAATTTATAAGATCCTGGTACCAAATGACTTTCAAGTGCATAATGCAATGTCATTCAGGTAGGAAAATAACATCTGCAATGCAAATTGCTGACTATCACAACTTTTTTATACCTAGAAATTGTCCTACATTGCCCAACATAAATTCAATCGTTATAAAATGATTCCTCTTTTAACTTATAAGTTCCTGGTACCACATGACTTTCAAGTGCATAGTGCAATGTCATTCAGGTAGGAAAATAACATCTGCAATACAAATTGCTGACTATCACAACTTTTTTATACCTAGAAATTGTCCTACATTGCCCAACATAAATTCAATCGTTATAAAATGATACCTCTTCTAACTTATAAGTTCCTGGTACCACATGACTTTCAAATGCGTAATCCAATGTCATTCGGGTTGAAAGTGAGCAACTACTAAGCGAATGTCTACAACACAAATTGCTGACTCTTAGGTACATTTGTCATTGATTTACAACGCCAACGTTTCTAGTGCCGAGTGTAGGCCAAATACTCCAAAAATTTCTGAAAAAAATAATACCAATAGTGGTAGTCTAGGACTCTGTGTCTATGATGATGATGATTAAGAATAGGTAGAGTATAATTGTTGGTATGTTTAGGGTAGGTTTCGATAGGGCTGTTATCCTTGTTATTAGTAAAAAGCCTACAGTGACATTAGAATTTAAAAAATATATGTCTTCCAACTTATAAGATCCTGGTACCAAATGACTTTCAAGTGCATAATGCAATGTCATTCAGGTAGGAAAATAACATCTGCAATGCAAATTGCTGACTATCACAACTTTTTTATACCTAGAAATTGTCCTACATTGCCCAACATAAATTCAATCGTTATAAAATGATTCCTCTTTTAACTTATAAGTTCCTGGTACCACATGACTTTCAAGTGCATAGTGCAATGTCATTCAGGTAGGAAAATAACATCTGCAATACAAATTGCTGACTATCACAACTTTTTTATACCTAGAAATTGTCCTACATTGCCCAACATAAATTCAATCGTTATAAAATGATACCTCTTCTAACTTATAAGTTCCTGGTACCACATGACTTTCAAATGCGTAATCCAATGTCATTCGGGTTGAAAGTGAGCAACTACTAAGCGAATGTCTACAACACAAATTGCTGACTCTTAGGTACATTTGTCATTGATTTACAACGCCAACGTTTCTAGTGCCGAGTGTAGGCCAAATACTCCAAAAATTTCTGAAAAAAATAATACCAATAGTGGTAGTCTAGGACTCTGTGTCTATGATGATGATGATTAAGAATAGGTAGAGTATAATTGTTGGTATGTTTAGGGTAGGTTTCGATAGGGCTGTTATCCTTGTTATTAGTAAAAAGCCTACAGTGACATTAGAATTTAAAAAATATATGTCTTCCAACTTATAAGATCCTGGTACCAAATGACTTTCAAGTGCATAATGCAATGTCATTCAGGTAGGAAAATAACATCTGCAATGCAAATTGCTGACTATCACAACTTTTTTATACCTAGAAATTGTCCTACATTGCCCAACATAAATTCAATCGTTATAAAATGATTCCTCTTCTAACTTATAAGTTCCTGGTACCACGTGACTTTTAAATGCGTAGTGCAATGTCATTCAGGTAGGAAAATAACATCTGCAATACAAATTGCTGACTATCACTACTTTTTTATACCTAGAAATTGTCCTACATTGCCCAAGATAAATGCAATCGTTATAAAATGTTTCCTCTTCTAACTTATAAGTTCCTGGTACCGCATGACTTTCAAATGCAGCGCAATGTCATTCAGGTAGGAAAATAACATCTGCAATACAAATTGCTGACTATCACAACTTTTTTATACCTAGAAATTGTCCTACATTGCCCAAGATAAATGCAATCGTTATAAAATGTTTCCTCTTCTAACTTATAAGTTCCTGGTACCACATGACTTTCAAATGCAGCGCAATGTCATTCAGGTAGGAAAATAACATCTGCAATACAAATTGCTGACTATCACAACTTTTTTATACCTAGAAATTGTCCTACATTGCCCAAGATAAATTCAATCGTTATAAAATGTTTCCTCTTCTAACTTATAAGTTCCTGGTACCACGTGACTTTCAAATGCGTAATCCAATGTCATTCGGGTTGAAAGTGAGTAACTACTAAGCGAATTGTCTACAACACAAATTGCTGACTACAATTCTATACCTAAAAAGAAGTACACCTACAAAACCTCTTCAAACTCATGAAAGCCTGGTAAAATTTATGACTTTCAAATGCACTAATACAGTGTGTGTATGTGTGGAGATGTATGTCATTGCAACAAGGTTCCGTGGGCGTTGTACTAGTGCAAATCTACAAGGCTTACAGAAACGGTAAGGAGATGTATGTTTAAACATATTCATTTTCACGATGTCATAATGTACCTTCCTCCAGTTGCAATAGGAGCTATAATGTTGTAAGTCGAAGATAATCAAATTTTAATGTTTGATATCAAGTTTATGTGCAGTTGCATTTTATACCTCCCAGGACAAATCCCAGCTGAACGAACGTTACATTATAAACTTATGCGATTTATTATGTAGTTTCTGGTTTTAACGGCTTTATTTAGTAATAAAGCTTTCATAAAAATGTTAGAAGTCGCTGAAAAACCCAAGGACTTAACGTCATGTTCGATATATTCTAATCTACATTGGCATAATTAGTTTTTGTTCTGTGCACGACATGTGACACCGCACCCACTTAATTGCAAGCGGTACGCGAGATTCAAGAATAGGAGCAACTGACACCATGATGACTAACATCAGTCCCTATACTACTATGCCGGCTTAATAAGCTAATTTTTTACACTAGAGAACTGTACCAATTATTTAGCATTTTAAATGCGACAATATAAAATTAATACCTAAGCTTCAGCTAGACAACTTCAGGACCCGTACTGTGGACAGCTCTGATATTTCCATATTTTAATAAAATAATAGAGTAAGAACTCCATCTAATATATGACGTCAGTTACGTCACAGAATTCATCATATACTCTCATATACACTACAAGTAGGTAAGTAGTCAAGTGGAGAAAGTTTCATAATTATTATTACCAGGAAAACATAAGATGAAAGTAATATAGATTAGACGATCCATCATTTTCGCTGCCAGCTTGAGTCTATTTTATTTATGCACTTCAGCAAGCTCAGAATTTTCACTAAGGCTGCTTCTTATCCACCAGAGATGCTAAAAAAATGAGCGTCCAAAGAACATATATCGACCACAATAGTTAAAAGTATCATCACGACTGTAATCCCTAACAGATTGGTCAGAATCCATGCTTTTAAAAAAAGCGAGTCTCATTCAATTATCAATCTAATCCAATTTAACGGTCTATCTCGACAAGTGGCAAGCTCGTCGTTTATAAATTAGGTTTAAATTGATTATATTTATTTTATTTTTCTCTACAAATAGATTAATCAGACGAGTATTATTATACCCTACTTATGTCTTGAGCAGTTTTAAGGTTTTAGGTTTCTGCACGCAGCAGCCGTGAAAAGTACCTTTTCAAGAAAAGTTGGAGCTATGTTATCGAGTTACCCGAGAGAGAACCCCGGTTGCGGCCTGAGCAATTGTCCTTTGTCTGCCATCACGTAAACCTAATTCTAACAATACCTTTTATTTATTTATACTTTATTGAATGACCAAAGGTGCACTTAAAGCTAACAACAGTTCTCTCTGCAAGTCTAGCTTTGTACTCACTGATAATGAATTGGAAGGTCCATAATGAGTAAATAAAAATAGAAAGAAAATAAAGTAGCAGCACGACCACAACTTTTTACGATACAATAATTAAGTTGCCAGACTTTGTTTCTTTTACAAGTTATGTGTTTGGTTAATAAAATTTTACTAAAACTTGATCGGCTAGTACCTCGTAAGTATTATATTCCTTGGCTAGTACATTAGAAAAAATTCTAAGTGTCAATTAACAGGATAATACCACTCTGGATTCATGAACGATTATTTTGCTGTTGTTGCCGAAAACCCGTGGAACAAGCTGCCGGTAAATATACGACAAGCATCCAACCGAAGCATTATTAAAAAAATGGTATATTCATATTATTTAAATAGCTCATAACAACTCATTTAGTTTATTTATTATATTATTAAATGTAGTGTTTGTATTAATGTTATGTAATGTATGTATTAATAAAACGGTATGTATTATTAGTATTTAGTTTATTATAGTATTTATTATTGTAGTTTAGATAATATTGCATATTTATTACGTAATCATATTTCTCTAATTGCACCTAGCGTACGTCTTTAATGTTCTACAGTGTCCCTAATGTCTATACAGTATACCTATGTCTAGCGACATTAAGTCCGCCCCTTGTATATATTGTGCAATAAAATTTTAATAAATAAATAAATAAAATAATAAATATATGTACCTATAAATTATTACATTCCTTAGAGCAACACCGCGCGTTGTTCTAAGTTACATTCAAAATAAATCAATATACAGATTTATGTATTTCCTGGCATAAATTTACCATCGGCTATATCGGAAGTTATTTTTATTGTAAGGGGATAAAGTGATCACACCTTAATAATAATACAACGTTTGTTAAATAAATTGTTACAACGTTTTCCTTTAATCCAGAAAAAGTCGCGGTTTGAACAATGACATGTTCTAATCAGAAATACCGCGTCTGTTTAAAGCCAAAATCGCATCGCGTCGTTCATCCCTGTTCCACTAACGCTAACTTGTATATTTAGAATTTTTTGTCAAGGAAAATAACATCTGACCAGAAATATGTTCTGGAATCGCCAGATGTCGAGGTCTAGAACTTCTATGTGATGACACTCGTAACAATACAATACAGAAAAAAAACAAACGTTTCATTTTGGAAACGATCCCGTATTTAGAAGAAAAGAAAGTGTACATCATATAGAATACTAGGAGCACATTACAAGCGAAGAGTATTAATAATCTTAATAGACGACAAAAATTGCATAACGTTAATCAAACACATTAATAGCATCGTGACATTAATTTGTTACAATGTAATCTTTATATATAAAAGACAAAGTGCTGACTGACTTATTAATCTTTACACAGCCTAAACTACTAGAGCCAGGGTTATGAAAATTGGTGTCCTTTTTATGATTCAATCTCCCTTAATAGGGGGTAAATTCAAGTTATATTATATAATGGCATATTATTCACAGTTGTCAAATAAATAGAGAATGTAATACTTAACTTTGTGATGGCATCACCAATTTTAAACTTTGGTACTCTTTATTAATAATTTATTGATATAAAAATATATTGAACAATATGGTTCCAGTATTGTTTTCCATGCTTAATTTAATAAAGCAGCAGAGTCACTCTGACAGTCGGATCCAATTGCACATGTCTTATGCTATACTCAATGTAGTAGTACGACATGTGACCTAGCAAATGTCCACAATATTATGTATTTATTATTATATACACAATATGATAGCTTGACAAGATGATTTTTCACATTTGTCTTTAAGCAATCTAGGTTATAAATGTAGTATTACATTTGTCATTTCCTTAGGAAGTAATAACTACCACGGATAAAGCCGTGCAATGAAACAATAGTTATAATAACTTAGATAGATGTTATTGCTGACCAAGGAATATTATTCTTGTATGTGTAGTACGCATGTGTGCGTGCCATTAATTTATGATTACATTTTATCAGTCGTAGAGAAAGTTCTTTACATTTTTCCTACTAGGAATACAGAAGTTAAAAGTGGTAAGCTGTTTTACTCATACTATAAATAAACAAATGAAAGTAAACTCTTAATAGGTGATATAACATTTTGTGAGTATGCCTTGGAATGGAAGATTACTGATATTTATTTATTTGCTTATTTATACCAAAACTGTAACCATCAAATAAAAACATACAGCATCTGAAAAAATCTCTTGATGTTACGTGGGATGAAAAAAATACTAAGGACACATAACATTAGAAGAGATGCTCCTATCTGATCATCTGAACGTCTCTGTTATACATGTGAGTATGTGTGTGTGTGATTCGCTGAAAATTGAATATTTACTTCCATATCAAAAATCACAGACTACCATTTTGTACTTTACAAAGGCTTTTTGAGTACAGAATCTGAAAACATAAAACTAGGTTTCAGTTGGATGAAAATTGAAATAAAAATGAATGATATTAAAAGCAATAATTGTACCTAGACTTAAATAGCTAAGTAACTACATATTTTTACAAGTGCCAATAGTGTGTGGTAGTGTTTTCATTTGTATGAGAATGTATGAGTCACGTAACAAATAAAGAGATTTAATGAATTTGTTTTTTTTCTATCCCTGAAAATACAGCTATCTGGATACTCGAGCTGAAAATTGTACTAGGAACGCATAACAATTGAGGAGAAATATCTACCTAGAATAAAATTGCCGATCGATAAATTTACATAAATGCCAAAAAGATTGCATATGTGTGAGTGTTTCAGTAGTGTTCATTTATTGGTGTATCATCAATTGTGACAATGTGTGTATTCAAAATTAAGTGATAGCTTATTATGAATCATTTTTAAAAGACAAGGACAGGTAGTTGTCTAATTGTCTCGTACTTTTTTCACCCACGGCATAGCAAATATTCCTTGAATTAAAATTGCACACATACATATTTGCTATTGAATGAATGCCACGTCGCACTATAAGTGTAAGTACCTATACTCTGTGCCAAGAACTTTTAATTTTAGTATATACAATACGATTTCTGTTTTGTACTAAGTAGGAATGCATTTCCACAATATAGTTTGGATCTCGCAGTATCAGAATTGTTAAAATTGAGGGTTCTTAGCCTCATAAAGCATATTGTTGCAAAGGTGTGCATTTACTTATTTATTTTATGCGTATTACCCGACTGTGTTTAAAAACTTAATTGGACACAATTAAAAGGGGCTAACATAATACCGATATAATTTTCTGCCTGCTAACCTTAAGGACAATAAGAGAGTATTAAGTGACAGGAGTAGATGCACAAATTAAAAATAAATTAAATGATTGAAATATGTACATTTATCCCATTTTTCAGAAAATGCAGTCTTAACCGGGGGAGCAAACCTTGCATATACCTACCGGCACATATGAGTATGTACCTACCTACTCTGCGTTATAAGTTTTTTCTTAACAGTTTCGGCACGCAAACGCGAATGCCTTGTTTACTCGTAATTGTAAATTGCGAAGTGCAGACCAGGTTAGGTATTATTCTTATTAAATACAATTGATATTTCAAAAAAGTACTGCAAAATCAAAAGGAGCTCGCGGAGACAAAGATCTTGTCTATCTCATGTACATCAAATATATATATATATATTTCTTCCTTGTAATAAATATTAAATAAAATCTGGATTGTTTTTTGCACGGTGTCCAATCTGAATAAGAAGGCCCTGATTGTTTCAATAACTAACCCCCAGTTTCCGAAAAGATGATTTAATTAAAACAGGTTTCTCCACATGACACATCAATAGCCTAAATAAGAAAGTGTCACAAATCACGTGTAGTATATCAAAATATTAAACATGGATTATTTTAATCATCATTTAGGAACTGTTGTTTAGTTTATACCACGTATTTTAAAGTAAGTATTACTGTAACCGATCACGTTGTCTTTAAATAAATATAATATTGTATCCCTATATCGCGTTCCTTAAATCCTACAAAGGTCGGTTCAAACCCACCCGGTATGTATCAATAAGAAATACACTTTTCTAAGTACATTTATCTTAGATTTACAACACCATCGCTCCCGTGCCTCGGAGAGCTCGTTAAGCCGTCGGTCCCGGTTCCACTAATACCAACTTGTAGAATCGTTAATAAATTGTCATAAAAAATTGATATCATATCAAGCCGTCTGGCCAGCGTGGCGAGTGTAGGCCAAATTCTCCAGATATATGTTCTGGAACGCCCATCTCCAGCAGTGGAGGTCTAGGACGCAGTGTTCGGGGCTGTAATGATGAAAATGATAATGATCCATATATCTAACCTCTATTGTTAATAAAACACAACTAAATAACTCCCTTCAATCTCAATATATCACTATACGAGTACTTAGGTTAGTCGCGATCACAGCGACATTATTGCCGCTCGGCCAATACCACCGTTGTATCGGTGGCCAGCGCTCCGAGCGGCGCCCACGAGAGTGGAATCAATCCGCGCACCAAACGGTCAAACGTTTTTTCTCTCACAATTTTCATAGCTTTCTTTACTCAAGTAATTAACTGCAAATTCTACTTCTACAATAAACCATATATAGTCCGCTAAACACTCTTTAATTCAGCCATCGAAGACCCGCAGCAGTATCCCTACGTGGTTAGCAGCACAAAATAGGGACTGACGGTATATAGGTACTTTTTTACTATTTCAATCACGATTATTTTTTTATTTAATATTACATGGTAGTATTTCCATATGTTTTTAATCCTTTTCATGTTTAAGCTGACGCTGTTGTTTTAGTTCTATTTGTTGTTGGATATTAGCAATAGTTTTCCTTAATTAAATAAATAAGTACTATATTATACCAAGTAAGTTATTTATGAAGGTTAGTTGGCAGAAAATGGATTGATGGCATTAAGCTCGCCTATAAAATAATATTAATAAATATAGGTCTAAAAGTATATATATAATAAGTATAAAAATAAAGGTCAATGATTAAAATATGTAGTTTTTATTCATTGACCGAATATAATAATTATTACGTGATTCACGTTGGACATTTTATTTTTTTATTTTGTAATTTTTCTTGTCTAGGTATATTATTTTGACATTTATTTATATTATATAAGATTTACATATGTAATAAACCTTTATAAGATTAATGTTTGTGAATAAGTTGTTTGTTTTAGCCGTAGTTTTAGAATAATTGTTAATTAGTGTTAGGGCTCAAATTAATATTTGTTCGCCTCTTAAGGTAGATTGTTGCAGGTAAAAATATATTGTTCATCTTGAATTATAACCATACAATCACAAATAAATATTTTATTTTATTTCATTTCATATGTACCTGCACTTGTTTTGGATTTGTACAATAAATAATTTATTATTATTAAACGAGCTTCCAAGACGTTTTTATCAAAATTATACAGTATTTAGTTGGGTGGAAGTGGAAGTGGAAATCATTTAATTACTATTTTTCATCTTATTAGGTGTCTTAATTAAATACGAATACGCGAACAACGCAGGTTTGCGTGCGTTTGGTCCAATCGGTAGGGGTTCAATAAAACAAGCCTTTATAACTTTATAATTATATTAGCTTATTAGCTCAAAAGTTGTTTTTTGGCCTAATGAGCGACTAGCCAGATAGACTTCGCCTTGCACTCCTCCACAGCAGTTCCTTGACGTGGATACGTCGGTGGCTTCTTCTTAGCCAACGGATTCGTTCTTACATTGGACGACGACGCGATGCTTTATACTTTTGGTCAATTCGTAAATATAAATTTGTTTATAAAGTTAATTAATACACTCGACACAGAGTATAGGTAGATATTTTATCAAGTTCAGTACAAAAAAACTGGTTTGTTTACAGTGTGGTAAGGGAATGATTGTACTTGGAAGCACGAAATTGCACTGTATTGCATCTGAGTTACCAATTTGTTTTTAAAAAAGGTAATTTCATTTGTGGCTCTTAGCAACATCAGGGTACGTAGGAGGTTCTTCGTTCTCAGATACCAGGAGAACACAATATTGAAGGAGGTATAAGAAATTATAATTTTAATATAAGGTTTAGTACTCGTGTGTAGAAATAAAAATACCTTTATTTCTTATAGATATACGATTTACTTTTGGTACAGCGCATGTTTTGTATGGAAATAGGCGTAGCATGATATTTGGGTCTTCTTTAATACACATTCATATCTTGGTTTAACCAAGTAAGGATATTAACTACTAAAATATATAATATTAAATGAAAATGTAATTACAGCAGTAGTGGCTAATTAGCTTCTTAGATCGTGTTCCGAATTATAAATATTCACCTCGTCAGAGAAATAATAATAGAAAAATATATCCTTGCCTAAATTGCAGATTTGTCAGATAGATAGTTATTTTTAAATAATTTGAAAATTAGAACGCATACTTTATTAGTACTTCCCCGCAAGGTAACCGTAAAACATAGATTATTAATAAAACTAAAATAGAGTAATACTTCGTGTTAAATTAATGGCTGTAGTAATTGGTACAAATGATAATCACACAAAGTCCTTCAAACGTTTGTATAAAATCTCATTTCTAGTTTGTACTCAAAGTAGGTAACTAAGTTCTAAGCCCTGCTTATTGCGAAGTTTTTAAATTAAAAGTTCGATATGAAACAAGCCGGGATTAGCTTGGAAATAGATGAACTTTCCTATATCTATATTAGACCATGAGCCATTCACATCAAACTTTATCAAAGGGATTAAAATTTAATTGAGGCAAGTATATCTAACTTCTGTTACTAATATCACCATCGTCATCACAGCCCATAAAACACAGAGTACTAGACCTCCACTATTGGAGATGAGCCTTTCCGAAATTTATGGACAATTTGGCCAACACTCGCCACGCTGACCAGACGGGTTGGCGAGGGTCTGTTAACATGTCATTTTTATATGTTTCGTCGACAATTATCAAGCTTACATGCCTCTTTGATTCGAAGGCTTTTAAATGCACCATCTGCCATTGTTTTACTTATTTGATCGTTATAGGTGATTCTTGGTCTACTAGGGCCTCTTTTACCCACAACTTTCACATTATATATCAGGTTCGTCAATTATTCTTCACTTATCTTTCCAACATTCCTGAACCATGAGATGGTGCCTTTGATGCTTTTTTTATACCTACCCCTTTGCATATTTCGTCGTTACGTATGCGACCCGCCAAAGTGACGCAGCATGTCCGACTCAAGGGTTCGTTCGAAGGAACATTGCTGCCAAATGTCATGGTTTAGTAATTATAGGAGTAAATATAATAATGATGGATTTTATAATCTCAATTAAAAAAAAAACTGTTTTTATAATTTATCGTTAGTTAATGAATTAATATCGTAAATACTTGTTCATTTAAGTATTGTGTCTAAACAGGGTGCGTACAATGACCTTATTATTTCGTCAATATTTTCATTGGTCGTTTAATCGTATAGATAAACTCTCAAATATATATTAACAGCAAAACATAAACTACATATTCTCTGTTATTATTTTAAAATAATATTAAGACCTCGCCAACTTGACGCCAAAGTGGCGAGAGATGGCTGAATTCCTCAGAAATGTTCTCAAAGGTCCAACTTCTCACTCTGTATTTTAGGGGCTGCGATGATTATAACCATAAAATAAAATAAATAAATAAGGTCGAAATATTACTAGGTATTCGAAACGAATGTTAAAATTAGATCTCCATAAACAAATTTTTCATTAAGCGCAAGCGTTATAAAAACATCCTTTACAGAACGAACAATATTTAAGCCAATATTAAAAATGGTATTCTCGTATAAAGCTTAAAACTATAGACGACAGCTACTACCTAAAAATGCAATCTTGAAAGGCACCATACACAGCTACTCTTAAGCCTAAACAGAGCCAAGCAAATGGTAGGGCTGATGAAGGAAAATTGTACCTTAAACAAACGCGAAGAATATTTGAATGAAGCATGGCGCACGTGCTCATGGAGTTCTCCAGTGTGGCTACTCCTGGGTTAAAGTTCCTACAGACTGTGAGGACTCCTCGAGCTGCAGGAACGTGACGGGTCTCCTAGACTTCGTGAATGAGATAGGATGGCTCTAATAACGAGGCCCAGGTCACAGACTATAGTCTTTCGGAGAATTGGGAAAATTTCTGAACGGTACTTAACCCTTAATTAGGCGCATAGGGTCAAGACTTTTAAAAGTGAAAAAATATATGTCTAAAAGTACTTGAAGCGCGCTGACGCTCTTTCTAACTTTCTATATCCTCATGCGGTACACAAATTAGTTACGGTCAGGAAATCAACGCATGTGCGCGTGACGATACCCTCCTGAGTCCTGACCCCATGCTAACACTAGCGTAACATTTATTGACAGATATTTTTTATATTCTTGTATTCTTTTTGTTTTATTTTTTTCTCTTTAAATTTCTCTGAAATTTCTCTAACGGTAAAAGAAATCCTATACCGTCAGAGACATTAAATATATAACAAGACGGGACAAGGAGCCAAACGGTATGATAATTAATTAGTGTATGATAGTGCACTGCTGGTTATGGTCGAGTTTGACATGTACTTTCCCATTAATTTTATTGTTTCATTGTTAATATGCCGACCTGCATGCTGCAACAGTGTAAATGTTGTTTCATTGACAATATGCCGACCAGCATGCTGCAACAGTGTAAATGTTGTTTCATTGACAATATGCCGACCTGCATGCTGCAACAGTGTAAATGTTGTTTCATTGACAATATGCCGACCTGCATGCTGCAACAGTGTAAATGTTGTTTCATTGACAATATGCCGACCTGCATGCTGCAGCAGTGTAAAACAGAGTACATAGCTTAAATAAAATCTAACAAGTATTTTATATAATTATTTAACGACTTATATTATTATATGTCGTACGGGTCATTCGAGAGACATGTATACTGACAGTGGATCCGGTCCACAAATTCAAGGTACGGAGAGCTATGCTTGGAATTTCTCTGAGTGATAGAAACATTGATATTTCATATTTATTTAAAACCAAAGTTACTGTCATACAAGTATCATACAAAATTAGCAAGCTGAAGTGGCAATGGACTGGACACATCTGCAGCAGAACGGATAACCGATGGGGCAAACAGGTTCTAGAGTGGACACACTAAATTAAATATATCTAAATATAATTATATATATATTATATCAAAACACTAAAAGAGTATATTACTTTAAAACTACATTACATTATTTCCGACAGTTTACTTCTATAATTTTGATATATAAGTTTTCTTAAATTATCCTTATAAATAAATACCTATATATTATATGGAAGAAAAGCAATTTAAGAAACATTGCCGTAGCACCATTAAAATTGGACCACACAATAAAAAGTTATAGCTCTACAAAAAACATTTTGTTCCTAACTTCTGGTATCGATATTATTAGTTATTTTTATGAAGTCAAAAGTTCTATGACATTAGATAGTGAAACAAAATAAGACGCGTTTTATTTATGCGTACTTGACTAGTAAACAGTGTTCTCGCGGGCGCATTGTAATCGTGTGAGTGATATGGAGTGATATGAGGGCCGTTCACACTGCCGTTCGGGAAGTAGACTATCGCCAGTCCGCTACCAGCCCTAGGACAGACTACAGCCTCGGATCATGCGCTCCGTCCTGACTCTCACGCTGGTCGTCCTCGCCACCTGCCTAATCTGTAAGCATTATCTATCCACTAATCTGCAATGCGAAAAAAATATTGACCACACTTAATCGATGTGTGCCTGAAAGACACCGATACTGTTATAAAATATACTTGTTTTTTTATCTATTTTATCATAGTCTCATTACTTAGGGCGTCTTTATATTTTAGCATTCCTTGGTTGTGCTTCTTAAAGAACTCACCCTTTCCAGAGTGCCTAATCGAAGGGGGCCTTCTAGTTCCTGCCAGATCACTAACCGATGATTTATATTGACTTTAATGACATTAAACACTTTCATGAATGAATAATTTTGCATAGTTCTGATTATTAATTTGCTAGTTATAAAAAGCTCTAAAAAGACTTGTATGTAAATGTTATTATCAAATTCAAATCCTACTATTATTTATAAAAGCAAAATTTTGAGGATAAATGGATAGGCAGATAAATGGATGTTTGTTGCTCTTTCACGTAACAACCTTCCACAATACTCCATATATGACGGCGGTATCATCTAACCACGCATCTAACCCTACAGCCATAATTAAATCTTGCTTCGATCCAAGGACGGACATAGACTATATACTCGTATGGATAAAGGCGTTGTCTTACCACTACATGTGAACTTACAGCCGAGTAAAAATTTTTTTACCGATCACTATATTACACGGGCAAAGTCGGTTCGAATAGCTAGTTAAAAATATAATTATTCTTAATTATAATTATCAGAATAGAACACTAGGTACTCATGTGTGTTGTCCTTGATTCACTTCTTAATGAACGATAACACTATTTATGAATTCCCTGATAACATGTTATTTAATTAATGGAGGATTTTAACAAATTATATACGATTCACCAATAAATAGTTAAATGCAGTGGTGGTTGAAATCAAATCATGTATTTCCTTAGGTTAGTACACAACACTTGGATATTGACAATACATATATTTTTATACAATACAAACTTGACTGGACCGAATCTAACAGCAATACAATTATAATAAATAAAACATTGTAGCCAAAAGCAAGGATTTTGTACTTAATTATAACTAGATACTTAAAATTAAATATGTTTGAACCCTGCATGTTCGAGTATTAATGAGAGGGAGACTTTTCTTAAGTACATTTGCCATAGGTTTACAATACCGCCGTTCTCGTGAAGAGGAGAACACGTTAAGCCGTCGGTCCCGGTTCTACTACCTACTCGTAATAATTTGACATAAAATTGTTAAGAAATTTAAATAAGACTTTGCTAACTCGTTAGCGTAGCGTCAGAAGGCCAATTCTCTCGAAATATGTTCTGAAAGACCCATCTCAGTTCTTCAGCACTGGAGGTCTAGGACTCTGTCTTGTAGTGGCTGCTAAGTAAGCTGTAGTGAGTAGGAGTACACATTTCAAAGCAAACTTTCGTCAAATGTCAAATCTTTTAGACTTTTCTTAAGCTGAGTTGCACTAAAATGTTATCTATTTAATTGTTACGATTAATGGCGTCAAACTTCCAGTTTTATTTATATTTTTACTTTAATCGTTACAATTACAGATACTTTGTTTTTGGTACAAATAATTTGAAAAAAAACAACGTTGGCGGTTCAAACCCGCCGTACATGCCGAGGGGTTTGAACCGACCTTTGTAGGATTATAAGGCGTTCTTACAACCGAGCCACCACCGCACCTAATGGCGCTGATTATCTAACACTATATTTTAATAAATTCTGTCACATTTTCAAAACTACGATATTTTTTTACTTAGATATAAAAAATGGGGTAAAAATATGAACTCCGGTAGAGTCGTTAGCAAAAAGATAGGGTTAACAAATGGCGCAGGTCATTTCCGCCATTTATATTCTATCTAAAAACACCATCTTTTTTAGAGGCAAAAACTAGCAAGCTATTATAATCGCATTTCAGAATTAGTAGGTATTTAAATTGCTCTTACAATATTGCAAGAGAGATTTCTACATATACGTTTAGTGTTTTTGGTGTACATTGCTTGTTTAATTTAATTAAATTCAATTAATTTATTCACCATAATATACATTAAGTACACTCAGTTTTGTCAGTTAATAATAATATTGTTTACCAATCAGGGCAGGATAGCAGAAGAATGCCATTTATAGCAAAGAACAGCCATCGTCATCACTACAAACAATTAATACCTACTCGTACATAGATGCTGCTGGGCATTGTCACTTAAAATCTAGAAATTAAACTATAGTATTTAAAATCAAGCTTGTGTTTAGGTAAATTATAACACTAATGCTGAACGAATTTAGTTATTACTGCACTCGGGTATGTATTGATGGAAATCATTTAGAAAACTATTCATATAGTTATTTTATTTAGTTATTATCTAATTAGTACAAATTATTAAGGAATTAAAATCCTAGATAGAATATTGGGTTTGGCCGATACTGATAGGGACTGACGTCACTATCTCTAATTTTTTCTCTTTAGTCAAATACTTAACCCGATTACTATTACGCGAGTGTTGCGGTAAGTAATAAAATAAATCGCTATGACAGAAATCGAACTGAGACCTCCGAAATGGAGTGCATTTCGTTTGCTGATGATAGTCATACAGGATGATACAGTGATAGATAGAGATGCGAGCGGAAATAATGAGGAGATAAAGAACCCATTGGGGGCATAGTGATTACAGAAGAGTCAATGTTTCATGGCTTTCCGTGGTTATAGTAGTTAATAAATGATTTATAAATTAAACACTGTTAAATAATATTAATAAAATTAATAATAAATTAAACCTAGTAAAACGTTAAACTATTAATAATAAATGACCTCTAGAAAAGTCCCAAGGAGACTGGCCAATAATTGCCAGCATTCCTTTCTCCAGACGTTTCCGTCAGCCGTTTTGACAAATCCTTGGGCAGGCGTTAATGAATAATATTTTTAAAATCTATTTATATATAAAATTTTAAATTAAATAAACTATATACAACAAAATCAAAATTAAACCTAAAAAAAATATAGAAAATAAAAATTAAAAACTTACAAAAAATAGCTTCTTCAAATCAGCATTTTCCATATTTAAAATTAACTTTTCTAAATTATTTATTTATTTAAATACTTTATTGCACATAAACTTAAATTAGTGAATTAATGCCGGTTAGGTAGTAAGTATACATACGTTACCTCAACGGCTCCTTCACTCAATTATTCCTTTCAGCTGTCAAACGGAAGGACGCCTCTTCACGTGACTACCCCCGCGTTCGTTTTATAGCATTTCCAACATCTCGTAGCAACTTCATAAACCAGCGCGAAATGTCGTTTTTGTTAAGAAATACCACTTTTTTTAACAATGCTAACATTTCTTAAATAAAACGAGCAGTGAGACTACTTTTTGAGAAGTATCATCGTATTTAAAATCGTTTAAAATACCTTTTTAACAAATATTATAGAGAAAACTATAAAGTATATAACAATGTAAACAAACCATTTCATATGTTAATGACATCTGTCAAAACGTAACACCAATTTACCACCTCCTTTCAACACGGTGCTGACATACGAAATTAGCATCAAATGTTAGAATTTTCATTAAACGAACGACTTGTGCTAAAAAAAAGTGGTGTTTTCATGCTAATATTTCTTAAAACCAACGCGGCCTAAGACAAAGTAATCCTTGTCAAACTCAAGAAACATAGCGATGGACCTTGTTTGTTTATGTTATTTTCGGCTAATATTTAAACTTGTATTTCTTATAAAAAATACTTGTAAAAAACACTATTAAAACTCTTTCAAATCAAAAATTTCGTTCCTAAATAAAATAAAATTTTTAAATGAATATCCATAATATGAAAGAGACAGACTTATGAATATCAAAAATATTAGAGCGTGTACTAATTCTGACAAAATTATTATTTAGAATCCGAAAAAGCAATCTTTAATGTTGCCAGTAACAAAAAAACTTATCTTACCGGTAATATTTAAAATGGTAACTTGTAGGTGCCTTTCGAGGTATGGAAAGTTTAAAAATACGAGGAATAAATTTGAGGTTAAGGTAACCCATTTAACAGCTGGAAGGAAAGGTTGAGTAAAGGAGCTGTTGAGGAAACAGGTGTTTATTTGCTTTTTCTATGTTGTATACTCAGCATATCATGTTCTGCGTGTTGGCCATACACTCCATACACGTACGCCGACGTAAATCCGCTCGACTGAAAATAGGCCTAGTGTGCATAGTTGATTATAACTGTCGAGAATTTGCGGTTAATGTAGACAAGACTGTTATAAATACAACACGTATATTACGACATTTCCAATTTACAAGAAAAAGTTATTTAATTAATCATAATATAAATAATAAAATTGTGGTTAGAAAATCCAACAATGCGGCGATGACGCGGCGGCTTATTATTAAATTGACATTTAATTTTGGTTTATAAACCATCTGTTACGAGTAACATAAAATACTCGTAGGCACCATTATCTATTACTTAGTTTACTATAAAAAAATGTCGTTCAGCTAAAGGAGGATGGGCTAAAATGTATGGGAGCTGACCTAGAAAGCAATAGTGGTAGCCATTTGTTATTTTAACTGGTTATTATGTTTTACTAAGGCGCTGTGTCTCAAATATTGCGCTAATAAAAACAATATACATAGGTAAAATACATATGTTTGATCATCAATTTTAGAATTCTTACTATAAACGTCTACATATATAAGTCTACACTTATATATATTTATTTAACACAATCATTATTTGAAGTAAATTATGTTTTTTTCTAGTACAATTGTACACTTAAGTGTATATATAATATGCATACATATCTCCACAAAGATACAAAAATATGTAGGCATAGATTTTATTAAATATTATAGAAATAAAGTCTGAGTTTATTTACTTTATTACTACTAAGTCATTATAAAAATGTGTATAGGTGTATTTATTCATTTATAAACTCTTTATTGCAATATTTTTTACACACAATGATTTAAACTAGCATTTATAGTAAGAATTATTAAACTTTGAAAGAGCTTTGTAATGGATATATAGCTAATCATTATCGACCACAAAGGCCAAAACACGCATCCTCCTTTAGCTTAAAATAATAATAATAATATTTTTATGATTAATAAAGACACATTAGTACATAGTGTAATTCTGGTTCCTAAGAGCAGCAATACATTAATTAGAAGCCATTTTTTTTTATTATTATTACAAAGCAATAATGTAACTAAATTATTGAATAAATGTTTGTTGTATAGGTACTAAATATTTGTCTATTATTCCAGCAAGCAGTGAAGCTTGTGATCCGGAGCAATCCCAGCATGGGTGCAAGATATATGGCACATCATGCACGTGCGGGTACGGGTGTATAACCGAGTATGTCTACCGGACCAGAAGGGAATGTAATAATGCTCTCAGAGGTAGGCATTTATCATATTAACAGTCTGTGATATGTTATGTTATATTATTTTGTCATGTAATATTGGATGAAGACATACATGAATAAAACAAACGCGTAGCTTCTACATCCCCTGGTCTTCAAAAGAGCCCCGCGCTCAGAAGCCGTTTATGGGTTAACAATATTATTTTTATTTAGGTATAGCTCGTGCTAGCTAATGATCTAAATACCTAATCTTTAGAATAACTAAGTTTCAAAAATATAAGCAACTGACATCATTCACTGATGTCATTGTCAATGACAACAATCACTGATAACTGACATCAATCACTGACGGTGATATCCGTGATTGACAACTAATACTAGTCACTGACGAGACATCAGCCACTGACGACTGATATCAGTAACTGACGAAAACACATAACTTGCGACTAATATCATCATTCATCATTATAGCCCCTAGAACACAGCGTCCTAGACCTCCACTGCTGGAGATGGGCCTTCCAGAACATATATCTGGAGAATTTGGCCTACACTCGCCACGCTGGCCAGACGGCTTGGCGACTAATATCAGTCACTGTCAATTTACAACGGTCACTGAAGACTGACAATAGCTCCTTAAACTATATATGTTCGCAATGAATTAGCGTTAGGCATAAGTAAGCAATTATTTGTAAATTCGTACTTAATGGGTACTACTCATGTAGGTAACTTAAATTTTAAACTGTCATAGATCTACAACACCACCGTTCCCGTGCCTCGGAGAGCACGTTAAGGCGTCGGTCCCGGTTTCACTAATATCAACTTGTGGAATCGTCAGTAAACGCTGTATTCTAGGGGCTGTAATGATGAATGATGATACCTTTTTAATTTTAGTCAGAGATTAATAGCAAAAACATTTATAACGAATTGACAAAAACAAATAGAATGTATGTTCCTAAGTTGATAGACTACATTTCTTAAAAGTACACTTAACTTAAATCTTTGATAATACTGGTTTGTGCGAGTGAGAAAGAGATGCAAAAGTATTAAATACTCTTAAAGCTTTGTTATAATAAAACGCCTGATATTTTCCTACAATAACATTAAAAAGTACGATAGTTGTTAGTTTTTATTAGTAGATATTTCTGCTATCCTGAATAATTATAAATTTCATTTCATAGAACGAAGCTCAAACGTATGTTATCGTATGCCTTGTGCTCGGGGCATCTGCATACAGACGGTTCAAGATCCTGGGTTTACCTGTAAATGTGAGGGCACTGGTTACTACGGACAACGCTGCGACAAAGGTACGGTCATAATCTACCTACACAGTTCTACATCTGTACTGCTTAAGATAAACCTTTCAGGATATAGTTTAGAGAATCGTATTATTATTTTAACGCTGGCACGCATTGGCGAGGGTCTAATATCGTGGAAGTGTCGTGTTTATAGTGTGTGGCAAACAGAGGAGAAGAATGATGTCTCTGGCTTGCGACTGACTATGGAATGCTAAGTAGTATAGTAGTAGTTCTTCATCGCTATTGACGGAACGCTTCAGGGTTAACCCTATTTAGCGGGCATTAATCTCGGCGGGCGTCGACTTGCTGGTTTCTTGTTTAACCCGGTGTGAGCCGGGGAAGGGGCCACGGGTATGTGGCACCTGAGAGGAGTTTACTCTTTGTAGAGTGTATCTGTGTTAATAGAAGGGTAGTTATGCCGACGACAGCGGGTTACGCCTCGGGCCCCAGGATCTCCCGGGGTAGGCGGCGTCCATCCGTTGGCCGTGTGTGGAGAGGTGCGATGCCCCGAAGATGGTCAAAGCGGTTGTGGTCGCTGCTAAAAAGCCCCCCTTCCTCTTTTTATTACGCAATAAGACGCTCACTGTCCACCATACTGCTCCTCTCCCTACCGACCCAAATGCTGTATGATTCCGCTTATGTCGTGTTGGAAGCTTGTTTTATAAATGCATAATTAATAGCAAATGTACGTACACACTGTGGCAGATTCGATACTACCACTGTGGTATCTGCAATTGGATTGGTCCTAGTGCAGTAATTAATCAATTTTACTAGCATTTAGATCAAAGTTATGATTTATGGCAAACGCCTGATGTTTTGTTAAATCTAAACTAAAGAGATAATTTTGCGTTAAAATGTGTGATTAATTTGTTTGGAAACACGATAAAGCTGCCAGTAACTACTAATAAAATTAATTAATTTAGTTTGCGGCTAAATAAAAGGAATCCTTTTACTAACGGAAACTGTCAATATGAAAAGTATTTAATACTGACAGAAATGCGGCATTTACACGAGTCCAATAGCGAAGACAATCTACTGAGCCGATCCAATATTACAATCTGAGTTGCACCAAAATAAAGTCTGTATTTGTAATGATTACGGAGACTTCGTTTTGGTACAACCCAGCCTAAATAGATACAATCCACTGCAACGGCTTGAAATTGATGAAGCCAATACAATGAAATATAACTATTTCCATTTTTCATTGGACTGTCGGCTCAGATAATGTCTGTTGACCCCATAAATAACGAACTCCACTAATTTGTAATACACCTAGGTTATAATAGGTGGATACACCGGATGCGCAATTTTGGGGCAACTCTATGACAGACGTCATACCACCTGACGTGTACTGTATACCTCGCAAGCAATGTGAATGTAATTGCCTTTCATAAAAGTTCAGTACATAACATCTTCCTACGTTTTACATCGACGCATTTGCTGTATTCAGCCTTTCTGTATGGAGATCTGTCACTTTTCACTCAAATATATCGAACCGAAAGTAAAATCGAAAGCGCCTGAATTTAGGACGCTGGAATTTGATTAAGAATGCGTGTTAGCTGTGTTCAAGAAACCGGCCTAAAAAGCCGCGTAGAAGTCGATTCGTGGAAACGGGTCTTAATTATACATAGTTACTTTTATAGATTATTAAAAAATATTATTTCTTTAATATTTCAGCATGCCCAACTATACCAATGAGAGGGTACATTTTCCCTCACGAATGCATCGTGATCTGAAGGACTTTAAGGACCTACTTAATTTACTATTATATGTTACATAATGTTATATTTAATGTAAAATAAACAATTTGTTTATATTTGTTTTTTATTACCATGAATAAATAACCCTGTTACATTCTAATGTCTTCGAGGGACAGAGGGACTATTGAGTACTTTATCGTCAGAGACTTTTGCTTATCCCCGGTTTTAAAGAGATGTTTAATTTTAAACCTTTACTTAAACCAAATAAATGTGACAAAATGCGAAATAATAATAAGAAAAACATTTAAATCTTGAAGCAGGGTTCTATTTATTTAAGCGCAAACATTAGATTGTTAAAATAGTTCATTACTTTTTTTATTACCTACTGTCAGTTTTAGCACCAGTTTACCCGAGCTTAACTTAAAATTACAATATTATACAACATTATTACTTTATTTGTTTGCGCTTTAAGAAACAGATTCCTGCTGCAGGTCCCCGATAAACCAGTGCTAGTTAAATCTCTAATCTGACACTATTGTTAATATGATTAACAAAAGTGATATACCTATCATTTTGATCCTGGTTTAACCTACTAAAAAATGTCTACATTGCTCTGTCTATGTCTCTGAATAGCTCTGTATCGTTGATGGTTATCGAATGTAAAAAAAGATCATCAGATGATGTTTGAAGTTTGTAAATTTAAAAAGCCGCGTCTCCAGAAAAAGTGCGTGTTACGAACAGGGCGATGTACGGAACTCGCAACTTCGTAAATTGAAAGTCCTGTAATATAGGAAAACTGGTACAGGAAAAGGAATCCTATGACTCAACGTTACAGTGTGTATTTTAAAAGTGAGATTTAAATGACGAGAGCATGCGCAATAATGTGGCTTCCAAAATGAAGCGAATGAAGGTCACCTTGACAAATAATTTGAACTCCAATACAGCCGGCCGGCGCGACTGCGATCACGTTCTCCTGGTCCTCGCGGCTTACACATCTTTTCAACTTCAAAAACACTAAGGTAAGTTCAAAAACACATACTTTAACACGTAAACAAAAGAGTTAACACGGTTATCGTTTAAAATGTATAACCGTTACATTAAAATAGTAAATAATCTATTGTTTAATTTTTAATCAACAATACAAAGAGCGTTACTCTATAAATACCTAATCTACTAATTACCTACTCTCATAATTTAATATTATTAATTTTTTTAGTACCTATTGTGCAAACAAAATTGTTAATAATTTCTAGTTTTTTTTTATATCCATCTAACCAAAAGCATTACACAAATAAATAAAAAAAAAATGTGCATAGAATTAAATAATAATATATCAAAAAAGTAACACCTATTAGTTAAAATGTTTTTTTACATAGGTAGATAACAAATGCCTATTTATCGAGATTAACCTAAAGACTTCTATGTACTACGGAATTAACCTATATTATCAATATGAAATTACATTTTAGCTGACCTTGTTTATCCTTGACAAATAAAAAAAGGGCGTTGGTACGAGTAACAAGGGTACGATACACTCGAAATGACCTTGTTCTGACCTTGACCGTGAGTTCCCAACGCCCTAATATTTCGAGGGTGTTCTGGCAGAAAGGAATAAGCAGTTTTTTTTAAGTAGAAGCAGAAGTTTTACAAAGAATAAGTGGTGGCTCGGTTGTAAAAACACTTTCCTTAAAACCCTAAAATGAGAAATACACTTTTCATAGGTTTTTTTTATTTGTCATAGATTTTACAATACCACCGTTCCTGCGCTTTGCAGAGCACGTTAAGCCGTCGGTCCCGGTTCCATCAATACTAACGTATAGAATTATCAATAAATGACATCAGACCTTCGCCAAACCGTCTGGCCAGCGAGCGTGGCGAATGTAGGCCAAATTCTCCAAAAAATTCTGAAAGGCCCATCTCCAACAGTGGAGGTCAAGGACTGTGTGGGTTCTAGGGGATTTGATGTGTGATGTGATTAAAAATAGAATTTTACTATTAGCAAAGCAAGCAGAAGTCTTTACTACAGTTCTTTTACTTTTGTGAAGCAGTTAGTTATTTAGAGTCTTACCTATTAAACTTAGAAACAAAAAGTAATATAATTTATCTTTTATCATATACTGAACTTATCCGATTTTGCCAGAATACCCTCGATAACTTTACTTCTTGAATGTACTAAAATATTTAATTATACAGTGTAAATACAAGGTCGTGTTTGGATTAAAATAACTCACACTATGAATTTAGTTAATTCGAGTGTTCTGACTAAACTCTACTTTTACTAAAAGTTTTCAAATAGGTAATACTTGAAAAAAAGCGGGCATTAGGGACTACATTATTGTTGTTATTCTTAGCACGACATTTGACCACGCGGCTACCTGGTTGGGGCGGCTTGCGAAGTCCAGACATGTTAGCAACTGGAATCAGGCACCGGCCACTGACACCATTCCGAAACTCTATGCAAAATGTGTTAAAAAACCGTAGGATTCCCAGCAGCTAAATTCTGTTTATTGAAGCGTAATAAGTCAATAATCCTAGAATCCTATCGATATTCCTAGGAGGTTAGGCAGAAAAATAAAGAAGCTGATTCACATTTAGCCAACTTTACTATAAGTGGCAAGCTCGTCATGTCTCTAGCGTACCAGAAGAGAGTGAAATCATAAATAAATTATTAAGAGACGAATCAAACCCTTTAGGTGTCAATATCTTATCTTAACCGCTAGACCACGTACAAAGTAGGTAGCTAATTAATTTACAGATTACCTCCATACATTCTGATACACATAAAAACTTCTTTGCGAGCAGATTTTCCCACCACGGCTCGCTTAACGATACTATTAAAAGGTCTCTAGCCACCATAGAGGTTCCAGCTCTTCTGGAGCCTACTAGAGTAATACGAGATGATGACAAGAGACCCGATGGTACGACGTTGGTCCCTTAGGTACTCGGGTGTGGAACGCCATGTGCATTGATACCCTCGCCGCACCATAAATAAAGCGGAGGCCGCAGCTGAAAATGCGGAGTCCGCCGTTTGCTGTAGACACTCTACACACTTCTAAAATAATTTAAAAGTGTGTTGAGTGTCTCACATTACGTCTTGTCCTCCAGTGATACGTGGGTTGACTCTTTCTTCGCCCAAAGAATTAGTACCTATTGCAATTCAGCGGGGAAATGCAGCCAGCGTTCATTCAGACCATTCTAACGCAGACAGGACTTATATTTGTATCCGTAAAATTAATTTTATTTAATATTTTATAATTATGTTTTCGAATAAATTATATATTCTAATAGAATATGCATATACTCGTACAACCGTCAAAATGATAAAAAAGTAAAGGAAAAAAATGACAAATCTTTCAAAGAAGATTACGTATGTACGTACGACTTATGTGACACACCTTTTCGTAGTAATTTTATTATTTGTACTAAACACGACGTCTTATCATATGACGCTCCTAAGGCCACATTACGTTATACAATTTGCAGTTAGTTGTATCTAGCTACTAATATTATAAATGTGAAAGAAACTTTGTCTGTCTCTCTGTATGTACGTTTGTCTCACATTCACACGTAGGTATATTACTGAACCAATTTTGATGAAAAGGGAAGAACGCTGAGAAGGTTATATGCTATATGATATCATCAACTGACCACATCATCGCTGCACCTGACAAGTTATAATTATATGAAATTTATGTAAAATTTTCGATAACGAAAATACACGTATTTGTTTAAACTAACATTTACTTTCTTAACGTCAAAATACATTTGGAAATTATTAAGCTTATTTCAATTGTTAAGATAGTTCGTATTTCACAATATTACCTTATCAATACATAGAGAATAAAACGGATATTATGTTTAGTGCAAAAAAAACATTAGCAGGCGCAGCGACGATAGACTACTTGAACTATTAAGGTTTCGAGTAATTACGGTTATTATTCATCTTGTATGGGGATTTGGGCTGTATATACAATTTTAGATAAATTAAAAGTTTACAATTTAGTAAGAATTTATTTTATTTTATATACTTAAGGTGTGCAAAATGTTTAAAATATCGTCATAACAGCTCTAGTACTAAAGGACTTAATAGTTACGAAAACTACATATACATACATACTAGGGTATAGTCGTCAACATATGAGTGCGACCTTTGACCCTAAAGCCACGTGAAATATGTTTTCGCTTACTATTATATGACAAGAAAAAATCACTTTTTTATTATTTAATGTTGCTTTTATTATTATTTGAAAACCATATAATTAATCCGGCATAGCGGTAGGTGCTAATAAATGACAGTAATCAGTCGATAGTGTCTTATTACTTATAAAAATAAATCATTTAGTTTAAATTATGAAGCATGTTAGCATTAATCCTATGATTCGTCATTCTTGCATCAGATGGGTGAACGTGAATAAAATCATGTTTACACAGCGCATACGTCCACATCATGCATCTGGTATAGTAGCACTCATATACTAGCTATAGTTTAACCAATACGTGCTATGAGTCACGTTCCCAAAAACCGTATGTAACCGAAACAGTTAAGGAGTCTGCCCACTACACCGTATCATACCATGACCGTAATATGAACGTGTCAGGCAAAAAAATATTCTTTGTATAGAAAAACATGACACTACGTCCACAGACCGTTCCGTCGCCGACCTGTTTTTCGTTCTTTTAGTTTAGTTTTAGTATCGTGAATCCAGTAGCGTTAAGTGGTTTTTTGGTCCTCTTCTTCTTCCTCATCCAATAATATGGTAATCATTGCCAGTTGTCTAACAGTTAATCTTTTAATAGCCATACCTATTTTATTATTTTAAAACTTGATATAACTCCCCAGACGTCCAGGCATTACCGATACACATGCGAGAGTGAAATGGCTTCCTATCAATTTTACGTCATACAAATTACGGGTGGGCAACATACGGGTTGCATACTAACACCATACCGGCATCATACGGGCATTAAACGCCGTCGATTCGTTTCAGTGGGCTAAGCAAGCCGTTCGTATTGCCTTCCGTGCTAGATACGTTCATAACACGGTCATGGTATGATACGGTGTAGCGGGCAGACTCCTTTAAATTAAAAACGGTTAAACCCAATGTAGTATCTATTTTTGATTTTGCTTACTGGAGATGGGCTCTGACGTTTCTTGTATGCAATTTTAAAACTGGATCCCCAGTAAACACAAACAAAGCAGACAAAGACAAATCAAATCAAAGCATAGAGTCTCTGGCTTAGACATTAAATAACAAGATAAGGCAAGAAGCCAAATGGTATGTGAATTTAAGCTAGGACAATTGTCTTAGAATTATTTAGTCTATCATTGCTGGTTATGGTCGTTTTCGTTCTCGTTCGTTTTCGTTCGTTCTTGTTGTTTCACTGACATAAGAATAAATTCTAACTATGTATATGGCAGAAACAAACATATAAATGAAAATAACAAACAACGCCCGCTCTATGTATTTGTTGTCTTTAGTCTTGGGCATGTTCGGCCGTAAATGATTGAAGTAGGTATATAGTTCGCAGACCCGAAATATAATACAAGACTACATATTATACATAGTATGGTTTACAACCCTAGTCCTCAGTGGCTGATGTAAGTTTTCATTCTTGAAACTCATGTTCCGCTTACTCTTAAGCGGATGCGGTGTCACATGACGTCCTTAATATAATGAATAAAAAGAAGTAGAGTATCATCACGACCGTATCCCTTCCGGGGTGGTCTGAAACCACGCTTTTTAAAGAAGTGGCTTCACATTTAGCCAACTTTAATATAGGCCCATCATGACAAGTTGCAGCCCGTCGATAACTCTACCGTACCAAACACGAAAAATATCAAAAATAAACTATTGTATTTCGACTAGAAATCGAACCTGGTACCTCAGCGTCTAATGGACTTGACCGCTTGACCACGGAGGTAGTATAAATAATAAATATTATTATTGTAACCAAAATCTATTTTAAAATTAACGTTTAGTAATCTTTACTTGGCCCATCATGATAATTCGCAAGATCGTGAATTTTCAGACAGGAATCGAACGCTGTACCTTCTCTTTTACGTGCGTAACTAAGGCAGTTGAATTTGAAATGTTCTCTTTATTTGTGCAATATTACGAAACTGTTGCACAACAGTCAATCATACCTATGTAGAGTTGCATGGTAGCACATTTGACTTGACAACTCGTTGTTGGCAAGAGGAATAAACTCTAGAATAAGAGAAACTGACGTCAGGATTAAATAGTGACGCAAGAATTTAAATATGTTTGGCAATTAGAGGTTGAAACGTGACGCGACGATGTGATGTAGAGTTTAAACCATGGGTGCTTTTTTTTTAATTGTTTGGAGTTTAGTTTTGATTGTATTTATAATTTAACATATATATAAAATACATAATATATAAAATATATTAAATACTGTTTAACCTCAGGGTGCTCAGATAATAACGTCGTATGTTAAATCGTATATGACTGTAGTCTCCGACAGTACTGTATTCGTCTTTTTAATCGAAATCGGTTCAGTATTATAAGGGTGGAGGCTAACCAAACATATAGACATACCTAAATTAATAGGTCACATGTCGTGGTCAGGTGATGACGTCATATTCTGATAAATATCTTTATCGTTTAAGGTATTGTAAAGCATCATTTAACCATATTCCATACTCGTGCTTTATGCACAAAAATAATAATAGCAAATTTAGTTAGAAAAAGATGCTTACCTATAAAACAGGTTTAACACATTTATGTAAGATTCGTTTAGTCGCGAAACATGTTAAAAAAACAAAGCGTCACATCGCTAGACAGAAGTTTTTTGCACGTTCACTATTAAATTTAAAACTAAGGTACCTATTACCAATTAAGTTCGTAAATAAGACGACGAGTCTCGTACGCTCGTACGCTAATTACTTGTCTTAAAAGAAGGTGATGATTGATGATGGGCTTATAGCAAAGTTTCTTTTACACTCTTTATTCTATCCAGAATTCAGCCCCATACAGTGAACTCGCCAAATAAAAACACCAGTCAAAAATGAACAATGTGTTTCGATCGAGTTAGCAGAGTGTATACCTGCGTTTTTTATAACTCCAAGTGGGGGAAGGATATAGCCGGCGCGCTTCTTTTGAATAAATAGTTGTACAATAACCTCTGCTCGATGCAGCTTGATGCAAACCTTACTGTGATTTGTGAACGATAAACTATTAAATTTTATGGTCTTATTTAGACAGAATGAATATGAGCACTTTGGACAATCTTCTGAAGAAAGTGGTGGATAAAAATGAGACCAACGGTGGGAAGGTCACCATCGTCGGAGTCGGCCAGGTCGGCATGGCCTGTGCATTCAGTATTCTCACACAGGTAAGTTATTGCTCTTTATAAATCCACTTAACTTTTTTTATCTTTCGTAAATAAAATTTTTCAGAATTGTTTTGCTAAACCACGGCTAGTTTAATCTGTCTTTTCTTACTAGTACATTGACACGAAACAAAAGTGACAAAAACAAAATATTTCACGGTTTATGTAATGTTTAAATAGACATCTCTGCATTTATATTAACTAAATAACACAAAAACTTAAAATAAGTTAATAATAAGAAAGTAGAAAACCTAGAAAAAAATTATAAACTATACTTACTACATTAAAAACTAAATTAAACCTAAAAAAAAAATGTTATAAAATTTAATTAAATAGCTCCTACAAATCGCAGTGCTGTTTTTTTAAATTATTCCCTCTGAATTAAAATACAAATTTTTTGAAAGAATAAACTGACTGCCCAGTCATATTGTCACCAGAGACTTCAATGAGCATTGGAACAATTTCTTTATAGAACGCTTTCAGTTCTAATTCCCACGGACTAATTAATCTTTTATACCGCAGACTTCTAAAAGAAGTAACTATTGCAAATCGTTTCATATTTTCCACGCTTGCTAATCTGTTCCGCCGCAAAACCGACAAATTGTTTTAAATCATACGATATTCAGTAGGTTTTTATTCCTTAATTAACATTGATATTGCTATGTAGGTATGTTTAAGCTTATAGTGCACACTATGAGCTCGTAATAACTTTTACTAGAAGTGCTGGCCGCATTCCTCGTCACGCGGCTCTCAACGACATCATCCGAAGGGCTCTTGTCACTGCTGGAGTACCCGCAATATTAGAACCATCTGGGATTGTGCGGAGCGATGGCAAGAGACCCGACGGAATGACTGTTGGGCCGTGGAAACTTGGCAGGTCTCTGGTGTGGGATGCGACGTGTGTAGATACATTAGCTCCATCTCACATACAGGCGACCTCGTCAGGCGCGGGAAGTGCGGCTTTTTCTGCGGAGAACCTCAAATTGCGCAAATACGCTAACCTTGGTATCGGTTACGAATTTGCGCCGTTTGGGGTCGAGACGATGGGCCCATGGGGACCGTCAGCGAGGCGCTTGGCCAAGGAGTTGTCAAAGCGGCTGACAGAAAGGTCTGGAGACAGGAAGGCTGGCAATTATTTCTGCCAACGTATTAGCCTCGCTATACAGAGGGGAAATGTTGCCAGTCTCCTTGGGACTATCTCGGATGGGACGTCTCTAGAGGACATTTTTTATTTATAGTTTAGTTTATTTTTAATTTTATTATTTAGGTAGCTTTTAATTTATATTAAATGTACTACTTTAACTAATATTATTATTTTATACTGTTTGTATATTACTTCAATTATGTTTAAATAAATAAATAAATTTTACTAGATATAGATTTGCTCCGAATAGAAAAAAAATGCCAAAAATATATATAAAATAAATGTCACATAATGTGCTTTGTCTTTTCACTGACGCTCTTAATCATATTAATATAACGCTATTAAAAAAATATATGGTAATTAAACTATTTATGTTACGGCATCCGAGGTACTAGTAATTAACCAAAATAAAATTAAATATTTACTTGACTAGACCACGGATGGTCTAGCGGTTAACCGTGGATTTACACTCGGCGGTGCCGGGTTACCCATTTAAAATAAATAAATTTGATTAATATTTAATTTATTTGTGATATTTCTCAAGCTTGCCACTTATCATGTTTGGCCTATAGTAAAGTTGGCTAAATGTGGATCCGCTTCTTTATAAGCGTGGCTTCTGACCACCCCGAAAGGAAAACGGTCGTGATGATACTTTACTATTTGAGGCACACCAAATGCATAAATTTGAAGCCAGGTCACACCGAATGCATAGATTTGAGGCTATTTCTACCTTTTTTAATTTCGACATTTGTTCCATGCAACATACGTCAAAATTAAACAATAAAGTATGCGAATTACTGACTGATTTTTGTAAAGTCGACGACAGATCATAGGTACAAATAACATTTTTATTTGAGTCTTATCACTACGGAAATTAACTGCCTCCGTGGTCTAGCGGTTAAGTCCGTGGATTTAGACTCGGAGGTACCGGGTTCGATTCCTGGTCGGGACACAAAAATATTTATTAATTTAAATAAATACATTTAATTTATTTGTGATATTTCTCGAGTTTGGTACGCTGGAGACATCGACGAGCTTGCCACTTGTCATGATTGGCCTATAGTAAAGTTGGCTAAATGTGAATCCGCTTATTTATAACAGTGGTTTCTGACCACACCAAAAGGGAAACGGTCGTGATGATACTTTACTTATTATCACTACGGACATACAGTATAGTTGTAAGCATATTTTTTTTAAATTCACTCACGTCATCATAAACATAATATGACCAATTTATACCTGAGTCACTACCACCGGTCACCAGCAGCTGTCCTTGTTCAATGGAACAACTGTATAGACATAATAATCCATTGTTCAAATTACGAGTATGTCCCATAGATCTCCTATGTTATAACATGGCTGTGCAATTTAATAACCGACTGAATGAATGCGAATAATAAATAACAGTTTAATTTTAATAGACCAGACTATTGCAACAAGTTTATTCGAAGTAATATACAACCAGTAGAAAAGAATTACAATATAATTACTACCTAAATAATAAAATTAAAAATAAACTAAACTATACATAATTTTAATTAAATACTGTTCTTGTGTAAAAGTATCTTGTAGAGTAGAAGGATCCATTACCCGTTTGAAGTAAACTTGCCACCAAAAAAAACATCAATCAGGTGTGCAAATTACGCTCTTTCCTTAATTACTAGATTTTTTAATTAAAGAGCCGTGCCGAATAGTTTTTACCAATACAATAATATGTGTGCACACATTACTTTATTATCTTTCGCAAAACCTACTGCATTAATAATATCTACCTAATTTAATAATAATGATAAATTGTCTTTTGTACATAAACCAAAATAAGTGCGTACATAGGCGAGCTTAATGCCGTAAATTCAAATTCAAATTCAAATTCAAAATAATTTATTAATCAAAAGGGTTCGTTAGTAAGTACAAAGTAAAAAAAATAACTTAATTAATTAAGGTAAGTAAAAGGTGTTAGTAACAACAATAAATCTCTGGTCTGCACACTAGGACATCCTGTCGTGTGAGGACTAGCTTTAGTAGGCGTGATTTTTAGTATTAATTAATAAATGCATTTTCTACCCACTAACCTTTGTGATTAAGATCTGTTATAAGCGGGTAAGTACAAGTAATATATAAGATATTTATTGCAAATACATACACAAAATAATATATATAATTTAGGCCGAAATTTATTAATGGTTGTGAACATTTCAATGCTTTCTTAGTGGCTTTGTTCATGGGGCCATCGTTATGTGCGTTACCAACTATGTGAATCAAATAACAAACAAAACAAAAACAAATTCTATAAATAGGTAATCAGGTAACGTCTCCACTATCTAAGTACAGTGGACAGCAGATCGCCCACATAGTGATGAGTTTATCTTTGGAAGAGCGGTTAAGCATGAACTGCCGCCCACACACAAACGTTCGAGAAATGCAAACAAAATGGAAGTAAAACATTTTATTGCTTAACTACAAATAGTATGTAAAAAGAAATTGTATAAAAAATAAGGTATAATATTGTAAATAAATAAGATAATAAGAGATGCAATATTACGAAACTGTTACACAACAGTCAATAATACCTATGTAGAGTTGTATGGTAGCACATTTGACTTGATAACTGGTTGTTGGCAAGATGAATGAACTCTAGAATAAGAGAAACTGACGTCAGGATTAAATAGTGACGCAAGATTTAAAATATGTTTGGCAATTAGAGGTTGAAACGTGACGAGACGCGACGATGTGATGTAGAGTTTAAACCATAAATAAAATAAAATAATAAGGTATAATATTGTAAATAAATAAGATAATAAGAGAAGTTATATAAAATCAGCTTAATAATAAAATAATTACAAAATAAAATTTAAAAAAACACTGTTTTGTACGTTAGTCAGAAGGATAAAGAAAGCAACATTTAGGAAAGAATGGAAAATAAAAAAAATCAATGTAGATTTACCTACTTGTCATTATTTTTAGGTATACATAATATTAAATTAATTTAGTAAGCTGAACCAAAGATCAGAAGTGATAATTAAAACATCATGTTAAGCGTTATAGTATACCTACAGAGTTTTTGTTACAACCTCATAATGTAAGAGGGTATGTATTAATTAGCTGTTAAAATTTAATAGTTATTTATTTCTCTTAAATGTAAAGTAAAGTATCATCACGACTGTTTCCCGTTCGGGGTGGTCAGAAACACGCTTTTAAATAAGAAATATCACAAATAAATTAAAATTAAATTAATGTATTTATTTTCATTAATAAATATATTTGTGTACCGACATAAAGAGAACATTGGTTAAGGCGTTAGTCTCTATATTCAAAGATATTATACGAGTAGGCGTCTTCAAGTTCATGTAAAGGTCATAATAAATGTCTATTGTTGGCAGTACATTTTGTTATAAGGAAGTTTTAGCTCATTGCCAGAATAAATCGCAGTAATATCTAATAAGCCTTTTTTTTGTCGAATTTGTATGTACTTAAGGCAATAGTAAATATTTTATTAAGTTTAGAAAACCAACAGTTAACAATATATTAATAAATATTATACAGTAAATTGATAATTATCTATAATTCCTTTCATGACGCCGAAGTTAGTTTAGATTTATTAGACAATTTCCCTAATAAAAAAATAACCAAGGAGATATGTCACATCCAACCAACGGTGCCAACGGTGTGCCAGCGCACTATTCAGATGTGTTATCTATCACTCCCAATGCTATTATTATAGCTGAATGTTTTCTTAAAAACCAACTAAACCTTATTTTGCTTCCACTTCTTATTCTCTTTCTGGTTATATCCTAACTAGGAACGATCGCACAGGCGCAACTGAAGGTGGCATAACCATATAGCTACGAGCAGACCTGCCATGTAAATTAATATGTTCCCAATCTAACCAGCATTTAGCCCCTGCCGAAAATGTTTTCATAGAAATAATATCTTTAAGTCGAGTATTGATGGTATCCCTCCATAAACTACTTTTCTCACTATGAATGCGTTTTTTGGGAGGTAGTACCCCTTTAGACTTCTCATGTCTTCAAGTTTGTAAATTCAGGGCGTCTAAACTACTTAATGTCACTTTATCAGTTAATTTGTCACATAATATATATAGCTACAACGTCTACTCTCCTCGACATCCACGATCTCGCCTAGTACGAAGTGAGACCACCAAGGTACCGCTCCGCTCGCCCACAGCAGTGATGCGTCATTATTCTCGTATGAACATAACTGAACGATGCAGCTCGCATTGATTGGGATTTCTTCCTAACTGTCGATAATATTGAAGGTATATATCTTAAATCGAGCAGCTCAAGCTGTATAATGCTCATGCTTAACTTCAACCTATGAAATTAATGCGGGTACAAACTGCAATAAAGAGACGAGACCGTGCCTACCGAAAGTAGGTATAGACACAACCGCTGTGATGAGAATCTGTCTACGTATAGGTTTGTCAAGAACCGTTGTAATTAGGTGTGCAGAATTGCTCAACGTCCCTCCTTTTTTGTAAACATAACCAACAATATCCTTCAAAAATATGGTGATTCTTTAATTCATTAGGGCTGGGCTAAATCAATCTTGGTTCTTTGACACCTGGTCAACTTAACGCAATTTTTTGCGGCTCCAGTGCTAGTCAGCGTTGTAAAAACAGTACTTAAAAACACAGTGGGTCCTAATTTGCTTATCGCTAAATTGTCTCGTCTAGAATCTAACCGGATGCTTGTCATGGTTATCTCAATATCTTCTTGGTCGTCAGCATGAGGTACAGATTAATGAGATTTTATCGGAGTAATGCGACTTGGACACGGGCGTTTCGCAAGGTGATGTTCTTTTCCCATTGCTGTTCTCATTACTTATTAATTGGCACTACCACCTGTATGCGGATGACTTGCCGCTTAATGTGCAGACAGATATCAGAACCCTCAAAAGCAATAGGTTGGCTTAACTCAGATTTGTGTAATATGAGGTCTGGTCGATTATTATTTTTTTTATTTAGACACCTACATTATAGTAATAATTTACTTTAATGGTTGGCTATGATAAAATGTCTTGCAGGCTGCCTTTGATTTTGTGAAATAAAAACTTAAATAAATAAAAAGGTTTTAACGCGTACTTTTGAACGCATGTACCTTGAATGATCTAGATAGAAAAAATGCAATAGAAGTGCATAATTCACATTAAAGTAGGTACCTACTCTATCTTATCGTCAGTAAACATAAATACACTCCGATATCTGAAATCACGTAATTCTATAGTCTGTACTCTAATAAGATTAAAATAACTCAAAAGCGATGTAACAGGGTTTCAAGTAGGAAAACGTGTTCAATTAATTCCTTTCTTTGAAAAATGCTGCAATAAGAGAGACCCCTTATAGCGCGGCGTCAAAAACAGAAGACTTCCTCTCTTTCACTCACCTAAGCTTAAAATATTCTATCTCTTTCTTACAGTAGAACGAATGTTATGTTGCTTGTTACCTGTAGGAAAGTGCTGGCATCACCATTACCAAACTAGCGTAAAATGCCTCGGCTTTGCCCGTGGTGGTTATGAGTCTACCAAACTTAAAACCTCATTGCACTACTATAATACATACGTATTCGTCGAAACTCATCAATCCTCTTTAAATACATGCCCTTTTGTTTCGACCTTTAGTCAGTATTTTATTAAACTGATCGTGATATGTGAGTCTCGGTCTTTAACCCACAACTTTCGCAACTACATACTATACTATACTCGTCCATATACTTAATGTATTTTAAAAATACGTAAACTTGCTATTAGTTGTTAATCAGAGCACCAATTACTACAAATTTTAAGTTCAATCAGCACAAGCGTTTCGACTTTGTATACAAAATAATAAAGCCCATTTTATTTAGATTCAAGTCTTTAGATATTTTTTTAAAACCACCATGTTATTAAAAGATAGAAAGAAAATACTTTATTTATCGCAACAATTACAATGGTTACAAATACATATATATATGCAAGGAATATCTCAAAATGTATAAATGTAAGCCTATTCTATATACCGAAACATACATACAGGTGTGGCGATAAATAGGTCAGCGTAGCATATGCTACAGCCGAGGCTCCAGCGCTGATTATTATTAATTATTATTGGAAGATTATATTATCTAAAAATCCGACATCCAACTTTACCAAACCTATAGTCTAAGATACGTCCAAGAGCGAACTTCAGCGAGCGGTTATCCAGATTTCGGCAACCCATCACCATATGTTAGTTTATTGTATTATACAAAAAGTGGGTTTCATCCGACCGGTAAAGGTTCATCTACGGATCTTGTACTAGTTTTAGTAATTTGAACTGTGCGATTATCAATAAGTCATTCGGGACTTCGTCTTTTTATATATAGATATCTGTAAAAGCTTTCAGTAACAAGCTTCGAAGCTACAATTGGCAAACGTGGAGTCTTGTTAGGAATAAATTTATTTTCAATCATTTTGTTTGTTAAATAACAATGTTATTCTGTTGTTTGTTGGTAATTTCTTAACAATGGTTTTAATCGATATATAACATAATTATCCTGCATCATTAATCATTATTCTCAAAACCCCTGGAACACCGAGTTCTAGACCAACTTTGGAGATGGGCCTTTGAGATAATATGACCTACACTCGCCACGCTGGCCAGAGGGATTGCGAATGTCTGATGTCAATTTTAATGACAATTTATTAACGTTTTAGTGCATTAGTGGAATCGGGACCGACGCCGACGGCTTAACGTGTTCACCGATGCACGAGAACGGTGGTGTTGTAAATCTATGTAAGAAAATTATATTTCTCGTTGGTAGAGATACATGTCGGGGTTCGAACCCAGCTTTTTTAGATTTTATTGAAAGCGTTCCCAAATCCATTATTACCGGCCTTAAATAAAAATGAAATATTAAAAGCTTGAATTAACCGCAAAAAGTATATACATACCTACACGTACATTAAAAAAACTTATTATGTACCTATGTTTAGGAGTTAAGGGAATTTATTTATAAACGTTACCTACTAATCTATTTTTAATCTTCATAGGGCGTTTCCAACGATGTTGTTCTCGTCGATGTCATGGAAGATAAACTGAAGGGAGAAATGATGGACTTACAACATGGTTCGACGTTTTTAAAGAACGCTAGAATCCATGCCAGCAAAGGTAATTAATACATTTAATACGAATACTACAAGCTATTCTTCTAGCATGCAATAACATATTTATTATTTTATTTACGCTTTATAATTATATGTTATAATGCGGTCTCAAACTTTTTAAGTTCGCACCGCATTTATTTACTTTAAAAATGCTAATCTATTAATAGTACGAATAGTAGAACACTAAAGAGATATAATTTACCGGTAGGTCTACCTGTCGTGAACATAACATGTATTTATTTGGGACTATTTTCGAGTCTGACACGCTATACGCTTGACGAGATTGCCACTTGTCATTATGGGATCTATAGTACAGTTGGCTAAATGTATCGTGTTTTATTTTATACGAATTAACTTCACCACATTCGAAAATTGATCTACAGGCCATGAATACCAATGATTTTCATGATGTTTGCTATTTAGATTACTCGGTGACTGCGGGCTCTAAGATTTGCATAGTCACGGCCGGAGTGCGCCAGAGGGAAGGTGAGAGCAGATTGGATCTCGTACAACGTAACACAGATGTCATGAAGTTTATTATCCCTCAGGTAATTCCCAACATTGTCTCATTCATCAGTCTTATTTATTTATGTTCTTAAAATTATTGCAGTAAGATTAATAAACTAGTTTATAGTCTTTTCGCATTAAGAAAATGGTCAGTCAACTTTTTTTACTTAATTCAATAAAATTAAATTAGTTACATATTTCCAGGTATAAGTACTAATCAAATAAATTCGTAAAACAATTTTCGGAAACTTAATTGAACAATTTATATCTGAAAAGATATAAATTGTAGATATTATTTCAACATAATATAATTTTATTGCGTCACTAACGTGATGAGTTCGGCAAATCTTACTGTTTTCTTAGCGTGAATATACTATAGTCGCATCAGACTCTTTGGTCTAGATTTATACGCGAGAATCACGTGAAAAATATATTTAATTTATTTGTTGACTTTTCCCAAGTCTGGTACGCTAAATACTTTAAGGCTTACATTTGTCGTACGGGAAATAAGTGGAATGCCAGTGTTTTTTGCTATTCCTATAACTTGGAGTCAAGTAAAATGGGGAAAAGCACCTTGTTAGGTCGGCATAGTGGTAGGGACTGATGCGACGAGATTGTTTCTTGTTATGATGGGCTAAATGCGAAAAAATGGTAAAACAGTGATCTTTTACAGTTGTAACAATAGTTTACGAAACTTTTTAGCCGCATCCAGATATGTTGACATTTGCAAAAAATCTGTGTTATTTTTCAGTTGGTAAAGTACAGCCCCGACACCCTACTGCTTATTGTAAGCAACCCAGTTGATCTGCTGACATACGTGGCGTGGAAGTTGAGTGGACTGCCCAAGCATAGGGTCATCGGTTCGGGGACCAACTTGGACTCATCTCGATTCCGCTTCCTTCTCTCTGAGAAACTCGGAATCGCACCGACATCTTGCCACGGTTTTATTATCGGAGAGCATGGCGATAGCAGCGGTAAGTTTTATTAAACTTAAGTATAATTTTGCCAAAGTATTAGCCTTGTTGTACAGATAATTTTTCCAGTCTCCTTGGGACTATTTCTGAAGAGACATAGAGAGGACATCAAAATGTCTATTTCATTAGAAATAATTATTATTTTATTAAGTACCTACATTTTTTATTGATCGTTTATTATTTAATTTTCTTTGTTTCTCCGATTAAAACTTTATACTAAGTATACAATATAATATTTATTGGCCTTTCTGTATACGCAAATATGTGTATTAGAAAGTTGTTATTCGAACAGGACAGAAGAGTGTCGATTTGGCACGTGGAATGTCCGGGGGGGAATAAAAGATAAGATGAATGAACTCTTAGATATGATGGATGACATGAAGTTGGATGCGATTGGCGTAACCGAGACCAAGCGGAGGGGTAGTGAGATGCAGGACTTACCGGGAGGCGGGATCGCGCTCTGGTCGGGAGTGGGAGATAGCGATCGTGGTAGTCAGGGTGTGGGCATCTTACTATCTGGCCGCTTGGCCGACAGCATGTACGAGTACTGCCTGGAAAGCCCAAGAATACTTTGGGTTCGACTAAAATCTGGGCTTAAAAAGTTTTTTGTAGCCGTGGTATATGCACCAGTGAGCTCAGCTCCACAACAGGAACTAGAGAATTTTTGGAACCAGGTCAGGACAGTTCTAGATTTGGCAGTTGGGAACGAAAATATAATATTATGTGGCGACTTGAATGGATGGGTGGGGACACGTCGTGCAGACTACGAAACGGTCCTAGGTGATTTTGGAGATAGGAGAGTAAACGATGCAGGTAAGCTTATACTTGACGTGTGTTTAGAAAAGAATCTCTTTGTGTCAAACACAATGTTTGCTCACAAAGATATTCACATGTATACAAGAACGATGAATAATGAAAAGAGTATGATTGATTTAATAATAGTTGATGAAAGACTGCGAACACAGATTCTGGATACCAGGGCGTATCGTGGGCCAGAATTGGGAACGGACCACTACCTAGTAATTACTAGGATTAGTGGTATGTTCACAAAATGGCGCCACCGGCGATCAGGTGGCAATCTGTCAGCAGTAGAAAGAATAAAGAGTGAAAAGTTACAAGACGATAGTGTGAAAGAGGAGTATATGCAGCGCGTCAAAGATAAACTTACCAACCTGAAAGATGTGAGCAAAGATGTCGAAGAGTGTTGGAAGTACCTAAAAAATGGTATGGTAGAATCGGCAAGAGAAGTATGTGGGGTAGCAAAAAAGCGAGCAACCAAAGGTGACGCGTGGTGGGATGACAAGGTTAAAGTTTCGGTAGAAAGAAAGAAGAAAGCTTGGATAGATTACGTTGCTTCGCTCAATATGAATGAAAGTATGAAAAGAGAAAAAAAGAAGCTATACAATCTTTGGTTAAGGAGAAGCGTGAAAGATGTAAGGAAATTGGTGAAAACAGGATGACGAGCAACTTTAAGGAGAACTCCAAACTTTTCTGGAGGGAAGTTAGGAAGACCAAAGGTGGCTTGTCATCTTGTCGAATGAATAGAGTGAAATCAAAGAGCGGTAACATTATTGCAAACACAAATGAAGTGTTGCAGCGATGGAGTGAATATTTTAGCGAGATGTATGCTAGTGGTACTCCTAACGACGTTACGACGGGTACTTTACCTCCAGAGCTACCCACAAATACAACGTCCACTTTTAAGGAGGAAATAAGCGTGCAAGAATTGCAATCGGCAATTAGAAGCCTGAAATGTGGCAAAGCAGCGGGAAAAGATCGAGTGCTCGCTGAAATGATTAAATACGGAGGTGTACCGGTCTGGAACGCTTTCCACCTGCTGTGCAACCTTTGCTGGCAGGAGGGAAGAGTACCGGAAGACTGGCAGCAATCAGTCATCGTTCCTTTATACAAAGGTAAAGGATCTAGATTGGACTGTGCCAACTACCGAGCGATTAGTTTAATCAGTTTGGCGAGCAAGATGTATGGCAAGATTCTCACGAAACGCCTGCAAGAGAAGACTGAAGGTCTTTTATGGGAGGCTCAGGGAGGCTTTAGACCTGGAAGAGGATGCACTGACCAAGTCTTCTCGCTCCGCAATATCACAGAGAAGTTTTTGGCTTTAAACCAGAAAGTTTTCTGTGCTTTTGTGGATTTGGAGAAGGCTTTTGATAGAGTTGTAAGAAAGAAGCTTTGGGACATATTGCCGGAGTATGGAGTGGATGACAAACTGCTGCAAGCTATACAGTCTCTGTATAAGGGCTGTAAAGCTTGTGTGCGGGTGGAGGAAGTTATGTCGCCTTGCTTTGAATCCCAAATGGGCGTTAAACAGGGCTGTGTGCTTTCGGCCAGATTATTCACTCTATATCTCGACAATTGCCTAAAAAGAGTGAGAGAGAGTAACTGTGGGGTGAATATGAGTGATCTAGTGGTAAACTGCCTGCTTTATGCAGATGATGCCGTTCTTATGGCATCGTCCGAACAACAACTGCAATCACTAGTCACAGAAATGAAAGAAGGATGTGCAGAAAAAGGACTCCGTTTGAATGCGAGAAAACTAAGGTACTAGTGTTTGAAAAAAGAAGGATGACAAACTTGACGATAAAGATTGATGATGAAATTCTAGAACAAGTAAATGAAATTATATATCTGGGCAGTGTTTTCACTGCGGATGGTAAGTATGATAGGGATGTTGAAAGAAGAGTGAACGCGGGAAATAGTGTTAACGGTACCCTGGGGTCACTGATCGGCAATCGAAATGTCAGTGACAAAGCTCGGCTCGCCATACACAATGCAATGTTAGTACCAACACTGATGTATGGAAGCGAGACGTGGATATGTCAGAATACGCATGAGAGTAGGGTTAATGCAGTAGAAATGAGGTCGTTGCGTCGCATATGCGGCGTCACTTTGGCGGACCGCATACGTAACGTCGAAATACGGAAAATGGTGGGTATAAAAGAAAGCATAGGGACAAAAATAAGGAAAGGCATGCTACGATGGTTCGGGCATGTTGAAAGGATGAGCGATGAAAGATTGACGAACCAGATATATAATGCGAAAGTTGTAGGTGAAAGAGGCCCTGGCAGACCGAGACTCACATATCACGATCAAATAAATAAAACACTGGCTGAAGGTACATTAAAAAGCTTTCGTAACAAAAGGGCATGTATGAAGAGGATGATGAATGTCGACGAAGCGAAAGAGGTATGTCGTGATCGTGTCAAGTGGCGCTCAATTGTCTCTGCCTACCCCGCAAGGGATCTGGCGTGAAGATATGTATGTATGATATAATATCTGCTATATTATAGCAATATTATTTAATCCAATAATATTAAATGAAATATAGTTTCATAATTATGTCTATTTCACGTCATTAATGTTTACGTAAACGTAAACCATGATAGACTCTTGTGTATCAGGTGAGAATTTTCGGAATATCTTGCGAAGACTAATGTATTTGTTCAAGCTTTAAGACGTTGACGATTTTAATATTATCGCGCTCGTTTAGTTTTCGGTCTAAACCTCCACCTACCTACCTTTCGTTAAAGTTACTTTAAAATCTTTTCGGTCGGTTAAATAGTAAGCCAGCCATGCGGGGTACTTTATTAACATCGACGATTTAATCTCTTGCGTCTTCTTAACCTATTCAGAGTATTCGTTTATTAATATTTTTAGCTTTCTTGTTGATGTTGTGTGTTTTTTTATTTTTTAGTCTTCTTTAACTTTTATTAATATTATTATTAGGCATAATCTATATATATATATTTTTAAACGGAGTTTACTTGTGTCGTAATTTTATTTATATACTATCTATTGTTATAATTGTAAAACTTTTAAATCTACATTTGTATTGTATAATATATTTTTTTTTAAATATTTTAATATGTCACCTTTTGTTTAGTAAATTATATTAATTTATTAATGTTGTTATTGAAATACTGTAAATTTTCCATAAAAAAAAACTTAATTAAATAAATAAATTCTTAGTGCCAGTGTGGTCTGGAGTAAACATCGCTGGCGTCCGTCTTCGTGACGTTAACCCTGACGTAGGCACCGAGAAGGACAGCGAGGGCTGGTACAAACTGCACGAGAAAGTGGTCCAGAGCGCCTACGAAGTCATCAAACTTAAGGGCTACACCTCCTGGGCTATCGGTCTTAGCATCGCCTCTCTTACACAAGCAATTCTCGCAAACGCCAACAGCGTCCATGCTGTTTCTACTTACGTTAAGGTAATTTAAGGAGTACTCATTGAAAAACCATCTTTTTGGGTGTTAAGGCACATTCATATGTCAAAAGACAGTTACTATGTCTTCATAGTAACGTTAATTAAGGATAGATGGCGCTGAGGAGGAACTGTCACTGCTACACTGCGCCAGCATGGCAGTATCTACTGGCGAAGAGCAACAGTGACAAGATCCAAAGCTAGCTGGTCATATCAGTCAGAGTGGTCTCTTGAATGACCGCACGCGAAATTCCGTCATAGCTCAAAATCTGGATATCGCTCCGTCTTGCGCAAGCCTCCCAATGGGAGGCCACTTCCTAAAGAAGTGCTTCTCGAGGAGAGCTCAAGTAGTCGAACCCAGATCCATTGGATTCCTGCGCTGTTATAACACTAACGTCGCCTAGGACCAAAAGTGCATGAATTACCGGCGGCTCGTTATGATCCTCCCCATCCGGACCTGGACGACCCCTCTGTCTGTCTGTCTGTCAGTAATCTAACAATTCCATCATAGCTCAAGCTTTAAAGAATCTGACTAGACCTATGTTCTATCGAGCTAACAACGCTCAATTGACATCTCCAGAATATAGCTCGCAATACTGAGCACAATACGGTCCCTCAAGGGAGAGAATCTGACGTAATCAAATAATGACTAGGTTCGAATGCCACAAAATACAATAACGGCCCGCATCACTAAGTGTGCATTGAGCAATCGGCGGGTAGCCAAAGTTATCTTCGGCAATGGGGAAAATAATTTTATTCCCAACTCAGGCTCATCTGATATCTGGGCCTGGACGACCTCATGGGTCCGGATTGTGATCTTTAGACCACCCAGTCTAAAACCATGCTTAAAAAGAAGCGTATTTACATTTTACCAACTTTACTATAGGCCTATTATGACAAGTGGCCAGCTCTTCGATTAATCACAAATAAATCGACCAGGAATGAATCCCATACCTACGTGTCTAAATCTACGGTCTTAACCGCTAGACCACGAATATTATATAGTTATTATATAAAGTTAATGGAAGTAAAAACTAATCGTATTTTTTTTGTTATGAAGGGAGAACACGGGATCGAGAACGAAGTATTTTTGTCGCTTCCATGCGTGCTGGGCGCCGGCGGAGTGTGCGACGTTGTCCGCCAGCCACTCACAGAACCAGAACTTCAACTACTGCACAAATCTGCTTCCCTTATGGGTGAAGTACAAGCTGGACTTAAATTGTAAATATCCTTCCTTCTCGAGGCATTTACACGCAATTATGAGGCCGGAATCTAAAAGTCGTGTTTAAAGTCAAATATAAATTTTATGTCATCAATTAAATTTGATCAACTAAAGTATTGTTTGTAGATCTCCGTGTAAGGCTTTATGCATAGATTCAGAGCACAGCGTTAACTTAATGTGACAACTAAAGTAACAACGATATATGTATATTTTTCCAGCGTTTATTAGAGCCAATTTTCATGATAAATTCTAAAATTAAAATATTCCTACTAAACTATTTTTCTTAGCACTGTGTTTATTAATTAGGTGTGCACTAAGCTTTGGGCTTACTTTTTATTAGTAGATTTAGTTCTATTTGAATGTATGTAGATCTGTGGCTCTTTTTTTTTCTACATCAAGACCCAGTGATGACGTCTATTGGTAATAATAAATATTCGTAATATTTCATATAGAATAAAAGTTTTAGATCTAATTCTTAATTAGCTTATGCTTACATAATACCTAATAAGTATTTACTTACTTATTATTTTCATATAGATCTATGTAGTCATTATAAAAAACGCGTGTAAAGCTTATTATCTCTTACATTGCACGTTCATTTTATTCTGCCTACCTTCATAAATTAAATTTTGCTTTTATCGTGAGTTATTTAATTTAGAAAATGAATTAGAATGTCGTACAATTTGCTTCTGTGATTAACAACGCTGTGTAGTAGTAGGTATGTGTTAGGTAAATAACGGTCGATACATATAATGCATTTATTTAGACCGTAAATTCATTATAAACTACCAAAATGCAGGTTCCAAAATTTGAGCTATGCTAGAGTCTGTTGTGGTTTAAAACCATGACATGACAATATCATATTAAATTAATAAAAAAATTTAAATTAATTTAAGAGTGTTGACGCTTATGCATGCCTCTTTCTCGCACTATTAAATATATAGGCCCAAGACACCATTTCTTCTCATCCTTACCTACACACGATGGACTCGGCAAACACACGGTGATTCCGTGGAATGCTTAGAAAATTGTCTTCATATATTTATTTTAGTAAAATAGAGTAAAATCGTTAGAAATGTTTTTGCTATTATTCTCTGTCTAAAATTATGTATATGAAAGTAAATATATGTCCACAATGTCCGTAATTTTCTTTCCTAGAAAGTTGATAAGACTTCATTTCTCAAAAGTACAGTCAACTTGTTTTTTTTATAACATTGTATTGTGCGAGTGAGAGAGGAATGCAAAAGCGTTAAATCCTCTTAAGATTTTCCAGGTTTACCAACTCCTATTGTTGTCTGCCGAGAAAGATAAAGTCTCGGAATAGCGACTGTCGCCTAATTATCGCAAACTGTATGACGGGCGTCGCTTATCGCCGCGCGGACTGAGTTTTGTGGTACAAGGCACGCAGTTATTGTCAAGCGCGGGGCCCGGGTCGGCGAGCAGACGCGTCGGCCATATTGTCATTCCGTTCTGGCACGCGTTTCGTGTGTCCTGATCGAATGGTAATAAAAGTTCAAAATTACCGATGGACTACATAACATTTTGGATTTTAACAATTAGAAGTTGGTAAATCTAGGAATAAAATAGCCAAAAATTTTACGCCTTACCATAGATATGGTTTTTACAGTACTTAATACATTGTTATCTATATATTTGTTCTGTCCAGTTAATGTTCGTCGTGGGCCATCAATCATCTCCATCCGCTGCATGTCTTAGTATCAAGCACCATCTAGTCGTCAGTACCACTGTGTCTGCTTTCCTTCTACCATAACTGCTACACTCACAGTATGCACTTACTCGTTCAGTATTAACTTATTTTTAAATCTATTTTTATACTTTTATACTGCCAATGGACATGTATTTAATTTTAAATGGTTTACTAAACATATTGTACATCAATATTGTGAATTTGTTTATAACTTTTTATGGCTTATTATTGTATTAATTTAAAGTATTACTTTTCGACCTATTTATTAAATGAGATAAATAAATGTTATAGCTTATATCTATTTATTAATTATTAAATTATTAGATGTCTAAAAATGTTGTGTTATTTCAATTAAAGAACCGAACCCGGATGGGAAGTACCATAAATATTGACAATAACAAATTTTATTCAAAGAGAAAAAAAATAATATAAATATCTATTTGGTAAATATCCAATTAAGGGTACGGTTTTATCACTTCCACTCTGTATATTATGGAGTTTGATAGCTCCGCTGTTATAAAATGTTATAGGTTAATAAAACGATTATGGCTTTGAAGTTATTATTATTATTATTATTTTCCTTATTCATTTGTTATCTAACATTTTGTAATCTTAATAACATTTTACAACAGTAGGTACTATTCTGCCGTCCTTAACCTATAACCTTAACCTTAAAAAAAAAAACTGATTTATGATATGATTCCTTAACATCCTACAAAGGTCGGTTCAAACCTCCCCGGCATGTACCAATGAAAAATCTTACGTACATTTGTCATAAATTAACAACACCACCGTTGCCGTGCTTCGCAGAATACGTTAAACCGACGGTCCCGGTTCTACTAATAGCAACTTGTAGAATCGTTAAAATTATCATTAAAAAAATTGACATCAGATCCTCGCCAACCGGTCTGGCCTGCAACGTGGCGAGTGTAGGCCTATTCTATAGTTATATGTTCTGGAAAGCCCATCTCCAACAGTGGAGGTCTAGGACGCTGTGTTCTAGGGACTAGAATGATAATGATACAAAAAGATATTCATTTGTTCGATAAAAAATATTTAAAAAATAAATTTATTAATAAATTAAACTACAAATAAAACTGTCGGATGCCGAGTTGTCGAGGACACTCGCTGCGTTCCCTCGTTGAACAAAATATTGTCTTCTTCAAGGGTCATCCGTGGTCTACGCGGCGAACGAGTACCATCACACAACTTAGCTGTGAAGGCACACAGGGCCAACAGTGAAAGAGAAACGGTTATAGGGTAGGCGCCTTGAGTTCTTCTTATAAGGTCCCACGGTATTTCGGGCATGTGACCACCTCGCCCTTCAGGCTGTGGTCGTATCGTTAGACGACTTTGCGATTCTGCTGGTTATACAGGGCGTTCAGCACATTAAATCTAATTTTACTTAAACTGCCTCCGTGGTCTAGCGGTTAAGTCCGTGGATTTAGACTCGGAGGTACCGGGTTCGATTCCTAGTCGGGACACAAAAATATTTATTAATGTAATTAAATACATTTAATTATTATTTAATTTATTTGTGATATTTCTCGAGTTTGGTATGCTGGAGACATCGACGAGCTTGCCACTGTCATGATTGGCCTATAGTAAATTTGGATAAATGTGAATCCGCTTATTTATAAGAGTGGTTTCTGACCACCCCGAAAGGGAAACGGTCGTGATGATACTTTACTTTACTGAGCAGAAACAGGTTGCTAGTCTTGGTTGTAACCCGTTCATAATACATTGTAGGATACAGCATCGTATAATAAACATTTAGAAAGAAGAAAGAAAGAAAGAAATATATTTATTTGTCGCCAAACCATACACATAGCATAATACATTTTTTTTAAAAACTATACAAAGATAAATAGTAAAAAAAAATATGCGCAAAATAATTAGCCCACCAGCACATGTATAGCGACAAAAAGGCGATCAGCTCGGCGTCCGCTACAACCTATAGATAGGCCATAGCGCCGATTTTCAGCCGCCGCCTTACGGATGGAAAACACGTCACGGACACAGATGTACTAAAATACAACCTATTTAACACATACATTGCACGAATACACACACACATAATAATAATAACATCCCAGCCTTGCATAGCAAAGGTGAACAAAGGTGGATTCAGGCATGCAGCTAGCATGCTCGCTGAGAAGCAATGAGCATTGATTTCAGTTTATTTTTAAAACCAATAACTGACTGCATCCGGCGAAGTGGCGGAGGCAGATTATTCCAGATTTTAGTAGCCGCATACCTGAAACTGCCACGAAAAGCAGACGTCTTATGTCTAGGACAACATAAGAGGTCAAAACTAGATCTAGTGTTGTGACGTTTGGGTAGTTTGGGCCATATCAATTTTTCACATAGGTAACTCGGGGTGTTCCGCCTGATAACACCAAACAGCAACGTTGCCATGTGAAGAATTCTGCGCTCTTTCATTTTTAGACGATTGTGTTTGTTTAAAAACGGCGTAACGTGCGCCTTTGCAGGAATGGGATACATTATGGGATTACAGATTATTGGAATTTGCTAAGCTGCTGGTCTTCTGCTAACAGCTAACACTTTGGACCGCTTTGTTACTTAGTCTTCCACTAGCAGGAAATATAGAATCTTTCAAAATAATTTAAACAATAACGTGTCACAAATCCCTGTAATAGGTTTACGTGAATAAAGGTATTATATGACTTTGAATTTGACGTGCACTAATTCAGGCGAGCGTGGACACATCCAGTGTCACCGGTATTTCCTCAAATACAATAAAAAATAATAATAATTTTCAGGTATTTTATTGCAAAGTTTTTCATAATAACCTAAAACTTTATCACTGTTGGAATTTTCTTTTATTAACAATGCGCATTTGTAATTAGTCCAAAAGTTCTCGGAATTTGGTACCGAAAAACCTACTGGTAGCATTTTCCTTTGGTGATGAGGTCCCCAGGTGGCTAACCCTATTAGTGTGTTACTCTGAACATTTATAATGGCAGCGCCTTCCACGCCAATGTATCTGTCGCAATTTGGATGAGATGATTCATATTCCCTAAAATGTTAACATTGTTAAAATTATAAAATACTTTTATTAAAAAAGGTGAATTACAATAGGTATTAAAAATTTGAAACGATATTCTGTATTCAAACTCGTAGAAGCAAAGTCCATCGTATTGGTAGTCGACGGTCTCGGCACGGGTGCGATATAGGTATGGAGTTATCAGCGGCTCATCCTCTCGCTCGCAAAAAAACATTTTCAAAGATTTCTCTTAATTTTAAGAAATGTAGCTTATCAACTTACTAAGAAATAAAATTACGGACATTTAAGACATATTTTCACTTCCATATACACAGTGTACTCTTTATAACGTTATTCGACAAACCGGTACCGGAGATTCTAAGAATTTTTGTCTTTTGTTTATATAATGTTGAACTTCCACATATTTACCTCGTTTATCGCAGTTACTTTATAACTTTTAAATACGCTCAATAGAGGCGGGAGAAAAGATAAGTTATGTCGAAATAGTAAAATAATATCTTTAATTTCTCTCCATTTAACGAACACTCTCTATAACATCGAGATTTTTTTTAAACTTTCGCGCATATTCATAATAGTTTTTATAATTTTAACGGGTCTTTACGCGATTTACCTTAGAGACATATTTCTCCCGACGTTCCAGCCAAGTTGCATTGGCCGTGGTCACGGGTCGACCGTCGGTTTTAAATTGTGTGAGCGGTGTGCATTCTCTCGATTATATTTCCCGCCTCCGTGGACTAGTGGTAACAAACGTTGCCGTGAACTCGGGAGGTCGTGGGTTCGATTCCCACCGGGGGCAAGTTGTACATTGTATAATTTGTCTCGGTATGGGTATTTATATGTATATATTTACAAAAAAAAATGTATAGTATGTAGTTTATCAACCATCTAGTTTCCGTAACACAAGCCTCGTAGCTTACCACGGAAACTAGATGGCGCTGTGTGACCTGTCTGGAAATATTTATTTATTATTTATTTATATATTTATTACACTCTTAAATTATACATACACACCTTATTGTACATTGGAGACAACACGGAACAAAGTACCCAGCTATTCTGTTATTCATAGTGTAAATGTTTTTACACATTTTAATTCCAATAATAACACCAAGTTCGTACAGGGCAAATTCTGTTGCATTTGTTTGTGTTTGGAACTAAAATACATATAAATATAAATCTAGGTATACCTAAGTATTAAATAGAGTCATAATTGTAAATAAGTATGAAAATTAGAATAAGATTTTCTAAGCATGGAATGCTTATACTTGGAATCATCGTGCGTTTGCCGGGTACATAGTGTGTGGAAAAAATAATGGTATATCGGAATTTCGACTATACAGTCGGGACCACCACACAAGTCTGATAATGATACCAATGGATTTTTTTTTTCCCACATCCAACCAACCTAATACCTATTCTTGTAAGTACAAGAAGTCCCCGTAATGTAAAATTTAAAAGCATTAACATGTATAAGCTAAAATGATAATATATATTTAGATATTTTTAATACAATAAGAAGTAAATAGTGCAATAAGTTATTTTTTTTTTACAAACAATTAAAGACATGCCCGCGTTTGTCCTAATTATCAACTTTGTTTGTACAAGTGTCTTAAGATACTTAGGCTGAATTATACTACATATCGAATACAAAAAATATATGAGATTAAATTAATTTATTGAATAATTTATGCAAATTCAATATCCTTGTAACCCTAAAATCTTTTTACTAATGTAAAACTACAAAACACAAGTGGTGCTGTCACTTTTAGTTCCAGTTTAAGCCGTAGGACTTGAGTGGTGGTCCCGACTCTAGGTTGGTTTACAAGAGGCCTCCTTTTCTTATTGCGCAACATGACGCTCACCATTCACCATTCATTTCAACATGCTTCCGTTAATGCCGTCATTGAAGCTTGTTCCATAAATATATTGACGGCGGACCTGCTTAGGCCCAATTCTTTCAGTAAGTAATAGCAGATGAACAAGTAGCTATGAACAAATATTACCTTATTGGAAGGCTTTTTTGGAGCATATGCAACGATTTTGTGTCTCATGGGTCCAGCTAGTTTGAGATCAGCAAACCACTGGAAGCCATCATCAGTTCTATTAGCCTTATCAAAAAGATGTATAACATGCCATGAAATATAAACATTCATATTTTCAGTCACTATAAGTGCTATATCGTCGAAATATTGTTTGGTGGGTTGAGCAGAGGTTATATGGACCAGTGAAGGTAGATGTATATTATTGTAGATTACTCTGGTGTACTGTATACTTATACTGTAAAAAAACAAAAGGTATTATTAGGTAACATTTTTTATAAGCGCGTTTACATTTATTATTTATTTAAAACTATTTTGTACGTTATACAAGGGGCGGACTTAATACCGCTAGATATTATCTGTCAGCCAACCTTAGGGACAATGAGGATTTTAAATGTAAGGTAGTTGCAAATTATTAAAACCAACTAATGGTATTATATAATAATAAATAAGTCTATATACCTATTATATACATATAATAATATTACTCAAATACATACTAATAACTATGATATATTAAACACTAATATAACATATATTGCTATATGATATGATTACATAACTTATGAACCATTTAAATAATGCGATAACACCGATTTTTTAATCATCTTTCGGTTGGATTCTTGTCGAATTTCTACTGGCAGTTCATTCCACAGGTTAACGGCGACAACAGCAATTGAGTTGGCCATAAATCCAGATGGTAAGAGGGAATGAGAACAGTTATGGGAAGATCGGAGAGACTTGTCATGGAATGAAGAGAGATGGTAAATTTGGTCTTGAGGTATTTTGGTGTCGTTGAGTATAGAAAATAGTAAGCAGAGAATTCGGAGATTCCTGCGACAGCGAATTGGTTGCCACTTTAACTTTGTTCGATACTCAGAGATGTAGTCGTATTTGCGAAGACCGAAGATGAACCTGATTTTGGAGTTAAGTAACCTGTAGTCCTATTCTGTAACTTAGTCGCAAACGTTATTGGTGGATTTCTTTATTTACGTCAGAGCTTGTGTCATAATTACAAAATATTATTCAATTCTCAACTCTATATGCGCTCCACATTGAAAGAGTCTGTGTAAATAACAACCTTAATAGCTATATATATAGTTAACAGATTTTCTTATATAACGTTTGCGCTTAAGTAATAGAATTGGGTTGCTGTCCATCTTATTAAGCAACACCTCTTTTAATTAATTTATAAGTCTAGCAAACCCATCGCAAGTCAGATTCATGACACGGCCCTTTTACACATTTTTTACGTGTGAATACTCTTGGTATAAAATTTGACTACGGCAGCTCTTAGAGGGGTTTGACGCATTTGGGATGCAAATTCTCACTCGCACAATTCAATATTATAAGTTTTTTCAAGTCTTAGTGTACTTTGGGAAATGTAGTTTTTAACTTCATTACAGCCCCTAGAACACAGACCTCCACTGTTAGAGATGGGTCTTTCAGAAATTCCTGGGGAATTCGTCCCTCACTCACCACGCTGTTGGCTAGACGAGTTGGCGAGGGAAGACTTATTGGGGATTAATATTACAGACAGTTCAGAGATACTCGTATGTTAATCAGATATTTGTTTTAGTAAAAATATAAGAAAGTAAAGTAAAGTATCATCACGACCGTTTCCCTTTCGGGGTGGTCAGAAATCACGCTTATTCACATTTAGTCAACTTTACTAATCATGACAAGTGGCAAGCTCGTCGATGTCTCTAGCGTACCAAATTCGAGAATATCACAAATACAAACCATTTATTCGAATTAAATAAGCTAAAATCGTTTAAAATACATTTTAAACAAATTAATAGACCTAATTAATATAAAAACTAAATACTTACAAATATCTTGTTTATAATCTCTACATGTCATCGAATCCAGGAGAAGATGATCCCAATGTTCCGAGGACTCCGGCGACGTTACCTCGTTGGATGGCAACACTGATCCTCTGAATAAGATATTCCCTACTCAAAGGATCACCTGTTGATATGTCGCGTATTAACGATTTAGGGTCCTCAGACCAAGGGCCCATCGTCTCTACGGCAAACGGCACAAAATGGTAACGATTTGCTAACTCTATGTACTTATTACGTTTGCCGTTTGCAGCCAATTCAGCCGCTGCACCTGCTCGTTTTCGTGTCGCGCCAACACGACTAGCACAAAGGGTGTCAGTACACGTCGCATCCCAAACCAAAGACTTACCTTGTTTATAAGGCACGAGGGTGGGCCATCTGGTATTTTCCCATCGCTGCGAAATATACGAGTTGGCTAATGTTGATGGGTAATTTGCAGAAGATAGTGCCTTTTGAATGATTAAATTTAGGGATCTATGGCGGGTGAAACAGCCTACACACATATCACAAATGAATTAAATTTACATTAATAAATACTTTTGTGTCGCAACCAGGAATCAAACCCGGTACCTTCGAGTCTAAATCGACGGACTTAACCGCTAGACCACCGAGGCAGTCTAAAATATATGAAAAATGTTATAAATGTTGTTGCTATTTTTCTGTCTAAAATAAGTCCAAAATGTCAGTTATTTAATTTCCTAGATAATGATTTGATTTTTAATTAACCAAAATAAAGAGTACAATATAAAAAACCTTAAATCTAAGTACAAATAAATATACTGCTCCCTGGCCTTCATAAAAAGTTAACTTGCGTTATGAAGACCAGTTGATTCCCTACAATTTGTGAAAATAGTTACATCAAAATATCTATAAACAAACTTAATAAGATAGTTGATAGACTACATTTCTCAAAAGTACACTAGATTTAACACATCTTTTAATAATACATTTATTCGAAAAAAAAATATTTACAACATATAAAATATTGAATTAAATTAAAAAAGCGTTAAGCCCTCGTAAAACTACAGATGGCGATTTTGTACAGCGAAATGACCTACCGTAGTCATCATACTCGTAATGCTCATACCAACCCAACAATACACCTCGCAGCAGTTATAAAGATCCGAGGTTGTATACACACGGCGTTACACATGAATGGTATAAACCCAGTGCGAGACAATACTACTCGCGCCATCCATCTGTAAGTCGACTCCAGGACTTGAGTGGCATTTATCTGTGCATTAAACAAGGGCGGAAAAACTAAAATAATAAAAAAAAACAATTACAGCATTGTTACCTCCAGCGCTACGTAAATAAACTACACTACAAATTAGCAGCTTGGATGCATGAACATTATTACAAAATGTCAGTTTGAATGTATGAACATTACTACAAATTGGCAGTTTGGATGTATGAACATTATTGCAATTTGGCTGCTCGGATGTATGAACATTATTTAAAAAATGCAGCTTGGATTTATGAACATAATTACATTTTGGCAGTTTGGATGTATGAACATTATTACAAATTGGTAGCTCGGATGTACGAGTATGAATATTATTACAAAGTGACAGCTCGGAAATAAAACTTTAAGTAGGTAACACAGTTTTTGCGTATAGAGCTACTGATATGGGTCTATACTTAAGTTATCTGAAATCAGTGATAAAAAAATATATTTATTAAAGAAATACCAAGCTTACTACATAGCATCAAACAGTTTAATCAGAACTTGCGGGTAGGTAATTAGTTAAGAAAAACTATCTATAATAAACAATAGGTACATACAACTTTCACCCAAATCAGCCTCTCCTAATCCATTTCTATAAGGTATATAACTTTTTTCGCCATAACATAATAAATTATTTTGTAGAATTAAAATAAATATTGCAACAAATGCCATAAAATACGTGAGTGCAGTTGAAGGTAATAAATTCTGCAGTCAATATTGTTACATAAAGCTGGCGACTGACCTTTATATATATACTTAACTTTCAAGCTTGTAAAACTGACTATAGACTGAGAGCTCGTGAACCTGCCCAGTATTTCTGTAAAGCCGATTTTGCATCGCGCCACCATCACCGGGACGACACCTTCACGGCCTTTGCGGCTGAGTCTTAATCGTTGTTTGACGTCCGTGACGGCGGCGGCGGATAAACGACCTAAGATTTGTTATGATAATTGCCAAGGCCATTATTAATAAATCGATTTTAGGATTTAATAGGTGGTAGGCGGACTGATGGTGGTAATTTGTCCAGTCTGCCGGGGTGGGGAAGTATCCACCGTTCGTGCTTATAAACCCAGTAGTGTATCCACACGTTTCGGGATCAGGCTCGAATTGTTGTCATGCTCAGTTAAGCCGGCATAGTGTAAGGGACTGATGTCAGTCATGGGTGTTTTCCATTTGCTAACATTCTCGCGCGTCACTTTCCATCAGGTGGGTTATAAAAAAATACGATATCAAGATCCGATATTCACTTACGTAATTTTTGCCTCATGCATTTGTTTGAATGTTTGGTAATAAGAGGCAAGTCATAATTGAGTGAAGATTGATTTATTAATATGGATTGCAACGACCGGTTGCAGAAAGGCTGATTATCTTTTGATGTGTATCTATAAAGCACGTCATTGTCTGAAACAATTAAAATGACATGTAGTAAAAACTGAATACCCACGGTAGATTATTCACTAACAGAAACAGGAGAATAATAAGGCTATGATGGCATGTAATATGAAAAAAATTAAACCTGAAAGAATTGTTGACAAAGGAGCTAAGTCCCATATGACATGTGATGGGAATTTACTGTCAAATATTATAAAGTTAGATGGGCAGATATCAGTTACGAATAATTTTGAATTTCATTTCAATTTTGTATTAAAACTTTTGAAATGATTAATAATAATATATTCAATTTAACAGATAATTACAGTCCATTTTTGTTAGTATACTATCACTATGTTAGTAACAATGGCTTACATTAAAGTTAGTAAACTAAAATTTTATGTTAGTGCCTTATTAATACTTATTTGTACACGTGTCAATTTGTGTGAATCTTAATAAAGTGACACTGTATTGGACAGTCCACTTTATCCGGAGGGAGGGTGTTAAACTTAATCTATCTAGCATTTTGTTTTGTAACAAAAAGTCAATGATTTAACTAATGTCAATACATTATAACAAAACTGGTAAAGCATTACTGGTATTCTTGATTGTTAAATACAGTGAATAATCTACCATGGGTATTCAATTTTTAATAACAAGCTTATTAGTTATTACCAATTACATGGCGTCTATCAATATATTTGTCTAGTAATTAAGCTACGACAAATTGCCAGTTCGCAGACAATATCGGCCTTTTATAGCTTAGATACCTTACAGCCAATTTATTATCAGGTTTGAAGTTGATATTTAATTTACGTTATATAGCATTTTATAACCGCAGTTTTAGATGCCTATATTAACGTAAAGTCTATTCACCGAGAGTTTATAAATATTATGATAATGTCTCGAAATACATCTGTCGCTTAATTATCGCAAACTGTATGACGGACATCGCTTATTGCCGCGCGTACTGACTATCGTGGTACGAGGCAGGCAGTTGTCAAGCGCGGAGGTTAAAAAATAATAATTTAAGAACCACTGATTTTTTTCTAAATCAACTCTCTGCGAACAGACTATAGGTATTAAAAATGAAACAATAAATTTTATATCATACTATTTATTATATTCGTAATACATTATAATAATTACGCGCCAGCTGGCCGCTATTAATTCTGTGGTGTCAAGGAAAAAGGAGATGATTGAAAAAATTTAAAAAAATATTTTTGCACCTATTGTTTCAAAACATTCATATGCGTCAATGCAATAAGGAAATGAGTCTATACACTATACAGTTTATTTTACACCCCTACGTACATAAAGGGGCTAGTCGTAACATTAAAATGTATAAATAAGTAAAAAGAGTTCAATCGAGTTATTTCAGTATCGCGCTTTTACCGCCTTATATTAGCTATGCATAGTGAGATGGTCGACTCGTACCTAAAGTTTACGACTAATGAAATTGAACATTTACTAATTACAATTTTCTAATTATAAAAATGAGTTGTTTTCTTAATTTGTCTCCAGTGAAAAGTTCAAGTTTTGTACTTATCCCCTTTTTCCTTGACACCACAGAATTGTCGTATAGAAAATAATTCTTTACATTGATAGTCATAATTCTTAAACTAAAATTATCAAAGCCAAAATATAAAACATTATTATTATACTGGTAAATACTTATTTAAAAACAATAAAACCATTACGAATGGGATAAAATGGCATACTATAAAAGGAAAGTGGCACTGATCTATGTATATCTATAAATCATAAATGTTATTCTTTAGACAAATGTTTGGTTTATTGATATATGTATATATCAGTGTAACTTATATATATATTTCAATTTATCGTAACAAAAAAAACCCGTGCTAAGCGTGAAAATTTTGAAATAGTTCTATGTTGTTTTCTTTACTTAGGAAAGTAGGTTGTGAATGTTTACAAAGGCGCTGGCCACCAATTTTTATCAATACACAATATTATACACGTGAATAAAATCGTAAAATATATAGCACACCTTGATCAAAACAGTTTTAACTCAAAAACAAATCTTCTACAATAAAGAAAAACGGTTATTCGAATAAACTGAAATCTCACAACAGAATTTATAAACAATGGTGAGGTATGAACTACACACATATTAATAGGTGTCCCAAGGCTCGCTACTGCACGCGGTATAATCTTTAGGTCATACGTCGATGTGGGTCAGACAGAGGGTCATCCCACTCCAGAACCCTTATGCCCCTTCGTTCGTCGGTTCTGCGACTGATGTCTTCGACCCACTGCCACTTTAGCTATTTTTAAAATCTGTGTCAGTAATCAATCATCAGAGAAATACCAACCATAGCTCTCTCTCACTTTCTCTATAGCTCGCTAAGTGACCTTAAATTTATTAAAACACAGTTACTACAGTTTTATTGCAATATATGTTTTCGAATCAAAAAACGAATTATGAGTTTATATATTGAGGCGCGATGTTTTGAGTTGAAGCAGTTTTGATCTAGAGATGTGATATGCACGCGTGTAATCTTAAGTACGAGTAAACACTAGCTATGCGATACACATACATACATTTAGACAAATAACTATATTTCGAGATATTAAAATATTTAATAGCTATAAATAAGCTTGTCGTAACATACCACTAAAATTTAACTTAAAAATATAGCATTTTGGTCACAAATTAGGACAACTAATACTTAGAGTTATGTAAAATCTAAAAAAAGTAAATTAGGAATAAGCATTAAGACTGCTTTACTTTTAGCATAAATCACAGACTCTTTCTTTATATACTGTCACTCGACCAATTAAATATAATAACAATCACACTAGTAAAAGCATATTTTTTAATAATTTGATTAATAAACAATACAATTTTAAAAACTTTAAGGTTAGGTAATTCGTGTCATACTTTGAATCATGTGCCGACTAGGAATGTTCTCAATAACGATGATGAGCATTCTAGCGATAATGTCAATAATAATCATGTTGGGTTTCTGAGAGGATTACAAAGCTATCCAACATATTTGTTATAATAGTTGGGTTACAAATTAAGCCAATTACTATAATAAAAAAGGCTTTTTGTCACTTCTGGAGTACCCGAGATAGGAATAAACCTAACAGCATGACTGTTGGCCGTGAAAACTTGGTATGTCTCTGGTGTGGAATGCGACATGTGTAGACACATTAGCAACACATCCAGACGACCTCGTCAAGTGCGGGAAGTGCGTCAGTTTCTGCTGAGAACCACAAGCTGCGCAAATACGCCAACCTTGGTACCGGTTACGAATCGAAAAGAGTCAAGACGATGGGCCCATGGGGACACTCAGGAGTTGTCCAAACGGCTAGCGGAAAAGTCTAGAGACAGGAAAGCTGGAAAGAAATGTTGCCAGTCTCCTTGGGACCATTCCCAAAGGCTCGTCACTAGATGACATTTTTTATTTATATTTTTTTTTTCTAAGTTTTAGTTTATATTTAATTATTTTTTTACTTTAAGTACAAATATTGGTTTGTATATATGGTAAAAAAAAAGATACAAATTTAATATCATATTGATCCCCTCAAAAACCCAGCATAAGTTGAGTCAATTTTTTACTCTCAAATATATTTATCAAAACAAATTATGGAACATTGAAAAAATAATTTGTAATTACGGAAACCGCTGGTGGCTCGGTTGTAACAACGCTTTCCTTAAAATACTAAAAAAGGTCGGTTCGAAGCCCGGCATGTACCAATAATAAATTCATTTTTCTTACGTACATTTGGCATACATTTACAACACCACCGTTTCCGTGTTTGGAGAGCACGTTAATCCTATGTCCGTCGCATATGTAGGCCAATTACTCCAAAAAAAATCTGGAACACCCATATCAAACAGTGGAGTTCTAATCTTAAACGTTACCTCAACGGCTTCTCAACTCAATTATTCCTTTCAGCAGTCAAACGAAGGAACGCCTCGACACACGAGTCGTTGTCCTAGGGGGTTGTGATAAATGAAAAATTACGTATGAAAGATTTCCATGAATAATTAATAGGGAACAATTTATTCCTCAACTGGTTATCAATGAACAACGTTTATGGGTTAAACTGTATATATCATGAGGGTTAAAAATTAACTCAGGTAAGAACATTTAGTCTAATTATTTCATTTTCAAACAGATCTCAAAGTACATTCGTAAGTATACTTTCATTGGTTCCTAATTACATAAAAAGGTGGGCTAGTCACTAATCCCGACAAACATCATCGTACTTACAGTAGACGTCTGTCACACAAGATTAAAACCATTATTATAAACTGCAATCACATAAAAAAATACTTTAATTTCGTTATAATGTACGAAAGAAAGTTGATCTCATAGCAATACAATTTTCTACATAAAAACACATCATGTACAGCGCGTTTATATTATTCGGTTAGACCGTATTCGGATGCGGATACCGAATTTGATCATCAAATTTAAAACGGTAATTCGGTTATAAAAAACGCTGTCGTCGCATTCGACGACTAACCTAATGTAAACGCGCTATTAGTTACAACTTTGTTCTGTTGTATTGTCCTAAGTTTATATCAATTTAAATTTGAATAAATATAAATTTGTTCTTTGTCAGTCCTACATCGATCCGTAGTTCGGTGGTGTAAAGTACTGCCAACGAGGCTAGGTAAATAATGTAAACAATCGATCTATGATATATATCTTAAAATGCCTAAAGTTGCCAACTTTACTAAGCTCATCATAAAAGTGGTTTACTAGTTTTGACAGAACTTTTATTGGTCTCGACTAAAAATCGAATCTGGTTACATTATTTATCTAGTGTCGCTAGCTATAGTTTGGTATTACTTGGAGATCAAGCGTCGCTTGGTGATCTTAGAGAGTGAAATAACGCACTGCCGTGTCCTGCTGGTCTTCTGCGGTCTAAGAAAGTCTTCAATTGAGTCGCTGACAGACTAGTTGGAGGCGCCTGGAATATAAACAACGCGGTATTAGATTTATTAATTTATCAACAATATTAGAAAATAGATGGCGCTGAGCGAATCTGTCATTTAAGTTAAGCAGGTCGTGAGATGTTAATACAAGCCAAAGGGAAGGTAATTTTCGTATAATCCTAAAAAACAACTCATTTTGCAGCTTTATAACCCTATAATCATATATTATAAGGTAAGTTCGTGGATTTAGACTCGGAGGTACCGGGATCGATTCCTGGTCGGGACACAATAATATTTATTAATAAATACATTTAATTAATATTTAATTTATTTGTGATATTTCTCGAGTTTGGTACGCTAGAGACATCGACGAGCTTGCCACTTGTCATGATTGGCCTATAGTAAAGTTGGCTAAATGTGAATCCGCTTAGTTATAAGCGTGGTTTCTGACCACCCCGAAAAGGAAACGGTCGTGATGATTACTGTAACTTTATGATTACTGTTATTATAAATAGTTTTAATTTTACCCACGTCCGAGACAGTTGCTCTGCTTTTAATTTGACCAGATGAGATTTTGAGTTATCTAAAAATACTTACATCATCGAACCAGGTATTGTCGAGGGCCTCGCGAGGTGACAGTCTTCTGGTGGCATTTCGATCCAGTAGACCTCTGATAATATCCTGAACGCGAGTGTCTATTGTAGCCCAGTGTTCCGGTGGAAAGCAATAATCACACTTAATGATATTGGCTGTCGTCTCTTCTATTGAGTCGTCCAAAAAAGGTGATAGCTGAAAAATTATATAAGTATTTATAATTGTTTTTTTTTATAGATTAAGGATTTGTGAGTAATCATTACATTTGTATAACTAGACAAAAATAAATGATACCCTTTAGTAATTATATTTATATGTACTCACCCCAGTAAGAAATACGTATAGAAAGACGCCGGTGGCCCAAGAGTCCCAGGCGGTTGCTGGAGGTCGTCCTAATACGCACTCTGGTGGGGCAAACTCCAACTGTGCAGGCGCAGGCGGTAAGACCTCCCCACCAAAACTGTTGGACTCTGTACTACCCACTTCTACAGCAGAACCCAAATCAATAAGTTTCAGTTGAGGCTGCGGCCCACTTAGATCTACTAGTATATTTTCGGGCTGGAAATAAAGATATGAAAATTTAGTAAGGCATGCGAAAAATATTAGAAAATGAATTTGAGAATATTATTGCTGCGCGACATCGCCATCTACTGAGAAGTTACGGAACTATGACTAGGTAAGTCGATGCCTTGATAGTAACGACAACGGAGGGTATGTGGCGTTGCCAGTTTAGTTTGAGAAAGACCAGGGTTACGACATATTATAGTTATCTAAAAAAACTCTAATTAATATTCAATAATAATAATATTAAAAAAAAACAAAATCAACTTACCCTAATATCGAGATGCGCAACATGTATATCGTGTAGCCAGTTGAGTGCTGAGAGTAATTGCTTGGTATGCAAGGCCACCAGCTCCTGTGTATAAAGTTGTTCCTGTGAGACGGCCCATTCCAGTAACGGTAAGCCTGTGACTAGTTGCAGAACTATGGTGTTAGCCCCACTCCGAGGGACGTCGGGGAATATTGCCAGCGCTCGGACCAGACACGAGTGCGCGACCCAAGAGGCGATGCGATATTCTCGAGCCGCTTCAGCGCAACGACCGCTCATCACCTAGTATACAGTATCAGTATTAATAAACACTTCGAGCTACACAAATTGAAATTAAGTATTTTAGATACGAGTACGAGTTTTATACTGCCTCTTAAGTAAACGTTTCAACTATAAAAATGTTTAATACCTGTTTTAATGCTACACGTTGTCCGGTGCCGGTGTCTTCGGCGGCGAGAACTCTGGCAGTCCGCCCGCGACCAATTTCTTCTTCCACTGTGTATCTTCTGGAGAACTGCTGTCGCTGCCAGTTACCGCCGCAGCAGGAAGTGGCCGGAGCGGAGCCCACGCCAGGAACTCCAGACCTCGCGCAAACCAGACGGAAGCTGTATTGACCCGCGGGAAGTTCTTCTAGAGCCAAGGTGTTGGCGGCGGCCGGCGTCTCTGTGGCGCGGCGCCATTCTCCCTCTCCGACACGGCAGTAATCTACGTGGGCCGGCGTTGGTTCGTCCCACTGCACAACCAGCCCACCCGTACCGAGCGCACGCACCGTCGGCACTCCAGGTGTTACGCTGCCTCCCACTGTGAGACGACATGAACTCTGCACGCCGCCGAGCTCATTACTCACGAGGCAGCAGTATACTCCAGCATCGGATGGCCGACACGAGTGTATAGTAAGAGAGGCGACCCCATCTGGTTGCAAGTTAATTGCGAATCGTCCGCCATGTCGCAGTGCGCGCGTGTCGGGGGCTGTCTTACTCCAGGAGAGCGCGGCGCGCGGAGCGAGCACTCGGCACTGTAGCACGGCGGACCCGGCGGGCGAGCACGACACGTCGCCCAGCGGCTCCAGCAGCTCGGGCGGCTCGGTGGCGCCCTCCCCAGGAGAGTCGTTGCCGCCGCCACGTCTTAACTTCAATCCCCACGGTCTCTTCGCCAAACCCTGCCGTCACATTTCACGTTTCACATATGCGTCAATAGCTAACAGAGTTTTAAAGCGATAGATATAAGCGGTACCATGCATGCTCACCGAGTATTATAATCCAGAAGCCCTCCCCATAGTTGTTACGGTCGTAACATAAGACTTGTATATAATAAATTACTTAAATTAAACAAATATATAACGTATTCTATCACTAAGCACAAAATGCAATTTGGTATCAGTCTACAGCCCCATATCACAGTCTATAAATAAAATGCAACCCCGGTTCTATCGTACCTATAACAAAAAAGAGAAGAAAAAGCATAATAAGTGGACATGCAGAAGGATATTATAAATTAATAAAAAGTATAGGCAAATAATAATAATACGTGTGATCTTAAGCCCAAGTATACCGATTCGACCAAACTTTAACACAACACTGATATCGTTTTTTTGTCATAAATATATTTTCTTTAGTAATTATTATTATTTGGAATATCTGTTGATGATTTTAAAAAAATGTAAGAAACAACTATTTATAGCATAGTAAATAGGTGACAAAAACTGCGATAATATAATTTATTCAAAAATTAGAGAGAGAGAGAAGAAAAACGATACCAGTTCTAGTGCTTCGTATATCGTTTATAGTAATATAAACTAAAATCAATTATTAAAGGCACTATCGAAATAGCTGTTTGATATAAATTACTAAGCCCCGTTTACCACATGCGGTTGGTTTAGGCTCAGTTTTTAAATTAGTAATATAACTATTATAATATTTAGAAAATTATTACAGTTCTCGTATGAATTGAATTTCTGTCCACATTGTTAGTATTCTTAATGATAAAAAAACCGGCCTTTAAAAGTTAATACTGAATTGTATTTTAAAAGACATATGACATGCAATTATAAGTTTCAATTACGTTTACTGCTAATTTGAGCTTTCCCAGTTATAGTATTGCGGCCAAACCCAATATTCTACATTTTACTTACATTTTAATTACATTAGACTACAATTTAGCTTACTTAAGAACAAAATTGACGTTTATTAAGAATAAACAAAAATATAGAGGTACAGGGTGATAACGTCGAGTGATCTTACTTGATATTTGGATTTTTTATTTATATTTCTTTATTAATTAATGTTAAACTTATCACTAACTTTATAAGTAAATCGGAATTATTATCTCAATGAAAAAAACTGGATAAGTGTCAAAATTTGTCAATTATCAAAATTTGGACAAAATATTATATATCGATTACTTTATAAAATATGGAGTGAGATCACTTAACGTTTTCACCCTGTGTAGAATATTAGGTTCAGCCGCTAGTTAGAAATATATCAAAAAGTACTTACGTTCGAATGCGGCGGTGAGAGAGGACTAATAGCCGAATTATTGGCTGACACGTTAACGGTGATCTTCTTTTTATCAGAATCGGCTTTAATAGTGGTAGTAGGTAGGTTTATAGTATTAGCTTTAGCATGGGGTCTTTGTTGGCGAGCTCGTAGTTCGGGGACAAGCCGGGCCCCGACCGAAGGGGGAACGCTCTCCGTCTTCCGCAAACCGCACCGCCCCTCACCCAAACTAAAAGGACGGGAATAGGCAAATGGAATATAAAAAAAACAAAACAAAACAACTTAAAAAATACACCTACTCTATCTTCTTCGTCTATTTAACCAATTGCATAACTAACTAGCGTTAGCATCATGAATAATTTACCCCCAGAACAAACAAAAATAAATTAAGAAAAAAAAATAAAAAAAATATAAGAAGCATGCGGGACTAAAAGCAGAAAACCATAAGCTGTTATTTTTTTCCACATTTATTAATTACTTGTGTAACATAGAGTTAGTACAATTATGTTATATAATATTAATAAATACATACAATAGTACGCTCCGAGATACAGAGGAGCGCCTAGTTCCAGAATTAGATACATGAGCCAATAAATTACAAAACCAGATTCAAGTAATCATATATAATGAGACATATATATATTATTTTTGTTGACAATTTTCTGTATTTAATATTAAGAAGCATAAAAGCTACAAGATAAATGCACCTAAGTGGAACTTGACGTGTAGTTAGCTAACAGACATGAAAGTAGAGGACCCTTAAGAAAAGCATTACAATTAAAGCTATGAAAAAAGCAACAATGATTTAATAATAATCAATAGATACTTATTAAAAAATACCAAAAAGTAATACAGTTTTTTATATACAATTCTGTTATACAACTAAATATATCTTTAAATTATTAATAGAAAAGCATTGAAAACCTAATGTAAAAATCAATTAAAGTTCAACACAAAATTATATTAACTAAACGTATCTTATGTATATCTTATCTACCACAATAACAATGTGATTTAATTATAATTTAATCCTAAACAAAATTTACTATTATTTTTTTAACAAAATAAATACTTCTTTAAAATAACCTAATGAATACAGGATAGTCTAAGTAGTTGTTAAAATACATTTTTATATTTATGTTATTCGATAAATATTATACATTTGTGTTTAGTTTTATTACATTCAAACTATTTTCATATAATTTGGGATCTACTTTTTATATGTGCATCGACACTGTATTATTCACTTTAAATGGTTCTATGTAATATACACTTTTATAGAATCTCATGTTTGCAATATTTTAAAAACATTTAGTATGTTATATTTAGTGCTGAAAAAATATATTTGTTCCATAATTTTCCTTCCGCTATGAAGTCAAAGAAGGGATCTACTTTGCCTATGCTAGAAATGGTTCGTAAATAGTTACTGTAAAGAATAAAGTGGTTTATACGAGAACCCATAGATATAAATTATTGTGGCAAAAACATTAATCTCACTTAGAACGAGAATTTGAAGAAAAAAAACAAATAATCAATTCTGACTACGCTAAACATTCAAAGTAAAAATGAGTCATCGCCGACGACATTCCAATACCAACATATTCTTTACAGTCTTTCGCATTCCCCTTACATCTAGGATAAATGTTAAATGCTAAATAAATAGTTCGATAGCGAGAAAGTAACTATTGCATTCTACACGTTTCGGTTCTAAAAATACATCATGAGGGTTACACGTTATATGTGGATATGTTTATTAATGACTAAAGATTATTCTATATAGTTTTAAAACACAAATATTTAAAAGACTATGCCATTGTTATTAATTGTTAATACATTAATGTTGTGTATGACTAATTGAAATTATGTAACACGAAATTACATTAAATAGCGTTTAGTTATTCGTTGTAATTAATGTGTCAAGATTTACAGCATGACATTAAATATCATAAATGGATGTGTATTCATTAAGTTCATTTTAAATACAATTTAAATTTAATAATAAAAAGGTGATATTACTTTTCTAAACGGACAGAACTACTATTAAAATTTGTCTAAATATCAAGGGCATTAAAACGGGTGGTAAATTGGCAGTTTCCATCACTACGTGAATTCTATAATTGCAATAAGTTGCATATTTATAATACTATTAAAATTGTAAAACACACAGATTAAAATCTAGATAAATATTGATTTTTAAATATAAAGACGGCTGCATAGTAACTCCAGAATCAGAAAGTTAAATAAATGCTATAAAAATATAATGGCCGAAATAATGAACAGTAGTCTTCAGTATGCGATACAATGTCCATACTATCCCCAGAGGCATCAAACCATCCACCAATCCAACGTCGCGTCGCTTTAAATTATATTGCTGTCTCCCTTTTCCCTTACGTTTAACTATAGCAAACTATATCCCTATCATATACATACATACCTTAATTTAAAAAGCCTCAAAATAAATAAATCTAAATTTCAATTCCAGTTTTTATAATTAGCCTAAAGTGGACATAAAAATCACAAATTTATATTATAATTCATAACATTATTGCGGAATTAACATTGTCTTTTTATAATCATAATATTTGCAGTTTTCCACACAAATCTGTTCTAGGGCGATTTACTTTGCGACATTGGGTGCAACTACACTATCAAAAAAAAAAAAACAATACAATACAACAATAATAATGCCGTACGTTAATATTAGATTTACCAACAAATAATTTAAAACAAAGCTAAATCTATAGCTTGTTTTTTTGATACTATAAAATATTTCTGTAAAATTGAAGACAGTAAAGGTGTGCTTTCTTAATGTAATCCTTATCTACATGGAAAAATATGTGTGATCTATAATGTAATAAAGAAATATAATATATATTTTTTTATTACAAATGAAAACTATCAAAAGGTGAAGTATAAAGGTAATAACGGTGTTATGACATTATGAACGACTTCTTAGATGATTTTAAAAAAAAGTGTACCTAACTACATAAATTAACATTAAATTATATTCTGACATAATGGACTAAAACTACTTATAAAACTAAGAATAGTTTAATTTTATAATAATTAAAAATGGATTTTAAATGCAGTCATTGGCAAAACATGTGAATTACGTAATATAATAGAGACCTATTTATTTATTAGGTCTGATTTGTTGTTTAAGTGAAACTAAGCTACGAATATGGTTTTAAAATCCGATTCAGAAAAACCAATTTTATAATAAAGTGAGATGCACCACTGTAGAAATAAATACGTACACAAAAGTGCCAGGTTGATCTCAGAACGTGTGGAAATTTACAAATATTCAATTGCACAACAAAAGTACAATATTAAAAATTATTATCAAACCATCACCTTCTAGTTAATGTTAGCACGCAAATAAATTAACCCATAGCTAACAACCACAAGCCAATTAAAAAAAAAATGTAATAATTATATAAAATATGTAAAAAGTTATACAATTTGGCATATTGATTTTGTTGACATATAAATATTTTTTGTTAGTAAAAGTAAATATATATACTACTTATACTTCATAATAACATTTTTGTTTATAATATAATTTAATTTTTGCGGCTTGTAAGTCGTTAACTATTTTACGGGACGGTTTCAAGCTTTCGTTACCCCAACCACTTAATAAGTGTTCCCCGCGTAAAAATAATTCCAAAGGGACGCCTTTTCTCATACTAGTATCTTACAATAGTGTTACCTCCTAGTTGTTTACCATTTTGCCCCAGAAAGCCTTTAGTCGCATCATGTCCACTTGTTAGGGCTCACCCTTATTTTTTTTTTAAATGACTACTTTAAAATACCTTCATGTAAAATTATTAAACTATCAAAATATCATTTATGTAAGAGACCGTAATTAAAATTTAAAAAATTGTCCGTTAAACTGTTAAATCTATTATTTTATATACTGAATAAAAGTGATCCTTTTACGAAAAGTGATCATACGCAAAGTACTATTTCCAGTAGAGAAATATTTCAGGAAAATATGTAGTCATTCATAATAGTTGTATTTCCAGGAGAGTAGAAATTCCAGGAAAGTAGTCAATTATAAAAGTTGTATTTTCAGGGGAGTAGAATTACCAGGAAAGTAATAAATTACAGAAAAGTAGTAAGAAAATTGTCATTTTTGAAAGTGGTCATAGTGAGACTAAAAGCTACAACGATCGACAATATTGTATTATAGGGGTCTGAAGACTAAATATTTTAATGAAAAATGAAAATTAAAGTTACAATTAGATATACACAAATAGGAGCAAAGTGGTTAAATATTAGCAAGCTTCTTTTAGTAAACGCTCATCAAAGTTCATAACTGTGTTTCATAACGTGTTCGTAACGAGTTACGAGTATCTACAGAAAGGGTTTTCTCTTATTGGTTTTATATGGTCGGATTATACTCGAGGTACGTAGCCTAACACCCGTATTCTAAGACGTGTTCCCAACGGCTCGTCCACTCAATTATTCCTTTTAATTGTCAAACGCACATTATAAGGATATAGATGATAGTGTTTATAGGTACATTTATGACCGTAGAGTCAAAACTTTGTGAAATTTTTTTTTGTTAATTTTTTCTGTTATAGTAAGGCAAAAGGCCGAGCCCATACAGACAGATTTGTCTTGTCTAAAAAATGAATAGGCAAAGAATCGTTACAGTACAGCCATTGTCTTAGGTGTACCCAAAAAGAAAACAGCATAAGGAATTTAAACTTCTTAATGGATTTTTTACTTTTTATTTTAATTATTAGTTCGGTGAATCTACAGTAATTAATTTTCTATTTACCTATGTAAGTAATAAACGGTAACTCAATTTCAATACGTTTATCATATATTTAGTTTATAAATACGTTTCATCAACGGTTTCTCCACTTCCAGCTGTCAAACGCGTTCTCTCAACGGAACTTCAAAAAAAAAAAATTATAAACGTCTGTTTCTTATTTTGAACTGACACTACATTCAAAAATAAACCTATGAACACTATCATCTATATCCTATATAATCTAAATTCGCAACGGCTTCTCCACTTAATTATTCCTTCCAGCTGTCAAACGCACAGATTATATAGGATACAGATGACAGTGTTAATAGGTATATTTTTGACTGTTCCAAATTAGAAACTGACGTTTATAAATTATTGTTTTGTACAATTTACCCGTTATCGCAATATTTACCGACGATCCGTTGGGGGAATCCAATTGACAGCTGGAAGGAATGGTTGAGCGAAGGAGCCGTTGATGATACTTCCTAAAATACGGGTGCGAATCTTCCTGGAATTCACCGACAACCTCCAGAGCCACTAAGGGAGAAGATCGAGACAACGCTGTATCTCCATCACCGCGTAACTCAAGACCGTCGTTAGAAAACAGCGCTAGCTCGACCCCCTCCGCCTGTGGTATGTCATCGGTGAAGCAGGAGTAACAGAAAGGGGAAAGGTAGTTACCCTAGGGAAAGTCAGGTTGTATGGGATGTGGACTGGACCACGCCCTCCACTGTTACGTGAAAGCTCCTAACCTCAAGAAAGGGCCTTGACGGTCCTATCGGGGGTTGGAAACAAGGCTAGCTTTTACAGTAGCCCGCTGTGCTAAACTTAGTCGAATGCCTGTCGAGGAATACTGCCACCGTGATGTGTCCTCTTCACAGTTCAGGCGCTGAGGATAGTTTATTGAAACGCCAACGGCTTGCGTCGGAAGAACAAGCTGTTGAGAGCATTCCTTGCGGAACAGCGTGTCGACGTTGCGCTGATCAGTGAGACTCATCTTAACCTCCATGACAAATTCAAGGTCCCAAACTTTGTCATTTATCGCCAGTACGAGTGCTCTCCGCATGGACGAGCTTAGAGGGGCCTAGCTGTTGCGGAGAAGCCAACCCCTTGCCACCATCGGAGGTCCACACACTTTTGGATGCAGGCCCTCCGACAATGCTCGCCGGCGATATGAGCTGCAAGCTCGCAGCCTGGAACTCCACAATTGCCAACCACCAGGGAGAGAAACTCTTGGAGGATTCGGAACGTCACGGGTATGATGTGTTGGAACCAGGCGCCCGCACTCGGAACTCCTGGGGGTCCAAAAGGGCAGGCAGAGGTCCTAGACATCACCATCACCCGTGGAATTCCGGAAACCCCTCGACAGGAGGTTCTCTACGACCTGGAATCCGACCACCTTCCTGATTCAATTGACCCGCCATCCCACAAAAGTCTCACTGGCAGTGCCGCGAAAACGCACTGATTGGCAGAGATTTGTAGCCCTTATGGCACACCACACTCCCTTCTACCCGGTATCAACGGCCGAAGAGGTGAACAGGCTGTCGTCCGAAGTCGCACATCCGGTTGCTACTCCAGCAAAAGAGGCGCCTACGGAAACTGTGGCAGTTTAACCGCTGCCCGGCGATGAAGACGCGCCTGAACGTCCTCTCGGCGAAGATACGGGAGGAGCTGGACGCTCACAACGCCAGCCGTTGGTTAGAGCACATAGACTCCCTAGGCGATCACGTACCTAGTGCGCACCGTCTATGTGCCCAGTTGTTCAATGAACGACCTCCATGACAAATTCAAGGTCCCGAACTTTGTCATTTATCGCCAGTACGATTGCTCTCCAAACGGACGAGCTTAGAGGGGCATAGCTTTTGCGGAGAAGCCACATCCACCAACCCTTGCCAACATCGGAGGTCCACACACTTTTGGATGCAGGCCCTCCGACAATGCTCGCCGGCGATATGAGCTGCAAGCTCGCAGCCTGGAACTCCACAATTGCCAACCACCAGGGAGAGAAACTCTTGGAGGATTCGGAACGTCACGGGTATGATGTGTTGGGACCAGGCGCCCGCACTCGGGACTCCTGGGGGTCCAAAAGGGCAGGCGGAGGTCCTAGACATCACCATCACCCGTGGAATTCCGGAAACCCCTCGACAGGAGGTTCTCTACGACCTGGAATCCGACCACCTTCCTGATTCAATTGACCCGCCATCCCACAAAAGTCTCACTGGCAGTGCCGCGAAAACGCACTGATTGGCAGAGATTTGTAGCCCTTATGGCACACCACACTCCCTTCTACCCGGTATCAACGGCCGAAGAGGTGAACAGGCTGTCGTCCGAAGTCGCCGCACAGATCCATAGTGCACTAGAGCAGCCTCTTCCGCTGTGGCGGAAAGGGCGGGGCTAGCCCCGCTCCCCCATCACATCCGGTTGCTACTCCAGCAAAAGAGGCGCCTACGGAAACTGTGGCAGTTTAACCGCTGCCCGGCGATGAAGACGCGCCTGAACGTCCTCTCGGCGAAGATACGGGAGGAGCTGGACGCTCACAACGCCAGCCGTTGGTTAGAGCACATAGACTCCCTAGGCGATCACGTACCTAGTGCGCACCGTCTATGTGCCCAGTTGTTCAATGAACGACCTCCATGACAAATTCAAGGTCCCGAACTTTGTCATTTATCGCCAGTACGATTGCTCTCCAAACGGACGAGCTTAGAGGGGCATAGCTTTTGCGGAGAAGCCACATCCACCAACCCTTGCCAACATCGGAGGTCCACACACTTTTGGATGCAGGCCCTCCGACAATGCTCGCCGGCGACATGAGCTGCAAGCACGCAGCCTGGAACTCCACAATTGCCAACCACCAGGGAGAGAAACTCTTGGAGGATTCGGAACGTCACGGGTATGATGTGTTGGGACCAGACGCCCGGACTCCTGGGGATCCCAAAGGGCAGGCGGAGGTCCTAGACATCATCATCACCCGTGGAATTCCGGAAACCCCTCGATAGGAGGTTCTCAACGACTCGGAATCCGACCACCTTCCTGTACTGGTAGTTTAACCGCTGCCCGGCGATGAAGACGCGCCTGAACGTCCTCTCGGCGAAGATAAGGGAGGAGCTGGACGCTGACGACGACAGCCGTTGGCAAGAGCATATAGACTCCCTAGGCGATCACGTACCTAGTGCGCATCGTCTATGTGCTCAGTTGTCCAATGAACGACCTCCATGACAAATTCAAGGTCCCGAACTTGGTCATTTATCGCCAGTACGAGTGCTCTGCGCACGGACGAGCTTAGGGGGGCTTAGCTGTTGTGGAGAAGCCTCATCCAGGAAACCCTTGCCACCATCAGAGGTCCACACACTTTTGGATGCAGGCCCTCCGACAATGCTCGCCGGCGACATAAGCTGCAAGCACGTAGCCCAGAATTTCACAATTGCCAACCACCAGGGAGAGAAACTCTTGGAGGACTCGGAACGTCACGGGTATGATGTGTTGGAACCATACGTCCGCACTCGGACTCCTGGGGGTCCAAAAGGGCAGGCGGAGGTCCTAGACATCATCATCACCCGTGGAATTACGGAAACCCCTGGACAGGAGGTTCTCTACGACCTGGAATCCGACCACCTTCCTGTACTGGTCGAATTGACCCGACATCCCACAAAAGTCTCACTGACAGTGCCGCGGAAACGCACTGATTGGCAGAGATTTGTAGCCCTTATGGCACAGGAGGTAGGAGGGATCCTACCCGGTATCAACGGCCGAGGAGGTGAAAAGGCTGTCGTCCGAAGTCGCCGCACAGATCCGGAGTGCACTAGAGCAGACCTCTTCCGCTGTGGCGGGAAGGGCGGGGCTAGCCCCGCTCCCCCATCACATCCAGTTGCTACTCCAGCAAAAGAGGCGCCTACGGAAACTGTGGTAGTTTAACCGCTGCCCGGCGATGAAGACGCGCCTGAACGTCCTCTAGGCGAAGATGCAGGAGGGGAGGAGCTGGACGCTTACGACGCCAGCCGTTGGCAAGAGCACATGGACTCCCTAGGCGACACGTACCTAGTGCGCACTGTCTATGTGCCCAGTTGTCAAATGAACGACCTCCATGACAAATTCAAGGTCCCGAACTGTCATTTATCGCCAGTACGAGTGCTCTCCGCACGGACGAGCTTAGAGGGGCATAGCTGTTGCGGAGAAGCCACATCCACCAACCCTTGCCAACATCGGAGGTCCACACACTTTTGGATGCAGGCCCTCCGACAATGCTCGCCGGCGACATGAGCTGCAAGCACGCAGCCTGGAACTTCACATAAGCCAACCACCAGAGAGATAATCTCTTGGAGGATTGGGGACGTCACGGGTATGATGTGTTGGGACCAGACGCCCGCACTCGGACTCCTGGGGGTCCAAAAGGCCAAGCAGAGATCCTAGAGATCATCATCACCCGTGGAATACCGGAAACCCCTCGATAGGAGGTTCTCAACGTCCTGGAATCCGACCACCTTCCTGTACTGGTCGAATTGACCCGACATCTGACAGTGCCGCGGAAACGCACTGATTGGCAGAGATTTGGAGCCCTTATGGCACAGCATACTCCCTCCTACCCAGTATCAACGGCCGAGGAGGTGAAAAGGCTGTCGTCCGAAGTCGCCGCACAGATCCGTAGTGCACTAGAGCAGACCTCTCCCACTGTGGCAGAAAGGGCGGGGCTAGCCCCGCTTCCCCATCGCATCCGGTTGCTACTCCAGCAAAAGAGGCGCCTACGGACACTAGCAGTTTAACCGCTGCCCGGCGATGAAGTCGCGCCTGAACGTCCTCTCGGCGAAGATACGGGAGGAGCTGGACGCTCACGACTCCAGCCGTTGGCAAGAGCACATAGACTCCCTAGGCGATCACGTACCTAGTGCGCACCGTCTATATGCCCAGTTGTTCAATGAACGACCTTCCGTTCATCCTCTGATAGCTTTAGAAATCCTTGCTGAGTACCTGGAGTGCTTCAACGGATCGGGTGCACACAGAGACAGTGGATCGGCACGATAGAGACGACCTGGCGGCAGAGCTGTCGGCCGGTGACCTTAACGCCCGGTATGGTGGAGCGTACCTTCTCCCGTGTGAAGTTGAGAAAGGCCCCCGGCGCAGCTAGCGTTCCAAACATGGCACTACGGTGTATGCCACGACGATCAGTCGCAGCATACACCCGTCTGTTTAACGGCATCATGCGCAGCGGGCATTTCCCAACAGCGTGGAAGGAGGGGCGCGTCATCATGCTTATGAAAAAGGGAAAGGATGTGAAGAAACCTAAGAGCTACCGACCGATAACTCTGTTGCCCTCGGTCTCGAAGGTGTTCGAGAAACTGTTGCTGTCGCACCTGAACCAATGCATCACGCCGAGACCCGAGCAATTCGGCATTCGGCATGACGCTCCAGCTGACGAGGCTACTGCACCACGTGGTGGTCTCTTCCGAGAAGAAACACACCACGGTTGCAGTATTCCTCGACATGGAGACGGCATTCGACAGAGTACAACGGGCTGCTGTACGAGTTATCCCTATCCCCTACCAGGTTCTTCAAGGTATTGGCCTCCTTTGAGGGCAGGAGCTTTCACGTAGCAGTGGAGGGCGTGGCCTCGTGTCCACGTCCCATACGAGCCGGCGTTCCCCAGGGTAGCTGCCTTTCTCCGTCCTGTTACTTCTGGTTCACCAACGACATACCGCTGGCGGAAGGGGGTCGAGCTAGCGCTGTTTGCTGACGACGCCACGTACTTCACAGACTCTTGGGTCTTGAGCTAGGCGGTGACGAAAATCTCGATCTCCTCCCTGAGTGGCTCTCCCGTTGGAGGTTGTCTGTGAACGCCAGGAAGACTCAGGCCACGTTCCTTGAGACTGGACTGAGAAGGCTGAAACCCGACCGTCCGCTTCTGTTGAAAGGCGACAGTCTACCGTAGACTAATCCAATAAAATACCTGGGCGTCACGAAATACAAACGCATCAACATGCGCGCCCATGTGACCGCCACTGTGAACTTGGCACGATTGGCGAGAACCAAACTTCGCCCAGCGTTTGCATCCAGTTTTCCGCTTCACACGAAGCTATTAATCTTTAAAGCCTATATCCGCAGCCGACTCACGTATGCCGCGACGGCCTGGTACGCTCTCAGCCCAGCTACGCTGAGAGAACGTTTACAAGCGCAACAAAATCTAACGCTCCGTACCATTGTCGGCGCCTCGCGTTACGTGAGGAACGTGTAATCCATAGGGATATGCGGATGGAAACACTGGACGAATTCGTGTGTCGTCTGGCGACTTGTATCTTCGCGCGCGCAGAGGCGACATATTTCCCACTTGTAAGAAACCTGGTCCCTCTGCACGCCCGTCCGCCGGACGCCAGAAAATGCTACGCTCGTCACCTGCTACCAATCACGGAGTATAAATCGCGGCCCCGCTGCCAGGCTCGTATACTTCAACCTTTAATGGTTACCCCATGCCCTGTCCGTAATTACGGAAAGCGAACGCAACCTCTGTAAGAAGGCAAATACCTTGACACAGATTGGGTGTGAGAAGACCAGTCAGTCAGTCAGGAGAAGGCACGCTCGACCATACCAGACATGAAGACAACTGGTTCGGCATCGGCCGACAACTCTGCCACCAGGTAAATCAAAAATAATATTATTACACCCTGGGTTCGGGCAGCAGACCAAGCAGTAATCTTTGCAGAGTACCTGGAGAGGCAGTTTAGTCAGATGCAGACAGATGGTGTTCCAAAGATGGCATTACGATGTATGCCGCGACGATCAGTCGTAGCATTCACCCGGCTGTTTAACGGCATAGTGCGCAGCGGGCATTTCCCAACAGCATGGAATATTTTCGTACTAATCTCGGACAAATGGAAACTCCAGAATGCCTAGTGTGACAATGAAATTTCGTAAACGCAACTATAGTAATAGAGTTTTTTTACTGAATTTTCGATGTTCATTGCCTGTTATTATAGCCAAACTTGCAATAACACGCAATGTAAAATAAAAAAACGTAACTACAGCAGTTAAGTTTTCCGAAACTTGCATGTTACACTAAGCACACAGGACATAAGAAGTACGAATCAAAATCCAATCTGTCCAGCACGTACCTTAAGCCTTGGATAATGACCTGCGTTTTACTGGTGTTTACCAAACTCAAAAATAAAACTCAAAAAGCCTCCAAGTCAGTGTTCATCTATAGAATAGCTTCATCAATTACGTTAAAATAGAAGAGAAGAGTGAGGGAGATTATACGCCTCCTTGCAAGGCACCAGCAGTCATCAGTCAGGTCTTGCCTTGCCATCAGATCAACACAATTAAAATATTCAAGGTAATGGTGCGTAATTTTAGTCTGGAAAAAGCAACCAGATCTTTTGAGTTTCGCAGGCAATTTATTTTATTTGTATAGTACATTATAAAAACTAAATAAATAACCTAAAAATGGGCGGAACCTGAGAAAAAGGGTAGACGTCAAAATGTAAAAAAAACAATGTTTAGAAAGCGAATGGAAAGGTGGTAGCATTAAAGTACACGTACTCAGTACCTATTGTTAAAAATTGTCATCCGAAACGTCGGACGAAATGCGCGAACGGACTTTATTAAATTTAAAAAGAAATAATCAACAGGTTGCGTCGTTGTGGAAAATTCTTGTTTTTGGGTAGATAATATATTAAAAAAATATCATCGGTTTCTCCTGGACGATTTTTAAGAAATGAATGGTTAAGTGGCGAATTTTTTTTCTTTTTACTTGTTTTTTTTTTAATCATAAAAAAATGTTAAATACGAATGATGTTTTTTGTACATGTTCTCAGAGGGTCTAACTATGATTTGTGTCAATAATAATTTTGATTGTTAATAATATTGTACGCTGTCCGTTGCCATCAGAAACGATTCTAACCTCAATTTTATTATTAATATTGCAAAAAATTAAGCTAGTACGTCAGGATTAACAATATATAAATCTCGGCGATGTTACTGAGAGTTGTAGCAAATTGGAAAGGATTAATTTTGGTTAAGGAAAATAGACAGTGGTTTTTAAACAACACTTTCTAATATTTTGGAGAGGAACGGAAGAATGGATATGGGACGTACCTAGCTATACACAGTAGGAGTGGGTTTCTTAGGTAATGGGATAATATGAGTGTTACGTCTTTTGCCTTTGCTATGTGAAACGTATTGATATATTTAATGTATGTCAACAATTAATAAAAGTAAATAATTATGTCTGATCTTATTATAAAACGTATTTTATTTAATATTTACATATTAAATAAAATATTAATGAGCATTTGACGACAATGAAGGGAAATGCATAAAGTAAGGGAGGAATTCACGATGTTGGTTACAACTGAAGAAAAACATCAGAATAGAGATCAGAAGGACAAAACCCACAAACATGCTGATCACTGGATTATCTTATTGATTTCACAGCAGGACATCGGTACTAATTAAAGTGGAACATTACTAGAAATTGTTTTAGAATTAATTTGAACGCAGGGGGGAGTGGGGAATCTGTGTCAAGGTATTTGCCTTCTTACAGAGGTTACATTCGCTTGCCGTAACTACGGACAGGGCATGGGTAACCATTAAAGGTTGAAGTATACGAGCCTGGCGGCGGGGCCGCGATTTATACTCCGTGATTGGTAGCAGGTGACGAGCGTAGCATTTTCTGGCGTCCGGCGGACGGGCGTGCAGAGGGACCAGGTTTCTTACAAGTGGGAAATATGTCGCTTCTGCGCGCGCGAAGATACAAGTCGCCAGACGACACACGAATTCGTCCAGTGTTTCCATCCGCATATCCCTATGGATTACACGTTCCTCACGTAACGCGAGGCGCCGACAATGGTACGGAGCGTTAGATTTTGTTGCGCTTGTAAAGATGCTCTCAGCGTAGCTGTGGTGAGAGCGTAGCAGGCCGGCGACGGCATACGTGAGTCGACTGCGGATGTAGGCTTTGATAATTAGTAGCTACGTGTGAAGCGACAAATGGATTGAAACACTGGGCGAAGTTTGGCTCTCGCGACCCGCGCTAAGTTCATAGTGGCGGTCACGTGGGCGCGCATGTTAATGCGTTTGTCTATCGTGACGCCCAGGTATTTTACTGGATTAGTCCACGGAAGACTGTCGCCGTTCAACAGAAGCGGACGGTCGGGTTTCAGCTTTCTCAGTCCAAAATCAAGGAAAGTGGCCTGAGTCTTCCTGGCGTTCACCGACAACCTCCAACAGGAGAGCCACTCGGGGAGGAGATCGAGATAGCGCTGCATCTTCGTCACCGCGTAGCTCAAAACCCTAGAGTCTGTGAAGTACGCGGCGTCGTCAGCAAACAGCGCTAGCTCGACCCCCTCCGCCGGCGGTATGTCGTTGGTGAACCAGGAGTAACAGGACGGAGAAAGGCAGCTACCCTGAGGAACGCCGGCTCGTATGGGACGTGGACTCGAGGCCACGCCCTCCACTGCTACGTGAAAGCTCCTGCCCTCGAGAAAAGAGGCCAATACCTTGATGATCCTAACAACGGGGGTAGGGGATAGGGACAACTTGTATAGCAGCCCGTTGTGCCAGACTCTGCCGAATGCCTTCTCCATGTCGAGGAATACTGCAACCGTGGTGTTTTTTCTCAGACCACCACGTTGTGCAGCAGCCTCGTCAACTGGAGCGTCGTGCTGTGTTTAGACCGGAGGCCGAATTTATCGGTGGCACTACTTGGCCGTTTTGAGACGTCTGCGTGAAGCATACCTTTAATTTTTTTTTTGACAATCCGGGTCAAATTTGATCAGATGGTATAATACAATTCAAATATTTAAAAAAAACAATTGTAAATAAAAATAAGTCCTCTTCCAGATGACAGAAACAAATTAACAAACCCCTTTCAGTAGCTAAATAATTATTATGAAACACAGTTACGAACGTAGATGAGAGAAATGTGAATGTTGTTAAGAGTTACTTACGCCGAGTTGTCCCTAACCGGGTCGCGGTCGAGTTCTCGGAGATATGCTCCTGGGTTTTCTAGAGCTTCACCGAAGACCCGCTGCGAGTGGAGAATGTTTGAGATGGTCTTAATCCAGACGGCACGACGAGCTTCGGGCGCGCGGCACAAGAACGACAGCTTCGGCTTGTTCGGGTCCGACGAGCGCACTGTGAAAGTCGGCGCCCCATCAACGTGCTCCAGTTCCATCCTGTTCACCTAAACATAGACACAATATTACATAGGAGTACTATACTTATATATATAATTAAATGTAAATTAGAAAATAATATCTGTTTCTCTTTCGCTCTAAAACACAATATCAAAAACATAAAATAACTAAGGCTGGGTTGAATAAAGTGTAATGATGTTTTGCTCGAACTTTCCCTACTAGCAAATACTTCGATAAAATTAAAAGTTTTAATTAATAATATATCGTCAGTGGAGAGTTAAAACATCTAAACCAACACTGTAACAACTTTACAGGATTATGTTTTAAACTGATCAACATTCATTAAATAAATAAACGTAAACTACCTTGGCGCTTAGAAACATTAGTTTTAAGGATGGAGACATATTTTCGTTAAAAAACTAGGACTAAGTGACAAGGATAAAAAAAAAACAGTTCAGTGATACAGAAGTATTTAATACATTTTTGACCTATGTGGCGATTAGGATTTTTTACCTTTCCACTGCCTGGCCGTATGTAACTATGAATATAGTAAATGTGCAAAGTATAATTACGCTTTATCGACCATGGCCACAAAATCTATACTATAAAGGGCGGATTTTTGAGACACGACAGGCAAGTACTGAGTAAGGACAGGTATCTTAACTGGTATAGTTACAGAAAAACGTCCATCGATAACTTTAAGAGATACTTTAAACTAGATTCACAAAAGTCTACTGGAACGACTTAGGTTTGAGTACTAGCGCTTTAACACAGGCTAAGTATAGTTTCGTTTTGTCTTTAGTCGCATACGAAGATATTTCTACCATAATGTTACAAATTCTAAACATTTTGTTTACTTTTAATTACGGTAATTATTATTTATTATATACCTACGAGTATATCTGCATACAATTTTCTATTTAAAAATTAACAGTTGTATGGAGATGACAAAAATATATGTCACTTCCGACATATGATTTCTTAAGAAAAAATGTTTTTGTTTAAATAATTTTAATAATTTAACATTAGCTAAATTATTAAATATTTATTTTAATTTATTAAAAAAAAAAACATGATTATGTTTTAAATGAATCCAGATTAAAATATTATTTATATATATATTTAATTACTTTATTTCAAATACTTTTTAGTTTTACTACTTGGTAAAAGTGATATACTATTAGCAAAAACTTGTTATGTTGTACTTGTAGAGGTATTTATGTAATTTAAAAATTAATATTAGGCCAACCGCATTATAGAGTCACGAATGTATGTAAGTTCTGTAAAGCTATGTGTGATATTTTATTATCTTGCAGTAGTAACCAAAGATACTTTGCCACGCGTCGTAAAATGCATCTATGTAAAACTGTTTTGAGAATCGCTACTTTTATTATTCACCTTTATTACATAGCAGGTAAAATCCTCCGTAGCTATAGATAGTAGTGCAGTCCTCAAGGTTTTTAAAATAAAACATTATACAAGTAGTATTCCATGTCAGTTTTAAGTAAAACATGAATTATTCAAATTCTAGGTTACATTTTAAAACGGTTGAATTTCTTGGTGAGAAAATACATTGTATTCGATGTACGAAGCAGTGGCTTGAGTTATTTGTATTTTCCATCCAATGTAAGCTATATGTAATGTCATGAACGTTAGACAAATTCCCTGGTGAAAGTTCGTCGGAGCAGTGACGTTGTGGCGACTATGAATCTTAATTCAACACAAGTTTATGGTCCTGTGCACTGTAAATGCAAGTAACCACAATGTTTCAAGCAAATTAAGTTGTACGTTTTATACCCAGGACACACGACAGGCACATACCACACAAAGTTACGAGATATTTACTCAACATCTGCGAACGGAGTTTATGTGTTAAATAAATTATATATTCCGTCGACATTTTAGAAGTAATACAAACTTTGATAGCGTCAAAGACAGAAATGTGATTAAAGGAGGAACTACAATATTCAGCGTGGAATTCCGTATGTGGATTTTAATTAAAATAACTTACTTTGTTTTGTTTCATTAATTTATTTAGGTCTTAAAGAAAAATTGTGCTATCATTTTGGCATATCGTAACGTCGAAATACCAAAATAAAATTTTAGTCGAAATACATTATAAAAGATTAGAAGTAGATGAATTTATGTTAAATTATGAGCAAAGAAATAGCAACCCTACCACAACAAGTACTGTAAGAACAAATGAAAACGAAAACAATGTTTCTGATTATGAAAACTAAAATAACATATTATGTACATATCAATAATAGAAAATCTGCACGCTTAATCTATCGTTGCCGACAATCAAAGAACTACTAGACGGGCTGTAAAGACTATAGGTGAATACACAACGAGTTTCAAAATATTGAAGGAGAGAATGCTGACTCTAGAGTAACAGTATAATTGGTGGTGGTGATGGGAGCTTTAGCCAGATTTGAGTTTGAGATAATTATATATATATATAAATTGAAAATGTACAAATTTATAATTATATTCTTAAATGTCGGATATTCATTTGTCGGATGAAAATGATCTAAAAAAAATGTTTGGTGGATGTTGATTGGTTATATCAAACCTAAATTTCGTGTAGTCCTGATAGTGCTATGTACCTTTCCTACAATGATGGACCGTCTGTTTATACTCGTATGGAACACGGGCGCCCAGGCGTGAGTGTTCCCGCTGTGAGCGGACCGGCTCTTTAAACGGTATACTAGTGCCTGGAAGTACGTGTTTTCGCTATGACGACGGCATGTTTAAACATAAAATGGCGCCTGGACATGTTTAAGACTGACATCAGGCGATGGACGACGAAAGTATAGTAATGTGAAGTTTAAGAAGACGTAATAGACTAAAAAAACGCAGGTGATCATTGTTGGCACAAAACAAGCAGTGGGCAGGCTGGACCATGGGTCCTTGCCGACATTGTATTTCAACAACGTGCCTCTTCCCCTGTGCAAAAATGTAAAAAATTTCGGTCTCCACATCAGTAGTGACATGTCCTGGAACTTACATGTATCTGAGGTTAGCAGAAAGATCTTTGGATCTATGCATACCCTGAAGCGATTTCAAAACTTCATTCCGTGCTCAGCAAAGCTTACGTTAGTTACCTCATTGTTACTTCCTATTATTGATTATGCCGATATATGCTATCCCGATCTCACCGAGGAGCTACTGAATAAACTCGATCGTCTTCTCAACTTATGCATTCGCTATGTATTTGGCCTGCGTAAGTATGATCATGTCTCTCAATTTCGTATTCAATTAAAGTGGCTAAATATCCGTTTTCGTAGATCAGTACATATTCTTATCTTCTTATACGGCATTCTTCATAATCCTAATACACCCCGCTACTTGAGCGACCGTTTCGAATATCTGTGCGACTCACACACCCGTTCTCTTCGTTCTTCACAGAACAACCAACTTTCTATCCCTCTTCACTCTTCTAGCAGATATTCAGATTCTCTCACCGTGTCAGCAGCTCGTCAATGGAACAGGCTACCATTGTTTATCAGACAGGCACAGTCTTTAAATATATTCAAAAAACTTCTTCTCTCTTATTTCCTTAAAAAGCAAAACGAATCCTAATCACCTGACATATTATTAGTACCTATATATGTATATATAATTATTTATGTATTTATCTTAATTATGTATTATTATTTTTCTGTTAGGTATTATAGTATTATAAATGTATATATTGTATTTATTTACATATTTTAATTCTGGTTTTTACTATATTATTTCCATTTTCACACTCTGCACCCATAATATTAATCTCTCACTCTCCCAAAGGTTAGCTGGTAGAGAATACCTTCATGGTATTATGCTCGCCTATGTACAACACTTTATATTGTATATTTTGTGTGCAATAAAGAATTTTATTATTATTATTATTATTAAAAATAAATCACATGTTTTATCATATCCATCCTATTTTATGGATGATCTCTATGCACATTTTTTTATATTTTTTTATAAAACTTAAGGGCTTAATAACTCAGTCGGTGCCATCCGTCGGCGGATTTATTCACACTACACGGAGTTTGGATAGATTTTCGCAGTTACTCCCTGATTTTCTTGAATAGGTCTAAATGTGAACAACAAAAGCAAATCCGTCTTAAGTTCTAGTAAAGGTAAACGGAAAAACAGACGATCCGTCATAGTGGAAACGGGGCTTAAGGGCAACCCGATTGCTACGGTAAAGGTAAAGATAACCCATGCTGTAAAAATATTGGTAAGACTGATGAGAATAATATTTTTGCTAGAAAACCCGGAATGCGAAATCATGCGTCGTATCACAATAATACCATACGTTTTTGGCATTGATAGCGCAGAGCTTGGACGGCTGTTTAATGTAAGAAAACATTGTGAAGAAATCTCACGTCATTCAGCGTGATGTACCAGACTAGGTAAGGTATGAGATTACAGTCTCTAAATTTTCTATTGATGTTACTTTTCTTCTTAACGCGACATGGTAGCAATTTACTTTCTGTACTATGCCGGCTTTATCAGACTGACACGATCTTTTTACTGTACAGGTCAAGAGGGCCCCGATTCTCGCGCTTTCGAAATGCAATCGATTAGTTCGTATGACCCTGACAGTTTTCTATGGACATCTGTCACTTTTCACCCGAATATTTCGAACCGTCGCGAAAGCACCAGAATTAAGCCCCAGCTCTCCAGTTTAAAAACCTAGTAAGAAAAGTAACTGCTAATAAGAAAATAGTAACAAAGTAGCTAGGTAACAAAACGTGTTTGTCAACTCTTAAAAAGTACATAAGGTAGAGGTAACTTACATTAATGGTGTGTATTTTTGTGACAAGTTTACGGCCAAACTGTTTACAAGTTTATGAAATATAAATTTATTCAATTTTTAAAAGTGTAAATGGATGTATATTTTACGATGTCAGTTGCTAGATGGCTAAACTGTTTACACTATTTATGAGATAAAAATTTATTCAATTTTTAAAAGTAAGCTTTGATGCAAGTTTTACGATCAGTTGCTAGGTTTTTCTAATTTCAGGTAAAAGCATACTTTGTAAGGGCGTGCCGCAGAATACATACTTACCTATACAAACTATAAATTGAAGCTATTTATTCTTAAAGTGATTATGTTTAATCTTCCAAGTACCTATTACAAAATAAAGCATTGTTATTTGACATGTGTTCTTCGAATTAAGATTCATTTAATACAGTGGCAATACTTTTTGTTTGCTTTTAGAAGGAATGTGTAACCGAATAACCGATTTACGAATTAAGTTTTTTATGGCTCATTTTTTAAGACGCTAGAAATTTTAGCAGGTAATATCTCGTTATCACTTTTGTCCTATCGTCTAACACTGTAACCGGTTGGGATTTATTTTATATACTTGTCCAGAACTGCCTCTGTGGTCTGGCGGTTAAGTCCGTGGATTTAGACTCGGAGGTACCGGGTTCGATTCTTGGTCGGGAATGTAAATACATACATTTAATTAATATTTAATTTATTTGTGATATTTCTCGAGTTTGGAACGCTGGGGACATCGACGAGCTTGCCACTTGTCATGATTGGCCTATAGTAAAGTTGGCTAAATGTGAATCCGCTTATTTATAAGGGTGGTTTCTGACCACCCCGAAAGGGAAACGGTTGTGATGATACTTTAATTACTTGTCCAGACGACCGTGTTACTCGTTGGGTACAATTCGACCCACACAGTATGATTATACATGTACTGTTCTAGGTGGAAACCGCCTTGGACCTGTCTAAAAATTGCTTACCAGAAAGTGGGTTTTGTAGTGGTACACAGGGCTGCTGAACTGAGTCTTCTTGCCGACGGGATCGCTGAAGATCATGCATTGTTCGAAGAGAAACACGTGCAAGTCCTTGAATCTGTCTCCTGCTCCGCCGTTGGAAATGTCTGCGCATGCCAAGGGCTCTTGTAACAGCAACTTACCCTGAGCTGTTATGCTCCCCTGGGAAAATATAAAATACAGAGATTAGTAACAACAATCATGACTGTACCCAATTTCATCAACATAAAAGTATGGATCTACGAACCACCATCGGCACCTAGTGTGTTAGAACGCTTCCCTTAAAAATCAAGAATGTCGGGGTTCGAACCCTGTGTGTAACAATGGGAAGAAATCATTTGTCATAAGAAATAAAATTAAAGTAAGATACATATTTCTAAAATAAAATAGATTAAAACCTAATTATAAATTAACTAAACTAAAAATACCTATAAAATTTAAACTTCTCTACATAATAAACTAAGGGCTCACTACCTGGGAGGGTACCTAAATCGCTCGCCGCAATTTCCTCGTTAAATAATAATGGATATATTTTGTTTTAGGTAATTATAGCATTTGGGGTCGCCACACTCTTGAAAAAATCGTTTACCCAGCTCTTTTACAAATTTGTGAGTATCAAGGGAATATATATATATAATATATAACTCCCATTGTTTCAACCCTAAATGCCACAAAGTTATAACTTTGTTTAAATTATATTTTATGTGCTTTTTAGATACAGATAGGCTGTATAAGTAGCCGAACCGGCCTTTTTTGATAAATGTGGCAAGCAGCAAAGGTGGCACACAGGTGGCATAACAGGCAAGACATCCTCCGTCACTCCATGGTATAAGAAACATACCATCACTACGTGAACCCGGTTCAAGGACAGACGGGGTTTTAGCGGACGATAAGATTTACGACACCACAATTCCTGTGCCTCGGATATCATGTTATGCTGGTCCCTATTTCGATTTCATTAATTCAAATTTAAGAATTCGATAACAGGTAAAAAACATTTTTACATCCTACCATCGGCAACCCGTCTCGCCAGTGTGGCGAGAGAAAGACAAATTCTCTAGAAATACGAGTTCCCATTTCCAGCAGTGGAAGTCTAGGACTCTATGTTCTAGTGCCATGGTTTTGTGATGATGCTAACTTTAAGACACATCATCACGACCCTTACCCTTTCGGGGTTGTCAGAAACCACGCTTATAAAGAAGCGGATTCACATTTAGACAACTTTACTATAGGCCAATCATGACAAGTGGCAAGCTCGTCGATGTCTCCAGCGTACCAAACTCAAGAAATTTCACAATTAAATTAAATATTAATTATTTTATTTATTTAAATTAATAAATATTATTGTGACCCGACCAGGAATCGAACCCGGTATCTCAAAGTCTAAATCCACGAAATTAACCGCTAAACCAAGGAGGCAGTTTTTTTCAGTTTAAGACACAATTTTACCAAACTTTAACAGAACCAAATAACTATCAATATTTTCATGTTAAACATTTTTACACATAAGACAAAATAATTATTTACCAATCGTTGGTGAAACCACTTACTTACAAACCGTCGACTATCAGAAATCGATAGCTTTTAACAATTCCATCTAATATATTGTCTCTTACAAATACATTGTAAGAATGCTTAACTGATAAGCAAAATGCGATGGAAAGCTCTCTTATTCAGTAGTCGTTAAATGTTGAAAATAAATTCATTACTTTGTGAAACCTAACCAAGAAAGGAACCAGGTGTGGTCTAAATTCACATGTTTCCCTAAAAGCTCATAAAGCGTCCGGTAAGCAAAGTTACATTGTAGACGATCGTAAACGCTAGAGTAATGTTAATCGCCTCTTAAGCAACTCCATTTCAATAAAACTAGACAGTAAACTTAAATTGTACGATGTACTAGTACATTTCGCACACATTGCAATCACATATATCTTATTTTATACTGACTTCGCGCCCATCTGATGGTAAGATTGACACGAAATGTCTAGAATGTTGGTCGTTAGAATGTCGTTGGTGATTTACAAGCGTAGCAGGTTCGAGTCTTGGCATGTACGAATGACAAATACACTTTACTTATGATGTTTGTCATAGATATTTACAACACCACCGATACCCGTGTGCACATTAAGGCCACCACTATTTTTTTTTTTATATTTCCAGACAGGTCACACAGCGCTATCTAATTTCCGTGGTAAGCTACGAGGCTTGTGTTACGGAAACTAGATGGTTGATAAACTACATATTATACATATATTTTTTTTGTAAATATATACATTTTATACATATAAACACCCAGACCGAGACAAATTATACAATGTACAACTTGCCCCCGGTGGGAATCGACCCACGACCTCCCGAGGTCACGGCAACGTTTGTTACCACTAGACCACGGAGGCGGTTAACATTATTATTTTTAATAACAACTTATGAAAATTGTTCTCATTTAGACAGTGAAGAAAAATTCTTTAGAACTATATTCTGGAAGTGTCGTATTAAGCAGTGGAGATCTAGGACTGCGTTCTAGGAACTAAAATAAAGGAATACTTGAATACTTACTGAGTAACCTTGCAGTCTACCAACGTCCATCATGTTGTTCGCCGTCTTTGGAATAATAGACGTGCACAGTACGGCATCACGCAAAGACTCGATTACGGCCACAGACTCGTTGGCATTCTCAGAATAAGTCAAAATCTTCTGTACCAGCAAGTGGTATTTCTGAATACGCTGAATAGGCTTAATCAGCAAGTCAACGACCTGTGAATAAACATATGTCAGAACCTTCATAAGAAAAGTTATTTTATAAATTAATCTATGTGGTCGTTATCATTTACTCATCTAGCATACATCGTACCGACCGTAACGTCACGCTGTCATATACCATCCATAATTCTAAGGCCACGCGATTATCAGTCACCTGTTCATTGCATCTCTTTCAAGACCTTTTTTCAAAACATCCTCAGTAATCAAAAACTACACAATTACACAAGTTATAGAATATAAAATGACAACATAATATAAGCATGCATGCCGTGCATCTAATACAAATAGTTTGGTATAGGGTTCGCTCTACGTAGCAAAGGAGATCACCAGGGTTGTGCAAATTTAGGATGGCGAGGCCGGCACAGTTTTCGCCAATCGGATAAATATTCAGTCATATCTATCTCTATAATTTTAGGGTAATGTAATGTTGTGAGTTAATGAATTTTGGTACCAGCCAAGCCTAGCCCTATAAGATAAAATCTTGTAATTACCAAGGCGAGTGAAGTTCTAGCCCCACTAAGACTCTGCCTTTGTCTTAATTCAATCTAAAAGTTACCAACACATCGAAATCGTTAATCATTGTGAATAAAACACAATTTAAACACATGTGTATTTTACAATAAGTAACTGAGCATAGTGGGGTGGAGTATAAAATTACATAACCTTTAAGAGGTTGTTTTACTTATTGCTAGATAATAAATTATTAAAGCTATTTACAGGCTAAATCTGTTTTAAAGAATAAGTAATCGTATATATAAAGCCATTTTAGTGCCTTTGTGTGAGCTAGTAAAATAACCACCTCGTAGAGGAGAACTAATAAAAGGAAGCGATTATCAAGACTGAGATGATCAGCGCAACCTAAAGTGTCAGTGCGTACGTGAGGGCGAAAAGCAATCATTTGCCAGAGTTATGTGAGTGGAATTTATGTAGTGCACGTGAGACTTTACAATGGTTTTCATGGGGAGTAATAAAAAAATGTTACTTACATGTAGTTTGTGCCCCAGCTTTTGGCGCAATTCTTGGAAGTATTGATCGTGTTCCGAAACAATGTACTCAGACATGGGCTTGTTCCGGCAGTAAGTTTCGTACATAAAAAGCCGCTTTTCGAGGAAACGACGGAACAGCGGGCCCAGCAACTCGGGGTTCTTGAGGCAACAACGAAGTTCAGGCAGGAATACGCTGTAAAGACACGAACACCTCGATCATTAGACTTTACTCAGAGACATTAAATATTTTTATATATTTAAATATTAGTTTATGACAGTGTATTGTCGGTAATGGTCTTATTCTACGTGCACTTTAAAATTGATTTTCTTGTTTCACTAACAATACAAAAATCAATAATCAATTTTAAAATGTTATGCCGACCTGCGTGTTACGGTAGTGTAAAACACGTTCTTCTTCGACACGAGAAGAAGAACAAAGTAGATTAGGTAAATAAAAATGCAACATTAATTTATATAAAAATAACAATCAATGCCCCCTCTATCTTATATCTAATCTCTTTGACTTCAATACAATTACTTTAAGTACAAAAGTCGGCACATATGTCAATCAGTTAATAAAATTCCTGGACAACCCTAACCGTTCCTGTTCCTGTTAAGCTTTGCGATTAAATTATTATAAGTTTATATCCCGATTACATTGGTCGAGGACAGTGGCGAGTAGCAAGTACAAGTACAGTGACAGATTATAATAGAGCGAGTCTAGTGGCATTTCTCCGTGGGAATGGACATCAAAAACACGTGCAATTTTACGCAACATTCCCTTGATTTTGTCTTGAGCATTTATTAATTAATTACTTATACAGGGTGTCCCATAAGTCAAACCAGGAATAAGTGATATACCAGGACAGACATCATAATTTTGTATATTGATTCACAAACTGCACTGTTGTGGCCTTGGACTATTTTGCTTACAATATCGCAAAAATCTGTACACGCCCCCCTGTCTTGTTGCTGTGTACACTGTAGTAATTTTACTGTTTATACTCGTCAGGTGGCGTACGCCTAGTCGCGCCACAAGAAACTGTATAATGAATCTAGTTGTAAGGCAGCTTGTTAGCCAAGTTCACTTGCTACTGTCCGATCTATGTCATTTACACCACTGTACTTGTCTACGTCGCTAAACACTTGACCAATGTAATTGACCAGGATTAACCGCTGAGCAAGACGCAATACATACGTATTTTCGATAATATAAGTAACGTGATAATTTTATTGTAAAATATAACTTTTATACAAATAAAAATCAATATTAGAAGTCTAACAGATGTACCGCGATTTTTATAACCACCTTTTTTTTAACGCAAAAAAAAAATGTGGAGTTAACTTAGACACAGCAAAACGCACGGCGCAATAAAGGAAGCAAAGTATCGCAAAAACAATGTTAATTATAAACCAATTTTTTATTTTATTTAATATAATATTAATAACGCTACGAATAAAACTTCGGACAAGTGATGTATGTCGCGTTTACACGCTATGAAATAAGAAAACAGCAAATAAATATAATTGAAGACAGCATTTTTATTGATCGAGCTACATAGTCGTATTTAAAATAAAACAACGCAAGAACAATTAGTTATAAAGAAAGATTGATGAACCAGATATATAAAGCGAAAATTGTGTATAAAACCCCGGCAGACCAAGAATCACTTTTCACGATCAAATAAATAAAACACTGGCTGAAGATGCAGTCAAGATACTAAACAATAGAATATGTGTGATCATCGATTTATTAACCTGATGAATGTTCATGGAGCGAAAGATAATAATAATATGAGTTCGCAAGGGAACCGTACCGATTCTAGCAGAAGGTAACATCGCGAGGGAATTCCCACGTCAATCAGCTTTTTCCACTATTCGCACAGGGACCGCGTGTTGTTATCGACTTATAAAAATAAACGAGCAACGAAACGCCATGTTTTTTTTTATATACAAGCGTACACGAAAGCAATCTATACTAATATTATAAATGTGCTAGAAGCTTTGTCTGTTCGTCTCGCCTTCAGGCCCAAACCCACCGATTTTAGTAAGATTTGGTTACTTGAACCCCAGGAATGGACATACGGGTAGATTCGTCATGTTATGAGCACATGTAACCCAACTGTCATTGATTTTAAACACTATATGAAACAGACAAAACCTTGTCAAACAGTTAGTAATCTGTAAATATAGTAGTAACCTTACAATAGTAATCTCTTGTAAGGTCAGAATTCTCGTGTATTAAAAAAATGTTCACTTTTGTCAACTGTAGCCAGACGAAAGGCAATATCTCAGCGAGCCTGACGTTCTCGACCAGGAATCGAACCTAGTACTTCTGGTAGGCCTCGAAGGCAGAAAAAAAAAGATGTAACATAAAAGCATTTTATTATTGTTATACAAGTAATTCACGATGGCACACTGTTCACTATCCAGTTCGACTTCCAGTGTACTACCAACGTGTATGTAACATTTGAGTAGGTTACATTTGGTACATTCTTTACGGATTTTACACGTAATTCGCATTGAACTAGACTAGTATGAACTAACTGCCTCGATATTAAAAAAACTTTTTCTTAGCATATTAGACGAGTAAACAATAATAACAATACACAAAAACCGCGCAAGAGCTCAGCTAATTTAGTTGTAAATACAGCAAGCCGCTCCGTAATGTAACCCTATTTCAAACGTTTAACAAGACATTAATAGAATTAAAATTTCATTATAAATTGGATATCCATAGGGTAAAGTCTGAACGCGAGAGTAATTACGGGTAAGTGACAAACTATGCATATTTAATAATACCATAGACCTATATAAATATCCTAAAGGTTTGGCTTTCAGTTCTGTAGGACGCCTAGTGTCTTGTAAGTACGGGAACGAGTAAGTTCAGTTTATGGGCCCCGTTTTAACGTATTACATTATTGCTTTAGAATAACATAAACCAGAAATTGGTCTACTCGTAAATTTGAGATGGGCAGACTATGAGTTTAGGCCGACCAGACGATTGATCGGTTGGCCAAAGGCCTCCTAGTCAACTAATGGAAATCCTTTTAAAATAATTGCTTTTGGCGATGTAGGGGCCGAATCGGTGATGTTCGTTGCGCCTAGCATCCCTCAAACGCGCCGAGCATTGCATTTTGCTAGTATCATTCGCCCCGCTTACAAAGTTATTTTTTTTTATACAACTATTATCGGTATATTTGTAAACTAGATATCGGTCGACTATGAGTTTCGCCGAATAGACGACTAGTCAGTTGGCAAAAGTCCTACTAGTCACCTAGTAGTAATCCAATCAATCTTTTTTTCGATGTTGGGCCCGAATCGATAATGTTCGTTGCGCGTCGCATATTTTACACGCGCTGAGCATTGCATTTTGTTAGTATCATTTCAAAACTATATCGGTATATTTCCGTAAATTTCCGTAACACAAGCCTAGTAGCTTAGCACGGAAATTAGATGGCGCTGTGTGACCTGTCTGGAAATATTTATTTATTTATTTATATTCGTAACCTAGATATCAGTCGACTATAAGTTTGGCCGAATAGACGACTGGTCAGTTGGCAAAAAATCCTACTAGTCACCTAGTAGTAATCCGATCATTCTTTTTTTCGATGTTGGGGCCGAATCGATAATGTTCGTTACGCGTCGCATATTTCATACACGTCGGGGATTGCATTTTGTTAGTATCATTCGCCCCGCTTACGATATGTTTTTTTTAAATAAAACTATTATCGGTATATTCGTAAACTAGATATCGGTCGACTATGAGTTTGGCCGAAAAGACGACTGGTCAGTTGGCAAAAGTCCTACTAGTCACCTAGTAGTAATCCGATCTTTCTTTTTTTCGATGTTGGGGCCGAATCTGTACTGTTCGTTGCGCTTCGCATCCTCACACGCGTCTCGCATTGCATTTTGTTACAGTATCAATCGCCTGCTTTACTGAGTGCTATTGTTAAAATAAAGTGAATTTCAAAGCTAATACAGTTTGTATAATAGTGAAAATACCTACTTAATTGAAATTAAGTCTTGTCTACGAAGATATCGTGTGTGAACGAATTGAAAGTTGCTTTCCTTAAAGTGTAATCAATGCCAAATGTTATTATTTCTCGTGATGAGACTACTATTATGACTAACCATAACAAATTCAAATTTCCACAGATGATGCCTCAGGTATTTAGTTTAGACTGATACTAAAAACTGCGACAGACACCGTGGTCTAGTGGTTAGGACCGGAGATTCAGACGAGGAGGTACCTGGTTCGATTCCTGGTCGGGACATAATCATTTATTTCTGATATTTCTGAAGTCTGGTACGCTAGAGCCATCGACGAGTTGGCTTAATGTATAATAACTTGTCATGATGTGCCTATAGTAAGTAAAGTTGGCTTAATGTAAAACCGCTTCTTAAAAAACGTGATGTCTGACCAACCCGCAAGGGATACGGCCGTGATGATACTTTTACGTTAGTAAAATTAGTATAGATATAGCCGGATAGTCAGATTTCCTGACTCGGCCACTAGTTAATAAATCTCTAGTACAAACTAGGTATCAATTTAAGTAGCTGAAGCCAACGTTAAACTTTAACATTATTTATAAGGAAAATAAATGTTACTTGTTAAAAAACTAATACCACGCGCGACAGTAACCTCATACGTTGGTGGCGACAAGAAAACAATATTGTAACAAGCGGTCATGTCTACCAACATTGATGGGCTCACCATAAAATAATAAGGCACAAAAAATCAAGGGGAATTGAACCCAAAAATCAACAAGATCCTTAATCAACATATTCTACCTGAATCTGATACGCTAATCACGATATAATAAGACGCGAGAAAATGCATATACAACGGGAATCGAACCCAGTACTAAGTATTCTTAATCAGCTGATTTTTCCTGAATTTAAAGCATCACTTGGCCATATTTCAGGTGCATATAAGTTTTGACTTCCTGAGACCCAATTCTAACAGAAATATATATTTATCGCAAAAAAATGTCGGATATCGAAGACATGCTTTCGGATCGAATTCGACATAAAGTCCCTCTGAAAATTGACAGGAAACCATAAAGCGATATCAAGCTCAGAATAAAAAAAGCTTTGCTATAAAATATATTCCAAACAAAATTGTTGTAGCATTGTACATATGTGTTTGTAGGACTTGATAATGATGACATACGTCGCTGAATGTTGCAAAGATTACTTTGAAGATAAGAGTACTCGTTATCGCAGTAGGTTTGTCTAATCTTATATGTAAATAAAGCTATAAATTCAAGACGGGTACCTAAATACTAAAATATCACAACTCGCTTACATATAATAAACATGCGAGTATTTTTGGATAAATTAGGAGCAAATAAATAATAATATTAATGAACACAAAGTATAAATCAATATACAGGCGAGCATAATAACGTGTGGCATTCTCTACCAGCTGGGGCTAAAATACGTATTAAATAGGTGGTAGGCGGACTGATGGTAATAAACTGGTAATTTGCCCAGTCTGCCGAGGCGGTGAAGTATCCACCGTTCCTGACGATAAACCCAGTAATTGGCGTTCATCGATCCACACGTTTCGGGACACACGTTTCGGGATCAGACTCGAATTGCCGTCATGTCTAGTCAAGCCGGTATAGCGTTAGACACTGATGTAAGGCATGAGTGACTGATTCCAATTACTAACATTCATAGACATGGCGCTACTAACAAAAACGAAAAAAAAAATGAAATTAATATTAAATGCTGTTAAACTAAACAAAACTAGGGGAATATTTGTATAAAAAATGCAGTTTTATTTTATATACTCGTATACTGCATTTCCAGCCAGTGTATTTCCCCATTTCTATGGAGTCTTTCAAACGAAGTGTGAAAAAGCATCTTGTTAGGTCGGCATATAGGGACTGATGTCGGTCGTTAGTGGATGGCGTCAGTTGCTCCCAATCTTGGACCACGCGTACCGCTTAATATCCGTTGGCCGCGATATCATATGTGTATTTATTTTTAAAAATAGTATATATACTCCGTGGAATTTATTAAAGAACTAGTATTTTTTATTTTTTATTATTCAATAGTAAAAACTTAATTTAAGGTGCGGAAGTTTTTCTAAAAATATCGCCACTCATACAGAGCCTAATCAAGAAGGTAGCGAGATGTAGACGATCGCGCGAACGTTGACTTACGTAATTCTTTCTCTCTTTATTTCGTCTTTCGACTAAGGGCGAGATCAATTAATAATTGCAGTCCCCAGCCTTTAGCTATTTATCACGATGGATAACGCGATTTTCAGACGCAGCTATATTTACCATGCAGTAGTGTTATTTTTCGGATAATGAAATTTATTATTTAAAAAGTAAAGTGACCTTTATTATTTCAAATAGACGTTCTACCAATGACATCTGAAGCCTAAAAAAATATTTGCTCTTTTAACAATTACACGCGGTATAAATATAATCAGTCCCAAGACTCCTTTAAGCATTTTTAGATATTCCTTGTAGTTAGTAAATTAGTAATCCACGCCGGTTAGAAATCAAAGTTAGCCTTGAACATATTTTTTTAAGAAAACCTAACACGGTTGCTTTTGTTAATCGTATTTTATTATAAAAAGTGGATTTTATTCGGATACTTAATCTGTGAAGATCGTTCTAAGTACCAGTATTGTACTAATACAAAGGTACACAAAATTTTAATATTTTATTAAACTTATGCAATGGAAACGCAATCTTAATTAATTTTCTCCGAGAATCTTATCATACATAGGTCTATGTCTGTCAAGGTGGCAGGAATGTCCGGAAAGTACCGCAGTTTGTAGATAAAAACACTGCTATGCTATAAAAATCGCGTTACATAATCAGTCCATTAAGTATAGTTCGCTGGGCTGAGTAAAGCTATACTATACATCTGGCTTTTAACAGATGAGGCGAGTGTGGATCACATTTTCGCTTTGCACACATTTCTTTGTGTCAACTTATCAATAGTTAGGTAAATACAGATTTAGTATAATATATATAATGGTTTTCCATCGTATCTATCGTGCTCTCTCTTTCTTAGGGTGGTTGTAACATCTTTACATTATACAAAAAAAAAAAAACATTGCGACACTAAATAATGAAGTTCCATATTAATGCATATGAAACGTCAATCATTTATTACAATAATTGATTGCACTTCAGCAGGGTGAGGCGGAGTGCTCAAACGTCCGAAAACGAATTGTCCAAAATCGATTACGTCTGACAGAAATGTCAAAATCTTGGGAATACCGATCGTGGACAATTAGTTTTCGGACGATTGTGCACTCCGCCTCACCCCGCAGGTGACGTCGTATTCCGATTGAGTCCCGACGGAAATACATTATGCACTATATCTGTATGTCTTAAATAATCTACATGGTATTCAAAATAAAATAAAACAAAAATTTACGGGTATTAATGCCACTGCATACAATAGTTAAACATACTGGCTTTCATGTGAAGCTGACATAGTAGGACCGGTGTCAGTCGTCCCAATTACTATTAGTTAGACGCAATTTCAAGAATTATGTTTTGAACTACTAGTAATAGGTAACTCAAACTAGAAAAAGTAAAAAATAACTAAAGTAATTGCTGTAAATCGCTACCAATAGGCATAGTGTAAAGAATATAGATCTTATGCACTTTTACAGCAATTACCTAGTATTTAATTTTATTTAGTATAATTTGTTAATTTGTATTTGGTTTTGTGTTGGTGTTACTAAACGTAGTATATATATATTGACCCCCAGTTCTGTTCCTTGCCTATAGTTTCATAACACTCTCCAGGCAGGATACCTAAAACTTTAAGGTGTATAATATAAGCGTATATTGTGTGAAATAATGACTTAATCTAACTGTGCATTACAAATATTGGCATTGTCCAAAGGGAAACTTTATCTTTGCCGGTGATTTAATCATTGTATTTTTCTTTCAGTTCTATTATTATTTTGAATACCAACAAATAGAATAAAGTTTACTTACTCCCTGTGCCATTCGTGGATGGCCGCGATGTTGCCGAAGATCATGCGGTGACGGCGATCACGGAGACCCTCGGGAATGTGCGGATCCGATTGTTGTTCCTAAACCATACGCGAGCTTTGATTATACAGTATAGAATCGAGTTGTACACCTAAAAGTGAGCATTCCAGAACATATCACTGTAGAATTTCGGCTACCCTTACTATGCTGACCAGGCGGGTTGGCAAGGGTCTTGAAATGATTTCCCAAAGATTCCAGTAGAACAGTGTCACAGGAAACAGATTTTGTAACACGACGTGTATACCTCTACTTTAGTGTCAGTTTGCATTGCACGGCCTACAATTACAAAATAAAGTTGTGTGGCTCTTTTACGTTTCTCAGTGCGAGCCGTTAGGCGGGTGCAGATATTCTCTGAGCGTGTTCTACCGGCTATACTATGGTGAGTGCTCTGAAGAGCTCAATAAACTAATTCCTTCCTCTCCATTCCGCAACCGAACCACACGCACAGGTCAGAATATGCACCCACATACCGTAGTCACTATCCCTTCGCGTACCTATAAATTTGGTGACTCATACATCTGTCGCACAATAAAGATGTGGAATGCTCTTCCAGCCTCTGTGTTTCCACTTTCCTATAACCTGGAGTCCTTCAAGCGAAGTGTGAAAAGGCATCTAGTCAAGCCGGCATAGTGTTAGGGGCTGATGTCGGACATAAGGGTCTGATTCCAGTTGCTAACATTCATGGACCCTGCGCGCCACTTACCATCAGGTGGGCGCAGGGTAAAGATATCGTGCTAGTATATAAAAAATAAAAAATAAAGCTAGGGAAGTGTCTATCTTAAATTGATATATAATGTAATGTTACAGTGTATTAGTGTGCGTAATGCTTCTATCCAGATTTAATTTTTGTGCTCCAGTAAAACCCTTAAGGAGGCCAACTTGCTTATTAGTGCCGTCTAGGTATAGAGGTAATTCGTTTTGCTGCCGTGCAGCTAATGAATTTAATTAACTGGTTGACGTTTTTGAAATAAATATATTTAACTCAACTACAGCTACTTTAAAAAGTACTAATCTAAACATTGGTTTGACAAAGTTTCTTTGAATGTTTCCAAAGCTACCTAAACTGTTATTTATATGCTTTCTTTAGTATTTAATTGTTAGCTTGCCTTTATAGTTTGTAGAAAAAATATTATTGGTCTGTAGACATATGCTTGGTAATGTTATTGGATATATACGAGGGGCGTTCAAAATATTCTCGGTATTGATACGTTACAACCTCTTTTATATATATATTTGTTACTGGCCGCTAAGATTCATCCATTGACATTAAAAAAAAGTAAAATTGGAACCGAGATGTTCTTTTGTTTTTCTGCAATTGCCGAACAAACATGAACACCATGAGCGAATTAACAATTTTAACGAAATTAGAGCACCGATCCGTCATAAAATTCTTGACAAAACAGGGTAAAAATCAAAAAACCATAAAAGAGGAAATGGATTGTGTTTACCGTGAGTCTGCTCCTTCTTTATCTACTATTCAAAAATGGTCAAGCGAATTTAAGCGTGGAAGGGAGAGTATTGAAGATGACCCTAGACCTGGCCGGCCTGTAGTGGCTACCTCACAAGAAAATATTGATAAAGTGGAAAAACTTATATTGGAAGACGGCCGAGTGAAGGTAAAATCTATAGCTCAAGTAACCAATCTCTCTATTGGTACCGTACATGACATTATACATGACCATCTTAATATGTCAAAAGTAAGTGCAAGATGGGTTCCGCGAATGCTGACGCTTCTTCAAAAGGATATGCGTGTGGCTTGCTGTTCAGATTTTATCGACCTGTGTGGTGAAAATCCCGATGAGGTGCTGCAAAAAATAGTTACTGGAGATGAAACCTGGGTTCATCATTATGACCCAGAGAGCAAACAGGAGTCCATGCAGTGGCACATTAAGGGTTCAGCTCATCCCAAGAAGTTCAAGGTAATCCCGTCAGCTGGCAAGGTCATGGCCACAATATTTTGGGATTGTGAAGGAGTTTTGCTTATCGATTATAAAGAAAAAGGTGTAAATATCACAGGGCAGTACTACGCTAACGTTATACGTCAATTAAGAGATGCGATCAAAGAAAAGAGGCGAGGAAAGTTAACCAAAGGTGTTCTGCTTCTGCATGACAACGCCCCTGTCCATACTGCTCATATTGCCAAGGCAGCTATTGTTGAATGTGGGTTTGAAACTGTTACTCATCCACCCTATAGTCCGGACTTAGCCCCAAGCGACTTCTTTTTGTTTCCCAATCTTAAAAAGGATCTGCGTGGAAATAAATTTTCTGACGATGAAGCGTTGAAGACGGCCGTGGAGGAGCATTTTTACACCAAAGATAAAAAATATTTTTATGAGGGATTAAAAAAAATAATTGATCGATCTTATAAGTGTATGAACATAGGGGGGGAGTATATTGAAAAATAAAAATATCAAACTTTTCGTACTTGTTTGTTTTTATCCACATACCGAGAATATTTTGAACGCCCCTCGTAGTAGCAAGAAAGTAAAAAAGAAATAAATAGCAACAAAGTAACAACAGTTGTTTATTCTAGGCGCCACATATACAGGCCCGCGCGTCACCTTACAAAATTCTTGGTATAGCCTGAAATCCGTGTGAAATCTGCCCCCGCGGAGTCCTTAATTGGCACTCATACAGAGCCCAATCAAGTAGGTAACGAGAGGTCAAGGAAGGCGCGAACTTTGACTTACGTAATAGTGACCTTTTTATTTCAAATAGAGATTCAACTAATGACACTTGAAGCCGAAAAAATATTTGTTTTTTTGACATTTACACGCGGTATAAAAAGGAGTATATTCTGCAATATCTAAATATCATGTAAATGGTACTCCTAAGACGAGCTTGCCACTTATGGCAATAGTAAGGTTGGATAAAGATGAACTAGTTCCTAAGAGTTGTTGTATCCGCAAGGAATTACGGTCGTCATGATACTTTATGTAAATATCAAAAATTCAAATATAGAGTGAGTTCAGCTAAAAAATCTCTAGTATAAAATATTTGAAGTACACAAAAAATTAAGTGAAGAGCGTGTTTGGTGGACTGTAACTAAATTATATTGGGACCGATATGCGATGGGAAATATTCGACAGAAATATATTCGATTTTGATAACAAAAAATAGTTCACCATTTAGATTTACGTCGAAATAACTTCGTTGGAATTCCACAGTAATCTATTTTAAATTAGCTTTTGCGATGAACATGTAGTTGGAAACGAATGCAATATACTCGAATATTTTGAACATTATTTTTAAATTTGATTTGTAAAAATATCGGTTTTTTATATTAAAAACCGATATTTTTACAAATCAAATTTAAAACGAATGTTAAAAATATTCGAGTATATTGCGCCGTTGAATATTATTTAAAAAAATATTCGAACTTTTAGATCAGACGTTATTTGAACATCTTACATGTTATCTTACATCTTACATTATAAACAAAATCAGCTCTCCATCTGACATCTCTGAAAAAAACTTACGGTAAGATGACGCAAGTAGCCCTCGCATATAAGGTTCAAGTCAGACACATAGATCTCTTCAGTGTCGATGAGTTCCTTCACGACGTATTCACGTTTCTTGAGAGCTGCCTCGACGTTCTCTGGGCCCGGGGTGGCCGGCTCCTCTTCTTCAGCTCGAGACGGACCGCTAGCAGCGCCGCCATGTTGCTCCTATATATTAAATTTCATATAACTAAATAACCTAGTTCAATATTATTCAAGTGCGTAATTATATTTCAAGCTTCGGCAAATTTCAATAAGGCTAATACAATCAAATTCTAATTAACTATACGATAAAGCCTTTCAAAGGCAACATGGTGATGTTTGCTCCCTCGTGAAATTGCAGTGGCTGCCAAATCCGGGAGCATTAAAGCGAAAGCACTGGCGCGTAACAACCACAGAGAATCACCGAACTCTGAGCGGCAAAGCGCATCTCAATAAAGGCTCTTACATGGCACGATCTGAAGCTAATTATCTCTCGTGTAACCAGTACAAAGCAACTGCTAATAGCTTACGAAGTACAGGTTCTAAAACTATTTATATCAAATAATTACCGACAGATATCTCATTCTCGTAGGAATACAACTTAACTTAAGTTCGATACGGAACTATTCACGAAGTTGTCCCCTTTTGCGATGTACGAGTATTAATTGAATCTGGAATAGTTGAGCAACATGTCACTTTGTATCAAAGCACGAGCAATGTCGGTGCAGTTTCTAGACATTGAGAAGTGCTGCTTCGGCTTTGGCTCAACAAACTTCAAATAGAAATTAATTGTTTGTCGGCAACTTTAACTAGTGGAACGCAGAGTGTAGTTCAAGCAATAATGAAACAAATTATTGGAGACAAGTTTAACCGTGCATACTCGTATAAGATACTTTGATGAATAAATTATACGCCAATAATAGAAATCAATAATTATTTAGTTAATGCATTTTAAAAAATGGTGTTTACTAATCACTACTCAAGAACACCTAAATTATTAAAGCAACAATCAGATAAGCTATTTCTATCAAATTCTAAAAAAAATATCAATAAAACAAACAAAACACACGAAACTCACGAAACACATTCAAATGCATGCACTGCAAAAAGTTACTGTATGCTTCAACAAACTTATAATTAAACTGCCACACTTTAAACCAAAAATCTATGCAAAGTTTTGAAAAAGTATTAATTTGATTGAAAAATATCGAGTTTAGTGCAAAATACAAAAAACACAGGGTGAAACTATTTAAATCCTATACAAAAAAGGTAGGCAATAATCACAACGCCTATTAAACATTTAAGAAAAACATATTATTGTTTTGTAACGTGTACTTTTTACTTAGTAAATCTGCTAGATTTATTACAACGCTTTGCCGATTAGTTTTTAACAATATTAAGACGTGTCACAAATGTCTGTAATGGGTTTATGCAAATAAAGATAGGTATTTTAACTTTGACTTTGATTCGATCCGAAACGACGTAGAAGTCGGCAAAGCCTGCATTATTGAATCCTGTAATTTGAGTATGTTCAACACAAAGCTCTAGGAAAATAAAACGTGCATTTTCATGCTTGACGAAATAATAAAAACGGGTGCTGGAGATGGTGTAATGCAAACCATTTTCTCTTTTACGATTTTCTCGATTTCAGCAATATCTGCCGCGGCTCCGGCACCCCCGCCGGCTTCCAACCCATCCGCGGACAAAGAGGCCTGAAAGGGTTACCATGGCAGTAACTCTTACATAGACTATGATGTCTAATGTTTTGCGCGCAAATACTATATACAATATTAAAACTTTTTCGGCTTTACGCTAGCGAAAACGGTTGCAAAGTGATATTGAGACAACCAATAGCTTCAATTCCGCCGCAACGACAATGATTGTAAAGCCTACGAGACGTCGGCAAATAATGTAATTTAATTTATAAACAAATACGTATAGTCCGAAAAAGTTTTATTATTGTATCTTAGATACATACGAGTATAAAAAAGCACTACAACTTATTAAAAAAAAACTGTTATTTGTTATGTTATTCTTGCAGAAAATAAACGTTTCGTTGAAAAATGGTGCTCAATAATTCCAAGTTTAGAAATGGCGCCAAATCGCTAACCTGTCAGATAGTCGCGTGTTTTAATAGGTAATTTTATTATTACATTACACAAAATACTGTTTGTTTTTTTATATATATATTTGAATGCGAGAAATACCAAGGTATTAGTGTTTGAAAGAAGAAGAGTGACAACCGTGACGATAAAGATTGATGATGAAACTGTAAAACAAGTAAATAAAATCATATATCTCGGCAGTATTTTCAATGCGGATGGGAAGTACGATAGGAATGTTAAAGACGAGTGAATGCGGGAATTCTGTTAACGGTGCTCCGGGGTCACTGATCGGCAATCGAAATGTCAGTGACAAAGCTCGGCTACATGCCATACACAATGCCATGTTGGTACCAACACTGGTGTATGGAAGCGAGACGTGGATATGTCAGAATACGTATGAGAGTAGGGTTAATGCAGTAGAAATAAGATCGTTGCGTCGGATATGCGGCGTCACTTTGGCGGACCGCATACGTAACGTCGAAATACGGAAAAGGGTAAGTATAAAAGAAAGCATAGTGACAAAAATAAGGAAAGGCATGCTACGATGGTTCGGGCATGTAGAAAAAATGAGCGAAGACAGATTGATGAACCAGATATATAATGCCAAAGTTGAAGAAATATATCACAATCAAATAAATAAAATCACTGGCTGTAGGTGTATTAAAAAGCCCTCTTAACAAAAGGGCATGTATGAAGAGGTTGATGAATGTCGACGAAGCGAATGATCGTATCAAGTAGCGCTCAATTGTCTCTTTCTACCCTGTGTACTACGTTTTACCAATATTGTGCAATGGGCAACATAAATACTAAATTTTAATAAACGGCCCGTAAGTTTAAATAAGCTTTTATTCAACTTGAGGTGTTCAACCTGTCATGGCGGATTGATATATTATGTCGTTTTCTTTTATTAAAATTATTATAATGACGAACATGAAAAAAAAACTATATTTATAAGTAATTTTATTTTATACTTCTAGGTTACTAATCAACAATAGACATTACAAATAAATTATCTTATCATAATATGATAACGCCCGAGTTCTTAATCAACACTGAATTTTGTATTTTTATTATACATTACGTGTTATCGTCAAATAAAACACAGAGCTTGGTGCAAGCAAGCAATGTGCAATAAAAATAGAGAACTCGGTGTTGATTAAAATCGTGGATCTGTACTCACGCGGACAGGCGGCACCGAAGCGCAGGCGGCGGCGTCAGAGTCCTGCAACACGGCCTGAGGGTCCTGTTCAAGACAAACCAAAGTGTTAGATTTATTTTTTTTAATTAGGAAGGCTCCTACGTTTTCCGAAACATATATCCGTATTCTAAGACGTTTCTTCAACAGCTCCTCGACTCAAACATTCCTTCCAGATGTCAAACGGAACTTCGTAATTGGTATAAGAGTCCATTTCCAGTAAGATAAGTTTTTTTCTAGCAATATTAAAAAAATATTAATTTTATCAGCATTACTCTTACTTAGAGCGTGTCTCTAGCACACATCCATAAGCCTGTCTATTTCATATTATGAATATTCATGTATTACGAAGTTTGACAGTTCTCTTGCTCGAGCGTAGTGACGTACCGAGGTCTCCCTCCGTTTTACAGCTGGAAGGAATAATTGAGTGGAGAAGCCGTTAAGGATACGTCTAAAAATACGGGTGAGAAAGAATTTTAAAAACATTTACGACAACTGCCTCTGTGGTCTAGCGGTTAAGTCCGTGGATTTAGACTCGGAGGTGCCGGGTTAGATTCCTGGTCGGGACACAAAAATATTTATTAATGTAAATAAATACAATTAATATTTAATTTATTTGTGATATTTCTCGAGTTTGGTACGCTACCACTTGTCATGATTGGCCTATAGTGAAGTTAGCTAGTGAATCCGCTTATTTATAAGCATGGTATCTGACCACCCCAAAAGGGAAACGGTCGTGATGATACTTTTTTATTTTCTGACATACTCGTATTTTCACTTTCATATAGGACCTAAAATTAGGCAGACATTTTCAAATACATTTATAACGATATATTACTAATAAAAACTAAGATTAATATTTCTTTAAAATGTCCGTAACTTGATTTTGTAGAAAGCTAATTACATTGATTGACTAGATTTAAAAGAACACTCAGATTTTAAAAAACTTTGAAAATGTTGGAGCAAAAGGTATGCAAAATGTAGCAACCATCTTAAACGGATCTTTGCGTGATTAATCTTGGATTCATTCCCCAGACGTTTCGCACAGATTCTTGTAACAAAGGTCAAGTTGTATGTCATTAGGGTGTGCGAAACTTTAAAAGTCTGATCCAGCGTATGTTTTACAATCTCGGATGGCCAAATTAATTTTGTAAAGATATTAATTCGTTTAATTGGAAGGTTGTATAAAATGTATACTTTACTATGTAGTAGTCATTTTCTATTTGTGCCTCTGAGAAATATCTTTAGTTTCAGTACGTAGAAGGTTTTTAATTTGCATAGCCAATCTTGGTTTGTTTCTTATTTCAACATATTACTTAACTAGACTTTGTAACCCTATATCAAAGGCAGTAGAAGATTGAATTTTAAATTAAGAATTATATTGAATTATTTGTATATTCAAAGAGAAAGATTTAAGTTATTTTCTTTGTAGTTCCACTGTCTGTTCTTGAACATTTACATAATGGAAAAGAATCCGTGAATATTTGCAATCAATACATTTATTTACAATACAGTTTTCGCCGCTCCCACTAAGCCGACTTGGGTTACTATACATATATTCACAGACTGGCCTCGAAACACGACACATTCGCTAGGTTTTATAACACATAAAAAATAGTTTATATTACAAAAAAATATTATTGCTTTGTGCATTTATATTCCAACTGTAATCAGCAGAAAACTATTAAAGTTTTTCATGTAAAAACGTTGTCGAAATCAACTAATTCCAGTCCCGAGTTCCAAGGAACATATAACCAATTTATTAAAATCAATTTAGTAATGAGCGTGAAGGCGAGACAAATAGACAAAAAAACTTCTTATGCATTTAAAAAGATAGTAGTAATATTAGTACTTTGAACATTATGAATCCATTATTCCTTTTTAAGTCCGACTATAAACTCACGTAATGAAGATTAACTGATGAGAATTTAAATTAAAAAATTGTAGATAGGTGCAAAGGTTCATTAAAGTTTCATCACCAATCGTTATTAAAGGATTCGTTCAGAGATAGGGAGTCGAGTCGATGGGTACTCCTATACGAGTAGCATGGCACTCGGCGATTTTTTCTGAAGTGTGTCTGTCTAGCTATCAAAGCCGTGGAATACATTGATTGCGAAGGTAATATCGAAAATATGTTGATTTTTATTTTGTTTAGACGATTTCAGATCGTGTTTTCAAATATAGCTGAAATCCAAGTGCGTATGACTTTGCCTAGCATATACTTCTGTTAAATTCTTAACTCAGTCAGTTTCTTTAACCAAAACCGTTTTATTGTCAAAAAGGTGGATCGCTTTATTTTCTTTAAATTTTATCATTGGTTTTTTTGATTGGAGTGTAATCGTACATATGAGATCTGACATCAAATTTACAATACTCGTATATTATACGAATGTCATCTTTAATAGCAGTTGACATTGAAAGTGTAATTTCCTAAGAAGATTTGCGTTTAAAAGAGCTAAGTTAAAGTGGCTGCCAATTCGTTTTCGTAGAAATCTAGAAACCTAGAGACATCGTGAAGGTTGCCATTTGTCATGATTAGCCTATAGTAAAGTTAACTAAATGTGAATCCGATTCTTAAAAAAATCGTGGTTACTGATCATATTCGTGATGATTATTAACTTTTTCTTTGACAGAAATGTTTCTTAAATTCCAGGGACCGATATAGCCTACATAATGTTATTATTTGACCACGACATGTGAGCACATGGCGATATATGTTTGCCTGTTAGATTCGCCGTAAGGCCTAAACTACACGACGGGGTTTAATAAAATTTGGCATATATTCTTCCTGGAATTCAGGGTGAGTTATGACGTCAACATCTAAAGAACACCTTGCTATTTAATTTATTGTCCTAATTAGTCAAGTGTACTCTAAAATGTTTATTGTTTACGAACTATTAATTAATAGAAATGCAGTATTGGATAAGTAACTGAATACGGATATCAATTTACTCGTACATTGTCTGATTCACGACTTTTTTCTCACCGGGCCCTGATTCTCGCGTTTTCGATATGCCTGTTGACTCGATTTATTCGAATAAAACTCTTAATTTACTATGAAGATCTGTAACTTTTCACTCGAATATATCGAACCTTCACGTAATTCGAAAGCCAGAGTATATAATGATTTTAAACAAAACAGAATTACCATAATAAGAGTATTCATTTATTTGTGTTATAAATCTTGCCAGGCCTAAACTTTAATTTCTAGTGGTGGTTGATGGTAAGAAAATACCTAGCGGCATTATAAACTTCTACTATAATATGAACTTAGGCATTAAAATTTTCTATATTCTGAAAAGTACCCTCCAATATGATCGATCAAGCAATATTGTTTTCTTAAAGATCCATTATACGGTCTGGTGAGAGAAAAGTTATGAATCAAACAAGGTAAATTGATACGGATTATATGGAAAATTACGAGGAGAAAAGTTTCGCGCTAGTTTAATTTCAAACGAGTGTGTTTGGACTGGAGATTCTTGAATAGTATAGGTCGTGATCGATGACTTTGAAAACACTAAATTTATAACTCTACCAGCACAATTATTATACCAGATATTTATTTATTTAAATACTTTATTGTATTATGTCATCTACACATTTAGACAGTATAGGTGGTATATGCAATTAGCAATAAGGTGGCTTTTCATAAAGCGTTATTGTAATTATTGTAGGTTAAAATGACATGACACTATTCCATTGCAGTACACGCTGTGCACATTCATACAAACCACTTTAGATCAGTGGCTTCATTTGTCTCGATGCGTGTATCTACCTTTCCAATGGAGTGCACGTTGGGTTACGTGCATACTAATCACTTTAGATGCGTGACTCGATACGTGTGAGTGCAATGTACGCTGGGTTTCGTGCGTAGGAATCACTTTAGATACGTGGCTTGTCTCGATTTGCCTCGATGCGTGTATCTCTCTTGCAATTACAGTGCACGCTGGGTTACGTGCATACGAATCACTTTAGATGCGTGGCTTCATTTGCCTCGATGCGTGTATCTACCTTTCCAATGGAGTGCACGCTGGGTTACGTGCATACTAATCACTTTAGATGCGTGACTTCACGTGTCTCGATACGTGTGAGTGCAATATACGCTGGGTTTCGTGCGTAGGAATCACTTTAGATGCGTGGCTTGTCTCGATTTGTCTCGATGCGTGTATCTCTCTTGCGATTTGCACGCTGGGTTACGTGCATACAAATCACTTTAGATGCGTGGCTTCATTTGCCTCGATGCGTGTATCTACCTTTCCAATGGAGTGCACGCTGGGTTACGTGCATATTAATCACTTTAGATGCGTGACTTCACGTGTCTCGATACGTGTGAGTGCAATGTACACTGGGTTTCGTGCGTAGGAATCACTTTAGATGCGTGGCTTGTCTCGATTTTTCTCGATGCGTGTATCTCTCTTGCGATTTGCACGCTGGGTTACGTGCATACGAATCACTTTAGATGCGTGGCTTCATTTGTCTCGATGCGTGTATCTACCTTTCCAATGGAGTGCACGCTGGGTTACGTGCATACTAATCACTTTAGATGCGTGACTTCACGTGTTTCGATACGTGTGAGTGCAATGTACGCTGGGTTTCGTGCGTAGGAATCACTTTAGATACGCTTGATTACGGCTTGTCTCGATTTGCCTCGATGCGTGTATCTCTCTTGCGATTACAGTGCACGCTGGGTTACGTGCATACGAATCACTTTAGATGCGTGGCTTCATTTGCCACGACGCGTGTATCTACCTTTCCAATGGAGTGCACGCTGGGTTACGTGCATACTAATCACTTTAGATGCGTGACTTCACGTGTCTCGATACGTGTGAGTGCAATGTACGCTGGGTTTCGTGCGTAGGAATCACTTTAGATGCGTGGCTTGTCTCGATTTGTATCGATGCGTGTATCTCTCTTGCGATTTGCACGCTGGTTACGTGCATACGAATCACTTTAGATGCGTGGCTTCATTTGCCTCGATACGTGTATCTACCTTTCCAATAAAGTGCACGCAGGATTACGTGCATACTAATCACTTTACATGCGTGACTTCACGTGTCACGATACGTGTGAGTGCAATGTACGCTGGGTTTCGTGCGTAGGAATCACTTTAGATGCGTGGCTTGTCTCGATGCGTGTATCTCTCTTGCGATTACAGTGCACGCTGGGTTACGTGCATACGAATCACTTTAGATGCGTGGCTTCATTTGCCTCGATGCGTGTATCTACCTTCCCAATGGAGTTCACGCTGGGTTACGTGCATACTAATCACTTTAAATGCGTGACTTCACGTGCCACGCGTGTTCTATTACGCCACGTAAATATCAATTTTATTCACAGCACTAAGTCAACATACACAGCGTGTCCATATGCAGCAATGTAATAGCGTTTCTTTAAAGTAAATTCTAGTAACACTCCCTCGGGACATGTTCGGTTATTCGTGGATCCTTTAATTAAAGCAATTTTAATTTGTTGGCAGTTTTTTTTAGTCTAGAAAGAGGTACATCTTTACACTGCGTGTAATTTATTAAAGAGCAAACTTTTTTTATATTATAATCTAGAATAAAAATAAATAATTACATATTGTAGCCTAATCAAGTAAGTAGCGAATAGTCGACGAGCGCGCTTACGTTGACTTACGTAATTGTTTCTCTCTTTATTTCGTATCTCAGCTGTAAGCGAGAACAATTAATAATTACAATTACGGCCGGTTGCAGAAAGCATGATTAAAATAATCTATGATCATTATTTTGATATATTGGTAGCAGTTTGTCACGTTGGGTATTTACGAGTAAGTCAATGACGTGCTTCATAATCGTCATTTCTACAACTTCCCGGACTTTAGGTATTTATCACGATAGTTATCGTGATATTAGTGTTTTGTTAATGGAATAAAGATTTTTATATTAAAAAAAAATATATACCTATTTTTATTTTACTAATGACACTCGAAGTCACACGCGGTATAGTAATTTCCCTATATTATTAAAGAACAGTTACAGTGAAGATGATGGCGATAATGGTCTTACTTGTATAGGCTTCATGGGCGGTGGAAGCTCTACATCGGCAGCGTCGTCTTCGGTTTCATCAAGACCGCCTTGAGCTCCAGCGTTGGCATCGAAACTGTCATCAGCGCGGGCGGCATCAGCTCCCGGGACCTAAGTTTTATACTAGTTTTAATATATGACCACTTAAATATTAAACTATAGAATATAAATTATATTTGCCTGTGTATTTACAAAACATATTATCATTAATTTAAGTACAAGATCCGTAGCGACCTTTATACTAGTCCGGAATCGCACACAAACATTTTGACAAAGGGTTCGATTCCTGCAGTTTCTTCAAGTTTGCCATTTGACATTGCTTTCCAAATTTTGATCCTTATAAGCTTGTGCAATACTACAGGATGTTTATATTTGATAAAATAAAATAAAAAACATCCTTGAACATATTTCGTTATGCTACCCATCACCGTTGCATTTGTTAGAGTATTTTATTATATAAAATGTGGATTTAATTTGAATAGGTAACCGATGAGTGAAAGTCGCTCTTAGACGTATCTTACACTATTACAATATAATGTTATTTGATTGCATCTTTTGTGATTTAATTTCTATCATGCAGATGTATAATCCTGTATGGATTATTGAGTCTCGCTGGCTTATTTGTTAACAAGCCTAGTGTTTCAGAAAAAGGTAAAGTATCATCACGACCGTATCCCTTCCGGAGTGGTCAGAAACCACAATTTTTTTTTTCAATCTCTTAGATTTCTCTAGCGTCAAAACTCGAGAAATATCATTAAATTGATTAAATAAATTATTGTGTCTAGACCAGGAATCGAACCCGGTACCTGTGAGTCTAAATCCACGGACTTAACCGCTAGACTACGGAGGCAGTGATTCACTTTTGTTTCATGACAAAATTTATTAGCCGTATATAATATTTATTGATTTCTGCTACACTTTATTAAAATAAAAACAAAAATTTATCGCTACCGTAACATTCAGGCGTATCATAATATTGTGCAATAATTGTCGAGTATACGAAAATAATTGTCAATAAAAAAGTATCATTAAGTCCGTAATTCCGTTGCGGTTAAAAAACACGCCTTTTTAAGATTATAAAAAAAAGGAATAAAATATAAGGAACAACAAGATTAATACCGCGTAATTTTGTATGCTCTTACTCCAAACTAATATGCTATTCTATTGATAGAATCAAAAAACTTTACCTAAAAAACCATATGTCCGAAGTTTGAAATTTTTTTTTTGCTTCAAACCAACTAATAATTTTAAAATAACCAATTTGTATGGAGAAACTAAAAAAAAAGTAATTTTCGATATATGATGTTTCTATCAATAGAATAGCATATTAGTCTAGAGCAAGAGCATACAAAGCCACCCCGTATATGAACATCATGACAAGTAGCAAGCTTGTCGATGTCTCTTGCGTTTCAGGCTCGAGAAATAAATTAAATATGATTGTGTTCTTGATCAGGAATCGAAGGAACTGCTACACCATATTATATATAGATCGTTGTAATCATTTTAGAATACTCGCTAACTTTTAGTTAAAATATGTGATAAGCCTGTCTGTTTGTAACGGCAGCGATGAATCGTTGCCATTGTTGTAGTTACTTTTATCTTCTTATCAGATGGCGTCTTCTTGAGGGGCACCGGCTTTTCAGTGGACGCGGCCGGAGATTGAGCACCGCTCGGCGGACCCTTGTCGCTTTTAACATGCGACTGCTTCTTTAAGTTGGGCAACCATTTCCTCCTTTTAACAATAGAAAAGAATAATGTTAACTTTTTGATTAACTTAGCTAAAACTTAATATAGGTACCGATTCGTTAATATAATAACATAATGTAGCCAAATTTTGTTTCTTTCAGCGTTATAATATAATATAACGAACGGGTAAAATCAATGCCGACCGCTATTTAGACCAAATCAAACAGTTACAAATAAGGATCATGAAGTTATTGGTGGGTGCGAGGGTCAAGAGTGCCTGTAATAAGAGCTATGACAAGCTGTTTGGTATTTGCAAGATACTTCCGGTGCATGATAAAGTGAACTTTTTAATAGCCCTGGAGCAATTTGAAGGTAGTGCCTACAAAAATATTTATACTGGATACTTGGTTGTAATACTAGATTCTCACAAAAGACAAGATACAATGAATACAGGTAAAACAACTATTATGGTAAAAGAACTAGAAAGTTCTTAACTCCCATTATATTTAATAATATTATGCCCATTGATGACTGTGTAAAAATGGCAAAAAAGAATTTAAAGGAAAATTAAAGTTGCTTTTGCTAAGTAAATACAACAGTAATGTGATTTAATGTTAAATAACTTTGTGTTTTAACAAATATAGTGTAAAAAAAACTGTAAAAAAAGAGTGTACTATTCGCCAACAAACTGTTATGCAGTTTGGAGTATAATTTAAAAAATGTAAATAGTTTAAGTTTTTATCTGAATAAACGATTTAATAATAATAATATGCTGACAACAAATAATCTACTATTTTGTAAATTTAACGGTTGCGGCTAAGGAAACATAATTTGGCTCTTGCTTCGTCATTACAATATTTTTTTTGTCGCATATCATCATCATCATCATCATCAGCATCATCAGCCTGTGTCACTCCACTGCTAGATGTAGTCCACTGCACATTTGCAACTCTTATGCAACCTCCGCCAGCGACCTTCTTCTCCATGATCCGTCCATCTGGCGGGGGTCGTCCCACTCTAGTCTACTCCACTCTAGAACCCGTTTACCCCGTCGGTCGTCGGTTCTGCGACAGATGTGTCCGACCCACTGCCAATAATGTAAATAATAATGTATGATAAATATTAACGTTTCGAATTCTATCCATCAGATAAATACATAAGCATAACTCTCTCCATAGCTCGCTCAGCGATCTTGAATTTATGAACCAGACCAACTGTCAGTGTCCACGTCTCTTACGAAATTACCGGGAGGACGCACTGGTAAAAGTATTGTCGCGTACTGACTAGTTATTACTGTGTTTCGTGACACCGTATAAATCTTTATAAGACGCAAAATATAGTAAACGCTATGTTACAATGATATATTTTTGGCCCTAAACTGCTAGTAGAAAATTTCCTTTAAGAAATTTTTTTGACGTTATTTTTACGCCTGATAAAAAGGTGAGAAATGTATATTGTGTAAACTTCAAACGAATTTCGAAATTATAAATAACAAATAAAAAGACTATTTTAATATAATGTGCAACATAATAATCATTATTAAAAACAATCAGGTAATAATTTACAAACATACTTGTAACATTTATTTTGTTACAAGTATAAGAACTGTAAGCCCCTGGCCAAATTAAAAATCTAGCAACCGACGTATAAAATTAAATGCTGATATGATTTTTAATACCTTCGCGCACACTAATAATAGTTTTTTTTTATAATTTAATGTGTTTTTACACGATTTAGTTCTAGACGTGACAAGTCAGCAATAGCAGCAGCCCTATTCTGTTACTTAAGCGCAAACGTTATACTGCGTGGAATTTATTAAAGAGCAATTATTTTTATATTGTAATCTAGAAATAAAATTAAGAATTACGTATTTTTTATTTTAATTATTCAGTAATAATATCTAAAGTTACGGTGCAGAGAAGTTTTCCTAAAAATATCGCCACAGAGCCTAATCAAGTAGGTAGCGAGAGGTCGACGATCGCGCGAACGTTGACCTAAGTAATTATCTTCTCTCTATTTTGTCTCTCGGCTGTGAGCGAGATCAATTAATAAAAACAGTCCCCAGCATTTAGATATTTACCACGATGGATATCGCGATTTTCAGACGCAGGCTTATTCACCAAGCAGTAGTTTTGTTTTTCGGGTGTTTTTATTTTAAATTTAGGTAAATAATGACACCTGTAGCCTAATAATAGATTTGCTCTTTTTACAATTTCACGCGGTATAATGGCATCCTTTAAATAACGTATAAAGTTTTTCCACTAGAGTCGACAGCAAATAAAGTTACGATGCGTTCTATAAAAAAATGACTATTATATTTTTTCTATTTAACATAATTTTGCCCTAATAATTATTGTGTGTTATAAAACCACTTTTTATGTAAATATACCTATAATCAAATTTTAAGGAATATAAATGGTGTTAAATTTATTATAAACGCGCCGCCGACAATGTTTATTTTAGGATTTCAAAATGATTTTGAAGTTGCAACCCCACGGGTGACTTTTGAATTGGTAAAAAACGCCATTAAAACGTGATGTCGGCTATTATCGGAAAAACTCGGGCTAAAAGTGAAATAATAAATAACATATATATAGATTGTTAACGTTAAATAACAATCTACTTTTTTAACAATCTAACGTTTGCGTTTAAGTAATGTAATACGGCTGCTGAACACCTAATACTCGTATACAGTGGCACGTTCTATTGGATTGAGGGGTACGACCCAAAGATACTTTTCATTGATCGTTATATTACCCTAGAATAATACGAGAAGCGATCGAAATAAAGGAGGTTATAAGCTATCTTCATCCTAGAATCGAATTATTATCGGTTACGACGCCGCGATAAATCTCCCGATATAGCCAAGGATAGCGTGAGTGTTGTATGTCGGGATTTCTCAAAAACTATTAAAGCGACTAGTTGGTAGGTTATTATGAACGAAATGTACCATAATTATATTTACCGCTAAGCTGTAAAACTGTCACGAAAATATCTAATTATTATGTCAAGTTGCATACTATTAAAAGAATAGAAATAAGTTTTTTTATAACTTTTTACTAATATTGCCACTTATTACCAGTTGTATTTATTCTGTAAGCCGAACTGGATGCCGATGACAAATGAACAGTGATTTCCTGTCGTATTATAAACAATTGTAAGCATAATAGAATGCAACAAATGTTAAATTGTTGTTACTCGTAAAAAAATCGTATTGGAATCCTAACAGAAACTATCTCCGATTCATTATCACCCTGTCTCTTTACTGCTGGATATAGATATAACTCAACTTCCACCAGCGACCTTTTTGATGTAATAAAACTGCGTATTTCCCTTATCTACAATAGCAACTTCCCAAATCAAAATAGTTGATAGTATGTTACTATTAGTATATAATGTGTATACAAAATAATGCATATTAGTTAATGACAAGTCAAATAAGATATAGATATTTAAGAATAAAATAATATTGATTTAAAATTAACCTTACAGTTTTTGAGACTGTTATCTAGGCTAAGCTCAATCATCGTCATCGCAGCACATTAAGTCCTGAACCTCCACTGCTGAGCCTTCCAGAACATCATTCTGGAGAATTAACCTTTACTCGTAGTTGCCACGCTGCCTGGCCAGACGGATTGGCTTGATGTCACTTTTTTAACAATTTCCTAACAATTTTACAAGTTGGTATAAGTTTAACCGAGACCGACGGCTTAACGTGCTCTCCGAAGGACTGAAGGAAAGCCTTTTAACAACTTGGCCACCACCACACTATAAAACTCTAAGCTCTATAAGACATTCTTCTTATATGCTTTATTCATACTTTGTTACAAATTTTTCATAGTTAATAAATCTACACTAGTAATGTCAACAAGCTTCTACGACATAGTTTTATCGTATCATAAATTAAAAGCACTTACTTTAAAACCGTCAACTCTTTCACTGTACTCCACATTGTTCACCAAGACCACATGACACTCGTAAAAAAATAAAAACACACGCAGTCTGCTGGTCACGCAGAATATGTCAGTCCCTTACAAGGAATAGTCCAATTGATACACCGTTATCTACTTGACAATAAGAGCTGAGGTAACCAATGGACGTGCGCATAACACACGATATCGCCAAATGATTATACCGATATGTAATCATAAATCTTTAGAAGTACAGTTTGCAAAAACATTTAACGTCTTGAATAAGCAACTACAAGCGATGCACTGAACTAAACTAGCGGTGTTGTTATACCTAATTAGACGATAACTTGAAAAGTTGACTAATTATAATGGTATTTATCAAAGCAGTTTAAATTATTTTTAATCCTTGTCAATAGGTAGAAACGTCGGTCAAAGTACAATTACTAATTGCCTAAAACTCACCTAATTATTTAATACACTGATAATTAACGTAAATAAGACTACTTCATAGTGTTTGTTAATTGATACAACTGTAATTTACTTATTAAATATAATGTGTAATATGTTGTCAGGTTGAATATGATTAGAGATATCTTTAAAGCCAGGTGTTGATTAATTTATTTTTTTATTTTTTTATATATACTCGTAATTATATCGATCACTAAAATTAAACAACACATTCCTCGCCCTTGCTGTACCTACTCTTTTAGAAATGTTACGCCTAGTGTGTGCTATTACGGCGTCCTGCAATCGGATTCTAGTTATTTAGCCGCAAAAATAAAGGAATTCTTTAACCATCGAAAACTGTCAATGTCAAACGCTATTAGAGATAATATTAGTATTATTTTGTAATTTTGACGTAAGATCGGCTATGCTTACATTACATTAAACATTACTTTATTTGCTCGGTAAGTGGCTTGAATAAATCTTTGTGTATGGCTTAAGGGCGCTTCGGCAGAATTGTCAAGAAACTGACAAAAAAACACTTAGGGCTGATTTAACATTGATCCTGGACCAATTGTACATACCAAGAGTATTATTATTATTCTATGTTTCTTATTATCTTTTTATTATATTCTTACTGTTACTATTTGACTTTCAAAATTTACTGTATGTTACTTAATGTGTCTTCCCAAAAGTTTATAAATAAATCAATATTAAATGTATAATAAGAACTAAAATTTACTGATCTGTGATTTCATAACCATGTCTAAAACCTTTTTTTTTTATAAATCTTAAAATTACAGAGCTCTATGCGTATTTCCTAAGCTTATATTTTCCATTTACTATTTAACTAAAATTCAATGTCCTGTGCCTGCTTATACTTTAAATCCTAATTTACATAGTGTCTTAATAAGACCTTGCATAAGAAATGGGAATATTTTAATGTGCATTTACAATAGCAACAGGCGATAAAGTGGCACTATGTAAATTACGCTATTTCCATGGAACATTAATACAAACGCCGTTATGTTCTCTACATTACACAAAGGCAAAGTTACATAATTGCTTCCTCACAATATGATGAATTTTCGAAGCACCATAAATTCCAATTCAAAACAAACTTTACTTTGTCTGTTGGCATATTGTAACAACTTGATCATATGGACGTACAATGACTAACAGGTAAAAATATACTCGTGCATCGATAATGTTGAACTACAGGAAACAGCATAGTAAACAAATTTGTGGCTACTTCAATCTACACTAGTTGCTTCCTGTCCGTCGCTAAACTATATCATACTGACAGGGACAGCTCTATGGCGTCGACAATAAATTATTAAAGCCTCATATTTAATTCAAGTCACGTCATTATTCCAAATAATAAACTATAACTTTAAGGCTTAGGACTCCAGGCGCTTTATAAATAGCAATACGAATTATTAAATATAATTATATCACTTGTGTTATTGTGAAGACAGTGAAATTCGATGCACCGTGATTTGCCGGTAGAAATTCGCGAAGTATCCAATAGATAACTTTTTAAGAAAATTGTATATTCACATTACTTAAACAGCTCACAACAGCGAATGTAAGATACTCGTATATTGTATGTAGTATATGTATTATTACGAACATAATTGTATGTATATTATTATGTATTATTGTATCATAGAATAAGTTTATTTTATTTTTATTTTTCTTAAAAAATAAGTCTTATATTTAAGCCCTTTGTACCGACCTACCTCATAATCAAAACTCTCTGTATTATTCCAAAGGTTAAGCCCGCCCCTGTACTGTACTGTACCTGTACTGTACATAGTGCAATATTTTTTTAAAATAAATAAATTAGTATAAAACCTTAAAAGTAGCCGTGGACAGCATTTACAGCATTTATTACTCTCACCACCTTCATAATATCTCCGCATAGTGTCCAAACACACTTAAAAATGAATTCACACACGCTAACAAACCGAACAACACTTGCACAAAGACTATTATTATCATCACCAAAGTTAATAGATAAGAGTCAAAAAAGATAACTGATGAATAACGTTAAGAAAATAAAACGAAACATACTAGCTAAGTACATACGTAACAAAATAAATATCCTAAAAGAATTAACAGACGTCGCACACAGAATTCAGATTTAAAAAATAACGGAATAAAATCAAATTGAATTTGTAGAATGTAAAGGTAGGTTTACATCAAGCGATCAAATAGCTAGAAAATAGCGTCGGTCGTTTTTTTTTTTTTGTGTACTCATAAACGACAAAATGTTTTTATCATTTACACCAAAAGAATCATCAGCATGTGTCTCTCCACTGCTGGATGTAGGCCTTCCCTGTCCATCTGGCGGGGGGTCGTCACACTCTGCGTCTTCCAGTACGTGGTCTCCACTCCAGAACCCGTCTACTCCATCGTTCATCGGTTCTGCGGCATATGTGTCCAGCCCATTGCCACCTCAGCTTGCTAAGTTTAAAAGCAGCAAAAGAATAGCAACGAGTAAAAATGAGAACAACAAGGACTAGAATTGTAAACGCTCGATTAATGTTTGGATCACGCGTGCTCCATGATCATTCAACTACTCGTAGAACAATTATACATTGAAAAAAAAAAAACTTTTTGAATGGAGCACGTCCAAACATGCAAGAACACTCTAAGCGACTGTTCGAATATTCGAGTGCCGTTTATCTCAAGCGATGGAGCATTTTTTAAATATTCCATAAAATCTACGCTGAAAAATTTGTACAACGAAAGAATGATTTGTCTTTGTTCACATAAAAATAATTAAAGACCAGATAGAATGAGCTTACATGGTCTAAACCCACCTTAAACAGATATAATAATCCTTTGTGAACGTAATAAGAAAGTCTGGAGAGGAAATTTTCTATCCTAACAGGATTACTGCAAATATAGCTTCCTTTAAAAGCCTCGCAGGCAAATAATTAATTCTATATTTGCAAGATATAGCTAGAAAACAATTATTCGTGTCCTTTGGTCTTGAGACAATGGAAACGTGGAGTCAAGTACTAATTTCTTGCAGGAACTGTCAAGGCGGATGTTTGGTGATGTGTGTGATAAGAGGGTTGGGTTGAGCAAATCAGCATTTGCTGTGCAGCGCGACAAATGGTCGAATATGTTTATTTAGAGAATCGTTTTAATATTCATATATACATCACAGTTTATAACTAGGTACTAACCCGCTGAACCCACGTCGCTGTTTCCCTGGACTCGCGGCGCTCGCAGCTGCACCGTCAGAGGGACCCGCATCTAAAACAATACAAAAGAGACTATTAATAAAAATTCTATCTATGTAACATTTGCTTTAGTTTTACGCCTAAACCCAATATCCGTTTTGCTTGTTTGATCGAATTTTGACAATCATTCTATCACCAAGCAACATCAAGAATAGTAGCATATACGAGTATATTTTATTTTTTACTGTAAGGTATAAATAAATCGAGTTTGTATTTCAAGTTACCTAAAATAGTAATCCAGTACATTGGATAGCTATATCGACAAATTTACTACTAGTCACAAAAATGCCTATCTTTCCTCATTTCAGGATAAGTCTCTTCGCTCCTTACACAACTCTGTTGTGTCTATTACATCGCACCACTCAAGATTCATGAACGATTATTTTGCTGTTGTTCCAACCGAAGCGTTTTCAAAAAAATGGTATATTTATATTATTTAAATAGCTCTTAACAACTCATTTAGTTTATTCAGTATATTATTATATGTAGTGTATGTATTAATGTTATGTAATATATGTACCTAATGTATTAATAAAACGTTATGTGTATTTATTATTGTAGTATATGGTTTAGATAATATTGCATATTTATTACGTAATCATATTTCTCTAATTGCACCTAGCTTACGTCTTTAATGTTCTTCAGTTCCCCTAAGGTTGGCTGTCAGAGAATGTCTAACGACATAAAGTCCGCCCCTTGTCTATATTGTGCAATAAAGTTTTAATAAATAAATCTATTTTACTTCCATAAATTTATCGAGACAAAGAATTAATATGATTCCAAAAAAATAGATGAGACAGTAAAACTTGACGTAATGTGGACATATTGAAAATAATTGTATGAACGCAACTGCAAATTGTTAACAAGGTAGTTTCAGAGAAGGAAATTGCAAGTTACGTGAACTGTATGAATGGTAAGTACCAGTGAACAAAGCGTTGGAAGCGGAAATAGACAACCTTAATCAAATCTCTTCAAACTAAGCTACCTTGTCGTATTGGAGTGACATATCGAATTTAGATTCTCATCCGATGTTTCAGATACCACTAATTGGATTTCCAATCAGTTGAAATCAAAGAGAGATGTCAATTATACTTAACTACATGTTAACGATATAGTCGATATAGAAGTTGATATAGATATATTTTAATTTCATTGTGTATCTTTTATTTATTGTCGAGACGTTGAATTATTTTAAAATGCGCGAGCTAACATCAAAATCATAAAGGATGAGGATATTTTATTTTCATTTTAAAACTTAATTGTTTTAATAACAAAAGACATATGTAATGCCGATACTCTTATCATCAACCTTCGGAACATTGTATTTATTTATTTAAAGTCTTTATTGCACAAAGCACAAAGGCGGACTTAATGCCCGTAGACATTCTCTGACAGCTAAACCTTAGGGACAAAATTGAACAAATATAGGTGCAATGAAAGTAACAGTATTATACAGTTATAGGATAATTCAACAAATATTATATACCTACTTATATATTCTTATATAATGTATTATAATATTAATATACTAAATACTAATACATATACCAAATTGTACATAAACATACACATTGTACTGATTAAATTAAATAAATACATGATTTTTATACTTAAATTACATATAAATAATACATAAAAGTAAAGTAAAGTATCATCACGACTGTTCCTCTTTCGGTGTGGTCAGGAACCACACTTATAAAGAAGAGGATCATTTAGCCAACTTTAATATAGGCCAATCATGACAAGTGGCAAGCTCGTCAATGTCTCTAGCGAACCAAACTCGGAAGAACTTAACACAAAAAAAAAATATTAAGATTATTCATTTAAATTAATAAATATTATTTTTTATTTTTATTTCCCGACCAGGAAACGAACCCGCTACGTCCGAGTCAAAATCCACGGACTTAACCGCTAGACCACGAAGGCAGTAATAATACAGAAACTACATAAATGATACAACACATACATAAACGAATACTTATATTATATTACTATATTACATTAACAATGAGAAGTGAAATTAATTGTGAATATTTGTTGAGTGCCTGACGGATAATCCATAATGTCACAGCTACGACTGAGAAGGAATTTAAAATGAAGTTAGAGTGATATAAAGGGATGAACAGTAAAGAGTTATCGGCACAGGATTTCTCTATCATAAAAAATCTAGGAAATAAAAAAAATATATTTTAAATATTAAGGTGAGGAAGGTTCATAGAGGACAGAAAATATCAACTTTAAGACGGTTTGACATTGGCCAGATTTTTCATTAAAGGATTTCCTTAATAATATATAACGAACTCAGTAAAAACTATTTTGGCTTCTAGCTCTTGTGATGTACACCAAAAAATAGATGAAGAATTGATAACTTATTTTCTTCCGTTTTAATGTCAACTGCCCCCCTAGCATAGGCTGTGATAACATACTTCTTTAAAGTTACATTAAGGTTGAAGTGTCAGCAGCGATATACACCCAATTAGTAACAATTTATTTGTTTTGCGATCAATGCCACCTTATATTTTGTACTTTTAACAGACCCAGGTTTGATTTTTTGTGTATTTTTTTATATTTTTCACGCCATCTCTGTGTCAAGTATTATATTGTTTATGACTTTTATTGAAATTGACTTGCAAGCATAGAACAAATATTCTTTGCCTACGATTGCTAGGGAGAAAAAAAAACTATTTGTCTATGGTTAAAGATTCTTATGTCGCCGCAAGATAATAATCTTATCGTCGCCGGGTGTCGTAATTTTGATAGGATTTTCCGTTAAAAACTAGATTTGATAGCAAGGCAAGATTCAAGAACTCGCGCGCAAATTTAATTATCAAACTGACAGTATACGTCTTGTATACAGTTATACGAGTAGATGAATTATTGTAATAAGTTTAAAAAAAATGTACAAAAAACCCTTTTTTAGTTATATAATTTAGATTAAAATATCATCATGACAGATCTAGTAATAAATGTATATAGTACAACTATAGTCCGAGTTCCAAATAAATGGCATGAAAAATAACTGTCACATTAGTGTCAAACGCCTGCTGACATTCTTTATTTTGTATACTAGGCCTTGGTTGATTACGATAACTACATATTTTATATTCCAAATAAATTAAATGCATAGTAATATATAGTAAAAATACTATTAGAATATCAAGGGGACGGGAAAATCCCAAACTAAGTTTCGGGCCTTAGTGTGGGATGCCACTTATGTCGACGATTTGGCTTTGTCACACCTTAGAGGAACAGCGCTTTCAAAGCCTACTACGTGTTTGTGCCAATTGCTGTAGAGACTTTGGCCCGTGGGGTACAAGCGCTAAAACATTTTTAAAAAACATCACCCCTCGTCTAATTGTCTGCTCTGATGACAAGAGGGCTGATTCATTCCTCGCCCAGAGAATCAGCATAGCGATTCAGCGAGGAAATGCGGCCAGCGTTCTTGCCACCATGCCGCGCGGATACGAAAATTTAAATTAGGTCTTATATTGTTTTTGTTTATTTTTTATTAAAATAATAATAAAAAACAAAGAAAACATTGTACATAGCGCAAGTGGTACACAAATAGCCCAAAATATTCTTAAACGGTTGTCTAAAGTTTGTTACGTAATATTTGCTAGTATAAAAAACATTTTAGCGATAAACTTAGGAATGTATTAAATCATAGCGACAACCCTACTCTGTAGGGGTCGTAAGAAATCGGAGCGTGTGACCGCTTGACGCCTGCGGTGCACCACTATTGTTATTGATACGAGTATGTCTCAACTACAACTATTCGTATTGATACATTCTTAGGGATATACGCTAAAATACAATGTATTCTTTGATAGAAAACTGGGCGTAATCTATAAGGTTGTGAATAGATAAACGTAGTTATGATCTGCTTAGACTTAACTCAAGCTTTGAAAGACAATGGTAAGATTTATAGTATGCCTGGTAGTGGTAAGAAGAAATCGAGGTTTTCTGGACTAGATAACTTTTACGTAAGCTTTTACGTAAGACCAGGTCAGCTTAATAGATCTCACCCAAGTCTCAGTAAGGACTCAATTTGGTTTAAAATATATTTCTTTTCATTTAAAATTTACAAATATATTCCGATAAATCTTGTCTGTAAAAGACTGAGTTGTACCAAAACCATCTCTCTGTGATTGTAACGTTTAAAGTTAAAAATGGCCTCGATTGTACCAGCTTCCGGCTGACTTATAAAATGGAGTTGATATATGCAACGCCATTTTGAACTTTAATCGTTTCAATTACAGTGACTTCATTTTGGTGGAACTGAGCCTTTGTCTAATGGGCCGTCCGTTGCAGAAATAATCCATGATCAATATTTTGATATAAGCCACGTGATTGGTAGTTAGCTTGTCACTTTTGTTATTAAGCCAATGACGAGCCTCATAGACATACACTAAACATGTCAAAAGATAATCAGCCAGGCCGTAGGCGAACTGAATAAGACCACGGTAATTGGCTGGATTCTGTAGACAAATAATGTTGGCGCGCAAGAATTCAATATATTTCGGATACAGTATTTAAATTGATTAAACTTATTTGACTACCTTCGTAGCCTAGTGGTTAAAACCGTTGATTTACCGGAGGTAACGGGTTCGATTCATGGTCGAGACACAATAATTTATTTAATTTGTGATATTTGTCGAATCTGGTTCGCTAAGACATCGACGAACTTGCCACTTGTTATGATGGGCCAATAGTAAAGTATATTTTTTTTTTTTAAAGCGTGGTTTTTATTCACTCCGCAAGTGATACGGTCGTGATGATACTTATTCAATGATATAATCGTATGTAGGTAATTTAAATTTCTAGAGTCCTTCTAATATTCGTATTAATAATAAACGACTGTGCTATTAGTTGGTATTATAAAAAACAGTGTTATAATAAATATAGACTCCTTTGACTTTGAAAAATATTTAAAAATAGACTTAATAACAAGCCAAACGTGCCCTCCAGATTTGTTGCGCCAAAACCGTTGTTCCGTAACAGCGAACCCGCCCGATGAGCGCACGGCGGCTCTCGGCCACCCCTATGCATTACGTCAATTGGAAAAAATAAACATTAAATTAATTTTACTAAAATATAATGTGGTTTTACATTTTGAAAGATTCTTGTAAATGCATCATCAATGTAACTAGTAATTTGGCTTTCATAGGTTTATATATGATTTATAATTATAAGTGAGGATATAATGACGTTATCGTGAAATAATAACTGAATATAAAAACGTTTATAACTACTTTAATTTTGTTACATACTATAAATAAATAATAAATATTTCCAGACAGGTCACACAGCGCCATCTACACACATCAAAAGTGTCTAGGGATCAACATATATTTTTGCAATAACTTTTCTCCTGATTGATATTCATTAAAATTTTCTTTAAGGATTGATCAAATAAAATGTTTTCGTTTGTCTACAGTAACGATAAACCAAGTCACCTTTGCATTAGTAAAAAAAATTGCCATTTTCCTAATAAAGGGATTTTTGACATTTGAACCACTAACATTAAAGTTCGAAAAAAAGACTGAAATAACAGTTTTTTTTTTAATTTTATTGGGTAACTTAAACAATTAATAATCCGTGTTTCTACCGCGAACACTAACAACACAAGAACATCGGTTTGGCATACTCAAAATGAGTTCATCCAAATCACGCTGTGGAATGGCCGCCCATGTTCGTTGCAACAACAAAAAAAGGTCTTCTTGCGACTGGATACCCTCCATATTCGGCAGAGCTCTTCTCTGAAGAATATCCCATGCATGCTCAATCGGGTTCAAGTCTGGCGACTGAGCAGGCCAGGGCAGGACATTGATGTTAGCTGCGGCGAGAGTCTGTCTTACAACTCTTGCGGTGTGCGGTCGTGCATTATCATGCATTAACTGAAATAAGGGACCGATATGCACTTGTAGAGGAACGATGACGTCTGATACAACCGTCTCAGCATAAATTTGAGCGTTGAGGTTGCCTCTGATCCAAATCAACTCAGTTCTTCCGCCGATCGAAATACCCGCCCATACCATGATGGTTCCACCACTATAAGGATGGACTTCCTGGCAGGATTTTAATCGCTGTTGGCGTCCAGGGGTTCTCCAGTGTCGTATACGTCTTGTATCCGGCCTCATACCAAAACGAGACTCATCAGAAAAGCACACGAAACGCCATTGTTCTTCTGTCCAATTTCTGTGTTCAAGAGCCCATTGATATCGAGTCCTACGATTGTGCATTGCTATAGGTGGTACCCGTAGCGGTCTTCGGGAATGAAGGTTCACTTCATGCAAGCGGTTTCTGACTGTTTGGTCGCTAATTAAGTTCCCTGAAGAGCGATGAAGGTTCACGGCTAACATCATGGCGGTTATTGTTGGAGTTCTTCGAGCTGTGATTTGAATGTATCGGTCTTGTCTCCGTGTGGTGCAGCGATACCGTCCTCCATGGCGCTCAGCCACGGTACCAGTGGTTCGGTAACGTGTCCAAAGTCGACTGATAACACTCTGACTTGTATTCAGAGCTAAAGCCACAGTACGTTGCCGGGAACCAGCTTCTATCATTCCCACGGCTCTGATCATTTCTTCCCTGCTTAAATGACGTCGCCGCTCCATAATAACGTTGGTTTTAATCAGTAGTAGGGAAACAGTAGCACTAATAATGTCTTCAATGCGTCTTATGTTTTTATAGGGAAAATATTGACAGCTGATTTTCATCTTTTACTCGAATTTGATTGACAGTTCCTGTTTTAAATTATGAAATGCACCAAAAAGGATCCATATAAATTTATAAAATCATAAATTTATTACAAAGCCACATCTCAATCACAAGAAATCCGCATAAACATGCTTGATCCCTAGACTTTTTTGATGTGTGTAGTTTCCGTGGTAAGCTACGAGGCTTGTGTTACGAAAACTAGATGGTTGATAAACTACATATTATACTTTTTTTACATATACATATTATACATATAAACACCCAGACCGAGACAAATTATACAATGTACAACTTTTCCCCGGTGGGAATCAAACCCACGACCTCCTGAGTTCACGGCAATGTTTGTTACCACTAGACCACGGAGGCGGTCAACTACAAAATGATGTATATTGTATGAACATATACGACCAAAAAAAAAAAGTGCAACAATATTAAATATAATTCAAATTCACCAACAAGATGCAGCAAATTATCGTCTGTCAACTGGAAATTCGTCATTAACTTTTAATTTAGTAACTTCTTAAGACAAAGAAAAAACTATTTGCCTACAGATCATAATGATTTATTATTTCTTAGGCTGGGTTGTACCAAAACGAGTCTTTGTATTGGAAACAATAAAGTTTAAAAATAGCTTCGATTGTACCAGCTGACGACTAACCTTCAAAATACAACTGGTGCATTTGACCCAATTTTTAACTTTAACCATTACAATTACTGTAAAATATTTTTGCATCTCAGCCTAAGAAACAACAATCATTATGATAATTGTACCTAGGTATATCGACTAAGTGCTGGATCGGTTGTTAGAACACTTTCCTTTAATCGAAAAGGTCGCGGTTCCACGTACGGTACCACGGCAGGTAAAGTATCATCATCACGACCGTTTCCTTTTCGGGATGGTCAGAAACCACGCTTATAAATAAGCGGATTCACGTTTAGCCGACTTTACTATAGGCCAACCATGACAAGTGGCAAGCTCGTCGATGTCTCCAGCATACCAAACTCGAGAAATATTACAAATAAATTATATATTAATTAAATTAATTTACATTAATAAATATTTTTGTGTCTCGACCAGGAATCGAACCCAGTACCTCCGAGTCTAAATCCACGAACTTTACCCCTAGACTACGAAGGCAGTACTAATGAGAAATACGATTTTATTACGTACATTGTTCATCACTGTACCCGTGGCTAGGAGACAGTGCCGTCGGTCCCGGTTCCACTAATACCAACTTGTGGAATCCTTAAGAAATTGACATCAGATCCTCGCCAACCCATGGCGAGTGTAGGCCATATTCTCCAGAAATATTTTCTGGAAGACTCATCTCCAGCAGTAATCTAGGACTCCTGTATTCTAGTGCTGTAATGATGAAGGATGATATCCTAATGGAGTATAGCTTATTATAAACCCCTAGTTACCATAGAAATATTCTCCGCGTAAAACAACTGTTAACACGTTGTTGTTTGTATTGAAAACATGACACTTAAAACAGCTCAGACTATGTTTATCTTTTTTGTGGTAAAACAGAATAATTCTGTGAAATATTTATAAGTGTACGAGTATAAATTTTAATACCGTATCCTCCTTTAGTTAAGTGTATAAGGTATTTCTTCTATATGTCTGAGCGTGGTGATTATTTTATATTATGTAGATTATTGAAATGTTACAAGAGATAATTTATCATTTTTGCCTTTCCCGCACTTAAATAGTTGGTATTGCAATTAGAAATTAATACTCACAGATTTTTTTAAAATAAAATCAATGCCTATATTATGACTAGTGTTGCCCAATCTTGGTTTTGGACTTGCAGTCTTGGTCTTGGTTTTGCTTTTTAATAAGACCACCGATATGTTAGCAAGACCAGAAATAACTGCCTCCGTGGTCTAGCGGTTAAGTTCGTTAATTTAGACTCGGATGTACCGGGTTCGATTCCTGGTCGGGACACAATAATAATAACTAATTTAAATAAATAAAATTAATTTATATGTGACATTTCTCGAGTTTGGTACGCTGGAGACATCGACGAGCTTGCCACTTGTCATGATTGGCCTATAGTAAAGTTGGCTAAATGTGAATCCGCTTATTTATAAGCGTGATTTCTGACCACCCCGAAAGGGAAACCGTCGTGATGATACTTTACTTTTTTTTACCAGAAATGGTTTGGCCTAAATGTTCCTATTTTATTAGGTAAAACGATTTTTTTTTAAATGTTACTGCGTCGTATTTTTCTTTTTTAGGGTTCAGAGGTAAAAATATCGAACGCTTATAGATGTGTCCCCATGAAATATCTCCAAAAGTAACTACTGTTCCAATTTGGAACTGACGATTTTTCTCGCTCTGACAAAGTTGTTCGTATTGATGAATAAAACATCATGTAAAGTTTTTCTTAAAACCTTTAAATACATTATAAATTTATAATTTCAAGTAAAGAACAAGTTCTCTAGTCCCGGTATTTTCACAATATTTCTTACTATAATTAGAAACAAATATATATTGTATATTTTCAGTCAGAGCAGCGAGACTCTTGCGCAAGACGAATACCAAGACCAAGACCGAGACCGGCTGTTCTGATGCAAGACCAAGATCAATTTGCCAGTCTTGGTCTTCTTTGGGCAACACTAATTATTACGCATGTTGACAATATAATTCATAAATAATGGCGGCTATGGAAAGATTGTGCGAAATAAAATCAAAATGTGACAACTCGACAAGAAAACCATTGTAGGCAGAAATCAATTGTCATAAATTACTCGTCACACTTTAGGTATCTTGTTGATATAAAGTGATGACAGTTTGTTCCGTTGAGGTCGCCCGATGCCCTAGTGAGCTCGGACTGTGCGTGCGATCACTCCGTAGTTACGTATCTGCTCTAAAGTGATGTAGATAGAGTAGTTATTTTTAAATCGCAACACACAGTACGATCATCTACAGCAATGTTAAGGTTGAATTCCGGAACGTTTGCGTCATGACAACGTAAATGATACCCATAAATGTAAAATCTTCCGTTTTAATGATACACGCAGATATAGTAAAGAATAGAAATCTTATTTTTGATATTTGGGTTAACAAATGATAAACATAAAACTGTTAAAAGCTTGAATGGGTTGGACAAGTCTTTCGCAGAATGGATTCTGGAGTGGTGACTACGGAAAGACGCAAAGTGGGACGGCCCTCTGCAAGATAGACGGATGAACTGAAAAATGTCTATATCCAGCGGTATCGGAGATACTAGCTATAGATGAAAGTAATGAACATACTATTACGTTTTCTATCAGTAAGAAATGTATATTGTATGTAATGGTAGTAGTAATGACACGAGTAAGTTTAACGGCGTTGATACGTAGACTGATGGCTAACAATAGTATCATCACGACCGTTTCCTTTTCATGGTGGTCAGAAACCACGCTTATAAATATAAGCGGATTCACATTTAGCCATACTATAGGCCAATCATGACAAGTGGCAAGCTCGTCGATGCCTCCAGCGTACCAAACACGAGAAATATCACAAATAAATGAAATATTAATTAAATGTATTTATTTACATTAATAAATATTTTTGTGTCCCGACCAGGAATCGAACCCGGTACCTCCGAGTCTTAATCCACAAACTTAACCGCTAGACCATGGAGGTAGTTTAGTTATGACTAACAATATCTGTGTAAATACTAAAAAAAAAACAGTTATCGACGATTTTACATTACACCAAATATTTTTTTTTCCAAATATATCGTTTCCCTATCGGGGTGGTCAGAAACCACGCTTATAAATAGGCGGATTCACATTTAGCCAACTTTACTATAAGCCAATCATGACAAGTGCCAAGCTTGTCGATGTCTCCAGCGTACCAAACTCAAGAAATATCACAAATAAATTAAATATTATGTAAATAAATACATTTACATTATTAAATATTTTTGTGTCCCGACCAGGAATTGAACCCGGTACCTCCGAGTCCTAAGTCCACGGACTTAACCGCTAGACCACGGTGGCAGTCTATTTAATACATAAAACTTGATATTAAATTATAAAAAATACAGTAAATAAGTATGATTATTGAATTATATTTAGTTGAGGCACGCTGCAACAAAGTTGGGGACTGAATTTGAGCAATCTCTTTTGCCCGTCTTTCTTTGTTTCACGACAAATCCCTTCGTTATTCTCACAACTCAGTTCGCCTTGTATCATTCTGCATTTGTTTCAAAGTCTTTTGCAGTTGTCGCCACAAATTCCACAAAATCCTGTTAACATAAGCAAGCGCGTACCAGATCTTCGTTTAAAAAACTCGTCTAGCTACACCTTCTAATTAACTCCCAACAATGTTAATAAGTGTATGTTTATGTTATAATTTTGTGTTTGTAATAGTATTTAGTATATTGATATTATATTACAGCATATATAAAAGTATATTATGTAAATATTAATAATACTGTTGTTAAATTGATTCTACTATTAATATTTCTTTCATTGCACCTATAAACTAATAAATAAATAATTGTCTATAAATTATTAATCGGACATAGACAAACGATTTGAGTAAATTTGAGTAGCAAAATTGTAAAATGTCCAGCTATTCGTAGACTAGCTACTAGGCTAGACATCATGTCTCTCTACTGCTGGATATAATCTTCCCCAAACCTCGTCTCTGCCGTCGACCTAGACCCACTTTAACGATCTACTACCAATCACCACTAACATTATGTCAAAGATTGAAAACAAGGTAATGACCCTAAATCAATCTACCTACTGTGATATTATTATAATCGGGTAGATTAAAAAAAATGTTTTACTGTACTTTTGGCTCTACTTTCTTGACTTTACCATGCGTGGGCGAGGCGTCACAACAACGTCTCTACGATACTCGTTATTTCATTATCATGTTTTAATGTTGAAAGTAATCATAGTTAATGTAAGTAACTAGTCTACAAGTATTTAAAAAATACAATTTTTAAATACTTTTTCTATATTGTGCTTGATATGTTTTTAATTCTTTATTTTATTATTTTATTAAAAAACAGATAAAAACTATTATTAAGAACACACAGCTATACATATATAATAAGGTCTTCACAAAATATTCAGACATATTTTGAAAAGGTAAATAATTAAAGAGAAATACGCTAGATTTATTTTTTTATTCAATAAATATTTTGTAATATATTTGTTTCTGTTTTGCATATAATCAACCTAAACCACATGGTATATCTATCAGTATATTAGCGTAAACTTTAACACAGCTCAGTCATTCAACTCAATGCGGACGGCTCGAAATTATGCAAAGTGAATAATGACGAAATACTTTAATAATATATTTTTATTATTAGCTTTTTACAAACTCACCTTGCGAATACATTTTTGGGCATTAAGTTAAGGCATTATATTCCTACACACAATACAAAATACGTTTTTACTAGGATATGATTTATGTACGTTTTTTTGGTAAAACTTACACTGAAACAAATAACTGCCTTCGTTGTCTAACGATTAAGAGCGTATATTTAGAGGCTGATATTCCGGGTTCGATTCCTGGTCGGGACACATTAATTTATTATGTTCGTAATATATCTCGAGTCTGGTACGCTAGAGACATCAACGAGCTTGCCACTTTTCATGATGGGCCGGCCTATAGTAAAGTTGGAAAAATGTGAATCCGTTTTAATAGCATGATTTCCTGCCTTTCCTTGGTGGTCGTGATGATACTGATAACAAAAACACTTAATTTTACCGTTACAGAAGTTAGAAGCATACAAACGCTTTTGAGCTATACGCTGGAATGTAGAAAAACGTTGACTATACAGTATTCACGTGACAAAAATAACAGTTTAAATATACATAAATAAAGGTACAAGAGCGCCAGTTCTAAAATTGAGAATGTCGCAGTCAAAAACATTTCCATTAAAAATAGCATAATATCAACACCGGTGCGGTACGATTTTTTAATATGACACGATTCGTAGTGGATTAAAATAATATAAAGGCGAAAATAAACAGTTGGCGCCAGAGTTTAGCCGCGCCTGGCTAGTGCTACTGGGTCAATGATTCTTACTATCATCACGACGACTACTAAACACTGCCATTTCACTCAACACCAATTACACAACTTTATTCACTCCAGCTCATCGATACACTTTATTTATGGCCAAACTTTATTATATATTATTCGATCTATCGTTGGCTTTGCTAACTGGACCTTGAAATTTGATGTTTATTGTATCGAACTAAAGAAGTTTGTTGTGTAGAACATAGTAGTAAAATATCATCACGACTGTAATCATCGGACAACCTCTACACCATGCTTAAAAAAAAAGATTGTTTTTCACATTTTGCATATTTTCCTAAGGCCCATCATGGCAAGTGGGGCTTGCGATGTTTCTGGCTTACTAGACTCGAAAAACATCACACATCAATTAAATCTATTTTTGTGTTCTTGACCAGGTTAGTTTAAGATTTATTTAGGAGTGTTAATTTGTATTTTGGAGATCTATGGTGGCCCACTTGTAAGAACGGTTTCCTATAATTACACTTTTCATACGTACTTTATCGTAGATTCACAACACCATTATTCCTGTGACTCGGACAGAACGTTAAGCCGTGTCGGTCTCAAATACTACTACTTCTACCAACAATGGGAATTATTAATAAATTGTCTTTTAAATTTACAAACCCTTCGTTAATGCTAAATTTGTCTGAAAAATGTTCTGAACAGCCCGGCTTATCTTCAGCAGTGGAAGTCTAGCACTATATGTACTAGGGGCTGTGTGACAATATGATATAAAGTATAAAAAAGTATCATCACGACCGTTTCCCTTTCGGGGTGGTCAGAAACCACGCTTATGAATAAGCGGATTCACATTTAGCCAACTTTACTATAGGCCAATCATGACAAGTGGCAAGCTCGTCGATGTCTCCAGGCGTTCCAAACGCGAGAAATATCACAAATAAATTAAATATTAATTAAATGTATTTTTATTTACATTAATAAATATTTTTGTGTCCCGACCATGAATCGAACCCGGTACTTCGAAGTCTAAATCCACGGACTTACCCGCTAGACCACGCAGGCAGTTATATGATATGTTATTTTTAATTAAGTTACGGCCGGTAATTTACACTTTAAGGCCGCCTTATCCATACAAATGTCTACCTTTAAGGCAGACTTAAAGAAGTAATAATTAAAGTAAGAAAAGTACTTAAATTACCGGTACTTAGATACTTAAAGGAATTCGGGGCGTATTTCTCAAGAAACGAAAGTACGTTTTACAAGTTACAAATAACAATTATCCCAACATTTGTAACTAATATAACTATTTGTTATGCAAGACTGAAGGTGGAACTGACCCGAGGCAAATGATTTAACAAACCCACATAGAGCAATGTTCGGACTAAATGTACCGATATTAGTGATGGGTATTTAACCAGATAAAAACCAAAAATAGATAAATACTCTTAAATTTCCATTTTTTACTCGAGTATTTATCCAAATAAAGCAATCTTTTATAAAAAAAAAACTTTATATGCAAATGTATGGTTGTTGTCGTTAAAAAAATATCTGTACTGGTGATTTCGCCTTTTTTCAGTCGTAGAGATTGTCGATGGACGTTATTATTAAGCATATTATAGTTTGAATTCAACTGGATGGGTTATTAACGGCTTATAACAAAGACTAAGTGTAAACTACTGTCATTATTTTGAATCATTACATATCGAAACAACAATATTAACTTATGTTATTCTAAATTATTTATCCGTCTTTTTAGATAATAATACTTGAGTAAATTTGGAAATGAATATTTATCCATATTTTTTTATCCTGTTAAAACCCATCACTAACCGACATCCATAATGAAAACAAGCTGGCAAACTTAATGCGATCTTACCGGCATGTAAACATGTGTAGTGTAATAACCATGGAGCTCGATATAATAAGGATGAAGATAGCGCACTGAGTAACTTACAAACAATACAAATTATACACTATCAATATAATCAAAATCATACTCTATTCCAATGGATCAGAATACAAACATAAAATTAGATTTACAACTAAAGTGCTAAGGTGTCTAGCGATAAAGCGTTTAGGGAGCAGCGTGTCCCGCTTATACAGTTGCCAGTAGACAAATTTTAAATTACAATTGGGTAAAGATTAATTAGGTATACGTCATATTAAATATTAACGTTGTTTTGATTTAAAATTATTCTGTGTTTTTATTATTAAGTTATTCTTTAGAAAGCTATTATAATTCAGTTGCATATTGTTGAGTTGTTGGATTATTTTAAAATAATAAAAAAAAATACGTAAAAGCATGTTGCTTAGAGGGTTGTACCAGTAATAATTGTAATTGTAATTACAATAGCTTTTCTGCACTTAAGTCTCTATTCGACCATTCTGTGTATCAGTAAGAATTATACTTGCGTATTCTGTTTATAGGTAAGGTAAATCTTTACATTTTACTCAATTAACGAAAGTTAATTTTCTTTTGCTAGGTGACAATAATAACCGTCATATTAGCTATAAGTGGTAGCAAATTTCTACGGCATTAAATTTTCTTTCCTATATGTCTAGTTTAACGGAGTATTAGGTATTTCACTATTATTCGATTTCAGTTTCACTAATAATAAAATTAAAATAAGAAAAAATGAGTTAATTCATATCAAAAATACAAAAAAATGCATGTTTGTCAACGTTAAAGTACATGGTTTTAAAACTGTTTGGTCGTAAAGATCATGTAATACCATCTTAGCTACTTTTGGTAAGTTATTACTTATTAATAAAGCCGTTGTTTTATAGGATGGTACAAGGGTGGAGTAAAATTAAGTTTAAATCAAATTGTATGGGTAAAAAGACTGCGTCCGTGGTCTAGCGATTAAATCCATGGACGCAGAGGTAACGGGTTCGATTCCCGGTCGGGACACAATAATTTATTTATGATATTTCTCGAGTTATGCACGCTAGAGACATCGACGAGTTTGCCACTTGTAATGATGGGCGTATAGTAAAGTTACGGTCGTGATGATACGTTACTTTTGTAATGATAAGATATATAGATAGTGCTTAATAATATATGTCTTCAAATCTTTCGTCGACGAACGTAATAAATGTAATTTAATAGGACATTACTAAAATTAAAAATAGTATGGAAAAACATATAAGAAAGGGGATAATAGTTCCGTATCGAGTTCTCGCTCGGCACAGTTTTTGTGATAAGCGTACAATCCTAATTGTATAGAGATCCATGGTAATAACATACTTAATTACGTACACACGTTTCAATTTTAATAAGATTAAAAATATGTTATTTTCTAACCTCTATTGAACTCATTGTAAGTACTGTTTTTCTCAATAAGAATACACTACGTACACTTATCATGGATTTATAACCGTTTCAGCCGTCGTTTCTGATTACATTAATATAAATTTAATGAAAAGATATAAAATTATACAAGTATATATATTATCAGTCCCTCGACAACCCGTCTGTCCAGAAAATGCCAAATTCTCCAGAAATATATTTTAAAAGGCAGCAGTGGAAATTCAGGAATTTAGTATAGGGGCTGTGGAGATGATGACTGATTTTATTCTTTATTAGATTTATGACCTTTTATTTGTACTTTATGTATACTTAACATTTCGGTTAAATATTATTGTCATAGATTTATGATTAGGTATAGCTAAGTGTCGTGAAAAAATGAGAAATCTATTCTATTAAATTAGATCAAAACTGTCTTATATTATTAATATTACTAATTATTATTTGTTGTAATTATGTTTTAAGATCTGTATGTTTTCTGAATAAATAAAAATTAAATAAAATAATTTAATAGAAACTAAGTTATTTATATTAAAATGAAATAAATAAATATATATATATATATATATATATATATATTTTGTACCGGGTTCGATTCCTGGTCGGGACACAAAAATATTTATTAACGTAAATGAATACATTTAATTAATACTTAATTTATTTGTGATATTTCTCGAGTTTGGTACGCTGGAGACATCGACGAGCTTGCCACTTGTCATGTTTGACCTATAGTAAAGTTGGCTAAATGTGAATCCGCTTATTTATAAGCGAGGTTTCTGACCACCCCGAAAGGAAAACGGTCGTGATGATACTCTATAATATATATATATATATGTTTTAGTAGATGATATCTTCTCTTTAAGTTTAGTTTTAGTAATTTATAATTTATATACCTTTACTAATGTATGCTAACTATAATAATATTACCAAAGATTATATATATTTTTAAATAAAATTATTGAAAACTTTTTGAAATTTGAACTAAGTGCAAGTGCTTTTTGTAAAATAAAGTTTTTCTAATTATTGATAACTTCGTAAATTAAAAACTTAATTTTAAAGTACGGTTTATCAAGCCCTAAATTGTATGCGGGATGGACAGAATTCCCTTATTATTTAAGGAAAATTATAATATAATGAAAATTTAGCTTGTCGATGTTTCTAGCGTACCGGAGTTGAAGAATCAACCCATTGCGTCTAATTCTACAGATTTAACCACCTGACCGCGAAGTCGACTTGAATAGTTATAAAATATTATAATTGGAAAGGAAACTATTGGTTACGGTATAGGACGCACACATTATTGTGCAAGTCCCGTGCTTAGCGATTCTATTCAATTACAAATATGGAAAGCACGCACGATCGCCTTACGACCAAATTGTTTAAAAACTTCAACATTACGGTAAAAAGAAACACTGCTACTAAAGCAATATTTAATATCAATAAGCCAATATTTGCTTCATTAAATTAATATTCGTTTATTCTTTGGAAGATAGTTTATAATGCAAAAGATTTTTCTATTAATCTACTAATTGTTGTATTTTAATATACTTTAAGTTATAGATAATTGTAACATAAATATAATTAGGAATTATTTTGTTTTATTAAAACTTATTAGTTTTTTAACTTTAAATAAAACACCATTAGTTTAGTTGAGAGAAAATTGTTGATAAAAAAATATATTTTCTAATGATTTTGATTTAATTAAATAAAATTAATTGCAATAACATACCCGATGAGCCCATTTTATCACGTTCAGGAGGTTCACTTGGAGCAGATCCCGATGGGATGGGGACTTCAGGATCTTCGATGTCCTCGCTTTGTACAACCCTTGCAAAACTTTTTAAAAGTCGAGCACGAAGCATTTTGGCTCTCACCATTGCCTTTACCAAATGATCAACGTTACTTTCAGCATCCTTATCAGGACTTTCCTTATCTTTTTTTTCTTCCATACTTAAGCGGAACTACGACGAGTGCCGTACCGCGGGGTGCACACGACTGCCGCGTCCTCAGGTGCGGGTGGAGCGCGACTGTCTAGCACCGCCGGAGCTGCCACAGGTCGAGGGCGGTTCCGCATGCAAGAGGGGTGGTACATGCACCGATGCGCAACAGACTCGCGATCTTTAGCAACACTACGCAGGGTGGTATTTTTTAATGTATTTTAATTGTACATTGCGTGTTACTGTGTACCAAGATTTCTGTTAGTATCACGATAACACGCAATGTATAATGAAAATTCATTTACATTACCCTGGGTCAGCGTACGGTAGGCGTGTGGCGTGTGTAGAAAGCGCAGTGGCCGAAGGGCGGGCGTGTAGCGCTAAACGATCCGCCCGCCCGACTGCCACCAGATAGTCCAAGAGCAGTCCACCCATGTCGCCATTTCTTTCTCACAATGCTCGAGTGGTCAGCGACGGCATCATTAATATACTATTATAAACAGCAACGCAAATGATGGCTCGAGGCCAACACCACGCGCTATGATTAAATAATACGATGTGTATTGCAACTTTTACTATATAACTTAAGATCCAGTAGCATGGACAATTGTGCGTACTGTCAAATTTGATGTTAAGATGAATTATATGCATTGTACATACATACTCGTACAGTTGAGTTTTTTTATGTAATATTTAAATCTGTAAGTAAGGAAGGTATATCGAAAATTTATTAAAAGAGGCCTACAGGCAGATTAAATTAAAAATAAAACATCTTTATAACATTTATAAAATTTATCAAAAATCTATTAATACCGTTTTAATTTTTATCAAAAACGTACAGCTTTAAGCATTAGTAGTTTCGGATGGGCCGTACTTTTGAAATATTATATATATACATATATACGAGTATATATAGCAACTAGGTAAGATTTAAAGAGTGGGTAAACGGTTAAATAGGATTATAACTTATGAACTATGGTATTTCTATTTTGTTAGCAACTACCTTGAGTTCGCTTGTTACGTCTGACACCAAATGTATAATATCTTTTCTTTAATCCAAAAGAGCGCGGTTTTAACTTCGGCAAATTAGATATACACTAATCTTACGGAGATTTGTCATAAATTTACAACACAACTGTTCCCGTACCATGAAGAGCACATTAAGCCGTCGGTCTCAGTTACACTAATACCAACTTGTAGAATAGTTTTAATAATTTATCATCAAAATTTGCCAAACGGTCTAGCCAGCGTGGCGAGTGTATGTCAAATACACCAGATTCTGGAAGATCCATCTCCGGAGCTTGGGTATCAGTTCAGTGACTATGATAATGCAAAAAGCGTTTCAATATCCCTCCTCTTTGGAATTTCGTAGAAATATCGTTGATGCCTAATTTTTTGATAAGATTTTAATTAAGGGAATGCTGCTTTACTATTTAATAATGTTTACTTTAGGGTACCTGCTAGGACAACGTGTAGCAGGATTGTGGGTATATGTCTTATAATTACTTGATATTTTAGTTGTTTCAATTAATTTCACACGTTAACCTTTTGAAACAGTTTTTCTTTTTCAATTTGTTTTATGTTTTATTATATTGCTTCGTATCTTTTCCTATTCTTAATATGTTTAATTTAAATGCCACTTATGTCTGCTCGGTGGTGGCTCAGTTGTAAGAACGCGTTCCTTAAATCCTATATACAAAGGTAGGTTCAAAGTTGGTATTCTTGTTCATGCACTCCTAATCTTGGTCTTGCGCAAGACTCTTGCTCTGACTGAAAATATATATTTGTTTCTAATAGTAATAAGGACACCTTTTGAGACTTATCTGTCTGCAAACTAGTATTTCAAGAAATACTGGCCTTTTACTGGAAAATTGAAATGGTTTTAGATCTTAGTACTGCAAAAGTGAGAACTAAACTTGCAGGTTATTGATTTCGTAGTTGGTAGGATTATAAAGATTAAATGAATGCGTGGTATGATGGCATGGTATGATAAATGTAGTAAGATCCTAACGAAATACTATACTATGAGAGATTCAGTTGCTTATTACGATTTGATTGCAAAGTGGAAATACTTTATTAATAATTAATGTTTCATATCCTAGAAACATCGACAAGCTCATCACTTGTTATAACGCCCCTCTTCCCCTTTCCCGCCGCACTGTTTCGAGAGGAAGAAAGAAATAAAGAAGAGATCGAGAGACGCAGCATCTATACGCGCGCGCCTATCCGCCCGTCTTCCCCTTTCCCGTCGCTCTGTTTCCCCTTGAGCGCTGTTTTGACGTACGGACGTACGTTGAACAAAACAGGTCCCTAAACCAAGTGCGCGAAATAAAGTTCACACTTTAAAACTCTGCGCTGTAAAAATAACGGTTAACATGATGTTTTATTCATAAACACGAGTACGTACAACATTGTCAGAGCATATAAAAATCGTCACGGCCACATCGGAACACTAGTTGTAAAGTAAAGTATCACCACGACCGTTTCCTTTTCGAGTAGTCAGAAACCACGCTTATAAATAAGCGGATTCACATTTAGCCAACTTTACTATAGGCCAATCATGACAAGTGGCAAGCTCGTAGATGTCTCCAGCGTACCAAACTCGAGAAATATCACAAATAAATTAAATATAAATTAAATTTATTTATTTCATTAATAAATATTTTTATGTCCCGACCAGGAATCGAACCCAGTACCTCCGAGTCTAAATCCACTGACTTAACCGCTAGACCACGGAGGCAGGAACAGTAGTTGTTTTGGAGATATTGCAAGTCATCTACTGGGTTAAATATTAGGAAAAAAATGTCTGAGCAACGGTCTTGCGAGACTCTTGCGCAAGAACAATACCAATACTAGGGTTTGTTTTAGTATTGTTATTGGTCTTGTTAACATATCGGTGGTCTTGCTCTTAATTTTGTTCTTGCTTTTTTGCAAGACCAAGACCAAGATTGGGCAACACTAAATATAGCTAATTACGTATTCACAAAATTATATAAAAGTAATTATTATGAAGACCGTACGTAGAAGAAATATCTCAAATAAAATTATTGTGTCCCGACCATGATTTGAACCCGGTACCTCAGCGTATATTTCTACGGACTTAAACCGCTAAACTATGGAGGCAATCACAAAAAAGGTTTCTTATAATAGATATAATATAGTATAATTATTTCGTTAGGTAACCCATCATCGCCGATTGTGTTAGCTTATTTTATTATATAAAACGTGAATTTAATTCGGATAACCGATCGTTGAATGTCGTTCTTCTACGAATACTAATAGTACCTATATGTTCACCCAGGTGCCTGTAAACCATTTTAGTACACACGCTCGTCTATCTAACACATTGTAAAAATACGACAAGACACGTTGTCTTACAATGTTTTTGACGAGCTTAAGTAAGAAATGTAAGGGTGCTTATTCACCAGAGTTGTGTGGTTCACACTTATTTTGGATATTTCACCTATTTCGCATGTGACAAAAATTCGTTTTAAACTGGCAAAAATTTCAACATATTTTCAACAAGTTGTTTTTTATGGCGTAATGAAAGTCAAAGTCAAAATATCTTTATTTTACCTAAACCTATTACAGGCATTTGTAATGTAATTATTTTGAATAATTCTACTCCTGCTAGTGGAAGACTAATCAGCGAAGTGAAGTGGGAGCAGATTAGCAGAGTCCAGTGACCTGTTAATATTGTTTAATTTGACTAAGAAGGAAAAGGAAATCTGCAAGGAAAACTCAGCTATAGCAGATTTACAAATCAAACAAATACAGAATTACAAAACAATTTTTTTTTTTTAATTCAACTCTGATTCAGGTCAAACAACTCTGGTCAGTCTTAAATACGTCTTCGCACCTACTCCTCGATCTAAGTTATACTTTTTATTGTTCCAAAGGTTGGCTGTCAGAGAATGTCTAGCTGCATTAAGCCCGCCCCTTGTATATAGTGCAATAAAGTTTTAAATAAATAAATAAATATAGTGGTACCCTACCAGGTATGTCAGAATTAAGATAGGCTACTGGTCAGTGGGCAACGCAAAGGCCGCCAAAACGCAAATTCTCTGCTAATTTAAGAACAAATAATTGAACGCTCTCGGTAGAGGTCCCAGGCCCCCACAGATGTAACGCATGTACTAGCCACCCCCCCGCTTAATCACACCTTTAGGGTGCCGACCGGAATCCGACACATTAAAATAGCATACTCAATAAACAAATTAGAATCAGACTACAAAATTTTAGATGTTTTTTTTATTATTTTAAACTAAAAGTATTCTCTATAAAAAAATGTTTTTCTGTTTTGAAAAGTTAATTTTCAATTTAATTATTTTTCCGTCATGTCAATAAATTTGACAAGTTATAAAAAGCGTCATTTTCTAAAAAGAGTTTTTGTTTATGTGAATACAATTCACATGGTTGTGGTCTAGTATTCTTCTAAGGTAGTTGCATAATGTTTTTAAAGTGAGCACTTTAATGCGCGCGCTTGGTTGGGGACCTATTTCGTTGAACGTATGTCAAAACAGCGCTCAAGGGAAACAGCGCGGCGGGAAAGGGGAAGAGATACATTACATTTATACAATTTTATAATCATTTACATTTCATCATACCATGCATTCATTTAATCTCCATATGCCTACCAACTACGAAATCAATAACCTGCAAGTTTAGTTCTCACTTTTGCGGTACGTGTCGCGACGCACCCATTTTTTTTTAAACAAAGCTTGAATAATGTTTTTGTCAACCTGGTTTGTTTTATGTAGATTAGGTTTTTATTTCTTAGTTTATTCATATACTTGGTTAAACTATTTTTTTTAAGCGTACAGATTTCGCATAAACCTTCTGTTAGCAACTACAGATACGTGACTAATATACATAATAGTGAAAAGTGTCTAGGAGCACCTAGATTTCCGCGCTGCACTTCCGGTCATAAACAATATTGCAAAACATTAATAATAATTATATTATTCAATACACTTAAAACTAACCTTTGTGACTGAGATCTGTTATAATTACATTAGTTATAAGTTTATAAATACGAAATTATATTGTGTGTGTGTGTGTGTATAGACCTAAGTGTTTTATTCTTTATTTTATAATTTATGATAACGTGATGTGATACGTTTTTAAAGTGGATATTTTCACCTTTATTTAAAACATCTCTGGTGTTAAACCAGTCTAATATATACATAGCATCGAGTTTAGAGAGTCGACGAAGCGACGAGTTTTAAATATCTAAATGCAAAATTTTGCTTTGAGTCGATTTTTACATACGACGAACAAAACAAAATCTTTTAGGTACGTTGAAATCAAGTTAAGCCCCTCTCTAGTCGTAGAAGGATCCTGTAAAACAATTTTAATTGCTTTTCGTCTAACTATATAGTTTGCTTAAATCCGCTTTTACGTGGATTAATAATAAACATATATAAAATGCAACAAACAGTCATCATACTCAAACAATATTACAGACAAACAAAATCGGCGCTTAGTAAGCGCGACTTATTAAGATACTAAATTTAAAACTAAATATTAACCAAAATGGACCCTTTGAAGGCTTTGCCGGCGCGTTGTTGGCGCGAGAGCCAACATTTTTTTTTTATACACGACAGAATATTTTTTTTACGTTTTACGTTTTTACTAAACGTCACGTAAGAACTGAACACAAAAACAAACATATGAAGTGGCAAGTTCGTCGATGTCCCTCTCTAGCGTACCAGACCCGAGAAATATCACAAATAAATAAATATTTGTATGTTTTTAATCATACGAGAAATCTAACCCAAAAGATGAAAAAAAAATTGTTTGCAGTCCTAGAAATATTTAAATGATGCTTGCAAACAACTGAAGTGGGATCTATCTTTCAAGTGCTCCACCGAATTATTATTATTTTTTGTTTTTTAAATTACCACAGCTCGTTTACCAAAAAAAATCACTATCGTTTATTTACTACTTGTATATATTATCATGGAATCCAATATTATGGTTGGGACTTTGTGGAGAAATTAAGGCCGAAATAAGTAGTAGAAACTTTGGTAAACAAAATATATTAAAATACACAACATTTTGCCTAAAGCATGATATTGACAGTCGTCTTGGAGTCACTATAACACTAATATTAAATATAAATACGTAAGCCATCTACTTGTTCCACAACATTAACCATATGGTGGTAGAACACTTTTGTGGTCGACTGTATTTTGAGCTTTAAATGTAGAAACTATTACATTTGGAACTTGATAATATTTATGTTATTTAGAGTGTTAGACATGCTCTTAAAACTAAACTAGTTGTTAGTTTGCGGGCTTAGGACGGACTGAATGCAGAATGGCATTATAGAGGAAGGGTAAGTAAAGCTTTGTCGGAGAAACACTTTAGAGTTAAGAGACTACTCTAGACGAATTGTGCTCGCGAATTTAAGTTATTTGCAAATCCGTTATGACGTAGTCCGGCTTTACGTTGTAGAACTAAATAAACAATAATTTAGTCCAAACATTTACGAGAATTTATTAGATATGAATTAGGCGTTATTATTATACACGATTGAAATGGCTCATATAAACAATTTAATGCGGTTTCTTATATTTACTACATTACATAAAGATTAATCGAAGGAAGGGCTTGCCACTTTTAACAATGGGGCTACGATAGAAAACTGAATACTACAACACGGACACTTGTCACGCTGGTCAGACGGGTCCTAACGTGCTCTCCGAGACACGGGAACGGTGGTTTTATAAATCTATGACAAATGTACGTAAGAAAAGTCACATTGGTACATGCCCGGGTTTGAACCGAGCTCATTAGAATTTTAAGGAAAGCTTTTTTTTTTAACCGAGCCACCGTCACTTAAACTACATACAGAACATTATTTTTGTTTAATTGGAAAAAAATATATTTTGGAAGGTTAATTTGGCGGACAGGGCTATACATACATATCATATCACAACCTATGAGTTTTTCTTGTGATTGAACGAGCAAATCCAGGGGAAACGCTAGTACTAGATATTTCAAGCAAATGAAAAATATTTATCCCGAAATATAGAAAGGGTTACGTATTAGCGTTAAGTATTTCTTTTGAAAATAAAAAATAAAATAATTCTATGAGATTTTCATTCGTCAAAAGACTTGCACAAATATGATTAGAGGTATACAATAAAACCCGTTCATTATTTTTCCTTATACAGGCAAAGTTATTTTTGATACTATGAAATAAAGGTAAAGTATCACTACGACCGTAATCCCGGGGTGGTCAGACAGCATGCTTATTTTGATGAGCGAGTTCACGCTTATCTCACTTCACGTCAACGTCTACGGTCTTGACCGCTTAATAAAGACACCAATACGATAACGAAAAAAAGAATCATCACTTAGGATACTTTAAACCCTGCATCTTTATTTTAAGAAGCTTATTTACATCTAACCAACTTTACTATATGTGTATCATCAAGGATATCTAGCGTACAAAACTCGAGAAATATCACAAAAATACATTATTGTGTCCCGACCAGGAATCGAACGCGGTACATCCGAGTCTAAATCCACGGACAACCGCTAGACTACGGATATTAATAAATAAATCAAACGAGTATTTTTTTGGAACTTAAGAAGTAAAAAATATGTTCAATGTAAGGGTTGAACGCATCTACTATCGATCAAAGTGCAAATTGAAAACTTGTCCTGGACAAAGGAACATCTCTGCGAAATTTATTCAAAATCGTTCCAATAATACAGGCAGGACCGAAAAACAAACAAATATACTCGTATTAGTTTGGATTACGTCTATGGTTCCTATAATTGTACAAAGTCTGCCTTTGTACATTGTGTAATAAAGTTTTAAAATAAATAAAGGTATATACCGAAGATTCGTTTATAGTTAAATAAGATAACATTGTAAATAAAAATGGTATCACAGACTAAGCGGTGTATAAAGGTTCTACACAGACTAATCACTAAAGCGTGACAACAAAGCTTTGTTCTGGGATTGTAGGGTTTTGTTGTTGTATTAAAATTGTGTAAGGTTGGTAATCCACCAGAGATCAGCGAGGAAATAAGCGCCGCACGAAGATAATATATACAAATAGTATTTATTCATTATTACGTGAAGTGTCAATAAACAAATTGCTTTTATGAAGAATTTAGGACCACACTAACATTCTGAAACACCCTGTTTCACATGTTGTAGGTAAAAGATGCCCAAAATTCAACAATGAATATCTAAGAAATTCTTACAAACAACTCCCCCGCCATAATAATTCTAGGAATTGTTTTGTAAGGTACCAATCTAATTAAACGTAATTAAGATATACATCGCGGCGGTGGTTGAGTTGTAACAACGCTTTCCTTATTAAATCCTAATAAGACCGGTTCGAACTCCTGCATGTACCAATGAGAAATACACTTTACTTTCGAACATTTTTGTCATAGATTTATAACACCACCGTTCCCGTTCCTCGAAGAGTCTGGCCAGCGTGGCGAATGTAGGTCAAACTCTCCAGAAATTTCTGTAAGGCTTACCTCCAACAGTGAATACTTAGAACTTGGAGTTTTAGGGGCTGCGATGATGACGATTAAGATTTATATCGACGAAGAATTAAATTAATTTGTGTTTTATTTTTTTATTAATTGTGTTTTATTAAATTGTGATAAATGACAATTTATAAACGATTATACAAGTTGGTAAAAGTGGAATCGGAATCGACAGCTGAACGTGCTCTCCAAGGTACAGGAACGGCGCGGCAGCGGTGTTCTATATACATATATATGATAAATGTATGTAAGAAAAGTGTACTTCTCATTGGCACTTGCCAGGGCTCGACCTTGTACTTTTTTGGATATTAAGGAAAGCGTTCTCATAACCGAGCCACTGTCGTGCCTTTCTACTATTGGATGCTTATTACGCGCTTATTTCTAGCAAATCTCAGGTGGATAAGCGGCGACTACATACTCGTATATAGCGACTAGCGGGAATAGATTATGTTGAAAATGTAAAAAGCTTTACACGTCAAAGTGTATGAATAAATAATGCTTGCAATCTAAAACCACTTTAAACCTTTTTCAATCACGCTAAAATTCAACATCACATACAAAACAAAGAAAATACAATATTCTGGATGCACTAACATAATGTACATCCAGGCCATCTCCCTGAATAATATTCAAATTGGGGAGGTCCACCCCCATGTCAACCTACAAGGTGATACAATAATCGAATATGCCATATTCAGGAAACACAATTACTGTATGTTGTCTTTGTATAATATGACTGCGTTCATGGCAATGAACAATTTCGAAACATGTAATTTTGGAACTTAATAGTTTCAATTCATCAACATTAATCATAATTTGAATATTTGCATAGTTTCAGAATACACAAGGTGAAAAAATAAACTGTATGGGCAGTACCTTAAATATTGAAGATAGCAATTTTTAGTCAACAGATTATCTTTTTAAAAAAAATAGCTTTGGTCGAGAATCAAATTGTATACTATATTTGATCAAATTTGACAATATTTCTTGAAACCCAGGGACGAACATTACATTACGTATTAATAAAAAATAAAACTCATATACACACACACACTCACATTATAATTTTGTATTTATAACAAACAACTAATGTAAATTAGCTATTATTATTATTATTACTAACCTTTGTAGTTTTAGGTTCATTAAAAAATATGGTCAGAGCATGTCATGTGATCCCACGGCCTTTTATCTGTCAGTTTGACTTGCCTTTACGCCAATACTCTGGAGGTATTTTAATAAAATTTCTTCATCATCATCATCATCAGCCTGTATCTCTCCACTGCTGGATGTAGGCCTCCCCTAAGGCTCGCCACTTAACGCGATCTTTCGCTACCCTCATCCAACCCCCACCAGCGACCTTCTTTAGGTCATCTGTCCATCTGGCGGGGGGTCGTCCCACTCTGCGTCTTCCCGTACGTGGTCTCCACTCTAGAACCCGTTTGCCCCATCGATCGTCGGTTCTGCGGCAGATGTGTCCGGCCCATTGCCACTTCAGCTTGCTAATTTTAAAAGCTATGTCTGTAACTTTCGTTCTCTGACGAATATCAACGTTTCGAATTCTATCCACCAGAGATACACCAAGCATAGCTCTCTCCATGGCTCGCTGAGCGACCTTGAATTTATGGACCAGACCCACTGTTAGTGTCCACGTCTCTGCTCCGTACGACATTACCGGGAGGACGCACTGGTTAAAGACCTTAGTCTTTAAACATTGTGGTATAGACGATGAGAGGATGTGCCGGAGTTTCCCGAATGCCGCCCATCCTAGCTGAATGCGTCTGTCGGCTTCTTTGCTGAAGTTGGCTGCTCCTAATTGGATAGTCTGCCCGAGGTATACGTAATTTTGCACAACTTCGAGAGTGTCGTTTCCTATGCAGATTGGCCTCGGCTTGACATGATCATTGAACATGACTTTCGTCTTGTCTAAGTTCATTTCGAGACCAACCCGCTGGGATGCTACATTTAAGCCGTTCAGCATTCCGCTAAGATCCTTGAGTGAACTGGCCATAATGACTATGTCATCCGCAAATCGGAGGTGTGAGATGAATTCTCCATTGATGTTTATGCCGCAGTAATTCCAGTCTAGCATTTTAAAAACATCTTCCAACGCGTTCGTGAACAGTTTCGGGGATATGACATCCCCCTGTCGCACGCCTCTGCGCAGTTGGATAGGCTTTGTATGCTGACCCTGTAACTGGACGGTCATAGTCGCAGAACTGTAAAGACATCTCAGCACCTCAACGTATTGATAGTCTATTAGGCATCGCTGCAAGGATTCCAGAACAGCCCAGGTTTCGATTGAGTCGAAGGCTTTCTCATAGTCCACAAACGCCAGACATAGCGGCAGATTATACTCCTCGGTTTTCTGTATTATCTGTCGCAATGTATGAATGTGATCGACCGTACCAAAGCCTTTTCGAAACCCAGCCTGCTCCGGGGGCTGGAAATCATCCATTCTCTGAGCGAGTCGATTTGTGACCACCCTTGAAAACAACTTATAGACATGGCTCAGGAGTGATATGGGCCTGTAATTCTTTAAAAGGGAGATGTTACCCTTTTTAAAGAACAGGACCACAACACTCCTGGTCCATGCCTCTGGCGTGGTTCCGTGGTGAATGACGTAGTTAAATAGTCTTGCGAGTTCTTTGAGTACTGGTTTCCCGCCTACTCTCAGAAGCTCAGCCGTGACTCCGTCATCACCAGGCGCCTTGTTATTTTTAAGTTGTCCAAGGGCTATATCGATCTCTAGATTGACATCCGGGATATCCTCGGTATAGTGGCGAGTTAAAACAGCTCGTTGGTCGTCGTCCCTGCGGGCTATAGGGCGAGTTGCGTGTGAGGCATATAGGTCTCCATAAAATCTTTCAACTTCGGCAAGGAGCTCTGGTCTCGAGGTAACGGTCCTACCATCTTCGGTTTTAAGCTTCGTCAGGTGGCTACGTCCAAGAGACTGAGAGAATACTTTTGAGCCTTTATTCTTCTCAATGGCCTCTTCAATGAGTTTAGTATTGAAGAGGCGTAGATCCCTTCGTATCAGTCTCTTGACTTGCTTGTTTAGAGCTCTATCTGACGATAGATAGTTCCCGTCTCCGTTTCATGAGTTCCAGAGTCTCAGTTGAAAGCTTGGATTCCCTGCCAACTCGCTTAGGCTTGAAATATTTAAAGCCCACATCTCGGACGACGCTCACGAAGCTGTCGGCCATCTCGTCAACACTTTCAGTGGTTTCCAATCCAATTTCTTACTTCCTCGGAACCCGGGGTCGACGTGACATCGACATTTAGACATGATGTGTGACCCTACGAACACCAAATAGTTTACTACGAAGTTTACTTTTGCTCACCGCTATGCTTACGCATAAACATTTGTGTCATTTATCGAGTCTGAGATATCGATGAGTATGCCACTTTTCAACTCATCATGCCAAGTGCTGCCAAACAAAATCACTGTCCATAATAATAAGCATGGTTTCTTGTGAATAAAGAAGACCCTCTAGGGACATACAATTAGTTAAAAGCACAAAGTTTTGCACAGAGACGCCTTATTTTAGAAAACTCGCGGTTGGACTTTGAGATGATCGAAGCGAACAGCAAAAGACTCCTATTGAATTAAAACTTTTTAGCACTTCTGTAAAGAACTTCTTAAGATTAGTTTCCACTGCACAAATGGCAAAGATAATAAAATAATAAAGTTCACGCTTTGAATATTGAACAGCTGTGAATATACGGACTAAAAGGAATTGTATTGAAAGATTATCTGCTCGAGAAGCGAATGATTTCTTGCTAGTGGAAGTATCTCTACGAATCGAGAGAAACTCATTCGAGCATGCGACAAAATGTGCGATATAATAGGTCAAGGAAATTGTTTTAAACTAGCTGTTTAACCCGGCAGCGCCTATTTAAAATTTATTTATTTATAAACAGGATAACAAACGACTTATAAAAACATAAAATACAATATATGGAAACATAAAAGATTAATAAAGTTGTTATTTTTATAATAAAAAAAATACATATTTAAATCAAAAGAAATCAAATAATTTATGTCTGTTTGGTTAGTACTTACACAACACTATTGTTATGTTTAATCAAAGTAAATAAATAATACTTTTTTTATTCCAGTTGCTAACATTCATGGACCTCGTGTTAGTATAAAAAATAATAATAAACTTTTTCGGCGCTATAGTTCGTTAAATAGAGAAAAATAAAAGATATTATTTTACCATTCTATAATAATATGTATTTACTAATATACCTAGTACATATTTTACACACAAACATTATTATTCATACAAATCATAATTGTAATAATAATAATTGTTGCTGTCGCTTCATCCGAGGCTATTGATAAAAAAATGTATTGCTAGGAGCATATTAATAGAAGTTGTACCCTCAGATTCGAGCAGTTCCATTAAGAGTTACTTTCTGTAGTAAATTTTGTGACTAAAATTATTGTCGTTAAATAGAGTGAGCGTGACAACCAAAGTTAAGCAATTTCAAATCGAGTGACGTTAAAAAGAGTTTAAATTGTATTTAAACGTCACATCTCAGGGGGACAGCGCATAAAGCGGGAGCCGCGGCGGACAATACGGAGTCCAGCAAGCGGCGCAAATATGTAAGTATATTAAAAGATTACATATTTGTGCCGTTTGCTGTAGAAACTCAGGGTCCATGGAGTCCAAGCGCTAAAAAGTTTTTAAAAGACATAATACCGCGTCTGGTCGTCTTCTCCGGTGACAAGAGGGCTGGCTCTTTCTTCGCCCAAAGAATCACTATTGCAATTCAGTGGGGAAATGCAGCCAGCGTTCTTGCCACCATTCCACGCGGACGGGACTTATATCCCTATCCTTAATATTAATTTTATTCTATGTGTTGTAAATTTTTTTTTCGAATAAATGTATTTTACCTAAAAATTGTATTTATATCCATATGTGTATTCTGTATTTTAGGTACTATAGAAATTGTATACGAAGTCCGGAGTGGGCACTTGAAAATACAGGGCTAAATTGAAGCTAAAATACATAGTTTTAAGTCATTTGTATTTCAAACATCAACAAAGTCATTTATAATTAGAACTTAATTATTTTCAATAAGTATGTTGCAGTTCTAAACAAATTTTATAGATAGTTAGTCCACGGGCCTGCGTAAAGAGCCAGTGGACAAACTAAATAGATCGGTTGCCAATGTTCTCGTGAGTAACGTTAAACATAGCCGACATAGTGTTAGGGACTGATGTCAGTCATGAGTCTCTGATTCTAGTTGCTAACATTCATAGACCTCGCACGCCACTTACCATCAGGTGGGCACAAGGTCACATGTCGTGCTAGCATTAAAAAAAAAAAAAAAAAACAGTGTCCACTCTATTTATTTTTTATGATGTAACACGGATTTAAAGAAAAAGTTGTACAACTACAATACTAACGGGTGAGTGTAAAAGTTTTTGTAATGGCGCTGTTTGTATTTTAAAATAATTAATTGAATTGTAGTTCGTGCACAATGTCAAAACTTCGTAGTACTCGATAATGTCCAGCGGATAAGAGTTCACCACAAACTTCACACGTTCAAAACAACTTTACAATAGAACAAGTTTTTCCGTGTGCAGCACACTAGAACTACACAAAGTTAATTAATTGCTATTCAACTCAATTAAGGGGTTGGAAAATTATTATTATTATTAAATTCTTTATTGCACAAAATAGTGTACAAATGCGAAGATTAATGCCTACAAGTCATTTTCTAACATATAACCTTTGGGAGAGTGTGAGATTAAGGGTAGTGCCGATATCAAGTTTAACAAGATAGAATATACTACACACACTACATACTAATAGATACTTACACTGTTACATAAATTACACATATACCTATAAATAAACGTATTAATTGTGTGTATAATTCGTATATTTAAAAAAACAAAGAAGTTAATAAAAATATGATTAGGTGCTTACAATTATCGGGCTAATGGCCAGTTGCAAAAAGGATGATTATCTTTTGACATGCTTAACGTATACCTGTGAGACACCGTATATCAAAATATTGATCACAGATTATTTTAATCATTCTTTCTGCAACTGAACGAACGTGTTTTACAGAACTTAATTTAGTTTAATTGTATATTACTTCTCTTGATCGACATATACTAGTATATTATATAAAATGGTAACTGGCAGACCTTTCTGTAAAAATAATCTTAAAATAATATATATAAGTAAAGTAAAGTATCATCACGACCGTTTCCCTTCCGGGGTGGTCAGCAACCACGCTTATAAATAAGCGGATTCACATTTAGCCAACTTTACTATAGGCCAATCATGACAAGTGGCAAGCCCGTCGATGTCTCCAGCGTACCAAACTCGAGAAACATCACAAATAAATTAAACATTAATTATGTATTAATTTACATTAATATATATTTTTGTGTCCCGGCCAGGAATCGAACCCGGTACCTCCGAGCCTAAATCCACGGACTTAACCGCTAGACCACGGAGGCAGTATATATAAATATATAAATATATATATATATATATATATAAATATATCAATCAAAATTTAAATTCGTAACCTGACATTTTTTTTTAAATACCTATTGCCTTGTACAAGCTAGTAATGTATAAAAAATAGGATAAGATTTATAGATAGAGTTAAAGAGACGAGTTTAATATGACCTTATGAATGTATGTTAAAAATAAATGATTTATTCGAAGTAGGTACTTAGATACAAAAATATTAAAATAATATTGATTAAAAAACTAATTATAAATAAAACTAAAACTTAAAATACCTATGAAATTAAAGCTATTCTTCAAAATAAACTAAGGACTTACCACCAGGGAGGGTGCCTAAAACGCTCACCGCATTTGAATTATAATCGACATAATCTGTTTTAGGTAGTTATGGCATTTGGGATCGCCACACTCTTGTATGTATTATAATATATAATTATAGTATCTTTAATCAGGCAAATATAAATAATAAGGTCGCTCGCTACGTTTAAAACTGTTATAATCTCCGACTTAAAGGACATCATCAATCATCTTTTAAGGGAATTTGGGCCAAATTGTATTGACAGATACGGGTATATGTATTTTTAGGTAAATTATTTTACCAAGATTATAATTTAAGTAGAAAAAACCCTCTAATTTAAATTTACCATTTAGCATTTGCAAATTTTGCATACGAAATATTGATACGAAAACTACATATATGATTTTCCAACTAACTTGATTGCATAGTATTATATAGTAAAATTATATTAGTCTTACCAATAAAATTATAGAAACTACTATTTACAATTTTTTTTCTATTATTTATCGAAGCCGAAGTCGAAGTCGGAGGAGCAAAAGCTCCGCAACATCTATAATAAAAATATATGCACATTTAATGGCGGTATTAACTCAATGTAATACCATTGGCGCGCACTACTTTTGCAGACTTTATTTTATTTTAATGGAAGTGCTAGTCAAAGGTATAAAAAAATGTAAGTACATTATTGATAGATATTATAAAATCCTTTTTAAAAACGTCTTATAATACATTTTATGCAAGTAATGGATTTTTGCTTTTACCGTTAATATATTAATGTTAACGTAAAAGCTTTTAAAGTTTATTCTAATTTAATAGAAATGCATAATATTGAAAACATAATTCCTGTTATAAAGGGGTTTTTTAGTCCTGTTTTTTCCTAAGCTTTGGTTTCCTTTAATGACGGCACCGCTATTAAAGGTAATTTATTTATTTAAAAACTTAATTGCTCTATGTACAAAGGCGGACTTAATGCCGCTAGGCATTCTCTGACAGCCAAACCTTTAGGACATAAGGACAGTTTTCATTATGCAATAATAGATCTAAAAGAACAATTTATAAAACAAATACATAAAAATAATACTTACTATTACATATACAATATTACATAAAAAATAAAACTACTAAGAAGCCAAATCTTAAGAAAAGAAAAATAGGACCATAATTCAAAAGGTTGCCTGATAGAGAATGCCTAGCGTCATTACCGCGCCTTTGCATAGTGCAATAAAGTTTTAAATAAATAAATAACAGGTACCTTCTCCGATCGGGTATCCTAATGAAATCTTTTATACAATATAACACTCTGACAAAAGCAACGTTGATGGGTTGCCTAACGAAATGTGTTCAAGGTTTTGACAATGAAGAGAAGAGGAAGACAAATTTCTAAGCATTCCATGGATTCACCGTGCGGGTGCCGGGTCCATCGTGTGTGGGTAAGAGATGAGAAGAATGGTGTCTCGGGCTTGCGACCGACAATTGGCTGGTTTAAGAAAAGGAGGCCTCCTTTTTTTTCTATTGCGCGATAATACGCTCACCATCCACCATTCTACTTCTCTCCCTACCCAACCAAATACTGTATGATTCCGTTAATGCCGTCTTGGAAGCTCGTTCCATAAATGTATTGACGGCAGACCTGCTTAGGCCCAATTCTTTCAGTAAGTGATGCAAAGATTTTGCTGGAACTCCTCTTGCACCAACTTCCACTGCGTAAAGCTGAGTCTTGAACCCGTTCCTGATCATTTCTTCTGTGAGATCATAATATTTATTCGACTTCATGTTGTGGTCTTTTGGAATATTTGATTCCCACGGAACGGTAAGTTCTATAAGGATAACTTTTTTCAAGTTCCGAGAAAACACTAAGATGTCTGGCCTATAGGCTGATACAGCTAGTTCATCTGGGATCCTATAATGGTGTTCAAATGTATCCATGAGAATTTTCCAGTCTGATGCGGCGCCAAGGATCGAGGTGGGCTTGCATTTAGTTTTCGTGCTTTGCCCTTCCTTTACAAATGTGGTCAAAGTTTTATTTGTAGTCAGTCCCTTTCTGGCTCTTGCAATAGAAAGACTTACTGCTTCACGGATAACACCTAGGACTTTGTCATGTCGGCGTGAGTAATAGCCCTTTTCTAGGAGAGTAACGCACCCTACAAGTGTGTGTCTAGCAGTTCCTATGGCAGCACCACACAATGTACAGTTCTTTTCCGTAGCTTATCCCCACCTTACCAGATTACTCTGGTCCGGGAGGGACATTTGAAAAGCGTTTAGGTAGAACTTTAGCAACGCCGGAGACCAATCGTACATTAGTGTGCGCCACTTTAGGGCTGGAGGGATGCAAAAATCGCCCAAAGTTAGCCAGTCATTTTGAACTTCTAGAGTCATCGCGTGCACTCTGTATTCATGCTCTTCATCTTTCCTGAGGAAGGATTTTATAACCTCTTTGTCACTTTCTTTTTTCTTCCAGCCAATGCCTCTTTTGTCAGTCTGGGCACCTGTCATGAATTTCTTGAAGAATAGTAGTCTCGGTTCCATATCTGAGACCAGAGGGTCTCTTGGAAGGGATGAAATTGTATTATCCTGGGAGCTGGTTAGAATTTGATATTTGCTTATACGTAGATGTTTGTATAATTCAGATGGTCTTTTCAGATCCATTCCGAAGTTTCTCCGTCCTCTAAAGAATGTTGAGGAGTCAGCACCCTGGGCTAATCCAAGCCAAGACTTCAATGTTCTTATGACGTCCGCGTCCAGACTTGATAGTAGGCTTTTGTTGAAATCATATACTAGGAAAGGCCAAGTGAGGCGAGATGCTAAGTAGTTGTCATATATCCAAGCTTTTTTGACATTGCTTATAGGCTGTTGAGTAACCCTATTCATGTCGTCAGTGAATTGTTTTACAACTACTTCTAGGGATGGTGTTTTTCCCTGAAAATTTATCCTTCTACCAAGAAATTTAAAGGGCATGGTTTCATTTACCGGAGCTATTCTCTGCCCTGCTATACTCAGTCCAGGATCATAAGACGTAAATGTAGTGTTTCGCCTAGCCAGACATAGGCTGAAGCATTTTGATGGTTTCGTTCTCATTCCCTTTGTCCATGAGCAGAAATCATCCACTATTTTCAGCAAGCCCTGGCATTGCTTGGGATTTCTTGTTATCACCGCCAAGTCGTCTGCAAAAGCTAAGACGGATTCCGTATAGATGTTGTTTTGTTTGAATCTATATCCCCACTTCTTCTCACGAGATTTAAGTTTGTCGATTAGGATATTGATAATTATATTAAAAGCTACAGGTGATAGGCAGCAGCCTTGGAACAGGCCCACATTGTATTTTAGTGTGTCTGTGTAGCCGTCCTTGTTTGTTACGACAAATCTCAAGTTCTTGTAATAATTGGCAATTATATCTCTGATTAGTGTTGGAAAGTTATACCATTTTAGCGCAGTTTGCAGCAATTCATGTTGCACCGACCCAAATGCGTTTTCCAAGTCGATCCAACAGACGCTTAGTTGCCGCTCCTGTTTCCTGGCATCCTTCAAACACTCAGCGAGTAAGGTGTTGTGTTCTAAGCAGCCAGAAACTCCCGGCAAAAAACCTTTCTGGTGCTGGCGTGAGAAGTACTCGTTCTTGATCATAAATCGGGACATTATTGCTTGTACTATGGAGAAGAAGATTTTGGACATTGTATTCGTCAAAGCGATCGGTCTTGCATCTTTGGGATCATTTACCTCAGTTTTCTTTGGTATGAGAACGAAGACTGCCTCGCCAAATGCCTTTGGAACTTGATTAGTAGACCAGATTTTTCGATATATATTATATAAATGCTTACGGGTGTGAGGACATTTTTTATATACAATGTACGGAATGCCATCTGGGCCTGGTGCCGATTTGGAACTTTTTCTTTTGATTTATTCCTCCATTTCTTCCATGCTTGGTGGAAGGCATCGGAAGTCCTCTAAAGCTCTGACGGGTCGAGGCGAGGGTGGGTCCAGATATTGTTCCTCTTTTTGTATTTCTGTGTATGTCTCTTTGTAATATTTATATATTTGATCTCTGGTCAGCGATAGTACACCACTTTTTTCGCTGAATATCTTTCTGGCATAGACGAAGGGGTTGTTGTCAAAGAGGACTTCGTGTCTGGCTCTATTGTATTGATTGGAGTTATCTTTAATTTGGAGCGATATTCCTTGGATCAATTTGAGAATTGATCTAAGTGCTCTAGCCACTTGATGGCACTGCTGTTTATCTCCAATGTTTTTGGCGCATCTAAGTCTCTTTCTTAGCTCTTTAATAGTAAGTTTAATTATTTGTAATATTTCCCGAGTTTGTTACGCTAGAGACATCGACGAGCTTGCCACTTGTCATAATATTTTTAATCGTTATACAGGGTGTTTGGAAGGGAGCTGTACATACGCCTAGGGTAGAAACTAGGGATAGTCTGCTACCTACCCCCGCCCAATATATTGATTTTAAAAAATCAGAAGAACTCCAACCCTGTTAGTTTTTTTTTAAACCCCATAGAAAGTTGCCCTTAAAATTATTTCTTTACCTTACTACGGTACTTCAGGCCCCATAACTTTTCTTCTCCACAATTTTCTGGTGTAAAATATTTTTTTGCAGGACCCTAAGACTAACGATTAAAACAAGACCATTAGCAGACCGGTCCCATGGATAGATTTTGAGCTACAGGTAGTTTTAGTAAAAAATTCACAAAAAAGTCAAATAAAAAATAAAAATAATTTAAAAAAAAACCTTGAGGCCAAGGTCAATATATTGGGCGGGGGTAGGTAGCAGACTATCCCTAGTTTCTACCCTAGGCGTATGTACAGCTCCCTTCCAAACACCCTGTATAGTAAAGTTGGCTAAATATGAATCCGCTTCTTTATGCGCGTGGTTACTGACCACCCTGGAAGGTGGTGATAATATATAAAAATATAATGACATTGTGTTAAATATAAAATAAATAACAATAAATATGAAGTTTAATAATAAAAAAATATATATAAATCTATACGAAAATAAGTTTTACTTGTTAAACTATAAATTAACATTTTATCATAAAATAAAAACTCATAATATGCACGCTCTCAAATATGATACAAGTTAAACCATACTTTATCATCATGCAGTAAACTAAGTACACAATTTAAGGTAGTTAAATATAATGTGTGAACTATAAAATTCAAACCACAGTTCCCCTTTGTAAAAGCATTTTATCCGTAATAACAGCCACTTTATAAACCTTTTACGTATTCTATATGCATCGATATGTAAAAAGGCTTTGACTTAAACTAGGGTTGTTAAGCTATCAGAAAAGTGCTAGGAAATATAGCTGTGCACGAATAAAATACCCACCAATAGCATCACTTCACGATGACGTAATGTGATAATGAAATGATACTATTAGTGAATAATTTCCTCATCGTCCTAGTACATCTGCGTTGGATTAGAAGCATAAATGTCGAACTTTTATGTCGAAATGGCCATCTAAGGTGTGATCTTAGTACCATATATGAGTAGGTATATAAAAGTACAAAAATAAATTACGTTTGGGGATGTAATAAGAGCTAAGTAATATTAATTATGATACAGAACTTAATTTACAGCTAGTCACTATGGAACAATATATCACAAGTAAACAATGTCTTAAAGATACTTTGGAATGACGAATGAGACCGCGTTCAGACAGAGTTTTTTATTTTTATTTTAATCCGTCACTATAACTGGAGGTGAATTTCAAACACAAAGGCTCGGTTTTTACGGGACTGTTTTAAACGTATCCGTCACTACTGAAGGTGATGTTCACACACAGATGCTCCGTATCGGATCTATTGGAGGTGATGTTCAGGCACATTCAAATTTAAAGGGCCGTTTTTAATGAATGTGTCACTACTAGAGGTGATGTTCACACACAGAGGCTCACTATTTAAAGGGCCGTTTTTAATGAATGTGTCACTACTAGAGGTAATGTTTATACACAGAGGCTTCGAATTTACAGGACAATTTTTAACGGATCCGTCACAAGTGGAGGTGATGTTCACACACAAATGCTCCGTATTTACGGACTGTTTTTAACGGATCTACTGGAGGTGATGTTCAGGCATAGAGGCTGCGTATTTTCAGGACCATTTTTAATGGATTTGTCACTACTGGAGATAATGTAGACTTAGATAATGGACACACTATATCATCAGTAAACAATGTCCTAAAGATTCTTTAAAACGACATTAACACAGAAGCCTCCGTATTTACAAGACCATCTAAAGGATCTTTCACAACTGGAGATGATGGTCAGACACAGAAGCTCTGTAATTACATGACTGTTTTAACGAATAAGTCACTAATGGACCTGTATGTGGCCCCTTCCACATGTGTGAACTATTAAAGGCTTTATTCCACATACTTTAATTTTATTTATACTTAAAAAGGTAGTGTATAATATAACCTTGTCTAGATTTCTGCACTTGATGTTGCCATTTTTTACAGCACCAAACTTCCGAATCCTGGGTATCTGCATTGGAAGTGCTACTGGCAATTTAAGTATTTAAAATTTAAGTATTTTAATTTTGAGCATTTATGGGATTACGAAGAGCACTTCTTCTTATCCAGCAGATATGTCCAGGGAAATAAGCGACGCTACGGTTTATCTTATAATTAAATTATATGATCATTTTCCTAGGACATATCTGGTGAGAAAGCAGCCTTACAATGAATACTGGGTCTCGGTATGTCACATTGTCCTTGGTGAGATTAAGCAAACAAATACAAGTTTCAATCTCGGTGTCCAATCGATGACGTACTATAACGAACGATAAAATGTTTATTGACTTTCTACATATTAACGTACGAGAGCCTATACCTACACATAGAGTGTGAACTATATAACATTAGATTTATATACCTCTAGACAATACTTAAGCTATATTTTTTTTAAGCAAAGCTGTCGCCTTATTATTATATTTCACTGTCTTATTACATAATATAAATATTTGTTTTTTGAGAGTCTAAATTCTATTCTTATATAGAAATTTACATATGCCGACAAAAGATTTAAATCATATTAAATTTGGAATGTTTTTAAATGTTGGATATATTTTGTATCCCCTAAGATCAATTATTGTTCACTGCAGACCACACTTAGTTATTTCTAAACATTAAAAGGCACTCTGTTAGCTGTTGTTTAAATAGGTATTGGACATTTATTTTATTAGAAATTTACATTTAAATTTGGAGATGGGCCTTACAGAACATATATCGGGAGAATTTGGCCTACACTCGCCACGCTGGCGGCCAGACGGGTTGGCGAAGATCTAATGTCATTTTTAATGACAATTTATTAACGAATCCACAAATTAGTATTAGTGGAACCGGGACCGCCGGCTTAACGTGCTCTCCGAGGCACAGGAGTGGTGGTGTTGTAAATCTATGACGTAAGAAAAGTGTATTTCTCATTGGTACACTCCGGGGGTTTAAACCGACCTTTGTAGGATTTTAAGGAAAGCGTTCTTACAACCGAGCCTTCACCGGTCTGCATATAATTGCATCGTTTATTTGCCGGAAGTTAACTGCTCACCCTACTGCAGACATTAATAGAAAACTAGAAATAAATAATATACCTACTACTTATTGGAAATTACACGTTCAGAAAATTTCAAACAGTCTATTCCGGTACAAAATAAATAATCCAAGAAATAAATGCATGTACTCGTAATATTCAAGTATAGAGTGCTCGAACGATCAAAATAGAATAAAACTTAAAGGTAAAACTATCATCACGACCGTAATTTCACGTTTTTAAAAGATAACTTTACTAGGTCCATCATCGATGTCTCTGGAAACCAGACACAAGAAATGTTACAAAGAAATTATTGCATGCCTGTAAATCTAATACCATAACAGCTAAGACACGGTAAAACTTGCCAACTCATAGATTTACAGGAATGCAATAATTTATTAATTTATTCTATATTATATAAATAAGTTAAATATAAATTTCTGAACACACGCATAAATATTTGACAACCAACATTGTTTGACAGGTACGAAATCCACGAACATTTTGTACGGGAAAATGTTTTTTCTTTTATTTATTTATTTCGTTTTATTTTACATATTAAAAACCGTGAAAATCGGTCCAGCCGTCCTCGATTTATAAGTGTTCTAACAAACCCGACTTTTTTTTATATATTTAGATATTGTGTCGAAATCATTTAGCAATGGTGTATTACTGCTGTACTTCATTTTATTGTGGACAGAAATCTAGAACACAGACCTAGGCCTCAATCGTTGGAGATTTGGCGTACACTCGCCACGCCGGCCAGACGAGTTGGCGTGTATTCACGTTTAATATTTCACGTGTCAAATTTTGTAGAAATATGGGACCTAGGCTTCCGTTATAGAGCGTAGAACTTTAATTAAATCCGCGACGGCCGACTAGACCTCCACTGTTGGAAATGGGCCTTTCAGAACATATTTCTGAAGAATTTGGCCTACACTCATCACGCTAGCCAGACGGGTTGGCTCATGTGTATTCGTACGTTTAATATTTAACATGTCAAATTTTGTAGAAATATGAGACACAGGCTTTTAAATCTGTAATAAAGCTTAAAAACGAAATTCGAACCTGCTTGAGATGAGGCTTTCAGAACATCTTTCGTTTCATAAGTCACGTGCCGCTTAGTAAAAATATAGAACCTCGGCTTTTAAATCCATAATAGAGCGGAGAACTTTAATTAAATCTGCGAAGTCATCTATGCAGCACCTAGAATACACAGCCCTATACGTGCACAGCTACAGATTATTATTATTAGCAATGGACTAAAGATTGAGGCATATTCTTGCCACGCAGATCAGACGGCTTTTACGACCTGTAAACCATTATACGACTTACCGATAGCTTCTTCGCATGGTTGGCTTAATGGTCGTCTGGAAGGCGATGTTTTCTGCTGATGTTGCGGCTGCAGCTTGAGCACGTGTGCTGGGACCGCGCCTTCTTGGGGTGGTTCTCCAGGCACGCGAACTATCCAATAGTCAGTTTTTCCAGAACAGTTCTCCAGGACTTCAACCTGCTGCCCTTTGTGTACCGACACCTCGCCAGCTGAAGCTGCCGTATATTCTGCGACCACCCATGTCATTTCCGCCTATGGACAAAAGAAAATATTGTTATTATACCATACGGATGGATTACGTGTAGAAGGTTGCTCGTAGGGGTTTAATAAAAAGCAAAAGTTCGCGTGCAATAAAAAGAGTTGGGGCAGGCTGTTACCCGGCAGTGAAAAGACGGCAGTTGATGATTATAGGTAATAATTATTATTAATGATTGGATGTCAATAATTCTTAGTTCGACTGTTTTGGTGTTATGCTATTAATCAGTGATCTTTACTAACATAAAAGTTGTGTAATTTCTAGAACTAGTATTTTTCTTTGCTTATAGCACTAGTCGCCGTCATTAGAGATGATCATTCAGCATTAAAAAAAATATATAAAACCTGTACTAACAGAGTTATCTCGTTAAAACTTGAAAACAAGTTATTATAATTTCAGCGGTTTAACAATGGCGCTGTCTGTCCCATATCTAAATAACTCAATTAAGTACAAATTTAAACTTCGTGATTAAAGAGGGGGTTGAGATCACCTCGTTATTGTAATGTCAATCGCTTTACGTATATTTTTGGCTAAATGAATTAGGTTGTCAAATTCAGCTAAATACTCGTGTCTAGTGTTGCCCAATCTTGGTCTTGGTCTTGCAAAAAAGCGAAAAGACCACTGATATGGTTGCAAGACCAATACCAAGACTTACCCTAGTATTGGCTTGGTCATGCACAAGAGTCTCGCAAAACTATTGATCAGATATTTTATTTAAATTTTGTTGAAAATATTTCCTTTTTTGGGATTATAGTTTTTAATAAATTTTAATTGCGTCGTGTCCGTCATTTTTACGACTGTTTTCCGTTTGGGTGGTCAGAAACAACGCACGCAGAAGCGGATTCACATTTAGCTAACTTTACAAGCTCGTGGACGACTCTAGTGTACCAACCTCGAGAAATGTCACAAATAAATTATTGTGTCCCGACCACTCTCTGAGTCTAAATCGACGGACTTAACCACTAGACCACGAAGGAACGGGTAATAACTAAATAACTATTTTAAATTTCAAATAAATTAGACCAGTACTTGTTGAGATAATAGTTTGCGGACAGATACTCACAAGTTTTTCTTAGTAAATTGGAAATTGAGTCTTACGATACTCTTGCGCAAGACGAAGACCAAGATAAGGAGTGCAAGACTAAGACCAAGACCAAGACCACATATTCTGAAGCAAGACCAAGACTAAGACCAAGACCAAGGCCGAGACCAAGACCAAGACCACCTATTCTGAAGCAAGACCAAGACCAAGACTAAGACCAAGACCACCTATTCTGAAGCAAGACCAAGACTAAGACCAAGACCAAGGCCGAGACCAAGACCAAGACCACCTATTCTGATGCAAGACCAAGACTAAGACCAAGACCAAGGCCGAGACCAAGACCAAGACCACCTATTCTGAAGCAAGACCAAGACTAAGTGGCTAAGTCTTGCTTTGGGCAACGCTACTCGTATCTACGATTTTATTAAAAGTTAGCCCAGTGGTGGTTAGTCTTTGGGTTAAAGCATACGAATGAATCAACTTTAGCTTTTCCCGTTTGTATTGCTTATTGTTAATAACCATATAAGTTCTTCTATACTAAAAATTCAACATATTATCTCGTATATAATTTATTATAACCCTTAAGTTTGAGTTAATAGAATCCTGAAACACGTAGTTATTTATTAGTTTTGTGTCCACGGTCGACATGACTGGATCGCCAAGATCGCTATAAGGTTTTTTATTTTGTTTTAATGTTTGTATTGTAATTAGTGAATTACAATACATTTAAATAAAGTTCTGTGGTATCATGGCGTTCTACCTGGTGCTAGGAAATTATATTGCCTAATATTATAGTATATTTGATGTAAATTTAATATATCAATGCTAAATATAAATATATATTTTTTTGCCCTATGCCTAAATACAGAAAATAAACGAATTGAATTAAAGAGAAATGTGTACAATTTTTTTATACCCATTGTAACTTCTCAACGAAAGGACCGATTCGAATAATTTATAGATGAATTTACATAAATACATAATCAACCTTAATTATGAAATTATTTAGTTGGATAGTGATCTCTCGATCATCTTTCGATTATACCGGAGTTTTAATTAACCAATTAAAACAAAAAACGGTTCATCATCATCATCACAGAGAACAGCATAGAACACAGGGTCCTAGACCTCTACTTTTGGATATGGGCCTTCCAGAAATTTCTGGAGAATTTGGTACAAACTCGCCACGCCTGGCCAGACAACAGGGTTGGCGAGAGTCTGGTGCCATTTTTTTACGTTTTTAACAATTTTTGAACAAGTAGTATTTAGTGGGATCGGGAATGACGACTTAACGTACTCTCCAAGGCACAAAAACGGTGGTGTTGTAAATCTATGACAAATGTACATAAAAAAGTGTATTTCTCATTGGTACATGCTATTACCGCTAGCACCGGTTCTTATTGTCGCATACATTAATAAAACTTATTGCTCTGAATAGAGAATAGTAAAAAGGTATCATCACGTCCATATAGCTTCCGAAGTGGTCAGAACTCTTGCTTTAAAAAAAATGGATTTTGATTTAGATAACTTTACTATAGGCCCTTCATAACAAGTGGCAAGCTTGTTGATTTCCCTAGCGTACCACCCTTGAGAAATATCGCAAATAAATTAAACACCTAAATGATTAAATAATCGAACCAGGTACAATTCAAATTCCACGGCGTTAACCGCTAGACCATGGAGACAATAAAGGTTAGTTTCAAACACTTTTACAAATTAAGATTGTATTTTTAGAACTTGGGGATAACTGACTGACAACTTCACCATGGCTATGATTATTTATTACTGCTAGATTTTTATTAATTATTATTTTATATTTTAACAAATACTAATTAGTAATACAGATTTTAGTGTTTTTTTCAAATCAATAGACACTAACGGCCGATTGCAAAATGGATAAACTAAATTTTGCAAAATAAGTTAGGTGTCTGCTTATCTAAACGGCATTGTTATTGGCGGCAAATGTTATCTGCTATCTGTAAATTCGCTTATCTTATTATAGCTTGTATATAGGGCCCTTCATCGATCATCCGCTACCGGAATCTACTGACAAAAAATCGTAAAAATGCAGGATCAATATTGTAGTTATTTATTTTGACAAATACGAGGTCCGTTAGTAACTTTCTTCGTCCGGCGAATTCCATCAAAAAGTATCGCGGATATAATGCCTTTTTTTTATTTTTATTTAATTAAATAGATATATAGATTTTACCTTACTAATGAACAGCTAGTATTAGTATACACATATATACTCGTATTGGTTAGAACTTACAATTAAGCTTCAATCCTGTGATTCAAGGAACGTATAGATCTACCGATGTTTTATTAAAATTAGTCAAGTAATAAAGACGTACAAGCGAATTCAATAGACAGACAGAAAGTAGCCGTGGGGTCACAGGTCGTAGTCAGATAATGTCATCATGTGTTCTGTTGTACGAGTATAGAGATTCAAACTATAGAGCTTCATAAGTTATGTTTAGTAGTTTTTGCGTAAAAGAGGAAAAAACATCCATCCATTCTACAAACTTTCTCGTTTATAATATATTAGCAAGATATACATCAAATGATCTTATTTTTTATGTTCGCATTTTAGAGATATTTTCGGAAATGCGTCCAAGTCAAATTCGACATAAAGTCGAGTGATTTGAGAATTGGCCTCCTGTTAACATAAATAAAAGTACTTAAAAACTTTCAACGGTAGAGAATAATGAAAACACAAAATTGTACGCAGAAAGATAAATGTATTTTGCAATTTCATTATCCAGAGATCCACGCCACTACACTCCGAGTTAAACGGAGGAAAAGCGGTGTACTCGAGCGTAACAGAATTATGACTTATGAGTATGACTCAACAATTGACAGCATAAAACAGTTTACAGCTGTTAACTTTTTATTTCGGGATTATATTACTCTGAACAATTTAACTACCTTTTACGAAGAAGAATGTTCATTTTGGACTGACGTTTTTATTTGGCACGTCTCTAATGAAACCTACTCGTATTAGTCTAACGGCCGGTTGCAGAAAGGTTAATTAAAATAATCCTAACATTTTCATATACGCCACGTGATTTATAGTCAGCTTGTCAATTTGGTTATTTTAGCCAATACCGTAGCTCATAAGCATACGCTAAACATGTTAAAAGATAAATCGGTTTTTCTGCAAACGGCCGTATGAATTAGACTAAACTTATATTTTACATATTTAATTCCTGAACCGGGAAAATATCATTAGTTTCTATACTGTTCACATAGGTACTGTGCATACTGTAATGCCATACGAGTATATCATCAGCCTTCATTGCCATCGTTATTGTTTTGTTAACATAACACATCTTCGAGTGTTGATACCTAGTCATCAGGCCATACGCATGCGGGCATACCGTCACCATTCTCACCCGAGTGCCCTACAACCACCAAATACTGAATCAGCATCGTCATCATTACAGCCCCTAGAACACAACGTCCTAGACCTCCACTGTTGGAGATGGGCCTTCCAGACCATATATCTGGAGAATTTGGCCTACACTCGCCATGCTGGCCAGACGGCTTGGCGAGGATATGATGCCAATTTTTATTGACAATTTATTAACGATTCCACAAGGTGGTATTAGTGGAACCGGGACCGACGGCTTAACGTGCTCTCCGAGCACAAGAACGGTGGTGTTGTAAATCTATGACAAATGTACGTAAGAAAAGTGCATTTCTCATTGGTACATGTCGGGTGGGTTTGAACCGACCTTTGTAGGATATAAGGAACGCGTTCTTACAACCGAGCCACCACCGCGCCATCTGAATCAGCATACCTGTCGATAATTACTAAATTACGGCTCTTAGCTCGTGCCGTGCTAGCTCTTTCGCATATACACGGTTTACGCAGGGTCGTCCGTTTGTATTGTCTTATTCATGTTTTGATAAGCCGCTTATCCTATACGGAAAGCAGCACATCTAACATATGTCACAATAAATTTGATTGCTCCTTCCTAACCAACAGTATTATATACCGTATCCCTAGTAGCTCAATTAGGATTAGACACGCATACTCATCAGCTGTTTCTACCGAATAAATGGCGGTCGGCAGCTGGTGAGCGTGGACCTTTAAATACTCATGCCAGCATACAATAATCACCTTTAGCAAGTAGACATAATCGCTCTATCTGCAGGTATAACAGCCACTATATATATATCTATAAGAGACACCATAGATCTGACACAATCACCACATCAATGTCAATCTGAGGTAAATCACATGAAGACCCGGTATAACGCCTGCATGGGCAGGCCTTGAGGACGCTGCGTTAGACCGGTTAATTATCAAAACTATTATGGTCGTACGCGAAAGTTTAATTATGCTTTTGTCAGACATCGGAAAACGTCCGGACCCCTTTGATGTTATCAGTCGAATGTTAGAGCTCGCCCTGCGTTTTGCGCTCGTGTCATGTCAACGAGTCCATACAAGTGAACATTACGCCGCGTCGAAACCGTGTTTATGCACGGCACGGTAACCGTATGCATGTGAAAAGGCCCTTAGTATATCTTGTTAAAATAGTAGATTGCTTCACTTACCGTCAGTTTGTTCTTTAATAAATATGCCAACTTAGGCAACCATGGTCTTACTAACTAAACTCGCGCTAAAACTTTAAGTAAATAAAGAAATCCATTATTTTTACATTCTAACGTTCACGCTTAAATAAATAGACCACGGTCGCAGTATTACACTATCGAAGCCGGGTAAAACAATTATTAACTTTGCAGATAGTTAAGTAAGAAAGTATTAAGTATCTCGTTAAACTACGAAAGCTATTCACTCTTCGAGCTAAATTTCAATCATACTTTGGTAACTAAATGAAATGAGAAACTCTTAGGTTAACGGAGTGAATTTAACATCAATGTAACGCATAATTACTTTTCGATTTATGCAATCATTGCAAAGAAAAATATTGCGCTTCAGACGCATTTTAGGTCATCAATATTTATACTACTACATAACAAACTGACAGGATAACTAGAACATTTAAAAAATATTTATAGATTTATAATTATAGTATTTTTGAACATATTACAGTGTAAACTCTATGTGACGTCACTCGATTTAACGACAAACTCCCTAAAGCGTCGAAAGCAATTGGCTTTAGTTGATTTAGCTTGCCTTCCAATTCTGATTTTTCTTCTCTCTATTTAACGACAACTCTCTATAACGCTATAAAATGCTCAGTCCCTTCAGTGTCGTTATATAGAGTTTACACTGTATTTTTGACTTTAAAGTCGGATTTAAATTACAAAATAAAAAACACATTTCACGTATTATTTGAATTCTGTCAGCGGCCGGACTAAATCTATTGAATTATTCGAATAAAATTTTTGACTGTTGAATTGAATTTTGTAAATCTACATAACAATACCGGCTTAAATATCGCAATCACGTTATAGATACATTGAAAACGTCATTCTCTCGGTGTTTACTGAATTACATACATACATCTACAATGATGTAACATGAGTTTTAATAAGTTTTGTAGAAATAATTAATTTACATATTATCCATACTAATATTATAAATGTAAAAAGATGTATGTTTATCTCGCATTCACGCAATTGTTCCTTGAAACCCAGGGTTGGGCATGACCTCAATATCTAAACATGTAATCAGATTCTACAGCTATGAATATTTTATTCCCTATACTACTTTATTTATTATGGTGCAACAAACAAATTACAATCATTTACAATTTACATTTATATGAATAATTTAAAGAATCAGACTATAATTCTTGAGTAGTGCACACAACTTTATTATACTACGTGGGCAACGGTGGGTTAAACAGCTAGTCTTTTATATAACCGGCTTATTGGTCAACACGATCATTGCAAGGATTTAAAGGATGAAATAAATTGGGAAAGACGTACGTCTATAGTATTTAATAGATATTCTGCTGTCAAACATTCCTAACAGCTTCAAGCGATCTATTTCGCATCGAGAATGTCTTAAATTTGGAAAGATTGGTTAAATCTTCCGACCGTTAGGTATGTCCGCTGTAAAGATTGAAATCCTAGTTTAGCATAGATTTTTAAATTCCGTAACTGAACCACACGCACAAGCCAAAATATGCATGCACATACTCGTACCTAGGCACTATACCATTTGGTGAGCGCAATGTCACATGTCATGTTCAGTATACAAAAAGCAACACGTTTCTGTATAGAGCCATTAGTGTCAGGATAGTGGTCCAGCGTAATGAAAAATGCTCGAATGTCTAGAGATAATAAAATTCTTCATCAGATACCAGGTGCGGTGAGGTCATGTTCAGGCGGGAACGACAAATATTTTTAATACAAGACGTTGATCGATTATGCATTCCATTTTCCACACACTATTAAATTTATTACTATGTACCTACTCTGTATTATGTCTACATAGACCAATAGGTAAATATGCTATCATTATAGCCCCTAGAACACAGACCTAGATAAACCATTCAGAACATACTTTTGGATAATTTGGATCACTCGCGTCACGGCGTTGGCGTTGTTATAATATTATTTTATATTTAGAACTCTATTTAAAAAGTTAAAAGGACGGCTAAGCTGGTTATTCAAACTCTAATTGGAGGTGAGAGCTTAGTGAGGCTTTTTTTTAACTAGAATACAGCCGAACGAATATATCCAGGAAAATTTAATTGCAAAAGTGCAAAGCTAATTGGACTGGGAAGGGGGTGGACTGATGAAAAATCGACTACTGTTGTAAAGGATTAACATATTATAAAAGCGTTTCCAATAGACTGGAAAATCCTCATGGATTCATTTGAAATTCATAAAGGAATCCTGACAAATTACCTAGCCTATAGGACAGGTAAAAGGTCGCGGGCCTTGGTTATTAATAAGTAGGTAAATAAAAAGGTGATAAAAATTACATATTTATTTAAATAAATTATGATTTTTGGTCGACAGTACGTACATAGGCGTAAAGTATATTCTAAATTACCATCTGTAAGCCGAGTACGATGCTAATTATTATATTTTTTTATGATTAAAAAAATCATCATCATTATCACGATTTCGGTGTGGTCAGAAACCACGCTTATAAAAAAGCGGCTTCACATTTGGCCAACTTTACTACAGACCAATCATGACAAGTGGCAAGCTTGTCGATGTCTCTAGCGTACCAAACTCGAGAAATATCACAAATAAATTATATATTTATTAAATGTATTTATTTAAATTAATAAATATGATTGTGTCCCCGACCAGGAAACGAAACCCTAAAAGTACCTCCGAGTCTAAATCCACGGACTTAACCGCTAGACTACGGAGGCAGTCATTAGAAAAATATGCTTACATTTATGCGTGCTTCCGAATGTGCATTTTATTTTTAGTTTGGTTAACAGTAATTACAAATAGGTATTCGTAAAGTGCATTTTTTTTCGCAACAATTGAAATTTTATTAATATCTCGCGGGCCGGAATGAACCCAGTAGAGGGCCGGATCCGGCTCGGGCGGTGCCGGGGTTTGCCCATATATCATACATAAATCTGGAACCGTGACTATCCTAAAAGTGACAGTAACAATTCATAAACAACAATATAATAAGATCTTAGAGAATCGTTCAAGAACTTTTTACATAAATTCTTGCACCATCTGGTAAAAGAATTTGGACTTAAGGTGAGCCGAGCAAGTTAATAAAATAGGTTAGAAGGAAAATATGATGTTAGCTTAGGTTCAACCTCATAGTATAGCTTCATCTTACGGGGTGGAAATATTTTTCTACAATATAAACAAAACTAATATAAGTACGAGTATATATGATATAAAACAGAGATTACACAGACAAACTAAGGATTAATAAAAGGAAAAGAAGCTAAAAATAAAATCGAAAAATGAGTTTGAAGCTAAGAAACAAGATGATTAATATTGGAGTTAATATCACTAATAGGTACGTAGGCGCAAAGTATTTTCAAAATTAACATCTGTAAGCCGATTTATTACCTTATTATTATAATATAATTATTTTTTATGTAACATTTACTAACTATTATATATTTATTATTTTATATTTTATTAACTTTGGGTACCTAGGAAGTAATTGTTATGTTGATGTTTGTGTGTGTCTCGAAGGTCATTGTTAGTGTTCACGTTCTCATGGTGTGTCGGGTCCCCGTCCGACCCCAAGGGCCTGGTTGACCGGGGGGATGGCTGGCACATGCGTTACTTCCGTGATCCGGTGCTACTGTGGGGGCCTGGGGCCTCTGCCGAACACGTTCAATTTATTGTTCTTAAATTAACAGAGGTTTTTACGATTTGTCGACTTACGGGTTGCACATGGGCATGTAGTCTTCTGCCTTGTCTGGTGGGTTACTGCTGTACCAGGTATAACCCAGGTATCTTATAAGTACTGATAACTATATTAAAAAGGTTATTAATTGATCGTCGTAGTGTATATGTTTTATTTTGTAAATCTGATATAGCTTGCAGATTCCTTTCTCAGTCAGATTAAACATTAACAGGTCACTGTAATCTGCTAAGCTTCTGGTCTTCTGCTAACAGCTTACTTATTGGACCACTTTGCTGCTTAGTCTTCCACTAGCAAGTAGTATCATTCAAAATAATTTATTTAATGACGTTTCATAAATGACTGTAATAGGTTTAGGTGAATAAAGATATTTTGACTTTGCCTTTGAGAACGATGCTATTTTTTATGTTTTTATAATTTAAAAAATATGCTTACATTTATACGTGCTTGTGTGTTATTTATTTTTAGGTTGGTTAACAGTAAATTACAAATTAACTATAAGTGCATTTTTTTTTATGCGCCACAACTTATATTTATTAAACCTGGTGGAGGGCCGGATCCGGCCCGGACGGCGCCGGGGTATGCCCATACGAGTATATGATCCAAAGATCACAAACATGACTATCCTAAAAGTGACAGGATCAATTCATAAACCACAAGATAATAATATCTTAAAGAATCGTTCAAAAACTTATTACATATATTCTAGCACCATCTGGTAAAAGAATTTGGACTTAAGGTGAGCAAGTTATTAAAATAGGTTAGAAGGAAAATTAAGATGTTAGCTTAGGCTCAACCTAATAGCTTTGTAATCTTCATATTGCGGAGTAGAAATTAATTTCTACAATATAACCCAAACTAATATAAGTAAGTATATATGACATTGAATAGATATTACAAATTAATAAAAGAAAAAGATGCTAAGAATAAAATCGAAAATATCTTTTATATTGAAAAATAAAATGGCTACCCTGCAAACACCAGATTTCTTTTAAAAATAGACGCCGTAATATCGGTAGCCAATAACAGTGGTCTTATGATGAACTGAGGTCCGGATGTTCAGCTTATCGTTTAGGGTATCTATACACAAGTGATTTTATTTATAAACTCTTTATTGCACAAAATAACTTAAAAAGTAGTGTACAAGGGCGAACTTAATGCCTTCCGGCATTTTATATCAGCTAACCTTTGGGAGTGTGGCAGAGGATTGCGGGTGCATTAAGATAAATATAATTACTTAAGAATAATTAAATACTATTAAATAAATACTTACATGATATATAATTAAAATAATATATATATACATACATACATACATATCTTCACGCCAAATCCCTTGCGGGGTAGGCAGAGACAATTGAGCGCCACTTGTCACGGTCACGACATACCTCTTTCGCTTCTTCGACATTCATCAACCTCTTCACACATGCCCTTTTGTTTCGATGGCTTTTCAACGCACCTTCAGCTATTGTTTTATTAATTTGGTCGTAATATGTGAGTCTAGGTCTGCCAGGGCCTCTTATACCCACGACTTTCGCATTATATATCTGGTTCGTCAATCTCTCTTCATTCATCCTTTCAACATGCCCGAACCATCGTAGCATGCCTTTCCTTATTTTTGTCCCTATGCTTTCTTTCATACCTACCCTTTTTCGTATTTCGTCATTACGTATGCGGTCCGTTAAAGTGACGCCGCATATCCGACGCAACGATCTCATTTCTACTGCATTAACTCTACTCTCATGCGTATTCTGACATATCCACGTCTCGCTTCCATACATAAGTGTTGGTACCAGCATGGCATTGTGTATGGCGAGTCGAGCTTTGTCACTGACATTCCGACTGGCGATCAGTGACCCCAGGGCACCGTTGACACTATTTCCCGCGTTCACTCTTCTTTCAACATCCCTATCATACTTCCCATCCGCAGTGAAAACACTGCCTAGATATATAATTTCATTTACTTGTTCTAGAGTTTCATCATCAATCTTTATCGCCACGGTTGTCATCCTTCTTCTTTCAAACACTAGTACCTTGGTTTTTCTCGCATTCAAACGGAGTCCTTTTTCTGCACATCCCTCTTTCATTTCTGTGACTAGTGATTGCAGTTGTTGTTTGGACGATGCCATGAGAACAGCATCATCTGCATAAAGCAGGCAGTTCACCACTAAATCACTCATCTTTATCCCACAGTTACTCTCTCTCACTCTTTTTAGGCATTTGTCGAGATATAGGGTAAATAATCTGGCGGAAAGCACACAGCCCTGTTTGACGCCCATTTGGGATTCAAAGCAAGGAGACCTCCCTCCACCCGCACACAAGCTTTACAGTCCTTGTACAGAGACTGTATAGCTTGTAGCAGTTTGTCATCAACTCCATACTCCGGCAAAATGTCCCAAAGCTTCTTTCTTACAACTCTATCAAAAGCCTTCTCCAAATCCACAAAAGCACAGAAAACCCTCTGGTTTAAGGCCAAAAACTTCTCTGTGATATTGCGGAGCGAAAAGACTTGGTCAGTGCATCCTCTTCCAGGTCTAAAGCCTCCTTGTGCCTCCCATAAAAGACCTTCAGTCTTCTCTTGCAGGCGTATCGTGAGAATCTTGCCATACATCTTGCTTGCCAAACTGATCAAACTAATTGCTCGGTAGTTGGCACAGTCCAATCTAGATCCTTTACCTTTGTATAAAGGAACGATGACTGATTGCTGCCAGTCCTCCGGTACTCTTCCCTCCTGCCAGCAAAGGTTGCACAGCAGGTGGAAAGCGTTCCAGACTGGTATACCTCCGTATTTGATCATTTCAGCGAGCACTCGATCTTTTCCCGCTGCTTTGCCACATTTCAGGCTTCTAATTGCCGATTGCAATTCTTGCACACTTATTTCCTCCTTAAATGTGGACGTTGTATTTGTGGGTAGCTCTGGAGGTAAAGTACCCGTCGTACCGTCGTTAGGAGTACCACTAGCATACATCTCGCTAAAATATTCACTCCATCGCTCCAACACCTCATTTGTGTTTGCAAGAATGTTGCCGCTCTTTGATCTAACTCTATTCATTCGACAAGATGACAAGCCACCTTTGGCCTTCCTAACTTCCCTCCAGAAAAGTTTGGAGTTCTCCTTAAAGTTGCTTGTCATCCTGTTTTCACCTATTTCCTTACATCTTTCACGCTTCTCCTTAACCAAAGATTTTGTTTCATTCTTGCAGCGATGATACATCTTCTTCTTTTCTCTTATCATACTTTCATTCATATTTAGCGAACCAACATAATCTATCCAAGCTTTCTTCTTTCTTTCTACCGAATCTTTGACCTCTTCATCCCACCACGCGTCACCTTTGATTGTTCGCTTTTTTGCTATTCCACATACTTCTTTTGCCGATTCTACCATACCATTTTTAGGGTACTTCCAAAATTCTTTTACATCTTTGCTCACATCTTTCAAATTGATAAGTTTATCTTTGACGCGTTTCATATACTTCTCTTACACACTATCATCTTGTAACTTTTCACTCTTTATTCTTTCTACTGCTGACACATTGACATAGGGTACTTCCAAAATTCTTCTACATCTTTGCTCACATCTTTCAAATTGATAAGTTTATCTTTGACGCGTTTCATATACTTCTCTTACACACTATCATCTTGTAACTTTTCACTCTTTATTCTTTCTACTGCTGACACATTGACACATTGCAGTCTTTCATCAACTACTATTAAATCAATCATACTCTTTTCACTATTCATCGTTCTCGTATACATGTGAATATCTTTGTGAGCGAACATTGTGTTGGACACAAAAATATTATTTTCTAAGCACACGTCAAGAATAAGCTTACCTGCATCATTTACTCTCCTATCTCCAAAATCACCTAGGACCGTTTCGTAATCTGCACGGCGTGTCCCCACCCATCCATTCATGTCGCCACATAAAATTATATTTTCATTCCCAACTGCCAAATCTAGAACTGACCTGACCTGGTTCCAAAAATTCTCCAGTTCCTGCTGTGGGGCTGAGCTTACTGGTGCGTAAACCACGGCTATAAATATTTTTTTAAGCCCTATTTTCAGTCGAACCCAGAGCATTCTTGGGCTTTCCAGGCAGTACTCGTGTATGTACGATGCCAAGCGGCCGGATAGTAAGATGCCCACCCCCTGACTACCGCGATCGCTGTCTCCCACTCCCGACCAGAGCGCAATCCCCCCTCCCGGCAAGTCCTGCATCTCACTACCCCTCCGCTTGGTCTCGGTCACGCCAATCGCATCCAACTTCATTTCATCCATCATATCTAGGAGTTCATTCATCTTATCTTTCATCCCTCCCCGGACATTCCAGGTGCCAAGTCGGCACTCATCTGTCCTCGATCCGCGTTTTTGGGCCATGCGTGATGGGTTGCGGACCCCATCGCTACTGCCTACCCCGCATTACATTTTTCTGTGGCTGAATTATTATTACAGTTTGCATATAAAAAAAAACCCTATAACATTCAGGGTTTAACATTATAATTTACAATAATTGGCTATCCCCGAAACAAACACAAAATTATAATTATGTCAAAAGTTAAATTAAATGTCAAAAATAAAATGTCGATTATAAAATGTCAAATAATTAATGTTAATAAATGTAATTCTGAATAATTAAAATTACAAATTAAATGTCAATTATTGAACGTCTTAAAAGCTATATATAATAAACATAAATATATATATTATGTATGAATATATAAACACACTAATAGATAGGTACTCGTATCATATTACATAGGTACAATCATTCACGATAAAAATTAAGGAAATAAATAAATATTGTAATGCATAGGTACTTGTAGTTAACATGACAAATTATTTTGTTTATAGTGTATAAGTGATGATCTGGTCCACAAATTCAAGGTCGCTATAAACTAACTATGCTTAGTAGTTCTCTAATGGATACAATTTAAAGCTTTGATATTCGTTAGAATACCCTCAAAATTAGTTAAAGTGGCAGTGGGCCGGACACATCTGCCACAAAACCCTCTACCGATGAAGGAAACTTGTTCTAGAATGGAGATCAAGTTGGGACCAGATGAACATATGACCTAAACAAGGTCGCTGGTGAAGGTTGAATGAGGGTGGCAAAAGATTACCATTGAACAGCAGATAGCTTATCTTCTCGGATAAGAAGTAATAGAAAATAAGAATTAATGTTGTGAATGTATGAACGCCTTTACATACGACAGCTGCTTTCAAAATATCGTATTTATACTGTACTCGTATAGGTTTCAATATCATCTGTAAACTTGCAAAAAATCTTGTATCTACTTTAAAGGAATAAAAAGTGGACAGCTTATTGTTTTTTTAAACAATAATAAAAAAGGTATACTCAATAAAAATAAATCAACCAATTTATAAAGTAATAAGTACGCATTTTTGCAAATACCTTTGCTCTTACGACGTCAAATGAATTTAAAAAGTATCACAAATTTTGAATTTCCTTGGACCAAAAACTCGTATTTTTGTTTTTGTAGCATTACGTTCTACTCAGTCACTTACTAATGCTGACATGGTCTGCAATTTTCAATGTTTATGTTTAATAATTTTTGACATCTATTTGGGTTGGACGTGTTTTGGGTTGACATCGATTATTGCCTATTCCAAAAAATGCACCAATGAATCTGTATCAAATTTGGTGTGAAAAACTAATATCTGTGCGCAGGCGCATTCCGAATGTTGACTGTAGCATATAGTATAGCTTGGACCAAAGCAACGTTTATCGACGACAATATTGATGTTGTGAAAAAAATAATATTGGCCAATCTTCAAATCACCGTTAAAAAGAAAGAAGAAGAAAGTTACTGAGGACCTTTACATATCGAATGCTCGTAACGCCCGGATTTATGGAAGGACAAGAATTTGTTTTAGCACCACGATTACGCCTCTGCTCACACGTAGTGCGCGAATTTCTGGCCAAAAAACTTTTGTTTCCGCAGCCACCGTATTCACCTTATTATTATTATTATTAAATTCCTTATTGCACAAAATAAGTGTACAAAGGCGAAGATTAATGCCTACAAGGCATTTTCTAACATCTAACCTTTGGGAGAGTGTGAGATTAAGGGTAGTGCCGATATCAAGTTTAACAATATAGAATATACTACACACACTACATACTAATAGATACTTACACTGTTACATAAATTACACATATTTATTTATTTATAAATAAATATTCATATACTCATAAATAAACGTATATATACATATATATTATGCCAAATATATATTTTTAGCCTGATGACGACCCTTACCTGGCCCCCAATGACTTTCTTCCGTTTCCAAAACCGAAGAGGTCGAGAAAGAACGATGATACTAGACGATTGAGGCGATATAACAGAATCAATGGAGGAGCTGATGAAGATCACAAAATATGTTTTTTTTAAAGTGCTTCGAGGATTGGTAAACAAAATATGGCATTTCCGAGGGAAATTACTTTGAAGGGGACAAAATAGATACTTATGAATGATTATTAGGATTTTTTGTAAAACATATAGGTTTGTAATCGTTTTTGAACCGTACCAAATACAAACCCCGCACAAAATAATTTATTTTAATCAGATTAAACATTAACAGATTAAATTTTCCAAATAATACGAGTATAATGTATTACAAAATATTCATGTATTTTATAGTGACAGTAATGGTATTATTGGTAATCTGATTGATGATTTTCCACATTAATATTACTAAAAGTAGGTATTAATTACCAGAAAATTAATTAACAAATTGAAATTGAAACATTTTGTGGAAAAGATTCTTGGAATTCTTTCTGTTAGTCAAGGGTGGCCAGAGATCAAGTAAAGTTGCCCAAAGCAAGCTGGTCTCAGACTTGATTTTGTTCTTGCACTCCTCATCTTGGTATTGGTATTGGTCCTGCGCAAGAGTCTCGCAAGACTCTTGCTCTGACTGAAAGCATATATTTGTTTAAATTGTAGTAAGAACACCTTGTGAGACTTTAGTGTCTGTCGGAAAACTAATATCCGAGAACTTTTGGTCTGATTTACTTAAAATTTGGAATGGTTACAAATCTTATTGATCAATATTTATCCAAAAAGTTATACAGAGGTAGTTTTGAAGATTAGTCAAGTCAACTATACGGGTTCGATATGTTTACCTCTGAACCCTAAAAAAGGCAGACACGAAATAGTTAACCAATTGAAAAAAAAGTAGCCCTAGTCTTTGTCTTCCTAACGTATCGGTGGTCTTGGTCTTGCAAAAAACAATATAATGGAAAAATTCTATAATTAATAATGAATAATTAACGGTTCAATATCAAATCAAAATAAAACGTCGTAAAGTCGTGATAATAATGACTTGAGTTAGGTTAACAGTATTGTATTCGTAAATACTGATCTTATCAGCGTTAATCTTATAATTTATCGATTAACTGACGATTTTCCATTGCATTTATTATCCTTTTTTAGTGTAGTATGTACGCTGTCCTCTGATAGGTGTCGATCTTTTGTAACCGACAAAAGATTCGCGCTAAGTTCACGGCGCGCGAACTTTAATGCATCTACACTCGCAGTCCCGCGCAGCTTTTCCCAGTACAGTACGAGTCTGGTCATGCGTTTTTATTGTTAAGCTTAAAAAATAGTGCTATACTGGGTGATTTTGTAATAACATATTACTCTAGAGTAAGACCATAGAAACTCAAGCGGTATAAGAAAGAATGAATACAGTTATTCATCTCAAATTACAGTTTATACAATTTTCCATATGCAGTGCAACGTACCCTGACAGGAACCCAACAATACCCAGGCTATAACAGCCGCTATAAGATCCGGAAACGTCGAATATAGAAGGACCATTATGGCAATAATATACGGAATAATGAACTGGGGCTAACGCTGATTCAGTATTATCAAGTTGTACCAATAGTCTGGCAGTCCGCACTAAAATGTATCATTTTTTCTTTAATTTGTTTCTTATTTTTTTTTGTTTTTAATACAAAGGTAAGCTACAGCACATAGCGCCATAGTAGCAGCAACAATCAAGTCGTCGTCGTCGCGGTGTCCCGTACCCAACGAGCTTACAATGTGTCACGATGGGCCTAATTAATTCAAGAAAAAGATCAAAACACATTGTATTATCACAAATCTAGTATTATGCAATGTTCTAATACTAAGCCTGTTCATTAGCCTATTGAAGCTAATATAGTCTAATGAATTGACAAGAGCCTTGCACAAACGTGATTGCAATTCGATATTATGTGTAGGTCGAGCTAGTTACTGATGATATAAGGATATAACACTCTTAAATTTTTGATATGTTGCACGAATCAGTGGAAGATGTTATTCATGATGAAAGGTTCTGATATTAGACAAATGGTGACGTCAGACCCTACCACTATGTCGCCTTGTCATGAAGGTAAAATTGCGACATATCAACTATGGTAAATACCATGTTATAAAACCAAGACAGTGTCAATGTTAGTAACACAATCGCGCAATATATTCAACTATTCGTAGACTGATCCTGTAAACCGATTTGAGTCGCTTTAAGATGAGAACACACGGAGAATGTAAACGAATATAAAGCTAGGGGCTTTTCTCAATATTTTAGTAGTCGAGATGTATTTATCATTTGCATGCTGCAGCGTGATTGTCCAGCCCTAAATGTTAAAAGAAAAAAGTGTCTAATAGTTGATTTCGGCTAATCAGATCCTAAAGTCAGTCATTTTCTGAAATCTGATCACAACTTCATAACCAAAAAAGGAATACGGACGAATTATTAAGTAGGATAGAGTAGTGCAGGGTAGTTATAAGGTAAGGTAATATTGTGTAGGATAGGATTTTATAGTGTAAAGTAGTGTTGTATGAGTGAGGGTGGGATACGGTAGGGTAGGGTAGGATAGGGTGAGTAGTGTAGTTTAGGGTTCGATATTGTAGTGTAGATGCGTATTAGGTAATGTGTAGCGTAGTATTGTACATGGTAGAGGTAAGGTAATATTGTGTAGGATAGGATTTAATAGTATAGGGTAGTGTAGGGTAGTGTATGATAGGGTTTGATATTGTAGGGTAGTACTGGGTAGGGTAAGGTAGGATAGGATAGGGTAGTGTAGTAGGATAAGATAGGATAGTGTGGAACGGTTTAATAGTGTAGGACAGAATAATGTAGGATAGGATAGAATAGGATTGGGTAGTGTAGGGTAATGTTGGATAGAGTTTTGTAGTGTATCCAGTAGGATAGGATAGTGTTGGGCTGGGCGAGGTAGGGTAGTTTAGGGCAGGATAGTGTGGAACAGGGTTTAATAGTAGGATGAGGCAGAACAGGGTAGAGTAGGAAAGGATAGTATAATTAGGTACGAAATATAGTGTGGGGTAGTACTGGGTAGGGTAAGGTGGGATAGGATAGGGTAGTGTAGAATAGGGTAGTGTTGGATAGTGTAGTAGAATAAGATAGGGTAGGGTTATATGTACAGCGTAGTATTGTGCAGGGTACTGTAGAATAGTTTCGATAGTGTAGTATAGGATAGTTTAAGGCAGAACAGGGTAACGTTAGGATAGTTTAGGATAGGATAGAGTAGGATAGGATAGTGTAGGATAGGATAGTTTATGTAGTGTAGGATAGAATATAGTTGGATTAGATTGTGTAAGATGGGATAGTATAGGATAGTGTACAATATGATGGTATAGGATAGAGTAGGTAAAGATAATGTAAGACAGGATAGTGTAGGATAGGACAAAGGATAGTATAATTAGGTATAATGGGATAGGATAGTATAGGATTTGGTATGGTAAGATACAAGTAGTGTTTTATGTACAGCATAGTATTGTGCAGGGTAATGTAGAATAGTTTAGATAGTGTCAAATAGGAAAAATAGTTTGGAATAGGGTTGTGTAGGATGGGATAAAGTACGATTAGATAGTAAGGGATAGAATAGTGTATGACAGGATATTGTAGGATAGATAGTGTAGGATAGGATAGTGTAGAATAGGATAGTGTAGGATATGGTGGTGTAGGATAAGATAGAGTAGGACAGGATAATGTAGGAGAGAATAGTTTAGGATAGTTTAGTGTAGGATAGGATAGAGTAAGATTGGATGGTGTAGGGTAGGATAGTGTAGAATAAGATAGTGTAGGATAAAGTAAGATAGTATAGTGTAGGATAGGATAGGAGTGAATAGTGTAGGATAAGATAGTGTAGGATAGGATAGGAGTGAATAGTGTAGGATAGGATAGTGTAGGACAGGGTAGTGATATATTGTATAGCGTAGTATTGTCCATAAAACAAAATTAAAATAAATAGTGTAGAATAGTTTAGATAGTGTAGAATAGGATAATTTAGAATAGGGTTGTGTAGGATGGTAAGAGTAGGATTGGATAGTGTAGGATAGGATAGTGTTGGATAGAATCGTGTTAGAAACAATAGTGTAAAATTTAATATTGTAGGATAGGATAGTATACGATAGAATGTAGTAGGATAGGATAGAGTAGAACAGAATAGTGTAGGATAGGATAGTTTAGGATAGTATAGTGTAGGATAGGATAGAGTAGGACAGGATAGTGTAGGATTGAATAGAGTAGGAGTGGATAGTGAAGGATACGATAGTGTAGGATAGAGTAGTTTAAGGCAGAACAGGATAGCGTTAGAATAGTTTACGGATAGGATACGATAGCGTACAATAGGATCGTGTAGTATAGGATAGTGTAGGATAGGATAGTGTAGGATAGGATAGTGTAGTGTAGGATAGGATAGAAGGATAGTATAATTCGGTATGTGGGATATGATAGTATAGTATAGGGTTTGGTATATTTTTATTATATTTGATATATGATAGGGGTATGTATATGATAGTGTAGGAAGTTAGGACAGGGAGGGTTAGGTAATAACATTCAAAATGTGAGTAATACAAAGTATAATTTTTGCTGATAATAAAGTCCTGTAATCAATGATGTTCAAGTCATGGCACATACGAGTACCCCTTGTCTATACAAAAGTTACCCTGAAATCATACATTGCGATATGTATAGGTACCGATAAGACAAAACCAATCAGCTGCATGAAACTCTTTTAGAACTATTTTTGTCATTAGATAATCTGTTCATTAATTAATTTAGTGTAAAATGGATCTTGTATCCCAGACACAGGAAAAGCAACGATAGATGAATAGGCTATCGTCTCGATTCAGTGAACTTCACAGCGAAAGCAAGGCCGCTGCGCGGGAAAACGACGATCCTGCTAGTTTATACTAGGTCGGTGGCTAATGGGAACCAAGGACGTTAGCGGGCAACAGATGCAAGTTTGACGATCACCTGTCGATGCCTGGCGCCCTTGAGAAGTCGAGCATGAAACGATCCCGGCGTGTCGATGGTGTGCTGGCGGGAAAGCGCGGCATGCGGTGCGCTGACGGAGCTCTGCCGGAACCATGGTAGGGAGATCTTGCGGCGGCTCTTGTGCTGCTTGGGTGGAGCGGCGGGTGGCGGGGGAGTACCCATCGCGACGCACGTGTGCGCGCTAAAGCGAGACCGGCGGCGCCACCTCCGGCGCGGCGCACAGCGATATCGCCACTGCCGTGTCGCACCGCTCGCCGCACCGCTCGCTCCCACGCGCCGTTTACGCAGCCTCCGTGTATTGAGCTACGATTCCCAAATTTATTTCAAGTTCGTGAAGAAACCTTTTGCCAATGTGTCCTGCGAAGGACGCGCCTAATCCCTCCGCAACGAACAGACGCGAGGCCTGTCGTATTTTTAAGACTAATGAAGGCGACGCGCGCTAGCTTGTGGTCAGCGCACGCCGCGAAGTGGATCAGGACGTTCAAGGGCATCAGATCAGATGTCTATGTTATACGATTCTAGTTTCTTAAATACGCTTTTAAGTATTTATATTATTATAAACCATAAATATTATACAATTAATATAAAACTTTATAATATTTATTAAAAATCTAAAAATATGACTACAAAAAATATTAACATCATAATATTCTAAATTAAAAACTATAAGAACATTTGATGTTCTAAATCTGTTCTATATTTATTATTATTACTTACGCTGGTTTTCGTAACAATGTTTACGTTTCAGAATATTAGGTGCTGGATCATAATGTTTATTAACAACTACAAGATGTACGATATGTGTATATCGAGATGTAATCAATTTGTTTAAAGGTAAAATTTTCATTAGACGAGTTATTATGTACCTAGTAGGTACAATATTATGTTGTGAGCAAAGTGTTACCCAAAGTGACCTCCACGACCGGCCCCAGAGGCGAATTAACTTAGCCTAGCTTAACGAGGTCTGCTGCCTAACGATAATGCCAGGGATTATCGTATTTATAAAATGTTACATATTGTGTCCGACAAGTTATAATATATTATATTAGACCAAGAGTTTGCAAGATCACATTACAGAGAGAGACAAACCCTTTTTAATGATAAAATAAGATAAGGTGATTAGAAAGAGAGTATTCTGAATCATACCTGATATATAAAACTAGTAAAATACTCGCTAACAGATAAAATGTCAAACATAGATTTATAATTAGTTCGCCACGCTTCAATACAAGGAGACCTAGCCATCAAATGTACGTCAAAACCGACAACATCATTTAAAATAAATGTTGTAAGGAAATAAATTGACCCTATATTCTATAAAAAATAATTAAAATTTACGGCATGATAATAAATAAAAAAATTACATAAATAAATATAAATATTAAATTAGCACTTTAGGATAGCCAATATTATTGTATCATTACAAATTTGTATAGCAAAATAATAATAATAAAATTATATAAAAAAACTAATAAAATAGAAAATATTTATATGGAATGCGATGCGAAGTCAAAAAGTAGAGCAACATAAACTCAAACGTAAAATGTTTTTTTAATAAAAATGAATGCACAACAAATATGTACGAATTAACTAGTCGTAGTGAAAACGACCGAGTAACTATTAAAAGTTGATTATTGTTATGAAGAAACATAGATTTTTTATTGTCTTCGAAATTTGGGTCAGTTATTGTTACGACTTTATTTCACGAATTAATTACTAGTATAATTACTCATTAATACATTACGATAACGTAACGAATAGAATAAAAAGTTTAATTACGTACGAGCAGACTTCAAGAGTTAGACGACCCCCCGGACGGACGGATGACCTAAAAAAGGTCACTGGATAGATGAGGTTAGCAAAAGATAGCAATCTATCCCTTGGCCTATCGGTATAACCAGCAGTGGCTAATGATTATAAAGACTCAAAATTATTTATTTTATTTAAATACTTTATTGCACGAAGTACAATAAAAGATATAAAGAAATAAGTTTAAAATAACAAATAGCTAGATAATAACTCTATAGATTTCTGCAATAAGGAATTGATAGCTACTTCAACTTAGCACGATATTCAGAGATGTGATCGTATTTACGTAAACAGAAGATAAACCGGATAAAATCTTGTTAAGCAACACCTCTGAAAGATCAATGCACACACATCACCATAGTCGAGGAGAGGAAGGAGACGACTGTAAAGAGGATAATTTAAGCTTTTAACGGCTAGACAGGCTAATGATTATAATGACACGTAAATTATATATTTTATTTAAAAACATTAATGTACTAAGTACAAAGGCGAACTTAAAGTCTGTACAAAAAACTGATTTTCTGGCAAAAAAGGCTATGGTGATCGTATTTACGTAAACAGAAAATGAACCGGATGACATCTTGACGGCTGTAAAAAAGGATAATTTAAGCTTTTAACGGCCAGACAGGCTAATTATTATAATGACTAATTTATTTATTGTATTTAAAAATATTTATTGCACGAAGTACAAAGACGTATTTAATGCCTGTAAACATTTTCTGACAAACAAACGTTTGGAAAATTCAAACGAAACAAATTGCGAAATGAAATAAATATTAAAAGTTAAATAATAATGAAAAAAGAACTCTTGACATTTCTGAAATAACGAATTAATAGCTACTTCATCTTAGCACGATATTCATAGATGAGATCGTGTTTACGTAAACAGAAGATAAAGCGAATGACTATTTTAGCTTATAAAGGCAGATTTTTCCAGAGCAGCAAAAACTATACCACTGTATATGTACTACGAGTATATTGGTAATGTGTGATATCCAACTTGGATTAGAATCTAGATGTAAACCTATACGCAATAGGGACGTTGTCAAACACGAACAAGGTCAATGTCGTCTACGTTTATTTTGCTTAACAAACGTGAGGTTCCATTATGATTAATTGACACTTGCTCGGATTGACAACGACCCCAAATTGTTTCGACAATGGGTGTATACTACTGAGAACTTAATTAAGGCAAGCGCAAAATTAGGCTATGACAACCTGTGTAAAACCCAAACCCGGTGTTTTATTATTAATATTAACATTCTACACAACTCCTGAAGCCACAAAGTCTAGCAGTTCGCGGGCTATTAGTACTAAGGTGATAATTATAGAGCCGATCAACAGACTTATAATTAACAAACACGTCTAATAGAATAGGCTACTATTAACACTGCATTTCACTATATCAATACTAATGACTACATGTTGAAAATAACAGGGTTGATAAACAATTAAAATAGGAAAGTAACTTTAAAAATACATAAATTTGTATCAGCAATTATGTAAAAAAACATGCAATGGTAAAAGCTCCTTGTACATGTAGGTATATGGAAAAAACAAATTTAAAGGGAAAGTACAAGGCGAATTTTTACAATTTACAAAAAGGAATACTAATTTATTGGCAATCTGTCACAGAATAGATGAACGATGAACTAGACGGGATATGTTTATTTTTATAATTGTGTCTGTCTTAGCTTATAGTATGACAATGGTTATATACAGCAGCTATTATCTTAACTGACATTGACATTTATATTCTTATAATTGTGTCTGTCTTAGCTTATAGTGTGACAATGCCTATCTACAGCAGCTATAATATTAAGCGTTATTCTGTATTTATAATTTTATTATTTTATTGTTTCTCTTCCCAAATGATGGTTATCGTGTACTGCTACAGATTCACCAATATGTACTATAAAATGATATCGTTTTATATCAATATTGTAAAAATTGAAGTGTAAAAATACATCCTATGGCTACTTGCAAAATAAACGAATTGAATTGAATGTAGTAGAGACTAACGTACTGGAAGACGCGAGCATTGAGAGGACTATACTAGTTCTAAGAATGGAGCTGATCTTCATCATGGTGACATAGATTCCCCGTGCGGCCCACCGTGTGGAATTGGGAGTCTAGTATCTCGGGCTTAGACCACAGAATGGATATAGTCAACATATAAGAGTAAATGACGTATAAATCCTTCAAGGACTTGTCAAAGATGGTCAGTGTTGTGTATGACAAGTAAGTGTATTAGATTTAAAGGTTTAATATTTTTATTTTAGGTTTTAAAGTACCGCTTAGTAATAAGAACTAAAAAAAAACATTTTATTTATTCTATTAAGTATAATGTAGAGTATATTAAATTGCAAACCAAAGTAAAAACTTTCGAGTCTTATTATTAGTATTTGAGTAGAAATACTAATAATAATAATAAAGCATTATAATTGTGAAAGAAACCCGTGCTATCGTGTTTACAGAGAGCGTTGAAGATTCATTAGAAGTCAACTCGCTTTTCAAATTTACTCGGCCTCCGGAGGTTCTCGAGGCTAACGAATGTTTTTCATTTCAGTACTTGCGAAGAAAAAAAGATCCTATATTTTTTGTCTTAACACCACAAACTAATAAAAGTTAATAGCCGACCGAGGCTAATTAAATGCTTTTTTAATTATACCATTTCTATTTTCTATTGACACGCGACATTACCCATAGGGTATTTAACGGCTGTTTCTGCATTGCTAGATACTCGTATAGGGCTCAATGGTCTCTTAATGAACAATCTTACCCCCCCCCCCCTTCCCTCAGCGACAGTATTCAGTCATCCATCTCTTTGACTGGCGAAGACTTCGCGTCTTCCCGGTCGTGGTCTCTATACTAGAACCAGTATACTCCATCGCTCATCGGTTTTACAGCTCACTTGTGCTTGTTTATTATGAGAGGTATGTCTGTAACTTTGGCTCTCTGGAGGATATCAATGTTTTTAATTCCGAGCATAGCTCTTCCCGTGGCTTCCTGAACAAACTTAATTTTATGAACAAGACCCGGTCATGACCGGTTGCAGAAAGGATAAATAAAATAATGCAAGATCAACATTTTGATATACGTCACGTGATTAGCATTTAGCTTTTCACTTTGGTTATTTGAACGTATGAGGTACGTTAACATGTCAAAAATAATCAGCCTCTGCAACCGGGCGTTGTCAGTAGTCACGGTTTATTACTATTTTTAAATAGTAAATGTAAATTACTTGGTTTTTATTACTACACTATCAAATAGGGTAAACCGACAAACAATTTTCCTTAGACCTTGAGTCTTACTTCATTTACCTACATATTATTTTTAAACAATGAAATTAAATTAAAAATATGTACAATATGCGTAATAATAAATTATTTTAACGATGTATAATCTCAATAAACGTGGTTCTGAAATCAATATAGCCTTTAAAAGAAGTAAGCTGAAGTGGCAATGTGCCGGACATGTCTGTCATAGAATCGATTAACGATGGGTAGACGTGTTCTGGAGTGGAGACGTACGGGAAAGCGCAGAGTGGAACGACCCCCCGCGAGATAGACGGATTGCCTGAAAAAGTTCATTCCCGGTGGGATCTAGATGAGGGTGGGACCTTATATAATGGCGAACCTTCGGGGAGCTCTATATCCAGCAGTGGAGGGACACATGCGAATGATGATAATCAGAACACCAGTAAAAATAGAATGTTTAATTATTATTTTATAAAAGAAAACTATATAAAATTATTTGCCATTCCTGTATTCAATATTGAAAGTTAGTGTTTTTTTTTTATTTTGAGAATAGGTGTTATGCAAGAATATCTAGATATAATAGGTCCTTAAATGTTGAGAAAAGAACATTCACGCGGGGTGATGAAGTAAATAGGTGTAAAGTAAATAGAAAACACATATGTACAAACAGTATACTCGTACATGTAGGACCAGCCAAAAGAAGCTATAAATTAACCAAACTTCTACTGAGTTCACACTTTTAAGTAATAATAACACAATTATTATTAACCAAATCCAATCAACTTTAATTAATATACAGGCAATACGGACTAACGAGCAATTTCAATTAGTCGGATTATATTTCAGTGATATAAAGCGCCAACGTTCAATGTTTTGTCGCACAGGAACGCGTCAGAATCATGGAATGTAAACATTTGCATTTTATTTTTTTCTAACATTGTTATTGTTTATATATTTTTTTATTATATTACACTAGCTGTGTCGGGTCACACAGCTACGAATATAGTAGAAAAAATATCAATGCAAATAATATTGTAATTTTTACGGATTTGAACAATCTCACCTCATAATCTAAATTTGACGCATGTACGAGAGCTCTTATATTTTATTATATTACTAAGTCCATCCATTCCAAGTAACATCTCTGCGTAACAGAGTTATAAATTATTTATTAGAGTTATTAATTACTAGTATCGATATGAATATTATTATATAAAAATAATTATATATATATACTAAAAATGATACATGATTCAGATGTTGCGGATACATAAATGTCTGTTTACATAATTAATAGCTTGTCCTGACAATGCCTTTAGGTTAAAGTCGCGAGTCAAAACACCCTCGAGCACAAAACTTCATTATTTTTTATATATTTTATAGGCGCTATTTTATTATTAGACTTGCAAAATACATTTAGATGACTTTACATACAATAAGTACGAAGTTAAGGTTCATTTTAAGTTGGTGCAATTTTACAATACGACTGAGATTTTGCTGCACTTCAAACCGAGGCACTACGGAGGGAGTTAAATGAATATTTCATTATGACGGCAGTAATAAACTTTAGATTAAAATTTCGATCTATTATAACGAAGGATATAATAAGCTATTCTTTCAATATCAAAGGTTTCTTAGATAATAGCTCTGTCTTCTTTGTCTTTTACAAAACTTAAAACATTTTCCATTATTATAAGGAAATGATTTCGTAGTATAGATCTTTATTTATACTGTGTTCGAGCGAAGCTACACTTCGTTCGTATAGTTCGACGCATCGTTCGTTTCATACGTTGTCATTCGCTGGTCTTAAATCAACAATCACTTAAGCGACACAAGGCAACGCAACGGAACACTGCGACTTCACACATGTTTTCAAAGAAGTACTCTCAAATATTCAGTTATAATATACAGCGTGGAAAATGTTAAATAGCTTATTTTTAAATATTAGAATCTTAACATATAAAACAAAGTCGAGTTTGTTAGAACACTTATAACTTGAGAACGGTTGGACCGATTTTCATGGTTTTTGATTTGTTGGATTTGTTTCCGTTTAGAATAGCAGAATAACAATTAATAACATTGGAATCATTCATATCAAGCTCTTTAAATAAGGAATAAATGACAAATAACCAACAACTTAATTTAAAAAAAAAACAACTGTCTAATCGATTGGTCTCACTTTTACGTCGAGAAAGTGTCTGTGAATTGTTTTGAAAATTGTTTTGTGTGAGTATGATAAAAAATACCAAGGAGATCTTTCCAACGGAATCGTAAAGCTATTAGGCCACGGAACATTGCGTATCAATTACTGATGTTGATTGACAACAAATGGCACGGGAAGAGTAATGCGTTGGTATGGCACGAAATAGGGCCCTACTACGATCGTATTTACAGTCATCCAAAGAATAATGAATATAATTAGTAACAAAATTTTAAGTTCAGTACCGAGAAGTTTCCTAAGAATATCCCTACTCATACAGAGCATAATCAAGTAGGTAGCGAGAGGTTGATGATCGCGCGAACGACCGTAATTCTTTCTCTCTCTATCTTCGTCTCTCGGCGAGATCAACTAATAATCCCCAGCCTTTAGGTAATTATCACGATGGATATAGCGATTTTCAGACTCGGCCTTTTACAACTTTCAGTAGTGTTTTGTTATTCGATAATGATTTAAAAAAAGTGACCTTTTCATTTCAAATAGAGGTTCTACTAATGACACCTGAAGCCTAAAATAAATATTTGCTTCTTTGACAATACAAGAGTACATGTAATATTCGATCTTTGTTTTTGTAGCTTTCGAATGGTTTAAGTTCCTAATAAAAATATATAATAAGAATATAGAACGCATATCAAACGTTTAAAGATAATTTTGAGTGTATAATAAACCCATACACACCCGTAATTAGCAAATGCGTGTGTGATAATACGAGTATACCTAGACAAAAAAATGTAATTGCATATTCGAAACATATCCCATATTTCGTACACTACTTCTATTTAGAAGTGAGTGATGCGGGTCAACAAGTACCTACCACTAAACCTAGATTTGATGTCGTTGATTGTCGTATGAAATATTTTGATCCCCACGCCTGTCAATACTTCATGCAAAACGACTCTGCACCCTTGAATCTAAATTACACTGCCAATTCCAATAACCGTACGTCAATCACACACTGAATGGAACTTTAATCAGTAACTGGACCTTGTGCCGGTAGTATGGGTTTCGAAATACATTACTGCTGTAGCTGCGCATAGAAAATTCTGTAAAAAAAACTACTACGAAACTTCAAAGGCACACTAAGCTATGGAATTCATAGCCAGTAGGGCGCGTCCCATTTAGGGATGCGTAGAGTGATCCAAGGGGGGCAAAAGGAAACGAAATGAAAATGATCTCCGCTTTGCACTTACTATTAGGTACTATTATTACTAATTGTACAATTTATTTTCATTACCTAATTGAATTTAAATAAATGTTAAAACGCCAATTTATATTTTAATAATTATTATAAGTTTATTATTTCGACTACTAACACCGGAATATATAAATATATTTTGGTGATTTAAATTAGCAATTTAATTTAACTAATATTATAAATGTAAAATAAGCTTTGTCTGTCTGTATTGAATTATGCAAGGAAATTGTACAAGTCGCTATTTCATTGCTGCACGTTGAGTTGTACGTACATAAAGTCATCATTAAAAGCAAGTGCTTTGATTCTCACTTCTCTTTCATTAAAATTATTTGCATTTACATTAAAGGGAAATGTCGTCAGGAACCTTTATTTTATTCTTTGAATTATAAAAATATAGACTTTATAAAGAAATCCAATTTATTCATGTTCCGACCGAACCAATTACTAGCAAGCAATCTAGACCAGCGACCACGGATAGATAACTTGCAAATGCATAAATTGCGAATGCATAAATTAAAAAAAAAAAACACTTCAATTCCGACCGCGTTGATGATATTTTTTTATATTACAAAGTAAAATCTCTAGGGAAACGGTAAAAAAACAAACTTCAAACCAAGAAACATGAAACTGAGAAGTTTTGCAGTGCTCTCTGGTAGTTGGAATGGAATGAGGTATGAAGTTCGAAAGTTTGTAAATAAAGGAGAGTATTTTTAAATATTTTCTAGCAGGAAGCATGATTTTACGACCAAAACTATAAAAACTTGAAATTTTAAAGTGTACACTACATAGTATGAGGTGGCCAATCATTATAATTTTAGTATAAAATATAATTTTTATACCTAAATAAAATAGAGTATGCGGTAGGAAAAATATTAAAGATACTACCTGATATTTTTACCACCTAAACTTTTAAACTGCATATTTACTTTGATGGTTTTTAAAATAAACACCTACATTAAATATTGGTAAGAAAAAAAGTAAAGTAAAGTATCATCACGACCGTTTCCCTTTCGGGGTGGTCAGAAACCACGCATATAAATAAGCGGATTCACATTTAGCCAACTTTACTATAGGCCAATCATGACAAGTGCCAAGCTCGTCGATGTCTCCAGCGTACCAAACTCGAGAAATATCACAAATAAATTAAATATTAATTAAATGTACATATTTATTTACATTAATAAATATTTTTGTGTCCCGACCAGGAATCAAACCTCGATCGGTACCTCCGAGTCTAAATCCACGGACTTAACCGTTAGACCACGGAGGCAGTATATTGGTAAGACTTAATAAAAATAACATGATTTTCATACTCTTAGTTTGTTTCCGATATTTAGTCTATAGATTTGTAGACAAACCCATTCATATATTTATTTCTTATACTAGCACGACATGTTACCCATCTGATCTTAAGTGGCGCGCAAGATTCATGAATGTTAGGAACTCGAATCAGACACTTATGACTGACAACAGTCCCTAACACTATGCCAGCTTGACTACATGCTTTTTCACACTTAGCTTAAACGATTTCAGGAAAGTGGAAAATGGTGACTACGGTATGTGGGTGCATATTCTGACCTTTGCGTCTACGAGTAGTTCGGTTGCGGAATGGATAGGACGGAATAAGGTTAAGAATAATATTATAAATGTAAAATCATTGCCTGTATGTACGCATGTATGTCTGTTTCTCTAGCCTTAACGCCTATATTACACAAGCAATTTTTATTTTAAATGTAACCTTATACTACTTGACAGATCTTCATAAAATTTAGAATACCCATTGAATATGACAAGGACATATAAATGAGAGCTTCGGGGACAGAACATCGAGTGGACTCTGACTGTCAAATACCTGGGCTGCATCATTAACAGGATGTTAACAATCTACGACGCCGTCAATCCATGTTACGCCCTGTTATTAATTCCAGCTTGCCGCTCAGGTTGATGGTCCGGATCTACAAGATGTTCATCCGTCTCACCTATACTGCTCTAGCCTGGCACCACCTTTAGGTCAAGATCAATAGGGACAAGACCCAAAGTCAGCAGAACATATTGCTTAGAGTAACCTCTTAAGCGCCTTGGTTCGTGCGCAATTCCGCCACGAGTAGCATATTCAGAATATGGCTCCGTCTGGCGTTCGGACCCCCAACGGGAGAACACTTCCTAGAGAATAGCTTCAGTCAACCCGTGACCACGGCCAATGCAACTTGGCTGAAACGTCGGGAGAAATATGTCTCTAAGGTAAATCGCGTAAAGACCCGTTAAAATTATATAAATCTTCCTAGAGAAGTAGGACAAGTTGTAGGACAGCTAAAGTAGTCGAATGTAGACCCCCTGGGTTCGTGCATTACTGGTATAACAGCACCCAGCACCAAAAGTGTATAAATTACCAGCGGAATTACCTGCCGGGGTAAACAGGGGAATGTCCCGGTCCCCAACCCAAGCTCATTAGTCATCCGGGCCAGGACGATCCTACTGTCTGTCTGTCTATAAGTGATATATAACCCTACAGCAACCTTGAAGTTCTTTTCGCTGACCACTATATTACACGGGCAACGCCGGGTCAAAACGCTAGTTGGTTATAAAAGTAATTTAATTTAAATTAGTAAATCAGAAATCTAAATCCACAAACGTAGTCGAAATATAAATTACACTCGTATGTCGGATATATGCGTACAAAGCATTCCGAAAGAGCTTTAGCTAAGCCTTTAGCTGTACATGTTTTAAGTATTTTTTTGTTAAATAAAAAAATAATTCGAGCGCACTCGCTACTCCTGTATCTTTTTGAATGATTGCGAGCGATTTACACGAACTCGTTTTCTGAAACTACTTTCATGACTTTCCTCTTTATACAGGCAATACAAACAAATTTATCGGAGACAATTTAATCCCTCCAAGTGGAATGATATTTCAAAGTTTACATTTACAATTTGAGCGAGCGCTTTGAATGTGTTTCTAAAACTTGTACAAAAATACAGAGAACTAAAGTTACCGACTGACAATATGAACTGAGCCGGACACGAACTGATTACTATAAGACACAGAGAGCGACGACCCCTGGCCAGATAGACGGATGAAGTTCGCTGATGGGGCTGAATGAGGGTGGCAAAATATTGCGTAAAATGACGAGTTTTGAAGTATATATGGTATACAAGAGATATAGGCCAATGAGTATGATGATGAATCAAGTGCTCAAACATTTTCTATAACGGCTGGTATGGCATGCTAGTTTCCAGCGGATGCTTCTTAGTAGCATACAATAAGCACGTGCATACTCTGCGAATGAATAAGTACCCTACTTAATGTAAACCGGCTTATTTTGTCGTCCTAACTATGACAGGATATACGGCGAGGCTTTGAGGGTTGAAACTCCAGAGCAAATCTGAACGTCATATCTTGCTATGCTACTTGATTTCTCTGTTTTACTTCATTAGATTCACTAAATACAAGTTTCTTTATGAAATTAATTTGTAAGGAATACTATAACGGAATTAAATTCAAACCGAAGAGACGTCTGTTATAAATTCCAAATAAGGAGCAAGTATCTCAGACGAGTTAGAAAAAAGTATGATCGTAATATAATAATCTGTGGTCTGTGCTGTTATAAGCTGAAAATAATCAAATACTATGATGAAATTAACCAAAACACAATAAAATTTATGTGAAACAAATTTAAGTTTTTAGAAAAACCGCCGCACACCCCGTACTAGACGAGATCACTTTGATGTGGATAGGCCTAATGTGTCTACACATGCTATCCAGAGGCCTGTCAAGTTTCGGCCATGCCGTCGGGTCTCTTGACGACGCTCCGCGCAAGCAAGAGGGTTCTAAGTTCGCGGGTACTCTACAGCAGTGAGCCTTTCGGATAAGTCCGTGGTGTCCAAGATGTTTCACTAGTTCCCCATAAAGTATTTTTTTGTATACCGTTCGAAATTTGGCGGTTCGGTACGGTCAGTAATAAAATATGTTATTTTATTTGTTTTTTTTTTAATTCATGTATCTGTGGTCTAACGGTTAAGTCCGTGGATTTACCGGAGTAGTCCGGAGGTAGTGGGTTCGATTCCTAGTCAAGACACAATTACTTATTTAATTTATTTGTGATATTTCTTAAGTTTAATACGCTAGAGACATCGACGAGCTTGCCACTTGTTATGATGGAGGCCTATAGTAAAGTTGACTAATGTGAAAAAAAAAGCGTGGATTCTAACTACCCCGGAATCCCTTCCTTTACAGTCGTGATGATAATACTTCATCTTCTTATTTTAAATTATAATTTAAAAAATACTCCCAGATATTGTTTGATATTTTTTGTAACAAACTCAATGACAAAATTACTAAAAATAAACAAAACAGGAATAAAGGTACTAGCACAGCGTGGTAGGGGAAACCCATTATTTCGAGATGCCTAGATATATCCGACGAGTAGTAACGATTGTAACTAAATTTCCAAGAACTGTTGAACATTTCAAATCAATTTATCCTTTGAGATGGGAAATTAGAAAATGTCAATCTCAGAATATACTTTTATTTAACGTTTTATATCGCAGACTAAAGGCTTTTAGAAGTAACAGACAACATAATTTAAATTTTATATCGTGAAAGGTATGAATATCTATACAATCAGGATAGCGATCTGAGTGACTTACAAACATTATACACTATCAATGTAATCAAAATTATTTATTTATTTTATTTATTTATTTATTTATTCTCTATTCCAATGGGTTAAAGGTCATAATATGATTTACGAGTAGAAAGCAAACGTGCTGAGCGACATTTTCGTCGTTTGTTAAAGTTTAGGAACCGCTTGTATCTTTTTTGTTTACATTTTGTATCAGGGTCTGATAAATGCAGTATAGGTTCCTTCTTTAGGGGGCTGTGCTTTTTACATAAACTTTTCTTACGTATATTTACAACACTCGGTTCCACTAATATAACTTGTGGAATCGTTGATTAATTGTCATTAAAATTGCCATCAGACCCTCGCCACCCCGTCTAGACCACTGCACTGTAGCAAATGTAAGCCATATTCTCCAAAAATATGTTATGGATCAGGACTGTGTAGCATTGATGATTATGGTGTCATTCACCTACAGTAATTATTAAAAACACAAAGCTTGTTTTAATGACAACACGACATATAGGCAGTTACGTAACTGATATCAATTCCTTTCATTCTTGGAACTTACATCGTGCTTACCATTAGGTGCGAAGTCCTTTGTCGAACTAAAACCTATAAAAAAATATTTAACAAATATACCTATAAATATTTGTACATAACAAAATTATAAAAAAAAATATTTTCACTTACCTTGTCTGAATCTGTCGTATTTCCGCTTCCGAAGGACGCTAGAGAGTTGCGGTCGAGGTTCTCATTGGTTTCATCTAGCAACGTGTCTTCCAGATCCCTGTATAAAATACAACCTAGTAAGTAAACGCGCATAATGTGACTAAAGTATATCGTCAAAGAGACAAACAAATTAGAATTAGAAGCTTATATAAAGCTATAATACTTAAGTGAAATAGAAAAAAATGTATGAACCGGTTTTAGCAGTGTTTTAAACATACCTGCTGGATCTCTGAGAGTTGGAAGGTCGCACTCGAGCTGGACTCCTTGGGGGTTGTTGAAGGCCAGCCATTGCCACACTGAAGTATGTTTCCTGTTGAAATCATAGGTAAAATAGATTAAATCTAAATATGCGTACAATATGGACTCCAAACGTCTGACAAAGAAGGCTGGGGACAGAAAGAGTGGAAATGATTTCTGCCTACGTATTATTTATTATTAATTAACCATACTACATAAAGGGAAAATGTTGTCAGTCTCCTTGGGATATAATCATCATCCGTGTCTTTTCACTGCTGGATATAGTCCTCCAGTCAAGTCCGGAGATCTTCTTTAGGTCAGATGATTCTACACTTTATATACTTTTTGTTATTACCTGTATAACTTCTCTGAGTCGCCGGACCCATGTTTGTTTTACTTCAAGTGATGGTGCCTTGAGTACTATTCGACAATCGCTTGCCATCGGAGCCCGACCTGTCCATACGGCGAACTTGCACTCGTCGCCTTCAATATGCTCCGTCACGCCCAACTCAGAAGTCTAAACGACAAAAACAAATCTAATTAGTTTAAATAAACACTACCACAGAACTAATAATATGATAGATGTGTTACTCGTATGTGGGTTTAGTCGCGACCTTATCTTAATCTATTTATTATATGCAGTCCTCATTAAGGTCAATGAAAAAAAAAGAAATATTTAATTTGATTTAAAAATGCATTATTGTACAAATTACATCCCCAAGTAAATAATAATAAAGTGGGGACATTGGTTACAGTTTTAATTTATGTAAATGACAACTCTAGTTTATAATAAGTTCTGTGGAAACATAGTTTTGCTCGTTGACTTACCATGAATTTGCACTTGAATATGTATTTAGCTTTCCCATGTGAATCTTTAACTTCTTTGGCGAGCAGTAGATGTAAGTCGAAAAGGAACGCTCGCCTTTCGCGGCCTTTTCTGATGATCTGGCGAGAGTCCCATACAAGGAACGAGTCTTGGAGGACGACTTCGCCAAGGCTGTCTGTTGGCACGTTGCAGCCTTCCAGCAAGGACAGGTGCATGGCGTCATTGGCTTTCTTAGGAACTCCCAACATTACCTCGTAGGCATCCTGTGGGAAAAATATGATTCATACAAAAACAATTTCAGTTTTGTAAACAACGACTACAAAATCCATATGTTCATTTTGACAAATCACTGGCATTTTCTAACCACCAACATATAACAATAATAACACAAGTGCGCATTTTTTAACTATTGTATGATTAAAATTGAAAACATTCACCAAACGTATTTTGTCAACACATTTGATGAGAGTAGGCCGCAATTTTTGAAAAATACACAAATATTCCGAAAGAGCAGTGGATGTGTTTTAGGAGCTGTAATTACGATACAAAATGTAACGATACTCTAAATTTGTACAATACATGAATCATTTATTGATCCCCATTTTAGGATATACGTACTTTGACTTTTTTATGATACAAGATCCGCGATCGATAAACACTACTGCGGGTTAAACAAGAATGAACAAATTGTGCTGGACCCTTCATTGAAACGAAACACACATGTACGAACACAATATCGAAAATAACAAAACTTTTCCGAAATTCACTTCACAAATAACAATAGAATCAGCTAACTCGCTCACTGCACCACAAACAATGAGTCAAGAGGAAAACACAGACATCCATAGTACGTCTTAATTACAGCCTAACTTATTACAATCTATAACACAGTTTAATGACAACATATTTTACTGGGTTATTTTAAAATGGTACACAAATTTGTCTTATTAGTTGATACTCTGAAATGAGTAAAACAAGGACAAATGAGTAATTTCTCAGCAATCCTAGTGTATTGTTAGAAGCAACATTTTTTGGTCGTATTATTTATGTGGTTTTAAAATATAACTGGTTGACTTTAGCTCAGCAATTTAAAATTACAGGTTTATCATAATCACAGAACCGACGATCGATAAGGAAAATCGGTTCTAAATTGGACACCACGAACCGCACGACGACACGACAGATGGTCTAAAGAAGCTAGGGTTTGGATATGGGAGGCAAAGGATCACGTGCCCTGGCGAGCCTTTTCTAGCAGTTGACAAATACAGACTGATCAAACATAATTAAAAAATATTGAAACTCACAGCAACAATTTAAAGCCTTCCACGTTAAATTTTCCACATAACAGAACACAATAGATTTCAAAAGATGTTTTAATTACATCCACACACAAGTTTGGTCGCGAGTTATGTCAGTATCTTATCTTGCTCCACTAATCGCTAAGACGTACCACTCATTAAGATAAGCCGGTAACGAACGTAGGTTATAGTTATGATGCGACCTACAATATTACTTTGTACCTTAACGACGAATACGTATCCGACTATTATTATAAATATGAAAGTTCATGAGGACGGATTTTAATAAAAATAGAGTATCTAATATAGCATAGATCAGAATGACACAAAGACGTCATTATCCGACTACGACATGTGACCTCACAGTCTGTATCTGTTTCAGCCTTCACGACTACACTCGTACTATTGACCCGAACTCAGTAAAATATGATGTTACTTGGATTTAAGAGACGGGCATACGTCGGAGCACGTCATTGTCGAAACACATACAGTTTGAACAAACCTAAAATAAAAATAATCATCACGACATTCCGGGGTGGTCAGAAACTGGACTTTAAGAAGCTGATTTACATTTGGCCAACTTTACAAACTTAAACTTTAAAAATAAAAATAGTAAACAGATAATAGTGTTATCGGCTAGAACCTTAAAAAAATTCGCTCCATAAAACTATACTAAGTACAAGCTATGGTGACTATTTTTAAAGTTATAAATGTTTACAACTACTTTTTAAGGGTGAATTGCCTTAATTTATTGTCAATTGTAATATTTTAGTAGGACGGTGATTCAAACATTCCTTAAGATTTAAGTATGTCTTAAGTTTAGAAATTAGTATGAGCCTTAAAGTTAAGGAAGCCACGTTGAAAGTGGTACAATACTAGCCGAAACTCACATTGAATTCGATCTGATGTGAGCAACAATATTGTTTTGACCTGGGTTTTGATTTCAAATATTAATTATTGACCCTCTGGGCTCGGTAATTCGGACTCAGTTCATGCTTTTTCTTACTTAACACTCAAGTTCAAAATTATTTCGAGCGTGAGACTATAAATTCGTCACAATAAAATTTGAAGTAAACATTTTCATATTAGTGTTTATAATCCTTTACATATATGTGTTTATTAAACTTTTTAAAATCTTTCAACTTAAAATAATTTATCGTATGTCATTGCAATAACTACACAAGTCACATACTTTTCTTTTTTAAACTATTCTTTAAAATATATTTTTATTAACTAACCTATTCAATTTTAAATCTATTACAATAGGTAATATTTTAAAATGTCAAAACAGCCATCATTGCGTGGCTTTAGTATAGTCGTAGTTGATTGTGTCGAGCGCCTGGTTTCCCCCAGTATTTTACACGCCGATGTTTTATTGGATTTCAACAAATTGCATTGGTTTTAATTCAGTGAATCCATCAGACTGGAAGCTTGTACTAGTCAAGTTTATCCGTTGTTTTAGCAGAACAATAACCATATTGATATTTATATGCTATCGTTTTCAAACTATTCAACTTTATAATCTATTTAGCTTAATCATTAAATTATTACAATCTATAACACAGTTTAATGACAACATATTCGGCAGTCGAAATGTCAGTGACAAAGTTCGGCTCGCCATACACAATGCAATGTTAGTACCAACACTGATGTATGGAAGCGAGACGTGGATATGTCAGAATACGCATGAGAGTAGGGTTAATGCAGTAGAAATGAGGTCGTTGCGTCGCATATGCGGCGTCACTTTGGCGGACCGCATATGTAACGTCGAAATACGGAAAATGGTGGGTATAAAAGAAAGCATAGGGACAAAAATAAGGAAAGGCATGCTACGATGGTTCGGGCATGTTGAAAGGATGAGCGATGAAAGATTGACGAACCAGATATATAATGCGAAAGTTGTAGGTGAAAGAGGCCCTGGCAGACCGAGACTCACATATCACGATCAAATAAATAAAACACTGGCTGAAGGTACATTAAAAAGCTTTCGTAACAAAAGGGCATGTATGAAGAGGATGATGAATGTCGACGAAGCGAAAGAGATATGTCATGATCGTGTCAAGTGGCGCTCAATTGTCTCTGCCTACCCCGCAAGGGATCTGGCGTGAAGATATGTATGTATGTATGTAGCTTAATCAAAACTATTTTTACACACCTTATTCAATTATGTTTTTAATGAGAGGAGTTTGTCCGCTTTGTGGTAACCCACTCAAACCGGCATGTCAGTAGTCACTACAACACCACGTTCACATGCCTCGGAGAGCACGTTAATCCGACTGTACGGTTTAACTAATTGTTTGGGTCGTTAAGAAATTGACAAAAAAAAATACACCAGAGCCGTGGGTAGAGTAGGTAGGTCAAATTCTCCAGAAACATGTTCTGAAGGTTCATATCCAGCAGTGGATCTATGTGTTTTAGGGATTGTCATTATAAATAAATCTTAGGTATTTACTAGTTTAGTTTATTAATGTAAAAAAAAAACTAGCTCCAAGATTGGCGGTAAACCCTTTATTGTTGAAAGGAGACACGGGCCAGTAGTAAATAAATAGATAATACCATAAATAATAATAATAGCATTATTTATCAACTATAGGTTCGTCTTTCTATTATAAATAAATATTCAAAAAGTTATAATTTAACAGAAATGAAATATTTTTATTTCGTTAACAATAAAACTTTTGTGTACAAAAGAGCTTTGTAAAAATTTATTGTAAATTCAATTTATTTCTGGCTGAATACTATTTTAAAACAAAGGAGTCCCGACCTGAATAATTTGTATGTAATATTTTGGTGCAATATTATACGAGTCAGCATTGTTATACTGGAAACAATAAACTTCGTTAAACAATAGTTACGTTAAAACATGTTCATCTGCCGTATGAAATTGGAAATCTATTGATTTCATGAATGCCTGTTTCGTAGAATGATAAACATGTACAAATAAATAAAATATATACGCCTTTAGTTCACCGACGTATCTCGCATACGGCAGCGAAATAACAAAAAAAAAGGAATTGTATAGCAACGATTCATATGCTGTACCTCACTCAAACTATAGCGACACTTTTATTGTTGCATCCTTATCGGTACTTTTTGACATGTAACTGCGAAATTATACCGAAGCATATGATTTGCTTTTCGTGGTTTGCACCTTAAGGCGTTACCCCATGTTCATTCCGTCTGTACAGTTGAAAGGGCGGCATGCGCCAACGTTATTTGAACGGCAGCATACTAAACCTGAACTAAATAAGACTAACCACGTATAATCCCAAAGCGTACTATTGTTTCGCATGTTTCGCTACCTCAATGGCTTCGCAACTTTTGGTTTTATACATTTACAAGTTATTAAATGCTGAAAAAAGCATACCTACGAAGAAATTATATTAAAAAAAAACAAATATATTTATAATATAATATTGAATAATTAAATATTATTTATTAATTTAAATATAAATCGTATCCGCACGGCATGGTGGCATTATTGCCGCATTTCCTCGCTGAATCCAACCTTCTTGTCACTAGAGCAGACAATAAGACGATGGGTGATGTTTTTTTAAAATGTTTTAGCGCTTGGACCCCACGGGCCTAAAGTCTCTACAGCAAACGGCACAAACACGTAGTCTTAGATTATAGATACGTATTTGCGCCGCTTGCCAGACTCTGCGCTTTCAGCTGTTCATATTATCAAAGCCGCTACAACACAGAATCCTAGACCTTTGCTGCTGGAAATGGGGCTTAAAGAAGATATATTTTTTTTATATACTGGGCACAACATGCGACACCGTGCCCACCATATGGTAAGCGGTACGCGAGGACCAAAAATGGGAGCAACTGACACCAGCTTCAGACGACCGAAATCAGTCCCTACCACTATGCCGGCCTATAAAGATTTCTGCAGGTATTAGCTTTCTCTCGTCACGCTGTGTAAAAGTAGAGTTTAAGTTAAGGCTAACCCTAGTCTTAACTTTGACTTTGGTATTGCGCAAGACCAAAGTCAAAGGTTTTTGTTTGAATTGTAACTGCTTCGCGATTTATTTTTTTAGGGTTCCGAGTTTATCCTCATGAAATATTTTCAAAACTACCTACTTTTCCGATGTGGCACTGACGATTTTTTTTGCTCTGACAAAGTTGATTGTATTGATGAATAAAAGCATCATTGTAAAGCGTTATACTTTTATAGTGTGTTGTGATACTCTCATGTTTGTCAAAAAGATCTATAACTATTTCACGTAAATCAGACCAGTAGTTCTCAAAATGCATGCATGCCGGCAACCACTAAAATCTCACAAGGTTTCAATATATATTTTCAGTCAGAAAAAATTTTTTTTGCGCAAAACCAATACTAAAAACAAAATTAGGAATGCAAGACAAAGACCATCTGATCTTGCTTTGGGCAATACTATGTAATACATAAAAAAATAATATTAAATGGAAAATGCAAAAACCTTCTAAACTTTAAAAATTTATTATAGATAGAAATTGTTGTAATTTATACATAGATTATCCATTCCCACAAAGTGGCTTTGAAAATTAAGTGGTTTTTCGAAGAGTGATCCCGAAACGTGCTTAATAACAAGTCGAAAACAATGCCACGAGTAATACCTATAATGCCTGTATAAACCAAGGATGCCATTGTAATTATTAAATAGAGATATAATTATAAAATGTACTTTATAAAGTTCAAAATTAACATTCATTTATTACAACTAGAAAATTTACATAAATTTTCCGGATAATTAGACCTTCTTTCGCCACGCAATTTGTCTGGATCGCGAGGGTCAAATGGTTATATGCTATTGTATATCTTTTATCGCGGGCTTTGAGCGCGGCGACCGAGTCAAGAAATTCCGTAACGAAAATAAACCTAACACCCCCCACTCCGACCGGCACAGTGGTGCGGCGTTGAAAGCCGTGCATCGTCTAACGTCGTTTCAGTTCGGCAGACATCGGCACGGTGTTTGTGTGCGTGCGACTAGACGTATGCGTGTAGACTAGCTTCTAACTGCTCATAATTGATTCTATCTCTTTTAGACACAATGCTAGGTGAGACAGCGTGCCACTTGGCCGCGTCCACGAGTAATATTAAAAACTTGAATTAAGAATCAAAGAATAAAAAATACTGCATAAATAAAATAAATAAATTATAATTGTATAAATTGATAAAAAAATGCTATGCAATAGCTTTACCGCGGCAGTCCCCGAGTGCCAAACGTATTTTATTTTTAATTTTAAATCCATTAGTAAATAAAATTTGATTTCACGATTACTATTTGAAGTATTTTTAAAATATTGTATTATTTTATTATGATTTTAAGCGATAAGGGAAAGAAAACCGTAACGGATTTTTTTGTAACAGGCATTAAAATATTTATGACCGGTAAAAAAGTGTTTTATTGTTGTCGAAGAAAATTACGAAATATACGTAAATAATTTATTGTTAATATTTTAATACATATGACATGTTAAAATAAAATAGACAGTAAGGTTATGTCCATATTATTAAAAATAGAAGCACATTTCCATTGCAACAATAATAACAGTTCAGTACTTTCCTAATGTTAAATAGTTTTCCTCCTGGTAATGACGTTTTATGCTATTTTCGTAAAGTATATAATAAATAATTAGCATTTGCGATTATTTAATTCCTGGCATCTTCATTATTATTTGAACCCACTTTTAAATGTTCAATAACTATTAATGCTAAATGCGTAAAGCCCGAAAACGTGCTATTTTAGAAAAAAAAAATATTGAACCAATTATTGAAATCGAGAGTAGCGGCTTAACGTGTTAAAAGGCGTAAACGGTGTAAAAAGATGTAAAAATAAGAAAAGTGTTTTAATTAACCTTTATTAGAGTAAGGGTTAAAAAAAGGCTGTCTCAATAAAGACACGAATTACCCAGAAAAAGTATTTTTAATAAAAAATCTCGTGTTCTATTAAGGGTTAAGGAAACATCATAATTATTAATACATACGCCTAGGATGAACCTCAGTATATATTCGATACTCGGGTTAAACTAACATTGTTAGAAATAACTTTGGTAACAATTCTATCAAAGGAAATAACTGGAAACTAGATTACGCTGTATGTTCCGACCAGTTCTACCAAACCATTGAAATACAAATTAGTTAGGCTATTGAATTTCAGTGAATAAGTTAGTTACAGTAACTCATAGTAAATGCATTTATTGTAGTAGTTTTACAAATTAAGCTTGATACTAGGTGACTTTGTATATACGAGTATATTGTATATTGTACATATTAGTCTAAAGTAAGATTAGACTAATATGTGGAAATATTGATAGAGTTGAATTCTATTAAATGGAAAGCTGGTAATTATTTCTGCCAACGTATTAGCTTAGCTATACAGAGGGGAAATTTTGCCAGTATTCTTGGCACGTTAAGCCGTCGGTCCCGGTTCCACACATACTATCTTAGGGTATCGTTAAAAAAATGACATCGAAAATTTACATCAAACCCTCACCAATCCGTCTGGCCAGCGTGGCGAGTGTATGCCAAATTCTCCAGAAATCTCAGGAAGGCCCTACAGTAAAGGTCCATACGGGATGTGATGAACGATTACACATCTGGCATTTTTCCAAAATGGTTTTTTTATCTTATTAAGAAATACGCTTATTAAAAAATACTTATCAGATCGGGGTTGGCAAACATCATGATGAATATTATTATGCTTTGAGAAGCAAATGGCAACCGAGATAGTGTGTTAAGTGCACATATAAACAAACATTTGGTACATTAGACAGGCGTAATTGCGAAGTGCACAATTTCTGAATCAATTCCAACAGAGCAATGGAATTGCAGTTGAGTGCACATACATTTATTCCCTTTGTAACAAAGTGAAGCGCAGAGAAGCTTATCTAGATTCACGTTCGTAACATCACGGCCGAAATCCCTAGCTGGGTGGTCAGAAACTACGCTCATTACTCACATTTAGCCAACGTTACAATAGACCCACAGAGATATAACGCTACGATATATGTATGAGCATACCAACCTTAAGAAATATCACAAATACATAAATTATTGTGTCCCGATCAGGAATTAAACCCGGTTTCGTCTAAATCTGCGGTTGTAACCACTAGACAGTTAGTAAAATGACAGACAGACAGTGGGGTCGTCCAGGCCTGGATGGCTAATGGGCGTTTTCCCCGGCAGGATCTCAGCGGACAACCACGCGCCGGTAATTCATGCACTTTTGGTGCTGGGCGCCACGAACCCAGAGGGTCTAGGTTCGACTTCAGCTCTCCTTCAAGAGCACTTCTCTAGGAAGTGGTCAACCGTTAGGGGGCCGAACGCAAGACGGAGCGATATTCAGAGGATGCTTGAAGTGTCCGTTGTAGGCCCAATAGTACATACGTCTAGTCACGCCGACGACAAATTGCTCAATAGTAGGCATCTCCAGATCGCGAGCTAGGTAAAATATATAACTGTATTAAAATCTCGTTGCAAAAATATACCCGCAATACACTTAGGCAAAATTAATAATCACAGAAACAGTAAGTCAAATGGGAACTGCACCTACGTGAATCATTCTTTCAACGGAATAGGGGTAATAAAGTTGATTGATTTAAAAATTCACAAGAATCGTCTGTACGATACAGAAATAACTTGGTAGATTAATAATAACTAGGGTTGGTATATTAAATATATTATGACCGTTGTATTAAATATCACATCCTCCCCCTTTCCCTTAGACGTAATGATGTAGCAGACCTGACCCTTCTTATCAAAAATAAAAAAAATAAAGTATCATCACGACCGTATCCTTTTCGAGGTGGTCAGAAAACACGCTTTTTAAAGAAGCGGATTCGCATTTAGTCAACTTTACTATAGGCCAAGGGCCAAGCAACCTGCAGCCCTATTATGTTACTTAAGCGCAAACGTTATATAATGGAATCCGTTAACCATATATACACACATCAAAAAAGTCTAGGGATCAAGCATGTTTATGCGGATTTCTTGTGATTGAGATGTGGCTTTGTAATAAATTTATGATTTTATAAATTTATATGGATCCTTTTTGGTGCATTTCATAATTTAAAACAGGAACTGTCAATCAAATTCGAGTAAAAGATGAAAATCAGCTGTCAATATTTTCCCTATAAAAACATAAGACGCATTGAAGACATTATTAGTGCTACTGTTTCCCTACTACTGATTAAAACCAACGTTATTATGGAGCGGCGACGTCATTTAAGCAGGGAAGAAATGATCAGAGCCGTGGGAATGATAGAAGCTGGTTCCCGGCAACGTACTGTGGCTTTAGCTCTGAATACAAGTCAGAGTGTTATCAGTCGACTTTGGACACGTTACCGAACCACTGGTACCGTGGCTGAGCGCGATGGAGGACGGTATCGCTGCACCACACGGAGACAAGACCGATACATTCAAATCACAGCTCGAAGAACTCCAACAATAACCGCCATGATGTTAGCCGTGAGCCTTCATCGCTCTTCAGGGAACTTAATTAGCGACCAAACAGTCAGAAACCGCTTGCATGAAGTGAACCTTCATTCCCGAAGACCGCTACGGGTACCACCTATAGCAATGCACAATCGTAGGACTCGATATCAATGGGCTCTTGAACACAGAAATTGGACAGAAGAACAATGGCGTTTCGTGTGCTTTTCTGATGAGTCTCGTTTTGGTATGAGGCCGGATACAAGACGTATACGACACTGGAGAACCCCTGGACGCCAACAGCGATTAAAATCCTGCCAGGAAGTCCATCCTTATAGTGGTGGAACCATCATGGTATGGGCGGGTATTTCGATCGGCGGAAGAACTGAGTTGATTTGGATCAGAGGCAACCTCAACGCTCAAATTTATGCTGAGACGGTTGTATCAGACGTCATCGTTCCTCTACAAGTGCATATCGGTCCCTTATTTCAGTTAATGCATGATAATGCACGACCGCACACCGCAAGAGTTGTAAGACAGACTCTCGCCGCAGCTAACATCAATGTCCTGCCCTGGCCTGCTCAGTCGCCAGACTTGAACCCGATTGAGCATGCATGGGATATTCTTCAGAGAAGAGCTCTGCCGAATATGGAGGGTATCCAGTCGCAAGAAGACCTTTTTTTGTTGTTGCAACGAACATGGGCGGCCATTCCACAGCGTGATTTGGATGAACTCATTTTGAGTATGCCAAACCGATGTTCTTGTGTTGTTAGTGTTCGCGGTAGAAACACGGATTATTAATTGTTTAAGTTACCCAATAAAATTAAAAAAAAAAACTGTTATTTCAGTCTTTTTTTCGAACTTTAATGTTAGTGGTTCAAATGTCAAAAATCCCTTTATTAGGAAAATGGCAATTTTTTTTACTAATGCAAAGGTGACTTGGTTTATCGTTACTGTAGACAAACGAAAACATTTTATTTGATCAATCCTTAAAGAAAATTTTAATGAATATCAATCAGGAGAAAAGTTATTGCAAAAATATATGTTGATCCCTAGACACTTTTGATGTGTGTATATCACGCTATTAAAGTTTATATTTGCACGGCCGCTGTCAAGGAGCGTTTATAGAGTTGAGAATTGAATAATATTTTGTAATTATGACGCAAGTTCTGTCGTAAAAACGAAAGCCACTAATAACGTTTGCGACTAAGTAACAGAATAGATGTGAAACTGCGGCTCTTTAGTTTTATACGTAAATATTATTTATTTTATATTAAAAAAACAAGCGTTCTGTATCGATTAACTAGGATTAGGCACCATTTCTATCTCTCAGTCACTTGTACTTGCTTTTCACCGCACCCCTCCCCCGTGGCTAGCGTCGTCACTGTCGTTTTTATTGTTGGCATAATTTTTTGTGGCTCTTTAAAAACATAGAAATTTTGTAAATTTAATTTTTTGACGGTTCCGACTCTAAAGCCGACCCCAGCTATATGCCCATCATGAGAAGTGGCAAGCTCTTCGATGTCTCTAGCGTCCCAAACTCGAGAAATATCACAAATATATTATTGTCTCCCAGCGAGGAATCGAACCCGGACTGCGTCTAAATCCACAGACTTACGCTAGACTACGGAGGCAGTTTATTTTAACAAAATTGATAGAGGTATTATCGACTGTCCTGCAACCCTATTTTATTACTTAAGCGCAAACGTTATATAATGGAATCTCTAAAATAACTAAAACTGTCAGCTATAAAACGCTATTAAAATTAATACATACATAAATACATATCTTCACGCTAAATCGCTTGCGGGGTAGGCGGAGACAATTGAGCGCCACTTGTCACGGTCACGACATACTCGTACCTAACTCTTTCGCTTCTTCGACATGCCCTTTTGTTTCAATGGCTTTTTAATGCACCTTCAGCTATTGTTTTATTTATTTGATCGTAATACGCGAGTCCTGGTCTGCCAGGGCCTCTTTTACACAACTTTCGCATTATATTTCTGGTAAATCTCTCTCCACTCATCCTTTCAACATGCCCGAACCATCGGAGTATGCCTTTCCTTATTTTTGTCCCAATGCTTTCACACCTACCATTTTGCGTATTTCGTCATTACGTATGCGGTCCGTCAAAGTGACGCCGCATATCCAAAAATTTATATTGTCGTATAAAGGTTTTCACTACAAAATAACTTTTCGTATTAGTAGGTATATCTTTAAAAAATGATATTATCATATTATTTTTATATTTAAGAAAAAAATGCTTTTAAAATTGCCTTTAAGACTGCCTCCGTGGTCTAGCGGTTAAGTCCGTGGATTTAGACTTGGAGGTACCGGGTTCGATTCCTGGTCAAGGCACAAAAATATTAATTTATTTGTGAGATTGGTTCGCTGGAGACATCGAAGAGCTTGCCACTTGTCATGATTGGCCTATAGTAAAGTTGGCTAAAAGTGAATCCGCTTATTTATAAGCGTGGAATCGGTCGTTCATACTTTACTATGATACTGCCTTTAAAATTATAACGTGTGTAATAATACTATGTTTAATGTAATTATACTAGGTGACTTTGTATGATCTTACGTTAGATTAATATGTGATTCTATTGATAATTCTATGATTGAAACAAGTAACTTTTCCTAAGAAAACATATCTCGGAAACGACTTCTTTTGCTTCTCCATACAAATTGGCTATTTTAAAATTAACAGTTTGTATGGAGAAGACATTTTTTTTGTCATTCTCGACATATAGTTTCTTACGATAAGTTATTTGTTTCTATTAATAGAGTAAACAATGTGGCTGCTGATCTTGATCGGTCTTAGGGCACCGGTCCGTAGCTTGAGTGCTTCTGACCCTGTGTGTATCTTATGTGAATAGTAATTATAGACAGAACAGTTATGATTTAGATATTAGCTTGTTTTGCGATAGTATTTATTTCGGAAGCAAAATGGTTTCAAATTGTGTATCTTAATACAATATAATAAATATCTGTGCAAATGTATAATTATGTTGTTGTGTCACTTTCAATATAACAGTAGTTGCGTTGCACATATGTATAACCCTTTTCGCTTTATTATACATATTTGGTAACTTAGTCATTCAAGTATTTTTTTATTTAATTGTATTTGCTTTAAGTTACACTAACAAAATATTTTAAAATTATTACCTGGTGAAGATGGCGCCACTTGTCATACATCCAAACCAGTCAATTGCGGCTGTGACAGAACTGATCCCAAATAAGGTCATTTCTCAAAGAGGTACCTTAACTGACCTCCCAGGAGTCCAGAGTCTATTAGATTATTTTTTGTAGGGATACTTGAAAAGTCTAGTTTATCACAATAAACCCACAACTTTGGCGCATTTGAAGCAGAACATCGTCGCAGAAATGGCAGCGATTTGGGAAGCTACGTGTAGGGGAGTAATGAACAATTTTCGCGTAAAATTGGAGGAGTGCTTGCATATAATAATTTTCCATTTATTAATCTACAATTAAAATATTAATAAATGGTCTTCCAACAGGGACTTCCAAACTTTGACAGTTGATAACGGCCATCTTTGTTGAAGCTAAGCTAAGCCAAAGAAGGACAATTCGCTCACGCCACTTCGACTCGCTACTAGTGGGCTCAATATCACATACACATCGGAGGACAATGTGACTATGACTCGTGGAGGCCGCTCAAAATCAGCCGAAACCTGTAACAGGAACGCTAATGATATAACATTATTGACGTCTGAAATACGTCTTTTAAGGCAGGAGGTTCGTGATCTTAAAACGCAGAACGCTGAGATTGCATTGTTGAGGAAAGATTTCTTAGCTTTAAAACAACATGTTAGCGAAATTTCTACAACGCACAAGCAAACACTTTCGGAGTACGACTCACAGCTGGATGCGCGCGACCGTGAAATTGATGGACTTAAGAGTACTGTTGAGGAACTACAGCGCACGGTTAATAGCCAAGAGCAAACGGGCCTCAAAAATGAGTTAGAGATCGCTGGGATTCCTGAGAGCATCACCGAAAACTTGATGCTCTTAACCATGCAGATTTCCAGGACAATTGGTGTCGAACTTTCTGAAGGCGATGTAGATTGTGTTCAACGTGTTGGACCCAGAAGACTCGGAAGCAACAATCCTGGTGATACAAGAATGCCCCGTCCGATAGTAGTTAAACTTTTGAGAAACGCTAAGCGCAATGAAATGCTAAAGGCCGCAAAAGTAAGGCGTAACCTGTCTTCAGAGCACATTATTCCCGGTACTGCTTACACTATTTATATCAATGAAAGGCTTACTAAACTGAATAGAAAACTGTTTCATGAGGCAAGAATGCGAGCACATAAACATGGGTTTCGGTATTGTTGGATTCGAAATGGGGGCATTCATGTTCGCAAGGCTGAGAAGAAGCCAGCAATACTCATCAATTCTGAATACGACCTGGTCCAGCACGTCGGGATGCCAGTCTCAACACCTACGGTCACAGTCACAGCCAGCATCTAATTACATTTTAACGCAATACTGTATCTTAATTATATATACAAAACTTATGTCTATTGTATTTAATTTATATTCGTTATACAACAAACTATATTACATTATACAAAACAATAGATTACATTATATTATTTTTATATTACTTCATATATTATATATTTATTATTATTTATTATCTGCCGGAGTCATACATCCTAATTCGAAATTAAAACTTAATAATGATGAAATCATTGTCAATGCTTATTTGCTACAGTTAAAGCATAATTACATACTCAATTACTACGGATTTAATTTATCTCCTAAACACAAATTATTGTATTCTATGTGGCTTATTCTAATCTGTTTCAAAATAACTAACTATCATAAATTTTCATTTTTATTGAATATTTTGTTATATTTTAAATATATTAAATGGAAGCACAAAGTATAGAAAGTGAATTGGATCAACTCTTATCTGTAAAATGCCATAAACTGTTTTCTCTGGAGAGCTGCGACTCAGTGCTTGAAGAGTATAACTTTAAAGTATTGACATTTAACATCAGGAGCCTAAACAAAAACTTTGACTATTTCTTAACCGCAATGAAGCGACTACGTATATATTTTGATGTTCTGATTCTAACAGAGTGCCGTATTAATAAAGATTCCATTATTAACCAAATCAATGGCTACACCTCATACAGAACAGATAATTACATAAATCAGAATGGTGGTGTAGTTATCTATGTTGGAGACAAATGGTCAGCTACCTCATATGAACCTGAATTTAAAGACGGTAACTGTCTTGTGGTTAGGATTGACAAAGGACCTACCATAATTGGAACATATAGATCACCCTCAATTCATGGTATTGATAACTTTATCATTTCTTTAGATAATCTTTTAAATGTTAACGCGTAAGAAAAGTGTCTCATTTTCGGAGGTGACATAAATATAAATATTTTGCCTGAAGTTGTTGACGCTCGAAAGGATAAATATCTAAGTTTAGCTGCAGAACACGGATTAATTCAAGCTATTGACAAGCCAACACGTATACATACGTGTATAGACCATTTCTTTATAAGAACCGAGCTTCACTTCGAGACAATTGTTTGTACTACGGACATAACAGACCATGACGTTGTTATGCTGGGTGTGAAAACAGTAGAAGACAAATCAGGACGAAAAAGAAACCGAACAATCATTAAAACGGATTACAACGAATTAGCTTCTGACCTAAGAAGTTTGGATTGGTTAGAAGTAATAGATAAAACTACACCTTCAGAGGCGATTGTCTCATTTATGTCAATACTTCAAACACACATAGATAAACATAGTCATGAAGTTCATCTAAGCCGGGCAAAAATTATCTTTAAGCCATGGATCACTCCCGGGATTATTCGCTGTATTAGGCATCGAGACAAGTTGCACGCCAAACTTAGAAAACGCCCTACTGATAGCATACTTAAAACTACTTATAACAGGTATAGGATTTTTTGCAACAATTTACTGTACCGCCTTAAAACAGCATATAAAAAGCAAATGTTGGAGGAGAGCAAAGGTAATCCTAAGAAGCTGTGGAATAGTATTAGAAACATATGCTACTCATCAAAGAAACTAAGCCATGCTAAGGAACTGATAAACACTCCCAATCCCTCGGTGACCCTAGACAATTGTAACAATTACTTTGCTACCATCGGTCAAAATCTCGCTGATAAAACACTGAACAGACTCAAGACAACCGAAAAAGATTTAAGTAAAAGCATAAAACTAAACTTTAATAAACCGAATTCATTTTTTCTGCATCCCACCGACATAAACGAAGTTAAGATGCTAATTAGAGGTCTAAAATCTGATAGCGCACATGGACCTGATAATGTTGCGAACCCTTTAATCAAACAACTGGCTGACTATATTGCCTATCCACTTACTCATATATTTAATACCAGTCTCGCAACTGGCACTTTTCCAGATGTGTGGAAGATATCCACGGTTTCTCCAATTCACAAAGGTGGACCAAAAGACATACCAGGAAATTACAGACCCATATCTCTCCTGAGTTCCTTATCGAAACTGCTGGAAAAAATAGTTAACAAGCAGTTAATCAAATATTTGGAAAAGCATGGACTTCTCTCCGAAAGACAATTTGGTTTCCGTCACAACATTTCTACGGAAGATGCTACCTCATTACTTACAAGTATTGTAACTAATCATTTGGACAAGGGGCATTCTTGTATTGGGGTTTTTCTGGATTTGGCGAAGGCCTTTGACACTGTCTCAATCCCTATTCTACTCAGAAAACTAGAGCAACTAGGTATAAGAGGACTTCCGCTAGAGTGGTTTAGGAGTTATCTGACAGATCGAAGACAGTGTCTCAGGGTTGATGCACAGCTTAGTAACCTGCAACTGTAAATTTCGGCGTGCCCCAAGGCAGTATATTAGGACCAACTCTCTTCATAATCTACCTAAACGATATGCTTGAGCTACCACTTAAAAACGCTGAGATAATATGCTATGCGGATGATACAGCTATTATTCTTAATGACAAAAGCTGGAAAGGCGTCTTCGCACAGACCGAAAAGAGCTTGGCCGTGGTTACCAAATGGCTAGATGAAAATCTGTTAACCTTGAATACGGACAAGACCAAATTTATAGCGTTTCACATCTCAAAAATCAAAGCACCCAGTTTAAACCATACTGTTAAAATACACAGATGTTCTGATTCTCTTGAGTTCGTGGAACCCTGTTCCTGTGCCAAAATAGAACGCACGGCATCTATTAAATACCTAGGGCTAGTAGTAGATGAAAAACTTGTATTCAGGGAGCATATCACGGCACTTTCTGGACGGGTTAGAAAAATTATAAACATCATGAGGATACTTCGACATTCAGCTGACATTGGGCTGCTAAAATCTGTTTACCTCGCGTTAGCAGAATCTTTACTTACGTACTGCATCACAGCCTGGGGAAGTGCAGCCAAAACTCACATGATCCAAATTGAGAGAGCTCAAAGATCTGTGTTAAAAGTAATGACTAGGAAACCCTATCGATATCCAACTTATGATCTGTATAAAGAGTGCGAGGTTCTATCAGTGCGCCAACTATATATATTTAAGGCAGCGGTGTCTGCTCACAAGTCATTCATAAAATCTCCTAAATTCTCTAGTCTAATCATGAAGCGCAAAGTGTGGATGCCTGTGTCTGTGTGTAGAACCGCATTCGCAACACGATTTAACAATTTTGCTTTTCCTTTTATCTACAATAAGCTACTAGATGTTTTTAACAAGGACCTAGCTAATGCTGCGGCTCGTGAGGCAAAACGTATTATTAGGCAATATTTATTAAAACTAGACAACGACGAAACTGAAAGGATATTACTGGCCACTAAATAAATAAATTATTTAATCAATGACTCATTGTATTTTATATTGTATTATATTATATTATATTATATTATATTATATTATATTATATTATATTATATTATATTATATTATATTATATTATATTATATTATATTATATTATATTATATGATATTATATTATATTATATTATATTATATTATATTAATGTTATATTGTATTATATATATTACACACACAGTAGTTTTAAGATTAGTTGTAGTTTACCTTTACTTTTATAATAAACCTACTAACTTTGTCTAGTGGTAGAAACTATCTGGAATTACCTTCAGGGCCCCTGCAGGACAAAACACTAGTGTGGGGGCCAACAAATGTCATTATTGTTCATTATTTTTTATCTGCCTAAATAAATATTTCATTTCATTTCAGCTACATCTGTGAAATTAGTTGTCATTTATTCAGTCTGTTTTGCCAAATCACCATGGACAAAATATAGGATTAAACAACACGTGCTATATTTTTTTTTAAATGGGTTCTGTTCGGTCAACGTACCGCGCGCTGCGCCCATCGAAAAATCTTCTTCATCGATGTGGCCCATTTCTGGATGAATAGGTACGTAAATAAACAAAATTTTCGAATTTGGAACATTGGTATTGTTCCAAATGAGATCCAAGAGGATCCAATGCGTCCCGAAAAGGTCACTGTTTGGTGTCGGTTTTGGGCTAGGCTGTCCATATTTCTTTGAGAACGACGTTGGCCAGGCCAACACTGTCAACGGCAAGCGCTATAGGTCGAGGATTGCAAACTTCTTTTGGCCTGAATTGGATGATCTGAACACCAACGTGTGGTTTCAATAAGACGGCGTACGTGCCACACACATGCCACATTGGATATTCTGCACAAACGATTTGAGGGCATGGTCATCTCACGTGAAGGTCATGTGAACTGGCCACCGAGATTGTGCGATTTGACCACGCTAGACTTTTTCTTGTGGGGTTTCCTTAAGTCGCAGGTGTATACGAATAAGCCAGCAGTCCTCAAAGCCAACATAACCTATGCCATCGGTTCAATTCAGCCTGATTTATGCGCCAGAGTCATGGCAAATTAGAAATTTCGGATGCGCTCCACCCAGACAAGCCGTGGCGGACATTTGAGCGATGTTATTCCAAACATAATGGCATCAATATGTCTTTTAATAAAACAATTCGATGATATCTGACACACACTTTGTTTTATTTAAATTTAAAGATAGGAAGCGATTAAATTATGAAAGACCCTTTAGTTATGTAAAAGATTTGTACTTTTTATTATATTTTCTGACCTAGGGGGCTATTTTTTTTTTTTTTTTTATACTAGCACGACATGTGACCCTGCGCCCACCTGATGGTAAGTGGCGCGCAGAGTCCATGAATGTTAGCAACTGGAATCAGACCCTTATATCCGACATCAGTCCCTAACACTATGCCGGCTTGACTAGATGCCTTTTCACACTTCGCTTGAAGGACTCCAGGTTATAGGAAAGTGGAAACACAGAGGCTGGAAGAGCATTCCACATCTTTATTGTGCGACAGATGTATGAGTCACCAAATTTATAGGTACGCGAAGGGATAGTGACTACGGTATGTGGGTGCATATTCTGACCTGTGCGTGTGGTTCGGTTGCGGAATGGGGAGGAAGGAATTAGGTTATAGAGCTCTTCAGAGCACTCACCATAGTATAGCCGGTAGAACACGCTCAGAGAAGCTACATCTCGGCGAAGCTGCAGGGATTCGAGAGTTCCAGATATAGTGGCATCGTCCACAATTCGAACAGCTCGCCTTTGTAGGACATTGAGAGCATCTGTGAGGTACTTGGCTGAACCATCCCAAAGGTGTGAACAGTATTCCACGCATGATCTGATCTGTGCTTTGTACAGCAACTTCGTCTGTAGCCTGTAGTATATAATAGAATCCGTTAACTATATATATATATATATATATAACTATATAGTTGATAAATACGGCCGGTGTCCATGTCGAGCGCTTATAGAGTTGAGAATTGAATAATATGTTGTAATTATGACGCAACATCTGACGTAAATAACGAAATCCACTAATAACGTTTGCGACTAAGTAACATAATAGGGCTACTGGAGTCCCTGTGTATAATCCAGTATAATTAACAATAATAATATAAAAGAACATTCTACTAGAGTAATTCTTGTTGTACTTTTACTATTATTAGCCAATAGAGAGTTTGTTTCCATTGCGTGTAATTGTGGGTCTGCTATATCAACATATTAAGCACTAGTACCTATCGCTTGGTGGTGGGTTATTATTCGATTCGAGTAATAAAATTGCTGAAAGTGGGCTGGTAAGCTATTATCATATACAGATGTAGGTATACGAGTACTGTGTTTATATATTTGCGGAAAGCAATTGAATGTTCGAGAATGTACTTTCTTATTTCTACTACCGCACTAATATTAGTTTTATCGAATACGCGGATACCAATATAGAGCTTATTTGATTCAAAAAATACTTTATTTTGTTGATTCTCAAGTTAATTACATTTTTTTTTTTTATTCTCAGGGCTTCGTAAATATTGCGTACGTACCTAAACAATTTTCTTACGTAAATAAAAAAATTGGACAAACACCTTGTACCCGTACCTTGGAAAGTACGTTGAGCCATTTTGGAATAGGCAATAGGCAGAGCGTAGCAAAAATATGAAACTATATTTTTCTTTTTTTTGGTTTTCCTTAAAAAAAAAATATATATATATTTAGGAAGGCATATCTCTAGCAGTCTCTCTCTCTGTGTGTGTGTGTGAACTCTGTGTTCTAGGGGCTTAAATAACGATGATCCTAAGCCAGACGGATTGGCGATTATATAACATTGTTTAACTTAGGGTACAACACGGAAAGTTTTTAGTCTAAAGCAAGTCTAATTTACAGCAAATTAGTTGGCATTGTAAATTGAAAAAAAAAAAACGTTAAATTAGAAACCAACGTCTAATCAAATGTCGGCGATATCTCACGCAACTGTAATGTTTATTTCTTAATCAATACAGCCGCCGAAACTTACCTAAACAAACACGCTTTATGTATAATGGAATCCTTTCACTATCTAAATATATGACAATCGTAATAACGTTTACAGCAATGGAATACAACTGGTTTTTTTTTTTAACTTATGTTATCGTTAAACATAAGCTTAAGTGCAAGAACCCGGGTTTAAAACTCAAATGAAAAAAGCTAAAATCAATCAAATTCAAAAGAAATATTAAAATAATCTATGAACAATATTTCAATATCATAAAACATGTCAAAAGATAATCAGCTTTTCAGCAACCAGCCGTTAATAATCTAAGCCACTAACAGACAATCTGAAAATCCTCTATTCAATACCGACTTGAACAAATTAATCTACAACTAATCTATCGTACCTAAATTATGTTAAACTATAATTATCATCATTATTATAATACACACATCTTATGAGGATCGTAAAATAATGTTACACATAACATACTCAACATTTTATGTTATTACTTAGGAATAAAGGGTTCGCAGTAAATTAAAACGAAATATTATAAAACATCTGAAAAAAGAAAGAGTATTTTTCACTAGAATTCAATTTCTAGAGAACTTTGGCGCTCGAAGTGTCTGTACTCGTATTTTTATTTTATAAAAGCAATTTCCAACGCGTAGCGAAATTCTCCGGATATTTCTTTAGAAAATATACGTTCGTTCAGTCTAAGAAAACCGTATACATAATTCCTAAATATTATGGGCCTCTTTTTTTTTTTTTTTTTTTTTTTTTTTTTTTTTTTTTTTTATTTATTTTAGAAAAAATCACAGCTTATTATATTAAACATATAGACAGAGTAGCAATAGTGGAACACAAGCCAAAGAGATTTTATATTATTTAGACAAAACAATTAAAACAGAAATAAGAGTAAAATATAGTTATTAGATTTAAATTAATAGTGCAATTGAATTGTGACTAGCAGAAGTAAAAGAATAATAATAATAATAAATAAGTGAAAACCAATAGGTTAATGATTATTTACCTAAGACAAAATGAGTGAATGAGAGGCAGGAGCAAAATTATACTATATATACGTGTATAGTAGTATTCGTATATTAGCAAGCGAAGTGTATTTGTAAAGTTAGTCCGGGATAAGAGTTGTCTTGATACTGCCTCCGGTGATTAGTTACGAGTAGATGTATCAGAGTAGAACATGGCTAAAACGTTAATATAGATAAGTCATTTACAGTAATCTAAACAGGTGAATGAATAAATGTGTGAAAAATGTATATATATACGATAGGTTATATATATATATATATATATTTATATCTATTCATTATATTATTATTATACTCAATTTAATTGTTTACCCAATAATGATTTGATTATTTATTAGTGTGCCGTAATTAGTTCTCTAGCAATTTTGATCTTGTTAACCAGGTTTATGACCTTATTAAGCTATAACACATTTTATTGTGCACCATGTCACAGGACAGCGATTAGGTGGAGCAAAAATTTTTAATTTTTATTTTATATGAACTATATTTTTTTTTTTTGTGAGTTTATTTATGTTCTAGTTTATTCATGTCATATTTCCTTTTCCATTTAGGCTCAGTATACATTAAAAAATAACTTACATTACATACAATCTTAAAAGGGTTTATTACTTTCCTATTTTTATACTTTACATTTTCATTTCATATAACTTGAGAACATTATATAAAAAAAAATACGTGTGGCACTCGGGGACTGCCGCGGTAAAGCTATTGCATAGCATTTTTTATCAACTTATGCAATTATAATTATTTATTTATTTATGCAGTATTTTTTTACGCAGTCAAAAAGCACGCTGTCTCACCTAGCATTGTGTCTAAAAGAGAGAGAATCAGTTATGAGCAGTTAGCAGATAGACTACACGCATACGTCTAGTCGCACGCACACAAACACCGTGCCGAAGTCTGCCGAACTGAAACGACGTTAGACGATGCACGGCTTAACCCGCTGTGCCGGTCGGAGTGGGGGGTGTTAGGTTTATTTTCGTTACGGAATTTCTTGATTCGGTCGCCGCGCTCAAAGCCCGCAATAAAAGCTATGCAATAGCTTAAAAAAAACACCTTATATTACTTGGATTTTTAGATGTACGTACGAGTAATACCTGGTTTTTCATTATGCGCATACTAAAATTAAACTGCATTTTTACGATCGGTGACCGATTTATGTCGCATGGCAATTCCTTCGTTTACTTCCCCTTTTGAATACAACCACATCTGAAAGACTTAGGTTTGATAAAATTACGTTTTAAACAGATTTAAGGGTTAGCCTGTAAAATATAGTCGCCAGCTGAAGAAAAAAGTTTACTTGTACATGTTAACGTCATATAAAGCCTTAGATATATATTTATATATATTTAATACAGAGCATGTCATGTAACCTCGCGCCCACCTAATGGTAAGCGGTACGCGAGGTTCAGGAATGGGAGCAACTGACGCCAGCCATTGGCGATCGACATCAGTCAAATTTTATTAAAATCAGTCAAGTAGTTTAGACGTGAAGACACTAACAGGGAGACACATATGTATATGGTCGTTACATGTGGCAGTCTGGTCATGACATCATATAGCCTATGTCAGTCCCGGGGTTCATGGAACTGCATGGAACATCTGCTAAATTTAATTACAATCAGTCCAGTATTACCACAGGCCCTAAAACACAAAGATCTATACCTCCACTGCTGGATATGGTTATCCATAAATTTCTGGAGAATATACACACTACCTACACTCGTCATGCTGGCCAGAACGGGTTGAGGAGGATCCGAAGTCAATTTCTAATGACAATTTATACTAATATTCTACAAATTGGTATTACTGGAACAGGAATTCACGGCTTAACGTGCTATTCGAGGCACGGGAAGGGTGGTGTTGTAAAGTGTTATCGATGGTAAATCCCGGGGTTCGACCTTCCAGTTTAGGGTTTAAAGAAAAGCGTTCTTGCAACCTAGCCCCCACCGACAGTCCAGTATTGGATTAGGCGTGAAAGACGGACATATATGTTTATACACAGTATGTATGTTTTACCGTTTCTATACTATATAAATTTATATGTAGGCGTAGGGCCGTTTTGGCCTGTTTTGGTTGCGGAATAGAGAAGAAGGGAAAAAGTTGTGGAGCTCTTCAGACGAATCACCTATTGTATAGTTTGTAGAACACGCTCAGGGAGGTCATATCTGGTCGAATCCGCTATCGATTTGAGAGTTTTAGACACTGTAGTGTCAACCACTATTCGAATCGTCCGTCTCTGCAGGACCCTCCATCGTTCCAGTCGCCGCTGTCATCGTCCCCCATTTCCCCCTTGATGGCTTTGCGAGTTTCCATCTTTATAAAAAAAAATATTGTAATTACATATTTCTGACCTTAATTTCTCCTTGATTTTCAGCACAGCAGGTCTGCAAATCTTTGAGAAGCAGCTGATACTTGGTTATTCTTTGCACTGGTTTTATGAGGTATGCGAGAAGTGGGTGTTCCAGTTTTTTTCTTCGTTGAACCCTAAAACAAATATATATACTTAGCAAGCACAATTTTGTTAAACAGTATAATTATATATTAGCATAATCTATCATCTTTCCGGATAATACTTAATATTAATTTAGACCAAAGTATGTTCAGAATAACGTTTCTGAATAGCTAAGTATTACACAGGTCACTGGACTCTGCTAAGCTGCAGGTCTTTTGCTAAGAGCTATCACTTTGGACAATTTTGCTACTTAGTCTTCCACTAGCAGGAGTATAATTGTTTTAAATAATTTTAATAATAACGTGTCACAAAAGTCTCTAATAGGTTTACGTGAATAAAGATATCAGTTGTCTAGCGGTTAAATCTGTGGATTTAGACTTTAAGGTATGGGGTTCGATTCCTAGTCTTTAGTAGATTTATTTGTGATATATTTAAAGTTTGGTACGGTAGAGACATCGACGAGCTTGCCACTTGTCATGATTGGCCTACAGTAAAGTTGGATAAACGTGAATCCGCTTTTAAAAAAAAACGTGGATTCTTACCACCCTGGGAGGGATACAGTCGTAATGATACTTTTTAAGATATTTTGATTTAGGCTTTGACTTTACTTCCATAGTGTTAACAGTCATAAATTATTATTGCAAAGTTAAATTTAAGGTATATTTCCTACAAATTAATTTAGTGTAGTATTGGAAATTAACTCTCGAATTAAATTGATTAATTAGTTTAGGTAGCAAAACAAAATATATGCAGTTATTTAAAAATAGACATAGATATTCCTAACTACCTTAAATTGAACTTTAACATAAAAAATATTAAATCAGACAGGTGGTAGGCGGACTGATGGTGGTAATTTGCCTAGTCTGCCGGGGCGGGAAAGTATCCACCATTCGTGCCGATAAACCCAGCAAAGTGTATCCACACGTTTCGGGATCAGGATCGAATTGCCATTATGCCCAGTCAAGCCGGCATAATGTTAGGGACTAATGTCAGTCATGAGTGTCTGATTCCAGTTGCTAACATTCATGGACCTTGCGCACCACTTACCATCAGGTGGGGTCAAGGTCACATGTGCTAGTATAATAAAAATATATATATACGAATATATATTAAAAAGAGAGTGTAATAGTCCAAAATTGTAATACTAACCTTTCAAAGTAATCGCCGGCATGTTGCACTACAGCTGCGTTGCTGTCAGGTTTATTTCGGCAATACGACACATACATGTCAAATTCTCTCGCCCAAGTCACAAAGCAATGGCCGACATCTTCTGGCATGGTCTCGTATTTGTCCAATTCACGCAAAAATAGCCTCTCGTGAAAGCGAAATATCTCCTCGATGTTGCCGAAAATTATCGCCTCCTACAACAAATCCAAAAGGTTACAATCAGAGATAAAACTTAAAATACATTTATAACATGAAAATCAGCTTTTAACTGAGATTATCTGTAGTAAATAGTTGATCTTACCTTGCCCTGTAAAGCTGCCGGAACGGAATTCGGGTCTGTTCTCATTTCGCGAAGATATCCAGTAATGCAAGTCTCTAAATCTTTTACATAAGCTCGTTCAGTTTGTAGTAATTCTGCCATTATGAATCTGTTGACAAAAAATACATGTTAAATACGTAATATATCCAACGTAACGCCAATGTTTAGGTAGTAATTAATTTGCATAGTATTCATTGGTTATAATAATAATAACAATAAAATTCTTAATTTCACATAATTTACAAATGCTGTGTACATGGGCGACTTAATGCCGAAGGCAGTCTCTACCAGTTAACCTTTGTGATGGTAAAAAATGAGGTAATAGGGTGATTGAGATTGAAAATAATAATAGTATAAAATAGTAAAAGTGACAGTCAAAGTGCATACCCTGTACAAGTTAGTGTATACACAGGAGGTCAAAACACATTGCTATTAAGTACCATTATATAAGGGAATGGGGTGTATCAGGCAAAGCTTTTTGTAGATGTCGCTAGCGGCAATGGTAACTTGTTTTACACCTATATCGCATCAATTTTATATGTTTTTGTAGTTTCTTATTTTTATAACAGAAAAATATATTTAAAATTAACGTTACCTACCTTAAATGGCGAATTAAGAAAGCGCACACCGTATTTAAAAGGAAAAAAGGTTGAATTAATAGAACGGCAATTTTGAGATCACCTTATTTTTGATTTCACTTGGAAATCTCGATTTGTGCACTTAAAAGCTACTCACTTCGGTATAATATCCAGAAAATAATGAATTTCGTAATAAAAATACAAGATTTCTATGCAACTGACAGTTATATTAGGTACCATCTATCATGCGCCATCTATCGTGATAAAAAGTTAGTGATACACCCCATTGTTTAATGATGGGAAAATTTGTATTAAATATATTTCTACAAATTTAATGATAGCAGATGCGTTGACTAAATCTGTTGCAAAACCTAATCATGTATTTTGTATCAATGGTTTAGGAATACGGTTAGATTATTATGTTTGTATATAAAAATATAAATCTGTTCCCAAAGATACAAGATACACACCCAATAGACACCAGAAATAAAGATAAGTTAACCCTGCCACAGTCGAGAATAAAGATGCTAAACCAAAGCCCATATTACATGACAATAAAAATATACAATAAACTTCCAAAATCCATAAAAATAAACCTACCCAAAAACAATTTAATAAGGCCCTAAGACAATATCTGGTGCAAAGCTGCTTCTACTCCGTAGAGGAGTATCTGTGTGTATAAACACTTATATTTAAAAAAAAAATGTTACAATTTCTATCTTATTTAGTTTGTAAGATTTTAATTGTTTTAATTTCATTATTAATATAAGAACTAATTTTAGTAAATTGATCTCCTAGTAAGAAACATTATATGTAAAACACCTAGATTTTAAGAAACATTATTGTAATGCCCGAACTGGGTCGTGTGCTGAAAATGTTATATTTTTTACCACATGAACAATAATTTTTTTGTCTTTGTCTTTGATTAAGGGAGGGTGTTAAATCTTAATCTATCTAGCATCTAGCATCATCTAGCATCTTTGCAATAAAAAGTCAATGTTCTGTCAGAGATGTCTAATATGTCAATATATAACAAAACTAGAAAAGTATTACTGATATTATCTACAATGGCTATGCAGTTTTTAATAAAATACATACAGTGGTCTGGAAACTGTAATAATAAGGTAAAGTATCATCACGACTGTATCCCGGGGTGGTCAGAAATGATGCTTTTCAAAAGCTGATTCAAATTCAGCCAACTTTCCTATAGGCCCAAGATGAAAGTAGCAAGATTGTCGATGTCAAACTCGAGAAATATCACAAATAAATTAAATAATTGTACCCCGACCAGGACTCAAACCTGTTAACCGCTAGACCGCGGAGGCAGTCGTAATAATATTGATTATAATAATAATAGTACTTACTCTTTTCGTCTAGCACTTCTTCGTTTGTCATCTTGCGCAGCGGTGGGTAGAGATTCTGCGCGTGCGTCGCTCAGGGCAGACTGCGAGGAGGCCGGCGAAGGGACAACCACTCCAGAATCACACTCGGCCTCACTTTCAGCACCCTCCATACTGCCACTAAACTCCGCGTATCTACAAACATTGGACTACATAAGACGCCTTTAAAATTGTAACAATCTGGTACAAAATAACTGAGAAAATCAAAAACCGAAACATTCTCATCAGTTGACCAAATAATAATAATATTAAATATTCCTATTTAAATGATAACGTGTTACCATATAAAAAAAAACCTTTCGCTATATTTTTATTTACTGGCAACCTAGTACTCGTTTACTAAACGTTAATTAAACGATATTTTATTTTATTATTTCTATTTTTTTTACTTTATTTATTTAAGGACATGGTACAGAATACATAAGTCCTAAACAATATACAAAATTTAAGCTAAATTAAGATTAAAGTATATAGGTAGATATTAAAAGATACAAAAAACATTTTTTGAAATAATATTAAAAATAATACAAGTAAGAACTAACTTAAGTAGATAACTAAACTTTAAACAATATTTAAATAATAAAACACAAATACAAAGTTATGTACAAAAGTAAATCAACATAAATAAAAGCTAACTTACTTTATTATTTCTAAAGTACATATAGGACTAAATATCTTGGCTGTCATTTCAAAAAAGTTGTTTTCTAAGCTAGTAAATAAAATTAATTTATATTTAGGAATATACAAAAAATAATTTTATGACTGCAAGAGTATTTTAAAGTATTATCATTACAGCTATTTAAATACTGAGAGACTACTTTAACCTCAATGCTGAAAATCTGTCCATTTCTGTCGAATTTGGTACTCTTGCCTACTATAATAATCACAATATAACATAATGAAATGAGATCAAAAATAAATTTTGTATATGTATTTGGAATGTATTTTTGTTTACCTGGCATCGACGGCTGCCACCCATTCCTTGATCTGGACGGCATGAGGATGGCCTTTCTCAACAAGTCCATCCGCGAGTTGGGCCAATAGTCGAACCCTTTCTCGGCTCTCCCGTGCGACTCCCGTGGCTATAGCAGCAGCTGCAGCTCCACAACGTTCCTGAGTCTCCCGAATCCATTCAACAGCCGCACGCGCAGACCTCTCGAACAAAGCATATTGCTGATATTGCTCCAATCGCTTCTTACGTACAGTCCAACGTTCCAAAACCTAACAAACAACACAAAAGATGCATTAGAAAGCCTGAACCCAAATTATTTTGTAACACTGTAACAGGCAAAACGATACGTATAGAACACAATAAATAAAAACTACCAATGGTTTTGTAAAGATAGCAGAGTAATAAATCGTTGCTTAGCATATAAAAATACTTGGTGGGAAAAATTATCACTCTCCTTTGAATGGGTTACAATTAAATTGAATTTAAAAACGCTGCGTTATCGATATTCATAACTTAAAATATTATTACAATTAGATATTTAGTTAATAAACATTTTTTAAAAAAAGTGTGGATTTTACCGATCTCATTACAACCGCAATCGTATTTTTATAACAAACTACGAAATGTATGCTTATATATTGCATGTCACTTTCTGAATGAGGCACCTCATGATTCAACATTACTAAGCGCGTCCGATACCATCTGACTATTCACATAACAAAAGCTTATTTTTTTATTTTACTAGCGTTCCGTGCACCGGCTTTGCCCGTGGAATATGCCCGTCTATGTGTGAACCAAACTTAAACACCCCCAAAATTTAGGAATGATTTTAAATGTAACATTTACTTTTTACCAGAACCATAAAATTGTTTTCCTTACAAATTTAAAATATAGTAATATATTTATAGAATGATAATTACAATACTATAAAAAGACTCAAGTAATTATTCGCTGCCCAGAGTATTACTATTAATTTATCTAAACAAGTGTTTCATTTTTTTATTAAAAATAAAATACATTCCATCCCTTAAAATTATAATTTTTGACTATCATTTTCTAATGGATGGTTGTATCCTTTAAGTAAATTATATATACCAAATTCCAAAACCCTAGCACGTATATTTGCTGTTGTAGGGCTGTACGTACGACAACTGTTCAGTCAGCCAGGACTTTGTTTTTTATATATAGAGATACATCTCGTATGACACTGGCAATGGCAATGGTTGATTTAACAACTATGTATGTATAACGAAATATAATATCTAATGTAAACAAAGCGTTGGATGTTGATCCTAATGAGTTTGTTTAAATTATTTCTTTCAGTGTTGAATTACTAAATTTCATCACAGGTTCAACTTCTAATCATAAACGCAATTAATTTATTATACTTTACTTTGTCTATAATCAGTATCAAAATAGGCCATACAAATAAAAAAAAAATGTATTCCCAATTCTTTATAATTTTGTCAATGTATGTAATCTATTGCTTTTATGCTGCTATTATTATTAATGTTTTTAATAAATACATTATTATGTAAATACCCAATGCTACTTTTAAACTAATACCCTTATTTTTGTATAACAAGTCGAAATAGAGTTAAACCTGGTAAGAATAGTTTGGAAACAGAATTCAAAATTCAATGTCTTATAAATTATTACTTATATTTTTATTCTGTATTTAATTAATTTATTTATAAGCTAAAACTGTATTAATAATAATTCACACAACCTGATGGTAAGTGGCAAGCGAGGTCCATGAATGTTAGCATCCGGAATTAGACACTCATAACTAACTTCCCGAAACGTGTGGATACACTTTACTAAGTTTATCAGCACTAGACTAGGCAAATTACCACCATCAGTCAGCCTACTACCTATTTATTTGCTAATGTTGTATCTACATACCTTGTTCTCTTGAGCGAGCAGAGTGTCTAGAATTGAGCGTGTTTGTTCGTGGTGAGCTTTACTCGACCCTGTTGTGTGGCCGTGGACTTGCGCCGAACGTGCTGCGTACTTCAGAAATGTTTCAGCAGTTCTTCGAGCCAAAGTACAAGCTTTTAAGAAAGCTTCCTTCTGCTCTCCATGCTTAACTATTAGTGCAGCAACCTGTGAAAAACATATTTTTTATAGTAATATTCGAAGCCAATTGTAGCTGGCAAGAGAAGGTTAAAATGTCCAGAAATATTGTCTGAAAGGCCGATCTTTAGCGGTCTTGGACTGTATAATGACCCTAGCTGTAATGATACGTCTATAGTCACAGAGGCACCTTATATCACAAATACCAAAAAACAAGAGGAGGCGAGGAGGCGAAGAGAAGAGGATAAGAGACGGGGAGAAGGGAAGAAGGGAAGAAGGGAGAAGCGGAGACGGGGAGAAGGGAAGAAGGGAGAAGCGGAGACGGGGAGAAGGTGAGAAGAAGAGAAGGGAGAAGCGGAGACGGGGAGAAGGTAAGAAGACGAGAAGGGAGATGGGGAGAACAGGAGAAGAGGAGACGCGGGGAAGAGAAGAAGAGGAGAAGCGGAGAAGAGAAGAGAGAAGGGAAGAAGAGGAAAAGAGAAGACGAGGGGAAAAGGAGAAGCGAAGAAGAGAAGAGGAGAAAATATCGTTACAAATTACAAAGACTTTGTATTGGTACAAATTTGCCTAAAAAATAGAGATTTGTTTTTTATTTACCTGCGCAGCTTTATCGTGATATTCTTCAGCAGTAGGAGCGGACGTAGACCCGCACCAGTCTTCATCACGCCTGTATTCCCTTTCCAGGGAGTCCAGGACAGAGCAAACTTGTTCAGCTGTCTTGTAGAAGTTTAACGAAGCAGTAACCAGCTTATGTCGTTCTTCGGCGCAAGTTACAAGCCTTTGCCAACGGTCTGTCACCTCTTCAGAGACCGCCCTGGTTTTAAAGTAAAAAAGCTATTTTAGGAACTTAAATATTGAACGTTTCAGGTTGCGTGATCCTTAAAGCCTACTTGGACTTTTTCTAGCAAAAAAATAAACAATTTTAAAGTATAAAGACCTATCGATACAAAAAAAACAGTCTAAAAACGTGCAAAACTCGTCGATGTCTCCAGCGTACCAAACTCGAGAAATATTACAAATAAATTAAATAATTTATTTACATTAATAAATATGTTTGTGCCCCGACCGGGAATCGAACCCGGTACCTCCGAGTCTAAATCCACGGAGTAAACCGCTAGACCACAGAGGCAGATTATTGGCAGATATATAAGACAGAGAAAAATGGCAAATATAATATGATTTAACTTCCTAGAAAGCTGATTGACAAGTTTTTAATAATCATTCGGATTTGAAAAATCTTTATTTTTTTATGTGCGTGCGAGAGCGATGCGAAGTTATCATCCCACCTAATGCTTAAAGAAAGAGTTGGTAACAAAACAAATATTTATTGCGAAACGAAATATTAAGTCACATTATTATGCCTTAACTGAATAATAATATTACAAACAAAATAATTGAGTAGTACCTTATAGTATGGGGGTCATAGTGATTAGCGGCACGTAAAGCATCCGCTCTATATTTGACTTGGACGGCACTGGCATGGGTTTTTTCAACAGCAACTTGAAATTGGTCGTGTTCTCTCTTCAGCTGTTCGGCTTCAGCAAGAGTGCCGGGAATCGAAAACGAAGCAGCTAACATAGCTTCTCCGTTCCTAATCCAACTCACTACTTGAGCAGCGTCCTTTTGAAATTGACCTAAGAAGATAATTTCGATGTAATTCTACCTATAGCAGTCTTCTTAATACTACGCTTGGACTCTAAACTATATGAAACTTATATGAATGTGGAAACACAGAGGCTAGAATAGTATTGCAGTCGTGATCATTAGAACTTACCTAACTGAACACACTGTTCGAATCTGGCCCTTCTTTCTTCAGCCAACTCTTCCAAGTCTAATTGTCGATCGTGTAGGAATTCCAGTAGCAACTGTACTCTGGCTTGAGCGTCTAGTGGAGCGCCATCGGAGCCGTCTCCTGTAGGCGCTGACATCACATCAGCAGCATCAGCGATGGCAGCAGCCAAGTCCTGGCCTTGTTGAACAACCTAAACAACAAATAGTTTCGTTTTTCCACAACTGACTTTCGAAGACCATCGAATTCTTTCGAAAATCTATATTAAAAACAGACTCAATATATTTAAAATAAAATTGTTATTGCCGTTGATGTAATAAAAAAGTAGTAGATAGTATTTCAACTTTTAACCCAATGTCTCAAAAATATATTTATTTATTTCAAAACTTTATTGCACAAAGTACAAAGGTAGACTTAATGCCTGTAGACATTCTCTGACAGCCAAACCTTAGGGACAAATTTGAACATATATAGGTGCAATGAAAGTAATGTTAAAAATATGCAATTATAGAATGACTTAACATACATATATTATATACGTACTTATATAGCTTTATATATGTATTATAATATCAATATACTAAATACTAATATATACACAATATTATACATAAATACAACTTACTAACGTAGTTTAGAGCTATTCATAAGGTGTGAATAGACCACTTTTTAAAATGACAATTTGTTTTTTTTTAGTTTCCTGCCTTATGTTCACCGGAAGATCATTCCGTCTTCATCATAATCATTTGTAGTAGCGACTACAAAGGAGTTGCAGACAAAACCAGAATTATTGGAACGGACAGAAAGAAGAGAGTTATGAGAAGAACGTAAAGATTTATCGTGGAAGAGAAGAGATAGGCAAAATTGTCTTTAAGGTATTTCGGTGTCGCACTACTTGTACTTGCAATTTTATTGCTAGATAACTATGATATAATATATATGTAATAAAAACAATATTAGAAGGGTTTATAGTTCTAATATATTGCGCCTTTATAATGCAAAGACGCAAAATGGACAATTTAAAACTATTAAAATTACAAAGTATTAAATGTATGATGATCTGCGATAGGATAAGGAACAACCTCTAGTAAATGTCGAATTTAAAGTTAATCAAGTCATTTTTAACACAATCCTGCATATTTAGAATAATACATTATCTTTGCTTAAATGGAAGAGACAAATATTAAGAGTCAGCTTGCCCACCTACACTATAAGTATTTACAAATTAAACTACAATGTTTTATCTTGGTAATATAATCATAGTACATTATTGTTTAGTCTCACAGGCTTGTCTGGCGAATTCTGAGAAATCACTAGCGTAATGAACTCTTGTCTAAATATTATGTCTGTGTACTTGATATTGTCAAGTCAAAAATATAATTAAAACATATTCAGTACAGATTAAAAATTTTAACGGCTAATTTAAATTAAACAGATGATATTTACATTTTTATCTTTAGGACACTTTCACAAATAAAAAAGTCCTAACAAAACAAAGTGTAACCTAATTATAAAATACAATCAACTAGGATACTGCTCCGAGAACAGCACTTATTTCACAACAATTTCTAGTATATAGTTGCGAAATTAGATAACAAACACAACGATCCCTTGTCTTTCAATTATAAATTATCTATTTATATTTCCATTGTGGTTATAAAATAATTATTATTTAAAACGCGTTACGCAAGATTTGCGCGAATGGTTTGGCGATGGAAACTGCACTGGTAAAGTTTAGGGAGAAAACTGAGGAAATGCCCGTCAGTTGTAAACAAGAAATAATTAAAGCTCGAACGTGTAAATTTAGGCTGAGCACGTATGGTAGTTTGAGGAATAGGCACGTACGAAGTTGTATCAAACGTAAGTTGCGGAAAGCTCATAAACAATTCTCGCTAAATACTAAATACAGTAAACATCACGTAACGCAAGTTTAATACGAGTATGCGGTGGCCCAACATAGTAGGTACCATACAATGTATTGTAAATATTGATAAATACGCTACCTACATTATTATTTATACTTTAAGGATATATGTATATATTTAGATATATTAACGCGAATTTATCTTATTTTTTCATATTATTTAAAATTAATGTTAGACAGATAAGGAGATAAGCAAAGATATTTGTAAATGATTTATAAACTTTAAAAAAGAGAACCGTTTTGTTTGGAGTACCCGGATGGGTCGCGTAAGACCCAAGCAAGAGTAAGGCACACTGTCCACGGTCGGGTCATTTGACGAATGCATGCAATCTGCAAATGACTACAGGCGTATTTTGAATACTTCATATGTCTACGTAATCGTCATGCAATCGTCATACAATCACGCTACAAAACTTTATTAGGAGGCGACGAAACAAGAGTAGATTGTATTGGCTTCATCAATATATCGAAAGAAATATAAACTTGAGTATTCCGGTAATTTATTATTACTCAAGCAACGTTGTTGCACGATGACGGATGACACGGTTGTACAACGTCCAACGATTGCTATCTTTAACGATATGTTTGTCAAGTTTCAGGAGAAAGGTCTCCTGCTATCTTGTCAGGCGGTGTTTAGGAGCTAACTGAGCTGTCGCTTGGTGATGCAACTTTGCCTGAGAGTTTGAGCGAAAGGCGATTATGAGTCGTCGACTCTCGGTCTACGTTTTGTTTTTATTTTTGTTGTTGAAGTGCACTGCTGGTGACTGTGGAGTGGCTATGTCGTTGGTGTTAATTTATTTATTCAATATAATTATTAGTTTAGATTATACTGTTCGTACTTGTAAGTACATTTGTGAAAAAGTAAAGTAAAAGAAATATATTTTTGTGAAAAATATAGGTGTTTGTCTTGCAAGTCCCTTGAGTAAAAACACGTTGCCGCGCAAATCACATGACGATAGGCAAACGCTACGTTGCCGCTCCGTTGACAAAGTTTTCTTTATTTATACGCAAGATGGAAGAAATTGTAAAAAGCAAATGTATCGTCAATTGAGTACGTGCGCACGACGTACTGTTTACGTGTACAGTAGGCCTAAACCAAATACCACAGCAATATGTTTTGGAAGGTAGTAAAGATCTGAGAGAGAACTCTGTGTTCTAGGGGCTGTAAAGATGACAATTTTCACTTACCTGATAAGTGGCATGCTGCATTCTTGCAACGCTTTCATTGTGAGCCGCTAAAGCTTGTTCAGCTTGTTGCGGCTCTCGAGGAGGCTCCGTTCGCTGCAGCTCGTCACCCCAAAGCTCCAGTCGTGAAGATACCTGACACATCGATTACCAACACATGTAAACTTTTATAGAGCCAATCATAAACTGCCAAAGTGAACTTAGTAAGTGGCGTAAAGACTATATTCACCTTCATTTCGGAAAAAATTGACTTATATGATATAGTATGAAGTATAACTTTTATTCAAGCTTTTGTAAACTTTAGGTTGTTGTAGGTGGGTTCGATTCCTTGTCGAGAACATAAAATGAAAAAATCTGTGTGAAAAAATTGTGAAAAACTACGATTCAGTTTAGTTAGCCGGCGGCGCAGCGACCTCTTTACTTTTTACGACGCATCAGGACGTCGTGATGCACACTTTGGGAACCCCTGACCTAAACCATAATTTGTACTAGTCAAACTTAGTAAGTATTCAATGCACTTATATACTGGTAAATAACTTATACAAGTTGCCGGGCAATGTAGTGGTCAGTGTAAGGAACTTTAGGCGGTCACGTGTTATGTTTAGATGTCGACGTCATGTCCATCCCTGAGTTCCAAGAACATCTCTGCAAATTTTATTAAATTCGGTCCGGTGGTCATGAACAATCATGAACATTTTGGTAGCTAAATATGTTTTCGTGTTTATCTAGACATCAAGAAAACCTAATATAAGAAAAGGTTTATTTTTCATCACACGAGCGAAGCAGGATTAAACAGTTAGTAGTAAATGTATGCAGTAGCTACTGCAAAAGAATAGTGCCGTTAAAATAATAATAACAATAAATGCATTATAGTAGGGTTTAGATATGGAAGAATGAACCTTTTATGAGTTCGTAGTGCGACCTTCAATACAATTGATGCCAATGAAACGGAGTTCAACGTACTTTTAATATATTATTGCAACTACCAAAATCAAATATTGTTGATGAAGAACAATATTATAAAATAATAAATAAATGGCGGCCGTATAAAACAAATACATGAATTTGAATTTAAAAAAATATTTCATAGAATTACGGGTTGATGATGTTATCATTCATGATGTAAACATTATTATTATTTGCAAAGTATCATCACGACCTTAAGCCCTATAATAAATCATACTTTTATTTTAATTAGCAAGGTTTGGAAGTGTCATAAAGAAATAAATACAGTTTTTGGGCTTTTGACAGCGTTGGCTACACTGATGCTAGTAAGATGATACCTGAAAATTATCTCCTGTTTCCGATAGAACGTTAATTACCCAACTCAAAGCATTGTCATATAATCAATACAGAAAAACAATGCTAAGTTGTGGGTAAAGGAGGACAAAGATCTCACCTATCACGATGAAGGTTTACAAAGCAACAAAAGTCCGAAGAAGTAGATGAATATCGATCAAGCGAAATAGTGATTGTAATGGCGCTCGATTTTCTCTGCCTATCTATCGTAAATATATGTAAGTATTAATAAGAAACAAACCTCCAATGCATCTTTTTCGAAATGTCTTAGCTGTAGAGTAAGTTCGAGTCGCCTTTCTCGATCGGTCCACAGCTCTTCTAGGGCTCCCCTCGCGCCTCGCAATCTTTCCAAGGTTGTCTCAACTGCCGCCGTGCTAGTCGTGTCTGCATCGCCAGATGACCTATTTAAAAAAAATAACAATTCCACTAATATATATATATCATAATAAATAGCCAGTGGCTGTACTGCTGGATACTGGTCACTGCATGCGATCTTTTAATCATCATCAGCCTGTGTCTCTCCACAGCTCCAAGCGTCCCCCAAAGCTCGCCAATGTACGCGGTATTTCGCAACCAACCCACCAGCGAACTTATCCCTTCATCTGGCGGGGGGTCATCGCCCTTTTCGTGGTCTTGTACGTGGTCTCGTTTGCCCAATCGGACGTCGGTTCTGCGGTAGATGTTTCCGGAACATTGCCACTTCACCTTGCTAAGCTATGTTTGGTTATTAACGTGTCGAATTCATCAGAGAAATACCAAACATAGCTCTGTAGCTATTGAATTTGTGGACCAGATCCAATGTCAGTTACCACGTCTCCGTACGCCTTTACAGAGAGGACGTACTAGTTAAACACTTTTGTAAACATTGTGGTATGGACAATGAGAGGATGTGTCTTAGTTTCCCGAATACCGCCCATCCTAGCTAAGAGCGTCTTTGCTAAAGTTAGCAGCTGAATTATGGTAGATGTATTCCTATACAATTTCGTGAGTTGCATTTTCCATTCAGATTGGCCTCGGCTTGACATAGTCATTGAAAATTTTCAGGCTCATTCCGAGACCAACCCGCTGGGAAGGCACGTTTAAGCCGTTTAACATTTCGCTAAGATCCTTCAGCGAGCTGGCCATGACTATCCATGTTATCCGCGAATCCGTGGTGTGAGAGGTATGCGGTAATTTCAGTCAAGCATTTTAAAAACATCTTTCAATAGCTTCGGGGACATAACATCCTACTGTCGCACGCGTCTGCATAGTTGGATAGGTTTTTGGATGCTGATCCTGTAACTGGACGGTCATCCTTTACGATCCGCTATTTAATATATAACTTAATACATCAAATAAAGCGGTAGAAGCGTAGCCCTTAAGCAACGACGTGTACCTATAAGAAATACCTCGATGGGTATTTTATGAACGTTTGTCATTTACATCACCACCATTCCCCTACCTCGAAGAGCACATTAAGCCGTCGATCTCGGTTCCACTAATACAAATTAGTAGAAAAATTAAGAAATTGGTAAAGTATGCCAAAATCTTTAGAAGGCATATCTACAACAGTCGAGCTCTAGGACTCTGTGTTCTAGGGGTTGTGATGATGGTCTAGACCTTTAGCGCAAATATGCATTTATGACATTAATTTCTTTAGATGGTGTTACACTTCACATTCCTAGGAAATATTTTAGTGATATATTAATCAAAAATATTTATGTTTTAGTAAAATAGAGGAAAATAGTTTTAAATTATTTTTTTCTGTCTGAAACTAGGTGAAAATATGTTTAAAATGGTAGTAATTTTATTTCCTATAAAACTGATTTATATTTCACTAAAATAATACTCAACACATTATTTTCTTTTGATAATTTTAACGAGAGGGGTGCAAAGAGTAACTGTCCTCTAAATGTATTTATCAAATAATGCAAGCTCTCTTATTGCATACGTATCTCTTAAGAGTAGTAAAATTGTCATAAAAGTTTCCAGTGCATACAAACCTCCATCGCAGACATTGGACTGGCGATTTATGTCTATGAGAACGACGGTGATATTTGAGCATTTTGCATTCAATAAAATGTCCATTTCCCCGACATCATAATACTTTTATACTCAAATAGAAAAAGTTTTTAACTTTGACTTTTGAATCTATTTTGAAAACAGAAATTTTACTAATAACGTTTACCTATTACGTCAGTTATGGCAGTATTTACTTTAAAATACAGCGTTAAAGCAATTATGACCTACAAATTCGATACGGCTGACTGTTATGTTACGCTTGGACGACAAATATCTTACGCTATAGTTTCTCTCATCTTCGTCCATCGTCTAGTATTGTTATTATTTACTTATCGTTTCTACTCGCATATATTATTGGGTTGTTACAAGACAATTAAGGAACCCTTCAAGGTCGTTATGCGAATAACATCCTGCCAAGCGTAATATTACAATGTCGAACGTAAAATGTGCACTTGACAGTAAATAGTATTTCACAAACAACTTGGCTGGAGGACGCAATTTTCCTCTATTGTCGGCACAGAAATGGACTAAGAATTTACATGTTTAACGTTAACTCTAAGTAATTGTATATATTAACTAAATAAAGATGCAAATATAGTAGAAATACGAGTACCATAAATATATACGATAGGAATTTAATTATTGCATGTAACACTGAAATATATAAGGCATTCAAAAAAGATATAACACAGATGCGCATCGCGACATTGCACATTCCGTCGCCCAGTTTCTCTTGTCGGCTAGTGATAGATCAACGCAGAGCATTCCTCCGCACCGCAATCGACCGCTCGGAACCATCCGATTTCCACGAAACATTTGTAATTATTACTTATCCGTAAATAACGAAAATTCTTTTGTCAGCAACAACCTTTAAACATCTACGACTATAATAAAATAAAATGTTTATAGTGCAACATATAATTAAAATACAATATCTGACTCATAGATGAGAAGTTAAGAGCGGATTTTTTACGAGTATTTATATCGTAAAAAAATGTATAATGTTAACGGGAGCCACAACTGGAGGGAGTTAACTATCTACTATCATAAATAGGTCATTAAAAGTTTTACTACGGTAATCATGAACCGCTTTTAAGACTATTTTATAGTTACTGAAATTATGGAACGGGCTTCCAAGACAGCATTATCATACAGTATTTGGTTGAGAGAAGCCAAGAATAACGAGTTTACGAATATAATGAGAGCTTATTTACGCAAGCCCGAGACACCAGGCTCCTCCATTCCCACACAAGATTACGAACCTAGGATACCCCGCAAGATGAATCCATCAAATGCAAATTTTGTCTTCGCTTCTAATATACCTACATGATCTGAACAAATATTGATAGCACATTTCTTCATTCAAGAGTCGAGCCAACAATTTCATCGTAATCACCTATTCTTCACAAACTAAACTTTCCTATTATATTAACAGACTTATACTCACGGTGTAGGGAAATTGCGTTAGTGTAGAAAATATATAATATGTTGGGCGTAATAGTTTCCATGTGGATAATATCACTGATGTCTCAGGCCACCGCGCAAATATATGTTTCCGTTGAGGCAAAGTGCATTATTATATAAGTAACGGATCAAAAATTTACATACATATAACTTTGGTTATTTCGAATGGAATCTGAAGTATTCTAAATAAAAATATTATCATTTCACGGCTGCCTGCTCACTACTGAAGCCTTTGTTTGATGCATCGTGACAAATTTAACAAACATATTTCGTATTCATAACTCTTTGTTTAATACGTCAACATTCCATATTAACGTAATGACAATTGATTGTATAATATACAATCCTAATATTATAAATGTGAAAGAAGTTTTGTCTGTCTCTATGTCTCTCTATCTGTCTTTCTTGCCTTCCGTCTAAAGAACGAACTAAACAGATTTTGATAAAATTTAGCTAAGATGTTACTTGGAATCCAAAGACTGATAAAGCTTTATGGTCGAAGAGCGACATGTAACCACATGACAATTTGCCTGTCAGTTTGACTCAACAGCTAGTTTAATGTAAAACAAATGCATGCGTACAGTGCTAGTATAATTATTCGAATTATTATTTGATCCTATTGCTGTTTAATGTCAATTTTACATTTGCAGCCTGGATTAAGGTCTTGCATGTTATTAATTACTTAAAACCTGTATAGTAAGATACCACGATTATAGAGGTGCTCTACAAGTTTGTACAGATATACCGTTCTGAAGAGACACCGCATGAATGTAGTAATTAAATAAGATGGTAACAATAATAAATAACGTTTATTTCGAACTACTGGGAGACATATTATAAATATTGGTACTTACAGATAAAGAAGATGCTTAAATATAATTATAATATATATACAAAGCTTCAAACCCTTTCATAACCACCGCACAGCGCAGTGCCAAGTATTAGCTGCCGCTACATAAATAATAATAATTATTATTGATATATACTCGTATATACAACAACATACTCGTAGATATACGAGTATAGCAACCTACAGTATGCGGCTAATTCTAGCCAATAAGATAATGTTTTTTTCCCGCGAATAGACTATTCACTACGGAACTCAATAGGTGGTAGGCGGACTGATGGTTGTGATTTGCCCAGTCTACCGGGCCGGGGAGTATCCACTGTTCGTGACGATAAACCCAGTAAAGTGTATACACACGTTTCGGGATTAGGCTCGTTTTGCCCAGTCAAGCCGGTCAAGTGTGAGAGAGAGAGTGATGTCAGTCATAAGTGTCTGATTCCAGTTGCTAACATTCATGGAATTCGCGAGCCACTTACCATCAGTTAGGAGCAAGGCCACATGTCGTGGTTGAATAAAATAATAAATAAATAAAAACTTGTGTCATTTGAGAACGGTAGATCTGTATGTAGATCAAGAGATTAAAGTAAGTGTCATCTACAGTCAAAGGAAAATGTTATAAATTAATAAGATGATAATAATATTTAATTAATTACAAATTTTATTAAATACACCACGTGTAATTCTCAAAAGAGCAAATATTTTATTTGTTTATTTGGACTTCAGGTGTTTGACATTGGTAGAACCCATCTTTGAAATAAAAAAAAAATATTTTTTAAAGATAAAAATCATTATCCTACAAACAAGTGTTATTACGAGTATTAATTGACGGCTCAAAGCCGAGAGACGAAATAGAAAGAGAAACAATGACATAAGACAACGTTCGCGCGATCGTCGACCTTTTGCTACCTACTTGATTAGGCTCAGTATGAGTGGCGATATTTTTAGGAAAACTTCTCTGCACCGCAAGTTAAGATTTTAATACTGAATAATAAAAATAAAAATATGTAGCTCTTTATTTTAATCTAGATTATAATATAAAAAATATTTGCTCTTTTACAAATTACACGCAGTATATATGTTCGCGCCGATCGCGATGATTCGACCAATTTTGGATGGTTAGGCGTTATTGTGATTCGTCGGTGCATAAACAGACGTCCTAATTTGTTACCCCTATACCCTTGTCCTGTCTCTTTCGCACCGCTTCCTTTCTATATTACCCATCCCGCTCACTAGTCCAAAGGCCGGCGCTTGCGCACTGAAGAGAGGCAGTGCCTATATAACTGGCCGCGCCGCATGGTGGTCGTAATCGTCGAATCGAAATATAGTCGTCGTCGTCGCGCAGTCGTTGTCCTACAGTCGTCATAGAAGACGCTGAAGAAATCGCCGCGATCGTTGTTTTCGCCCGCATTCGCCAAACCCGCAAAATCAGTGTAAGAACAATTTATAAGTGCTGGTGCCGAGGACATCAGGTGAGTTCCTTTACCAGTTTCCTTTCTAGTTTGTTTATTGCACCGATTATCATAGTATCGTCTATGTATCTAATTTGAAGATTATCGCAAATCCCGCACCTAGATACAGTCCTCTAAATCCGCGCCGCCATAAAGTTGGTCCTTCGAGCCGAATTTCGAATTTAGAAAATTACATTGATAAGTTCTCGTCATTAATTTGTGCGTTAAAACAGTTAAATCTTGATAGTTTGTTGGAATTCATATTGGTGTACATTGGTTCAAAGAATGTGGACGTTGAAACCATAAAATTATTTGAACTATCGTTGTCGCAAAAAAATGCCTTGCCGTCAGTTTCGTGTTTTGTTGAGTTCGTTCGAGAACAATCTCGTGTTATGCTTCGCGCTAATAGTGCCGTGAAACCATCGCCTTCGTACAGTAGCAGGCCTGCCAAGTCAGCTGTTACAAAAACATTTGTAAGTATTCCTAATTCGCATAATAATAATTCGTGTATAGTTTGTAAAGGTATTGATCATTGTCAAGCTTATCAGTGTAGCCAATTTCTCGAAATGTCGCCTCACGATAGATTTAATTTCGTTAAACTAAACGGTTTGTGCTTAAATTGTTTAAGTGGTAAACATATCGCTCGTAGATGTAATTCGGAAAGAAGGTGTCGTAAGTGTTTAGGTACGCATCATACATTGTTACATTTCGAATCGCATAGCGCTACCCCGCTCTCGACTGCTGCGCCCGCGCTGCCGTGCGCGCCCGCTGTTCAAACGACGACCGCACTGGAGCAATCTTCCATTGCCGCTTCTTGTAGCGTTGCGCCTCCCGCAGTTTCGTTGTGTGCCATCAATGGACGTCGTGACATTAGTAATGGTCGTCAAACGACAGTTTTACTAGGCACAGCTTTGTGCAACGTTGTCGATACGTATGGAAACATCAAACCTATTCGCGTATTGGTTGATAGTGCGTCCCAACAAGATATTATTTCGGTTGCTTGTTGTGATGCATTGAAATTGCAAATAGATTCGCCGCAAATTGAGCAGATTTCTGGGGTTGGCGACATTAGCAACCCGGTTTTGGGAACCACGTCCCTAACCATTCGCTCTCGCTATGATGATGCTAGTCGTTTCAATATCCAACCCTTAGTTGTTTCTCGTATCACGAGTGAGTTACCTTCCGCGCCTGTAGATATCTCTTCTTTAGAGTATTTAAATGATTTGCCACTAGCCGATTGTCGCTACTCCGTCCCCGCGGACATCGATATGATCGTGGGAGCCGAGATGTTCGCTCGTATACTACGCTCCAATACTATTTCCCGCGCGTCTGGTGAGCCAGTAGCTATTGAAACATCGCTAGGATATTTGATCGTAGGCAAAGCCCCGTGCCTAGCCGGTCCTAGTGGTGGTGATGCTCGCACGTTTTCCTCTTTCGTTCCGCCCGTTAAGAAAGTTTCGCACACTTTTCGCAATTCGCACCATGTCGCAAACATGGATAGCTTTTAGTACTTTTCCTTTCGCTTTTAAATTATTTTTTTTCGCTATTCTTTTCGTCTTGATTTCTTCATTCTCGTTTATCTCGCACGCATTTCGTCTCGTTCCTTCCGCACCACGTCGCACTTATTTCTTGTACCTTTCGTTTCGTGCTGCTGTCAGTTTTCTCGTTACTCGTGTTCGTCACATCGTTTCGGACAAACACGACCGCTTCGTGACGCAGCTTCTGTCACCATGAGGGATCCAAGCATCCTCCTGGTTGACACCGCCACTAGTTATTCTAGTGCTTGAGGGTACAAGATGGCCAATCAACAAACCGCATTCTCTCTTGCTGGGAGGTTTTATACTTGTCGAGTTCTCCAGCATCTTGCGCGAGGTAGTGGGTTCGATTACCGTAACTCGTTGCTATATGGTTAGCTGTGAGTCGCGGGTCGTGCCTCCTCGTATTCATTTATTACGAAGTTGTTTGGCATCCCGCCGTCGGGTCGCGTCGTTGAATTGAATATATATGCCATTCAACGACCCGCATTCTCTCTTGCTGGGGGGTTCGTACTTGTCAAGCTCTCCGGCGACTCGCTTGAGATAGTTGGTTCGATTCCTGTGACTTTAGCTATATGGTTAGCTATAGGTTGCAGTTCGTGCCTCCTCGTATTCGTTACGTTTAAAGTTGATTGGCATCCCACCGTCGGTCGTTGAATCGAATACGTGTGCAATTCGACGACTCGCTTTATCTCTTGCAGAGGGGTTTTGAACTCCTCCAGTTCTCCAGCAACTCGCTCGAGGTAGTCGGTTTGATTCCCATGACTATTGCTATATGGTTAGCTGTGAGTCGCGGGTCGTGCCTCCTTTCATTCGTTTGTTATTGTTGGAATCCCTGAAGGGAAACTTAACGTTCCTTGAAACAAAACAATTTGATTATTCTTAGACCTAATTTTAAAATAAATATTGTTATTGACGTTTAAAAACACCGCGTAAATTAGAAACACATCTCACGTAGAAATCGTTTCGTGGGCTCTTGTAAAGGAATAATTCGACCTTTACATGTTCGCAATTCTACTCGCTATCGTTCGCATCGCTTGTGAAAGAATCGTTTCATCGTTTCGTTGTAGTCACTTGTGACTTTGAATTTGTTTTATTTCGCATACGTGGGTAATGTACTCGTTTCGTGAATTTGAAGGACTGGGTCGCTTCAAGCTGGGGGGAATGTTCGCGCCGATCGCGATGATTCGACCAATTTTGGATGGTTAGGCGTTATTGTGATTCGTCGGTGCATAAACAGACGTCCTAATTTGTTACCCCTATACCCTTGTCCTGTCTCTTTCGCGCCGCTTCCTTTCTATATTACCCATCCCGCTCACTAGTCCAAAGGCCGGCGCTTGCGCACTGAAGAGAGGCAGTGCCTATATAACTGGCCGCGCCGCATGGTGGTCGTAATCGTCGAATCGAAATATAGTCGTCGTCGTCGCGCAGTCGTTGTCCTACAGTCGTCATAGAAGACGCTGAAGAAATCGCCGCGATCGTTGTTTTCGCCCGCATTCGCCAAACCCGCAAAATCAGTGTAAGAACAATTTATATAATTGATACTTTATTTACTAGAGTTGAGGCCTTTATATTTTGCCGTGCAAAAATTTATATAGGCTTAATTAATGTACGAATACGATATAGGCTACGCACTTATAAAAAGCAATAGCTTTTGCAGTTTTATTTGTGTACATTCTGTCTACTTTTTCTGAGTTTTTTTTGAGACACAAGTTTATTAGTCAATGGTTCCTACCCTTCGATCAAAAATACAAATAGATAGAGGGTCTATTTCAATAATTAACAATGTTTACTGTGGCATTTTAAGCGTCTTCACTTTGGCTGTGATTTGACAGTAATAATATTAATAAAACGAAGTTTGACGCTACTATTTCCACCCAACCAAATACTGTATGATTACGAGTACTATATAGGATTCTACGTTCATCATTACGTTTAATAAATTTTCCTTGACAAGTAGTACTTTCCCTATCAAAGAACTTTCACAACGTGGGTAATGGTATATAACAATCATGGTTTTATACGAGTATACAGACAACATTATATTCTTTGTTCGTCTATTAGGCGCTGACAACCAGCAGTAGTCTCTACCACTATGCCGGCTTAACGAGCACACATCGCATGAAGGAATTCAGGTGGTAAATGAAAACACTAGTCGGTAAAGCATTTAACATTTAGCGTGCGACAAATGTAAGTTTCAAAGATTGTCCATCGATAGATGAATTGCAATCAAAAAGTTTACATATTATAAAGTCGACTTCTTACAAGAACGTAATGATTAAATGATAATAATTACAAATTACCAAAACGATATTTTTTGCACCTTTACAATTACTAATAATAATAATTACTTACAATCGACGCTGATTTTAATTATGTCTATAACTCAATATCGCCAAAATTGCCGCTAGTAATTATTTCCTTTAGCTTCGATATGTTCTCTGATGAGATACATGAATACACGCAACTGACGTCAGTCACTACCTGCAGTCGGCACCAATATGTCGAATTGTCATAACAGTAAAACTGTTGTCGAGTACAACAAACATGTAGATTAATTCATGTACGTAAATGGTATGTATGTATAGAATAGAGTTCTGTGGCCTGGCATCGCCCGTGTCATCGGGTCGTTTTGGTCTATACTCGTATGTTTCAAGCGGTGTTTTTTTATATAAATATCACCATGGCAAGCTTACAATACGAGTATTAGTTCTTTTTTAATGTCAAAATTGACATTTGACATCATTGCAAACAGCACATACTTTTAACGAGAACAACAAATGGGTGGTAGGCGGACTGATGGTGGTTATTCGTTCGTGCCGATAAACCCAGTATAGAGTATTTACATATTTCGGGATCAGGCTTAAATTGCCGTCGTGCCAAGTCAAGCCGGCATAGTGTTAGGGACTGATATCAGTCATGAGTGTCTGATTAAGTTGCTAACTTTCATAAACTTCGCGAGCCACTTACTATCAGGTGGGCTTCAAGGTCACATGTCGTGCTAGTGTATATATGATACAATTGTTAAAATTAGTTAAAATGTTTTTAAGTTTTCGGATAAACAATCAAACAAAAGATTACGTTTCCTTTTTATAATATAGTTTAGACAATAACGTAAACTAAAATTTGTCCGGTCATTCTTAGACTGATGGTGTAATGCGATTGAATTTGTTTTTATTACTACAAAACATTACTAATTATGATAATATAGTTCGAAATGTGCCGTTTGTAACTTCGCAAATTTAGACACGCGTGGGTTCTCCTCATTTAGAGGAAACAAAGAACACCGCAGCTACAAAGGTAATAAGCGAGCAGCTAATAGCTAATAATCCAGGATTAGAAAATTAGCGAATTCAAAGGTATTACTTAATTAGCTAACACCGTATATTATGCATGATTTAAATTATCTATGATCAAAATTTTGATATACGCCACGTGATTGGTAGTTAGCTTGTAGCTTTAGTTGTTTAAGACGTGCCTGTCTCAATCAATTGGATGACTAGAAGTTAAACATGTCAAAAGATAATCAGCGTTTTAATCCGACCGTAAAACTTTCTTGTTGTAATAGGCAGCGTCATTATTTGTGACATTTAACTGAACAAGCAAATTGGACAGTAATACAACACACATATCTACGAGTATATTATTATTTAGCTGCATCGAGGAGAATATAAGCTTTAATCTGTAACCGGTTCTTAACTATAATTCAATGTATTGAACCGCTATTTGACTTCCTCTATCTTCCTCCGAGAGCACGTAGAAGTAATAAGGATAAGGAGTCGATATTAAATGAGGGTTCGACGGAAACACCACAAGTTTTCACGTAAAAGTTTTTCCTTTCAAAGGCGCATCTTCAACGTCAGTGCTGCACTAAGCAGTAAATAATGTGTGTGTTCACAAAGTAATTTGCGGAACGTCTTTACAATGTTTTATAGCTCTTCCTCAGTGCTATAATGTTATGTGAGAATAGTATAAGTCAATTGTGAAAACTTTCTCATTGATTATCAAGAATAGAATAATAGAAACCTAGGTTGGAATGACATAATTAATATTCAATACAAGGCATTGAACGACAATGTATGAAACCTAAACGTGCTATCACATAACAAATCCATAGACAGATAATTCATTACAGCCCCTAGCACGATCATGATTTTGACGCATTTTCATGTGGCGTTCTCAAATTGAAAAAGGCATTAAATTAACAAAATCGTTAGTTTTTGTTTATTGTATTTTTTTATGCAATTTTCTCTAAAAACTGTATTTTTTTATTTTTTATTATTATAATATTTGTAATATTACTGACATTTATTTAGGTAGGTATTAGTTTAATAAATAACTTGTTTATTATTACGAGTATATCAAACATTATTTAATAGATTCGACTGTTAGGTAGGTAAAATATTTGTTTATGTAATGTATAATATCTATTGCATGCCTAGTTTTAAATTTATACTTAATGGTAATTATGACCAGGTCGTCTTCTCCTTTAAATAAAATCACATTTACTCTGTTAATTATGTATGCATGTACTCAGAAATTTAAATATTGTTGATTTTGTCGGAGAACTAATAAATAAATAAATAGAACATAGATTCTAGAGAACATAGATAACCTCTACTATTGGAGATGAGGCTTCCAGACATATTTTGTCAATTTGTCACTCTCTCACCACGCTACGCTAGCCCGAGACGGCGACGATCATAATATTCATTATTGGCAAATAGAAAATTTATAAATATTTAACTATAATAAAATTATATTTCCTCGTCGTGTCTACGGAATAAAACTGATGACGAAATCCAACAATACAAATGTGGGATATCATTTCATAAACAAAAGATTTGTGAATATGTGAAAGACATAAATCTAAATTTGAGTAGCTTTACGCCAGTGCTTGATATACTAAGCATATCAGCAATGTGTTGTTCGTCTATTAAACAATAAGAATAATAATAAAAAGTATTATCACGACCGTTTCCCTTTCAGGTTGGTCAGAAACTTTACTATAGGCCAATCATGACAAGTGGCAAGCTCGTCGATGTCTAGAGACATCATCATCATGTACCAAACTCGAGAATATCCCACATAAACTAAATATATATTTTTTTTGTTATTTAAATTAATATATATTATTGTGACCCGACAAGGAATCGAATCCGGCATCTCCGAGTCTACGGATATAACCGCTAGACCACGGAGGCAGTTAATTAATATAAATATAATAATAGTAATAAATAAACAATTTAATCATGATACTAAAACAATATTTATTAGTTCTATACCAAGCTACGAGTACACACATGTTGAATAAATCTAACCACAGAAGAACTATGTTACAATGAAGTACAATAATAAATGTCAGACTCAGGACCAACGATCCCGTGGGAAATAGTTCCACGTAAACTTCTAAACATTGAGCATAGTTGTCGGTTTATTACATATTACAACAATAACTGTAGAGTTCATTAAATAAATCGTATCAAACGATCAAAGTATAATTAAGATTGCATTGAGATAGGTCATACAATAATAGAGAAGAATAAGTCTAGGCGGTTAATGCAAACAATAACAGGAATATTGAAGCTCATAAAGCGTGGGGAGAAACGCGAGGGTCCCGACTTTGACCTCTGCGTTAGCATTACACCGGAAGCTACAAGACAATTTAAACCACTCGCGCGTTCTATTATACATGAGAACCGTTCTCGTATCCCAATTGAATTGTAATAAGAGAAAATATCGCCAACCCGTCGGCCAAGCGAGAGTAGGCAAATTCTCCAGAAATATGTTCTGGATGGCCCCATCTTTGATAGTATCGAAAGATTGATCTAGAAGAAAAATATTAGATTCGATGAAATGAAAGGGTCTAATGCTATTATTTCCTTGCATTTACCGGTTTCCGTTTAAACTTTACCGTAGGAAAAACTTTTATTACTATATTAAAACAAAGTCGGGTTTGCAGGTATGGAGCAAATTATAACGTATTCAATGCCGTTGTTAAACATTTTTTGTTTGTTTTACAATTCTACATATAATAATTACTTTATAGAGTCACAAGCGTATTACGTTTTTTTAGTACAGTACTCTAGGTAACTCAATAAACAGGTATGACCCAACCGCTGACCACTAATCTGTTATCTCAGACATGGCATAGGAAGTACTCTGGCCACCATGGGAGTATCGTGCTTCAATATTTGCAACAAGATAATTATGTAAATAACCGTTGATGAAATAATAACATCCGTATCGACAGTTGGTTAATTATTGTTGATGGAATAATTATTTGATTAAGTTTTGCCGGTTATTGGTAACCTATATTACACTAAACAAACTACATTGTTGTGTTAAAAAGAAAAATAGTATAACAGGGTATGTACTATGTATATTCGTTCGCGGCGCGTTAAATTTTTCGATATTGAACGAGGTAAGTGCGTCCCGCCGCGCACTACGGTCGTCTTACACTGCGTTGATTCTAATAACCGTCTCAGCAGCCATGGAGGGGTAAATACAACACTTAGGATAACTACATACCGTGAAGTTGTTTAGTAGCACAGTCTAGTATCATAAACATCGAATGCAGATCGAATAGATGCAGTCTTCGAGGGAAATTGATGGCAATAAATTTTAAGTGGTGATTTAAAAAATTGACTGCCGCGAAAGTTGACTAGTTATTGTCTTGGATCATGATGGATAAAAAATAATAAACGTCAATTAGTTGATTTAAAAAATTAGAAATAACCATATCAATTTATGATTAATAATTTAAGTTGTTTAGAATATAATTTCTTACTTAACTCGTAAATTTTATAATCATGTGTTTTAAGTATTTCATGTTTCTAAAACGGTGATTTATAGTTACATAAAGTTATTATAATTAATCATAGAGATCAAAATTAAATATATTTTAATCTGACCGAAAAATTAGGTAAACATGACGGGTTTATTTCTACAACAGTAGAGGTGAAGATTAAAAGCAAAAAACTTATCGACATTAAATACCCGTTTAAGTATGAGTCAAGTAAGATGAATATGTGCAATTTTACCATACTAATCGAAAGGGATTTTTTCATTCATTGAGTAAGAACTCGTCTCGACAACTCCAGCAATCCATTTAAGGTAAGCACGTCTTGTTATTTTTGCATTTAACTATCAGTATCGAGAACGCTTGAGCAATATTCTATAAATGACTATGTCAAAAACTTATGTTATGGACGTAAATATCCGGCGTTTAGATGCAATGTATTTAATTTTAATGTAATTATAATACGTATGTATACTTAAACAATATAGATATATTATAACCAGTGGTTGTTAAGTTGTTAGAACGCAGTTCTCTAATCCAAAGGTACGCAGGTTCCTGCCCCGGCAGGTACCAATAAGAAATATGTATTTATTTACTTGTTACAAAGGACGAAATTCCGTTAGTCTAACTAGTAGTAAGTAAACTAATCAACCTTGGGGACAAATTAGAGCACCTGTAGGTGCAAAATAAAAAATATTACTTATTTGAAAAATAAATTACTAAAGGCTTCTTGTCACTGCTGGAGTACCCGCAATCTCAGAACCCACTGGGATTATGCGGAGCGATAACACGAGACCCGACGGATGACTGTTGGGCCGTCGAAACTTAGCAGGTATCTGGTGTGGGATGCGACGTGAAGCTAGTAGTGTAGTAGATACATTAGCCCCATCTCACATCCAGGCGACCTCGTCAGACGAGGGAAGTGCGGCGGTTTCTAGTGAGAACCTCAAGTTGCGGAAATACGCCAACCTCGGTACAGGTTACGATTTTGCCGTTTTGGGTCAAGACGATGGGCCCATGAGGACTCTCAGCTTATACGGTCGTGATGATACTTTATACTTTACCCTTTTTTATTATACTACCTAATCGCTAGTGGAAGTTGGATGGAGGTAGCAAAATATCGCGCTATGCATGCAGTGGAAGTACGCATGCTGATAATCCAACCAAAATTAGTCAATCATAAGTTTATTAAATGACCCTGCAGTCACCTACTGAACCGGAAAACGGATATACTCGGCCCGGTCGGACGAGTCAGTTATAATCTAGACGGATTGGACTGGAAACCATTTAATGTTCAAGGTAGTAGAACTAAAACTTTAAACTATAGTTTATTATAATTAAAATTAAGAATCAGCCTATATTTCGCTTAAAGCAATTGCATAATTGTAATGGCGTGTCGATAAAGTCGTATTGGAATGGTTTTACCGTATTGCCAGGTGACTTTACAAGCCGTCCGGGAAGCCGCCCGATACATGCGAGGGCCAGCGCACAACAAGGTGCAAGCAGCCCACGCTTAAAGCTCCTGTGCACGGCCAGTTGAATATAGCTTATTATTATTATTATTAAATTCGTTATTGCACGAAAAAAATTGTACAAAGGCAAAGATTAATGCCTACAAGGCATTTTCTAACATCTAACCTTCGGGAGAGTATGAGATGAAGGGTAGTACTGATATAAAAAATTAAAAAATATTAAGATAACAAACAATATACTACATACTAAGACATACATACATACACTACATACTAATAAATACATACACTAAATCCTAATAAATACATATTACAAAAGTATATATTTGCCAAATATTTATTGTGAGCCCGATGCTTGTTTGTCTAAAAATAATGCAGTAACCAAGCTTTTGAATACGTAGACTGAGGGTGCGTTTCTAATAGCCAGTGGCAGTTTGTTCCACTGGTGGGCTGCAGACACAGTAAACGAATCTGAATACCTGCTAGTGGAGTGGGATGGGATTTTCAGTTGATTATTATAGGACGAACGTAATGGAAGGTTGCAAAGAACGGAAGCGTCTAAACCCAGCATTTAACGTTGAAGTTTAACGATATATAAATAGAACAATTTTATACATTCAACTATACGAATGCCATTGATTAATAGAATACCATATTGGTTGAGTTTAGCGAAAAGTTACTGGCACAGCTTTGGAAATTTAAGAATGTTAAATCTTTCAAACTATTCTGACACGACTTCACCGAGAATGAGAAGTCATTGAAACATCATTGCGTTAGTAAAATAGAATAGTCACATGTCGTCTATTTTTTTATACTAACTAGCACGATTGGCATGTCGGTCATCTATACCACTATATCAGCTATGTGTTTTTAATTATTACCTAATTATTATACAGCTTACGACACATCTTCCTATCGCACATACCACAGTGTATGAAATGTTTTCAACCAGTGCGTACTTTCAGTAATGTCGTATGGAGCACTGACGTGGAAATTGATAATGGTCAAGGTCGTTCAGCGAGCTATGGAGAGAGCTATGCTCGGGATGTCTGTGAAGGTTGACATTCAAGTCAAAGAACCAAAGTTACCGACATAGCTTTTAAAATTAGCAATGGGCTGGACACATCTGTCGCAGATTCGATGAACGATGGAGTAAACGGGTCCTGCAGTGGAGAACATGAACTGGACTAAACAAAGTTCGACGAACCCCCGACAAATGGACAGATGAAGAAGAAGGAAAGAAGAGGAAGGTCGCTGGTGGAGGATGGTTAAAGATGTCAGGAGATCGTGGCGAGCCTTGGGAGATGCCTATATTTATTTATTTATTATTTATTTAAAACTTTATTGCACTATGTACGAGGGGCGTTCAAAATATTCTCGGTATGTGGATAAAAACAAACAAGTACGAAAAGTTTGATATTTTTATTTTTCAATATACTCCCCCCCTATGTTCATACACTTATAAGATCGATCAATTGTTTTTTTTAATCCCTCATAAAAATATTTTTTATCTTTGGTGTAAAAATCCTCCACGGCCGTCTTCAACGCTTCATCGTCAGAAAATTTATTTCCACGCAGATCCTTTTTAAGATTGGGAAACAAAAAGAAGTCGCTTGGGGCTAAGTCCGGACTATAGGGTGGATGAGTAACAGTTTCAAACCCACATTCAACAATAGCTGCCTTGGCAATATGAGCAGTATGGACAGGGGCGTTGTCATGCAGAAGCAGAACACCTTTGGTTAACTTTCCTCGCCTCTTTTCTTTGATCGCATCTCTTAATTGACGTATAACGTTAGCGTAGTACTGCCCTGTGATATTTACACCTTTTTCTTTATAATCGATAAGCAAAACTCCTTCACAATCCCAAAATATTGTGGCCATGACCTTGCCAGCTGACGGGATTACCTTGAACTTCTTGGGATGAGCTGAACCCTTAATGTGCCACTGCATGGACTCCTGTTTGCTCTCTGGGTCATAATGATGAACCCAGGTTTCATCTCCAGTAACTATTTTTTGCAGCACCTCATCGGGATTTTCACCACACAGGTCGATAAAATCTGAACAGCAAGCCACACGCATATCCTTTTGAAGAAGCGTCAGCATTCGCGGAACCCATCTTGCACTTACTTTTGACATATTAAGATGGTCATGTATAATGTCATGTACGGTACCAATAGAGAGATTGGTTACTTGAGCTATAGATTTTACCTTCACTCGGCCGTCTTCCAATATAAGTTTTTCCACTTTATCAATATTTTCTTGTGAGGTAGCCACTACAGGCCGGCCAGGTCTAGGGTCATCTTCAATACTCTCCCTTCCACGCTTAAATTCGCTTGACCATTTTTGAATAGTAGATAAAGAAGGAGCAGACTCACGGTAAACACAATCCATTTCCTCTTTTATGGTTTTTTGATTTTTACCCTGTTTTGTCAAGAATTTTATGACGGATCGGTGCTCTAATTTCGTTAAAATTGTTAATTCGCTCATGGTGTTCATGTTTGTTCGGCAATTGCAGAAAAACAAAAGAACATCTCGGTTCCAATTTTACTTTTTTTTAATGTCAATGGATGAATCTTAGCGGCCAGTAACAAATATATATATAAAAGAGGTTGTAACGTATCAATACCGAGAATATTTTGAACGCCCCTCGTACAAAGGGCGGGCTTAATGCCGCTAGGCATTCTCTAGCAGCCAACCTTTGGGACAATACAGAACATTACAGTCATGAGGCTAGGTGCAAACGATTGTAGGAAACGTTGCCAAATAAATTCATTTAATCTTACATACACTAGATATTAAAATAAATACACATACATACAAATATGTACACAATAATACATATACTACACACTATATTGGCTACTATATACTACATACAATACATACTTATATACGTTGTGAGGAGCTCTTTAGGTAATGAAAGTAAACCAGCTTTTTAAACAGCGGTTTGCTGGGTGCTTGGCGAATTTCAACAGGTAAACTGTTCCAGAGATTTGCGGCCACTACTGCGAATGAGTTAGACTGAAAGCTAGAGTGATGAGAAGGGATAGATAGAACAGAATTGTGTGACGAACGAAGAGATCTATCATGAATTGAGGAGAGATAGGTAAATTTGTCCTTGAGGTATTTCGGTGTGGCAGGCTCATTTAGTATAGAATAGAGTAGGCAGAGGATTCTACGATTCCTGCGACAGCGAATTGGTAGCCACCCTAACTTAGCACGATACTCAGAGATGTGATCATATTTTCTTAAACAAAATATGAACCGGATACATGTATTTTGTAGCCGCTCCATCTTGTTCAGCAACACCTCTGAGAGATCGACGCTACACACATCACCATAGTCGAGGAGAGGAAGGAGTAGACTTTGGGCAAGGGTTATTTTAGCTTTTAACGGCAAAAATTTTTTGAGTTTATTGAGAGAGTGCAGCATCCACTAAGATCCAGCAGTACTAAGATTTTGGCATTATGAAAAGGTAATTATTATTTAATGAATAAATTATTTTAAAGCAGGATCTAAATTTAAAATCAATAGTAATCAATCAGGCAGGGTCTAGAAAACAATACAAAATCTTATAAACACAGTGGCTTTTGACGAATTTGTTAAAAAGCGCATACAATTTTAAAAAACGTAATATTTCAGGAATAATTTCAGAAAGGGAACAACGCACATATCAAAATCACTGTAAAAATTCCCTGTTGTAAATTGTCTACAATAAGACATATTTCGTATATTATAGTATCTTTAAAGAATGGCAATATTAGTATAGTTTATAAAAATTTTAAAAAGATTATGAACTACCTTTGTTCATTATCTTATAGTACTTGTCACTTTGATATTGACAGGAACCCTAAATGATAAAAAAATAAAGGATTTTGATGAAAACACGAGTTGCACTTACTGGTTTATGTTGCGAACTCCTTAAGCATAATTTTCTACTGCATTTTATGATGATTTTTTGTCATTTTTTATACCTATTTTATTTTGTCAAAAATCTAGTGTCAAATAAACAATTTGTAAAAAGCAGACGAGTTTTCGTAAAAATCATTTAATATAGCGCAATCTTATTTCGGTCCACTAAAATATCCGTAAATGTTAAAATCATATGCGCGAAGGACCGTAATACGTAAAATAGAATTTAAATCCGGCTCGAAGGACCAAAATATAGCGGATTAGATTATAGACAAAATAAAACAAGTATCAAAAATGGCAGAAAATCGACATATAATGCAGTAGAAATATATGCTTAAGGAATTCGCAACACCCTGAGTTAACACCAGTATTGGGACCCGAAACATTTTCGAACGGCCAGTGTCGCTCACTCGGTGGTAAAAACCTTACACGGTGTTAGTTTACCAACGCAGCTCAGCTTTAGAGATGGCGCCACTAACTTCCATTTTAACTTTTGACAATGATGACAGTTTTCTTAACTACAGTATTTTCTAGAACTTACCTCAGATCTTGTAATAAAGCTTCTCCTTGGACAATGGTAGCAGCACAAGCATTGAGACTAGCCTCTCTATGTTGGGCACACTGTTCTAACGCTCTTCTCGCAGCATCGGGACTTTCATCGCTTGGACAAACTCCACCGCCAGACCGAAGAGTTTCTAACCATTGTAGTAACTGTTAACAATAGAATAAAATATTTTTTTAAATCATCATTCGTAGTAAATAATTTCTCATCCTTTGTCAAGACACGAGACAACCAAGTTTTGAACAAAAAAATATACAGCGTGAATACAAAACGAACGATATTCCTTGTAGTTTTGAGTGTTGAAAAATTTAACCTGCAGGGTGAGGCGGAGTGTACAATCTAAAGCTAGGTGGAATGCCTAAGATTTGGACATTTCTGACAAACGTAATCGATCTTAGATGATTCGTACACTTCGCCTCCCCCTATGTATAAAATCAGTAATCTACTTTCACATATTGACCACTACTTAAAGACTTCTGTGAGTAATTTTAAATATGACATTGATCACTTTTTCTATTTATTTTTGTTTCGTTGTGTCTTGATTTATTGTACTACTATAAGTAATATTAAATATATATACATATATATGTATACATTATAGTGCTAATTGTATGCCTATATGATAAACAAACGAATTTAAATTTGATAAATAAATTATTGCAACAAGTTTGAAAAAAAAAGTATTTTCTATACCTATCATGATCGAAATGTCAAATATACCTATTATTATTATTCCCCGAAATACTCTCTTTTTACCACATGTTTGCGGAGTTTGATTTCAGTAGCGGTTAATATACTAAAGGTAGATTAGTGATTATGAAAAAAAAAACTGAATCTATAAAGAAAACCGTCATAAGGAACGTTACAGATTACTAAATTACTGTGTTTTAACTAGTAATCAAAAACTAATAAATGGTTGCTTACCTCTTTTTCATGTGTATACAGTAAAACAGCTAGATCTAGTCTTCTTCGCCTTCGGTCTACTCTGGCAGCGAACGCAGCGACATGGGCCTCCAACTCCCTGGCAACACCAAGCACTTCCTCCGGGTCACACTCGCCAGAACTCGCCAGCTCTTCAGCAGCAGCCAATAGCTTCTCCGCATTTGTATATGTATTCTAAATAAAAATAGACAATATTAAAACAAAATGATAGCTATTTAGAAAGGTCTGTCTCTATCATATGGAAGTGACTAAATAGAATTTAATTCTGGTTTATAACCTTCAACTACAAGGTTAGTTTACACAAAATACTTTGAGTGTGACAGTTTCTGAATAAGTGTAACAGTATCGGAATAATTGTAACTCGTGTAACAGTATCGGGATAAGTGTAACTCTCTAAATAAGTGTAACAGTATCAGAATAAGTTTAACTCTCTTAATAAGTGTAACAGTATCGGAATAAGTGTAACTCTCTAAATAAGTGTAACAGTATTGGAATAAGTGTAACTGTCTAAATAAGTGTAACAGTATCGGAATAATTGTAACTCTCTCAAATAAGTGTAACAGTAACGGAATAAGTGTAACTCTCTAAATAAGTGTAACAGTATCGGAAGTGTAACAGTATCGGAATAAGTGTAACTCTCCTAATAAGTGTATAAGTATCGGAATAAGTGTAACTCTCTAAATAAGTGTAACGATATCGCAATAAGTCTAACTCTCCAAATTAGTGTAACAGTATCGGAATAAGTGTAACACAGCTACACTGCCACTATTTTCTTTCTGTATCAAAATAATACTCCATTTATTAAGTCCAAACCATACGAGGGGCGTTCAAAATATTCTCGGTATGTGGATAAAAACAAACAAGTACGAAAAGTTTGATATTTTTATTTTTCAATATACTCCCCCCCTATGTTCATACACTTATAAGATCGATGAATTATTTTTTTTAATCCTATATAAAAATATTTTTTATCTTTGGTGTAAAAATGCTCCTCCACGGCCGTCTTCAACGCTTCATCGTCAGAAAATTTATTTCCACGCAGATCCTTTTTAAGATTGGGAAACAAAAAGAAGTCGCTTGGGGCTAAGTCCGGACTATAGGGTGGATGAGTAACAGTTTCAAACCCACATTCAACAATAGCTGCCTTGGCAATATGAGCAGTATGGACAGGGGCGTTGTCATGCAGAAGCAGAACACCTTTGGTTAACTTTCCTCGCCTCTTTTCTTTGATCGCATCTCTTAATTGACGTATAACGTTAGCGTAGTACTGCCCTGTGATATTTACACCTTTTTCTTTATAATCGATAAGCAAAACTCCTTCACAATCCCAAAATATTGTGGCCATGACCTTGCCAGCTGACGGAATTACCTTGAACTTCTTGGGATGAGCTGAACCCTTAATGTGCCACTGCATGGACTCCTGTTTGCTCTCTGGGTCATAATGATGAACCCAGGTTTCATCTCCAGTAACTATTTTTTGCAGCACCTCATCGGGATTTTCACCACACAGGTCGATAAAATCTGAACAGCAAGCCACACGCATATCCTTTTGAAGAAGCGTCAGCATTCGCGGAACCCATCTTGCACTTACTTTTGACATATTAAGATGGTCATGTATAATGTCATGTACGGTACCAATAGAGAGATTGGTTACTTGAGCTATAGATTTTACCTTCACTCGGCCGTCTTCCAATATAAGTTTTTCCACTTTATCAATATTTTCTTGTGAGGTAGCCACTACAGGCCGGCCAGGTCTAGGGTCATCTTCAATACTCTCCCTTCCACGCTTAAATTCGCTTGACCATTTTTGAATAGTAGATAAAGAAGGAGCAGACTCACGGTAAACACAATCCATTTCCTCTTTTATGGTTTTTTAATTTTTACCCTGTTTTGTCAAGAATTTTATGACGGATCGGTGCTCTAATTTCGTTAAAATTGTTAATTCGCTCATGGTGTTCATGTTTGTTCGGCAATTGCAGAAAAACAAAAGAACATCTCGGTTCCAATTTTACTTTTTTTTAATGTCAATGGATGAATCTTAGCGTCCAGTAACAAATATATATATAAAAAAGGTTGTAACGTATCAATACCGAGAATATTTTGAACGCCCCTCGTAGGTTATTTATAATACCTCTTTAAAAAGTAAGAGATAAATGTAACTTAAACAACATAAAAATAATGTTATTAAATATATATATTTTTTACAATATAAGGTGTGAGCCACATATTTTGTAGTAATATGTATCTTTTTTGAAATAAACTTCATTTTTTGAAGGACAATGTACAGAATAAATCAGTTATGAATACGTAATTTATTCACATTATATTATTGTAAAGTGTTGCAGAATTTGATGCTTTTCATGGAGTAATTCGCGTCAATGTAGCTCAAACACGTCGGGTATATGGGAGTTCAAAGCGCGGAAAAGCCGCAATAAATAAAGTGCGACTTCTGACTATCGTTTTCCATAAAAAAAAAAATTGTAGCACATTAATAAACACCACTTTTGAATAACAATATCCACAGCGGGGTGAGGCGGAGTGCACAATCGTCCGAAAACGTATAGTCTAAGATCGATTACGTCAAAATCTTGGGTGAGGCGACCCGGCTGTAAACTAATTTACAAAACAAAAAACTTGAACTTGACATGTCCGTGAAAAAAAATGGCGGGAAGAACTCTGATAAACTTTTTATTATTATTAATATTTTTATTTTACTTCAATTTTAATATAAGACTGCTTTTAAAATGGTCGTTATTGTAGAGAATTAAAAAGTAAAGCAGTAAGATGATACAAGAGGTTATAAAATAATAATGTATGATTTATTTCATCCTTATGAGTTGGAAGTAAGCAATAATAATCAAGCTGCTAGTCCAGTTTATAGCATCCGGCATTACTTTACTATGGAAATAACCCTATAACTTGAATGTTAGCTTAGACCTAATAAATGTAGTAAAAATCGTATTATTATCAGCATTTATAGGCTTCTGCTCTACAATTTATAGATCTAGCTGTTCTTTCAAGGAATTGTATCACACGATATTTTATAAAATAAATGAGATTGACACCCGCATGCTCGAAGCTCTACTTAATTATTTCCTAGCTAAAAAAACATTATATTTAAGTTTTTCTTAAGTCAAATCGTGTTTCACGAACAAATTTATTTAATTATTTGTTATTGCTTTGTCTTTGTGAAACGAAAAATTGTCAACTTCACACACACACTCACAAAAGGGCGTCACAAACTGTATAAATACGCATCAATAACTGCCTGAAAAAGACAGATTATATAAGAAAAAGAAAAATACCTCTAAATTTACCCTGTATATATTTCATTTATTCATTATATTCAATATTAATCGGGCTGTAGCCCCTAGTACACAACGTCCAGAGCTTTAGACAGAGTTTGGCCCAGACTTGCCACGCTGGCCAGACGGGTTGGCGAGGATATATAGTAAATTATTTAACGATTCCAAAAGTTGGTATTAATGAAACCGGGACCGACGGACTACTGTGCTATCCGAGGCACAGAAACAGTGGTGTTGTAAATTTATGACAAATGTACGTAAAAAAAGTGTATTTCTCATTGGTACATGCTGGGGGGGTTTGAACCGACCTTAGGATTTTAATGAAAACATTCTTACAACCGAGCCATCACTGTTCATATATATATGTATATATATATGTATCGTAAATCAGAAAATAGAGTTAGCTGCCAACTTTTCACTATAGTAAACATTATTATGCATAAATAAAATCTATTAGTAAAAAGTAAAGTATCATTACGACCTTTCGGGGTGGTCAGAAACCACGCTTATAAATAAGCGGATTCACATTTAGCCATTTTTACTATAGGCCAATCATGACAAGTGGCAAGCTCGTCGAGTAATATTACAAATAAATGAAATATTAATTAAATGTATTTATTTACAATAATAAATATTTTTATGTCCCGACCAGGAATCGAACCCGGTACCTCCGAGTCTAAATCCACGGACTTAACCGTAAGAACACGGAGGCAGTTAATTCCATTCATTAGTATACTCGTACCTTTAAATTGGTGGGAAAAACGTGTTATATGTTATTTGTGTTACTTACTTGAGCAACATTTTCAAAATGTTCATGAGATTTTTGGTACACTCGCGCTTTATGTAAGTTTCTCCCGATTCCTTGATTTTTTTGTAGAAAAACTTCGCCATGGTTGGCTAGCCATTCCAACACCTAAAACAATAAAAATAATGTTATTATTACAAATATGTTATTTTAGTAATAATATAAGTGTCAACTAGCTGTTGCTAGAAATATCACAAATAAGTTAAATAAATTATTGTGTCGTGACTAGGAATCGAACCCGGTACCTCCGAGTCTAAATCCACTAGACTACAGAGGCAGTAATAGGATGTATCTGATAAAAGTGTAATATTCTATACGTACTTGTCTACAGTCTTCTTTGTATAATAATAGGGCCAGTCGCTGGTGTAGTTTTAGCTTGGCCTGATGATATCGGCCTTCAAGCGCCCTGTGATGGCCCAAAATTTGATGAATAACTGACAGAACATGGTTAGCGCCAGAACTGTAATCAGCTGCTGGATCTCCCGTACTACTTCCTGCAGAGCTTATTGTTCCATCGCCCTAAAAAAAAAACACTATTATATTACCCTATAAAAAGCAATATTTAATTTAGACATCACTGTAAGTGACAAGTCGCTGGTGTATCATTTTTAAATAAATTGATTAAAAGCATTTGGCCAAAGTGGTTATATAGAAAAAGATAGTGGCTATTCTAATAAAATATAGTTAAAAAATACTTACCAATTCTGTTTGGTCGGCTTGATGACAGACTTGAACTAAATGATCGAGCTGATACAAGAGCTTTTTGCTTGTTGAGTGAACCTAAAAAAAACCATTTATAGCACAGTTGTTAGTGGCACTTAACCCTTGCAGGTTTATAAGGTTATCAGAATCCAGTGTGTTTTTAAAACTACAATATATATTTTTTGTAAAATATACTATTAAATATTTTGTTATGCTCCCTTGGTCGTTGCAGGGGTTAAGGCAAAATTTAGATAAATATTCCCAGTAAGTATGATTTATTTAAATGTTATTTCTAATTTTTGTGTCAACATGTGGCGCGCAACATATTATGTCAAAGACACAATTATGTCCAGCCACATGTGGCGCTCAACATGTTATGTTAAAGACATATTTGTGTCCAGCTACATATAACGCACAACACGTTATGTCAAAGACACAATTGTGTCCAGCCACATGTGGCGCACAACATGTTATGTCAAAGACACAATTGTATCCAGCCACATGTGGCGCTCAACATGTTATGTTAAAGACATATTTGTGTCCAGCTACATATAACGCACAACACGTTATGTCAAAGACACAATTGTGTCCAGCCACATGTGGCGCACAACATGTTATGTCAAAGACACAATTGTATCCAGCCACATGTGGCGCTCAACATGTTATGTTAAAGACATATTTGTGTCCAGCTACATATAACGCACAACACGTTATGTCAAAGACACAATTGTGTCCAGCCACATGTGGCGCACAACATGTTATGTCAAAGACACAATTGTATCCAGCCACATGTGGCGCGCAGCATGTTATGTCAAAGACACATTTATTTCCAGCCACATGTGGCGCACAACATATTATGTCAAGAATACAATTGTATCCAGCCATATATGCTGCGCAATATGCGTATTTAATGTTCGGCCTACCTAAGGATACATATAAAAATATACGACTAATGAAGTATTAGATGCCTATACTCATACATCCAAGGAAGTAAGCAGCGCGCGAATACAACCCTTCAATATTATCACATGATGTGACAAGAAAGTGATACTATTGGCAGATGTTTTCCTGAATCTGAAGGATAAGATCAGAACAAATTCTGCGAAGTACTATTAAACTATATATCTTGTAGCCCCAGCAACATCAATTTCCGTCATCGAACCCAGATCAAAATGAGAAAAAAAAACAATTTGTAGTTCTGTTACGCCGCACCACATGGCGATGTATGAAATCCTATACTTGTTCTCGATTCGATAACTGAGTTACGTTATAGGCCATCTATATACGCAAGAAGTATATAACTAAAATCATATTATTTTAAAACAGTTTTAACGAGCATTACCTCTGTATAAGCTTGACACATATGTTCGTATAGTTGTCGGTGCCTTTGAGCGTGTTGTTCGAGTGCTCTTGGGTCGTTACAAGGGGAACCACCTTGGCCCGTCGCCAATTGTAAGGCTACGGCACACTGCGCGCCCCAGCCACTAACCGCAGCCGCGTATGCTTCAGCCTTATGGTGAAATACCACGGAAAGCGATAAAACCGCAGATCGTTCTTCTAGCGCTAGTAAAAAAAAATGTTGGTGTGAGTGTCATAACGACCATAATCCCATGCTTTTTGAAGAGATTTATCCAATCTTATTATGGATATTGGTGCGTAGCGTGTCAGCGTGCAAAATGGAATATTGCCTTTATTGTCACAAATAAATTTAACATGTTATGTTGTCTACCAGGAATCGAACCTGGTATCGCCACGACTAAATCTATGGTCATTAGTGTTAGAGATGGTCTAGCCTTAGAGTAAATCAGTTATAAATTATGTAAAATATTAATTTTAACTTTTAATGAGGTTACTACAAACTTATTCAGAAAAAAATATATATAATTGGTTTTATATTCAAAATTTTAGTTTAGGTAAAAAATATTTTCAATTAAATTTACAAAGAAAGATACAAATCTAGTACTTTTGCAAATACATACTGACTTGCGCAACTGACCGAGTAAATTATCTAGCAATTATTACAGATCTGACTTGTTCTGAGTAATAATTCTAAACAGTAATGGTACAAAAATAATTACCTCCTGACAGTTGTTTATAAGCTCGTTCAAGTCTGTGCGCTAGTGCTGATATATGGGCTTCTG